>OW804096.1:47600392-48993041 GCA_942159475.1 Sthenelais limicola | reverse complement strand
TTGCAGCAGTTTGACATGGCTGTTCAGGAATTTGAGCTTCCCCTGCGCATCAGAACTGACCATGGTGGTGAGAATAGAGATATTTGGGAAAGGATGCACCAATTAAGGGGACCAACGTCTGTTCTAGTAGGCAGTTCTGTCCACAATCAACGGATAGAACGACTTTGGAAGGATGTGAATGAGAAAGTCAGTAAGAAATATAAAGATATTTTTTACCAAATGACTGATGAAGAAATGATATCCCCAGATAATGACGTAGACATCATGTGCCTTCACTGGCTTTTCCTTCCCCTTCTTCAGCGAGATCTTTCAGAATTTGCTGCTGCTCACAATCAACATGGCATCTCTTCCGAAGGTTCCAAATCACCTATCCAGCTTTGGGTCCTGAAGAAGCACCTAACTCAACTACACCTTGCCTATCAAGTTGACGATGGTTATGGGGATGATCCAGGACAGGTATTGAATATTCCACAGCCGCAACCACATGTACAATGCACTATAAGAAATAACTTTTCTAATGCTCTCAAACAGGAACTAAGATTGATAGGTAGACCAACAACACTGGAGGAAGCATATGATATTTATACTCAAGTTTCTGTCACTGTTGGCAGATATATTCAACGTCATCGCCATCTATAGTAGTAAAATAAATAATATGTGCACATAACTTCCAGGGACAAATCCTGCCATAATAATTTTGTTTTGATCATATAAATGAGGTCCCCAGAGGACAGTGGTGAGGAAATAAGTTACAAGTAGAAGCCTGGCGTATAATAATTTAATTATTACAGTTACACGCTGTATTGAATGGGAAAAAAAGAAAAAAACTTCTCTGGTCGATGTTTCTAGTCCTGAGGTCAAATAGCTACTGAGCAGTTCCCAGGCTACACTTGTGTGGTTAGTCGTCCACACCACCACCAGAGGGCGGCTGCATGTTTTACATAATTTATACTCATATATGCTTGCTGTCATAGATGATATTTATTTATTTTCTTACACTCGGCAACCTTTTTCATATGGAATTATTTGTCAGTTTATATATTATGATTATGTAACATCACAAAATAATGTTCATTGATATACATTTCCCTATAATTAAATTTATGTATGTGCTAATACACATGTAGCCCATCTTGGGACGCTAGATGGCCACTTCGATTAATAGGCAAAACCATATACCCCCTGGTTATCATTCTATCAGATAATTATGCACATGCACATTGAACTTTTGGTTACATAATATCTCCTATAAATATGTGGACAGATGAATAAAATGATTCTCAAAATGAGACTACCTTGTTAAATTATGTTATCAATGTTCGGGATAGGCTTCTTCTAGCATACCATTATGAAAACTTAATGTATCAAATGTATTTTATTAATTTTTATTTCTCTGCATTTGAAAGTCTCTCCTCGAAAGGTTAGTGTCATTCTGAAATATAATAGTTACAGCTTTAATCCACCAGCTGTTTTTTTTTAAGGAATTGTAATAAACCAAGGGTTTAAACTTCTGACGTACAGGTTGAATCTAGGATTCTCATGGGATTCCATATTGGCAGACTGTGCTTTATAAGAACCCATGAATTTTATTGTTCAGTTAGTATGACTTTTAGGCGGTAACAGCCAATTTCCCTTGCTGAATTGATATTAATTTATATAAGTGTGCACACCTATGGGTACAAAATTAAAGCTTAAATCCCATCCATCACATTCTGTTGTCTTAGATTTTCGTGATAATTACATTCTAAATATTACTGTCTAAGTATCATAGTATAGAAAATAAAGTTGTGTTGTAGATCCATACATAATGAAACAAAAGACTTGTATGTGCTTATACAGACTTTTATTAATTGAAAAACTGGTACAGATAAACATAGGGGGAGGTGTTTATTCCCCGAAGCAAACATATATGCATTGTCAATATATAAATGATATAAATGTTTGTCCCAACATAATTTCTCTGCTTCGGTATACCTTTTCTTGGCGATGGCAATCATGTCTAAAGAACTCATAAAATTTCCTCTATCGCGCCAAATTCTGGGGTTGAAAGCCTTTCCAACGCCTAAATTGATGCCCTGTGTACTTCATCGTACCTTATATTATGAGCATGGCATTAAACTATCTTAAAACTTCCCAGAACCTTCATTAAAATTCCGCATCAGAATATGTTAAATGATTCTTATAAAGCTGACACTCAAGAACACAGGTCAAGACATCTAAAGGTTTACGTTTACCTGGCATCAAACCTATATTAACCATAACATTAACGTCCATATACTTGTAACATGAGTAATTTAAAGACTAAACTACAATCAAATCATGCACATAGTATATATAATCCTGCAAATAGACAATAGTAGTGTAATTCATTTAACATGCCAGGGATTGCTCCGATTAACCCACATGCTAATGCAACGACTTACACTAAGTCTCCTCATACCCTGACCACAATGACATCATCAGAGGGAACCATACATGGAGCCCCATAGATCCCCAGACGGATGTGATGGTGACAACGCTTGATGCACATTACAAACATGTCAGCTGTGCCAGGAGCATATTTTCTTCACTTGGGCAGTTTTCCATACATCCATTTTCCAAATGTAATCAGATAGACATATATGACAAACATAATAAAGAATGGAGGTTATATAGGTCTAAAGTGTATTCATCACTCTGTGGAAAAAAATTTACTCTGAATCCCAGCCATCATGTTAGTTTTAAAATCATCATAGCTGTGATAGATTGGTATGCGTAGAATATGGGCGCAGGTGTTTGCCTGACAGAAGTGGGTTTTGTACTCCTCGGGCACAGGTTGACACAGGTATATCTTGGGCACTGGGTTAAAGCCAAGAGGTGGAGGCCGGGCCAAACCAGTAGCAAACACCATCAAGTCCTCGAGTCGCCCCTCATCTGTTGAATAGATAAATAAACAGGAATAATTACTAAGTGAGAAATGGTATAGTTTTCTTGTACCAAAATCATTCTTTAATGTTAAACACATGGAGTGAAAGCATATATTGGCTGAACAGATTCAACATCAATGCGACTTTGCCCATATGACACATCCTTAGATTTAGCCATTTAACCTTGATTTGAATGTAATCGGATTGGTACTCATTTAAACAAACTATTATCTATCAATATCTCCAGTGAAGTCATGCCCTAAAATCCAATTCTGAGTTGTACAAACCTTCCATGTCAATGAGGAAATCAGCCCAGTGGGCCAGAGTCCTCTGCTCGGCATTGTATTCATTACTGCCCACCGCCTCAGACAGTTCCCTCACTTCGAACAGTGCATCCACTATATCCGCCCTTAGTGTGTCATCATCTCGGTGCACGAACACCTGCTCAAACTGAGCAGGGGCTTTCACCATCTCATCATGGAGGCCCAGTGTTTTTAGTCCTTCGCACATTCTTTAGAATAAATATTTTTTATATTAACTAGATGCTACATGAAGAACACACAACATGAACTGCTTTTTAAAATATTATTTACAATATGTGAAAAATATAATGATATAATAATATAATAATTTATTATATATAATAATATAATATATTATGGTTATTTCTCAAAAAAGCTGGACACTGGGAGGTAATGATTATGATCTGAGATAATTATGTCTGCATTATGACTGGCTTGCTAATATCCAGACATATCTATTTTGGTAAAATATTTAAACTATACTTACTGGGCAATGGCCTGAGCCGTATTTCCAACAAGTGAAAAATGGCATAGCTTCTGAAACAGCTGATGTTTGTCAGCAACTTTCAGGCAGAAAGTTGCACAGCCTGCAACATTTATGAGCTGGTCCAGGGTATCAGTGGCCAACTCATACTCCTCTTCAGTTTCAGCCTCTAATATCTGAAGTTGAAATGGAAAGTGTCCTTGAGAAATGATGTACATTTTGGGCAAAGAACTACTAGCACCACTGCCGGCCTGTTGAAATCTAGCCAGTGGGATTCTGAGAGCCAACCCCCCACCCTCCCCACCCTATATTACCTTATTAGAAACTTTTGTTTTTAGTCTTTTCAGGCAAATGAGCGGCCATCACAGCCAACTATACCATGAGGCAGAATTTATTGAATTTGCTCCATTTATGAGTGATTGATTGATTTCACATGCAAGTAAATGTATTTTCAGTCAATTTTATATAAAAGTGATAATTCTCACATGCAAGGTCTCTACTGGTAGGTAATATAAATGTTCTTCACAGGTCTAATCAATGTGATATATAATGTACATGTGTCTGAATATTAGAAATATATATAAAACAATGAATAAAACAATATAGTCTGTACAACAGCTTTTATTCTGTTAAGTTTTAACAGGAACCTTGCACATGAGAATTATTGTTTCCACAAAAACACATATCAAATCAAAGTTGGAACTTTTCTGGTCATAAATAATCAATATCTAAAATACTGAATTAAAATCACTGTATCCATGAAAATCACCGTCAATGGGTTGGTGGGGATCAAAAAAGTATTCATTGGTACTTGCCTTTCGGAATTTGTCTTGGTTGGCCAGTCCAACATCATCCAGGATGTATGGTCGGTTATTCCCACCAACTACAGCTTGGTAGAGGTTATAGTGGAGGAAGTCCGGAGTTGGCCCCCGATGTACAATGCTGTACGCCATAATCCTACCAAGCGTCTTGTAGAGCGATGCGGTAATTGCTGAAATCCACAATTTTCATACATTTCAGAGTGAAGTGTGACTATAAATGAATCTGTCTTGGAACATTACCAAACATAATATCCCATATTTTAAACAACTAACGGAAGTATTCCACTTAAAGTGATGGGCTATTAATCTTTTATAATACAGATAGGCTATAAACACATAGTACAGACATACCTTTCTGATCTAGAAGGAGAAACATGGCATTCTCCTTGCCTGCCATCAGCTTGGCCGCGATGGCTCGCAGCAACAGCTGCAGAAATTCCCTTGTCAGACCCCCCGCATCAATCCCAGCTTCTCCGACAAATTTGACATGTAGTGGGATGATTGGATTGAAGGATGTACGTGAAAATGCCCGCAGTCCACCATCCAGCACATCCTCCCGGATGACATTAACATTTGTCTTCCTCACGGGATCCAGATTGCACTGGCTGTACAATCTGGTGAGGATTTCAGTCAAGGCTTCAGACCTAAAATAAATTAAACATTATAAATATTGTTCCTAAAGTGCCTAGTCCTCTAATCATGATGTATAATGTCTGCTAGATGTGAATAACAATAGTTACACAAATAAAAAATGTCCTACTCCAAACTGGAATGTTTACACATTTTATTATGGTCTTGGAGTACAGGTGAGAGCTTGCTCCATGTGGCTATTGTTGATTGGAGGAATATATAATGAGTTGAGAATGCTACCTGTGCTTCCCCTTACTACCGTATTCAAGGCAATAAATTCCTGGGTCCTGCTACCTAATAGATTCTTTACATTACTTAATAATTACCATGACACGTTACACATTACTAATTACTGTTAATTATTGATCATAAAGTCGTTACCCATTGTTACGTCATTGTTGCGTAACATGATGTAACACATTCTGCATGAACATTCATTCACAATGACAACATAGTTTTAGATTCTTATTTATTTGATTATTATATCTACAAACCTATTTCCTCCTGCATCACTCCCTGCCCCTATCACTCCCCTGCTCCGTGTACGATATCCTTCTTCCGACTCTGAACTTAGCAAGTTCTGAAAACAAAAGATTTGCACCTTTATCTGTTTTATGATATAACAGTAAACAGGCAAATGTAACAACGCTTTGCAATATATGCAATTTGATTTGGACACTATGTCTTTATATGTTATTATAGTAGTAACAAAATCAGATAACAATTACACAATAGTTTGAATAAACTTATGCATATATGACAGAAAATGATCAAATATCACCTTTACCATATTTCATTAATGTTATACTTACAATATAGTCTTCAGAAATATGCTGAGAACCCCATCCAGACATGGATTTCATGGTGGGTGTCATTTCTTGACTGGTTGATGGTATGGCAGCCGTCTCCTGAAATTATGAAAATATGTTCTATTATATATAGAGCCTTATATTGACAATTCACTAGCTATTCACATATTTAGTTCAGCACAAGGGTGTCAAATTTATATCCGACACTATCAAAGTTATATCTGACACACACAATCTAAATCACTTTTCTCATATCATCTGATTTCACTAACTCCTCTTGATTTTTCTCATGGCATTAAGCAACCATCACTCACTCACACACAAAGATTCTCCTGTGCACGTTTCTCCATAAATATATAGATATATCATTCTTCTAAGCCCTGATGATATTTGTTAAGATACAGATTTTTGTGGAATGGATATATAGAGGTTCATCATGGCTTTGCTTGCAAATGACAGTAAGCTCTACTTAATAATGTATATTTCGGTATATATGAATGCAACCAAGGTATTCATACTTACTCTTTTCCCTGGTTGTATCTGAATATCTGGCAACTGAATATCTGGCAACTGAAATGTATTTATAAGTAATACTGTACATAATATCATCTAAAGGAGCAAAACAGCTCATAGCTACAGAGGCATCAAAGAGGAAGCATTGACGTCATAAAAGATAATTTAATGTATTTACATTTAAGACTATTTTTTATTCAGACCAACTGTTGAACATATGATACATTTCTTCTTAGATTGTCTTAAATGTGTGTGATTTAGAGCGTATACATAACAAGATAATAGTCGTAATTTTAACAGTCTTTTAAAGGACCTCTCGGCCCCATCGGTTCGGATACAGTCTAACAGTCTAACAGTTGCGGTAGATCAGTTGGCTTAGAGGAATATTATCTGTTGTCTCTAATTACCCTTGATATCATGAAATATTATTCCTATGAGAAGGTTGTGAGAGATTTGAAGTGATGGATAAATGAATCAATAAACAGATTTATCATTTAGCATTCCTTCATTTTAGAAGTATATTATCTGTTGCAGTTTGAACTAATTACTCATGAGCTGCATGAATTATATTATTTCTATGAGAAGGTGATTGACGTTTCTGACTTTTTGATTGACTTTTCGACTTTAGATTGACTATTTCGACTTTCTGACTGACTTTTCTGACTTTTATATTGACTATTCTGACTTTTTGATTAACTATTTTGACTTTTCTGACTTTTCTATTGATATTTTGACTTTCTGATTTACTTTTCGAACTTTCTGTTTGACTTTTTGGACTTACGATTGACTATTTTGACTTAACAATTGACTTTTCGACTGGTCCAAGTCCCAGTCCCAGTCCCAGTCCCAGTCCAAGTCTTGGTCCCAGTCCCTATCTCTTGCTTTTTTTTAACATGTTGATGTTCCTAACAGAATTACATAGTTGATTTGAAGCACGCACACACACAAACCTGTTGCTGTCAGTTCGACCAGCTTAAGAATGTGTAATGATTATATGTACAGACGTTCTCGAGGCAAACAGAACTGACATAGGCTTGGAAATCGAATGAAATGAAGCATATCGAATTAAATCTAACCAACCTTTTTATTAGTATTTACGATTTCACCGATCGCACATTCTTCGAGCGAATGCATGGACAGTGAGGCCGCCATGTTTGACTTTCCCCGGCATGTTTCTGGTCGCTGACACAATAATACCGTATAATCTGCATAAATCAGTCATGTCGACTTCAAATACTATCCCAAACAATAGTTTAACATATTATAGTCTGACGATATTCCTTTTGGTGGAAATATCACGATTTCACCACCTCTGTCTCGTGGGAAGCTGTGCTTTTTACTTAGCCTCATGCGCATGGGTGTGTCTACCTACGGTTAGGCGGTTGTATTGCCAGGCTTTCTCACTTTACAAGCTGTGGCGGGCCTTCTCGCCGGCACAATGGACCTTTGTGCTGGCAGACCCTTATGTCCACCGAGTCATTAGAGCCCCGGCCTATGCTAGTGCATACTACGAAAGCCGTAATGATTAACCATCGACTGAATATAAATGACTGAACGTCTAATCTAACCTTGTTTTCAACCTCATATGCCAGGATTATTGTGTAAAATCATTCAAAGCGCTTCGAAAGCAGTTTTATTTTCTTGGCTGGTTACGGTATGGTAGGCACCGTGGCCGCCATCTTGTTTTCGTATTTGCCGAGCGCGGAGGCTTTAATGCTCGAAATAGGCTGATTATTCACCATCGACTGAATATAACAGCAGAAAGGTTTAAGTTTAGCATATAGTTCATGTTATATGCAAGAATTATTCTGAAATAGACTTCGAATCGCTCAGAAACCTGTTTAAATTTTTGCCTGATTCGGTGTGTGAGACGGCGCAGGCGCGGGCATATGGGTCGGTGCATGCCATATATGGAGGGCGCATGCCATATATGGAGGGCCATATATGGGTCAGTGGTCAAGCGCATGCCATATATGGCTCAGTGGTCAAGTCATAACAATCGCGCACGGAGAGTCCCAAAGTTTTCTCAGTAGCGTGGTGGTATATCGAGGGTAGGCAATCTAATAGTTATATACAGTCAAACGTAATGGTAGTCTAATATCCTCCCCTCGAAATAATAGTGATTAACTTCTTTTTCTAAAAAATGAAAATATTTACCACTTCCATATTGTGGTCGACATTTGAGACATCCACATTGGAGTCGACATTTGAGACATCCACATTGGAGTCGACATTTGAGACATCCACATTGTGGTCGATATTTGAGACATCCTCAACAGAAGATATAGAAGAAGCCTGATTGGAAACATAATCATAGGAAGATGAGTGACTGGGTACTATAAAGGGATGGATATAGAATTTCTATCTAATTATACAAAACGATTCAAATGCATTATGATCATTGGGAAGACTATGGGAACGGATTAGATATGATTATTATGGAAAGTGGAATGCATATAACCGAAATTTGCACATGCGTATATAGCGGCGCCATAGTAATTGTATGGTAAATATTTTTCGTCTCCTGTATGGACATTTTAAGCATTGGTATAAAATTGTTGATGGGTCTGGGTGATTGGGGTCGGAGGTAAATTGTTACCCCCACCCCTAAGTAATATCAGAGTAACCCATTTGGGAAAACTGATTAATGAAGAATACTAGGGCCAGTTTTATCAAGTGTGCTGTATTCTTATTCATGGAGCTTGTGTAATGGTCAAAATATAGTTTAATACAAGAGAACATTAAAATGTGGCCATCATCTTGCCTCATATATACAATACCATACATCAGAGCTGGTTTAAAAAAAACTTTATTTCTAAATTAAAAAAAAAAATTAAGAAAATAGTTTCCCAAAAATTTATGATGCCTAAACCTGACTCTAGCAAATGTGAAAAAACTTACCCACGCGTTTATAAAATTGAGAAAACGTACCTCATTATCAATAGGTTTAGGCTGAGCTAATGTTGCAATGTAGACCTTCCCTTGTCCACAGAGAGAGAGCACTTGCTCCCCACTAAACGATATAGAGTCTGAGACTCTAGGCTCTGTTAATGAGCGGTTCCCTGGCATCATCTGAATATATTTATATGAATTTGCTACATGTTTACAAAAAAAGAATATCAATATTTCACAGTTATTTACTCACAAATGATACATCATAAACGATAATCTAGTATATGTTAACAAATGACAAAAACGCTTTTAACAAATGACAAAAATTAGTCTTCTTGAATACCTTTAGAAATTTGAAGTCCAACTCATCGTCCGCAAAGCTTTTTGCAAAACAACTGTTCAACTCAGCCCTGACTTCGTCAGCAGACATGCTCTTAGAGAGCTGTATCATCCCTACAAGGCCTTGGGTGCAGAGCGTTTCCATTTCTTTCTTACCGGGGACCAGGATTATTCCCTTCCTTATCGAAGGTTGGGCAATGCATATCACACTCTTCATAACTGGAGCGGCCTGTTTTTTATTCGGAGGCCTTCCTCTGGCTTTTGTTACCGCTTGTCTCTTCTTATTTTGCAATGCCGTTGGTAATTTAACAGAGGCCTGAAGAAGAGGGACAATTGACCGTTTAATAATAATGGTATATATAAGAAAATGCTTAATTGAAAATGATTTATGTATTATGGGAATCAAATTGGGAAAATTATGTTGCTCTACAGATATTTAACCGCAAAAATACTTAAAATGCACCACAGAGTAAGCACAAATTCGTCCCTTGTCCTCATAAATGCTAGGTCTATAGTACTTAGGTGACTTTAATGCCAAGTTCTGGAGGGTTTGAAGCTTCTTTAAATGTGATTGTGTCGCTGAACCATATAACATTATTATGAGTTAGGGAAGAGAGCTCCCCATTCACTAAAAATCGCTGTGTCCTATCTTTTAAGTAATTTTTAAGACCACTGTAGGGCTTTTTATTCAACACCAAATTTAGCCAATAAAATGTCATGAAATGATATTAAACTTCCTAATGTAAAGTTATATTAGTCCTACCTCTTGGAAATCATCATCTGAATGTGGATGTGGATGTGGTACTCCAGAAGTGGTAGCAGTGTCAGTCTCTGTAACATTTTGTATCTGAAAGGATGGCAAATTGTTAAGTAAAACAATGTGTGTTGAATAACAACCAATGATTGGCATGAAGATGAACTGGAAGATGAAACTGCGGTTTCTGGTGGAGCTGTAAGGAATCGTACACTGATATTTCTCCTTTGTCAAGGGAAAGAATAGGTATCATTATTGATATTCTATAGTAAATATTAAAAGACATTTTACATTTGAACAACAGACAGTGAACAATGGTATTATGAATAACTAATTGAGTCAGTGAACTGAATCCAGATAACTTTTGGAAATGAACAAGGACAAACATTGACTATTTGAACCATACTTATATTTTCTAAAAAAACCAAAGTGCCAAAAAGATATAGTTTAGCAGCTATTTTTAATGGTACGATATTTAATCAAAATTTTAAGGGCGTTGGAACGCAATACAAGGCAATTCATGCTATTCTGAACATATGTCACCGTTACGCCATAGTGTCGCCGTTACGCCATAATTAATAGAAATATAGAGATCCCCAATTACTAGCACAGTTACTGTATAGAAATAAAACGGATATTTTGACAAAAAGTTATTCAAACTTTGGTTAGAACCATATCCTATGTTGGCGGCCATTATCGATTTCCTAGCTGTTACTTTGTCATTTAATATTGTTAGCATAATTACTGGGTATCTCATCTCAAATTTACACAATATTATTTGAGAAATATGGCTTAATATAGGCGAAATAAGGCAAAAAATAGGCAAAAATAGGGGTTTCTGAATCATAGGTGTATGAATCGAAATATTTGACACAGCCTTCCCAAACTTTGTCTGTGTGTAATGCTGAAATTCCCCTCTTAGTCCATTTGCTTATGTCAAAAAAATGGCTCCCGTGTGAAATTCATGTTCAAGGGGAATGACCCAATAGCAGCATAACACGTCTCTTGTCTATACCGGCTTGTGCTGTGGTCAACTAATCCGTATCAAACTTTCCTATTTCAGACTATAGAATCCCTGAATGCAGATATGCTTATATTGAAAATAGCAGTTGAATTTGGCATGTGGCATTATTCCCATTTGTGAAAACACAGACTTGATAATAACATCTTTCCACAGCTCAAAGAAGGGAAAAGAGCAAAGCATTTGGAGCATCAAATGTATGAGGAAAAATCTAGAATACCAGGAGTGCAGAACACTGCTCCTATCCATGCAATAGCAGAATGTGATATAACATTAAATACTTTTAGTCTATGAGATTCAACTGCTATTTGCAACATAAACATATCTGTATCTGCTTCTGCCTATGCTCCAAAGACAAGCTGATGTGTTCTCTGATAACAAAGTACCCCTACTTGATATGTAGAGAAAGGTGGAGAAGGCTATATTCTACCTCTGTATCTTACTGTAGTACAAAAAAGGCTCCCTGTCCTCATCATGCATGTCCATCCACAATTCCTACCATCTATATCAGCTGCTAATAAGTACCCCAGCCAAGGAATATGCTACCAAATTCAAACTTGAAAGGGAGATTGGAAATGGAAGTCTACTGACCTGCCCTTGACCAACTACTACAGATCATTTGCTACAGCTGTAGAGCTACTGCAAGTGTTCCTACCTGGTTATTATGGAATGCACTGCTGCATGTGGTCATGATGGTGAATGTGCAAAGAGTTCAGGCCCTATTTACCAGGCTTATGAAGTCAGAATGACATGTCAGATGCCATATACAGTGTATGGCTAATTGTTTTTTCCTGTGGAAGGTTCTTTATTTCTAGTGTCACAGCAATGCTTATGACAGCTTGTTTAGTGGAAAGATGTTATCAGATATCCTTGGTCATGAATGCTTTGTACAATCTCACTGTATGGGACTTTGATTTTTCACTTCACAGGATGCATTTGAAGGGCAGTTTTCTTGTCATTTCTTTCATGTATCAGTATACTAACTTTTTAAATATTGGTTATATGGATTTTTTCATTGTTTCATTGGATCCCCCATGCCTGAAAACATTAATAAAGTGTATTCACACTTGAATATATGCTGATTTTATACTGAGTTATGGCATTTCAAAGTTTTAGAGGCGGCCATTTTGCTTTTTGAGATTTTGGGCATGTTCCCCCACCCAGATTTTTCTAGACTTTTAGTATGTTAATAAGGGGCACTCATACTACCCAAAACCATTGAGAAACCTTCTGTTGCAATTTGTCCTAGGTCAAACCATATTGTTACTGGACTACTGTTGAAAATCATGTTTGTGACTGCATTCCTTGGAAATATAAGTTATTAATTATTGAAAAAAAATCATAGAAAATTATCTAACAATGTTATATTAACTACCAAGAGATTGAATGAAAGCATAAAATGACTAAAGATTTTGTGTATAAGAATTGAAAGATATTTGAAGTATTTTTTATTGTTTTTTAGGAAAATATGTGAAAAATGACCTATAACGCCCCCTAGCGGAAAGGCATTAAGTGCCATGGATTTTATTTTTATTTCATTGGATTCCCTGACATGGAAAACATAGAAACGGACACCAAAATCATTCATTTATGTTAATTAGAACCAAAGTTATGGGCATTTATTGTCTGAGCAGCCATCTTGGACGCCATCTTGAATTTCGGTAGGATAAAATAATTAAAAAAATTGCAGACATTGATTTTTGAATTCAGCTCATTGAATGCTTCAAAAAAATGTTTGTCTGCAAAAATTAACATGAATTTCACACAGGATGACATAACAGCATAGACTATCTATATGTACGCCAAAAATAGAAGAGATTCGATGAATTTTATTTTTTCTAAAAAACCTGAAATCAAATGCTGCCCGTTTGGGAGAATTACTCATATGTTGCACCTTCCACTTAGTTCTCTTTTAAAATACTGCCCTGCCCTCCCCTCCCCATACATAATGACCAAGTGGAACCGCCAAGCAATTAAGTTGAGACCAAGCAACCTCTGCACTCTAGGAAGTAGGCCATGGAAAAGTACTGGATTGTTTCATGTCACATCCCAAATAAATTTTGAAATTGGTGAACGTAATTATGTGACTGTAGAAACCATTAGTGAAAACATCATTAAGATGATGTCAAATGGTTTAAAAAAGATAGGCATAGTTTTGGTGGAATATAAAATGTATATCGCCCATATTTCATGAAAAATTGGCAACAACAATGAAACAAACATATCTTTCTTGGCCTAATAGTTTCACGCCAGAGATTTCCCCAGCGTTGAGTGACTACGCCGGATTTGAGGGAGGGCAAAAGGCAGGCAAAGTTTGAGTGGTTGTATTCGTGTACCATGTGAATTGGACGGGTGAAGTTTTTAGTGATGCTAGTTCCAAATAATGTCACTTTACTATTAAGATCAAATCAAGTCAAATCTTGTAATGGGTCTGGGTCTCTGGATAAAATGTTAAAGTGACAAGTAGAAATAAGTCAAATGTAACAATGTCACGGTTGGAGCGGATTACCGAATGCGCACAGGCTTCCAAAGCACATGTTCCCAAGATGCGTTGACCTTATGAGGTGTCCCGCTACTCTGTGTAACCCCTTCTAAGCGAGTCGTTTCTAATAAAGTTACTGGGTAAATATCCAGCTGAATCGACCAAATAATGACAAATTAGCAATGTAACTGGTTTTAGAATGAAGAATACCGAGTAAATAGAGAACCTAGGTGATGGATTATAACTTTGGTCCTTGCATGAAGGAGCACCTCCCTACTTAATTTGGAAAGGGTTAAGATGGTGGTCTCGTGCCATCGCTCCACACACCACTTAACGAATATCAACGGCGATATAATTCCTTACCAGTGGAACAAATAATGAAATCTCAACTTACTGTGAGCGGTAACCAAATACAGATTGTTGCTAAATATAATCTTATAAAAGATGGGTACTTACACCTGTTAGTGTGTCCTTAAGGGCATCGATTATCTTGTTGAGGGTCGGGTTGAGGGTTGTCGGTTTGTCCATGGCGGAACGGTGAGTGAGTGACCTGTCCATCTCCTCCCCGACCCCCCGACCTGGAGGAGGAGGAGGCAGGAAGGACTCAACTGGGACTATTTTTCTTCTGACTGGCGCCGCCACCTAGTGTGTGTGAGAGGCGTGGTGAATAAAAAACTACAGACCTATTTATTAATTCGGTCTTTGTATTTATTTATTTGGTGTTTGCTTTGAATAATTTGGTGTTTGTATTAATTCATTTTGTAACTTGATTTATTAATTTTGTGTCTGTACTTTTAATTTTGTCTGTACATTTTAATTTGGTGAGTGCATTCATCAATTTGGTGAGTGCATTTATTAATTCGGTGACTGCATTTATTAATTCGGTGACTGCATTTATTAATTCGGTGACTGCATTTATTAATTCGGTGACTGCATTTATTAATTTGGTGACTGCATTTATTAATTCGGTGAGTGTATTTATTAATTCGGTGAATGTTTTTATTAATTTGGTCAGTGTATTTATTAATTCTCTGTCAGTACTTTTAATTTGGTCTTAAATTTTAATTTGGTAACTATTTGATTAATTTGGTCACTGTATTTATTAATTTGGTGAGTATTTTTTTAATTTGGTGTGTGTATTTATTAATTTGGTGACTATTTATTAATTCTGTCTCTGTATTTATTAATTTGGTATTTCTATTTATAATTCTGTGACTGTTTATTAATTTTGTCTCTGTATTTATTGATTTTGTCTCTGTATTTATAATTTGGTGACTATTAATTAATTCGGTGATTATTTATAAATTTTGTGTCTGTATTTATTACTTCGGTACTTATACTTTTTAATTCTGTCAACTGCATTTATTTATTCTGTCCCAGCATTTATTTATTTGGTGACATTTTTAAAAATGTTTTGTGGTTAGATTTTAAAATTCGGTCTGTCTGACTACCAGAAAACCACTGAATTATGTAGGTAACACTTGGCGCCTCATACTGACGGGCCCATGCCATTTTAATCGCATATCAGAGTTTATACACGACGTTATGACCGATGCTGGTATTGTGATTGTGGAATATTTGGATGATTTTTTATATGTATCACCTACCTATGATGAGGCCTTGTTAGCACAATCTGAACTTGTTAGGATGTTACGGTTCCTGGGATTCCACATATCTTGGGGTAAAGTTTCCCCCCCAGCACGCCAATGCATTTTCCTGGGTATCCATATATGCTCTGAAAATATGCAACTCAGCCTTCCCCAGGTGAAACTAGACAAGACTGCCTCTTTGTTGACTAAATATTCACGCTGTGATTACATGACTAAATGGGATTTAGAGAGTCTAAATGGCTTGCTGGCTCACTGTGCCCAGGTGGTACGCGGGGGTCGTACACATTGCCGCAGGTTATATGACTATCAGAAATTCATGATTAAACACAAGCTACGAAGATCTCGCATCCCAGCCCCGGCTATGCAGGATATTAAATGGTGGTTATCCTTCATGACTTTCTTCAATGGTGTTTCCACATTTGCAAGGCCTGATTACCCATTCAAGATGATTTCAGACTCTTCTCTACGTGGGTTCGCGGTTCACCTAGACAACGATTGGGTTTCAGGGCCTTTCAATGATGAGTATCCTTTGCAATTCGGGAATGTCCATGACCATGTTGCCCCTAACCCTCATCTTGATGAAACTGTAACTGACAATATTAACGTGCTAGAGTTATGGCCTGTGCTGGTTGGTTTGAAGCGATGGGGTTCACTTTTTAAGGGTTCTAGGGTCACAGTTGTGACTGATAACACACAAGTACTATATGCTCTTCGCTCTGGAACTAGTGTTAATGAAACTACCATGGCTTGGTTGAGAGAAATTTTCTGGCTGTCCATATATTATGACATGGAGCTGTTAACAGAGTACATTAACACCAATGACAATATTGTGGCTGATACATTATCTCGCCTGTGCTATGATGTTTATCGCAGGAAGGCTCCTGAACTATTATCCTCTGTTGCACTATGCTGCTCTGTGTCTTTATTTGCATTTTGCAGAGAGCAGTTTTGACCGCCTTGTGGCCAGATCTTCCACGATGAGAGCTTGTTCCGTGGCCCCTTCAACTGTCAGGATCAGGAATATTCAGTGGAGGTGTTACAAGAGGTTTTGTTGTGCATATGGACTAAAAACGTATGTAGTGTCTTTGCCACAGATGTGTGCTTACGTGACTTACCTATCTAGATATATGAGATATAGTTCCATCTCTACTTATTACCAAGCGGTAGTGTTCAAATTCAAAATTAAGGGTATGTTTTTACCTTCTGCAAGCCACCCTTTGATTAAATCAACGTTGGATGGTATCAAAAACTCAGACTTACGTCCTTCCATTCGCAAGGACCCAATTACTCCAGCACACTTATACTCTTTATCAAAAGTTGTAAACCTTTGTGATGATATGGAGCTGTTATGCTACTCCGCAACACTTCTGATGTTCAGGGCCCTTCTCCGGGTCTCTCACGTGGTGGCGTCGCCTCATACCCTGCAACGTTGTGATGTCTGCTTCAAGAGTTGGGGGATGGTCCTACACATTAGGTCATCGAAGACGTCGACGTCCTTGGACAATATCCACATTCCAGTGGTTTTCTCCCCTAGAAAGAGACTATGCCCTGTCTCTTTAATTCTGCTTATCACCAGTAGATTTCCCTCCTCTCCTGACGCCCCCCTTTTTTCTACTTCAAGGGTTAAGGCTTTCTCCTATAACCTTTTTACTAAGGCCTTCAATTCCCTTTTATCACGGGCTAATATTAGGGATAAACTTTCATCCCATTCAATGCGTATTGGTGGTGCTACATTCCTTTCTGATTCGGGTTTCAGCCCTTTAGATATTAAGCAGCGTGGGTCCTGGAGATCTAATTGTTTTTACCGGTATATCCGGCCCTCTATTTCCCACCAACGCATTGTTGATAGCAAATTTGCTTCTTATTTTTCACATGTCTGAGTTCTACTTACAGACCTGCTTGGCCCCTTGGAGGAATAAAATTACAAAGTTGGACCAATCCTGTCTTCCGTGTCACTCCCTACGACAACGCATATGGGAAGCAGAACCATAAGGATTCGGCGGGCATATCGTTCGGGGATTTCCGGAGCAGTTCCGAGCAGTCACGAGCAGCCTGAGCAGTTCAACCAATCAAAACACCTCCTTGTCTATGTAACCAAGCAACAGAGTCACTCTGGTATATAAGTAGCTCCCGTCGTAAGAAAGAATCATTCATCGATCGGGCAGCAAGCGAGCAACTCCTCCGTGCTTCAACTAGCAGTAATCTCATATTATTGTACAATTTTAAACTTTCCTCATTTATTCCTACTGTGTTATGGAGGAATAAAATTACAAAGTTGGACCAATCCTGTCTTCCGTGTCACTCCCTACGACAACGCATATTCCAGAATAAACATTATTATGAAGAATAAGGAGTCTCAATTATATTCAGTATTAACTTTAAACAAACTGTGGTGATTATGACACACTTCCGAATCTTCATACAACAACTGTTTTCCTGCTAGTCTCCAAAATGTCCTCCTTTCCGTGGAAACTATCATTCCCATAAAAGAAACAAATACTTGAAGACTTATATAATGACGTTTTGAAATGGCATTCAGTCCAAAACCAGCGTATATATAGACTGAGAGAAACCATGGAGTCATCATCACTGGTTATCGGCATCTATTATTGCTTCCGCTGTATTTGGCCATCGGACTGACCTAATACCATAGCTCAAATTGGTGTTGATTCATGAGCGATGTGTGTACACTTACGTCCGTTTGCTAAGGATTGGAGGACCTGGGAAGCAGAGGGGTAAGAACATGTATTAAATTGTATCCGTTTGCAGTTCCCCAATTAAACAATGTGTGAGGTTCAGGGTTATCAAGGGTATACATACATGTATACCACATGCCATTGCCATAGCGTAAACCATTAGGGGCGCAGAACAACTAATAAAATTCAATTTGAAGATTTTCTTAAAGCTTTACGAGGTATTTCTCCTTTGGAAAAGTATAAATAAAAATGACGAATTATGCATAGAGGAGTCACAAGACACAGGTCTCAAGACAAAGCCTATAGGATTATTATCAAACCACACTCATGCATAATGGAAAATAACTGATGAATTCAAAATAACGTCATCAATCATGAAGGGCCTGACATGACACATGATGAATTAGATTTGTTTTATAAGATATGAGCTTTTCTTATTATGGAGTTGCTGCCTTCGTAGTAATAGTAGCAATAAAATGTACTGGCACAAAACTGTAGACGGCAACTATAATAGATCAAATTCCATGCTGATACTTTTCTGTACTTTCTTCTTCCAAACTTTTTTTAAACAATCTTTAACACCTTCTCTGTTAACACTACTCTCGATGCAATCTACTCCCATGAACAGATGCCAATTGACCAAGAGCTCCCCGATATCATGTTGTTTCTGGCAAAGCTGTGTATTAAGCGCTATAAAAGTCATTCTGTTTCATCAATAGACAATATACAAGAGAAAACAATAAGGAGACTCTTTCTGTTCTTCAAACATAGGATTATCTAATGATCATATAACATCGAACAGGTAAACTTGAAACAGGCATACATGCGTGAGGGCGGACAATCTGACTGGATGTCATCCAGTCCTCCTGGACATTAATTAGTTGCTTAGGGCCAGCGATATTTTTCAGAATCGCTGTGCTAGCAGCTTCAAATATCATGTACATTTTATGATGTGATTCTAAAGCAAAGGTCAAACCTATGGAGCAGGGAAAGGTGTTTGACGAACCGACTAGCCACCGAGAAAGTATGTTCCTTTGGTAATCGTTCAAGTATGATGTATCCACGTAAAAATGTCAAAGGTGGTAGTGTCAAAGGTGGTGGTCCTACAGTTCCGACAATTTTACCACCTCCCCCGTCACTCATGGCACTAGTCCTGGTAAAATAGTGTTAAAAACTTTAAAACAGTTTGATCATACAGACCAATGAATCAATATAAACGATTCCATTGATCTTGGCAGACATCATTTGTAAGGAAATGTGGATTCTCGAATTACACCAACCCTCTTTACACAATATTTAACAAAAACTTCAAATCTTGAAACAGAAGGCTTGGTTAACTTTTTCTTTTCAGTTTTACTGTGGTTATACTCATGAAATATGGCAGACAAACCTGATTAAAAAGGACGTCTCGATGTTAATAATATATTTCTTGGGATACAGTCCTCGTGTTGGTGAAACACGTAAAGTATCTGAATTTAAGCCAGAATGGAGAAGGAGATCAAATCTCCGTGAGCAATTGTTTCTCCAGGTTGGGGCCTCCCATTAATAAGCTTCTCAATATAACGCGAAGCGAGGAGCGAAGTTTTGTAGTACACATCCTCGAGTCAAGGCGAGACAGATCGGAGAATAATCCAGGAATTGTCTAATCATGGATACAGAAACTTTGCATAAATACTAGCTTTGAATTTCAGGCTGACAACCAAAATCTAATGTTGTCCATTTATCCTAAATGTGCAAAGATACGTGACAGTCCTTTCTACAAAGTTTCTTCTGCTGGATTGTGTATGGGAGAAGCATTCTGGAAGGTTGTTCTTCCTTGCGGATGTTCCAAGTCAGCAGAATAGATCAATTCGAGTAAACCTACAAGGGGGATTTGAAGTCACATTCAGCCACCTGCTTTTGTTTCAGCCTCTGTAGACATCAATGGATTGCCTTTAGATACTCCTGAATCGAATGACGCTTTCGTCCAAACTGTGAGGTATTAATTAAAAGGAGACGCGAATCTAGGACTTAATCCATATTGCTAATTGGTTTAGACTTATACGGGCGTGCCGCGCTTATTCATCAGCACGTTCCATCTCTCCACCTCCTATTTTAGGATCAATTGCTTATTTCAAATAAGCCATGATAGGCTTGGACAAATATCAGTGAATGGACACAGATGTGTTCAGATTATATCTTTTTCGTCTTTTCCTTATTCTTTTGAGGGTTACAGGCACTCAGCATCTAACGGGAGAGAAGGGTTTCCAATCTTCACATACAAATACATCTCTTAGGAAAATTATGAAGTGATTCAGAAATAACCTATACCATTGGGAAAGCTTGCACATCATGAAGGATAATGATTCGCATAAGTGTTACATGATAAATTGATTTATAAAATTAATAGAGCTTCTGCAGGAACTTTTCGGACCTGACGTTTTTCATAACTAGAGGGGCTTTATACATTGGATATCGATGGACAGTTGGACACCGTATGGTCCCCGAGGATATGTATGAACACCTGGGGCCTATTGCATAAGAAATCTTTACTTAAAATGTTCCTGGCTAAGCTATTGTTCCTAGCTTAGGTAAGACATTCCTACTGTAGGAATGGAAAATGGCATTATAATTATATATAGCAAATTCCTTCCCTAAAAGTTTCTCCCCATCTGCTTCGACAAAAAAGTAAAAGTAGCTAAGGAAGAAAATATAAAGTAAGGATATGACATTGTCATGCAACGAACCCCAGGAATAAAAATTGATGTCCTATGAACATAATAGTTATCAGAGATAATTTTCTGTCGACTTATTCAAACAAACAGAAGGTGAATCTCGGAATTTAACTAATTTAGTTCGTGCCCTGAACTGCTCAAGGTTGGAGTGGCTCAGGACTCGCGTCTAGGCCCGACTTTCTTCATAATTTATGTGAACGGTTTAATGAATATGGAATTGAACAAGAACCAAGATGGCGAAAAGCCTCAATAATGCAGGCAGATATTGAAAGGTGTTTCTAGTGTGGCCAAAAGGGCCTGAAAGTGAACGTGGAAGAAGGTAAGGGTCATGTAATGAATGGAAAAATACAGAAAACACCAAACATTACATTGAAACTCATCAAGATGTCAGAGAACAATAAGACAACTCTCTAGGAGTATAATATATCTATAAGAGCTAATTTCTTTATATCTATATAATATACTAGCAAAGTACCCGTCCTCCGGACGGTCCCCCTCTCTCCCCACACTTCCCCTTCCCCCTCTTCTCTGTCTCTCATACCTGTTTTTCTCTCACAACCCCATCTCCGTTTCTCCCCTCTCCCTCCACTCTTCTTCATGCTCTCCCTCCCCGCTTTCTCACCCTTCTCTCTCTCCCTTCCCCTACATCCTCTCCCTTCCCACTTTTCCCTCTCCCTCTTCTTTCCCTCCCCTCCCCTCTCCAATACCCCTCCACTCTATCTACATTTTCACCCCAGATACCTTCACAATCCACATATATCCACATATCCATATATCCACACAATCCACACTTTTAACCTCCAGACAGGGTCGACGGACCTGTACAGAGCAAAAAAGACAGATGGGGAGATCACAGATTCCCAGAACATGCGTGACAAAAAAACCTTTCTAGAGCTTTATATATTAGATATCTATCTAAGAGTAGATATTGACAGGCACCTTAATGCTATCCATGTTTATCAATAAGATTTGTTAAATAGAGAATTCCTTGTTAGCTATAAACTACGCGAATAAATGTATTGTAAATGTACCAACCTATAAGTACTAAAATTAATCTTTTCATATATCTCAAGTTGTTTGCATACATCTGTAAGCTAATTTCCTTAGTTCCTATCAAATTTCTCATAGGGAACAAATTACTCCGCAGACGAACAGGGAGCCACGAGTCATTTTCATGACGACATAGCTAAGAGCTTGCTAAGGGTCACTCTTAAATTCAATTATCGACTATTGCATAGACCTTCAAGAGCCCAAGGGCCATCCAGAAAATGGCCAGTGCTTGGAATCCTTTCCGAGGAAAAACTGGAGAGCACTGATATGAAATAATGCGGCCGGGCAACCCAATATCTCACTTACCTAAATCAGTCTCCCCCACATTTACTTGGCCTTTTAATGTAGTCAGTGCTGTTTTGGGTTAGCATTTGATATGATAAATTTCCAGCCACATGTTATATGTTGCCTAGGCCTTCTTTGCTTCTTTGGTATTCTCTCAATTTAGCAATGTCAGAATAAAATAATGAAGATTATAATTATACGGTTTTCTATTATATCTACAAGTTAAATACCTTATTAAATTCACCCCATAATGTTACATTTGATATATCTGTACAAAAAACTCTTCCAATGGCGAAAGATTTAGCCAATGACCTAATTTTAGACCTGGTACACGTGATTTATATTAGGTTTGGCCAGCCAATCTTTTAATCAGTGAAAGATACAAAATAAAGAATTCCTTATCCTATAATACTAAAGACTTGCTATTTTACCTTCTTGGGAAATCCTCCAGTGGTTCCCTATATTTAACTAACATAGACATTTAAGAGGAAAGGATAAGTTATTTCCCCAAGGTCAGACACAGTGAATTCTTTGATTCTTCCAACAAAGTCTAGTCTTAAAGTCCAAAAAATACCCAGCCTGAGTCTTTTCTGTGTGAAAGCAGAAGACAGTCAATCATACGCTTACAAACATGATCAAATTTATCAATTGATATTTATCTGAGAACTGAAGTATTGCAGGGGGTCTGGATAGGAGAGATAAGCTGTGAGATCAATACGTTTGTTATTTCTCTTTCATGTCTATTTCGTGAGAATTTGTTGCATACCATATCTTATAAGGTTTAGGGCTGACTTCACCGACATTATTTCCCTCGGCGGCCATTGCTGTTTCAATCTGCAGTGCATTCGCAATCAAAATATAACAAGAAATGGATCTGGTCAGAAGAGAGTCCTGGCGGGTGTTTCTTTAAAAAAAACAAATTCTTATTAAGGTATCATAAGCACTCTCACTCTTTATGACTGGTTTTCTTCCTAACCTGGAAGGTCATTCTTATACATTATCTGGGGGAGGTTTGCAGTGTTTGCTTCTTAAATAAGAATGAATAATCACTTCTCAATCAAGACTCAACCGTTGTGGTCGTTGGATGTCTGAGTTCTTTTATTCACTACTAACTAGGGTATATAAAGGGATTCTCATGATATATTAATATGCAATAATGGTTCTTGATACTATTTTTGATTATACAAAATATATATAATTATGTTAGTTTTAAGACATCATATTGTTACAAAATCATGGTTATTGATGATGTGATATGGTATGATATGACATGAAAATGATGATAACATGTCTATTAAATTAGCATTGTTGTGCAACAGATTGTGCAACATAGTTTCTTTATAACAATTGATATATGGCAATAACTATCAAACCGCATATATGGGCCGTAATAAGCACGCGGTCTGGTGCGTTATATACTTCATAAATTGATCGAAGCTTTCCCCTAATGGTAGTCAGAATATGGAGGCTATTTCAGCAATATCGACATCGCTTTTTTCATATACTTTTCTAATATTGATACATCACCGTGTTGGCTTTTTTAATTCAAGAATATAAACTGTGATTACTAATTTGTGAATGAAGCATACCCTTTAACTTTTCTATTTCAACTATAAAGGACGGGACATATTGTATCGCTTTCCCAATACGTATACTGTAGTTCTAGGGTAGAGCCCTGCCATTCAGAGGGATAAAAGGTAAAACCCATCTAGGGAAAAATCCCGCAAAGGATTATTACTCCATTCAAAATTTAACCCTAAGCCTAAACCAAACCCTGAGTGAGTGATGGTTGCCATGACGACATCCAAGTGGAGTCATATTCACGGCAGTGAGGGTTAGTGAAATAAGACGAGATGAGTAAAGTGATTTATTTTAGAGGTAAGGATATATCTGTTAAGTATACATGTACATAAACAATGGTCCCGCAGGGTTATGAATAGTCACCTCATTTGATGTACAACACGTCTACTATTTTCATGACATTTCAGACGTGGTTACCATGGAAACAGCCGTTAATATGAAAAAGAATTTTTGTAATTGTGCATATGACAGTTTCAAGTACAGATAACCCTGAATCTTTTCTTTTATTGGATATATCATATATTATTATATCATGAAAACTCATAAATCATTATGAATCATATGAAATAAGTCATAAGTCACTTAGAGCGCACCACTATAGCCAATATCAGGGACAACCTAGTCAACACAGCAAAAGGATTACAACAACATTATTGACGGCAGTTGGAAAGAATTGATTGTGTAACAAAATGCCAACTACCCTGTTATACATGCACATTCCACTCTCCAGTCGGCATATATTTGATGTTCATTGCTGTTTATCTCGTTCAAACTCGACATAATTGAGCCCTTGGGCAGAACTCAGATAGCTGTAGGCATCCCATCCCAAAGCTGGCTTTAGATCAATAACCACAGGAAAGGTCCCCGTGGATTTATCCCATTAGGATCAGGAGCTTAATTTCTGCTTCCTCATTAGGTTTGACACAAAGGCATTTAGGAAAATTCCTCTGACGACTGCCATTACAGAACACGTCACTTATGGCAAAGAAGCCTGGGAAGTGAACTGGTATCAATATTAATCGTTTTGCGATCCCAGAAAACAGTATTGATTTACGCGAGATTAAATTAAATCATCACAAAACAGTCTTATGAATTAAAATCAGAAACTTCATAGGGAACTCTGCTCTGCTGCATTTTACTTTAATTTTTTTAGAAAGAGCACATTTAAATATTTTTTTGAAACCAAGTTCGCGGAGATGGAAGCAGTGTGCAAAGTGACTCCGTGCCTTCGCAAAGAGAGACTCTTTGTATATCATTTTGACGTGCATAATTATATGGATATCACAAATATCATCATGTTGACTTTAGAATAGAATGGTATAGATTGTTTGCATTTGTATATGGCTTCGAGATCTTTTTAAATCAAAGCATCGCCTTCTGAGGAACAGCGTCCATAATGTTTTTGTCAAAACATTTTTAACTTTCCACTTGCTTCCTACGGAACCCCTGCACCGAGTAATGCGTTGATACTGCTCTTGATGTTCTTGTTATGGTTGTGGCAATGCACTTTCAAACACTAAATGAAGGCAAAGAAATTTTCCTTCACAGAACAGTGACCATGTAGTGTTCGTTTTCTCCATCAGTTAATCGTTTGAGAAACGTGTACATTCATAAATGAAATCTGTAATGAGAATCAAATCACTCCATCGCACATTATGACGACTGAATGTTCAACTCACTCTGTACTTCGACTTTTCCCACTTTTAATGTTCAGCAGTTAGTTTCAAAGGTTTTTATGACAATCTGTTTTGGTAAATGTTGTATTGATAGGAGTAGAAAATCTGTCTGGGTCTTATTCTTCAGTCATTTTCATCTTGGATTTCATTTGAAAAAGATTACAGAATATTAATAGACATTATATTGACGAAAATGTATAAGCAATTATTGTTTTGATCCCAGTGTATCACAGAATGAATAGAGAATGATCCCCTATATTCCGTTTGCAGGGACATGAATCCCCTATATTCCGTTTGCAGGGACATGATACCACATACCGAGATGCCATTGATGGAAAGGACGAGTTTAACGCCAGGAATACCACAGATTGTCGCAGGTGGTCAAACTACATCCGTGTCCATTATTAACAGATACCGACATGGAAGGGTCTGCGGCCTCCTCCGGAACCCTTATTAATATTACCTTGTAGCACTAAGGAAATGATGAATACATACATGAAAGAGGGGACTACAACGAGTATGACATACTACTCAAAACGCGTCTTTAATATGGTCGTTTATTATAGCCATCAACAGCTTCATTTTATGTTTGTCTCTTATCTGGAAATTAGATTAATAAAATGAAAGCTGAATCCAATTCAAGTCTATACATGGACGGATGAAATACAAATTGAAGAAGAAGAGTACCGAACAGAAGACAGGATCAACTGAAAACCAAATGTTGATCATCTTAGGCGTAATCAAATGCACTGACTACTACGTATAGAATGCGTTCTCTCCAGTTGCTAAAGTCTTCCACTTTAAACTATAGGCGATCATATTGTATATATGGAGTAAAAAGGTATGTAGGCTACCTTTTAGCCAAAATGATCAATCCTATTAATATACTAAAATAACAAACAATAACATAATGCTCATGCTGACTGTACTGTACATTGATTATTATATCATCAGTACTAGGCCTATTGTTGCTTAAAGTCCATGGATACACAGCAACCAAAGCATGAGCTGAGCATTGAGAATATTATATTGAATCGAATGTTCCTGAAGACGGCAAGAATCCCGTACACACACACACCCTCCCACTCATCCATCCCATCAGTATTAGTCCCCTAATAGGGGATTGATTAGTAAATATTGAACCGGCATTATACACATTTTTATTCACAGAACTTTACGAAATTATCAACTATCGTTAATTACAAAGTTACAACAAAGGTTAAATGAAATTGTAACAGTCAATTGTTAAGTGCTGACTGAAAGGCCCTTGAGGCGTCAAACCTCATTCATTTTGAAACACAAGGTCAGTAAAGTTAATCAATCAACACAGACCACTCTGTTACAATAGCCAAAACGAATACTGCGGAATAAAGCTGACACTTACATAATAATAATAATAATAATAATGATGTACATGTACGGAAGGACCAGACATGATTTCCTTTGCACATCGATTGACCCAATATCTTAGAAGTTTCTCAAGAGT
Organism: Sthenelais limicola; assembly: GCA_942159475.1. Classification (NCBI taxonomy): domain Eukaryota; kingdom Metazoa; phylum Annelida; class Polychaeta; order Phyllodocida; family Sigalionidae; genus Sthenelais; species Sthenelais limicola. Next base: position 48,965,990 of record OW804096.1, on the reverse strand, counting down.
TTACTTCATTTCCCAACATCTCCACCATCTTTTTGCTTCGGGCAAAATCTGAGGGCATTCTAGATAGGTTCAGTCTCAAGGGTGCCATTGCCTTTGTACTAGTTCGCTAGATTTGTCGATTAAGGGAATTTGGACCTTCTCCTCGTGATGGATTGCTCCGATAAATAGAATCCACATTATTTCTTTATCACGACACATTCTATAACGTTCATTTAGTCAGGCGAACATTAATTTTCTCTAATCCTTAGATGTGTTGCCAACTCATAATCAGAGATGTAATTGCCACATCATTTTCTCTCAAGGAATCGATAAAATCTTGCCATATTCTTAATAACCTTTGTAATTTAGGGGTAAAGGTGGTACGCGAAACACAAAGCCTTCATTTGTAGTGCAATAATAAGACATTTATAGACATTTGTACCAAAGTGGCATATTTTGACCTGAATAATCATATTCCAGACGCGTGTGGACTCTTTCCATCTCGTAACTTATAAGTCGTGCAGCGAATTCTATCAATCTGAAATGACAAATTTCGCCAACCCTCTATGACCTATCTATATGGACGATAGAACATCTCTGCCATCTACAGACATTCCCAGAGTCTAATTGCTTTCAATAAAAAGGTACACCTGGTGACCGTAGACACAAAGGATATTGAAGTCATCCAATGGTATTGAGCCAACCGGATGGTATGCTCTCAGTTGATGTCCTCTCACACTACCCTTTCACTCTTTAGACAAAATTACCTTGGCTCACCGCCTTAGGCAGAGCCGGAACAACATTTATAAAGGTTTCGCCAGCGCGGACGTCTATCATTTCTTTTTTAAGGGCACACAAGTACCTAACCATGGCTGGAAATGCTGCCTCAGCTGTCTGGGTGACCGAAAACTGTGGCATTGCATTATGCTCTTTCCGTGTTAGAGGCGTCATCTTATGAACTCGACATGAAAATAGACGAGGTTTGACCTTCAAGCGTCAGAACCGTTGACATAGTCTAGGTGCTAAATGATTGAGTGGAGCCCATTTGTAGGACATCAAGTAAGTCTGCCATAGTTCCTGTACCACTTCAGGGGCGGATCCAGGATTTCATGAAGGGGGGTTCAAGTCTGTGAAAAGGGCACATTTTGGGGATTCTTTGAGTGCCGAAGGCTGGTCCGAGAGGGTTCTCCTCCTGGGAAATTAAAAAAAATATACTCCTTAAATGGCAAATTCTGGTGCATTTTTGGTGGATAAATATATTTTTTAGTGTATGTATTTTAACAATTTTTTACCTTTGGAATTGCTGCTCATTACATTACAGATGATGTAGAAAAAAATAATATATTATTCGCAATGACATTCACAATGAGATGTACAGGCCGGGCCAGCTTTTTCATGTGTGCTGTTTTGCTACATGCCACTGTGGGAGAGGGGCAAATTCTGAAAGTCTCTCAAACTATTCTAAGACACTGTGACTGTAATATATGGGTTTTTCGCTTTCAGAAAAACCTTATTCCAACAAAATCGGATTGGGGAATCCTTTTTGGGCCTTTTGAATATTTTTCCTCACTTACTGTGACATAAGTAGAGCCTTCATTGTTGGAATTTATTGAAAACTCAATAATTTCCACTAAAGATGAGACAGATGAGAACCATATTTTGTGTAAAGAGTTTTTTATCACTTATGATATGTACCTATAGTCTCAATAGCTGATGATCAATACTTACAATGTGTCCGTCAACTGATTTCAACCATTTTTTCATGGTTAGGGGGTATCTGATATTAAAAGCAATTTTCTTTCCAATTCATCCCGCTCTTTCATTAATGGCTGACTATTTTACTATTTCTCCTTATTGTTTTTTGACATCATTTTTTAAAAAATATTCTGAACCAATGTAATTACATTGTTCTTTATTTTCATGATACTGTATCTGCTTATATGTAACCTTTAGTCATTGTTGAATGTATAAACTGTTATGTAGTTGTTAGAATTGATCTCATATGATGATAACTAGTTACTCACTGGAGCCATGCATAATGCTTAGTAATGATTAGAGATAGAAGGGTGACTTCAATTGAACTCAAGCCGACTGGACATTGACTCTGAACATTGAACTATGAACAATATAACCAAAATGTCGGATTATCCTAAAATTATCAATTTATCAATGTAGATTTCTCAACACCCTTATAAATATAAATATTGTAGATTGTATGTAAGGGCTGGCTCTTGTTTATTGTGTTTAACTCTGCATCGGTTTTGAACAAGACAGATTAATGTAAAATTTAATAACCAGTAATGTGAAACAGGTATTAATGATTGGGATACCCCAGGAAGACCTTAACTGCGAGAGGCTGGCGTCCCTTTCTGAAGCATATAATTGTCTTATCAGAATAAAAATATGATATATATATATAAAATAGCTGAGATATACATACATCACCATAATGACAAAAAGTGTAACACATTAGTTGGACAAAATTCATGGAATTGAAATGACTAATGATAATTTTGTAAAATTAGAAACAAATTCCCAACGATGAAAGCAACATATCAAGATAAAAGGTCAGTTGAAAAATCAACTTGGGTCACAATGAGGCCCTATTTAACCTGGAAACTCATCAAAATTAGGGCAAAATTCAAACTTTTGAATATAATTCACAGAAATAACTGATCTATTTCCAAATAAAAATAATATGGGTCACGCCCTAATCACCATTTAATATCTAATATCCACTTGAAAACATTATCCCAACTATTTATGCATGTCAAAATGGCCAGATGACCAGTAAAGGCTATACTTGCACAAAAGACAGATTATTTCACATGAGGTGAAAAAAATAATCTTAAGAAATTACACTTGATATAATTATAGAGTTGAAACGATTATGACAAAAGGATCAGATCGAACATAGCCACCAAGGGCTATACTTATGTCACATGAAAGAAAATGGATACTTCACATCCAGGGGCGGGTCTAGGGTCTAAAATGAGAGGGGGGTCCAAAATGAAAAGGGCACATCAGTCCATCAAAAAACGGAGCCAGAGGGGCACAAAGGTATACTAGGGGTCGGGGCATGCTCCACGGGAAATTTAAGGTGCCATTTGGCGCTTTTTGAAGCACAAAATATGCTATTTAATCACACATGAAAAGAGATCATTTTATTTCTATTATTTATTTTGACTTTCAAAACCCAGGGATGCAGTTTGCAAGGACCTAAGAAACACAAGACATATAACACACACACCAAATTTTAAGATGTAGAATTATTTTTAAAAATCAGTTGTGTCTACTGTTGCAAGTGCTGTAGGAGTGAAGTAATTTTTGGAGCATAATCAGGCTGTTTCATTTGTACTTAGGTACAAAAAAAATTATTAGGGGGAAAATCTCAAAGGCAAATTTAACTATTTGACATTGATTCACAATCTTCCTCAAATGATGAAATCACATGCATCCAATGTCACATTGGATTACCAGATCAATGGGGGTTTGTCTGTACTTCCTGCAGGCAGGCCTGCCAACAATAGGAAAATGTAAGGCAGCATACTTTAATTTTCTCATAACTGCCCCCAAGTGATTGTCCATATTTTGTGTAAATGTAAAACAAACATGAGAGGGGGAACTAATGTCAGCACAAACATGTGTGAGGCCCATACACTTAAATTAGGGAGTCATTGAAACAGCATTTATAAGTTATTTTAACAACCTTTTACAGCAGTTATCGCAAGGTACTTTGGGTTGTAAAATAAATTAAGGCACTTTTGGTTCTTAAAAATGGTTTTGGCTCTTCAAAAAAGGCACTTTTGGTTGTAACAAAGAAAATTTGGTTCTTACACTTACAAAAAAAAAAGGGCACTTTGGTCTGTAAAAAAGGCACTTGTGGAAATTTTGAGGTGGGGGTTAGGATGTCGCCGACCCCCACCCCCTTGGGTCCGCCCCTGAGATCAGCTGGATTAATTATTTTTCTTGAAATAACAACAATAGGGGCCACAACCTATACACCTTTGGAGTCCCATATATCCACTTGAAATCATTTTCCCGACTATTTACACATGATAAAAGGGTCAGATCCTATGGTGAGCAAGGGCTATACTTATGTCACAGACTTACATTCAAAATACATGAAAACAATAATTTTTAGATACACTAGGGCTATAGCCTAATTTCACCTTTTACTTTTACAAATCAATTAAAAACTGTTTGAATGATAGATTCCACTCAGAAAACCAGTTGAAAAATAATCATTTGCATAATGGGGCCCTTTTAGTAAAAATTTCAACACAATTAGGAATTGTTACCAAATTTTGAATTTAATATATCAAAAAAGGACAGTATCCACAAAACTAAGTAACCAAACAGGTAAATAAGGGTCGGCAAAAAGGCAATTTGGGGCGGGAAAAAAGGGCACTTTGGGGTGGGAAAAAGGGCACTTTGAGGGAGGGCAAAAAGGGCATCATGGGGCCCAAGGGGGGGTCGAACCCCCCGACCCCCCCCTGGATACGCCCCTGCACTTGTAAGGATGTGCACGACTTCAGTAAAGTTTGAGCAATGTTTTACAGGTTTTCCAAATAAAATCATACTCTTAACAATAGGTCTGAACCCGGACTCAACACCATTAAGGTACATTATACATGTATATCTGCTAGGTTTCTGTTAATTTGCACAATTTGACATTTACAGTCCTAACATATGGCATAGGTCGGAATCGGTTTATTCCCATAAGCATAATAGTCTAAAAGTCCTGACTGGAAGGAGGGCTAGATCGAGAGCTCTCTTTTCCCTTTTCCTTCATTCGCAAGAAAGAAAAAAAGAAGTAAAAAGTATAAATCCCCATGGCATTTCGGGTGAAATGTTTGGGAAGTTATAGGACCACGTTCTCTTGATGTTTTTTCTCTCTCTGAAAGTAAAGCGTTGGGCAACGTTGTTCAAGCGGAAGTTCAACCATCCTTGGCTGATTGCGCAGGAGAGTTCTACTTATGTCGTATTCAGTGATGATGAGTGACGTTATGACCTTTGCGGACTGACATTTACTAGGCAATGTATACCCAGCCATGCGGAGGTGAAGTGGTTTCATGTCTGTCATTAATCCGAAGGAATAAAAGAAATGATAAATTATACAGGACTTCGCCCCACACATGGGCCGCAAATGAGAACGTCTTACACACGTGTGGAATCCGATTAATTACTGTGAGGAGAGGAGAGGACAGGTTGGCTTCAGAGTAAAGAAGAAGAAAAACGAAGGATTTCGGATTTTGGAACACTTGGAGCATAGCCAACTGAGATCAGTTCTCCTAGCTTCCGTCTGTATATTCTAAACACATTCTCTACTTATTGGTACATTAAGCATTTTTTTCTTTTACAGCAGGATTTTTGTTAACTTAACCACAAACGTCTGGTTTGACGAGACGTTTTGGGGCTATAACCACCTTAGGCAGAGACTAAAAAGATTAATAACCTCCATTTCAGAATAAAAGAAATGATAAACAGTGCGACTCCACTCTTGTGTCCCTTGGCTCCGCCCCAGATTATGTGTCAAACTGTCCACCAGCATACCCTCAATGTCGTTCATTAATCCTTTATTAACGTTACTGATGCTAAGCAGATAAAGCATGAATCAGTATAGGCTATATATAGGTAAGAACCAATTAAACCACCAATGGAATAGGTGCGTCAACTATTTTACGAACTTGTAAGACTCCTAAATTCATTCATGTTTGTAAACATTACGATTTTAAAATAGTAAATTATTAGGCCACAAGCTGTCTTAATAACGCACGGGCAGTTGTGAAAACGCATTGGAAAGTGACGATGTCCTCGTCACTTTCCAAGAAAAATATCCACCTACCCATGGCCTACCCATTCCATATATACAAGACCAGCACAAGTGATCCTAACACGTATACTGTCCTGTCGTCGAATTGGGGTAAAACAATTTATAAACATTGACTGACATAGCTGATAAATATATTTGTTCATTTGTAGAGACACCATGCAGGTAGACATGTAGGCCTATAGGTGTATCGAATCAGTCCACGACGGTTGAACTACCTTTGTCACATTACTCCAGGGTCGCTCTAGGGCAAAGTACTATACTTCCCCGTTCCAACTTTGGGCTTCCCCACTGGAAGCCATATATGGTCACATAGGCCTACACCAACTGTAGTGAACGACAGGCATACCCTAGGCATCGCAATGCAAAACGCGCCAATGGAAAGGAACCATGTAACAAGAGCTGCTTTGTCCAACTACTCCTGTAACACGGAAAACTTTGTTATTGCTCTTATTCTTTTCTCCTCTGGATATTTTGTATTGTTTGACACTAACATATCAAGTACCTTGAACCAGCAGCAGACAGATCTGTCAAGTCTTGCTCATAACAGGCAAACGATCATAGCCAAAATGAACGCATTGGCAATGTCAACATTAATATTGGAATCGCTTCCAGTTTCGTGAACTAAATACATTGAAGGTATCAGCACATTCATATCTTGTGTGAGATTTATACCGTCAATATATTCAGAATTTCCATGAGTCTTCATCTTTATGCAGGTATGAAAAAGTGGTTGATAAGCTATAACCGTATTATGACTTTTTAAAAAGATATTGGGATCGTCTGCCGATGATGACATGCAATGCAACGACTAAGGAAGTTCAATTCTCCAGCGGTAGTCCTTATTAGTTTGGTATTTTCTGTGAGCATCCCTGAGCGGTGAAAGACTAGTATGGAATGAACAATAGGTGCTGAAACAAAGGGCGGAAGTTCAAATTTCAGCTTGGCGTTCTTTCAGGAATTCTGTTTGATAAAATTCTGGAGACGTGGACGTGCCATTTAGACATCCGCCAATGCTGAAGTTATCCTTCCATTGCTCTAAAGACGTTCTTATTCATGTATGCCTTAATCTCAATTTGCGTCCTTGGGTAATGTTCCCATCTCACTGGGCATATTTATTTTCCACAATTCCTGTCGCCACAGGAGATGGGATATAATATTCCAAATTTAATAAAAGTCACCCTGTGCTTTCCAGATGGAGGTCTGTATGGTTCGCATTAAAAACCAATTCATATAGGAATAGTTGTTAAACCACATTAAATAGTCACTTCCCAGAGACATACATAGACTAGCCAGGCAATATGTTTCGACACTAATTTTAATAAAGATGTTCTCTCGGGATGAACTGACTTCCAATTTGTCTTTGTTTTCTGTCACGTTCATGGCAGCATTGGGAAGAGAAACCGTCTAGAAGTGATAAGGGATCAGGAGTATAGTTATAACTGTGTTACATAGTTAAATCCCTATAGTGCACTGGTATTTGTCTCCAACCTAATAAATTTGTAATGAACCGTAAGTGATTTAGCTTTTGGGAATTGTAAGCCAAAGTGAAAATATTAAGTAGTCTCTAACCTCCTGTTCCGTCGTGCTTATATTTGAAATAATGTTGCTTTAAAAATTGTTAAAACGAAGGCGAATGATCAAAGCTGTAATCACTTTGGTCTGAGTTTTAATAATGGCAGACTTGATGGCAGGATAGCGTTCTTATTCATGCAATTATGGATTATTCATTTCGTATTCCCAAGCATGTATGTGGTTGGCTGATTAGTTCATCAGACTGATCGTTGCATCAGTTGGCATATCATGGAAATTACTAGTAAAAGATTATGATATTATATTATGAACGATTAATGGGATTTAAATTGGCTCCATTTTCGAGTCATTATTGCTTTAGTAATAGGAAGATTTTCTATGATGACGAATCGGGAAACATCTTCTATTTCTTTAATGAATTATTGCCCTATTGGGCCCAGGGAAGTTAAAAACTAATCTGAGTACCTAGTGTGTCTGCGGAGGCCTCAGCTGAAAAGAGGCAATCAATGTATAGTAATATATTATGAACATACATAATATGTATAAGAGAATGTCTTACATACGTATATGATATTGAACGTACATACAAAATAGATAAATGACAAACTATCACGATACCGGAGCCTACAGGAGGAAAAGCAAAAGCTGCGGTAATTCCTTCATATGTTCCTATAAATAAATTTATATGTACCTACATATTTGCATATCTCTGCTGAAGATAGCTATATATATTTTATACATGTTTATCAGCATGCCATTTCATAGTCCAGTATATATTACGGACATCGCCTACGCGCCCTTTAGAATAAATAATGACCGTTTCCGTGGAAGCATTACCACTACAAAGCGAGTTTGAATTAATCATACCGTTTGTGGAGAAAGCACACAGCATACCACAGGAGTTGTATAGTCATGGCGATCGTCTAAGTAATTGTGGCATGGGCATGAAAGCTTGATTGACAGCTCGAATGACAGAAGCACATCTTCTAACGTTTGCCGTCTGCCTAACTGCTTCTTAGCAGTCAATAAATTGAGGAAGATCAGCAATCATTTTGGTTGCCCGCTTCCAGAGCCTGAATGTGGGACTTTTATCCTGACAGGTTACAAGAAACTGCTTAAGAGGAGAATGTGTCCCTTTAATGTCCTCATCCAAGGCCTCACTAGGTGCAGCGGGAAAGCCGAAAAGATCTAGTTTTAGCAACATTATCACACCACAACACATGCAGATGCATCTCGCTGAGTAATGATTTTGATGAGTTTTTCATCTCAACGTACAAAAAGTAAATCGACGTGGTTTGTCAACTACATTATCAACATCCCATACTTTCTTTCTCTTTACTTTTTATATTTGATTATGATATTATCTTAGCTTCTTTCTCTGACACTGCATCAATAGAGAATGTCCATTAAAGTAAAACAAAAAACGAAGATGGATGTGTGCATATATATATATGTATGCATCAGATCGTGTATTGGATTCTCTGATCTGATAAAACATTGTCGGAGAGTGAATGATTGCCGGGTTTTGAATGCTCTATAGTCTGTAGTAATGCATCGGGCATACTTTCTCTCGGCTGATATATACTTAGATTGTTTTATTATCCCTCTCTTCTACACATCCGATGCATTTACTTTGGGAGGCTGCGTTGACTCTGAAAGAAAATCTACTTTTAAGTGTCTGTACATATTTAATATGATATGTATGTACAGACTATGGCTTATATATCCTAGCGAGGCGAATGGGTTCATTAGATCCTTTATTTTTGTATGTTTCGGCTAACACCGTGCAAAAGGGATGGAAAAGCAAAAGCTAACAATGGGAATGACAGGTGGAAGTGTCATAATGCAAGTCGCCCAAAGCTATATAAGAATCAACATAGACTTGTGCAAATGACATAAAATAACATAACTTTAAAAAATTCCTAGAATAATACAGACTTTTTAAAAAGCTTTTATAGATGCACTGCATATTGTATATTTTTTTCTAGAAAAGCAATACAGACTGCACCTAGGTTGTGTTGATGGAATGGGATCTCCTCTTTAGAGGGTCTCATTCCTTACCTCGACCCCATCATCAGTTTCAATCCGCCCTTTCAACTCCCTCCTCTAAAGAAGAAATTTCTCAAAATTAGAAGTCATTTCAATGTAACGACCTTGAAGAGCGAGGGGCAATGCCCCAAAGTATTTATCTTTGCCAAAGGGGCACCCAAGTGCTACTATGATAAACATTTTTTTTCATTGAATGTCCCTCTCAACCCAAGTGCCTTTTCTTCATGTCCGCATGATGTCATAGGTAATTAGATTGGCAACATCCCAGCTGGTTCGCACTGTTCAGCCATAATTGGTATTGACCACGATGTCATTTGATCTATAGGTGAGACCGTAACACTTGGTCTTCCCTTTGGCATGTTGAGAAAATCAACTCGCAAATCAGGGCCATGATTCAGAGGATTTTTATTGTCATATATGATCTATATGATCTGTGGATTGGATGGAGATATATTTTTCTAGATGTTTTCTAGGGCGTATACACATTTATTAAGAAAAGTCGGTAAACATTGATTGTCTCAACATTTGGACATTCATCGAAAAAGTTAATAAAAATAATTAAGGGATAAGGATGAGGGATATTGTACATAGTGAAAATACAAATGAAATACTATATTATCTATGTCGTGAAATTAAGAATAGTATATATATTTATAATTAATTGTGTCACTATTATGCATAAGTAAATTGTTTACAAAGATACAAGCGAAAAACTATACTGTTATCAAGCTGTAGCTGCGATGGTATGAATACAAAAAACCTGTCCAGTTGATGGATTAAAGGTAGATCAATCCTACTGTCATGCTAATTGGTGTGAATATTCTGTGTTCATTGCGAATTAAACCATCTTTCCCAGTGATTTTATGGTATAGAAGCCAGTGTTCTATTACAAGCATAATGTATTATTAGTTTTTATGTGAACAACATTGTATTCGTTGAATACAATGTGAAAATAGGAATGTATAGAAGAAGTGGGAAAGGAGAAAAAATAACGAGACACTTAATAATTTCTTCGTCGAATAAAACAAATGAACACAATAGGTTGACCTAACATTTAGTTAGGATACATAGGGTCGTTTATTGTACCGTAGTACCATTTACTCGGCCTCTTTACCCCAAGACATCCCTTTAGTTGTGTGTATGTGTGGCTATCTTGTGACTGGTTCACCAACAACTCTAGACTCAGTTGATGCAGTGGCTAACATGGTCCAAGAAGTGATGCATATATAATAGGTACGGTATTACACACTCCCTAAGTTTCGGGTAGGCAATGTTTAAATATTGCGGTTTCTAATTCATCTGCAATGACAAATATTAGGTATTTAATTTACAATAGATATGGAAAATTCATGGGGATTAATATAATGTTCATGTGTATTATTACGGCCTATCTCAAAAAATTAAAACTCCAATTTCCCTTACAAGTATACAATCATGTTCATGATAGGACTGATATTGAATAAGCCAATTCTCCTTTTATTCCAATCTATACAGTTTTTGTTACTGTTTGGCCCCTTTAACAAAAGAAATCAATACTCACATATTTATTTGAATTTAACTATGTGTTCAACTTAGGTATTCACAACCCATAATATTTACAAGCCAAGTCGTGGTGCATCTATTATATGGATATTCTTATATCTTAAGTATCTTAAGTGAAAGGCCATTTTTAACATCAGTGGGATTGATGTACATATATAGACACTATAATAGTGAAACACTATTTAGTGAGCGTATAACTTTAGATTGCCTTAATAAAAACTGATAAAAGAAAAATATATACGGCTTTCAACCGAGTCTCTGGACACATTATTAACATCCCCAAAACAAAAAATGAAAATGTAGCACCCTGATCCGTCTCCCTGATTTAACTTAATGAATATTCTATTCTTGCACACTATTGGGCTGCATGGTCATTTCAGGCGTCTTCCTTCACAGTTTTGTGGTACAACCTAAAATACCCTGTTGCCTTAGGATGGGCGATATATATCTTACACAGTTAATATATTACAGCACCACACATAGTATATATTTCAGTTTTGTGCCGTCTTTAAATCCCCTAGGCTTTAGATGTGGACTTGTGAACTCATAGGCCATAAATCCTAGGAATGTATTTCTTCTTCTATAATCACATTTTCACAAAAATAAGTAGAAATCTGTTTGTTTATTCAGTCTGGGAGACATGCATACTGTACATGAAAGATGGTCTACATTACTGTCTAGTCCACAGGGAAATTTAGGATCTGCACATAAGTGACATATTACTATAGACTCTTCTTCAATAATCTAATGCGACCAGAGTGAAGGCTATGCTAATATATATATTATACGCAATTATGCGATATATGGACACTTCTTCTGCAAACATGAGGTGGTGGTAGATCTAAACAAATGGGTGGTTCTGCATGAGTATGCTGCTTTTGATTAATCATATTAAATCTAATATGTATTGTAACGCTACTGTTACTGAATAAGACTCCCAATACATCTTCAGAACTAGTTTTTAACTAATCGTGGCAAGGTGATATACAAGAAGAACCGGTAATCAATATTCCCGGAATCGATAGGCGGATGCACGCTTTCACTTATTCCAGCCAAGACCCATCATCTTTATGTCACACACCACTGTCATACACATCTATACTGGGTACATTTATAATTAGGCCAACCTTTATTCACCATTTCTATTTTAAATTTGGTACTGCTCTCAGACGATCCTGATTTAAAACATGTTGAAGAAACGATCTTTTGATAGTATTTTTGTATACCTTGAGTGATACCTTAAATTTTATATGGCATTTCACTTTAGGTTTTTATATCAGCAACGGATCCGTCGGCACTTAAGTAACATGTCTTTAGTCATCAATACCACTCCAATCTTGTAGATTCAAGTTAATTGATATCGATCGTCTTAAAGTCCATGTCACACATGGGAATTAACTAATCAGAATTGATTGAATTCTGAACCGTATAGCTTTATCAAATATTGTACTCACTGCGGATCCTCTTCCTAAACCCTAATATCTTATCGGTTCATAATATGCTATCAGTATCCTCAAGGGTACACTAAGATGATGCGCAGGTGGTATGGACTGAGACTTGGTAAAATTGTGTCAACAAGGAAAAGAATAGGGAAAGGAACCTGGGTTTGCCGAGGCTGCCTCATCTTTATGTTGTACCCACGGCATGGGGAAACCGTTCATGTACTTGCCTGTGTCAAAAGAACCCTCTGTAGCCCAGAGGCAATACCTCATTCAAATAACGATCGATTGTCAAGAATTGGATATAATTTTCTCCATGTTCCTGGGGCAGAGCTGATGATGTCGTATCAGTGGATGTTTACACTAAGAAGAATAGGACGTTTCATGATACATTCGCATATTCCATGTGGGGCGATTATGAAGGAAAGGTTCAAGATTTATGTCACTCGGGCAGTCGGACAAAGACATGCATGATTGCTATTAGGAAGAGCATTTCCGCCAGCTTGCAATTCCGCCCCAAGCGTCCGGCAGCAACTATTCTTTAGTTCAGTGTCCATTACATTCAGAATGATCCTGAACTCAGGGTGTTTCCGAGATTCTCGAATATTCACGAGATTTACTACCATTAGTCCTACAATGAGAACACGACAAAACTCCGTTTATGAAGGAATAAAGAGAAAATATCGGTTCATAATATGCTAGCAATCATCAACAACTATTTGCATAAGTTGTGGCGCCAACAATAGACCACTTTGACATGTACTAGAAAAGCAATTTAATGTTATACTCGAATGAAGCTCGATCCGGGCTAAATGCAATGACAGCAATATAATCAAATTGTTTTTCAACAACAGAAGGACATGGACCGTGTAAATAGGTCGTATCTTATCGGTATCACAAAAAGAAGTAGACTGTAGGGAATTGTATCAACCGACAGTAGAAGTTGCAATCCTGGGGGTGAAATAAAAATATAACCCTGGTATTGAGTCAAATGATTCCTACTAGAAGCTAAGATAAGGGGTAGATTAACGACCTAATTTATATAAAAAGATAAACTCATAACCATTCGCAAAGGGGCTGTCATTCTTTTTTTAAATAATCTTTTAATCTGATTACATTGTACAGATACATGTACTATTCTCTGGAGTCCTCACTCAAAAATGCGCATTATGATATAAATTTACATTATCAATAAATGGCGATCTATTCGCGAGGTATCTGAATATACTAGACACAACAGTTTTCCACCCTTCATCTGCATTATCTGTTCAGAACAGACTTGCAAACAAACTTGCCTGACAGATAATACCAGAGTTGTTGCTTTTCCAAGTTTGTTTCGATGATCAGGCGATTCGGTGAAGTGAATGACTCATTACATGACATTAAAGAATGTGCTGTGTGCTTATGGACAAATTGACTAAAGACTCTTTAGGCGCCCCTATAATGATCTATCCAAGGAATGAACTAGAACAAGGATACTCATTCCGAAAGTGTAGGACAAATTAAAGTTAAAAAATAGCATCGGCCTGGCTGAATTAGCGCTAGGATATTATGTATGTCTGGCTGAATACAAATGATGCGGTAATGTAGCTTTGGCCGCTCAATAATGGTCATTAAATACCTGTGGGCTGTGTGATGTAACGGAATGCAAAGATAACTCAAGGTAAGTCTAAGGGCAATGAATCATGAACATTATACTTGCCATGAGTAATGGTTGCTGTAAATGAAAGTGGGCCAGAATAGCAAAGATGAACGAGCAATGGGGAGGATTCTCCATAACACTGATGGGTCTCTGTTGTTCTGCAGTGGGTACACTTATCGAAGGGTAAAGGGACATAGATCCAAACTGATACATCCATCCCATCACTGCATGTTCTAGTGGGACACTCGAGTGTGCCGTTGTGATAACAAATGTGAACCCATAGGACGCTAAGCCCAGAAGAGATCTAAGGTACGAATCTCCATCTCAGAATCTATATTCATTACAAGGGGAAATCGTGTATTACCAGGGCCCGTTGCATAGGATATCCTTACTCAAGATGTTCCTTCCTTAGCTAACTTTCCTTGCTAAGCACCTGGTAAGGAATCTGTAAGAAAGGCATTTGCTATACAGCCAATGCTATTTTTTTTTACTCCTATACAGTGGGAATATCCCTCCCAAACAAGGACAAATAGCTTAGCAAGGAATATTTTAAGTAGGGATTTTCCATTCAACGGGCTGCCTGATGCCTGGCATTATATGGAATTTATTTTGTCGTTTTATTATGCAAGTCATTTGTTCCTCTGATGAGGTGTTGAGTGTGTTATTTAATGATGTTGTTGCAGAATTGAAAACGAGCGAGGCTCTATTCATTACTCTCTTTGCGAAATAATATTTATTAGAAAATAACGTTGGATTTTATGCCATGAAGATATAAAATCCCCTATGCGAAAAACTGATATTAATTCCCCAGGGCAGAAAACATGGCAATTGGATTCAACACCCCAAGAAGAAAGAAAAAGTAACCTGTAAAGTCCATTCCCTTAGCCGTCACTCCAAGTTTTGTAATGGTAGGTGTGATGGAATTGCTTCTCTCATTGCTGTCTCATAGGATATTAAACCTTTTGATTAATGTAGGAAGTAAGATAGGCGACTTTGAAATGGTAGAACTATCGTCTGATTTTCTCTAGTTTAAATGATAAGGACTATTATATGATGATTAAGATTTAACTTTAATCCCCTGTAATGGAATTAACAGTGGAGTTGGATGGTTTTTGATTGTGTTGGTTCCATGCATATCCCACAAATAATGAATAAATACTAATAATAACTTTCATTGATTTCATTTTAGAAGAACTGCATGATCCACTCATCTCCCACTTATAAATATATAAGATTGGCGATATCCTTAATTGTTATTTGAAGAGGATGCTTCGGGGCACGATAGTAGTACTCCAATTCATCCCCGTGTAAATATAGATTACGATCTCACATCTGCACCCTTTGATCCCGTACATATCGTTTTACCCCAGCGGCTTTGGTAAGACGAACTCGAAATCTCAAAAAAGGATACAGACCTATAGCCTGCAATTATGTGCGAAATCATTATAATGAACATTATCACAAAGTGAAGAAATCCTTTGTAAACATAGTTTAACATGCACGGGGAAGAAGAACTGAAAATGTCCGTTATATCTATATATTTAACGATCTGAAATGTAGGACTAATATAGAGAAAAAAAGATTAATAATGAAAGACACCAAGTTGGATTTATATAATAAACCATGTCAGCAAGAGAACTAGTAAACGGTTTTTTTAAAGTACGCGCTTGTAGACACTTGCAGAAACAGCTGCTCAGATGGCTTCACTAGAATGTACGCTCCTCCCTGCTATGCCTATGGCCACCGGACCGTTCAATCTCCAAAAACTATCGTTTCATTTGCAAAACATAGACAATATATCCATAAAAAAAACTCCCTTCGGATAGATCGCAGGATTCTAGTCTCAGCGAGGGCTCAGTTTGTTATTTCCCAAAGCGATTCAAGCTGCATTCTCAGTTAACATCGATCAAAAACTAAAGACCCTCCTCCGAAGACTTTACCTGCAAGTCGAAACATGCCAGGTAGTTGGACGTCTTAAGGCTTTAATTATTTCATTTTTCCCAATTCATCTAAAAGTCATTTGGCCAACATTTGGGAGGACTTTGTCCCATTGTTATTGCTACAGGGCTTCATAAATATTTACATTTATATTTCCGAGACCCACTGAAATCTTTTCCTGTGGTGGATGCACTTATTCTGCACGTTTTCTCTCGTCCGATTATACTTAAAATTCGTGTATAAGTATAATAAACGCAGCAGGATATTGATAAATTTAGTAATACAAGTTAAATCATAATTATTAGTTAATTTTGTAATATTTATTATTAGGAATGCAGCTTCACATCCATCCATTGCATTATTACAAATCATGATGATTGACTTTAACAAATCCAATTATAATCTTCCAAATGAATATAAGACTTCAGTAAATTCTTAGACTGAGCGTCAATATATAGCACGACAAAATTAAGGTAGAAAATGCATAAAGGTGCTTATAAATACTAAGTAGGAAATCCTCTTCACTCGTCAGAGCTCTACATCAAGGAGATTTCCCTGGCAAATGGTACGATTATACCACCTTTGCGACACATTAAAGTGACAAGAACATGTGTTGGGAAGTAACACTTCCAGGACGCGATAAGCCCGTGGTAATTGTGTCGCCGATGCTATATAAGACCCCCAGCTATCATCTTCTTATGTAGTCACGGAAACAAATTAACTGAATAATGAAGCAATAGGATCTAACTTTACGAGTCATTGCCGTGACATCGCCGGTTGGCTCTTTCATGGTGTTATAATTTCGTTGTTTTATTAGGACATTTACCCCATGTTAAGACGCCAAGATATTTCCATTATTATCTAGCACGAGTTGGTCGAGGAGATGGGTGGTGGGGTGGGTTTGTAGGATCAGGATGGAATGCGAAACAAAGAGGAACTATGATAACTTTTTAATCGGATGAATAGATGAAGTTACCACTGAAACATAGCCATAATCTTTAGATGGTCTTTGATATCCACTCGTTTCTGATTATCACAGGATCGTTTTCAAAGGATTTCCACTGAATAATAATCATTAAGATTGATAGCTATAATTTGATTTTCCAATTTCATTTAAGAATATATTCATGAACCCTCTCACATGAAAATAAAAATCCTCGAGTGATAATTCTGTGATGAATATTCAAATTTAATAAAGACAAAAGCGGTCCAATCGATGTATTCAAATTCGTCCGTAATACCTCATTAATTGTATGGATTACTCAGAGAAAGTACTCATAAGATTTACGAGTAATAAATATTCGCTATGACTTCAACTCTAATGATAAAAAAATCAGTTTTGCATATCAAGTCATGTTGAGGGAAGTGATTTCTAAAGCGACAACACTCATCTTTGTCAAGGGTCTAACAAAACGTCATACTATAATCTTCATAGTTTTTATCTGGGGATAATTTTCAGACTTTCAATCATACTATTTACGTGCGCGCTCCTCGGGGGTCTTCTTCATCGGCCGCCAAGGAACATTGGCCAAGCCGATAGAAATGACGGCCTATGATTGAAATGCTTACAAATGTGAACTGTGGGAATAAGACTGATGCTAACGGCAAAAGGTCCGCCAAAATGTAATGATTCGAAGGGCCTCAGGAATTTTATCGATAAATGACTTGATTCGGGAAGGGCTGCAAGACCCCGAGCCAGTGATCGGTCTGAAAGTTATTTATCAAAATTTGACTCGAGGATTAAGTGGTTATCATCAGTGAATATATTATGTGCGCGTTTCGGTCTCCCCAGCGGTAGTGATAGTTGACGTAGGCTACTAGCTGAAGTAGCTAAATAGGCACGCGGTTATCGCTACTGCATTAAATTAGTCCGAACTGCTAAGCGTATTGTCCATCCTTTGGACCAATTGGTTCTTCAAGCCGAACTTAATAATAATAGGCCTATATCTATCCGCTAAAAAGGCAATATTTTTGTATTGTTAAGCTGTTTTTCTATCTACTTTAACCACGCTGGAAAGTGGTTATGTTATAGCGATGCGTTCCTTACTTCGAGGACGTTTTCTCGACTGACTTAAATGATTTAACATTGAAACAAGACACAACAATATACCAGATAGTTTGTTGAATCCGGTAATCTATGAGGTAACCAATCCCTTTATTAAAGCAAATGTGGAGATATATTTGACTGAATTGTTTAACTAGACATGGTGAAATGGGTACTGTATGACTCAGACAGAATAATGTACAGTCCCTACGTAGGTGATGGCTTTTATGTTATGTAGTCTATACTTATAACCTCGTAATATTATGCACTCGCATAGTTTGGATACTTTAGTATTGTGTGAATTGATACCATGACCAGTATTCATAATAATCATCCAAATAATTATTCTGGTAAACGTTTAATTATTTGGCTCCTCTCCACCATGCCGTTATATATATGTACATTTGTATAACATGAAAATCAAAGTAACTATCCAAAAGATGAGACTAATGGGATCACTTATCTAGAAATGTTGATTTCGCTTTGCTGATGCAATGTTACACCAAAAACTATTAATAATCTTGATATCTTTTGGATGTTGCATAGACAAGTAAGCATTACATAAAAGTGAGCTCAAGATCCCACTTGTATCAACAGACAGGCTGGCTATGTAAAAGAGTTCACAATAGACATTGATCACAAGGACTACATTTACCTGTCTCTAAATCCTTCCAATCCTACCAATTCAGGATTCTCCCCCGTCGTAGCTTCTGTCGTAGTACTCAGCGTCTTCCCTAACAATAACAGAAGGTACATTCCCGCAAACAGGCCAAGGACCGGGCTGGTGAACGATGCCATCGTGTGTCAATGACTGAGGGACTCCTGGATTACTTGCTAGCCATCTATGGGAATGTTTTAAACTCCACATATATATTACTTGACCAGGCCCCCAGGGTTGGAAGATCACTTAAATGTTAACTGCCTACTCGGGAAGAAAGGCCTCCAGTCCGAGCTCACTCATAGCAGACTGCAATTGCTCACAGTTAAAGGGAGCTTTTTCGCATTACATTGCCGAAGCGAGACTTTTAGTATTTATCGTTGAAGGTGTTGAGTTCATTCACAGAATTTTTCACAGAATGAGAAAAGGCTGTCCACCGATTTATATAGGGGTGTGAATGGATTCAATGTTCTCCCCAACAGTAAAGGTTGCAATTCCCCCACCTTTCTTATGTAGCGTTTCTGTGTGAAGGAGACCGAGTTGACCTGGACCTGACGTTGTCGCAAAGCCCTGTGTTGGTCTCTACTAGATCAACACAACTTCTATTAACCGTCTGCATTTGCCAGTTCGTGCTGGTCCAAGCCACAATCTGAATACTACGCCCCAACACGTAGGACATCGTTGTTTGGAACTGCAAGTTGATCAATCTTGGAGAATATCACCTC
Organism: Sthenelais limicola; assembly: GCA_942159475.1. Lineage (NCBI taxonomy): Eukaryota > Metazoa > Annelida > Polychaeta > Phyllodocida > Sigalionidae > Sthenelais > Sthenelais limicola. The sequence continues at coordinate 48,946,608 of OW804096.1, read as the reverse complement.
CCAATTGCAATCTCACGAATCCATCATCCTCACAGGCTGTTATTTTTCATTGCCACCTGAGGTGGGAGATATCCCCTCTCCTAGCAGGGTGGAAAAGAACTCGCCCTTTGTCTGAATACAAATTTAAATTAGCCTAATCATACAAGGAACAAATGAGGAGGGGTTGCGTCCGTTTACCTACCTCACAAGTAGGATTTCTGAGGAGATGCAACTTCTTTATCTCTTTGATTTGTTGCACCGAATATTCCTAATTGCATCTGTTCTTTGATGTTCAGGAAAGAGCGTAGACACGGTTACCTCTTTAGAGTGTCCATAATTTACACCTTTGTCTTAATCATCAATTGGTTTCATATGTATACATAATTGGTATCCCCAGTAAACCGTCCAACCTCGCCTATAGACTTCAAAGCCTACGACAATTAGCCAAATCTTTTCTGCATTCAACCACTTGCCATATGATAAGGTTTAATGAGCTTTTCTAATCACATTTTGTGTGAATGTTAACCTTTAAGGATTTGAGTTATTTCCAGGGCAACCCAAGACTCCCCTTGTTTCCCAATCTTCTTAGTAGGCACTTTTCTAAGTTGAAGAGACGGAATAAAATGTCAGCCTTGAAAGATCCATTGACTCTGTGATCTCGAAGTTTTGCAATGAATACGATGACTGCATTCACTTGTTCTTTTAAGGCAGGGCAATTATTAAGTCAGATATAAGTGCTCAGCGAGTTTCAGACTATAAACCAGGACCGACTTCAATTCCCAGTTGTCTTTGTTTCGTCCTGCTTACCAACTCGAGTTTGGTTAATTCAGGAACTCGTCTTGCAATTCCCACCATATTATTAATCCATGGAATAGATGCTAGGCATCACAGATCCTCTGGTAAGCATATGGACGATGAGAAGTGAATAGTGTACCACAGATATTTCTTAGATGAAGGATTGACCGTTGTAGTTGACGGGAATTTCAAGATTGAGTGAGCGGATATTTCTCCAGATAAATATTTAAGTAAGAGAAGAAGACTTTTTTGCCCCTTCCACTTACGTGCCTCAAGCGATCTCCACTCAAGATTCTGTAAGACCAATTTGGAAGCTGCCTCTCCTTTTGCAAGTTTCCTCGAGTAATGTCCATTAGTGATGGGAAGATATAGAAAATTTCTTACCAGCTCTTACTTCTGGTTCTGGAACATAGTTCAATCGTGACTGACGTTCGAGGACCGATTACATTCTTCCTCGGCTTTCGAGAGTAAGAACGTCTACTACCCGTTGGCAAATTAGTCTGGGTTTTTCTCTCTCACTTCAATGTACTTATTTGCAACAAGTTCCTATAGCCATTATCTCATTATCCCGGTGTCATAGAATGATTCATTCGAATAATATAATAGTAAGTGTTGGAAGTGAGGAGACAGATCCAGGGAGAGTTTGAAATGAGTGCTTCTTATTATTGACACCATGCCGTTGTTCAGAAGCGCGTGTGAATAAGCTCTAGTGCAACGCCAACATACAAAGCTCCCGCAATATATGGCCAGTGCACTTCTCTCTGTGTAATGAAACCTGCGTTGGAGAAAAGAATGTGAGATCTAATGACCACTCTTGCTGTCTTTCAAATATCTCGCACATATCTCTGTCGGGGTTGTTTGAGTTAATGGTATGTGTGTGTAGTTTTTCCAGAAGTAATCACTTATGAGACTATAAACATTGAGTGTTTAATACGCCACTCTGGTAATATTGGGTGCTCTTCCACAGAGAATCCCCGAATCTTAGAACATTCAGCCTCTTCCTCACTGAATAGTTTAGAATCCTGCCTGCTTGTCTGCAAAGCTATACGCGAGAAAATTATTAAATTGGAATCAATGGGAGTGTGTAAGATGGGACGCAAAATGGTATGAATCGCACTCTTGCGTTCTGCTTGTCCATGATGGTATTTGGGCTATAAGTCTATACCAGATCAGAAAGGTCCTAAGATTCAACTACTTAGGGATCCTCTCTCGTGTGATCTTATGCTTCAACTGGTACCCCTTCTTACCAAGCTTCACCAGTTGCTTGTCTCTACCCTCACATCTTGTCCTCAGCTTACAATGAGCACGAAAGCGACATCAACGTGACTCGGCGGAATTAATGGCAGCCTGCACACACTCCACAAGGGCAGGGAGGATCCCAGTATGCGCCCCTTCAAGCCTCAGTGCAAGTTTATGTCCTCTCTGCAGGACAACCTCCCCACATACGCTATACTACTGACGCGTCGCCTACATATAGTACCACTGTGAAATGTAAATCCATCTCCCTCGATATTTATCATGCCGAAAGGTTTTTTCTCATTTTCTCAATCTAAGACCTGATGTGTTATAGCCCAATATATTCACTTGTTAAACGATCCAGACACGGTCTTTAAATCGATTCTAGGGTATGCGGTCTCCTATGTAATGGCACGGGATTGGAAGGGTTACTTTGCCTCAATCTATTAAACTTGTTTTTTCATTGTGGCCTTTGGACATTGTGTTGGTCCCTCTATCTCCCACTATGATTGGATGAGCTGAAATATTCGATGTATTGTGGAGTGATTCCGATGGTTAAAATAATGATCTCAATTGCCTTGAATTTTTTTTAAGCAAGAAGGGTATTGCTTAGACATGAGCCTCGTTTAATCTGTTTGGAATAAATGAATATTCACTTCTAGACTGATCAATGCATTGTTGAACCTTCGCTATACTTGTCATTATACTACGTCTGAATGGGTTATTCACTTTGAGCGGGAAGAATACGCCCATTTAATAGTTTGTTCATTTCTGTACGCGTGAATACGGAAGCGTTGATGTTACCATTGGTCTGACATCATCAATGACGGCGATATTAACCAATTACAGTTGAGTATTCTTAAAGCTGTGACTCGAGATTCTGCACATTCAGAATAAATCATGGCTGTCGAAAACCGCTTCAGTCAGCCTAATGCAAACGTAAGAATGATGATTCTCTATTATTTCAAAGTTGTAGTATGAAGAAAAGACTCGAGGTTTAGAACTACTCGTGTAATTCAATGACTCTTGTTGACAATTTATTTTGCATCCAACGAGCGACCTGCGGCCGCTTGTTGGATACAAAATAAAGTGCCAACTCAAGTCATTGTATCACACTTGTAGTTTTAACCTCTCGTTTAGTTCTCTCTAAGTATTTGCTTTTTCACTCACCGATTAATATTATTTTATATTAACCGTTAGAACACACAGTAAATTATAGTTTCTAGATAAAGTACCATCAAGCTTGTTAGTCCTTGTTTTTTTAGACAGATTTCCGACGTTTGTTGATAATAAATCAGGAAGCTGGCTCATATGATTGGCATATTATGCACGTCAATCATTGATTTGGATCTTTTCTGGCACCTTCTGATTTCACACCAGTTTGGATGAGATATCATGCAAATCTTGTTAAATAGGCGGAGTTGTCAAGATAAATCTTTGAATCACTCATTAAGATACAATCATGTAGGCCTATTTGTTGTGATAAGGGACGTTTGTACATCAAGATTAAGTCACTGATTATCTGACCAAGCATCATAGTTTACCGTCCGCCTCATATGCCAAATACCCTTACTTGCCAGTCACCAACACTTGCCTGTGTTCTGCTCAATTGGGTGAATATCGCCCATTAATTACAACCGATTTCCATTCAGTACTTACTATATGCCCCTAGCAGAGAATGATAAACTTGGTAGGCTTGCACAAGCCATAATGTAAATGCAGTGTTACCGCCCTCATCTCTGCACTATACTAGGCTTACACTTCTGCTAGATACACCAGGCTAGACAAATTCATCCACATTCTACTCTCCTATACTGATTACAAGAGAGATTTTGGAATAAACAACTGAAATTGAAGGAAAGGAAGAAGTGAAAATGTACTCAGGTAAAAAATCCCCAGACGTATTCTAAATCTTATCTAATGCTATGAAGGCCTGTACGACGAGGAAGAAATAAAGAGTCAGATTTTATACAGCAATTCAAATGACCACTTGTGTCTATTACCCGTCCTGCTTATTGGACTTTAATTTTTAGTTATTTCTAGTATATATGATAACATTTCATTGACAGTACATGACAATAACTGCCGCTTAACCATCGATTACATGTAACTGAAATTTGTCTATGTTTCCCTTGGAAACTGAAATTAATTGAATAAGTGGGCACATGTCTATAATACTTTAAAACAGCAAAACAGTAATGGAATGTATAGATTATAATTATACATTATAGTAGATCAACTAAAACTAATTCTTGTTAATCTACCAATTAACTCTAATTAAATTTGATATTAACCGTTGTCACAGATAGTAACTGTATACCCAGTATACTAAGTAGATTAATATGAGAAACCCTGATATAAAGAATAAATATTGTACTTGAAAGATGCCCTTAATATTAGTGCGTATTTCCGCCATCCTCGATCCTTTTACAGGAACCTTCATTTCCAGCTTTAGCTAATCCTCTTCCTGATGCAGGAAGAGGTTAGAGTTCTTTCCTGCAAAATCTTTTTTATCTTTGAATACAATCCTTCCATTCTTTGGTTAGGTCATCACATAGGTCTTGTATATATGTGAGGTGAGGCAGTAGGTACTTTGGCCATGAAGCAGGATTATAAGTATTTCAGAACCTCTGTGTATACGGTTTATACGACGTGTACAAACATGAGCATATGTGTACATGTCCGTTTACATACATGAGCATAGATATATATAGCCTGTGTGTACATGTCCGTTTCATATACATTTCCAGTAATGCAGTCAACATTAATTTCTGGATATATGTATGTGTGTGGTCCTTAGATAAGGGAAAAGCTTAAGTAGATGTACTTAAACATATTTTCTTTCCAACATGTATACATGTATACATATTGAATGATAGCGATATAAATAATCTTTTCCTGTGTGCCACTGCATTATCTACAGTTATGTATTTGAGAAACAGTACATTTTGTTTATTGAGACATCCACATAACATCCACTCACGTACTAACAGTATTTGGAATTCCCTTGTCTAAACCGCATCGGACCAGTAGTTCAATATTCGTATAGGTGTGATCACATTATTTTGTCTTATAATCTATCTATGTCATTGTCCTGTTTCCAGTTGATTAATGAAACGGGCCACTCTTTTTTTCTTTTTTCTTTTTTTTTTTTACAAAAAAACTGTATATGGCTCTATCCCAGGGACACAACTATTGGGAATAATCTGCCATACATTGCACCCTCTATAAAGTAATAATTTCCATCATTTAAACATCCGTCATAATGCATTCCTTCCCCCACTTATTTGCAAAATGATCCCTTGGCCAAGCTAAATTCCTTTACCTCCAGCCCAATCTTGGTATGTGTAGAGCACCAATAAAATATGCATGTGCATCCGTTTGGGCTGAAACACTATTCATTCTTATATGTATCTTTTGAATAATGTTTTTATCTTGACCTGTGTTATAGTCAAAACGGGCACATATATAGCTTTACCCATAAAGATTTGAGCGTTATGGGGTATTTTATAGATATATGAAAACTTCATGGCTAATGCGGTAAATCTGAATTGTTCGGGTACTTGATGCTGCTGTTTGTCATCTGATAAAATATGTTTTGTGCCTAAAGGAACAGTGAAACATCAGAGAGGAGCGCTTTAACATGTTTTACGAGAGAATGTATTCTAGGAAATGAATATATGGACATACTCTTTGTATCTTGGGCGGCCGTGGTGTTTCTTTGTTTGAAAACAATGTATTTATTCCAGCGATGCATTTTGTAACCTATATATTTTGTCATTGTCAGCATATGATTCAATTTCTTATAAACATAGTTTCCATCAGAATGTTTGCAGAGAATGACCATGTAGGTATGCGATGCTATTGCTAGAGGCAGGTTATGACCTCATTGACTTTCTTATTTACATTGTATATCATAACAAATCTGTGTACGTTGTTCTTTGTACAGGTGACGACTGTGATGGTTCTTTGTTTTTTTTCTTTTTAACTTCCCTATTATTGTAATAATAATCACTATCTTGTAAACATATTAATACAATTAAAATATCAATTGGTAATCAAAATATACCTGAATAATTTTATAACAGTTTGGGATGAGCTGAGAATAACCTCCAATAGCTGCAACACATAACTAAATAAACAAAATTTGAACTAAACTATCATCAAAGTACGACTTGTTGACGAATTCTCATGACAACTCAATACTAAATCCATGCCCTATACCTGTGGTCTCGGTTATTTTCAGAACCATTTCCATCCATAGTACCAAATATATATATATACTTTACCTTCTTAAAGTTGCGTTCTCAGTTAACATCGGTCAAAAAACTAAAGATTTTATACTTTTTGTTCCATTCTTTTCTAACCCATCTAACAGTCATTGACAAACGTTTTAGTGGATTTTGTCCAGTAGTTTTTGCTACAGGGCTTCGATAAAAGTACACATTTAAATTCCGAAGGCCCACCGATATCCTTTACTACAATGGCTTCACTTATCATCGCTCACCGGCGGCCGTTTTCTCTTCAAATTCGACTTCAAATTCTTGTATAAACATACATCAGCAGCAGAATATTATAATCTTCATAGCAAATGTCTCAATGGAGGGTACAAACTGATAGAGATACATCAGAAAACTTGACCAACCCCAAAGGGGTCAGTCTGGTTTTAGTTGAGATCAGTTTGAACCCGAACAGAATGCCATTTGTTATTTATCACACAATGGAATGATCATAATTTATTCTAAAAAGGTAGATCTTACTTGTTTAGCCTAAACTTTACCTTGATGAGGCTCGAGACGACGCGATTCGGAAGTTACATATGGCTCGATAGGACGGAATTTGGAAGTTACGCTGTGTCAACCAGGGTGCTAACACAGCAATATTACCATTATGCACTGTATTTTCGTGTCTTCTGTGAAGTGGAATAGAGTACATGGATTGATACCATGCTAACTATAATCCTATACCTAACCTTAAATGTGTGGTCCTAAGCCAGTACAGGTAGTAGGTATACCCCATTAGCATCCTGGCGCCTAGTATTTAGTTGATACCTGTCAACCAGATTGTGTTGACATTAAGTCAATTTATATCCATGGAACCCAGAACTCATGCATGCTGATCACGAGTGTAATAAAGGACTATTTATAAGTCACAATATGAATACATTTGGTAAGGTTTTTTGTCGTTATAGCTGAGAATGCAGCTTTAATCAGGGTCATGTCTCCGTAATCATAGGTAGCTGTTCCATTAGTGATTTGTTCCCCTCCCCAGGTATAAAAGGTTCCGATGTCTATGCACTATAAAAGAGTAAGGTGACCGCGAAGGGAGCATAGGTCCCTTACTAATTGATAGCAGTATACTATCTCCGGATCAAATGGGACACCACTCAAAGGACTGCAAGAAGGATGATCATGCTAAGGGTGCACTGGGATCTTTACCTTTGTATAAGAGGAACTTAGACGTCCGCATGAAAGTACAACAGACACTTACCCTGTGCAAGACCATAGATCTCCCTTTTTTGCTTCCATTTGGGAACTTTTGCTTGTTGCTGTTGGATACCCCAGGGATGGATAGAGTGGTTTTCTCCTGAGGATTCACTGGTTTATAGCATATCTTCTATACATAATATATTAATGGATTATAAATATGTTATATACTCTTACTATTTGTGGAAATTGTTGGGAGACACCTAGACATACATATGGATTGTTAGTATGATTTGTGAGGCATTTATCTGCGGTTTCTTTTGCAATGACTAGTGTGTTCAAATTAAAATCCTGTAAATAACTCACTTTATACGTCGTCCTTCTCAAAGGGATTGTAGAATGGCGTATGACTTGCAGTGAATTCTGGCACTCTATGACAATTAAATGTAAAAATAAATTAATTGGGAGTTACAATATTGTGAATATTTAATTTCTAATACTCACTTTGATCATCTATTTCTTGTACTCGTTTACTAAGATATATTTACTAGTGTGATTACAATAAACTATTTTTAGCAAACAAATCATAGTAATGACAATATGTACCACTGACAAAAATTAAACGAAAAATGTGCTACATGGTGTAAGGTATAAACTTTTTCTTCTCCTTTGCGCTTCTTATATGGCCAGTCCTGTTTCCCTAACAAAGGCCGCTGTGTACTGTAGATTGCCCTGGCTGCCACTAAGCTTTCCTGTCACTGGCTTCTTTCCGGGCAAAAAGTGGCTTCAAAAAGTTTCCCATATGTGGGCAGGTCAGCTATCGGTGTTCCGTGGTTATACTGCTGGTCTTGCAGGGAGCCTTGGTCAGATTTCCCTATTTGGGTCAGATTTTCAGAAAATGCACAATCTACATTTCTACACATCTAAATTAGAGTAAAAAGTGATAAATACTAGGTATATCTGAGTATATATTCTGTATTGCATTAATTTAATAAATCTGTCCGGTTATGTTGAACTGTATTTTGAACCTGATTTCCGTCTTAAATTTGGTTTATTTGAGAGGATTGATGAAGGTCAATTGTACATTTTCTGCAGTCTTGACCCATTTATACTTTTCTGTTAAGATGATATTTTAATTATTGTGTCCTGTCCGCAGTCAAAAAAATGATAATCTGTTCCGAATTAATAGCAGGTGGTGGGAGACCTTAGGGTTGTAGTTTAGATGTTTTTGCTGTCATTTTTGCGTGACCTTGCGGGTAGTTTTGGCTTCCTCGTATGATGTTGGTATGATGTCCTGTAGTTTTGCTGTACCTTCTTTTGCCAGACTGTCTGTAATTCTGTTTCCAGGTGGTAGCCTACATTCCATTGAGGGGGTCCATTGTAGAACCCCTAATTATGATGTTAGTTCATTAGTGTAGTTGTTAGTTCAATTATTTAGTATTTAATTGTAGTCAATATGACATGTTAAAATGGCATAGATCTAAGTGATATGTGACCACAGCGTTTGGATAACTAAAGTTCTTCGGTGGTATAGTCAGCCTATCTAAACTATGCACTAACCAAAAACAGTGAGACGATCCAATATCCCAATTGGAAAACTAATGGCCTGTTGTTATTTGGAATGACTAATCGTTTGCAATTCCCATCACCAACAGACTAAATACAACCTTTGATTTGCAGGGACATTTACCACGCGTCCAGTGGTTGAAGTATTTGAGGGAGTTGTGAAAAAGGAGTGAAAAAAGGAGTGAATCTTTAAGCACGACTGACCACCAGACACATTTGTCAGATGTGAGGGATTTGAGTAGTCGGCATTGACTTCTCCTGCACAAGTCTCTAGCACCAGAAAATGTGGACCCAGTGATTTTGACATTCCCAAGCTCGTGTTCCGTAAATTATGTATTACCATAGGCAATTGCATTGCCAATGGGTGGCTCTGGCCCTCTGGAAACTTCAACACGGTCACACACATCAAGGAAATGACCTTGTGTTTATTGCTGATTTTATATCGATTAAATATGCATGGACTATGTGATCGGTCCACTGTATACATCCTATATAGCTTGCCCAGTTTTCATGACTTGCTCTTTCCTTGGTCATATGTATTGTAGGCGGTTCTTTGGATACAGTCAATGATCTCTAACTGTATGACCTTTCATTTCAAGGACTCTTTTTACAACATCGTATTTATATAGCCATTGGAGCTCGTGAATTTATGCCTTAGTAAAGCTTTGGGAATATCACAAAATCTAAAAGCAGTAGGTTTAAGAGGATACCATTTTGTAGCGCGACAGTTAGACTCGATGAACAATTGGTATTTCAGATAGTGCAATTCTGGTCAACTTGTTTTTAGTACGAATAACAAGACAACTATACTGTCGCCCATGCGCCTCTCCTCCCTATCTTTATATAATAAACGCTGCACTAAACAAATTAAAAAGACCAGATAATTATGTATTATTAAAATATTTTATTAATACAAATAATGTAGTATTACGGTTGCAATAATGAGAACAAGTTGTGAACATGGTTAACTTGAGAGAATGACGAAGGGATATAATTTAATCTTATTGTGATCATTATGACAGTTAGACTGATAAGATTAACACACTGGTAGGATGTGAATTTAATTATGAATGTAATATAAATTATGGGTTTTAAGGAGCTAGATATACAGATAGTGAAGTAGAAGCCACATAGTAATAATTACTTACATGATCATTTCTAAGTAAGGAAGAGTGAGAAGCCCTTAGAACAAAATTGAATAAGACAACGGGGTTGGAAGAAAGTCTGACATTTGTTTTGTCTTTACTAGTCGGTGGCCGGCGATGGAGTGAGGTCGAGCAATGTCCGTTGGTATGGATGAGTCACTCGCCGCCACCTCTGCCCCCCAGTGTCAACTCAATGAACCACCATTGACCAATGGTCAGTGAGATGTGATAATTGAGGTAGTATACAACTTGCTACTTACTTTACATAAACAAACTTTCTCTTTCAAATGTTTGAACCCCACTCCTCATTCCGCCGGCTATAATACTTGTTTCCCAAAGGTTTCATATTTGGAAATGGAATGCGTGTCCAGGGGAACACATATCGATACACATTGACACACGGTGTATGAAGTTAATTTTCGGCTTCCGCTAACTATTCCCTTGAAACTGCTTTTTACTCTTCTAATTACCCTTTGTAATGAAGGTGCCAGACAAATTAAATTCCAGACGTTAGTAAGCAGTAATGAATGCCACTCTCAATTGTTGCCTTGCACCAAAGACTAACTTTAAGTCTAGAAAGTTTTATTCAAGGATGCAGGCCTTCTGGAGCATTCATACTAGTGACTGGCCACCGTGTAAAGTTCACGGCTGAGGTTGCATTTGAGTATAACCAGCAGTTCTGGCTGTGACGTGACAGGGTTGAAGTTGGACAAGGTGATCCATATATTAGTGCGAACTTTTATTTACTTTCTGGTGGAATTGTTCTCTGATCAATAACTCGAGTTACGCTCCAGAGTGTAGTTCCTTTGTTTGACGGTTAGTTAGCTAACAAAGACTTTAAGTTGCCCTCTCATCCAATTGGGATATTAGTTTTTAATTTCTTTTTGATTATATTCAACATTATACATAATTCAAATCAGCGTCTGCATGACAATACTCCTCATGGACTGTTTTCCACGTTCCTCTTTTGCCTTCTCACAAGGTACAGCTAGGGCGATCGATCGTTGTTATGATATTGTGTAGAAGTTTAGGAATGCCAAATGTATTGAAAATTTAATGAAAGAATACAAAGACATGATAACCTGAAGAAATAAAATCAATACCTGCAGACGTATCCCAATAATATCAACATCAATCTCACTCTAAATTTATTTACTCAATTTAATGTTTTAGAATTACACTAATGTTTTACATGTTGCCTTACTCGTCGGGAAACATATATTTATCAATTGTCTTATTTAATGGGGACAATGGTTTATTTCTCTCTAAATTTAGGAAGAGCCAGGCTGCTACTAGAAAAATATTACTTTGCAATTACTTCCTCAGTGGCTCTCCCTTATTGGTCACTATTATTTTGTTTTACAGCCTATGCAGCCCAGAGTACCTCATTTTTTATTGAATATCTCTGTGAATGACCTATGATTTATTTATGTGCGCAGGGCTTATATTAATGGATAGAAGCTATCGGATAGATGAACCACATACAAAGATCACCAAGTGTATGAAACCAGTACAACATTGATATGCATCAAATAAAATAATAGGGACGAGTGCTTCCAAGCTAGACTATTTCCCACAGACTCCTCAACAAGTCATTGCATCGGGATTTCCCTTGTACTGGCAGTGCATTTTCACCGATAAACCCAATAAACCATCTCTGATTGTCCCTTCATTGGTACCAGAGACAATACCAGCAAATGAATTGGTTGGATCATTTCATCAAGTGCCCATCTTCTTTTTGTTGACCATTAATACATAGCCATCATCAATGAAGGCTTGGCGATTGGCCATGAAAAAGAGAATGCTGAGACGACATTTCTCTTTTTGCATCATTGATAATGGCGAAAGTACTTGTTACCATGCCGACAAATGCTTTTATCTATTGTCTTTTTTATTAGTGTAAACTACCCTCGAGTATCATAATATGTCGATCTAAATTCTGTGGGCAGTCGAAGTAGCAGTTCCAAGTAATTTGCGCCTTACCTAAAGGTAAACCGGTTTGTAACCGGTTTTCATCGTTCTTCTGCTACTTCTACTTGGAATCGGCCTAAAGATATGGTATATATCGTATATTGCTCAAATCCCACTAGAACATACACCTTAACGAGAGTGGATGCTAAGCAATTGTAAGGAGAATAGGATATTTCATGAGGTGTATATAATGTAAAGGCATAAGCGTTAAGATGCAATGTTAAAGGTAGGCTATGCTAGAAATCACAACGATTCAAAGAAAAGATCATCATGGAATGTCGTGAAATCTTGCCATACCACATTATATTATATATATATGGTTTTGAGGAGGATAGTTCTAGGGAGTCGTCTTCTGAAGTATTTTTCTTTTTTTAGTTTCAGCGGAGCCCATCACTACAAAGCCGACCATACCACAGAGGTCCAGTTTGCCCTGTCCTGCCATATCTTTGAAGTATTTCAAGTTTACATGTATAGGAAACATAACATAATAAGTAGTTTTTTTCTATTTTCAAAATCATACACATATATATATTTGGAATTGGACGGACTTTCTGTAATCAACAGTTTTTCCTGGGTACCATGCCTATCTAATTTAATAAGCTTGACAACATGTCTTTCTTCAGGCGAGCTAACATGAACTGTTTACTCCTGAGAGGTCCATCTGAATAATTGTATGTGTTCATGCAGAGAAAGGCGCTAAGAAAATTCTCGGAGGTGCAGATTCCGGTGAGATATAATGTTCCAAACCAAGCCTAGCTCGTAGCATATTCTCTAAAGGATCCCTTCCCTCATCCGACATGCGGGAACTTTTCCATTAATGGTCGGATATATAACATTATGAAGCAAGTTACTATTGACCTATTAATGCTGTTTAGCCAGCGATTGACATGAGTAAGTTATCAACATCGTAACATACACCGCGGATACTTTGTTGGACATATCAATTGCTTGTCACCTTGTTTTTGTTGGACTAAGCACTAATTGAGTCATTAAAAATGTGAACAGATAATTTAGCCATATCCTCAATTCCCTTTGGTACATCCTGCATGATTTCAAGATGGGGAAATTGACATAAATAGGCCTACTTACGCTTGCCTCTTGGGATATCAATCTCGGATGACAGATGACCATGAAAATGAGAGCATGTGGATCAGAAGAGGGGGAAGAGTAACGTTCTGCGATGCATTCATAATGATTGGTGATGACAATGTTCAAGCCTCAACAGCATATCAACTGCTCTCTTTACGGAGTTAAAGCTGTGCTTTACATCAACACCACGGATGTAAACGTACTCAAAAAGTGGCGAGTGCCTGCTTCATATAAGATCTATGTTCAAGAGATAGCTTCATAGATAAGTAACACTTTTATGTGAATATGCAGTAGGCAACGCTAAAGTATCATTCCTGTTCCTCATCATTGCAGATTAGTGTGCACTGGTTGCAACAAATTATAATTAATAGTGCCTGGTGGTGGATTTAATAAGGGCCGATTGTATGACTGAGATATTAAAAGTGCTACGCCTTGTTAGAAGCATTCATTAATTACAAATTATGTGTAATAAAGCTTTATTGTAGAATAAATCATGTCTCTCTATTGTGCACAATACTCAAATATTGTGACATTGAATGCGTGTAATTTGCTGATATAAATTATATGTGTCGGCTAGTGACGTTGCTCATATGAACTTCATCAATCTTTACGACAAGTCGACATGTCTGCTTCATTAATTGGGCATGCAGCAAAGTGCTCTCTTCGAGAAATGATGCGGAACATTATGTACTATAGCGAGTTTATATAAAGATATTTCATATAGAGAGCGAACGGGGCTCTTTTTTAATATTTGCATTTGGGAAATAAATTATATAAAAACCATTTTCAAAGACCCTATGTTCCACGAGTGTCGGAATCTTAATTAAGAGGCACGTGGGCTACGCCATATTGTTTTGTGAATAAATCGTCAATGTACTGCCTTACCACGAGCCTTAAATGTAATTAAAACATACACTATCCCTTATGCCACCACAAAATCAACAGTGCCTGGGTTGTTGAATCTTTATTTGGGAAGCAGATGCTGGTAAATAAATGTCACGCCCTACAGAAACTGAAATTATTATTATTTCGGCACTATACATTTAATCTCATATTAACAGTAAATTAGCTTAGACCTTCCAATTGTAGAGTTCCTTATACTTTTCATTATATGTTTCCATGTTTGAATACCGGAAAATGTTATGTAATTATATATACATGTCATTTTAAAACCTTGACAAAGGGCTAATGTTCCAGGAACCGTCTGACCCCCTAAATAAACAAGTCCATATTCATGGACCACCCAGCTCCTGTCCTTCCCATTTCTTGGTTTCCCCCAACATCCACTAGCTTAATAACATCGCGGCCCTGTGTCGTGTTTTATAATAATTGTTTTATGTTTTCCCCTTTAAAATCCGCACTCGACGTCCCTGAGCTTTACTTAAGCCAAAGTATTGTGTTGTTCTTTAATAAATTGGGCGAGATACATGATGAGTGCTACAGACATGATTACATTCAAACAAAAGGTAATTACGATCTCCACGTTGCCTGCCTCACCCTATTCCTCTTTATCATTTATAAGTTGATTAATCTGATCACGTATGGCAGGTTAAACCTTTTAATCCTGAGTGCTTTTCATCCATGGGGAGCCATATTTGTTTTGGGACATCTTTCCAAGAAATTCACTGGAGAATTATATTCATCTCCGAAAAACTTATTTTTAGGATACAATGGAAGACCTACTATGGAGAATTGTTTGACCTTTTCACGAATGTAACTGTTATTACTTCATGAATAAAAATTCAATATTATATATATATATACTTGCAAGAAATATCAAATATTAGATAAATTGTATTCTCATATGTCGTATCTTTGTAATATTAATGGTGAGAAAATAGACCTACATTACAGCTCCATGTCCCACTAGACAGGAACAATGGGAGTGGTTCACTACAGCTGAATACTTCGTTCACAGAGTTTACTATTGCAGGGACAACGTTTCCATCCATTCCCTTTGTAAAACAGGGTGGATGTGCGTGTTTCGTGTGAGTACGCAACAGTTTCAGTTGGATAAAAAGAATACGGCTGTGTGATAAACTTCGCTTTCTGCATATTGGGATCCATTTAAGGAACTGGAGCACCTGTAGCAGTTTTTCAGGCAACAAGTCTTCATCACTGTTGAGAGCGACATCCCACAGTTCATAGGAATCTGTGATTCTAAAGCTCCCTCCCGGAAATAAAAGCACAATATAGTAGTAAATCTAAACCTGGACAGCCTGAATGTGGGAGAATAGGGAACATGTTTTTCAACATTTCTATAGGCATTATAGTCCAAGCATATCCGGGGTTTGACGTAGGACAAATTGCAACACAAGGTTTCTCAACGGTTTTGGGTAGTTGTAGTGCCTCTTATTAACATACTAAAAGTCCCGGTAAATCTATGCGGGGAAACATGCCCAAAATCGCAAAAAACAAAATGGCTGCCGCCTAATCTTTAAAATGCCTTAACTCAGGGTAAAATTAACATATTCAAGTATATATATACCTTTTCTATGTTTTCATGCATGGGAAATTGAATGAAATATGACTCAAGTCAATATAATCAATATTTTAGAAGCTACTAAAGAAATGAGATGAAAACTGCCTTTTAAATGCATTCGAAAAAGTGAAAACATATTAATACTCGATGCAATAAGAGATTCTGGTTAATCTGGGTCCCAATGTATAGTTCCTATATCTCGAGTTTAATTTTCTCATGCTGGGAAACTGATATATATATCATTTTACCCAGAAGAATGTGTGTTTCATTGGGTATACAATATTGGTTTACATTATCGTACTTCAAGATGGTGTCTGTGCCTAATGATTGGGGGAGGGGGAATTGTGCCACGATATAAACCGCCACAAAGGGTATTGCCTTTCCAAAAAGGTTTTAGAATGTTCTCATAGCTTCGTTATTAAATTGTATTTTGCGATATCGAATTTTATGTGCGGGTATAGGAAGTAAGTATATGGTATAGTTTCATGTTGCATGTAGGATAAACAAAATTACTTTGAGCCTAAAAGATATGTAGTGTATCGAATCTATGGAGAATCCCTGTGGGTCCAATATCATAAGTATACTATGGCCACAGATTTAACTTACGTCACTTACGTTATGGGAAAACAAATCTACAATGTTCAGAAAAATATTGCTTTAAATTATGTTCATATGCTCGTTGTAATTTGCAAAAGTGATAAGTGCGAACGAAGAATAATAGTTGACTACTCCTACCCGGAGGGAGGGGTCAACATGCATATCTATAAGAACAGATACAACAACGCCCCAGCATACCATAATTTGCCAACAGTTATGGGTGCTGCCGAAGTAATACGTGAAATGAAAGGTTCCCCGGCCATGGGCGTCATAGACCTCTCCAGGGCATATAGACATTTCCCGCTGTGCCCGTTGGACTGGCCCCTGACTGCGATAAAGGTGGACGGCGAGTACTACATTGATCATGTCCTACCATTCGGCGCACGTATCTCTTCTTATATAATGCAATCGATAGCAGAGTTTATCGGAAGGGCCCTCAGAACTCGAGGAGTCACCTCGAGAATCTACCTCGATGACCTGCTCATAATAGGAAAGAACCAAGAAACAGAGGCGTCTCAGATGAAAGAGACTATCGCACTCTTCGCCCAACTGGGCCTGCAAGTGGCGACAAAGAAGATTCAAGGCCCCTCCTTCAAAGTGAGATGGCTCGGAATCCATATTGACACTGCCAACAACCTGCTATCAATACCCGACGACAAACTTGCAGAAATTACTTCCTGCTTGGCACACGTAATCACAAAGCAGGCAATTACCACTAACAACATGCAACAAGTAATAGGAAAGATAGCTCATATAGCAAAGATCATCCAGCCAGCTCGAATCTTTATGCAGCGACTACTGGCGGCGCTAAGGGCTGCAGCCGGTGGCGAAATACGAATATCTCAACCCGTCCGCTCGGACCTTAGTTGGTTCTTGAAATACATGGACCAATTTAATGGGAAAGCCATAATACCACATAACGAGATAGTGGCAAGCATATGGGCCGACGCATGCCTCCTCGGGGGAGGAGCGACTGACGGAAGACACGCATACTCACACGCGTTCAGCACTGACACCAGGACCAACAGGTCAATCAATCACCTGGAAGCAGTCAATTGTCTGGCTGCCGCCAGACTATTCACCAGACCGCAACATAAAGGTGGAACAATCATGATATACTGTGATAACACTGCCGCTGTATTTGCCTATGAAGGCGGCAAAGCGAAAGACCCGACATTAGGAGCATGTACCAGGGCGTTGTGGTATCTCGCCATGAAGTCACAAGTGTCATATAGATTCGCTCATGTCCCTGGCGAGTCTATGGTCATAGCTGATGCACTGTCACGAGCCATCCTATCCCCTGCTGACAGCGAGAAGTCTAATAAAATCGTTGTCGCCAATGAACTTACTATTACTAAAGTTAATCACAAATTGTTTGATATCTCGTCCTTCTATTAAAGGTATCCCCAAACGGCTAGTCCTGGCAGCGTCCCAGAGGCAACGACATGCTCACCGCCCCGGAACGTCAGCCAACCGCCGCTCCACAATAGTCAAGTACATAGGATTCTGTAAACACCTCAGCCGCGACTTCAAATCCCCATCACCTTCTCTAATATGCTACTTCATCGAGTACCTCGCTAAATACTCAAAAGTCCTGGCTACCATCTCCAATAATGTCACCAACCTCTGCACCTTCTTCAGGCTCGTGGGCTACAAAGCAGAGGCCCTCTACCACCCGTGCGTGCAGTATGCACTGCGCGGAGTCCAGCTGATGCTTCGACATGCACCAACAGCGAAACAACCAGTTACTCCTGATATCCTGTATCGCATTATTACTCACCTCAAATGTCTTCAATATCCACTACACATTAAAGTGGCCATCTTGTTGATGTTCTCGGTGATGTTACGCCAAAGCAACGTCGCTCCACAGTCAATCGCCTCCTTTGATGCCACAAGACATCTCACGCCGTCAGACATCACAATAGCACACGACGGCACATATATCAAGATAAAGTGGTCAAAATCCATGCAGACTTCGTGTCAGGCCACAATCATCTTCGTGCCAACCACTGATGAACCAACAATCTGCCTGAGGAAAGCCCTCATCAGACTCAACAAACACTCGCCTACATCCAGGTCGAAAGGCCCGCTGCTCACATTCCCTGATGGACAACCCATGACGGTCCGTTACATAAAAAAAACAATGGAACATCCTCTTAAGTGCCGCAGGAATAAACAAGAAGCAACACTCACTGCACAGCCTCAGAAGAGGTTGCGCGTATTATGCATATAACATCGCAGGAGCACCCCTCCAGGACATAAAGGCACACGGCACGTGGGCAAGCGACTCGGTGGCATCGTACATTCAACCTCAAAAAACCACCCAGACAACTGTCCACGCAGCTATCAAGGGAATAGCAATATAATCACTCTACCCTCTGGTGTATATATATTCCATATTTATTACTACTTATTTTATCCTGCTACCTACAACAATCAATGACAATTCCAGATGTGCTTTTATCCAAATGAAGAAAGAAATATTCATCGCTGGATTTTACCCCACTATTATAATAAATTATTATTCTTAACAGATGTGTCGTCTCCTTTTGTTTAATGGTGACTGCCATTGGCACAATGGCGGGTCATTGGACGGAGGCGCCACCTGTTACCACCTTCACCCACTGACACCCAACCTTGACCGGTGGTCATTCTTCTCTATCGTGTCGACACGAACACTTGATTTCCCCACCCACCATCCCAAAACTTAAAAGACAATCCAAGAACTCTGGTGGTGTATATATATTCCATATTTATTACTACTTATTTTATCCTGCTACCTACAACAATCAATGACAATTCCAGATGTGCTTTTATCCAAATGAAGAAAGAAATCTTCATCGCTGGATTTTACCCCACTATTATAATAAATTATTATTCTTAACAGATGTGTCGTCTCCTTTTGTCTAATGATATGTAGTGTATCGAATCTATGGAGAATCCCTGTGGGTCCAATATCATAAGTATACTATGGCCACAGATTTAAGGTCACTTACGTTATGGGAAAACAAATCTACAATGTTCAGAAAAATATTGCTTTAAATTATGTTCATATGCTCGTTGTAATTTCTTTAAAGTGAGTATTTGCAGAATAATATATATCCCTTTCATAACATTTCTCTTTTACAATCATTAAACATGTCCGATATATGTGAGCGTGAAAGCTTTACATAATCATTTGCAATATATATATAGGCACTTTTGACTACATCGCATTATGGGACTTTTTCTCATATTAGTATAAATGCTGCCTCCCTTGTAAGCAGTGCCACCAATGCAATGTGTGACACTATTCAACTTTTATACGCGGGCATTATATATGATGTGGTTCCCCGTGGACGCTGTCGGTTCAGGAACTCGTAGAAGCCCTCCCGCTATAAAAAGAATTCCTCCCCTGCCGGGATTCGAACCGTTTTCATCAAGAGGGGACTCTATACGTCAGCTGGGGTGGACAAGGTGATGCTGAAAATGCCTAACCCCAATAAGCGTATCACGGATTTTAGGGATGAGGGCAGATCATAGAATGTCTAGCTTATAACGAAAATGGCAGGCATACATGATTGACTGTGCTGAATATCAAAGATCATCCGTATTGAGTTGTAAGCAAGGCCTTAGGAGACAAGAGAGGCACTGAGGAGGTGTGAAGAGGCGGTTCGACTGGAAGCCATGATACTGGCGGCCAAATTAAAAACATAATATTTTATTTTTTTATCGTGGAATATCTAAAGTATATTATAATACATATCGCTCAACATAGAATACTTTAAGCTGGGGGCGGTAGTATAGCAGGCAGTTAAAAAGGTCGTTATAACTTAACACCAAGTTCACCAGGAAATTTGTAATTATAAAGGAAGACAGGGATATTTCCTTGGATGAGACTATCGTACAATAGCATACCGCTAAGAAAAATAGATACTTGAAGACTATATATGTGTAATGCAACATTTATTTTAAATAAATTCATAAATGGGTCGCCAATAAATATGCTCCACAGAATTCAATGTGGGTTGTCTTCAATTCAGTTGAGTCCATTCCTTCAATTATAGTTTATTTTAGAGAGTTAATCAAGCCAAAGAAGCCAAAGAAGCCAAGAATATAGGTACGCGACAGTTGGTAGAAATCGGTGTTGTGTCACTCCTTTTGGTGCCAATTCTTTGATTGAAAGTGATTGTTTATTACATATATTGTATAAACTAAATGACCAAGAGTATTTCTACGCAGCCCTTTATATAATACACTGATGACGTTAATTTCTTTGACTTCGCCATTGCATTTCCATATTTAATTGTATTTCTTTTTATTGTAAATTCCATGAAGGCTAACGCTAGGAGATGCTCCCTTTTCCCGGTCAAGAGGAAGATAATAAGCTCTATTTGTTATATTGATATTAAAAACATCCGCTACATTAAGTTAATAGTTCCGGAGAAAATCTAAATGGTTTTGACTGAAGATAATACATTCAATACGTATCATGTGAGGAGTGAGGGCGAAATGAGTTATTTTATTCCCTAAGTTTTACAGGTCCTTCTGATATTCCAAGAGGCTATTACAATACTGTGATTTGACACAAGATTGGCAATGTAATGAACTTGTAATTAATATAGTACTTAGCATATTTCACACGAGGTCCCTGTTATCACAAGAAAATAAGCTGCAAATCGAGCCCAGGTAAAACGGCATTCTTTAAATAGTTAAAAAAAAGTGAGGTAGTATTTAGAAAACTCATTGTAATTACAGAGCGTTTCAGCAGCACCAGGGAGAACAAAAGAAAACCAGGAATGCCATCTGGCTGATGGTCTTTAAATAGTTTTGTGCGATCCTGCCAGACAAATTTGGGAGAAATTGTAAGCCTATCGACCTCCTAGACTAGAATCAGTTTACTCTGACCGTCAGATAATAAATCATCTCATCACAGCAAATCGTCTCATCACAGCAGAGGAAGTTATTCCATTTAGAGTTACACTGTGCGACAGAAAGTTTCATGTCAGACAGTTTTTATCACTTTATCGCACCCCATCTTCCCTACCGAAAAACAATTTTGAAGGGATGTTATAACACGCCGGCTCTATTAGATATTCGTGGAGACTCGAGTCAGTCTGGGTATTAAGAAAGAATGCGTATACATGGGGCACCTGCCTAGATGATTTCGTGTCTTGCTATAGGTTTTACAGCTATCCTCCCAGCCATCAATCCAAGACTGATCGCAAGAGGGGTAAGAAATCCTAGAGTCACGTGATCATCTGTTATCCGGTGACACTCTCCTGACCGTAATCGACCAATTATTGGCTCGGTTGTTGGTCACGTGCCTGGCGTCGTGTCTACGCTACCGAAACCTTACTATATTGATTATGGAATGTATATGGGCTCCGAGTACAGCACAATCGTTGCTACAGGAACTATTTGAGGCCAAATATAAAGGCCTGCACGGTAAATTCAATGGGACCCATTCCACTCGATGCCCAACCGTATAGGAACGACCAGTAAAGTGGACATACATTCAATATAATAAGAGTATCCTTATATATTCGAATGTTAACAGAGGACTTGATTGGTGTCATAGTTGTAAATGCTATAAGCGCTTCCTATCCTATTTTGTTATAATTGTGTTATAGTCTTCCAAATCTCCAGGAGATTCAAATGTATGAACTGAAAGAGTTTAAAGCTTTTCTTAGGGACTATGTTTTGAGGGTCTAGATGATAACGATTTCCCCGGGTCACCTCCTTCCTTGTTGCCTCCTTCCTCATCACTATTGTAAATATATTGCAAATATATTACGACTGGGGAGAAAAACCCTAAAAACCCAAAGCATTTGTAAGCATGTAAGAATTACCCCACACTATATTTTTAATCTACTGCAAGGCTACGCATCCCCCATAGAAAGTGAAAACACTGTACAAAATTGTATGTATGTGCTTTGTTTTATTGTAATTTTATTTTACATTGTTTAAAAACTTGTCATATGATAAACATATGTTATCTTAATAAGTAGAGGGTCCTGTCGAAAGAACTGTCACATGAGAACTGACTGAGACAGGAGACCCATTCTCCATATAGGCCATAGGTATGTAATATGGAAAATAAAAGTTTATATATTATAGAACATGGAATTCCACAAACTGACTAGTTAAATGTTCTCTTATACCCATATAACATTTAGACAGCTATAGCTAGGGAGTGCGTTGCTCCTGCCCTCGTTGTTCTAAGAATACCCGTATTCGTATTTTAAGACGCTATTAGATTCTTAAAGGTACGATTCCACTGGCTCGCTTGTATATGTGCTCATGGCTCGCTCTTGCTGCGCTCGTTTTTAGTGCGCTTGTCATTCGCTCTTCATACGCTCATATTTTTAGCGCAATACAAGCGCAGAGCGATTCCACCGGGATTTTACTCCTGCGCTTGTTTCCTATATGAAATCAATAGCAAATGGGTTTGTGCGCTCTTACTGCGCTCTTGGTCCGCTACTTTAACAGGTAGAAAGAGCGTTGTGTTGCTGCGCTAAAATCAAACGTGTCAGATATTAGCGCAGTGTCAAAAAGAAGCGCCAACGTCAGATTTTAAGAGCGTATAGACAGCGTAATAACCGATTCTATTGGACCGCTCTGGCTTCGCTCTATCTGTGCTTGTTAGGCGCTCATGGAAATAAAAAGAGCGGGCCATGAGCGCACTAAAAGAGCGAGCCAGTGGAAACGCAGCCTTACGGCAGTTTTTTCTGAGAAAGTGTTGGTACAGATGTGAGATGCTTCGGACCGCCACATATCGTATTTTAAAACAATCGTAAATTAATTTTAAATAATGCTAGAATTTATGGACTTAATGTTGTCCCATCTGGGTTACTTTAAAGGTGAAAAGGCGGGTGGGATTCTTCATTTCTGGGTCTATACAGGTGATAGTTGTGGGATATTTTGTAAATGTGTGTTTAATGCAATTATATTATATCAAACTATGAGAAATGATACGAGGCAGAAAGAGAGCGAGGCCAAATTCTGCAACACTTTTAAAGATATGATTTTCTGTCATTATTATTATAGTTAGTAACGATTAAGATGTGGATATTTTATTTGTAACACACCCCATGTGTAGGAACGCGTGCTATGATATAGGCCTACATACCAATGAAGCATCCGCATCCTTTTACGTATCTTCAGAGAAACGCATTATATCCGAATTACCAAAGTTTGTGTTTTATGCAATATAGAAAATATATTGAATTCATAATTCTTGGTTATGTGTAGTATGTGCAGTATTTTCCCCCATTTCCATATACTTCTCATATTTGCCATTGCTTGCGCTCGCTTCTTTATGGCCATGCAGAGCTGCACACGCCAAGGTAAACTTATTATTTCCTTGTGCAAATTATCTAGGTAATATTTATAACCCTTATTCATTATTTTTCTTAGGGACTAGGTGGACCTAGTTATAACACAAAAGTATACTTTATTGACACGTGATTTTCTGTGTAGTTTTGATTATTGATCAAAGATTCGCCATTAGCTAATTAGACATAAACATAGACCGCAGATTTATAGATATAATATTATGTATTATGTGTTCTTACTATCTTGACTTCAGCGGGTCCTTTTCTTAACCATGACCCGAGATAACCTAAATTTATATAGAGTTCTGATACCTTATTTATTATATAAGTAACTTCAGTATGGCTGAGAAAGGTGTAAACTACATAATGTTTGTGCTGAATAAAATTCTTTAAATACAATAAACAGATTAATCCTATTAGATTTTTGTCCGTGGTGTTATTCCCCTCCTCAAGTGAATTCCCCGGGTCATTGCATTTGCGGCCGCAACCAGGAGTGACAGACTATGCTGATATGAACGATTCGGAATTCATGGTGCATCGAAACTATGGACCGCCTGATAAGCCAATCCGATTGTGTGGGAGTTTGATATGAAGGAAGGGAACCAGTAGCGTTGTTTGCTGTCTCAATGAGATGATATATCCAATAAGGCAGTGCGCAAGAAAGAACACATCGGGAACTATACCTTAGATACCGGAAGCCTGTGGTCCGTGAAAAAAGCCTACGCATAAACATCTGTACTTGGGCATATAGAATCTGCGAGATGAGGAAACACTAGAACTTTATCAACCAACTTATATGAACGGTGAAGATCCTTTTGGGTTCTTAATCATCTCTTGAAGAGACGACCGCTTACTTGCTCTTCTATCACTATATATGTTGCTATGAATATCTCGTATCTTCTGTGAATGTTCGATGTTTTACTTGATATTTTTCATGTTTCATTCTGGGTAGTCCTAGTTATGGTATATGGTTTATATAATATGCTTTGTACGCTATACGTATTGACGAATAGAAAGAAAAACTTTGCTGGGTTAAAAAGGACTTATGAATTCATTTTTGTCGTGCGTGGAGTAAGTACAAAGTTCGAGTGTAGTATACATGTGCAGTGTTTGCGTCATTTCCATATACTACTCATATTTGCCATTGATATGGAACCGACTAAATTCTAGGCTCCAGGCTACTAATGTAGTGTCCCTACTCACTTCACTGACTTAGGACCACCAATTTAGGGTTAGGGTTAGGGTTACAGATAGTATTGATATCAATCTGTGTACCCTATTACATCTCACAGCATGCTGGAAAAAAATAGTGTATCATCTTTCCATTGATATGTTGATATTTATAACCTTCATCACAACGTGAAGCTAGATTTTATACGCAGGTATATTATATTTCTACACCATTTCTCGATGTAGTTTAGGTTGTTGATTCGTGAATGTTTCCTAATGTTAATAAAAAAACAGTATTATATCAGACTTTTTTTTATAATAATGCTGTTATTCTCCTCCTCAAGCTATGTACATGTATTCATTTTAACCGTATTTCTCGATGTCTTCTATGTTCCTAAGACTAGTCCAAGGAAAATCGCAGTTTTACCTTGCTTCCCTATTTTATTATATTTATTCTTTGTGGTAACCTAATTAAAACAACTCGACGCCAGCTAAAATCAACTGCTTTGCGGTCACATACTCCATATATTGTACAGTTGAAATTTTTGGACTTTTCTTGGCAAGCATCTCTATGTTAACCCAATGATGAGCTAAATGAATCTTGGTAGAAACTATGTCCCCCACCGAGCAAAACTCTAATATAATAACACCTGGGTAATTAGCACTTAATACAAGGACTAATTCTCCTGACAACAGCTGGTGTGAAGAAGGCATTCCCATCAATTGTACGTTTAAGTGAAAGATATGATTAACATTATTGCGTTAATGATACCATTGTTAACTGACCGCACTGCGTTTTACCCTGGGTTGAAATAAAGATGTATGACAAGAAATGATTCGTAACGGGCCATTGTTACGACTATCGAAATTTAACACCTATTAGTCGCCATAACACAAGGATTCTCATGATCCTTCAGTAAATTAAACGAATCAGGTTTACTGGAATGTAATTACATTCAGAAGTAGAAGCATTTAATTGCCTCATTTTTGTTTTAGATTTTCAGTTGATGGAAAGTCGCCAGACGGTGTGGTATATTGAGTTGACAAAGATTGTTAGTTCGGTGATGCTGTTGAATGCTTTTAAGTTGTCACAGCTCATTAGGATCACTATGGCTATTGACTGTCGAGATACAGGTGGATTGGAATGTTATTTCCGCTATAGGTGCGGTCTCTTGATAATGAATCATCCAGTAAATCATTATTTAGGAGGCATAGATGGGATGGACACTTTCTTTAGTTCCATGTCCTATTTACTGTTTGTATTTGCTAGAATTATATGTCTTAAAAGTATAAAAAGAGACATACAACTAGCAACAGCATGAACAATTTTAGTAAGAATTCAGACAAGCCAGTTCCCCACCCCGCCCCACTCACCACCACCATCACCCATCACCAACCCCCTCGACCCCCAAGCCCAGATTCATAGAATCTTCATTAATAATCAACTAGCACCATCTCAATATCATGCTTCATTTAATCTTATTTAGTGATAAGCAGGAGGAGGGAATTACGACGACGCCGGGATATTTCCAAACCGAAATTCTATCAATGACCAAAGATGATTCTCTACGATGTGTACAGTTGATGATATTATAATGTATTACAATATGGCTGTAATGTACAAGAATGGTTTGAACTAACTCTCTGATAACTGAGATGATTATAGTAGTTGGTATACAATGATTAGGGTAAATACAGATACTGACATAGTTCTTTGCTGGTTGTGTTTAAATGAAATAATTATCATTCCAGATATATAATGCTCTGGCACTTGTTTTGAATGCTTTGCTACCAATTTGTAGGTGGGCCACTGTTGGTAATTTGTTCCAGGAGTAGGGAATTCTGTTTATAATGGAACGCCTAATTTGCTCAGTTTTGGGTATGTTGTGCTTTAAGAGTTTTATACCAAGTTCAAAGTTTCTGGTGTTTATATATAAATGTCTCTTAGGTCCATATTTCCTGGATTTTGAGCCAATCGGTGACCCGCCTGTAACAGGTGTAGTCTACGGCGATACATTAAAGGCAGAAGTTTTATATTGACATGTAGGTCTTTCACGCTGGCTCTAGATGGTAGTTTATAAATTATTTTGAGGATTCGGTTATGGAGAATTTGCAGTCTATGCAGATTGGTGGCACTGTGTGAGTCATGCAGTATATCTGCCTGGTCTAAGATTGGAAGCACCATGACTTTATAAATCATGACCAGGGTTGAATGTGGTATTTTAGCTTTTAGCTTTGCAAATTGCCAGCATTTATAATTTTAGAGTTTTGTTAGCTTGGAGATAACTGTGTCGAATATCAGGGTATTATCAATATCAATTCCTAAATACTTATAAGATGTTACTTCCTCAAGTTTTATACCATCTAGAGCTATGTCGTGCTCTACTTTGTTGTATAGCTTTTGCGAGTCCCATCTCGATCTGAGCAACGAGAGTAAATTCAACGAGAGTAAATTCAAGAGAGTTTGAACTCATGAGTCGGCAGAAAGATGTAACAAATTTCCCCATCTTATCTTGAATCTGATGGCCCAGGCGGTCATCCCTTTCATCCGAGGTTGTTTGTAAGTTCTTAAAGGGCCTTAAGTCTCCTCTCTTATTTTCCGTTTTGGAGGTGCTAGTGCAGTTTCTTTCACTATTGTTTAAATATTGCATAAATCTGATTTATAACTTGACAGTCAGGTTCAGAACATCTATAGCTCGGGACCTGTACATCTCATTTGTAAAAATAAAATAAAAATGAGCAAGTATCATGAAGTAATTCATTTGTTGACTAATTTTCAGTCAGTTTTTTCCATTTGATCATATCTTCCGATTTGATTTGAAGCATAAAAAACATATCAATGTGTAGCCTACTGATTTCTCCTCTAAAGGTCTCATGGTAATTCTTCAAATCAGATCGGAACAATGTTAAATATAATGATATTTCCATTTCTCTGTATAAATTAATGAGTTGAAAGATGCCAGAACATGTGGGTTTTATGGCATTTTATGGCCTTTTATGGTCCTTTCCCCAATTTTCTCCCCCAGACTCCTTACTGTGTTTCACAGCTGGGTCAAACAAGCTCGGATATAGCATCGGGCATACTTCTAACTCTCTTGAATTTACTCTCGTTGATCTGAGGGAAGGCCTGTGAAATATTGTCTGGATCTTTGATTTTGTTAGATTCAGTGATATCTTGTTAACTTTACACCAATTTCCAAGTGAATTTAGGTCTTTTTGTAGGGTTTCAGTGGTTCTGATCGAGTCGTTGCCAATGGCATACACAATGGTGTCGTCGGCAAACATTTGTATTTTGCAGTTTGTTATATGCCTAGGTAAATCATTGATATAAAGATTAAATAGTACTGGACCCAGCGTGGTACCTTGTGGCACGCCACATGTGACTGTTCGGCTTGGATAACAGTTTGTTTACTGATACCTGTTGGGAGTGGTTCGATAAGTAGTCTCTGAACCATCTTCAATGCCATAGGTTTCTAGCTTGGTCATTAGTAACTGATGATTCACGGTATCAAAGGCCTTCCTCAGATCGAGATAAGCAGCTCTTACAAGTTTGCCTTCATTGAGGGCATTATACACGATGACAGATAGCCTATGAGGGCGTCTTGTGTTGATCTGCCTGATCTAAAGCCGTATTGGGAGTCATAAAGTAAGTTATATTCTTCTATATATTCAGTCAGTTGCATATGCATTACCTTTTCAAGCATTTTGGCGGGTAGTTGTATTGTGGAGATTGGCCGGTAATTAAACTTATATAATTAAATTCCACTAATTATGATTCACCTTTTTGATTTATATTCAGACATATCTGAAATTGAGCCTTGGTAGTTGTCTCCGTAGAATCGATTTGAATACTACTGGACATTTTGAAACAATAGACCGGCATTCTTATTAGAATTGCATGACAAATCATATGAGATAAAAATTATCTATATCAGATTAGCTTTCGACAGAGAAAATTGCGTCTGCCCCAAGACATCAGTCTTCATTTTTCTGAGAAGAATGATTTGTCTCAGTGATATGTGTCTCAGTGATAAATGATACTTGGGATATTGATTGAATGGTAATGTCCAATGTCTCTTGTATCCGAGTGAAGATATATGTAGATCTTGCAAATCGTGTTCTGAATGAAATCAATGCCACTCGATCTCTGAACCTTTCCCCTCACATTAAAACCTTTAAAACCTTTGTGATTTGCTTTTTTCTTTAGCCCCCAAATAAACCACTAATTCCAATGAAGATTGATTGCAATAACATCATGAGTAATAACTTAAATGGGGTTGTTCTGATATGAAGAACACCTTGATTGAAATTTTTCTATTTTTTTCAAATTGCGTTGATGCCAATACGTTTACAATCTGGTAGGGACTGCATGGTGAAGTCACCTTAGTGGTGCAAAGTAATATTCTTAAAAGTAAATAAGGAAAAGGAATGAAATAGGGAGACGCAGTCAACTGCGTTTGAGCAATGTTAGAAGCCATCTCTTTGTATACCTCAACAAGTATCGGTTACTGTTATTTTATTACTGTTATTATCAGTTATACCACTTTGACTGTTGGTCTTGTTTTAGTGCATAGTGTTTCCCGAGTGTAATCACTTAATAATGTTCAGTAATAAATTATAGGTCTAATAAGATACATTCTCAACTATGGAAGTACCTAAGATATCACAAGTACCTTTGAGATACTTGTTATGATACTAACTGTTTCTATGCCCCCTTCTTCACATATAATGGCCAGTCCAGTCCTAGTGAGGAGTGCCTTTCATATTAGTCGGGAACAATAGTACAAGGGATTTTCACCATTCAAACATGGTAGTTGTCATATAAAAATGGAATGAAAGGGCGTGGTTGTTCTGAAATAGTATAATTATTAGACACACTTGGAGTGCAAATGTATGCATCATCGCTCACACGTGGCTTCACCACTCGACGTTCACACATACATTTTACTCCTTGCATATCTGATACGATATGTAAGAACAACCTCTCAGTGCATTCCATCTAATTATTGCAGTCCCCTCTTCCATTCCTTTCATAACTTACCTTCCCTCACATTTAGTATATTTGATCAAATCGATGAAAAGAATACATCCCATCCACCTAAAATTAAGTAATTTATTCCCCAAAACTATACCACCCTGGTCCAATACCATTGATTATGTTTCATTCCCCCCAAGCCCCAGAAGCACAAATGAATATCTTAATAGTTTGGGTAAAATAATTTGTCAATAAAGTTCAGGCCAATACAATGTCATGTGATGAGAATAGCCTTACATCTTGCCTTAATATCATATATATAGGTAATCGATACATCTGGACTATTTGCATCAAACCATTTCCTACATGAGGCACATTCCACTCAGCTATTGGCAGGATTTGCCACCAATTCAGAAGAAAAATGAGTTCTTGATACAAATTTGTATTTACGAGGTATATATAGCATTGGTGGTGTTGGGCTTGTTACAAATCGATGTTTCACCCAAGTCGCGGTGTTATCTGCTTCTCTAGTCAAAGTGTCACCCTCATGCCAAAAGGTAAAGCTGCCTTTCGGCCTTACTATTGCAATAAATCCATCCTCTTTTTTAAATGATATGTAATTTCTTAGGAGTGATAGGTCCTAATGCAACCATTGCAATGCAAGGATAGAGTTCGGGGCTGTTGGGGGATTCAGGATTGAGAAACATATTTTAAAATATCAGTATAAGAAACTAAACTTCACAAAAACCTAAGATTCTTTCCTTTTCTCCCTTTACAATACACATTTAACAGAGTAATAACTGAAGGAATGAATGATGACGTAACAAGGTCGCCTAATGTAAGTGTTGAAATTGTAATGTAGTTTCCTCCTAAGTTAGTGAACTAGGAAAGCTACTTAACGCTTAAAACTTATAGTAATGAAGTATAGGCACACAACACCCATGGAAGGAAGACTGAAGAATTTGAACTTGAATATTGAAAATTAATACTGACTAATTTTACAGCAAATGGTTAGAAAATCAAAACGAAAAATGTTGAACAAGATTACAAAGGCTCTAATTTGTAAAGATGTTGTAAGTTCATATGTCGAGATCTATCTTTTGAATCCAATTTACAGGGAGAGAAGTGACCTAGGCCTTTTTTTATTCAATGCACTTACATTATTCAATTGTTGGTGAATCACTGAATGAGCTAAATGCAAATAGAAGAGGTTTTTCGTGTAGAAACTGTTAAACTAATTCTGTTTTCCTTCAGTCTGCTAATCCAGCGTTCTGTCTTTGGAGCTGTAAGCAGATTAGGAAGCAGTAATCGTCTCACACCGATGGCTATTTAAAGCTGGAGGGGTCAATTTGTATTCTTGCATGTGTTCAAATGCCGCACCAACGATGGCATAGTCTTTGATAGAAATATCGGAGAGGGGTCTGCAAAAGCCTTGCTTTTAAAAGTGTGCGTGGACATCGATCACTCATTTAGGCCGTATACCCCTATTTCCCATCCCATGTAATGTATTAATGTCGGAACTCTGTCATCCATACACTCATCCTTTGAGTTAGTGACTAAGCGCCCTCCATCTTTTGGATATTTCGATTTTTCTTTGAAACATAATGCATATTCTATTGCTAGGGCTAATGAAACATGCATTACATGATCGATGCACAACTTCATTGCATATGCGCCTTGCCTGTCCTTGGGAAGGTTTCATGAAGATGAAACACGTAGGAGTTATTTTGCGGATCAAGATAAAGAGGTAAGATGCAAAGGAAGTTGATATAAATGGTCCTCATCAGAGAAACCTTCTTTGTCAGCTTAACTTCGTCTCTTCTCCGAAAACTTTCCAGGAGATGATGTACAAGATAGCCTAAAGGAAAATTTAAAATGGGATGTCTTGAAAGATATGGCTTGTTCAAAATCTTCTAAGACACAGTTATCAGCACAGATTTGCATGAATACAGCATATATTATGGTTCTTATCAAGTCACGCTGACTTTTAAGAAAAATAACCCAACGGCGGCGTATTATAATCTATTTCAGATATATCATAGTAGGAATTGACTTGTGCCCTACATGTTCACTATCCTTTCCTTCTTATTAATCCATCATACCCCAAAAGATACAGCCTATCAGTGAATTAATAAAGTCATCATCTTCAACCTATCTCCACCAATATTTTAATCTCGATTTAATTGCATACCTCGCTTTTAATTACATTGATTTTGTCACGATTCTTTTTTATACAGGAACCACTTCATGGAAGTTACTTATTGATGCAATTTATCTATTTTATGCACAGCTGACTGGCGTTCAATTTAGTGGTGCATCAGTGTAAAGCTTTCTTAATGAACAGGGCTATGTGTTAAATGAATCTTACCACGAACCTCTAAAAGCTTCTATGAATTAAAAGCCATGAAAGCGTATGGATGTTCAGGAATATAACTCTTGCAACACCTGCAGAAAAGCATTTTCATGAAAATCAATGTATCAAATAAATCCAAGATAACTCAAAATGATAATAATAGTTGTAAGTAAGATGGGAACCTTCCGCATATCATACACATTATATTGGTTTGATCTCGATTGTGGCAGTGACACAGGGTCATGGTACACAATGGAAAGTTATTCGTATTAATTACGTATGGAAATGCACTATAGGATTGGCCTACATGGTGATAATAGGGAGATTTAGCAACCACAACGCACCAACGCAACACTAACGCATCCACTAACTATTTGCACATTAGGCCTACTACCGCTATGGGGATATCTCGAGAGGCGCTAGGCCGGGGGCATACGCATGGCTATCCTGCCTAGGCAGGCCCTATACTCCGCAACCAGTTTCTACGTACTATGGAGTAACTCATTGCGGAATATAGGGCCTGCCTAGGGAGGATGACGCATGGCAGGCCTCTCGAGATATCCCCACAACGGTAATAATGTATTAGTGTAATAGTTAGTGGATGCGTCGGTGTTGTGTTGGTGCGTTGTGGTTGCTAAATATCCCTATTAACACACGTGGCATCGTTTGTGTTTCGGGATGAAAGCTTTTATCTTCATCTCCATCAATATATTGCTGTGCGTCTGAGACATTAATCCATCTCATGCGCATGTAAATATTCTATTCTTCCCAAGTGCATGGTGAGACGTACGTGACGTAACCGTATACGTGACGTGAACGTGTGTGTGACGTGTCTACACGTGACTTGCCATTGAAGCATTGTTTCGATGAAGTAATAAAGAAATTATCCACTTTACCGACCGAACCTGTATATCACATGATTACCACAATATCAGTTAAATATAGATGGATAGAGATTATTATTATAGAACTTTTATTTCTCATCGAGCAAACAGTTACATGAAGGAGAAAAAGGGATAATATATATAATCTGTCATCACACCTCAGTGGTGTGTTGATCTTCCCAGATTTCCTGCCTTTATCTTCATTGATATGAATTTCACTATCGGAGGAGCCTATCGATGACTCGGGCTTCTTTTCCAGCACCATGGACCGCTGTAAGGATGCGACTCACCATGTTCTCCAGACCGTCAACACGCCCGGTGAGTTGAGCTGTCTTTTCACCTTCTAACGCCACTACCTCTGCTATCAATTTACTGTTGCAATGTAGACCCGTTAGACCATGGGCCAGGTACCAAAACCCTCCCCCCCTGGGGATTTTTTCGCGGTGGTGTTT
Source organism: Sthenelais limicola (assembly GCA_942159475.1). Lineage (NCBI taxonomy): Eukaryota > Metazoa > Annelida > Polychaeta > Phyllodocida > Sigalionidae > Sthenelais > Sthenelais limicola. The sequence continues at coordinate 48,913,172 of OW804096.1, read as the reverse complement.
TTTTGATACTACGGAGTTTGAATCATCAGAATCTACTTGTCTGCCATCTGGCCGTTGGTGATTTGGGGTTCAAATGGAACGTTTCCATGGTAACTTGTGTTTTTTTTGTACTCTAGCAGAAATTAGGTTTTTAGTGTCCCATTTCTACACTGTATTCAGGAATGTGACCAAACTTGGGTATAATGAAGGTGTATATGAGGGCTATCTGCAGACTTCAAATCAATGACCTTGATCAAGGTCAAGGTCACCAAATATGACCTTGAAGTACAAAAAATAGCATCATTCTGGAAAGTGACATCCTATTTTCCCTTATAAAAATAGGACAATAGGGAAAAATGACAACCTATTGCATATAAGTAGTAAGTGACATCATGGGAAAGAAAAAGAACCCATGCATCATGCTCAAGTCCGCAGGGCGTGCAATATCTACCCATATTGAAGTCGAATCTTGACTCAAAATCACGCCAGCAAAAATTTATACGTGTGGCGTGGGCGGAGAAGCGGTTGAGAGTGGAAGGAAAGGTGGGCGTGGAAGCATTGGGACTGTGACGTCATAGGTAAACACAGGGACGACGTCATAAGCGGGACCAAGGGGGGCGTGGTTACCTAGGTGGCGTAGTTAGGGGCGTGACTTCTCCAATATAATCGGTGATGTTTTCACCTTCACAAATTTAGAGTACATTTGTTCTGTTTTTCTGTTAAATTCATTGTCTGATACTAGTGTTTACATAGTTTACATGCAAGAATTGATTAAATTATACAGTACAGTCTAGTAGAATGATATTGCCTATTTCAGTTATTTAATCTTACATAATGGTATCAATGTTTAATTTTCCTTATTGTTGTTTTCAAGGAAACAAGTGACTTTCATAGGAGAAGAGTTAACGGCGGAGGGAGTGAAACCAGATGGTAAAAAAGTAGAGACAATAAAAGAGATGGACAAGCCATATAACAAGCAAGAGGCCCTTGGTTTGATGAATTATGTGGGGAAATTTATTCCCAATTTAGCTAATAAGTGTGTAAATCTCAGAGCGTTATTGAAAACGAATGTAGAGTGGGACTGGATGGAAATGCATGACAAAGAATGGGCAGAGTTAAAACAAATTATGACATCCAGTCCAGTTTTGAAATATTTTGACCCTAACAGAGAAACAACGGTGTCAACGGATGCTTCAAAATTTGGAATCGGGTCCATACTCCTACAAAAATATGAAAGTCAATGGTTACCAGTAGCTTATGCCAGCCGTTCGTTAACAGAGGCTGAAAAACGGTACGCCCAAATAGAAAAAGAATGTTTAGGGCTCGTATTTGTATGTGAAAGATTTCATCAATACATCTATGGTATGAAAGAAATTAGACTAGAGACAGATCACAAACCACTGTTAGCTATAGAGAAGAAAAACCTAAATGACGCCCTAATGACGCCCAGGATCCAGAGGTTAATGTTAAGGTTACAAAGATATGCTATAAACATGGTATGGACGCCAGGCAAATACTTAGTGATTGCGAACACATTGTCCAGGTTAAAAAGAAATGTTCTAGAAAAAGGTAGTAACCAAATAGAAGTAGAGCTTCAAGCCCAAGTTAATATGGTATATCAATCAATTCCAGCCTCTAACAAATTCATGTCCAGACTAGCAGAAAGCACCAGAACAGATCCTGTACTGGATATGGTGAAGAAATGTATCAATGAGGGCTGGGAGAACGGACAGTGTACAGCTTATGCAAGCTTCAAGGATCAATTGTGTGTAATAAATGGTGTTATTGTAAAAGGTAACAGAATAGTAATTCCAGCAGGTATGAGATCAGAAATGTTGTCGAAAATTCACGAAGGCCACTTGGGCATTAACAAACAGAAAAGGATGGCAAGAGATATTATGTACTGGCCACGTATGGACGAGGATATAGACAGAATGACGAATGAGTGTGGAGCGTGTCAAAAGTACAGAAAATCTAATCAAAAAGAACCTATGAAAGAACGAGAAGAAAATCTGGGACCCTGGGACCAGATAGGTGTTGATTTGTTGACATGGTGTGGGAAAGAGTACCTGATTGTTATTGATTACTATTCAAATTATCCGGAATTTGCGCTGCTAAGTAATACTACATCAGAAGCGGTAATTGTACATTTGAAGTCACTATTCGCGAGGCATGGGGTACCAAAGACAGTAATATCGGACAATGGGCCTCAATTTTCAGCAATGGCATTTAAACAATTTGCGAATATGTATGAGTTCGAACATAAGACTTCCAGCCCCTGTTACCCTCAGAGCAATGGAAAAGCAGAAAGAGGGATAGGAATAGTGAAAGGACTCTTAAATAGAGCAAAAGAGTCAGGGTCAGACCCATATCTCGCCTTACTAGCATATAGAGCGGCTCCACGAGAGTCAGGTATGTCACCAGCAGAGCTGTTAATGGGAAGAAAAGTGAGAACACTATTGCCAAAGCTGGACATGATTAATGTTAAACCAAAATGTAGGTCGCTAGATCAAATCAAAGCAGACCAGGTAAAATATTACAATGAGGGGACTCGTGAATTGAGTAAATTAGCACCTCAAGACTCGGTATAAGGATCCAAGGAAGGGATAAGGTGTGGGCAGAAAGAGGTAAAATAGTTAAAGAGGTAGAACCTAGATCCTATATCATAGAAACAGACCAAGGTAGAGAAATTAGACGAAACAGGAGGGATCTACATAAAATTCCAAATAAAGTAGAAGTCGATGGGTTTGACAGGCAAGAGTTCTATCAAGAAATAGCAGAAAGAAATGTAGAGATTCGTCAACCCAGAGAAATAGTAGAAAATAGAGAAGAGCATGTTGTAGCACAAAGACCCACAGAAAATGTAAGGAGGTCTGGTAGGGTACACACACCTGTACGTAGACTCATAGAAGAAAAACTGTAATTCACTTGTAACTCATGAACTTATTGTAACAGAGGAAGATGTAAGGAAGCTAGATGGAGGCTCCACCTGGTGTCTCCCTGGAGGGACGCCTGGAGGTGTATTTGAATAAATGATCGGTTACAACTTGACCAGTGTCCGCATCACTTCATTAACACACTTTCTTGAGTAATTACATCTTTATAACATTAACAATGTTCAGCATTTAATTACACAGTGTTTCATTTAATGCAATGTATATATATATAATATATATATATATGTGCATGTATCTTTACATGACTTATATTATATATACAAACATACATACTCCATCAACTGTATTTCTTCAGATAACAATGTTACATATATACATATTTTGGACGGAATCTAACGTTGGCAGTAAGTAATACAATTTTTTGACTGGATATATTGTAGTAATTAATATTTTGGAAAGTTAGTTTACAGCTTTCCAATTTAATGTACACATTTTTTGGTCACATACCGGATTTTTCTACTTACGTTTTATCATTATTATACAACTTTTATTCCATATCAACATATACATAATGACAATATTAATTTTTGGACAAAGTAATCACTATAGTATTATCATAGTACCTCTAAGGACAATAATAATATTATTCGCAATTTGATTTGGTTCGATTTTCCTATTTTCCTATTTTTCCTATTAAACATCACTTGTTGGAACTATAGTTGCTCCTTAAGAATATTTTAAATCCTTCTAGGGTGTCGTATAGTTGGTGCCTTGGGGCCATACTATTCCACAATTCAGGGATTTTGTATATGAATGACCTTCTTACTTGTTCTGTATGAGGCCTAATCACCTTAAATGTTTTACCTTTTGCTAATGACCTCAGGTTTATTTTCCTATTATCAAGGTTTGACTCAAGTTGAGCTCCTTTGTTGCCCATTTCTAAAAGAGGATAGAACCAGATGAACATTTAATTGGAACAAATCATAGAGATATGTACACCTTTGTCTTACAGATTTTCGTCTGTAGCCCTTCCTACATTTAATTATCCTTCAATTTTAACATAAATGGAATAGAATTTTAACATACACTGTAATATACTTACAAACGGACGCCAGGTTTGGAATTACAATGTGTTTACAATAAATCAAGTTGAAATAAGAGCTAAAAATGAATACCGTTTAATTTCCGGGATGTCTGTGAATATTCTAACGCTTTAGCTTTCCAGAGAAAGATTTAATATGTTAAGGGTAGAAGGCAGAGCCTCTGTGGCCTCTTAAATACTTACACCACCTGTTTGTCAAACAAGTGAACGGCTGCTTTAGGGAGAGAACCTCATTATTGCTTTTAAAAGTGAAGGGTGCGGGTAATAAGCAAGTGTTCAGGGTCGGATCAATACGTAGGCCTCCCCGGGTTTGTCCGCTTCAATAAACACTTTTACTGGAACAGACATCTGGCACGCAAAGAAAAAAGAAAGGAAGAGGAAATTAGTGTAGCCTTTAAGAAGATAGCTGAAGTTTATTCAAGACACTTTGGGGTGCGGGGTCACATTATAATTGTATTTATTGCGATGTCCCGTCAACCTATTGGCTCTGAGGCGCTCACCACAATACGACATAAATTGAAAAGGGTTGCAAAGCGTGAAGGACTCGCCGACCCTGGGGCATATGGACCAGTGTCTGTTCCAGCAAGGGAGATAACTCTTTGATGGGGATAGATGGACCGCTTGCAAAATAAGCTTCTGCCACCTTCTATAAAAAGCCTACAGTTTTATGCTAATTCTGAAAATCCTCGTTGACTAATCATTATTCCATAATAAACTTTTGAAGAAGACCAAACAGCCATTAATAGTTGACACATTCTTTTCTTGATTGTTTTCGGTCTTGCAAGAATGGATCCATTAATGAAGCCCATCTAATTGGCATTGTCACCCTAATGACTAACATCTGTCATCAATCAAGGCCTTACAATATTGGTTCGGAATCGAATCGAAACTTGGTAATGCTGTGTTTACTGTCTTTCTTGGCCTTTAGAAAAGTAAAATCACTACCATAATGTTCATATTTGGAACGAAACGATAATAGTCTCTTGCAATATTTGTGTTGCTTAATTCAGTTTTTCTGGGGAAGATGAATTTTAATATCTTGTCCCTACATTAAAGAATCTTAAAATTAGTATTCCCAACGTTTCCTGTGGGCTTAAATTTGTGTCCAATCAATGGTATAAATGGATAGCAGTTTAAATGAATTTAAGATTTGACCCTGTGTTACAATTTCGTGGGAATCAACCATAGTTATAAGTGTTCTTCTAACCTGCCTCTTCCCGCCTGGGTGCATGGGTTGGGGGCGGGGGATAGAGCTTAAAACACAAATGTGTTTTTTACAATTTGATGGATTTATCCGTCACAACATGATTGAATGTGATAATACGCTGCCTATTCTATGGGTAACAAAATACAATCCGATGGGAATGTAATTCTTTATGAGACTCTTTTTATACTCCATAAGCCAAGCACATTCTTTTCCCATGTACTAATTAGCAATTGATATGACTCCCCATGAGGCACTATATCGCTCAGCACACGAGGGAGAAATGGAACCATGCAAGCGTAAAGATTATAAGAATATCTTTTTTTATTTTAATCATACAATATGGAGAGCAATAAGTGACAAGTAATTAGATAAGAGTAAAGAATACAACTATATTTCATATAGGCTGATTATTTCTAAATGAGATTGTTAAGTTGCCTTCGTGAGTACTCATTTAAGGCCTTAATTCTATACCCGGTATATAAATGGGATCTTAATTAATGTGAAGAAGATGATAAAAAGAGAAGTCCAGAGATGTTGAAAATGTTCTCTCCAGCATCGTTGTGATAAGGAAATGAAAAGTAACTGCCTTATACTTGTACTAGCCTTTCATCCATTTTCCATATGAAGTCTTATTGTGAGCCTCGAGGGGATTTCGAAATGCTTTATTTATACAGGGCTGATAACCCAGAAGTTAAATAAGTTCAGTGGGTGAGATCCGAGTGGTGAGTGTCCAGAATATGGCCGTCATGGTCCAGTGGTCATGTGACCAACGTTCACAGTTTACTCTCCAGATGTCGGCTATATCATATAATATTATTATGTATAATAGTTGTTTGATACGGTAGTAGGTGGGAGCTCTCTCACTCTCGAATTAAGTATAATCAAATTATAAAACAATCTCGATGTACAGCTACAACTGAGAATAGTGTGTGATTGCACACTGTTTAGCTGGAATAAAAATATGTAGACACGCAATAATAATAACTCACACATCAGCGAACAGTCTCTGCATTTTTACTTTTTCCCACAATGTAGAAGTAAGGTGTGAGTGGTATACATAATTATGAACAATTACTTCTTGAAAAAAATCTTTAAAATTGCTTGCATTATTTTTAACAATTACTTCTTGAAAAAATTCTTTAAAATTGCTTGCATGATTATGAACAATTACTTCCTGAAAAGAAATCTTTAAAATTGCTTGCGTTTACTTTCTCTGCTACTCATTCACCCAGCACTCTATTTTCCTATTACTTTAAACTGCCAAGGGATGGATGGCGGATTTGGTCATCAGGAGCTACCTTGTCGCGGATCTGTATAACATCATTCCCAAACCCTTAATCAATATTATTATCGATGAATCCTGTCTACGTACAGACGAAAATATAAATAGTATGTTAGAAGAATCAAAACATCCATGGAACATCATAGAAGACAAAAAAAGTTTGTTTATATACCAGGTGTTTCGCGATATGAGAAAGGGGATAACTTTTGAGGAGTAACATTTAAATTACACACTCACCCTTTCTTACAATTAATGCAAAATTACGGATCAGAACACTGTCATTTCAATTTCAAAATATTCCTTACTAGACTCCAGTCCAATATGTCCCCTCACCTTAGCTAGCCGCACTACACTTTAAAAGGACTTCCTACTGATAGGCTATTCCCCTATTATTCTCCGACATCAGCTTCAGTCTTGCTCAAGGGCGGAAATGAACGCCGAATCGTTGGCCTTCTGTGTCCAATGGCGGGACCAAATTCCAGGGCGCCCCGAGCCTCTTCCCCTTCCTTATGACTGAAACCATTAGGATCCATTTACAGGTAATCACTAAACATTTTAAATCACATTAAGGTCGAAAGAAAGCAATAGAATGCGAGTGCAGTACGTCCTTATAACAATGAGAAGAGCTGTGAAAACTATATCACTAGAGGTAGTAGACAATATAACTATAAGTATAATTAATATAATAGCCCCAAGATTTGCATATCAATTGAGAAGAGCATCCCTTTGTATAGGCGAGCGCAAATCCATCGGATCGTCTTAATCCCAAAGCTGAAGTGAGTTTTGAATTTAGTGAATTCCTGGTTTACTATATTTAAATATTAAATTCGAGCTATTTTTCTGAATTCTCCAATAAGCCAAGCACATTTATAAGTAAAGAATACAAATATATTTCATATAGGCTGATCATTTTTAAATGAGATTGTTCAATTCCCTCATGAGTACTCAAGGCCTTCTATACCCGGTATATAAATGGGATCTATTTGATCAGATTCAAGCTATTTTTCTGAATTCTCACTACCATGAAGGTACTGGGTGGTGCAATGGTATAATGCCTTGCTGAATTGACAGTTGTGTTGTCTATGTGCATATATTTTTACTATAGGTCCAGGCGCTGATTGCAAACATAAAGGCATGAGCACCCTATATTAGAATCCCCCGACACGAGACACATAATCGAACAAACAAAAGTGTAAAGTAGCATTTCTATGCATAATAGGAGATGTGCAAGAGCTTAAAGAAGCATTTCTATGCATAATAGGAGATGTGCAAGAGCTTATGTTGTCAACTTCTGTAAGGATGGCAAAATAACAAGAGAGAACCGAAATTACCCTGATTTGATGTTCGATTATTATTTTTGACATTTCCAAGCTTGTTATTAATGATAATGAAGTTCTGTCTCCCACGTGCGTTGCGCCAACCTGTCAGCAAGAAAGATGATATAGACTTCTATTGTGGCCCTGGCATTCCACCAATGGAAAGTATTTGATTCGTCTAATACAAGATCTGGCACGCATGATATCTGTGCTATCTGGCGCACGGTCTAGACAACAGTTGCTAACCCAACACACTTGGTCAATATACATGGCTTTGCCAAGGAGCTTCGATCAGGGAAAGCGTTTCCTCTGGTCAGTGAACATGAAATCCTTAAGGGCGAATCTATTGACAAATGACATCAAGCTTGATGTCTTTTTGTCAAGGGCTGAGATGCCTTATTTGCGAAGTTTCTAAATACTAACGTTCGATTTTTGTGTGCTTTGATTTGATTGATTTTAAACATTATATACTAAATGCACCTGCATGTGCAATCTATATGTATAATTCAATTTGTGAAATGATAGCACTGATATTACATACGATCATCATTAAGCTGTAAGTAATTGTCCTTATAAAACGACAATGATGCTGAACAGTTTATTAACTCCAAAAACTTCTGAGGGATCCGATACAGGCAGGTTGAAATTCACAAGAAACTCGAGAATGTATCACATAACTCAGGCCTGTTCAATCGGAGGTTAAATGTACTGAAGATGAACATTAATTATTTTGTATGAAAAATAAGAGGGAAAAAAGCTTGCAGTTTTTCATTGAGCAAGGAGCCTTATTTACAGTCGCAGAAATAGGTTATTGGATGGGGAAAACTGCCATCGGTCCTCATTGGTTATTGTCGGGATATCATAACGAAATGCAGATGTGATCCCTTTGGAACGCAGGTCTCTTTTGTAATGAGTGTTATTGGGTGCTGATTCAGAAATGAATTTGAGAATAGTTTAATAGAATTATCACTATGGCTTGGAAAACATAACCCAGATCACTTACACTGCATATTGTCCAAGTCATTCTGAACTCAAATGAATCATTATGTATGAGAATGACAATGATTGTGGCGAATTTTGCCGCCCGCTATTCAATGTGTTAATGACATTTGAGACAAGTTTCTGTAATGTGAGACAAATAATGAAACATTAACATAACATCATTTCGGATGATCCCTTAATGTAAAATGCAAAATGGCAGAACTTTAGAGAATGATAATTAGGATTTTTACAGCTGCTTTCAATCGAGAGCATATGGTAAATGGTTGAAAGATGAAATATTGCTTTATGTCACACTTCTGCTCTGCATTGATTTGATCCGCCGTTATTAGGAATTTCTTTTCTTTTCCTTTTTAAAGGTCTGGCTGTGAGTGCTGCCTTTTATTTAATGTGCTTGTATATGCCTCTAATGAGATTCCGCATTTCTATTTAGGAATATATAGTCTCACGACCCATTGATTCCCTGGGCTGCATTCTTTCTGTATAGGGCATATATTCAATCATACATCCGTAATGGAAACTGAAACTCAATGCACACTACACATTGGAGATAAAAAGGTAATGGATGTTAATTCAAATCGATCATACCAACAAAAAGGAACTGCATGGTGAGCCTGTGACATGTTCTGTAGCAAACATATTATGTACCCATGGTACATTACATCAACTCGGTGCATTACATTTAAGAAACGCCATGCCTAAGTGTTTATGTCAGAGGCAAAGAGATGCACTTTTTCATCCTGTAGCACCCCTGTGTTGTCTCTTGTCCGTAAAAATAGAATAGATTTACATGTTGCAACATCAAAAAACCCATTAGGCAGAATGCTTAATCCAGGATTGAAGTCACTCGCCTGGTTACAGTTATAAGCGGATTACTGCCTTTATCATTTTACCCATGGTCTATATGTATATGTTCAACTATATATATATATATGTTCAAAACAGTGTTGCCTTAAATAATTGTTTATCACCTCGTTTAGGCCCAACTTATTCTAATAAAATCGTAACAGATCGCCGGCATAATAATCTAAATTGGGATAAGTTAAAATGTGAGGCCCTTGTGTGGGAAGAACTAATGTTGATTGCGCTGCAAAAATACACCAACGATCGAGAAGCAACCAATGATAGAAACACATTCTCCCTCTGTGTAAATATGTTTCCTTCCCAATGCTCCCAGAGTGATTCACAAAAGTTCTATTCACTATTTCAGGCAACTGTTAAACAATATAACTAGATATTCCTTGAGACAGGAATCGGCGTATTTACAGGTAGCGCTACGATCGGCGGCAAGTGCTCGGGTCTTGGGTGAATACAACAGCCGCGCCCCTTTGACTTCAGTGCTAAAATACCTGTTTTCAGCCCTTTCGAAATATTACATAAACGGGTCAAAATGCTATGATCATACATAGATATATCAAGTATTGTTCATACATTGCAGTCGTGTGTTCCGTTTTGCCAACAATTGTGTACACTTTAAGAAATCGAGGGGAAAGTTTGAGATTTTAAGCTTGATTGCTATGGTCGTCAAGGGCTGGAGTCCCCCATGGCCCGGCCCACTCCCCAGCAGTGGGGTTCATGATGAATATATTTTATGATATGGAATTAATATTATATATGATTAATTTGTTCAAAATTGGGACAAAATCAGTTCGTTCCTAGACTTGTGGATGCACTGTCACGTGACCAGATGAGCGGAGGCCGTCTCAAAGAATAAGATAAGGCACTGTGGATGTTGCATATTATAGTATATTTTCATGTAAATGTCTCTTCTAGTAGCGTAGCATACATGGACATTCATTATCTTGAAAAAAGGCCCATTAGGGTGCTTGGGACAAATGCACATTTCCCAGGAGATCTGTCAGATAAGATAGACTACTTCCGATCTAGGTAACTTCTGTCTAACACCAAATACACAAATAACAAAACACAAATATGAAAGAATGTGTACCCTTATCTAAATAGCTGTTCTGTGAATAAAGTCAACTGTGCCATAAAAGCAAAGCTGGGAAAGAGCAATACCTTTAAGTTCCTCGTAGAAAAGATTGTCATAGTTGCGTCCAGATTTATAGTTCGACCACAGTGCAGACTTGGCCCTTTCTATCACCCCCAAACATCCTGACTGTGGCCTTTTCCCTCCGTATGCAAGTAGTAGACTGCTATATATTAACCAACCAATCAATAAATGGCTCACTTGGTGTGGAGTAAACCAACCACAACAATCAACATAAAGATGAGCTGATACCTATATATGCATGGTGAAAATGTTCCCTAGTAACAGTGAGCTGTCACTACATATAAAAGATAGGGACCAAAAGGAAACCAACTTGTGAAAATTCCAACACTAATTGCACTGCAATGATATGATGCACAATCTGATTTACACGATTTGGCATCAATGGTTTGTATGATATCATCAAGAACCGTTTTCAAAGTCAAATTATCCAATTCTGGTTTATTCAATGTTGTAAACGGCGTTTTCGCTCTACCATGTATATGCATGGATGTGAGACCCCCAAAATAAATTATGATCACAGTCACAATTTTCACAATTAAATAAATGCATTCATAAATTTACGTAAGAAGACAGCACATATTATTACCATAGCTATTTCTACAAGTCCCACACAAGTGATCTACGTACTGCATAATCGCTATGCATGTAATCAGCCCTGATACTCTTTAAGATAATAACTAAGGCAGGCTTTTAGGATCCTATTTAGCCTTAAAAGATAAAAACAAAGACAATCCGTACATACCCCTTCAACTCCCCGTCTTAATTTCTATTCCTGCCTTCATTAGCTACAATCAATGCTGTCAATATTCATTTTCCTAGGCTGATGCAATTCAGCCACCATTGTTTGATCCTACACAATGGTAACAGCTAAATGGCTTCATGGAATACAAAGCACTTTATAGACCTGATTTGGAGGTCTCTCTACTAGTCTTTGTATTCATGTTCAAGAGAAGAGCTATCCATTACGCTGTCTTGGGGGCATAACAAAGCCCTTCATATCAATATCAAATTCTCTATGTATGTTCAGGACAGCTGCTCGTCATTTGGTGCCCACATCTATGACGTGATCCTATGTTCTTGTGGTTATATTGACGTCTGTTGCCACCTAGACAAAAGCTATATGATACAGAGGCATGTAGGAAATGTGCCTATATGCACATATATATAATATATTAGATATATTTTTGATAAATAGATTTATGCTATTTCAGATAAATATAATATGCGACCACGACGCTGGAGGAGTAATAAGGAGTAAGCTTTGGCCGAAACAGCCAGAAGCTGTTCATACATATTCCCTATGATAGCCACAGATACAATAATCATAAATGTCACAGCGAATAATAAGAATAAATGTATAGTAACAGACAATATCAGAATATGAAAACGGTTGTCAATACGATGCTATCACGGGGGCTTCTGTCGCTTGAATGTGGCGGTTTAGCATGGAACGTGGGCGTCCCGAAGTATCCCGACGTAGCGAGCATTGCATTATGACGTGATACGGATTCCCCTATAGCGAGGTGGGCGTGGACAATATACATCTATGTCTGCACCCAATGTTAAAATCTAGAGATTATATGATTTTTTCAAAAAAATTGTCTCCATGAATACGTCACACATAGTTCCATAATTCTCATTCTCAGTACAAAGATAAGATAGATGAATAGATACAAGCAAAGTAGGCCTACCCGTCCTTCGGATGTTCCCCCTCTCTCCCTGCCCCTCCCTCCCCCTGTCCCTCCCTCCTTTCCTTCTTCACTCTACCCCTCTGGCCTCCATTCCACCCCTCTTTTTCTCTCCCCTTCCCCCTCTTCTCTCTCCCCCTCCCCATCTTCCTCACTCTCTCCTACAGTCTCTCCCTCCCACAACTAAAAAACTAAAAAGGGCTTCATCTCTTCCCCTCTTCTCACTCTAACCTCTTGTCCCTCTCCCTATCCGATTTCTCCCACCCATGCAGTCCCTCTGCTTCTTTCATTCTCTCCTTCCTTCTTCCGCCCTTTCCCTCCCTCCCTCTCCCTCTCTCTCTCTCTCTCTCTCTCTCTCCCGTTGCTAGAGACTCTCGCAGGATGCGTTGCTAGGGAACCCCACATTGCCACAGATGGTGGGAGAGGCATGACGTCAATCTATTTAGTTCCTAACAGGGGCTTTTCCGTGCTAAAAATAAAACTAAAAAGGCTTCAACAACAAAATTAAGAAGGGCTTCAAAATCACATTTCCACCCCAGATACCTTCTCAAACCACATACGACATCCTTCAGAGCGGGTGGACAGAACTCTACATATGAGTAAAACAGTTTGTAAAACGACAAATTCTGAGGACATGTGAGACCAAGAAAACCCTTTTTTCTACCTCTTTTCGTAGAAATCGCTCTTCCCGTATATTATATGGATGTGGTACCTTACGCAATGTCCACTTCACCTATACTACTCACGCTTTCATATAATTATAGGTATGTTTATTACCTTGCACACGCACGTGTATGCGGGACCTCTTTCTTACGTGCTTTACGCGCATTGTGTTTTTGGAGTATTTTAACTTCAGATGGGTGGAGGCTTTGGACAACTGTCATGATAATTCTACTTTTACAATTTACATTTCTTATACTTCCGTTTTTACTACACCTTTGTGATTGTCATATTACCTGGACTTCTTGTTTCATCGTAATACACCAGATTAGCAAGAGTAGAACCTTGTTCTTGTTGTTCATCTCTTCCTCTGCATACAGGTGGTCTAAGGTCATTACTTATATACAGGGGTAATATAAAGAGAGATCGTAATTCGTTCCCAGAGGGAATGGATGGATGAATATTTGAAGGTGCAGAGGGCTGACTGGCTAATGCATCGTGTAAATACGTCGCCCCATACATTTGTAGTGTTTTATTGTATTTCAGAAAATATTATACAAATTAAAATCAAAATACGCATTTTGTCTATCCATTATTATCATTTGAACTGAAAATCCTTTAAGACTTTTTAGAAAGTTTTCTAGAATTCTAATCAAGAATGTCCAGAGTCACAACTAGCTGAACCAATGTACAAACTTCTTGCAGTTGTGGTGGTCCCTCACTGGGTCCATAAATTTACTTGCATAATGGTTTTTGTTTGTATTGTGTATTATTGCTTTCGCTCAATTACAGTGGAGTCTCACATATATATAACATCTCAGTAATGCCATTAACCCGTAATTATGAACAGTTTGACTCAGTCCTCTTTTTAGATGTTTGTCAAATTCCCAATGGGGTAGGTGCATAAAGAATACGGAAAGATTACGTGCCCCATGCACGTATCTCTTATGTACATGACGGAATTCAAATCGGGGTGCAGAATATTCTGTGAGGGGTCGGGGAATTCGTTTTTCTGATGAAAAATTACGTCTCTAGAGGGGTGAGACATAAGAGATTAAAAACGACTAAATATAATCCTTCTTGATATAAAATGGGTTGGAATATCTTTATTTTACCATTTACATCACATTACATTACATCAGTGTTTTATGACATACAGTTTTGTATGTCTGAGGTCAGATCAATGGTCGTTTGAGGAGACCCTCCCTAAAATGGTAAAAGGATATAAATATTAAATACAAATTATTGAAAACCATCATAAACCAATAGAATATATTGTAAAGTTGTGAGGTTGTCAGTTTAATCATTTCTCAAGCTTAAATACTAAAATACTAGATACACTCAATTCATTGCCCCACCCTTCAGCCCGCATAGGCTATCACTCACCTCTCCTTTTCCATCAAGAAGTACAATTCACAATGTCCCCACAGACAAAATAAGAATTAACTAAAATGATAACATGAGTTGCGTTGAACATTAGGTATGGATATGGTATATGTATGATATAAGTGGGTGAATAGGATACATATATAGCACTCATTCACTTTTGCTAAATTCATACAACTTGGCACATATTCTTCTCCTTGATTTTTAAGCTGCATATTTTATATATTATAGATATGAATTTAATTTGCATGTAGGGCCCAATCACACACATGAAAATGAGTAATCTTTGGTTAAAATAAAATATTTTCCCCTTACCTAAAAGCAGTTCATCCCAATTTCTGTGAATAATAAAGCTGTATTATGGGAATCAAACTGGGAAAATTATGTTGCTGTCCAGATAATATTTAACCCACAAAATACTTAAAATGACCCAGGGAGCAAGAAAGAACTGTTAGCTTTTGGGGCCCTAGGCATGATCGGACATAGTGACATCTATATGTGTGCATTATATATGTTTATAAATATGTTGTACAATTTATATAGAAATATGTGTACCTAAACATCTTTAATATCCAATTGGTACTTGGCTGTATTCTTTTCAATGATGGTGAATGCAATAAACATTTAATATCCTTGTTGATTTCGGGAATTTAATTTTGACCAAGCCCTTCAAGTACCGGGTAAATGCTAAAGATAAGTATATCATGAAGGCCTCATCTATCATCTAGATCACACTTAAAAGTAATCAACATTAAGTTGGTTATGTATCAAAAAAGTGTGTATTGGTTCATAAGAGTTATAGTCTCATTTATACTGATGGGTTCTTTGTGGCGACAAGAAAGTCAGTGTGGTGATAATATTCCTTTGGAATTTCGCCACAGTGGCTAAAAGGAAAAAAGTCCTAGTGCAAGCCCAGTTTAGCCCTGCTCGTAGCATGTCATGAATACATTACCAAATGTTAAGATAGCGTATTAAATATATTCCATGCATTTCTAGGGTCATATTATAGAGTATATTTAGCTACTTTATTTGTAAATAGCCACCCAGAAATATTGCAAACCGTTTATCTTTCAAAAATAAAAACATTCAACACTGTTGAAACACTATATAGGGGGTGCTAAATCCCTGTCATGTTCAAAGGTGACACTCTTTGTGTATGCATATTGGAGGAGGTTTGTAACTTTGGATCTTAGCCTAGCCAAGCCCATGCCCACTGAAAACCATTAAATCTCTCTTGGGAAGCAATGTACAGAGTGGGCACTGGTGGACATTCCCCCACTCATCCAGTTGATATTGCTGTAAACTAAGGGAAATCTCCGCCTGGGTGGGGGAAAGTTTTCTCAGACATTCCCCTACCATTCCCCCATTCCCCGGGGGTGGGGGTGGGGGTTTCAATTGACAAGTGCATAAACACCACTAGTGATCTATTCACCTAGAGCTGACACCCCCTCTCTTTTGACACTCACTCTAATTTACCCACAACAGAAGGTGCCTGTGCTTCCCCGGTTTGTCTGCGTTAAGGATAATGCTTGACAACACCTGTATGTGCACTTGCATTTCTTAATCTATACAACAATTTTACAGGTCCCCTGGACCATGTTTTATAAACCTTGTAAAATCTTTTTTTATTATTCAACATAGTTATACAGCCATCAGTGATAAGGATGTATAAGTCTAGTTGCATGTTCTGTCAGTGCTAACCATTGAGGCCATTTTTCTCAGTACATGTATATCCTATTGTCATCAGCTATAAGGCCCTGTCAGAGCGAAAAGTTCCTTCTATAAGGACGTACGTTGAAACCCCCTCGTACAATCTATAATTGAATGTATTTAAACTAGTGGAGCATCACTCGGCAATAGATATATGCTTTTGTAACTTTTCTCCTCATATAGATGAACAGTAACCATACCATCTTGTTTATATAATGATGCTTTAGGCATCAGCAGCCCCTCAATGTCGGTCATTAATCCTTTAGCATACCACGTGTAAATACGGTGGCATATATAACTACCGATTGTGAATAGACATTTGAGTTAGTGGCCAATCTAATTTCTTATAGTATTTAGTATACATCTTTGGGACAAAATAGGCCACTTATACATAAAACATGGCTTTCATTCAAGCATAACTGAAACGCTCCTGCGGCTATTATCAGAGGCTAGGCTGTTTTGGTGTCAACTTGCCGCCCTAGGCATCGAGCCTTGAGTAGGGTAATTTGTTTCACGGTGCAGGGCCTCCTGCCTAGTAGTGGTTCACTTAGCGCCGCCCATTCCTGGTACAAACAAAGGGAACCAGAGTACCACGCCTATCCCCGTATCCATTCGAAAATCAATAATAAAAATATAGTTCCTTGAATATCTCAGAATAAATATTCATATTTATTCCACTAAAAAAGGAGCATTAAAAGCATTAAATCTAAAGCCTATATACATATAATATATAGTAGGTTCAACATCTGTTTTAATTTAACATGATTATAACTTTGGGTATCAATTAAACTATGGGGCTGTAAGATATTCCTCGATAATGATCATTGGATCTACAACATAACTTATCCATATCAGTGGTGGGTTCCACACAGATGTTCTAGAAGATCTGAAATAAATCTTAACCGTATTAATTTGTTTTACTGTAGACTGTTTACATAAAATAAAAGTGTTGAAAATGTCGCAAACAAATAGTTTCCCATTCGAACTTCTGCATCAGCGTACGGTGTCCTTCTTGCTGCTGCATGGTCTCCCTGAATGAATGTTCTCTTGGAGTGAAAGAAAAGCCCATGGCACTTGGCCTTACTCATTGCTGGCTCCTACCAAGACCTACAATGATCTCAAGGTTCAGATGGGCTTCTTAAGACCTCAGCCCACTTGGCTACCATTCACCTCGTCGCCATTGATAGAGGTAAAACATGAAACTCTTCTAAGACAAATTACAGTGGTGATGAAAGCAGGTAATCTAGCGTCAAGATAACGACCCTCTTATCACTCAATCCGCAATCATTGATAGGTCTACACCGGAGCGGGGCAGAGCAGGTATATATCTTGCTCCACCGTTATGTACCTATAGTGAAAGGGTTATTGGTAAGGTGAGAATAATATTGTTGACAGAAGTATGTACGATCAACTTCTCCTCCTCTTCTGTCTATGGCTATAGGTTTGAATATCAGTTCTTCTTAATTGGATGTTTAAATTGAAACATGGGTAGGCTACAGGCATGTTAACTGGTATATCAGTTAACGTTCTTTAGAGACGTTTGTGATATACTTCTCCTGCTTATTTGAGAGTTTATTTATATTATTCTTCATTATCTAGATGCAATAGTGATTGATTATTATCTTGTCTGGATTCCTCAATAGGTTAAAATAGAATGGTATAGGGGAAGGCTCATTGAAAACAATGTATGGTCAAAAGTAAAAAAAATGGAGCAATTCATCCTCAGAATCCACTTTCAGTCAAGTTCAGAAGGCAGTTTTTGACCCCTAAGTTTAAGGGGTCATTAACACTTTTAGCCTTAGTCTTAGCCTTGTGGTTAAGCTTATCGCTGGATGTGGAATCAAGGAATGTGGCCGTCTGGACCTGGCTGCTTTATCAATTTCTTCAATCAAATTCATACTTTGGTGGTCTAATATATCACTATTTGTTGACTTATTGACATATAGATTTACAGCTTTTTCTTTAGCATCCATTATACGAAAAACGTAAAGCCCATCTGGGGTTTTCTCCCATCTTACCTCACTTTATTAATTGCCTTATTTTGTTTTATTGATTAGCGTATGAACCCGGTGACTGTGCGCAATGTTTGAAAAATCTGTAATTTACGTGCTCTGGCATTTCCAATCGATGGGGAAATCCTAGATGCCAGCCAATTTGAGCTTAGGGATGAGTTCATCAATGGAAATCTGCAGATTCAAACAACGAGGGAGACAATAATAAAGGACTTGAGGTCTGTTGTCTGGGCCTTCTGGCATTCATTGCCTCATGCCTTCCAAATGTTATGATAATACATTAAATTCTGATTTAAATGTAGTTGGCTGTCATTGATGGAACACACTGTGGCGGCCACGACCACAATCTATGATAATTTCCTGTCAAAACAACTCAGGAAAATACAACAGAGGGTAAATGTGAGATACCTATAATACTGGGCATAATATTATGAATCTGTCTGTCACTTTCAAATTTTGAAACATTACACATTCGATCTTTCCACTGTCTATATGTTCTGATTATTTATATCATTACAAATATATACAATGATTGCATTGTTTACCAATGCTGAATATCTCTAGAAATGTCATTTAAACTGTTTAGCGTTCCCTTATATTGTATTCTATGCTGTTCCAGGCCTAACACAAGTTGTGAACAGGTAGCAGAGATCATATATAATACTTTACGTCAATGATTGTTTGTTGTTCTTTACGCCCGGCACGTGATAGTTCAAAATGCAAAACAATCCCAGTGTGTTACACAAATAATTCGCCCTTCCCTTTACAATAACTCCGTTAAATGCCCTCATTCAACATCATTTTGAAAGGATAACGTTCTGACAGTAAGACAATAATTATTTATTAAAATAATGTTTTCCTTTGAGGCCCCCGATGCATTCTTTTCTTTCTATTTCTTATTTATTCTCTTGGACACATTATATTTTATTAAATTACTTCGTGCACAAATATGTGATTAACTAACCTTGAAGAACATATTTGACTACTTTTCACATATTCATGTATACATATTCATATGACCTTTCAAGAAGAGAGAAGTATTCTTTTTTTGATAGGAATCAAACAATTCACGTAATTTGAAAGTTTAAAATACTCAGCTTTCACAACCTTGAGTTGCTGCTTCGAGCGTGATTTAAAATATTTTCATTTGCCTTTCTACGTTGTGAGGTATCGATATTTTCTTTATTAACCCTCACTGAGGAGGCATTGGTGTGACATGGTTTATATATACGGTTACAATGCTAAACATGACTCAACCCATTATTCAATGTTATATAACCAATTAACACCTAGATCTGACAGCGTTACCATTCCCTCATATCAAATCTATCAACTTAGAGGGTGTCTTCGCTCCGATTAAAGGTGTATATATGATTGTGTGTATGTAATAGTTTTATTTCCAAATTGTACATCTACATTTTTTTAAAGTACGGTAAAGGGGACAAAGAATGAGTCAAATAATACAAATTTCATGCATAACTGTCTGCGAGTACATAGCTGCATTATCTGCTTAAGACGAAAAGGAATCTTGCCAAATATATGACTTATAGGACTGAATTTACCATTATTCTACTGCTGTTCGATATGTATACTTAAACAAATTTTAAAATGAAAAATGTCGTATCGGCCGAGAGAGAACGGCCACTGGTGAGTGAACCCATCGCAGGCAATGATTTCGGCCGGTCTCCGAAATATTCATGTGGACGTTTATAAATGGAGCCCTGCAGCAAAAACAATTGACAAAATTCTCCAAAATGTGGAAAAGAACGGAATACAATGTAGAATATCTTTAGTTTTTGACCGACGCTAACTGACGATTCTGTTTAATTTTGTGATGAGAATGCCACCTTTTGGGAATACGGTCCAAACACGGGAATGGATGAATGTACGTGGCGAGTCGTTGTAGACATTATGATATGATTTGATATAGGAACTGACCCATTTACTGTATCATATTTGCATCATATAACACGGTCAATAATTATCTCCCGGCGATACATAGAATACCTTGTGGGTTCTTTGAAAAATAGGTCCAACCCAATACTTTGCCTCTTCTGAACTCGCAGAGGATATATATATATATATCCTTGGGAGATCCGGATTGGCATGGTCTTTGGAATGAATTGCTGAAATACGAATACGAATGGCATATATATAGACGCCTCTGGGAGTGTTTAGAAGACTCTGAAAAGTTATAATCATGTTCCGGAGAAAATTACCTTACATAATATCAGGTTCAGATTAATACAGGGGTGCCAATTGGGGTTCTATTTACCAAAAAAGCAATAGATGAGAGTGGTGTCTAAATGTAGAAATAAACAACAGACATAATGGAAACTAATTGTTGGCCCAACAGCGATTTAGATATGGTTATTAGGATAATACTCATTTATGCATACGTTGATCTCCTACTACTCTTATAGTCCCCCCCCCCTCCCTACCCCAACCCATCCACCCCCACCTCAAACACACTCACCAATGTTCCTGCTTCTGCTGCTGATATTACCTGGTATATAGAAAAGATATCAAATATGAAATAAGATATCAAATATGGGACACAAGCCTCCGGCACCTTGATTCTTTCGCCCTTTAATGGTAAAATCGATAATTTAATCTCTTTGGGCGATTTAAAGTTCACTAATGAAAAAGTATATATAATATGATGTATATGCCGCAACAAATCATATAAGATTTGTTGCGGCATACTATGGTCTTAAATTTATCTTTAAGAATCTGATGTTTATAGGAAACGAGAGTGGCGCTGTACCTGTTATAAGCGTGGTTCTCCTTTCTCGCTCTTGCTTCCTCTTGGTATGTCCAACGAGATATAATAATCTCGTTGGTCCTGTCCGGTGCTGTTACGGGAGCGTAATACAATACAACAACCCATCCCTAAACTGTGTATCTTAAGGTGGAATTCTCGCACTAAACCTAATATATGTCCTTTTACAAAATCTTTCCATTGAATAGTATATCATTACCATTACCGTTCTCATCAGCAACCTAGGATTAATTTTAATTTCAATGGCGCTTTGTGTCTCTTTTTATTTAGCTCATTCCAGCGGTACCGCGACTTTCATTCATCCATTTTTACTGGTGAAGCATGCATATCTAATTAATTTTGTACCCAGGTGTTTCATAAATTCTAATTGTGTTAATGTTGTACCCAAGGGTTTCATAAATTCATAAAATTGTGAAACCCCTTATTACTTTTAAATTGTACTAATTGCATGATTTCGCCATAATGTTAAATTCAATTACGCCATTAGCCCCTGTTGCAACAGTAACCACACTTGCGTGATAGTAAAAACGCATTATTGTCGATTAACCAAATTGACGAGCCCACTGAGTCGTTGATGAACACAATGGAACTATGCAAGGCTTTTTTCTGGGTATCTTCTTATCCTCCATTACCTGCAAATAGGACTACAGGTCAGCCACGTTTAATGGATTATAGTCACGTTCCTTATGCCAGCTAGAAACTGGGTACTGAAAGAGAACTGGTCGACAGAAAGTATAAACTTTAAGAATTGAGAATATTCATTCAATCTCCTACTCCTCAGGCACTCGTTGGAAGACCTGGTTATCAGGGATACCCCTTTCTGTATTTAACCAGATATCGAATCACCTTTGTGAAAAAAGATCTGCAAATAAAGAATCTATGAATTGAATTGAATCCATTAGGTTTACGTTTTGCGTTACCCATTTCCTTGGATTTCGATTTCCACCCACTTCTTATCCCGTTCCACAGATAGATCCATACATTCGTAGTTGTATTGTTCATTCTCTTAACACCCTTTCTACGGCAATGACCCATATAGCCTTTGAGTAACTTCGTCATCACCTCTTAAACTATTTATACTCTCAACTCAATCTCCTGCGTTAACTTTGTTGACTTTGTAAATGATTGGCTGAAATGTATTTTTTTGAAAACCTTAATGCACCTCATTCTCCACCCCGTTGACCGCGCCATATACGTGTATCTTTCCTATCAGGAAATCCACCTAAAACGTATTAAATGACCATATGAACTTATGAGCCCTTTAATCCCATACATGACGTAAAGCTGACAAGGTGTGACCGACCTTCTGAGAACAGTAGCTAATAGTAGTAGTGTCTCAACTAGTGATGTAGATCAGAGGAAACAGTATCAAGCCATTCAATGATTCATTCAGTGCTGCGCGGTTGGCATTGGCTCGTGCATAGAAGCAATATAACAGCATCTTCACAAGGCCTGACCATTAGCCTCACTTGTACTTATCTTTATTTTTTTTTTTTTTATTTTTTTTTTTTACAAAAAGAAGTATGTTTATACAGCATGTCAAACAATACAGTAAATCCTAAGTGTGACGTAGGCTCACGGGTTTAATTCAGATACGAATTGCCATGGTTTTCTGGCCACTGCTGTGTCTAGCTATTTACCAATACTACCACTAGTATTCTTAATGCTTATGCTTGACAGACTTCTTAACTAGTTTGCATATATATTATATTTAACTCATATACTTATGTGCACTCCTTTTTGTGACGTTTAATTACAAAATTAGACACTCTTGATACATGCGTTTAAAGCTTTCTGGCCAACCACATATATCATTAAGTACGTGCAGTAGAGGCTAAATTATGTTCCACGTCCTTTGCTATAGCTGCTTGGTTTGGCCTTAACTTAAGACTGATCTATGCCATTTCGAGAAAAAGACTGGCTTTTGAATCATATCTTAATTGCTTTGAAGAATCTGATTTGAGCTGGAGACCTTCTTCCTCCGAATATAGTAACATAACTCCTCTGTCACATGCTTAGAACTGAGTCGCGACGAATAACCTATAGCCATGCCCTTGCATACATAATTATATTTAATATAACGTTGGGTGCGCGTGACAATATATTGCTTTTGGACACTTTAATTGGTTGGGACACAAGTAATACATTAGTAATGAATAAGGTATTCTCATGTGGTGCTGATATATATAACGGGCAAATTAGTCTAACATGATGGAATCCTACATTAGTTAAGATAAGATAAGATACATTAGTTGGAAAATTGAGAAGACCCACTTGTGTCATGTAGGATCGAACAGGAATGCAAGTAAGGTTTCTTGAAGGTCATGGGGGTGGCTTCCAATGCCATAGAAGCTGACTTTTTCCCTCCCATAATAATGGTCAACCATGGTCGGTCGATATACCTTTTGGGAAAAATCTGATGAATTGCCCCATTTCCTCCGGCAATTACCGTGTTTTGGAAGCGATTCGGTCACAACAACATGATATCTTTCCTCTTATTGCCCACCGTTCCATCTTCCTCTTACTATAACTCAATTAAAGGGTGTCAAAAATACCCATGAAGGTCTTCCATCGTGCAAATGTTAATGGGGTGGCGGATTAAATCTTCCCTGCATGGAATTAAACCCAAGAAGAGAAGCCCAAGGAGACACGCCACACGCGAGGATAGGGAAGAAAAATAATGAGGGTATTAGGGTGGAATGATATATATGTGTAAGGTATACAATGGAATGGAAGAAATGTCCCTGCGGGGGAAGTATGTACATAGAGGATTTAGAGGTAAGCAGAACCAGGGAGACTTCATAGGAAAAGAATAACAAGAGAATGCGTTTGGGTCGTTTTAACAAAAGGTAGGCTTGGTCTAAGCAACGAGAATAAAATGAAGCAATTTTATTCTCTTTGATCTAAGTAATGGGGAAGAAAGATTTAGGACGAAGAAGGTCGGGTAT
The DNA here is from genome assembly GCA_942159475.1 of Sthenelais limicola. Taxonomy (NCBI): domain Eukaryota; kingdom Metazoa; phylum Annelida; class Polychaeta; order Phyllodocida; family Sigalionidae; genus Sthenelais; species Sthenelais limicola. The sequence goes on along the minus strand of OW804096.1, from coordinate 48,889,190 downwards.
CGGAAATGTATTCGGGGTCTGTCGCCGTACAGGAAAAAAGAATAGCTGTAATGCCTCAGGATATTGACATCCCTTCACGAGTAATGACTGATAAGACGTTTAAGAGGTGAAGGAAGAAGAAAAATGCACTTGTAATTTGTATGACCTTCAGTGTGAAAAGTAACGTTAGAAGTAAAAGTAACAAATTGTTATATCAGATCGAGTTAAAATGGAGATATGAAAATGTTAGAACTTTGTTTGTAATAAGTCATATATACATTGAGATTGTAGGAAAACCTTAATATATGCATGGTTGGAAGAGGTTTAAGAATTGATATACTGTGTAAATAGAGGCGACGCAAGAACACATCCACTTGGTGGACAGGCGTTTTTGATAATCATATTTAAAATGTACTGCATATTTTGTAATAAAAAAGGGTTTACATGGTCAAAGATAGGAAGGACATGAAGTCCCGATGAAAATTTATTATAAGTAAGCTGGATGGTGGCGTGTTAGGGAAGCAGATTGACCTCATGAGATGCACTGAACCCAAATATTAAAGGAAACCCATATCTTACTTTCTTATCATAGATGACTAAATCTTTTCACCAAATTCCCTTAAGAATGATTGCATTTATATAACAAAGTTCATTGCTCGTCTTTAGGGTGTTGCTTCCCTTGGCCCCCTCCTTTGCATTCACATGAACTGCTCCGACAACGAAGGTTTTAAAATTTCCTTGGAAATTAGTTATAACAATAAGACACAAAACAAACGCATACAAGTTTCATTTCCTCAATGGGTTTGGGTTAACATCCTGTTTCTCCTTCCCTCGATGTTTCTTGTCCCTCTTCAATAGAAATAGTCTGCCATTGTGAGACAAAATGGGTGAGCTAGCATCTGTAAGATAATTAAATGTCATAAATCATGTTGGACGCACGGAAACTACCTAAAGAAGTGGAAAAACCATTAGACTTTCTCAAGTACTCCTATTTTTATTACTACAGGGCCCAGTCCACTAAGCCGATTCTCATGCGATTCTCACAGAATTTAGTGGTAAAGAGTCCTCTGCGGCACAAAATTGCATGAGAATCGGCTTAGTGGGCTAGGCTCTTGAGACAAAGAATATAAAGCGATAGACATACAGGAATAGGAGGCAAAATTTGCAGACGTTTATTTCCCATAGGATGGGCCATTCTTCATGTGGGGTATATTCTTACTGACATGAGGGAAATCACGATAGCCAGATTGTAACACCCAGTATCACTTAGAATACGTTCCCTACCTAGTGGGTGAACAACATATTTGGTTTGATTTGACACTTGAAATTCAAATCCATTCCAATTTCCCCGTGGGGAACTGTAGCCAAACCTAACTATCCATAGTAGAAATTTAAGAACGATGCCTCATGATATTGTCATCTGGTACTAAGTTGTTTTCCTACGTGAAGTTCCTTAATTGTCTATAGTTACGCTGGGAGAATTATTCACAGAATGGGTATGTTGCAGAATAAATGGTCATTCTGCAACGAAGTTTGTTTGTTTTTAAAAATGTTTATTCAGCAGAGTGAAATTATATAATTATATATACTATTCTCATTCGTGGCTGATATGAGTGATTTTTTTTTACAAATACACATTCATTACAACAAAAGGAAAAATTATTATATGATATGTTGGGACGGGGGTTGACGAGGAGTAATAGAAGAAGTTCGACAAGGAGTTTGGTCGAAACCAAGCAAAGCTGGGTTTTAATATGCCATAAACAGATACAGTAAAGCAAAAAATTATCTGTTCCTGCACGTCTGTGCGTGGCGATGCTGCAATTGAAAGTGAGTGAACAAGAACGTTTCAGGTGAACCGAGACGCAGCAACGGTTCTTATTGGTTAAGAGAACAATGGGCGCATCATAATAAACTGGATGATGGCCTGTGATTGGTTGAATAATTGTGGGCGTGGCCCAGAAGGAAAGTAACCGCCCTTGGTCCCAAATATGGGCATCGACCCGTCGATTATATTCATTCATATAAAAAAGCATTAATCAGAAAAAATACAGACACACACATAAAAACTAAGTTATCATTTAACATTATTTAAGATGTTTAAAAAGGTTATTATTCATTGATTTGCTATGGAAGTTCTACTGTAGAAATAAAGGAACAGCATTGTGTTATAGCATAATCCTTCCCTAAAGGTTCCTTACCAGCTGCATAGCGAGGACAAATAACTAAGCAGGGAGTATCTTAAATAAGGATTTGTTATGAAACCGGCCCATTGTAGCGTTCAGAGAACAGAGATTTACTCCCGGCGCTACATAACATTGGAAAACAATAATTATGTTGTCCGAAATTGAGGGGAATGGAGCACTAAACAGCCTGGTAAACATCATACAACAGTAAATAAGATGGTAGTATACTACCTCAGGGATCTGTTGGTTATTAAAGATTAATGACCAACATTGTGGGGCATTTGATACATAATCCCGAGTCGAGGCATTATGCACATTTAGCCAGTGCACTAGCAGACCCGGAATAGAGGTTATTAATTGTTTTAGTATTTGCCTCATGCAAGTGCTTATTGCCCCAAGACCCCATCCCCCTCCCACACACATTCACTAATCATTAGTAACATTATTTATTATACCGTCACCCTTAGACACCTAGGAATATTACTCTTAGCTGCAGCCTCTTTGTCAAATCATAGTTCTATGGCCAAATTAAGGGTATCATATATTTCCAAAAATAACCAACGAGTGGCGCGCCCGCCCAGACCAGTATACACTGGTATAGCTTCCAATTCCTCCACTAGGTGTCGATCCCGTATGGCCAACTCTCAAATAATGCTGCGAGCCTGTCACATATTATACAACTGCAGAATGATAGAAATTTTGAAATAACATGTGTGTTCTCTGACATTAGAGACCTGGATAAGCCTGTATTCTGTGTGCTTAAAAATAGTAAAAGGGATAATGTGAAAAAAAATTAAATCCACTGATTACGTACCAACTATTAGTGCCCGAAATTGGTGCATGTGAGTTCTAATATGCAACAACTCTTTGGGTCTAAGCAGCAGTGAGAGGTCAACTGGATACTATTGAAAAGGTGACCTGATAAGCCTACCACTTATTTACCTCACTGATGCAAAAACAGTTCATTTTTTGGAACTATGATTACCACAATGGCCATATGCTACACACCGGTCACAAGCCAAATTAAAGAAATGCGATATAACATCCTCGTTTCCTGGAACGGTAATATAAGCAGCATATTTGGAAAGCACATTCTTAAGTCGCAACATGTTGTTGTCATTTCATGGAAACTTTTTGTACGTCGTCGCTATAGGATTGCCACATCTCTGAGGACGTACCAGACATATGGCCAATGCAATAGTAAAATGGATAGGACTACTGCCACAAGAAAGCCTCTATAGAACTTGATCGAATTTTCCCTTAGAAATGTCCTCAAAAGAAGCGACATATTCGTGAAATTCATATATAGTTCGGTAATGATTTTATATGTTTATGTCGATTTCAATATCATTCCTCTGAACTTCAGCTGGAATGAGTGTTTCGTCGTAGCAGATATCAGGATCATACCATCAATAAAAGCTCAGGTCTAATTGGACAATTGTGTCAATTCTTTCACCACAGGCGTATTTTATAATGAGGCTTTTTCTTTGTTCATGAACATGTGAAAATATGGATGGGTTCTTGGGGTATCATATGTATGACTTATCTTCTTATTAATGTATGAAATCACCCAATTAAAGAAACGAGATGAGTCGGTCGTCAAGGACATGGATCGAGTATGCATGGGTGTGTGATGTAAGTGAGTTCTGGGTGAGTGAGGCGGAGGAGTTGGGGTGCTAATTTTATAGATGGCATCAACGATAACAAAGAGCACCATTCCACAATATCTTTGATGGTACACACCAAATACAATGAATTTATAGCTTGGGACGAGTTCCTCAATTTGCTTACCTTTATTTCAGATTCTATCGTTTCAAAACTAATGCAACGATCGCTATTTACATTGATTCTAGCAGAACAATAGAACTTATGTGGGGATATGCATGTATATAACCACATCCTCAGTTTTCGAAGCACAGTATTCCCATAGAAGGTTGGTGTATTTTCAACGCTTGATAATTTGTCACACCGTCGTACGACCATATTTATCTAGCGGAACAGAAGGGCCTATACGCGGGTCATATTTTCAGAAAATGTACAATTCAACTTCGCCAATCTTCTCAAATAACCCAAATTTCAGACGAAAATAAAGTTCAAAGTACAGTTCAACCTAACCAAACCGATTGCTAGAATCAATGCAATGCCAAATATTCTCGAATTTACCTAGTATTGACAGCCTAATTTAGCAGAATTGACTAAATGTGTACAGCTGCCAATTGTACTTTTCTGAAAATCTGACCCACGTACCACATAAGGGTAGATAATTCATGTAGTTCCTAATTTCTTTGTTAGTTATCTGCTAAATTTTATACTCAATTATCTAACCACCCGGCTGTTATTCCTATGATGTGGGCAATCCCTTCAAAGACTCCGTGGGACCTCAATTTAAATGGGTGATGTTTTAGAAATAAATCATCAGCACCACGATGCATTATACAACATCGTGGTTTTCATTTTGGCATGCTCATAGTCTTTATCTCGCCAGAGTGTACCTGGAAGTGTGAAAAAGTTTTGTAAGCTTTTGGACGAGGACCTAAATAATTATATGTATCTATACGTCCATTTGAAAAGTGAACCAGCCGGTATTAGCCTCATAAAACACATCTCCTGTGTTGTATATTGTATATTTATCTGTTGTTGGGTCGATCCGGACATTACCTTATAGGGTTCGTGGCAACCACGAACGTATATATACGGTTATATACCTTATGTGCTGCATTTACAGGGCATCCTTTTACTAAATGAAAACTATATTTCTTGCATGCATTTTTAGATGCATATATGGGTCAAATTGTTAGAAAATGTACAATTCACCTTTACCAATCCTCTCAAATAACCCACATTTAAGACTAAAATGAGCTTCAAAACATAGTTTAACACAGCAAAACACATACTTTAAATCAACAAGATACCAAATATACCCAGATATACCCGGTACTCATCATTTTTCAACCTAATTTAGCAAAATTTCCTAAATGTGTAGAGCTGCCAATTGCACATTCTCTGAAAATCTGACCCATATGACGAGTTATGATACGTTTCGAAGTTTTGGTATTGGAGGGTTTTTTCAGTCGCTTCCAAAGCTCATCTTCTGAATCTATATACTATGGAAGACCATTTACCCATATACCGAACTTCCGTTATCCGAATTGGATCAATTCAGCCGAAACTCGGCCGAAACCCGGCCGAGTTTTGGCCGAAACTCGGCCGAATTCGGCCGAAATTCGGAAAACTCGGCATTCCTCAATCTTGTATGCTTATATAACATACATATACATACATACACACCTAGGAGACCAAATGTTGCCAAATTGGTGGAATTGGCCACATACACCATAATATACATACAATATATCATCCATACATACATGTATATATACCGTATACCATATATAACTAACATATAGTATACATAATATACAGTATACATAACATACAGTATACATAACACATATATACATAACAAGTCTCTGTTTTCCTCTCTCTCTCTCTCTCTCTCTCTCTCTGTCTTTCTACACATAGTGCCGCTCATTACTCATTATACTCAGGTATAACTAATTTGCCTAAATAATGTCTAAAATTATGTCCGAATACTTATGCTCATTACTCGAAAATGATTTGAGCCTTTTCCAAAATTTAAAATGTATTAAATACCTGAACATATCTATTTGACTGTCCTAAAATCATTATAATTATTGAATCATTATCTGTACCTCATTTGGCAATCGTTGCTAGTAATGTATTATATAAGGTGAATATTTTACAATATGAAAAAATATATTAAATTATTAATTAACGTCTGTACAGGCAAGTTAATTAAGAGTATGAACTTGTATTGTATACCAAACGAACCGGGAACATGTCAGCATTACAGAGCTTTTTAAAGTATTCCAATCCGTTGGGAAATGGCGACACAGTGGCCCAATATGTGACGTCCGAATTTAGTCCGAAGTTAGTCCGAATTCGGACTAAATTCGGCCGAATTCGGCCGAATAAAAGAGGGATTTTACCGAATTTCTCCCGAATTTATTAAATATCGGTTCGGCTCGGTTCGGATATCGGATCATTCGGCAAATTATAAAGGTCGGTGATTACCGAACCGAGGCCGAAATGAGGCCGAAAAAAAGACAATTTTTCCGAATTGTTTCTTTTCGGTGAGAGTTGTTTGCTATGCTTTATAATGGCGTATTGTCATACAGGGTTCGGTGTGGGTTCGGGGTTCGGTTCGGTTCGGTTCGGGCATCCAATTTCGGCATCCGATTCGGCCATTTGACATCGGTTGATGGGTAAAAGGTCTTCCATAATATACCACTACCTTTGGGGTCATATTAAGTCCTTTTCAGTCTCACCTAGCTTTTGCGATCTTCGTGAGGCGTTGTATACATGCAATGTAATTGATTTATTCAGTTGTTTTGTAGTCTTGTCAGCGAGAAGTCAAGACGTATTTTACCTCTAGTTCAACCATATTTGTTACAGTTTTTTCTGATTGTGGATTCTCGGCTTGGACTGCCATGGTACTTTGCCCACGGCCCTATAGTGTGGATTTGCTTCTTTAGTTTCAACACACTTCCGAACTTCTTGGAAGAACTGTGTTCAGGCACAGTATATATGTATCCCCTTTCCAGCCCGATTATTATTGTGAATTTGTATTGGTGGAAAGAAATATTCTGATCATAAAATAAATCAAATTGTAAACATGTTTCTGGCGTTCCGAATGTTTTGTGGATTTGCTTTGGCTATATTGATTTCCTGTTTGGATTGTCAACTTTTTATTCAGGATTCATCAACGGCAATACATTATATTATAAATGTATGTTACTAAATCCTTGAATAGGGATTAGTGACTCGCTTCTGGAGATCTATTTCCACATCTGTTGATTTTCCCAGAACAATATGTGATGACATCTGTAACCGATTGCAAATTGTTGAGCTCCTCATTAACCACACATTGTTTTGATTAATTTTGATTTGAAAAGTATTTCATTCAGGATATGAATTACACAAAGTGTTATTTCCACCATAACCTGAAGTACTGTATATATGATATTAAATTACAACGATAGAGAACGATTACAATGATATACGGTAATAGTGACAATAGCTTGAAAAGATAATACTAATATTTTACAAAATCCAAGTTATCATTATTTTGCGCGATTTTGAATCATTAATAAAATACAAGTATGAATAAATGTGACCGACTACCTTCATATATAAGTGCCTAAAACCCTCCACCTGGCGCGGGGTGTTTTGATTTGAAAATAGTTCTATTTCTAGTCATTACATGAAGCAACCAAATCTGGAAAAAAAAGATCTTTTTAAAAGACATTACTATTCGCCTGTTAAGATCACTGTTAAATATCCCATGCTGAAAATAATATTTTTATGTAGCTTTTACACTGACACACAACTCCCATAATTCCATGCGAATCGAGATCTAAGATGGCACACATGCAAGTCCCTTATTGAGTCAGAAAAAAAACAGGATAATTATATTGTAAGAAAACCGTCCCCACGGGGTTGCGTACAAGGCAACTTACCTCAAACATAACAAATACCCACTACAGTATCCATCATGCCCTGATTTCCCCCAAAATAATTCTGAGGGTGATGTTTTGTAATGACTGCAGGACTTTGGGATAGAGTCTTGACAAAATGACCATCTTGAAGGTGTCACGCCTTGCCTTCAATGTAAGAGCATCTCAAACTCTAGTGAGTTATCTTAAAGTGATATCAAGTTTAGTTTCTGAGGATATTCTCAGAGTATTTTGGAATGCCAAATAAAAGCTATTATTATATCCAGAACAATTACTTCGAAGAAAAAACGCAAGAAAAACTAATTTCTTATCTATTTGTATTATCTACTATATATATATCCCCAATATTTGGAGCAGTTTTCAGTTCCACTCATGTTGTTTTGAAGGTGAATGGCCGGAATGTATCCTCTGGGGAAATTTGGCACAGCAATAATCGCTGACACACAGGACTGAACCATCGCCCCATTTCCTTTGGCTGTGTCTGGCCAGAACCCACTGACTCGATTCCAAAACATAGCAGGAGGGGTGAAGTCATGACACCCCTCACACATCATAAGCAGAAGCTCGACCATAGCTGTAATAATCCAGTATTTTAGGAAAATAGCTCACAGGGCGCCATTGTTCCTGGCATAAATCGGTGTATTGATTTTCCTAAGGCGCAGTACTCGGGCTATTTCGAAATAATGTAATATCGTGTTTCTCCTCATTACATGATTAAAAGATACCATGGTTAAGGTATGATTGTTCCTGTAACCTTTATGTTTTGACGCCGTTTTAAATCTACTCATCACTCTTGAAGCGTCACAATGCTCATATTCATACTTATATCTCCGGTGTAAATAAGGTGTGTAGGGTATTCCAATTACGAGAGAGCCAATAAGTTTTCTCTTCTCCGTCTACCTATACCGACTAGCCATTTAAAATACATTACATAGTTCGTTGGCTAGTAAACTTGGTACAAATTTTACAGCTTTTCTAGTGTTTGTTAAACACTAGTAAGACCTCATTATTATTCGGGGGATGTCTGCCTCTTTGAGAAAGCGAATTCCTTGACGCTTTGAATTTCACGCATGGACGATGCACCCAAGCTATGATTCTTCACGGCTCCCTAGACATCGGTATGGCAGGTCATCAGTATATAGCGTCTGCGTCTACAGGTACTTTCCCATAGAGAGCCAAGCTCTGTGTGGTATCTATCCCCTCTCTATATGAAGTCCCCTGCTTCACAGGAATACACACATCATATATGTATGCATACACATATACCAGCTGTTAGACTGTTGACGAGGGGCTTATAGATATATTATATACAATTACAATCGTATTTGGTATATACCAGACTAAATAGTGTTGACTAGCAAGGACCATTATACCTATACATCAATTTCGATAATTGAAAATCTGTCACAGTTCAAGCTAGTTGGTAGGATTCAGGAGCAAGGGGAAAAGGTAAGTGCCATATATGCTTTTAATTCATTCATAAATGGAATGACATACCTACAAATCTATGATAATGTATGTTGGGTGTAACGTGCTATTTTTGTTCTATATTATATATAATAATGAAGCAAGATGAGAGGAGTGCACATGAAAGTAATCATGCTATTTTACGGTGGCATTTTCTGATGAAAATGGTGATTATCAGCTTCATCTCACAGGGTGGTTTTGTAGATAGCGGGATCTCTTTGATTCAATACCAGTTGTCATAAGTAATTGTTTCACATAAGAAAACGCTATAGCTGTTCCCCTTGTGCTCCGATAATTGGTACTAAGTTGGGAGATTCAAGCCATTTCCGTCATTACAATAATACTTTTTTAATGGATCTAAATGGAAGAAAAACAAACAATAATTGTTTAATTGAGTACGTTCAGGGACTCAGATAATACTTTATCTGTGGGTAAGAATATACTTGAGTGTCTCGAAGTTCCCTATAGTTTCCGTGTTCCTCACATAATTAGCTGTAGTTAGCACAGGGGAACCTTATTTATTGTCATTGGGCAATAATGGGTATGTAATCATGATTTCTGAATCGACAGGAAGTGTTATGAACTGAACGCTTAAAGAGAACGAGAATCTACTCGAGGTTTTATACCATGTGGCAATTTCAACACGGATTTCAATGAAAACATGGTTTTAAACTAAAGGCTGGTGAACCACAAACATGTAATTAATGGTATGATCTAATAATAAAATAAAGCCTTCGTGGATAGTATTCTTGATTGTAATCGATTATTTGTGGGGGATTCAACACTATGGAATTTCTCTTCCCCTCACTAAGCAAATGGGACAGACTGGGTGTGGTGAGAAATGGCATAATCTACCATAATTCTGCCCTATTCACTGTAATCTACTAAGCCTGATCATGATGAACCAGACCAGTCTCATGTAAATTCTGGTGTTAATTGGTAGTGAAATCATTAGTTCATACAAGGATGTAATACATGTATAAAAAATGATTTCTGGGTTTGATTTCTGTAACGAATCCTGGTAAATTTCCATTTTCATATGTATCAGGTACTATTTCTTCCTAAAACGAAACAATATTTCAGAGAACATTTATAATTAAATAGTATATTCTGAAATTAGGAAAACTATCTTCTGTCAACCCCTTTCTTAACTCTACATGCTTTTGCCACTAATTGTAAACTCAGACCACGCTCGTGATCACATTATCTGACGACACACATAATAATATTATGATGTTTGCCATATATCCACATAACTCCTATATCAAGTCCGTTTGGCAATGCCCTACACTTGTTGTTTCCTAAGTGAGTGATTAGCTGATTCCGAATGAAAATGCACCCAAGTTCTCCGTGGGTGGTGCTAATGGGAAAATATGTGCATGCATCGATGGTGTGCGAAGTAAAGGTAACTAGAGTTGCATGATAACTATTATTAATTTGGTAACACAGTTGCGTTTCTATCCTAAAACATAGCTTTTATTGGCTTTGAGCCCATTTTTCTGAGATGTGCTCACTGGAATAGACATCACCATCCCATGCAAAAGCATCACCATCCCAAAAGAACTATACATGTTAGGATGACTATATCATCATATAATATAATCAATATGATATATTCAGAATGATGTGACCAACTTGCTGAGATTCCATCAGAATAATTCAAATGAAAAATGCCATTGACGATGTTAGCAATAACAACTTAAAAACAGCTAAATTGCAAGGAATATGTGAGTCATGAGGAATCGTTCTCTAATTATGAGGAAAACCAACTGTTCTAATATCTCGCAGATTCATAAACACCCTCGTAGTATCTACGAGATTATTGTCATATAAAAACATATGAAATTATTTTGTTTTCTTTCTTTTTCTTTTTTTAGGATGTTTATACAGCAAGTCAAACAATACAGTGAAACATAATTGTGACGTAGGCTCACGGGTTTAATTCAGATACGAATTCCCTTATCTTTGAAACTAGCGCATCTCCTTATTGTTTTACCAAACAAATAGAGCAAACGCCTCATTGGTTTCCCAAACAAATATAGTCAAAACCATTTATTTTTTTCCCTACAAAAATAGTCAAAAGCCCCCTTTACGAATTCCGTAATTCCGAATTAAGTAACCATTAAGTTATAACTAGAAGAACACAGAAAGTGCACTTACCCACAGCAAACTAAACGCTTTGTTTGCTTCCCACTAATCTTGAAAAATGGCGTAGGCCTGCTACGAACTCAGTGTCTCTTTAAAAAGGTTTCCTACTAATTCCCAATCAATCTAAATAGAATAATATACAGGACATTTACCTCATGGACTTCGCCCTTCTAAAGGTTGAAAATTGGGCGTGTTCACTTATGATTTTTTCCCTCGCGCATCATAACTTTTCCGAAGTGTCATATGCATCACATCACCCTGTGGAGAAGCTTTTATTAACAGAATTTGTCTCACAAGTCCACATGAGGCCTTACAACTGTTTCTCGCAATCCTGGAAACCCTTATTAGACTTTATGAGCATCACCTTTCCCCCCGTTCCCTAATTCCTTTCCACATGTACAAGTGTACATATACATGTTTCTTCAATTGATAAACTCTATATGAAGGGACAAGTCCCATGCATAAGGTAGTTAATAATTAATAACTGTCAGGAGTGATAAATTACACTACGTTAAACATATTCATTAACCATAATTGGGATAGTTTTCTTAGATTAACGTTGATTTGTATCTATGCACTTATATACATGTTGCCCCGAATATTAATGCTTCACTTCTTGGATAATGGGGAAACTTGGTTTATGGTTATATTTGTCATTGAGGCAAATATGTTTAAAAGATATAAAAGAAAAATCTACAATATTTTCACAGACTGGCAGGGGAAAAGTGCCATGTTCACAAACTCAAATCGAGACTTTTTTTAATAACGTTCTCAGATTTTCGATTTCCACTGACATAAATTGTCATCATCCATCCAAGCTCCTGTACTTTTTCTCCTGCCATTGTATTTGTTGAGATCTTGGTGAAATATCTTCAGGGGTTACGCACCACCATCGGTGCAACTATGGACATATCCGATGAACGTTGACAAATACGACTAGTTGTTATAATTGAAATGTTGGGATCGAGCACAGTAGAGTATTATTTACTTAGGATCAGATGACAGATGACTATCTCAAAGGTGACCGAAACTTCGGGGACAGGTCTTATAGTTTGTCAGTGGGGACAAAGCCTACTATACACTGGAATATACTTATATAATATGTCCCTAATTCCAATAAATGACAAGGCTGGCTTCTCTGAAATGCAATAAATGTGATAATTCAAGTCAATTAAACAAGAACGGCAGATATAATAGTACGACTTCTAAAAGACATTGAATCGAACATACTAATTACAGTCCCCTTCGAACATTGTCCAATAATCAAGTGAGGAATAAAAGCTTTTATTCCGTGCATAGAATCACATATTCACAACAGCTGATCTACCTCCATAACGAATGATCGAACCGTGAGACCAAGTAAAGCTTGAATATCTCTGTTAAAATGACGAGAGTCACCTACAGCTTAACCCCAACACCTCGCACCCAATCCATATGTACACAACCTCATGCACCCACCCATCAGGATAGAGATTAGATGCATGTCCCTTTGTGTGACTAGGATCACAGATAAACCACCATCACCCACTTCCAGAGAACGTACGTGGCCTTCTTACATTCAAGAAAGAATAATCCGTCCCACATTCATGATGCAGACTACCTACAAAACAAAGACATTCTGAAGAGTTAATTGTTTCCCAAACGAGCCCACAATCGTAATTACTGAAAATGAAGCCGGCCCCACACAAAGGCTATAAAAACAATTTTACCTTATTAGATTTTTTTCTGCATGCACGAAATTGGTCCAATCTTTTGATAAGCTACAGACGCCGAACCAAGATACAGAACATTGAAGATGCGAACAATACAATACAAAAGAAATACAGATTCCATAACATTCGCAATTTAACACACTTTTTAGAACCCCAAGAAGTGCATCCCTATAATAATTATTGCCAAATGCATTCTTGGAACATTACTAATGAATGAAGTCATCTTTAGGATAATAAAGACTTCGTTCTTTGTCTGCATAATAACTAATAATAACATGATTACCTATTATGAGGGAATATTCCCTTTTGATCACAGATCCTTTGTCCATACCGCGGGACACATAATGATATTAGAACGATGAGGACATACATGTGCTTACAATAACAAAATCACCCAAAAGCCTCCTGGGACATGAAGTGAGCAATTTTCAACTTTATTGCAGTGTGTTGGTGTATTATTTGATGTGTCTTCCCCTCCCTATCTTTTTAATGGATCAGAAATAAATTTGAACACTCGTTTAATACGTTTATAATTAGATCCATTCTATATGCACGAGATCACAGAGCTGAAGTGAGCGGCTGTCTGCTGTCAGTCATAAATTAAAATATGAATTGATAGCTTCAATTACTTTCAAGTATCCAGATAATTATTAGCTCTCATTAATAGAACCCCGGACACAATAGAGAGGCAGTAGTTGGAGAACAATAATTTTATTGAATGAATAACATGATATAATTATGATATAAAATAAAATTATTGAATGATGAATTGATTAATGAAATACATTAATCAATGAATAAAGGTAAATATATTTTTTATTAAAGTTATATAATGTGCAGGAGGGAAGGTGGAGAGTAGATAAAGAGGAAGTGGGTGGGTGGGGTCAAAAATTAGAGGGTACGTCCGTCCGTCCCTGAGGTTTGAGGAGAAGTGGACGGGTGGAGGAAGGAGAAGGAGGAAGGCGGAAGTGCGGGCGGAAGTGTTGAGAGGGGTAGTGGTTATGTAAGTATCCTCTAGGTGTCATCAATGATCCGCCATTTGGCAGACGCCTCATGACCAGACCATTAATAGAACCCCGGACACAATAGAGAGGCAGTAGTTGGAGAACAATAATTTTATTGAATGAATAACATGGATATAATTATGATATAAAATAAAATTATTGAATGATGAATTGATTAATGAAATACATTAATCAATGAATAAAGGTAAATATATTTTTTATTAAAGTTATATAATGTGCCAAGTCTCCATGTGAGTGTATGGTGAGTGGCGGGTGGGACAGAAGAGTGTAAGTAGGTCTGAGGGATGGGGAAGGGAATGGTAGGGATTTTTAGGGGTTTTGGAGTGCGTTAGCCAGCGCGTTGTGCACAATGTTTGTAGAGTCTGTTCTTATGTAAGAGGTATGTGCCCTGCTCCTCCAGCCGCCATACCGTTGTATAGCTAGCTCTGACTGCCCCTGGAGGAATGCCTCTGTTGCAGCTGATTTTCTGAGTGAATGTAATGAATACTTAGATTGCTCCAGGCCTAGCGCCTGGAGTGCATTTGCCCATTGATTTTTAATGTAAGATGCCGGCATTGGGCTCTTTTGGCCCATGAAGGTTAAGAACGGCTGTTGGTTGCTATAAGTTGGAACAGTTTTAAACATATTCTGTATGGCCTCTACAGGACACCGCTGCTTGTTGTCTGTGGGGTATAGGCGCCTCACTTGGTTCTGGCTGTATTTTTGAGTGTTTTTAGCATGTTTAATATTTAGCACAATGTGGTCTTCGAAGATTGAGACATCACCCCTGGTGAGGTGTCTGGTTGGATCGAAGGATTTGACTGATGGTGGGGCTATTTCAGATTGTCTTAGTGCCCCATAGTAGAGCGTGAGCACTGCAGCTTTGAGGGACATGCCCTCTTCCGCATGTCGTAGGACGTTGACTGCGTCTCTTAGTATTCCCATGGGGACAGCATCCTTCGGGTTTGGAACATAATTGGTCGTTCTCTCAATAGCATCGACCGCTAATTTTACCTGATGATCTAGGGCCTCAGGGCTGATCTCCCTTCTTCTTAGGTGTTCCCTGATGGCTGACAAGTGGTTTTTAATCGTTGCGGGGCATCTGATGTGGGAGGCCAGGTATTCTATGTATCCACATACCGTGTGATGGGTAGTCTCCTCAATGGGGGTCTTTAGCTGCCTCAAGAAAGACAGAAAGGTCATCACCGCACTCCTCCTATTGTTGTTTGTGCCCTTCGCCCTTGTAGCTTCCTGCCTCTCGGTAGCTTTCTCCAGCAACAACTGGAGCGCCGGATCTGCGGAGTATAGAGGGATTAATGTGATTCAAAACCTGGAGGTCAGGTTTACACAGGCTTATTCTCATATTGTCTAGGGCTGAATTACTAATACCCCAGTGTCTCTTAGAAATGTGGGCCCTAGCCATATTGGTTACAAATTGAACTATTGGGATTGCATTGTCAGATGTTATGATTTCTATTTGTAGTCGGGCCTGGAGCATCCACAGATATCTGCCACAGTCCATGATCACTGGGTTCCTGCATTTTCCACTTTGCAGGAATTTTGTAATAACTTCATCTTGGCAATGTACTATCACCCGTGCGCCTCTATCTGCTGTTGAGATAAAGGTACGGAGAGCCACAACTATATTTGCGACTTCAAGCTCTGAGCGGATCTTTGCCCCATCGCCTAATGGGGCCACTTGAGACTCATAAGCTTTCTTCCCATCTGTGGCACTGATACCAGTGGTTGTCACATTAACTGATATCTCTTTTGTCGGCCTCTCTCGTGGGATAATGGCTATCCCGTTCCACTCGATTGAGAAATCAATGAACCACTGTAGATCTTTAGACACTGCACTGTCGACCTGAATAGGTCCTCCTTTTGCTGCTCTAAGCAAGGTCATCTCCTGGCTGTCTATGGTGACACCAAGCCAGGTCACTCGAGTTCCTGGGTTCTGCCTCTTTTCTTCGGCCTCAGGCAGACCTAGCTCTTGAAGGAGGTCTAGGACCACCTTCAGATCGTTCTCACATTTTTCCAGGTCTTGTGACACAACTATAATGTCATCCAGGTACATCTTAGCCCATATCCCTTTTGCAGATAGGATATTTATTATGGAGTCGGCCACACGCTGCATGTGCATTGACGAGCACCTGGCTCCAAAAGGCATAGCTGTTTCGATGTAATACTGGTCCTTCCACTTCAAGCACTGTAGGACCCAATCTCCAGGGTCTCCCCTGAAGTTTTTGTATGCACGGCTGATGTCTACAGATGCGATGTGAGCCCCTTTTCCCACTCTGCGTAGTTCTGCGGCCACAGAGTCGATGCCGGGGAGGCCATGGGACCTGACTTTCCCAAAGAGTGCATTTTTCCTTATATAAGCGTTTACAGATGTTTCAGCGGGGAAAGTCATGTCTGAGATTATCCTTCTCTTTCCTGGGTCACTCTTGGCTCTAGTCATCAATGGGGAGACATGACACCAGGACTCAAAAGGAGGTTCGTTGTAAGGTCCAGTAAGTCCCCCATTGCCCAGTTCTTTTTCTATGAACTGGTCTATGCTAACTGGATATTCCACGGCGCTGGGGTGATTGGGGATGTTGCATGTGTCACTCACCGGCCCTAAGTATCCTAGCGGGAAACCATACCTGAGGAGGTCGACCAACTCCCTCCCCTCCTTTGACTTTGACAGGTATTTTTCCCAGGCTTTGATGTTAAGCTCTGATGGGACAGGTATCTTAGCTCCCAGGGAGTTTGGCAGGCCTGTGGCACTGACTCGCCTATATATATCTGGCAGCGGGTCAGTAGCACTTACAGGAAGCATACGAGAAGGCCAGTTCGCCTTCCTATAGTTGGCGAATGTGTGTGGTGACAAGTGAGGACCAGCCTCACATATCTTACGTATGCTTCCAAAGTCAATGTCGTCATTACATTGATCAGTATTATTGACACCATAGCTAGAGCAGGTGTTACTCCCGATGAGCTCATATTCAGTAGGGTTGGTGTATGGGACATTTTCGATAACCTCACATTTACTATTTTTATCTAGGTGGCTGGTAAAACCCTCATAGTCATACTGGATATGGTCCAATTGTGCGTTTATCTCCTTTTGTCTGATATGTCGGCTCTCACGTATGGGCTTTTTCTGCCTGAGCACATCGCGCGAGCCAGCATGATGTATAAACACACTGTCATTCCCCTTGGTCGGGGATTCTCCTCCTATCATGTCACTTTGTACCTCGGTTTGATTTTTACGTTTCGTCACCTTATTATCTTCCTTGCATTTCCCACCACCTCTTACTGAGATGGAGGGGCTCTGGCGTTTTTTGACGCCATGTATTCGTGGTGTGCTTGCTGGGACATATGGGGGCGTGGCACTCTCGGCTGAGAGCTAGCAGGGGGGTGTGGCCTTGCCTGGTCCCCCTGTAGGTGTTCACATGTGCTGACATTGTGTCCCCCGAAAATCCTCTTTGTAACAGAATAGCAGTATCCACAGCCGTGTGCGAATTTTGTACCATTCTCAATGTGGTCGCGTCTCATGCGGCAACCATGCATGGAATTGAAGTCCTGGCAGATCACCTCTTTGCTATGTTGACTGTTGTGGTGGTTGTTTCCCCCTTTAGCTGTGTAGGTGGCGCCACTGGAGTGCGCTTTCGCTCGCTGGTCCCCAACTGCCGCGTTCATGGCGCGCGTAGTTTGAATTAGGTGTGTATCCGTCCAGCTTAGCTTCCCTTTCTCTATGTCGTCGAATAAGTTTTGGCTAAACCTCCTGACAGAATTCCATGGTAGCACTCTTATGTCCGCCAGTACATCCTTCAAATGTAGTAGGATGTAAGTATCGTCCTTATGATCGACCCTCCTGGGGTCTGTGAGCATTGCAACAATAGCCTGGCAGTATTCAGTAGATTCCAGGTTGGCCCTGTTATCCAACTTTTGTTTCATCGTGGATGCTCCATCCCTTTCCACAAACATATAGGGTTTTGTTATCAGATTGTCTATGAGAATGTCAGAAGCAATGATACCCTTACCCTCTGATCGTGGTGGACGGTAGTTCTCACGTGCAAATTCCATTTCAATGAACCCATCGAGATTCTGATGTGCGCGTAGGTCTTTTGGTGGCGGGAGAACCGAGCTATTCTTCTGAGGAGGGTTGCTCGATTTTTCCTGCTGAGGGCTGGTAGGGTTATTTGCGAACAGGCCCATTATTGTTACCAGCTTTCCATCAATGCCTTTCATGGAGCTTTCAAGATCCTTTAGTCGGGACTCATGGTCTTGACCGTTAGAGCCGTTTGGGCTAGCGTCCATCCGGGCATCCGAGAAAGCGTCCCCCTTTGGCTTGTCGTTTGTCTCGGGTTTCTTTGTTCTTTGGGACGTCCTCACATTCTTTGGGGTCGTTTTTGGTACCCCTCCTTGAGTCGCTCCTTTCTTATTATTGTTTGATGTAGGAGTCTTGGTAGTCTTCCTCGGAGCCATATTTATTCTTGTGTCTAAATATGGAGGCGGTGGTGCCAAGTATAGAGATTGATGTCAAAAATTAGAGGGTACGTCCGTCCGTCCCTGAGGTTTGAGGAGAAGTGGACGGGTGGAGGAAGGAGAAGGAGGAAGGCGGAAGTGCGGGCGGAAGTGTTGAGAGGGGTAGTGGTTATGTAAGTATCCTCTAGGTGTCATCAATGATCTGCCATTTGGCAGACGCCTCATGACCAGACAATTGGGTCCTTCCAGTATAATATTAGATCTATATAAGGGTTTGAACAACTAGCTTGAAGGATCCTAAAACGAAGCTGCCAAAAGAGGAAAGGTAACCAGTCAATGACCTTTACTACGTAGAATTCGCATTTAATTAGAATTCCAGCTTGATTGTAAGATACTGCATGACAGAGGGCATCAGCCAGGGTTTTCACCTTTTCTTTTGAGTAGGGCCTATTCTCTGAGAATGTCTCTAATCTAAGACCTACCCTCATCTGAGGAGTTAACAATTTTCAAATATTTTTTTTATAAAATCTAAATCACAACGAAAGTGGAAATAAAGTACATAAAGTGGCCCTTACATCCAAGATCGTCCAAAACAAGGCACACCACTTTCTGAGGGAGAGTGTTTGGAACTTAATTTATCTTGAATATTGTCAGTGGCGTTAGCTTACAGGAGTTTAGTCATACTAATTAACAAGCTAACATATTGATCACTTAGTTATAAATCAGCCCAGAATTCCTGCTTGGAATCCCATCCCTTTTTCTCTTCCTGTTCTCGAAGCATCTATGGAAAGACCATGGGAGCTGTACTCATGACTACTCATAACTGTAAAAAAGATAATATCAATGCAGATGAACGGTTGGAGAGTAGAAAGTTGATGTAAAAAAGTAGCTGGGATCTATCTCAAAGTTAAGATGTGAGTCATTAGTGTCAACCTCCTGGCAAGCATAGCATCATATACATTAAAAATAGGTGGATCGCCATTTCTGTGTCCCATAGAGCCAGCCCCACCCAAGCGCATTATTTAGTTTTCTGACAACGGATGAAGGCAAATTAACGTAATAGAAAAAAGAATGCACAAGGGCAGCGCTAGACCGTCTGTTTTAACCTTTGTAGAATATGTTTGGGCCGTCTCAAACTCTAAGATGCAAGTACCTTTAATCTGTGGGTATTCACTCCATAAGCTACTTAAAACGGTCGTAAAATAATAGATCTGATGGAACGGTCCGCCATGGAAATTGGGATAGTTCATAAATACGGGCAATTAGCAGTCAATTGCCTTGATAGGTTGAAATTTATCTAGATTGATTGCCATGGGAGGAGCACACCTCCAAAACGTTTCTGATTTGCTGTGGTTCAAATTAGCACAAACAATATTGACAAAAACATTTCTTCTTTTGCATACCGTTCTACTTCATGTATGGAAATTATACTTTCATATTGAAGCGAAAGTCAATATGAGTGAAAATTGATTTATCGTAACATCGTCTAAGGATGATCAGAAATCTATGAAACTTTGTCGTTTTTATTAGTCATACTAGATGTTGAACTCAACTAATTCTTGCCCTGATGAGAGGTGTCCATAAAAATATAATGCAAAAAAATGTAAGCTTGTATATATTTAATCTGATGGTCATGAAAAAGGCCCAGGTATTGTTTATTAATAACTGTGATAATATTCGAAAAATGTTTAAATTTAAAAAATCGATCGAAAATTGTGAATTACTCTAGCTACCTTCTTTGTCATTGATATTGCTTTTTCACTTGAGTCTGTGAGATTATTAATGTATCTGTCATTAAAACCAGCTCAATAAAATTTCTTTAAAAAAAAAATATTGACATTTACTTACCATGAATGACTTGGTCCCGTCGCAATTTTATTGACGATTAAATAATTAGTTCGCCTGTTTTAGGACACTGGTCACTATTGCTTCTGTACCTACCACTAATCACAGGCAGGCCATCAATCATATATGTCTGGGCCTTTGAGGACCAATATATAATGGGGTCCACAAAGGCCCAGACATCTTCTAACACGTTATTATATCATTATTGTTTGCACGCATGAAAAAAGTAAGTGGTTCTACCCCAGCATAAAACGTCTTTGTATTGACATGTATCTATAGCATTTCACAACAAGATATCACTGTGTTAAATAAACGGGATTTACTATTATATCTACGTAAATTTCTGTAAACATAATGTTTACTCACAGCACAAAATGATACTATTCATTTGTATTCAATGGCACAAAAACCATGAACGGTTCTAGATCCTGACAATTGTATCAATCCACAATGGCGACAATGAGCTTCTTTCCAAATACAATTCCCTTGCTAGCAATCCTTGGTGTTGTTGTATTCTATTTTACATGTATTGCAATGTATAGTGTATACCTTTTCCATACAACCTTTGCTAATATATTCATCATACGGCCACATATCATCATGCCTCTTGGTGTACAGCATCTCTTCAAAATATTAAATGCAATGTTGCTGGATCATTAACAAATTCCATCCACACATAATTAACCTTTCGAAGAATGTACTTATTTTCTAATAGATAGAGTAGTATCCTACATCAGAGCTGCATCTGAATATTTGTAAACATGCGTGAATGTGCACGTTGTATATATATATATATATTTATATGCGCCACAGTAGGGTCAATTGGTACACAATGACCTTGTCGTGTCGTCACCAATTGAGGTCTCCGTCATGCCCTAAATGGTACGTCGTTGTAAAGAAAGCTTCCTCCAACTCTATGGACGATACAAACTTGTTGCGAGTTCGTTGACAGACGCACGTAGCATCCCCTATCACTAGTATGCCATAGATGCATATTTTTAGCCAATAGAGGTAGATAAAACATAGAAGAAGGGTATAATCATGTATCTTTTGATGACATATCACGCAGTTACGTGGAATGTGCCGAATACTGTTGAATATTGAATACATTCCGAATTCTGTTATGTCAGGAGCACTGGTAGGCGCGGAGAGGATGTCCTAGCGTGCCTTCTGCTATCTCCCCGTCTCTGAAATGTTATGTTAGTCATGGAGAAACAACAATTCCTAATTGAGAAAATCATGTTTGAATTAGATAATGAACTGTAAGAGCGAAACAAAAAAGAAGCAGAGAGAGATAATAGTGTGGAATAGAAGGTAGATAGAGTATTGTGTGTGTTTCTATTGTTCTGAGGAGATACAGAGAAGCGAATAATACGTTACATTGATTTATAAAAATGACTCAAGAAATCCATCCATTAGAACCAATGGCATGAGATATCACAATTTTGATTAGGAGAATTACTACCACGGGATCGAGATAATTGGACGAAACATTCCGAAATTAGTTAATATTAACCTTGATAGATATCTATGTTGCTTACTGATGACAGATAATGCTAATTCTGCTATTAATTACAATCAGTGCCATAGGTCAGTTGGTACTAACCACTGAAAAAAATGCAGGATGGATGGATTGCAGTTGAACAAATGCAAGATGTGTCAAGAAGCTGTCATGGATTTTGGATTAGATTTGATTTAATTTGATTCAGATTGAAGAATTGCAACTGTAGTTGATATTCCCAGTTTGATCTGTTGAAAAAGGTACGATTATACATAGCTCGGTAACACAAGGTCTTTAATGCCCATGCTATACTGGTGCTTCTGGCAATATCATTTCGAAGGAAGAGGCATTCATCGATGATAAAAAAATGAACCCATACATACATGCATTTGACAGTATTAATTAATGACATAACTCGGTGCCTTTCATTATCGTAATTAAGTGAACATCAGCTCGAAGAAACTAGTTGGTCTGGCTGTGCCTTTAGGATATACTAGTATATCCTACTGTTATTTGTAAAGAGAGAAGTTATTTTCAGTGGCACCATATCTAGAAAGTGTGTTTGTTTCAACTTAAAGTGTGATTCGACCAGTTTGACCATTAAATCACAACCTGAAGCCTATTAATTAAGTGATGTCGATACAGGGCGTGATGAACTATATTGGAATTAAACGTATTTGTGTCTTTAGCAGCTAATGCGCCCATCCCAGAACTTCTACCATGCGGATTAAATACCCTTGGGAAATAGTTTCATCGTCAAAAGCACTCGATTAATTCACCTTGGAAGGTCAGGAATCTCCATCATAGTTGTCACATTAGCTGAAATTATAATGTCATTAAGCGTCCCTAAGTCGCTAATGAACTAGTAGATTAATTACCAAGCCGTTTCCAGCTAATATATCACCGTAGACTGACAGCCCAAGACATGCAGGGTTGGAGCTTGCTATATTTATTTAATGGTGAATGCAGTCTTTATGCTCTAAAATCTTCTATTCTATATTTATTTTTCCATTCTGCACGTATTCCAGGAAGCATAGGGTGGAATCCTAGACAAGCTAAGAGAAAGGGGTTCGTACACAATGTGGTTTGAGTGCTTCTAAGTCAGTTAACGATAGCAAGAAATTCTTTTGCAAAAACACCGTGATATTGTTATTGTATCTACTTTGCGCAAGTTTCCCTCTTGAGATCCATTGAGATATGAATGACGTTACTTTAATTTCAATCAGACCTGGGGTAAAGGTTGTCGGTGATCTAATTATTTCTATTATCTGATTTTTTTTCAAATGCTATATAATATGTGTATTTATATATGTAATGTGTGCATTTCTTTATAGTATCTATTTATATATATATGCATGTACGTGGAGTGCCTCGAAACACCACGATTAGCAATTGCTATCATAATAATATATAAATAATAAACTCCAACTTCGTCAGAATACCACATAGATATTTGAGATATGACTAATCCATATAATAAATATTCCACGTTGAATCACTGATACAACTCATGAGAAAAAATATGAATTTGCAGTTTATAATTTTTGATACATTGTTCTTCTGAATCAATGCATTGGCACTATACAAGTCATTGCTTACAAATTCGAAGAATGTCGACTGGCCCTGGCGATTTGGTGTCTGGATCTTTCTATCATAATTGAATAAATTTACCTGGCGCATTCTGTGAGCCCAGTCAAGGGAGAAGAGATTAAAGCATGCTTCCTCAACGCACCCATATAACCCAGTGCCTGGACTGCCTTTATAAATGGTTGCCGCTATAAACATCTGTGTTCTGTGTATTCTTGAATCTGACATATGACAACTACACAGAACCGCACAAGTTTGATACAGTGTTTTGAATCTGCTTCTGAGTTGTCTCTATCACCTATATGAAGCTAGGGTATGAGATGGATAAATAAGTGGCGGGGCTGTGATAGAGACAAAAGACAAGTGAATTACGAAGGTCAGGGTGTTTAATTTACAGTTTAATCATGTTCAGTTTCAGGAAGAAAACTCCACGAGAGAAAACAATGTCGGAACTAAGTGCGAAGGAGCTGGCTTCACTCCAGCAGGTATGGTTTTTAGTATTTCCAATTACAGAATGCACCAATCAAGTAATCTAGCGCTACTCCAATTTGCTTAGATGGGTAGATGATATCGCTTTAAATACGTCTCAATTAGCCGCTATTACATGGCTAATGCTTACTGGTTTAAACATTTTTGCAATAATCATAAAATCTAAAACAAAAGGAACGTGATACATGCAAATTGGAATATATACTGATAGTTTGTAAAGATATTATATGCATCAGTATGCATGCATTGTATATATTATTATATAATATATAATGTCATATACTCTCTTATCATTCGTTGTATTTTCATTTATTTTAAGTTTAAGTCTCAAATACAAGATGTAGCAAGGCCATCGGAGACTGATTATTACTATATCAAATGGCTCAGAGGTGGGTATACTTGACACTCGATTCTCTCATACGATGCTATCCTTAATTCTTTAAGTGGAATATAGGCCTACACATCGATTAGTAGAATATACCTTTCTTACTGGAAGTACCAATTCCATAGACAACCCTCAAATTAGACT
Organism: Sthenelais limicola; assembly: GCA_942159475.1. Taxonomy (NCBI): domain Eukaryota; kingdom Metazoa; phylum Annelida; class Polychaeta; order Phyllodocida; family Sigalionidae; genus Sthenelais; species Sthenelais limicola. The sequence continues at coordinate 48,864,739 of OW804096.1, read as the reverse complement.
TGGACTTATATCCCTAGGTCTATATGAATACAGAACACTGAAATTCTACTTATTTTTTCCAGTCCATTGAATTGTGTGATGTGTTACAGAAAAATGAGTCATAAATCGGAATATTCATATTTTTCAAAGTGTTTTATTCACAAGATCTCTTTGCAGGAATGTTCTCCTTTTGGGGATACATCGCCTTAAGTCGTATGAATACATGTACCGAATTCAAGACAGTGTATTAAATATACATTATTGAAAACTATTTTCCAAGCATAAATAATCAAACACGAAATATAAAAATATACGTTTTAGATTTCCTAAATGTTAACATCATTAGAATCCACTTAATCTCATCTATGAAATATGATGGTTTCTCAAAATCCATTCTTTTTTTGTTATGGCTCATTTTCCTGTGACAGATCACATTTGTTTGTGTTCTCAGATGTTGCTTTCTCATATAGATTAAGTAGTAGCAACAACGTGTATACCATAACATCATATAATATAAAATAAATCAATTCCCTCATTTATTTCACAGCCCGGAACTTCGATGTGAACAAGGCCACAACCATGTACCGTAATGTACGAAACATTTTGACCATTGACTGTTTGATTAGCTTGATATAATATAATAATAATATAATTATGCCATGTCATTATTGATTATTTGATAGCATGCCATCAAGTATCTTTTTGGAGTGAAATATAGAATATATGATTTATATAAAGTTTTAGAAGTGAAAGTTCGATATATAATTATATGTATGATACATACAAGGAATCAAAACATGGATAAGTTTGAAATAATGTATTACAATCACGTTTCCATATAAATTGATATACTCCGAATTGAGGATCCATATTTCATGTTTGAATTTCTGGTTTATAATGAACCTGAAGTGCTGTTATTATTACAATGAAAAAGAAAGATGCCACCGTGAAAAGCCAGATTTTATACACTCTTATTTATTTTATATTATTTCAGAGCATGGCCTATAGAGAAAAGATGAAAGTTGACACCATATTGAACACATACACGCCCCCAGAGGTGAATTCTTTTACTGAGCATCAATTATATTCCATTTGATTTCGTAGCATATATTTTCAGAGATTATGCATAAAGACTAGGTGTATGTCTCATCGGAATTGTTCAAGGCTTTTCCTCTGGAAGACAAATCACGTTAAATTTAGTGCCATTCAAGCTTTAAGGCCCATGATATAATAATAATAATAAGGCCCATAAATATTATGTTTCCAGGCATCCCTCCAATTGAACTCAATTGCTTTTTATTTTTTTAATATGAGTTCTGAAAAAGTATATATGTTATCAGGGCTTACAATCTGGGGAACAGTTTGGTACAACTGTCAGTTTTTAGAAATTATGTTTGATGGTCAAGTTGCCATGGTAAAAAATTGAAATTGTAAAAAAATAAGGACCTGGTGGCAATCAAATATCTCCCATTTCATGAAAAAATGATGAAAACTAATTTAATCTCTGCAAGTTGTGGTAAACAAACTTCCACATCTGATGAAATATCACATATGTGATTCCAATATTGTCCCGAGGAATAAAAACAGTATGAGTCAAGGGTCGAAATGGTAAAAAATGACCAATTTTGGCATGGTTTTGGGAGACATTGAAGATAAGGAAACATCTTGTCTTTAATCAGAATGATAGACCTCCCAGATTATTTTATAAGGCTGATGTCCAAATTCCATTGATGATATGATGACATTGTATTGTAGATATTGAATTCTCAAATAATTCGCTCTAGGAAGAAATGAAATGAAATTAAACTCGATTGGAATACTAGTTAAATGGCAAATATAGCCCAAAATATGGCCAGAGTGATGGCATTACCAAATAACGGAGCATATATTGTTATGCTTAGTTGGTTGCCATGGTCACATCAGTGATTTCAATTAAAAAAAGTAATTCAAATCTCAAGTATGGCTCTACACTTACAAGTATACCAAACTATAAGTTACACATTCCAGATAAAAGGGTTGAATTTTATATTTCTATAAGTGTCTGTGTCCTGGGCCTTATTTAGTGCAATTACCTATAGCATAGTCAACCAGATCAGAATCCATCACTTCAGAAATATATTTTCCTTGTGCCTACTCAGTGAATAACACATCAGACAGATCCATTTAGTAACACGAGATATATATTGTGATTTTCAAGGTTATACAAAGGTACTTACCCGGAGGCTTCTGTGGTCATGACAAAGAAGGGTCTCCTGTCTTGATAGAACTGTATGGCTACACAGACATGAAAGGATTACTTCACTCGGCGAAGAAGTCAGACATAGAGAAAACTAAACTTCTCATGGGCGAAAAAGTAATGCAAATGTTGAAACAGCAAACTAAGAAGGTATATATACTAGTTTACATTTCTCAAGTAGCTTGTTCCTCATGGAACTGTCTGTCTAATTCAGAGCTATTTGATCTTTGAAAGTGCAAAAGCCATTATCGTAATATATGCTATGTATTTTATTTAGTTATATGTACTGTCTAGTATTTCCCCACCGTCTAGAATAAAAGAAGGAACTGGGAATTAAGAATGCTATTAGTTTCAATTACTTAAGCGTTTGGTTCTAAATGTGGGGATTGCATTAAATCATTTAGACAGTAACATTATTTGTAACTAATTGACATGTTACAATTATGTTCCCTCCTAGATGGGCAAACCAGTAGATGGTATGACAGTCATAATTGATATGGAAAATGTCGGAACTAATATACTCTGGGGACCAGGTAAGATTTATTTCGTTGATATTTTATGCAATAATGGGTCTACTCGCCATTATCTGAGCCGTGAGTTGTGATGTAGTTTCATTAATAAAATCGTGATGATTTATAATTTAGCTAATGATAATGGTGGTATATAAGAGAAGATTACTCTATGCAGTATCAGTAGTATCGAAACTTTGGTGCAGCCATTTCTAACTGTAGTGGACAAGCAATAAGGAATTCTATGGTTGCTTTTCTTCAGCTTTGGTGTTATTTCCACAATTCTTGATAATAGTAATATTATTAGAAAAAGTACATGTCTGGAAAAAATTCTCATCTATGAGATACGGCAAAGGTCTTATTTTATACATGTAATTAGTGTATGTATACATAATAAATGTCAGTTTTTGCTATGTATAGGTTTACTACTACTTTATTTTATGCCTTTATTATATATTACTCTTGTATTATCGACATGTATGTATGTATTGGGTAGTAACCCCCCTCTCACCTGGTGACAGGCCTGCGTGCCCAGTCACGTGGGTGACCCCCGCGTCACCCACCAACGCAGTCTAATAAACACTCTTATAATAGTCATTGCTGTGAACGGACCTTCTTATTCCATCGCTCCCTATAACATAACATCTGGTGGAGAACCTAAACGTTCCTAAAAACTTTTAAAAAGTTAATTTAACTGGACATTTTAATTTTACCAAAATGTACCATGTTACCCAAACGATCCAATAGAATTAGCAACCCAAACTACAAGGGAGTTTCCGACTATAGGAAACAGCTTGGACTACGGGCCACTAAACGTACACCGATTAGGAGAAATATTACACCTCAACATTCGTCAGAATCAGAAGTAGAACCACATTCGGATTCAGACGTGTATTCTCCAGTTTTCAAGACTTCTATACAGCAACAAAAGGACGATTTAGTGGAATTTTTGAGGAAAGGTGGGAACAAACCAACTACAATTCCTACCTATTCTCAGGACGATAGCTTCATTGCCTACCGATCTGCTAGAGAATCGGATAGCTCTTCATCTACAGATAGCACCCTGGCTGATACTACTGAACGTTTCCCTGGTTTGTACGACTTTAAAGCCCTAGCAGACCTGGAAAAAGGGGAAGAAAGACGGCAAAAGGAGCTAGCCGATACCCTGAATCAGGAAAAGTTGAAGCAGCAAAAGTTAAAAGCAGAGGCAGCAGAACTAGCACAGGAAATAGAGAAGAACAGGCAATTTAACGAGGTTAAACAACTTCGAATAGATCAAGAAAAAGTCAGAAAGCAACAATTAATTACAGCTATGGGTGAGAATGAAGAACGAGAAAGGGCACAGAAATTAGCTGCTCAGAAACAAAAAGAACAGCAAGAAGCTCAAACTCGTGCCCAAGCACAAGCAGACGCCCAAGCCCAAGCCCAGCTACAAGCCAAGCAGCGTGCCCAAGCACAAGCCGACGCCCAGGCCCAACAACAGGCAAAGCAGCGTGCCCAAGCACAAGCCGATGCCCAGGCCCAACAACAAGCAAAGCAGCGTGCCCAAGCCCACGCCCAGGCCCAAGCTGACGCGCAGGCCCAAGCTAGGAAAAAGGCAAAAGCAAAAGAACAAGCTTTTGGCGAAGTGAAACCGAATATAAACAATTATCCTCAAGCTAACCCAATGGAATATTATGGACAATTCCCACAAAATCCAACTGGAAGTGATATGTACGATGGTGGAAAAATGGGAGGATTTAACCCAAATCAGGAAATGTTTCGTTTCATGCAAATGATGCAAGCCTATAACAGTTTCAATCCTACACCACCAACACCCCCACCTCCACCAGCTAGGGACCCAGACACGGTAATACTTATAGCTACTCTGACTCAAATGATAGAAAAAATGAACCAAAATCAGGAAAAATTAATCGAAAAGAACAATTTGCAGCAACAAGCAATTTTAGATAAACAATGTATCACATCAGACAATGCTAATCAATACCAAGAGGCAGTACAATTAAATGTGGCTGAAGTGATGGATCGCATGATAGGAAAGATCGGAGATATCAGCCAACCTAACACTGCCCCGATTACGCCAAACGATGGGGGCACACGAAAGCTGTTTGCGATTCCACCGAATAGTTTCTCGCACCCTACTGCTCTGGTGTCAGCAGAAAAATTCCTCAACGATTATGAAGCATATGCTAACGCAATGAGAGTCGATGAGGAACTGAAAAGCACAGGCGTTTTAAAATTCCTATCAGGAGACGCTGAATGCTTCTACGATCAGTATAAATCGGTAATGCACGAGATAAATTTTGATACATTCAAACGAGCTTTTATTAAGAAGTTTGAACAGCTAGACTATGATGAAAGCGCGAAGGATTTCGCTATGAGAATGCAAGAAGAGGAGGAAGATGTGAGAGCATATGAAAGGGACAAGAAAATCATGTTGAATAGGGCCCCTATCTCAGAAATGGTCAAAGTGAAGCTATACGTCAATGGCTTGAAGAAAAACCTGAGAAAATTAGTGTTATCAAAAAGGCCAAGAACATTGGATGAAGCCTGTGAGACAGCACGACAGATTGAATTGAATATGGAGGTATATAAGAACGAAAGCAGATCAGAAATTTTCGAGTTGGCTAGCGCCAAGAATACAGATCAGAAGCAAGATTTCCCTAAGAAAGAGGAGAGGAAAGACAGATCAAAGAGCAGAGAACGTGAGAAAGCAAGCGAAAGTCGTGGAAGAAGCAAGGAAAGATATGCTTACCCACCCCAGCCACAATTCTTTCAGGGTCAAAATTTCCAACAACCTTTCCAGCAACCTATGTACCAACAGTCATATCAACAGCCTTACCAGCAACAGTCATATCAACAGCCTTACCAGCAACATTCATATCAACAGCCTTACCAGCAACAATTCCAACAGCCCTACCAACCAAACCCCTATTATGCACCACAACCCCCGCCGTATGGAATGAATCAATTCCCATATGGTAATTTACCCTACCAACAGAGGCCAAGATCATCAAGCAGAGGCAGATCTACAGATACAACCTCTACAATTTCTTCAGATAAATCTAGATCGTCGTCTAAAGAATCCAAGGAGAGGGGTCGTTCCAAGGAGAGGAAATCGAATCCATCAAGCAGGAATTCGTCGAAGGACGGTAAAAACCAATACCGCCCACCGACTCCTCATACAGTGAAGTTAAACTAGTCGACGGCAGCAATGGGAGCAATTGTTGTCGTACAGATGAACCGATCACGGAGACGATCACAGAAACGCCCATCGATCTAGAAGATGACGACGAACATGACCTGGACGGCCACTTGGAACTGAAAAACGGTAAGGGAGATCCTATAATATTGAATGTCAGCAAAGGTTGTATTGCGGTAAAAATTCAGGATTATAAATTCCCTGTGCTAATAGACACGGGAGCTAATCTCTCTTTCATTTCAGCAAGATTTTTCAAAGCCTTGAAGGCCAAGTTGAAGAATATGAACGCACAAAATTGTCATGTAAAAGTTTACATAGCCGATGGCTCGGCGCAGTCAGCTAGAAAAAAGGTTAGGTTTTCTTTTGAGATAGACGGTACAAAATTCAAAAACACTTTCATAGTGGTGCCTAAACTAAAAAGATCTTTAATCTTAGGGGTTGATTTCTTGAAGAAATACCGAGCTAAAATCGACTACGACCTATACAAAAGGGTATACTCCATAAGAGCTGCTAAGAAGTATATAGTAGAACCAAGATCAGAATTGATCTGTTCTAATTATGTAGTCTCGCACGAGAGTTTAAACCATACGATAGGAGTCACTGACAATTTAAGAAGGAAAAAACCAGTGAAATATTTGGTAAAAAGAGTTCTAACGAAGCCAAAAGGGCCAAGTAATAGGATTAATATGTGTGTGTTCAATGGTTCAGGTAAACGACTGGTTATACCAAAAGGTTCTTTGGTGGGAGTCTATTCAGTTCGTCAGGAAAGCGATTTTGTAAAGATTGATAGCAACCTAAATTCAGTCGATGCGGAAAACAAAAACGTGTCAGAGCCTTTTGATCTATCTAAAACCATTGGTAAAGATTTGACTGACTGCCAAAAGACAGATTTGGGAAAATTGTTGAACGCTTATGAAGATCTGTTCGTGGGTAGTGATAAAAAGTTAGGTAGAACAACTAAATATCAACATCCCATAGAATTAAAAGATAATTATCAAGCAAAACAATTTAAAACGTATCGTGTTAATCCTGTCATTAGAAAGGAAATGAAAAAAGCGTTGGACGAACAGGAAGCCCAAGGTATCATAGAAAAGACAGACGAAATTCTGGAATTTACTTCACCAGCTTTTCTAGTAGAAAAGCCTGGTTCTAAACAGAATAATCGTTCCTATAGGTTGGTCATAGACTTTCGTTTCCTGAATTCCCAGATAAAGGAACAAAGTAAACTGTTCCCCTCAGCAGAGGAAACGCTGGAAAAGGTGGGAGAAATTGGGGGAAAGTATTTTTCTAAGCTAGACTGTCATTCTGGCTTCCATCAGGTCCCAATCCGCAAAGGTGACGAAAAACTAACAGGTTTTGCAACTCCATACGGTAATTACATTTATAAAGTTATGCCAATGGGTCTAAAAACTTGCCCTAGAGCTTTCCACGGGGTGGTAGATACCTTACTGGAGGACTTGAACTCAGCCGTGTTCTACATCGACGATATCTTGATAGCAAACGATTCCTGGAGTCAACACATTCGCGACCTGGAAAAATTATTCAAAATTTTCAGGGAAGCAGATATCAAATTCAAGGGTGAGAAATGCGTATTTGGTGTGTCGAAAGTCCCATTTTTAGGATTCATGGTAGACGGCAAAGGTATTTCCCCAGACCCAGAAAAGATCGAACCCATAAGATCTTATCCTAGACCCAAAAATATCAAAGACCTGAGAGCTTTTAATGGATTGGCAAATTATTACAGAAGTTTTATCCCAAATTTCAGCGAGATTATGCATCCTTTGTACAAGCTAACTAAGGCGAGAATTAAGTTTGTCTGGGATAACGACTGTGAGAAATCGTTCGAGCTTATTAAGGAATTGATTTGCAGGAAGGTTACCTTGCGTTACCCAGATTATTCTAAGCGTTTCATTATCTCCTCAGATGCAAGTCAATTCGGTTTAGGGGCCTGCATCGCTCAAGAACATGAAAAGAACATGCTAAGGCCCATTGCTTTTGCTGGCAGATCATTAAACTCAGCCGAGGTTTCCTACAGCACAACTGATCGTGAACTTTTATCAATTAAATTCGCCTTGGAAAAGTTTGGTCATTACGTGCATGGCACAAAATTTACTATCTTGACCGATCACGCTGCTCTTTTAGCCTTGAAATCAAAGCAAAACTTAACTGGTAGGATGGCTAGATACCTTGAATTTTTTAATCGTTTCGATTACGACATTTACCATCTGAAAGGTACACTAAATTCAGTAGCTGACGCTCTTTCGAGAAGAGACTACGTCCACAAAGTTATTATACCAGAGCATGTGTCAAGAGAAGAAAAACACGTTTCTTTTAATCCTGTAAATGCTGTAAAACCCTTCGAGGAAAATGAACTCTGTGAAAATTATCCAACCATAAAATACAAACACAGATCCATCTTGTTGTCGAATCAAGCCGGCGAAAAAGAAATCGTGGAAGATTTCTCAGGAGAAGAAACTCAGGCCAGCTGTTCTGCGGTGGAAACTAGGGCTGAAAAGAAAAAGAAAGCTTTGCAATACAAAAAGGTAAACCGCAATAGAGACATAGAGCTATATGGAGGAGACATTTTAGCTTTAAATCCACTCAGTAAAAACGAAATTAGAACTTTACAGAGAGAGGATGTTTTCTGTTCAGAAATGATGGAATACCTAGAATCTAACGTTATTCCAGAGTGCGAAAAACGACAGAAGGAAATATTGTTAACAAACGATAGTTTTTTCTTGGACGAGGACGTCTTATACAGACTGCCAAAAAGAGTTAAATCTGACCCCTATGAAATCCAATTAGTAGTGCCCAAAGAGTACGTTAAACAATTGTTAACCATCTTGCATTGCAGACCTTTAGGAGGACATGTAGGGTCAACGAAACTCTTAAAACTAGCCCAAGCAAGGTATTATTGGCCTAGGATGTCCAGGGACATTATACAATTCGTGGGAGCTTGTGATACTTGCCTAAAAATTAAAAAAATGAGGCACCCCATCAAACCTCCCATGACTATCAGAGAACAATCTCCCTACCCTTTCGCACACATGGTTATAGATAGCGTGGGACCTATCACTCAGACCTCATCGGGAAATCGTTATATACAGGTTTGTTGCGATTATATGAGCAGATTCGTTTTTGCATGGCCAACCAAGTCAATTGACTCTTCTCACCTTAAACATGAGTTCTATGAGAAAGTCATTTGTAACGTGGGGGTACCAGAAGTGCTCCATAGCGATAATGGGCCCTGTTTCAAAAGCTTAGAATTCGCAGAATTTTGTAAATCTATGGGAATTAAACAGGTTTTTGGCAGCGGATACAACCCAGCTTGCCAAGGTTTAGTGGAAAAAGCGAATGGAGTGATAGTGGAACACCTGAAAGCTTTTGTCTCAGCTAATCAACGAGATTGGGATAAATACCTAAATTCGGTAGTTTTTGCATTAAATAATACCGACTCATATAGCCTAGGTTACAGCCCTTTTATTCTAGCAACCGGCAGACTAGCAAGAAGCCCGCCAGACGCAGCTTTAGCTGGACCAAATACCCCAAGAACGGTTTTAGAATCGTTAACAAATATAGTTAAGGTCCAGAAACAAGCAGCGTTAAAAGCTAGCAGTAATCTGGAAAATTCCCAGAAAAATGCCAAAGAAAGGTACGACCAAAAGGTTAACACAAAAGAGTTGAGCCCAGGGACCATTGTCTATGTAAAAATACATCGTTTGTTGGACCCAAGCACCAGCAAAAAGCTTCAGAAAAGCTATGCTGGACCATTTTTAATTACAGCTAACAAAAGCCCCACTTCCCTCATGTTAAGAAATCTGAGAGAAAACAAAGATGTACCAAGGCCGGTACACATAGCCCACGTAAAACCGTTGAACCCAGACTTAAATAGAGATTTACTTAATAACCCTAACATAAATATTTCTGAAGAAGAATGGGAAAGCTTGCAGGAGGCTTAGACGTCTAAATCGCCAGTGTGGGTTCTTAGAATGTTTTCACAAGAATAAAGCCTTTCCTTCACATGTCCAAACGGCCGACAGACATAACAAGAGTCGCGCAAGCTGCGCGACAAGCTTGTGAGGCCACACCTAAATTATCTAAAAAGCCAATGCTTGGCCAATTATGAACCAAGAAAGCTTTATCGAATAAAAGTGTTGTTTCTAGGTGCATGCTGAAAAATATTTAAGCACGGGGAAAAGCCTTAGACCCTCACTTGCAAAAGATATTTCGAAGTAGACACTTGAGCCAATTTCCACAAAAATTTTCTATCCGCTACCATGGCCATAACCACAGCCCAGAGAAATCTTTCAGAACAGGAGAAGGAAGAAATTCTCTTGGAGGCTATCACTAAGAACTTTGTGGAAAACTATTGGTATAATATTAAGGATAATACCCAGGCTACCAAAACACCCGCCTCAGACCCATCAGTTTGGTTAGGCGAAGATTGGGACACTGAATTAGCCGAAACAAACGATAAAAAAGGATTTTCACTATCATTACCGGTAGTGGAGGACTGTGCATTGCTGAAAGACTCACACAAGATTAAGATAATCTAGGATCCTGACGTAAGCCCAATACCCATTTGTTCTTTCTTTCAAGTTTGCCTTACCCTTGTTATTGTTTTTTATTCTCTCTCAGGAAACTTGTCCACGCCGTTTTTATTTTTAACAAAGACAGGTAGAAACAAGTTCCTATTTCTGTTTAGCTAAGCCTTTTCAGGACTCTTTACTACTAACACTATTAGCTTTAGTTAAAAATTCCTTGCCGAGGGAACAAATAAACGTTCTCCACAAGCTTAAGGAATTACCTTTTCGGAAGATTACCCATAGGGGGGGATATAACAGAATTCAAGCGGGACTAGGACGCCAACTAAGCCCCATTGTCTTACTAAAGCGTCCCCACGCTAGACGCTCACAAAAGCCAATTTATAGCCTTTCATGTTTAAATAATTACCAGCCAACAGCTGGAAATTAAACCCTTGTCTATAGGATTAGTACAGTGAGCCTGGACTACTATCACATGTAGCAGGTGGCCGGCGAGAAGCTTGTACACAAAAGATAAAGCATGCAAACAGGATTTTAGGGAGGTTGCGTGGGTACTTACACTTGGGAGGGGGTGGTGTCACCATAAGTTAGCTAGGCTTTGCACCTAGGACTAACGCTTAAAGAGGTGCGAACCACTGCCATTGGTCGTACCACTTGGTCAAGCCACACCCCTACTTAGGTCAACTCTGACGAGGGGAGACGCTAACCCTAAGTACAGCACTTCCATCTTAGAAGCGTAGCTAGTAAGAGCTGCACCTGACTTTGTCATCTGGAATCAAATACGAACTTCTATCAAACATGGACAAATTCACCATATTTTGGTGGTAAGTAAATTTTCCTAACGGCGCACACTGTTTTGAATGTATTTTTGCATCGGATTATTCAATGATTAGCAAGATTTCCCAGTTGTTCGGTTGATGGACTTTAGAACTATATCAAAATACTTTTCTATTCCGTTCAGGGTTTTATTGACGGTATACACCGTCCACTCAGAAGAAATCCTTAGGCAGAACTATGGCATTGTGTTCAAAAGATTGAGGCACAAACTGGATACTAGAACCAATATTCAATTCATCAAAATACAGATCCCCTTAACGGTTCCGAAACCTTGCCCTATAGACGAGCCATTTGAATCGGCCCTAGACTACTATAACCGTTTCTACGCCGACTTGGCGGGTTTGCAAGCAATAGTGGGGGAAGCCAATAATAAAACTTACGGTAGAATTTCCGCCCTGTTAGAAGGGTTCAATGTTAAAGACGCAAGAGCTAAACGGAGAGGATTTCAGTTTATAGGCAATATGTTGAACAGAGCAGTAGGAACAGCCACTGAGCCAGAATTCGAAGTAATTACTTCAGACATGAATGATCTTATCGACACTATGAGAAAAACTAAGTTAGATGATATTAAACGGGACCGCATACTAAGAGCTAATGCAATCAATGCCCATTTGGTAGCCAAATCACTATATTCTCTAAGAGCAGAAGCGGTAGACGATTTTGAAAAATTAGACAACGATCTAGTTAAAATCGTAAACGATTTGGACGATAAATTCAATTTCTCTAGTAAGAACTTCGCCAGTACAATTGCAGCAAGCGAACAACTAGCCAACGTGGCCTCCCAGTTACAGTATAGGCAAGGGGCCCTCGTGTTGCTTAATACCCTCGACTCTGTGGCAGATTCTTATCTTCCACTGTCGGTATTATCAAAAGAAAAGCTAGAAAAAGCGGTAGAAAGATTGACCATTAACATCAGAAAACATTCTACCAACGCTGTACCTCTAGGATCTTATTATGAATGGAGAAGATCGCTAGAATCAACCTTTCACGATAACTTGTTGACAATTCAGATCGCGATTAAATATTCCTATGCGCCGAACAGATATACAATTTACAGACCAGTAATTTTCCCTATCCCTATACATGCTCATTTACACGATCCTTACGGGTACACCTTGTTACAGGAAGGTGATAATCAACTGTTAGCCCTAAGCGACGATAAGCAGTATTTTATAGAAATGGATAGAGATGTGCAGGAAATTTGTAAACTTGATTATTCGAGCCATTTTTGTACTAAGAATATTATGGAATCGTCTGTTCAGAAACCTACATGTCTGATTTCTCTGTTCGCAGGGAACAATGTTGCTATTATGAAGCTATGCCATTTCAAAAGTTTTTTGACCCTTGCTATTCCTCAGACTCACATACCTTTGGAAAATGATAAGCATATACTGATTAACAGAGGCGATACAGGTATGGTCTCATGTAGAGGACAGCCTAGTAAAACCTTGAAATTGTCAGTTTTTTCAGTCGTATCACTACCATGTGGATGTGAAATCCAACTAAGATATGCTAATATAGCGGCTAAAACTTTCGGATGTGAGGAGGATAAATTTACTCTAGCAGTAAAAGCAGGTTTCAATTTACCAGTGGCAATAGCATTTAAACTGAATATTGGAGAACTTGAAGCTAGTTCCATGCATAACCAAGTCATTCAATTAGACCTTCCTACAGGAGCAGAATTGAGAAAAGCTTTTGAAAAAGTGCCGGACGAAATTCTTGACGGCGGCCTAAACGTAATCCAAATGGCTAATGAATTATTGAATGACGATACTAAGCAGTTATCTAAATGGAAAAAGCTTCACCTGACCTACGATCACTTGAATACAATTTCACCGATCGTATGGACATCTCTTATTATATCTACGTTAGCTTTAGCAGTGGCATTGACCATTTTAATTAAATTAAACAGGTACTTTGGCTTTCTCTGCGTGCTTCCCCAAGCCCACTCTCTCAACCTGACTCGCCTGAAGTTGGAACCATACCGGATCCACGACTTCGACAGAGAACCAGCGTTGGAGGTTAGGGAGAGCAAGATGCCCAGATTCCGGATCGAAGAGATGGACCACACAGACTGGGCCACCATCATCTTGGCAGTTGTAGTGGCATTTTTCATTCTTAGACTTATTTGGAAGCACTGCGGCTGCATTAGGCACCGTATGCTGAAGTGTTGCCTGTGTAGAGCCTGCTGCACCTCCGAGGAAGGTTGCCCCGATTGTGCGTGGCTTACCTTGAAATTCCAGTGGAAAGACGAGGCAGTCTCCATTCGGTTGCAGCAAATAGCTTACGAGGTGAACTGCATCACTGGAACCAGAGCCCCAATCCTCCTCACCAAGAAGCTCGAATCGAACTGGTGTCTGGCTAATACCCTCTATCTCAGCTGGAAGGGCCGTTTTGTCCTCAGATGCTGGGGTGTAAACAAGAAGTTCGAAGTAAAAGAGGAGGTTAAGGTCAGCAGAAAGCAATCTGCAGTGTTAGAGAAAATTATTAACAATCCGTGCACCGCAATCGTTCTAGTGCTAGTATATCCGAATGGAGAAAGAGTACAGGTCGAGTGGTTAAAGCAGGATCTAAACTACCAGGACTTCGATCAGTAGGTTATTTTGTTATTGTTTTTACAAGCCCTTTTAGTGTTTAGTGATCTATCCTCTCAAACCTTAGTCTACTTCTCGACGCTATGTACTAACAATTACTCCTGTCTCTTACAATATAATTTAGAAAAGGATTTTTCTTTTACTAAAATCCGAGCCATCCGCGTGTTTGAAATTTTTACATTATGTCAATTCATGTCGAATTATTTTGTAACTATTATTACCGCTGACTCCTTGCTGACAATTCATAATATTGGGATTTCCCTTAAAAACTGTTAATCAGTTATGTATAAAAAATGAAACAAACTGTTACTCACCATTTCTTGGAAGTAGTGACCAACCTATGTTTTCCTCCTGTGTTTCGTCATTAGGGTTACCCTCTCGGACGACGAGCTGAAGCCAGACGCGCCCACCTTGCCGCTGGAGCTGCCTCAGTATGCCTTGTGAAGTCGTCGGGATCCCTAACACATAACTTAACTCTAGGAACTTTTCGAGCAAACAACAAATTTAATCTTACGAACTCTTAGTAATTTTTTCAAAATGGCGTCAACCCGGCGATAGCCAGTATTTTTTAGTCGTCATACGGAGGACCATATAATTACTAAGTATTTAAGTACTAAGTATTTAAGTTTACCTTTCTCGCTTGTATATATTGTGGATTACTTTGACTTTTGAACTGTATAAAATATGTTCCTACCTGGATAAACGTCCATTTGTAGCGTGTGACAGCTCCAGTCCACGTGTGATCAGTTCCCGGAAGCCGGTGTCGCCGTAGAGTGGCAGCGGCGGGAACCACGTAGTTGTAGTTTATATTTTTTCTCTTTAACGCCAGATGGCGAGAGAAGGGAAAAACCTACCTTGCCGCCTAGGCACTGTACTGTGCCGAAGGGATGGTTAAAGTTATATTTGGATTTATGTTGTTTGGTGTGCGAACGGTGTATGTGTTTTATTTTTGTGAAAAGAGTAACAACCAATTTAAGGCGGAGGACTTAGCCTGTATCTAGGGATTAGGGATCAGGGTGAATATAGCAGGGACTCTTATTCCAAATCACGGGTTGTAGTTCTGGCAGTAAGATATAACAAACACTCTTCTCCGATACAGTGAGCTGAAGCTTGAGGTTGGTTTTTGTCGTATAACAATACTCTTTCCATAAGGTCGTGACGCGATGTTTACCGTCCGGCGTCGCAGTGTCTTCTGTGTTAACTGCGCAGTTCGCCACTATTTATATTTTTGTAGGTGTACGGTACAAAAACTTTTAGCCGGTGGCGCCATCTAGTTTCACTGTTTGGACCGCCCTATTGGCAATTTAGCATAGAGATTTTTTATTGCCTAGATTTTCATTTGTTTGCACCGTACTACTGAGGTTTTGCATGTTAAAACCGTTTTCTTATGTGTTCATGTTCGAAAAAGCGCAGCTATTGCCATGTTTCGGCCATGAAGTCTTAGTTTTCATATTTTGTTTTTTTGGTTTGAACAATTGTATTTTGACGGTATCGTCCTCTATTTTTGAATTTTCTTTGATTAAAACCTTCTTTAGGCCCATTTGCGAAAATTTGGGGAGGCGTATCAAGGTCTCAACCGTTCAAATTGATATTTTGTGATATGTTTTTACCCACGTATGGATGTGTATTACGCCATTTGTACCTGAAAATCAACGCTCGATTGATTTCTCATATCCTATTCGTTTTTGAGGTGTTAGGTTACTCGCGCAGTAGCGCGTGCCTAAAGATTTATATAGATTAGACGTTTAGATATATTTTAGTCACGTGACCCAGATCCTGGAGTCGCGCGTGAGTCGCTGTAGACCAGCGAGCCCGATCGGTTACCGCCGCGCAGTTTGGTAACGCAAACTGTACCAGCGTTAACATTTCTTATGATTTATAAAATAAAATATTATGTTCTTTATTAACTGCCTTCTAGATCAAACTAATGTTTGATCTGGAAAGAGAGGAGGGAGCTATGCTATGTATAGGTTTACTACTACTTTATTTTATGCCTTTATTATATATTACTCTTGTATTATCGACATGTATGTATGTATTGGGTAGTAACCCCCCTCTCACCTGGTGACAGGCCTGCGTGCCCAGTCACGTGGGTGACCCCCGCGTCACCCACCAACGCAGTCTAATAAACACTCTTATAATAGTCATTGCTGTGAACGGACCTTCTTATTCCATCGCTCCCTATAACATAACATTTTGTGATTCTTTCCATCGATTTGTTATTAATTTTCTATTCGATGATACTTGCATTTTAATCGTGTTTGCCAGTTGACTCCATACATACAACAAGTATATATATCCTTGTAGGTATTCAAATGTACGCTCATATGGGACATGTACTGCAGGATAACTACCCAGAAATAGTGAAACGCAGCTTTATCATCAATGGTGAGACATTTGTTGCAACATAAAATGACACGAAAATGCTATTATTTCATTATTTGATACTATATTCACCAATGATAATTATCATTCAGCTATTTTGCTTATATACTTTCGGACTTGGTATGATTTATCAATTAAAGATTTTCCTCTCGTTTGGTCCCTTAATTAGCACCAAGAATATTACCGTTGCTCTGGAAAATGTTTCGTCCTCTCGTCACGGAGGAGATGAAAAAGAAAGTTTGTATCTTAGGGGGTGAGTATTGGTTCCAATAGTATCGTTGTGCCAAACCGTCAACTACGGTATCAAAGCACGTAAAATCTCAATTGATATTGACATATCAATCTCGAAAAAGAAACTTTATTAAACATAGAAAGGGATTAGTGATAACTGTAGTGATAACATAATATCTCAAGTACACTTATTTTGTTTTAGAATAAAATTATTAAAAAATATGCATTTCGTGTTAATGTTCCCTATTTGTATGACAGCTGGATATCAGAAGGAATTGTTGAAGCATATCGACTCCGACCAACTACCGGCATTTCTAGGCGGAAGCAAGACAGATTCGGATGGCAACCCGAGGTGTCCCTCCGTAGTAAGCGTCAACATTTAAATTTCTAAATCACAGGGGAAAATCGTGATATGTGGTGCTGGCTATTTGTTTTATAAATCTATATGAGGAAACTCTCCCCGTAAATTCTCCACTATGCCGATTCTCATGCGATTCTCACAGAACTATTAAGTGGAAAAGATTCCTGTACGTGCGTCGCAAAATCGCATGAGAATCGGCTTAGTGGACTAGGCCCTAGAATGTTACAGCAAGTTGATCTCATCTTTTGGAGAAAAGTATATCATCCGATTACACAAATTATATTTCTGATAATTCAAATCTCATAGTTATATAACCTGGAGCCTTAATTATTTGGCGGAGTCCAAATTTTGCTGATAACTATTATGGAGTGCACATATTTCTGTCTTACAGATTTGTCAAGGAGGAAAGATCCCAGAATCATATTATCTCAAGGAATTAGCAGACACGAGTAACATGCACACCCATACCGTCCAGAGATCTGATCTGAGCGAACTAAGATACCCTGTCCACAAACCAGGGTCACTGTTGAGGTAAAAAGAGGACAATATTTAATCTATTATTTTGCACAGACGAGCGAATGATAATAAAGGAAACGGTCATCTTTTGAATATGAAATTCAGTCAAATATATGACAACTTTCCATGGGGAAATTTCAGTTGATATTAATATCGTTTCGTTCATTATTTCAATTTCAGATGGGAGTTCAAAACTGACGGATACGATATTGGTTTCGGGGTGGCATACGAAGGACTCAAAGGTCGGGAGCAAGTTCTGAAAATAGAGCGAGTCAATAGTCACATGGTTCCAGAAGACGGAACACTGACATGTGACAGAGCAGGGCAATGTGCGTAGACCATTTTCTATAATATTTCAATTCAAAGATTCTTTATTTGTAAATTGTAGGTGTTGATTACAGAGGTGGTTCGATGTCTGGTTATAGAAAGTATTCCTGAAACCAGGTCTTCCAAAGAGTGCCTGAAGTGCCTGATATTTCGTATTATATAATTAAGAGTTAGAAGAATAAAGGGCCTAGTCCACTAAGCCGATTCTCATGCGATTTTGCACCGCAGAAGACTCTTTTGCACTAAATTATGTGAGAATCGCATGAGAATCGGAATGGACTAGGCCCTTAATACTTGTAATAACAGGTTGTGTTTTGGAATGATGGCAACAAAGCATTGCTAAAATATAAATCAACGCCAATGTTTAATAAAAGAAACTTATGTAAATCCAAGATCAATTTTGACCAATTTTGAATTATCGTATTCGTACTTATGCATTGCAATCGTAATTGTAAAAGTTCGATTCTAAAAATGTATTTTCCTTCTCAAGAATTTATTGGAAGCCATTCCCCAGGCCAGATTTGTAGCACCTTTTTATTGAAGCTATCAACAAATAAATGATATTTTTATTATTATATTTGTATTCATTTTTCTTTAATTTAAGGTATTGCACCAGGTAAAGAATTGGTTTAATTTTGTATTGATTCCGCGGTCGTACACCGTACACCTATGATATTTGTATCATTATTATTTCAGATATCATCCAGTTTGATAACAGCTATAGCTGGGCCCGAAGTAAGGAGGTGTACTTCAATATTGATGTTGTAGCACCAGACGATATCAACACAATGGCTGATCTGGACCAGGTCGTCCAAGGGGGCAGCTGGGAGAGGGTGGCCCACGAAACGATTACAACCAAGTTATAGTTTTCCTCATTAAACACTAACATTTAATAGTTTGCCCTAGCAAAATGTGACGGCTCTCTAACATTTAAGCACACCTTCATGGGCAGAATATGCCGAGGTGGGCAGATCGTAAAGTGGAGCTTGTGATATAGAAATGTACAGTTCCCATTATAGATATTTGCTCCATATTTCTATTCTTCAGAACAATATTCCTATGTATTACAGTGTAAAGAAATTTCATTTCTCATCTTTCGTGATGTATGAATTCACTGGTATTAGTTTTGGTGCTTGTTGGTATGCGTATAGAAAGCAACAAAGGATTAAACCATTTTTTCGTCCTGATACATGGGATATGATAGGGAAAATAATTGTATTCATGATTCACAACTTTCGTTTAAAATGCAAGCAACCAGACACATTTACATTTCGCAATATTGAATGTGAAGGAATAGTATGATATTTGACAAACTTGGATCACCTAATTTCATTAGGATAATTTATTCAAGCGCTTTGAGCTTATTTGAATTGTGATAAGTTTTGTAGAATAGCTTCAACGAAAGTGCGCTATTCATCGAACGCATAGACAGACTTGTTTTAGTTTCTGACTTTGATTTAGTTGCCCTAATGACCCAATGTTGAATGACATCAATAATTTATAGCGAGAATATTTAGCAAAATGCTCTAGCAATGTTGTATTAAAATGCATGATATTATTTCCTGGGAACATGAGTTCGGTAATATACTTCAGAATATTGTTTATATATAAAGGAAATGTATATGTGATATACGGTAGTAGCTATGTAAAAATAAGTGCCATATGGGATATATCTTTCCATGGAAATGCATTAACCATTTTCATCAATATCGTATTTTTGTGATGAATTTAAAGTATGGATGGATGGAGAAGCCTTTATTCACAATGCTATGTCCATGGTCAACCGATTTTATAATTGAAACTCTTATGAATGGTGCTGTAGTATCATGATACGACGATTGAAACGATTTCATATAAAACACAGTAATAAGTTGGGCTAATTATCCGATGAGAGTACCAGCCTTACACATTACGGCATGAACAAACATAACAAATAATTAATGATGCAAGTAGAGTGGATGGACTTCGGCGCCGATAATTATTCGATAACCCGCGTCGAGTTCCAGTCACTATTTTATTATGTCCCCTTAGCAAAGAAGAATATTGATATAAAAAACCTATTCTGTTTGTTTCTATTCTAAATCACCATGAAGCATTTAATAATAATATTATTGTTTATTTGTTATTTGTATTTCAAAAATTGAACAAAGACGTGCTACACTTCTGGTAAGATGCCTAGCAGTGTGAAATATGTTGATTAATGCATGATGCTAAAGGGAAATGGTTAAATGAAAAAACAAATTCGAACTCATATGGTATGTGTCCAATATGAATATTTTATTGTACGTACCCCCCTTATTGCACCCACCTCTCATTAAGCATGGGAATTTAATAAGTGTATGAAACTACATTGTTTCTCTTTTCCTAGCTTCTATGTACTTGGAAATTATAATCGGAAAGAATCATTATCGGTTGAAAATTGCCCCTTCGAACCAAAGTGGATACAGGAAAGATTCTCAATGATTTACCTTTAGAAAGGAAATTAATATTTATTTCGGACTGGAACATATTTTGTCTAATTTATATGGAGTTTCTGACCATTGCTGATATGGAGAGACAGGAGGTGTACATCGTGAATGACAATGGGATATTTTTAATATTTTATCTTATCTGATTTTAATGTATCTGTCACTTGTCTTCATGATTGCAAATAAACACCCTGAAATATGAATTGCCTTACGAAGAGAAATATTTGTGGGAATGGGATTCTGTAACTAAGATTTATGTTCTGTATACCCATGGTTTCTAGAGGTTGCTATTTATTGTGAATATTCCAACATTTAAGAAAATAATCACTGTTAATAAGAGTAATTTCAACGATATAAGAGAAGTTCCAACGAAAAATCCCCAACAATAATTAGACGGCTGTTTCTTGTGAAACTGCCAAGGGAGCTTTTATAACACAAACATATGACACATTGTAATACATAATTTAAAGAAAGAACTTTGCATTTCATTCGAATTGATGTTATTTGGGAATGGACATCTATACAATGTTCTAAATATTCAGCGATATATTCATTAACACATTGCGATCAATAGATTTTAGCATGTGTACGTGCGACATTCTTAAGGCAAGCGACAAATAAAATTGGCCAGTATGATCTCATGAACTAATAATCGTATGGCTTCTCAGCGTCGGGACTTCCATCAGAACATGGTCGACAGTGACAGTCCCTTGCTGCCTTCAAACTAACCACAATGTCCCTGCTGCCTGTGAGAGTCCTGCACGTTCTCACCACTCTTATGGTCTCCTGCATAGATGTATTAAATATATTCATGATAGTAGTAGTTACAATGAGCAACACAGAAGGAATGATCATGGTGGTAGTAGTTTTAGTGGAAGACTTGTGTGGGCGGGGAAGGAATGTAGCATTAAATCGTATAGACTGAAGAACCTGTATGGACTAGCTAAAAGCTTTTACAGTCTAGGTCCAAAGATGGGAGAGTCCCTTCAGACGAAGGGAAAGCATCTCCCCTCAAACCGCAAAGTGCCATTATAATTCCATTAAGCCCGCAAAATATCATTATATTCCCATTAAAACGCCGAGTCTTAGGCAAGGAGACTGACATGCGAAGTAGGCTGACATACCATTCTTATCTGATCTGAGGGTTTGGACCTAGAGTGTTCAGAAAGCGTTTAGCTAAAAGCTATTACCTATCCCATCATTCAGGCATTAATAGGTTGATAGTTGCAAACTGGATACTTTAATTTAGTTAAATCTGGTAGAGAAAACTAAAGACTAAATCGTAATATAAAGCAAAAAAGAGTGTCTCTGTGTGAATGAACTTTAAAATGAATTAAATCAATTTAATGTAAATATGAAAGGAAACTGACCGTGGTGAGAGGCTTACAGCAGTAGCAGTACCTGACGGTGTGCATGCTCTCGGAGAAGGTGACCCATTCCTGGAAGGATACGGACCGACACTGGCCCCTGCATGCGTGGGTCCACAAACTGACAACACCACACCCTGGAACAGGTATCTGCAAATAAAACAGATTTTTTTTTTAAATATTTTTTCTTTAGGTTAATGAGCAGTTATATCAGTTTAATCCAATATCGACAATAGGTAGGCTATATAACATATGGCTCCCCAGATACGAATTTATCATCATTATTATTATTGATCAACACATCCAACCAGATGTAATGATAATATATAAGGAGTGCATTCTTAGTTTGCTTGATGTACTATTATTTAGTACAGTAAACAGTGAAATGGATTAAATTAAATCGCATTTATTCAAGCTGCAAATGTTAAGGCTATAGGAAACAATTAATAGTTTCCAATCGTCGGGTATCAGGTTATCTGATAGGTTACACATGCATGTGTAACATTGCATAGATATTGATTTACTTTTGCAATGAACCATCGGAAACTTGATTTCCACGGACCCAGATAAGAGACTTTGATTTTGACAAAAATAAAGCACCAATGCCATCAATGTTCCAAATGAATTGGTCATGATTTGATAGGGTTTGGGCTAATTTAATCTAATCTGCGCATTCCATCTTTAAACTTTGGTCTATTCAGATTATACGATCAGGACACAACGAAAACCATTCTCCGGAATGAGAGTGTATCGTGAATGTAACCACTACCTGAATAAAAATCTGTTGAAAAAAATGAACTCGCGCACCCCATTCACATTTATAAGTTCATGTCACACACATTATATATGCCATGTTAAATATTAAACACACCTCTATACACTTTTGTATTAGCTCATATTGTTATTTTGGAGGGGAAACCTATCATATACTGGATGTAATAATTATGAAGACAAACAGAAATCGGATACTATACGGAATATGGCACTATGAATGACGGCCGGACTAGAAAGAGTAGGCCTAGTCATAGGAAGATATATCTTCAAGATGCGTTAAGAAATGGTTAGATTTAAATCATGATACTTAGCCTAGTTGATAATTTGAATACCAAAGGTGATTCGTTGATTAATCTATCACATTAGATATAGAGATATAGCTTATGACTAATGGCAACGCGTGAGAATAGTTCAACTTTGCGTAATTTCCATGCATTCGTAATCATTTTGACCAAAACTCTCAAGTTAAACTTACTATGTGAAAGGGGAAAACGCGATGCCATATATTAGCCTATACAAGGCTTTGTGACATTAGGATACAACCTCTAAGAGTACTCGAGAGCATCTTTTGTCAGAAATACTTCGGGAAGATAGAAATTGGCAGTTTTGCTGTCATTATTGTCAGGAGCCAAAGGGACTTTTGTCTCGTTTTCCTCCAAGTTTCCTCAATTGATATTCTAAACCTTACCCTGATTCTCATTGCCTGTCTGTGGCATTGCTGACGTCCATTGAAAGCTTGCAAATCATGGGCACGCAGACCTGGCAAACAACTGACAAGTAGTATGGCTAAGGAGAAGACAAGCCAAAGGCAAGATAAAGATCCTGAATTCCGTGACAAAGTCAGTGACAGTATTCCATATGTATTCTTTTTGTCCTCTTCTCTCGTAGTCATTCTAGAGTCGTGAAAAAGTGGGTACGAATTCTGAGACAGAAAATGATACTTATTGATTAAAACTCCATTTATAGTTTACATATAACGTTATATAAGATGTTTTCATGGGCCTAAAAAGTTATAGACATATACAAGAAATTGAAATTGGGGGCAGGTTTTCTTGTGGATCCCCCAAAGACCAAATTTATTATCTGATTGCCATGAGTCTGTATGGTGACACACAGATTTTCTTTAACTTTTGATTGCTCTGAACATATTGTTCTTCCTTTATCAAGTTTATGGATAGAGATAGATAACAAGTTACATGACTAATCTCCGAGAACGTGTACCGTATGTTACTTATGCTGTAATTGAAATATTTAAAAAGTCATTGGAGAGTTATGCTCGATTTTCAAAACAAATTTGACTGAACTACTTACTGTTAATGATGGGTGTCAGTCGCAAATCAGGAAAAATAATTCCCTTTCATTTGATAAAACCAATTTTCTCCACCGTTATCTTGCCCTCACAACCACAGAAGAAATTCCAAAGATAATCGTCCCAGGATTTTGTTCGATCCTTATGACATAATTCCAATTATAACCTTATTCCACTTGTACTAAGAAGGTTGGTTAATTCTGGCACTATACTCTATTTTAGAAGCATGTATATGTCATGAATAGATGTATGTGTAGGCCTATATCAGTAGCTCGCTTTCTCACAAATCACACTTCTTTGAAAAAGAAAAGCTCGTGTGGAAGTATCCAAAGTCCCTGAGAAATACATCAACACCAGTAAAGTATTTGGCAGTCCAAGTGCGTGTACCCTCCTCCCTATTGCATTTATGTGCGAGCGCTTTATCAATAATGACGCGGTTCCTTTCGTTGCTTGAAGTCTTAGGAGAGCAAGTTGTCTAAATGAGTTATAGGAACGGAGCATTTATAAGTGAAGCCCGAAAAATGCCCTTCCACCCCTCATTTTACCACACATAGCGTGGTAGTCGTGGGAGTGACAATTTGTGTCTATTTCGAGCATTTATAGAGTGATTGGCCGACTCTAGTGGGAAATTAACTTGAGAATACTTTGCATTTGTATCCTTATTGCGTTATTCTATTTGAAAGGATCAGCGACCTGGCCAGCCTTTCCCAACATTAATATCCCCGTTTAGTGCTCCATGCGTGTGGCTAAGCTTCTTCGTAGCCTTTCTTATGCAACAGGTCCCTTATTATAAAATACATTTTCTTTAGAGGAGAGAGAATATTTGATATATATCCCTTATTATATATATAAGCGGTTCTATTCTTTTTTATATATAAGACAGTGACAAGTAGGAAACAGGACAATCCCATCTTTAACTTCAGAATGATTCCAGGACATGTTCGTACACAATCTGGACATAATTTTAGTGAAATACGGATAACAGATTGACGCCAAAATAGATATTGGGAGCTTCAAGCTGATGCACACCCACCCAAAAAAAACCTATCGGATGATGACAAATGCATTTTTGAATGAGGTGTTCCAAAATCGGTAGTGTCATTTTATATAACTTGATCCAATGTTTCCTTGTTTCAAATCACCTGTAGATTATTTCAGATATCTATTTCTCATTAACTACTTTAAGGATGGAGGGGGAAAAATGTTGAAGAACTGAACAGATTTGAATGTTGTTTCGAGTGTTTTTCTTTTATTTGGCACGACTAAAATATTAATTGTCGCTATACTCTAGTAGCATTCAAAATGACAACTCTGATAATGCTGCTTACATTTAGGAACGCATGACATTTTGCAGGTGTATATATTTCAGGCCTGGCTTCAAGTTGAGGCCTACAATGGCAACATAATCTGACTGTTTATAATCAATACTAATTAACCTCTCCACGAGCGGGGCTATGCTCCGCCCACCGTCTCCCGGGACTCCATGCGGTGCCACCTCAGACAAACAAACCCATGACGGCCACTGTCCAGCATTAAAACTGCCTATATAGAGGTGTGTTTTGATCTTAATTTGGACCCAGATACTAAATTTCTCTGATATTTTCTCAACGTACAACATGTAGACATCTACACTAAGGATATGATTATATATCAAGTCTCAGTGGCAACGAAAATTATGTTTGATAGCATAAGATATAGAGAAAGAGGCAAAAGTTTTACCCCTGGACAAAGGTATGAGATTAGTTTATAACTAAGATCAGTACTGGCATGACTATGGCTTATTGGAAATTGAAATTAACATCCATTGTGGAGATTGAGTGAGTCAGTATTCAAGCATATTGTTTTATTATTTTGCATAAAATCGTATGATTAATGTTAAATATTTTCAGATAAAACGTTAGGCTACTTCTATACTGAATACTAAAAGATTGGCAACTCATAAAGAAGAACTGTTTAACTTTAATGAAACAATGTTAATTGTTTGAATGTTTGGCCTTAATTGAAATAAAATAGTAATACTCCATGATGAATAACATCATATTCAACAGCATGTATAGCTATGTCTAATGGCATATTTAAATGATCAATAGTTGAAATTTTCAAACGAGGGATTTAGGGAGATGGAGAGAGATTATTGCTAATGTAAGATATAAGTTGGATCTTAGTTATACATTTGTCTCCTGAATAAGGAGATTTTTTTAGAAGGGATCTATCTTTTTCCACAAGTTTGATCTGTTATTTTGGTGATTTTCTTTATGTTTCTTAAAACCAGCTGCCCTGGTGAGGGTAGGGTGTATTGGTGGGTCCATACCACGAATATAATAGTCCAAAACACTTCAAATCCAATGAAAAATGCTATATTTGTGGCAAAACATGGTATGTTTCTATAGTAAAGTATAGGCCGTGTTGACGTTTGTGTCTGAGGTCCGAGTTGTAAACATGCAGTGTGTGCAATACATGGCCATGTGGGCCACATCTGTTTATGGTTTCAAGCGCGCTGACTGGCTATCGCTTATGTAAGGTGGGTGGACCTTCGATGCTCGTGGAGAGGTTAATTGTATTGATTTTCTCTTGAGGTTAACAAATAGTGGATTTTAATTCTCAAGCGTATTTAGTGCTACTGTAACTTGTTATTTTATCAGCACGTTTAAAGAAAGCGGATTTTAATTCTGGAAATGTATTAAGTACCATCTTATATTGTTGAATCTGAGTCATACACAGATATACTCTCATTCTAGAAGAAAATCTTTTAAAATCAGTAAAAATGTCTCGAACACTTAAAGCAACCTATTTTTTTACTCTATACGAATCCACTCTTGACTTGAAATATACGGCAGAAAATTGATCGGAAATGAAAACAATTAACAAATCATCACATTTTTCTCCAGCGTATTTTCTAAGGCAATTCTTAGCCTATGAATGCTTATAATTATATAAGACTATTAACTAATAATTATCAACATAATTATTTAAACCGACTGAAGGGCTCTGACAAATACGGCTGCTTTCTACCTCTTTAATACTTCATTAAATCTCGCATAAACTAGACTGCAACCTAGATAGGTCCTATTGTATTTATTCCTCTGTTATTGTGTTCGTTGGTTACACATTAAACAGAAGTGTTTATTACAGGAATATGATTAAAAAATTAGAATGGCTTGATTCCCAACCTGGAGTTTGACTTTAAGAGATTGACAAGAACAAAGTGTGTGTCACATAATGACTAGACGTACACATGTAGGAATTCTCAAACTACATGCGAATTAATATAAACCAAATGTAACAATAATTTACACAGAGGTAGATTAACACAAACCTGTGATACATGATCAAGCAACTTAGGATCGGACAACAGAGTCTCCGCGCTTTTGGTCAAAAGAAATTCCAAACTTTTCAAGGCCTTTCCAGACCCACTTTAGTGATTTTCCAGGCCCATTTCAGTGATTTAAATAAAATAAAATATAAATATAATATAAACATAATATAAAATGATTGTCCAGGCCCTTCGACCGCAATGCCCATTTTCCAAGGCTTTAATTCATTTTTTCCTAATTCAAGGCTTTTCCAGGCCCCCTGGAGACCATAGCTGGACTGGCTTGAGGGGTAGGTTGTTACTAACCGCAGGTCGCAATTAGGCACCAAAACAAGATAGCTGCAGATCTTAGTCTCTATTTTCATGCGAGCAAATTCGAAATCATTATTCATATTTGCTGACAGATGTCTCAACGCGTGATCTGCGCCCGAAAAACTCATGCCAAACTGGTAAACCCTTTCATAATAAATATAAAATACAGATTTCAGTTAAATATAAAATACAAAATGGCTTTGATTCAAGAGAATGGGCCCCTTATCCCAACGTGACTCTCTTGTGGAATGTTCAGCATAATTAGTACTTTAATTTCAATCAGCACCTGACTAATATTTGTGCACCACATTCCCTATCTACACGTATTTATGATCCCAAAGAATCATGGTTTATGGAAGAATACATCTAAGCACTGACAGCTATGGCAGTTTTGAAGTCGATCAATAGGGTTGAGTCTTCACCGAGGTGTACCTCCGGCCAATCGTTTTATCTGTTTATAAGAAAAGGTACTAATCATTAAGTCTAATATTCTGCCATATTGTATTAAACAAATTAACATGATAAACGGATGTACATGTTATCAAATTATGCTAATGAAAATTGATATGTTAATTATTGGTTTCATAAGTTGGAACCAAAATGTACTAAAAATATAATGTTGAGTTCGTACATTTGGAAATAAAATTAAACAATTAATAACAATTAAACAAATTAACATGGTAAATGGATGTGCATGTTACCAAATTATGCTAATTAAAATTGATATGTTGAATTGGTTTCATAAGTTGGAACCAAAATATACTAGAAATATAAAGTTGAGTTCGTACACTAGTTTGGAAATAAAATGTACTTGTGGTGTTAAACAATTGTGATTACTTAAGCACAGATCATTATATTAGATGAACTTTTGTGCTTTACAATACATTTAGTGAATTTTCTTTTGCTGATCGACACATGAAGTCGGTTTACCTTTTGTATATCGGACTTTAAACCGCGAATGGTGGCTTTCGTCATTTCCATTTGCTTTTCTTCATCGGCCCGCTTTGCTTCCCATTCATGACGTTCATCCAAATATTCCTGCCTTTGTTCACCCAGTTTCCTACGATTATGAAGTTAAAGATGACCTTTAATCAATGTTTCTTGATATTGTTGCCTTCACCGAAAAATATTCTTTCCTTTTATAGCCAAAGTACATTGTAGTTCGGCACACTGATTAAGAGAAAATTTGCTGTTAGGTCTTAAATTAATGCTTTCCTGGGACAATTTCGGAAAGAATGAAAAGAAATGGAAATTGACCAAAAGACCAGCGTTTTTGGTTAGACAATTTGCTCAGATGATCGGCTTTCAGCCAAGAACAGAACTGGGCTCTTTGAACAAAATGAACAGATATATTATTTTTAAAAGAACACAAGATAGATATTTGCGAAGTATAAAGCTAGAACTTTTGCAGTGAAAACAAATAAGTTCACTTGCTGGGTTAATTACTTTCCCGATAAAGCCCTGCCAATAATATCCTTAACCATACCTTTGCTTCAACCTGAGTTCCTCAATTTCCTGGTCAATCATTTGTTCCTGATATGAAATTTGTTCAGCGAATCTGTCTTGTTTTCTTATTTCGTTATCTATTTTGCCAATGCGTTCTTCAATGTTTTCGATTTCTGAGTCCAGAACTTCGCATCTTATTTCGAGGGTGTTGTACTCGCTTTGATAATCCCTTGCTGAAATTTGGATTTAAATAAAAAATAACTTTCAATCGGGCCCAGCAATATCATCATAATAAAATTATATATATTTGGATACGTTTCCCAATAAATTAGTTTGATGAAATCAGAACCACATAACATTTATACGCCAAAAATGAAAAAAAAAAGAGTTCAAGATAATTTGGATGTATGCTTTAATCAGTAATGAGGTGAAAATGTTTAGGATTTTGAAATGTTCGTGAAACATGTGTTGAGGGTTTTACTGCTCCTTAATTGTATCCCTGGAGGTTAATGCATTCAAACTGGGAATTAATTGCCTCTGATTCAAAATATATTTCTATGTCGATAAAAGACAAAATATCACTCAAACTTCCAAGGCCACCTTGAAAGAAATGTTAAACGAGTGTAAATACAATAATTATGCATGATATCAATGAGCTTTGGGAGCATATTCAATTATTGATAACAAAATTAATAGAAACTATATCCGCATAATATCAATTTCCACTGATATGTTTGGATGGAAATATTGATATTGTTTTATGATTAGCATAAATTAGAGACGCAAATGTTCATGAGTATAATAGTACTGAGAGGGCCCTTACATCCTGACTAATGTAATTAAGTAATGTTTCCTAAAGCCAACACATATTTAGAGTCGGGAATCGATGAGAATATATACAGATAAAGATATGTACATTTAAAACGAATCAATTTTTCAAATCAAATGTGACCAGCCACTTCCCAATGTTTGAGACAACGCAATAACATTATCCCGTTGTCCTTCCCATCGGTGGCTCGTACCATCAATACGACACTGGATGTGGTGTTAAAAACTACCTGTCAGAAGTTGTTAATCATAGAGCACCCTTAGGCCCAAGTTTATATGAATATTACCATCAATTAACTCGACCCATCCTAGTGAAAAGAAATTAATCTATGAAAATTAGGATGATATAAAAAAGGCTTTCTAATTCTTTCAGAAACAGTAACAGAATTAAACTGAACAACATGAAGTATGAATAAAATCTATAATTTCTTGTATTAGCAGGGAAGGAAAATATCAAGTAAGACATAACCCAAAAGAAAATTTAAACTGAACATATTTTTGGTAATACACAGCGTGTGGATATCATATATATTGTCAATATTAACCATGCTTTAAACTGTATACATGTATATGGGTGCGACATTGGAGAAAGATTTATATCATTAACCTTTCTGCTTTGGCTCATGCTTTTTTGGAGTTGTCCTGTGGGTCGGGGTCGATCGCTGGCTATTCTCCCCCTGGTATTCCAGGATGATCTGTTGCATCATGATATTGCAAGTGACACTTTGTACATGTGTGTCACAGCCTGGGCATCTATCTCTCCCCTCAA
Source organism: Sthenelais limicola (assembly GCA_942159475.1). NCBI lineage: Eukaryota > Metazoa > Annelida > Polychaeta > Phyllodocida > Sigalionidae > Sthenelais > Sthenelais limicola. The sequence continues at coordinate 48,834,432 of OW804096.1, read as the reverse complement.
GGCAAGGGGAGCAATATGTATGTCCACAGGGTATGAGCAGCAGTGGTGTATATCTAGGGGCAACCTGAAATCCAACAGGAAATTTTCAGATTCTCTGGCTAAAAGTGTTATCGCATATATATATACCGGTATGTGTTTGTGCTAGTAGCACATCAATACTGATGGCCAAAAATATTAATAGAAATGTGTATAATTCAAATGTTAACCCCCTTCCTAAAAGTACATCACTTATGACTAAAGGGGTAATTATTATTAATATACCCACCATTATTTGCTGGCAAACTTGACAATGATGGCTCTGCAAAGATTGACGACCGTTTGTCCCCTTCATTGACTGAATCTCAGACTCGTTGGCTTTCAAACCATTCTGCCCATCGTCTTCAACCTGGTATGCATTTGGTTCTGCCTTGAATTGCTTTTTTACTTTGTTTATAATTTGATCCGCTAATGTATTGAACATCTCCGGCGATAAAGATCGATGTGATGTTCGAGATAACAATTGTTCATTAGTTGCACTTCTAAAATCAGATTCTTCATCTGATGCAGTATAGTTGTCCCCATCTTTATGGTTTTGCCGTGCCTGTAGCCAGTTCTCAAAACCGCTTCCCTTTTTGTTTGAAGAATATGCGTCAGGCTCATACTGGGGAGTCTTGTGAGGTGTTGGACTTGATATTGTATGTGTCTGTCGCAGTAATGCTCGGGGAGGTCCGCTAGATTTATGTCCTGGAAGATAGTTAGTTTATTATTACCATCATCATTATTAAATTCTTTAATGTATCAGTTTGTTAATATATGTATACAATTGGTAGGGCACCTCTGACATTGCCAGGCCTTTCAGTACACGCCAGGAAATGGACATAAAATTAGTTTAGCATAAACAAAATTGGATACTCACTGCTACACCAAAACTAATATGCGATAACAACTACAGAAAGTTAAATGTATCATATTCATGAACTACTACATTAGTTTACATTCATAAACTACTACAATTTGGTTTTAGATGATATACCGAGCTACCGATGATATAGCTATAGTACTTGATATGAAGTGCATACTATAGATGTGAGATGAGTAGGATAATAAGGCAGGCGTGTTTCTCTGTGTATAAAAAGAAATAAACAACCCATCCTTGAGTCAACACACCTCTATATACCGAGGTAGTATGTTGTAGTTACAGACATGTTGAAAAAGCAATGGTATAATGTGATTGTCACGCAACTAAATACATAATTTAAAATAAGGAAAATTAAAAAGAATGTGGTAAACGTTTGTTTGTACTGAGATAAAACATAAATGCATATATGATGTACCATGATTCTCCGTACCTCTGTAATGGGGTAAGGGCTTAGACTAGGGTTTATATTCACATGGTGAAAAGTAATAGTATAAAGTCAGTGTCCAATGGCTAAATAAATGATTAAAAATTAATGGATGAATTGATAGAGAGAACTGATTGACTGCCAACTGGGTAACACGAGTTTATCTTAATTAGGGAAGGTTGTTCAAAGAAGCAAGCAATTTATACAATTTCAACGTCATTATTTAATTTGATAAGCCTGTCCATTTAACCAAGTAGCCTGACTATATGTACAGTCCCAAAAGATACTGCCACCATAAAGAGATAAATACCAGAACATTGTCAGAGTCAAACCAACGATCCATATATGCGAACCTATAGACTCGTTGGTCTAATGTTTAAATAAGTACGTGATTATAAAATAAAATAAGGAAAAGTGCGCTAAGCTTAAAAAGCAATAACCTAGCAGTTCGAATAGATATATGTTTTACCTTCTGTTTTACCTTCTATGTTACACAATTCTAGATTGTTGGATAATATGAAAAAGAAGTGTGATGTTAGGAAACATGTTGTATTGCAATATGATGGAAAACAGCTATATTTAATGTGTCAGTATTATGTTGTCAATGTATTGTACTACATGTATTACAAGCTGGAACAAATATATTCGATTACTTTTAAAATTATTAATGATACCTCATATAAAAATCTGTATTTTTTTGAAGAAAAAACTAGGTTTTTATGGATGTTTTTAATAGGATCGGCCTTGTACAATTCCTAGTACCGATTATAATAATTGTAGTAACAGAATATGAACTTCTGGCTAGTTTCATTAATATAATATAGCTGGATGATATCAAAATGTAGCAGACATTTAATACACATATTACAATCAAATCTCATAATCTTCTATAATACGACTCCGTGAAATTCATGAACGACCTTTTTATCTGACGTGTATCTCTCCTATATCTTCAAACACAAATAAATCTCATTTACCATCGGTGGGACTGGTGCTTGTCTTGGATAAATGTTTGTCTCTGTCCTTGAACCAATTCTGTTGTCTCTGTTTTATCTCTCGGACCTGTAAAGTAAAATCCACATAATTAATCTCTCTCTCATGTACTTCTACCAACGTAATTACCCCGAGAGGGGGAATGGGTTTCTTATCTATTCTAGCTAGTTTCGTATCCCCCTGTCTCACAAGATTCTTATCCCCCTGTCTTACAAGGATGACATATGTCTTGCAATGGCCAATTGAGTTGATTAATATTCAGTTGTGAGAGTACAATTAAACTGAAGCCGTATGTATTGGTTTCAGCAGCTTTGTAAAGAAGGCAAGACAAGAGGCGAAGGGATTCCTAATTTCGCCATGCCGGAAAACTAATATTCTACCCCCTTCATCGGTTATATCCGATAAATTATATGGTCGATTCTCACGAAATGGGGCAGGTAGCGCTGCGTTTAAAGGTTCACTAAGCATACAACTTTATTCTTTTTTGTTTAATTTTAATTCCCATTATTTATATCTCACTTCGAGCATTCTGGAAACCAATGCGATCTCCATGAGTTGTCATTTTGAGAGTTCGCAACTTATTTATGCATAGCCATATCTGGAAATGTATATTATGTACATAATAAGATAATAAAATAGACGTTTTTAAAAACTGAAATAAACGTACTGGTATATAGGCACTAAAAATGGTGAATTTATGAAGAGATTTCTACTTCATGAAACGAATCCGACCATTTACTAAGCGTCTTTTGTTTATTTCTGGGAAAAATATAGGAGATATATTACGTCGGGGAGGGGGGGGGGGGGGCTTTAAGTTTTTCGAACCTCTACACATTTCAGACCCTCTCAAAACTCATTGAATATGTCATGCAACATGTTGGGAAGGGTATAAATTGTAAAAGCAAATTCTCATTGGGCAACAGTTCGGCTGTGAACTAGTACAGTTAACGTAGTACGGTACTGTATAGGGTCAGTCCGGGGGGTCAGTACAGTTGACTAGGACTATAGATCTATAGGCCTAGCCCTAGGTGTTAGGCCTAGTTGATAAAACTCTAGGCACAAGGTTAACTAAAAAAGTAATTGATTCTGAGAGTGAGAGAGAAATGTTCATCCAATCCAGTAGCAATTTTCAGATAAGATGGGCCAATTAAGCAGATACAACCTATAGCATGGGCCCCGGGCTAGCTACAGTTACGATTACGCCTACGATTACAGTTAGCCTACACACCCCCATGTATAGGCCTACCAATTCATTCATTATCGCTCAGGTGGTCTGATCGATGTATCGCGTTAACAATTAAAACTGTGAGCGGATATATTTACCTTTTCAGCAACTTCGACCTTTTGTGACTGTTTACGATCTGTCGCCTTGAGTGGCATTATTCATGGACAGACTCGGACAGTTAACTGTTTTGAGTTTTTAAAAACAAAACAAACCCAGAGTACATGGGCGGCTTCGTCACGCCTATCCGGCAGGTTTTGTTGATGCTGTTGCTGGGCAACCATGAAATGTCAAGGTCGGCAAGGGGGCGAGACGGCGAGCACCTGTGCGGCCCGTGAAGGCAGCACCTGCTGTAGACATTGTTATTATCATTTGTTGACGGCAGAATATTTACAGACCGCTCATCATTAAAAAATCAGCGCTAATAGTTTTTTTACTTCTCGGTAAAAACTGAGAAGTATAATGATTCGGGTACCATTCTCATGATTCTGTCAATCATCTTCATCCATCATGAATGTGTGAGATGGTTGTGGGGTAACAATCAGTGTGAAATCATCTGCCTGATCAGTTTGCATGTTTGCAGAAGGCTTATCTACTCCACCCATTTCCCACCTCCAAACCTCCACCCTGCCCCACTCTGGTTAATTACATGATAAGACAAACAAGGCCTGCCCTTGCCTTCCAGCTCCCTCTCTCCCTTGCCCCCATCTCTCTTTCTCTCTCACTCTGAGTGCTGTTTTAGTGCATTCTACTAATTTTAGAGAGATGTGCAGACTACAAAGTAAATGTGCCAAGAGTTGAATTGAATAAAGTTATTTCTCAAAGGTTAATTGAATAAAAGTAAATTTAAAAAAAAAAACATTCTAAATTTTACAAGAAAGTTACAAACTATTTAGCCTAGCCTAGCTACTACTTTTTGGTTTTAATAACACTTTTTTTTTATACCAACAACTTTTTTTCAACTGTCTTTTTTTTATGACAAACTTTTTTACAACCAACTCTTTTTACGACCAACTTTTTTTTATGACCAACTTTTTTACGTCCAAATTTTTTTACGACCAACTTTTTTTTACGACCAACTTTTCTTTCGACCAACTTTTCTTTCGACCAACTTTTTTTAAGACTAACTTTTTTTCAACTAACACTTTTTTTCTCCAACCAACATCTATCAATATGATGGATACAAAACTGATTCCAGTTTTTAAATCACTGAGCTCCACATGCATTGTACAAATACACATTGAATTTGGAACAAATTTTGCGATTTAATTACAACTTTTGACACTATTTAACTGAAAAAAAATCTCTATTTTTGCTAATTCATATATTTCAGAACGCCCTCACAAAAAAACTAGACGGTGAAAACTATATTTTTTTCATTTATAACAAAGAAGACACTCCCAGGCAGCTGGTATATATTACAGTTTCAAAAAAATCTATATCTGGGTTCTTGGTGAGAAATATGAATATGAAACTCATCATCTTCCATAGGAACCAATAGTAAAGGGTCAAAATGTTTGCCACCCCATATTTCAAAATCTAGACGGTGAATTGATTTTAAAATTCATATGTGGCCTTGGCCAGGTTGAACATTGTACAGGTTTAAGGCGTTAAGAAAGTGAATTGCACATTACATTTAACTAAAAGTTGAATAAACTTAGATAAAATGACAAAACAGTATTAAGTTATTTATGCAATATTTGTATCAAAAAATTTTCACATATAAGTGAAAATGTAAGCATTTTTGGTAAATATTCTGCATTTTCAGTTTAAGAAAGACTTAATTTCAGTAACTATGACTTGACATAGCACACAAATAATTGATCCTGAGAAGTTGTTTCCTTTGGAAACGCAGAATATATACATTAAGTTAAACTGATTATAAAGTTAAATAGAAAAATAGTTGATTAAATCATTGATTAACTTAAGTGAGTGAGTGAGTGAGATTGGTGGCTTTACGCCCTTATCAACACTTTGAAGTGTTATATCAAGGGCGGGAGAGCTGAGAGGCAGGCAGTTTATGATCATACCCAGGAAATAGAGATAGAGAAGAAGGGAGAGAGAGACAGAGAAAAGAGACAGAAAGGCCCTTTAAGGTCTTACCCAGGACCAGGCACTTTAAGGTCTTACCCAGGACCATTAACTTAATAATTAGTAAACTTATAACTGATTATTCTTAACATTCCATAATTATTATATGAGAAGTATATTTCTAACTTCATATTATATATGCGAGAAATTTTTTTAACTGTCTTCTACAGTATACATTACAAACTCTTCATGAGTACCTAATTCTCCTCACTTTTACAAAATAATCGGTCTTTACCTCGTCTCTCCACTCCTTATCAACCAAGTTATTACTATGTATAAATCAACCAATCAAGAAGCTGCTTTACTACTTGTTGACAGTTACCATGGAAATGAATGTTACACATTTTTAATATACCCCCCTCTTCCTACTATATTCAAACATTCCCTGATGAAGATCTGACCTAGGATCGAAACGTAGGAATCATAACATCTGTACAAAAGAGCATCAATAAAACTTCAAAATCTCATGAAAACTACTTGTGTCTGGTTATGGTGTTAAAAACTACTTCAATAAACTTATAACTTGTTTGATTAGTTGATCACCTGGGGAGTGTTTTACTAACGTCCTAGGATAGGAATTTAGGGTAGGATTGTGTAGGATTATCCTACGTAGGACAGGACCCGGTTTCTTAGTCACTAAAATCTGGTTTTAGTTTGGATAAAATGTATTTCTGCATGTGTATTCATACAACAAGCAGTATTACTTTAATACAACAAGCGCCTGCCCCGAATAAGGCACTTGGGCAAGGACAGCTTGAAAGAAATAAGCGTCCAGGCGCTTTATCAGTTAAATATGGTACCTTTACATTATTAGAAATTTTTAAAATGACTGAACTCCCTGATGTATGCAGCTGGAACCCATACGTTTAATGTCATTCAATATGAGAATTTGCATACCCAAAAATATATTGACAGTTGGCATGATAACCCATTGTAAAATTGTGCTGCTTATACATTAGTTATTTGACCAAGAGTTGGAAAAATCGCTTCAAAATATGGTTGTCTGACATATACATAAACAAATATTTGGTTGTCTGCTTACTCTAAAGATGGATAAAACCTGGTTGTCTGGCGGGCGCCCATATATTCATTTTTGGTTTTCCACGGGACTTTTCTAATCCTGTTGTAATACTATTAATTAAACTTAGCTGACTGGACGAAAAGGTGCAGTGGCATTCCTTAAGGAATCCTGATTCTCCCATAGGCACAAGAGCGCACCACCAGTCACCTGGAGCGGCGAAATTGGTCTGTAAAACTTGGCTCGATGTCCCAGATATCCTATGTTTTCGTCATCCACATCACAAACTAATGCCAGATTTCACTTCCTCAACATTTTTAAGAAGCAAAACATTGGGGTTCATAGTGTCTATATTGCACTCGTAATGCACATACCCTGATTTCCCAATGCATGTCTACCAGCTTCCAATGCTTAGCCTAACCCTTCTTCCTCGCACTCGGCCGTAGCCTACTGGTGTAACTTCAGTAACACGCTTGTAAACAAAGCTCATATGTGCGGGGACCATCGCATATCCGCGATGATTCCCGCACAAATTTAACACAAAAACGAAACGATTTTAATGCTACTAGCGACGGCAGGTGGGCGGGATGGTGGGCAATGTCAACGTACAATAACATTCCATATTTATGAAAGTAAATAGCCCAAGACTTCCCTTCATTCCCATCAAATTGTGACGATATCCCTCTGGTGCCACACACATCTGGATTTCATTTCCAGCCTATGAGTGAGTGAGTGAGTGAGTTAGGTTGCTTTACGCCCTTATCAACACTTTGAAGTGTTATATCAAGGGCGGGAGAGCTGAGAGGCAGGCAGTTTATGATCATACCCAGGAAATAGAGATAGAGAAGAAGGGAGAGAGAGACAGAGAAAAGAGACAGAAAGGCACTTTAAGGTCTTACCCAGGACCAGGCACTTTAAGGTCTTACCCAACACCAAGTTGTTGAACACCAAGTCCTTGAACAGCAAACAACAGCAAATCTTGGTAAGTACATGTGTAAATTCTAGTTTTGATATTCATCTAGTGTTGCCATCAAGTGCCAACTGACAAGAACCAGTGCCAGTATCAATCACAGGAGCAGCCGTTTCTATTCATAATTTTTTTTCTCCAGTAACATATATTATTGTCAATGAGTATCAACTGTGTCTAAAATAACCAAATATATAGATATAATTGTGTTGCTCACATATGAATCATTGTCTAATTATCTACTGTACTTTATATATAATTTAATGGGCACAATCGTAGAACTACAGTGTAGAATTGATGATTGTCCAATTCCATATATTTGTATCTTAAAATCTGGAATAGAAATTCAATATGTACATATATATCTATATATGATATATCAATTTCAGTCGAAGAGGCTCCAGCAGCAAGCAGTAGGAAACGGAAAAGTATTATGGCCCTCGGGTCGGAAATGCTGGAGGAGGAGACCTCAAACGCTAAACTGAAAGCAGAGAAGCTCCTCCTTCAAATAAAGTTTCTGAAAATGCAGATCGCTCAAATGGTGGTCAGTAAAAGGTCCCATAGCCTGTTGGCGCCAACACGCTCTTGCCTATGGCGTACGGCGCACGTGAGCCATGCTTGTGAAGCTATAGGATCATTGGTCTGGTTGCCTGGGCAGCGGAAACCATGTACGTTAGCTTACGTTATTACAATGGTTAATATACTATGCCATAGCCTGACAAATCTATTAGAAGTACACCTCTAAAACCTGATGTATTTCATATTTGTCATGAAAATGCAGTTGATAATTATTGCGTCATGTTACATCATATTATATAATCAATTAACACTTCGACTTTATAGTAACACTCCTTCCTTTCCCCACAGGAATACCCTGACAAATAGTCGACTATGGTACCCAATCAACCACCAGTGGTGAAGATTTCGAGAATTCCGACGACTGTTTAATACAATTCAGTGTTATTATGAAATTAATACTGGCAATTTATGATAAAATTATTGCTTGCTGTTTATAATGAAATTATTGCTTGTTATCTATTATGATAACTAGTTAAATTAATGTAATTATTGCTGTCTTTGCAGTGGTATTCCTTCAATTCTGCTGTAAATATCTAAATTTCTATTCTATTCTATTCTATATTTATTTATTATCAATAGTATTTATTCATGGTTATGTAGCCAGCATAATTCTTGCAGCATCATATTGCATTGCTTGTTGTACTACTATGAAATTCTGATTACCAGGATATATAAGAAATAAATGTTCGAATATTTTAACTGGTGGTTTTTTTATGGACAAAAGAAAAATACAATCAAACAACATTACTAGAAGTCTCTTCCGTTCCTTCTACGGAATGCAGATGGAATTATGTACATGTTTGATGGCCATAGAAAAGATGTAACAGAAGGTCACCACAAACGTTATAATTATTATATTCAATTATCATAGATATGAATAATTCCAGTCTAAGTAATGTAACAGATTGAACATTTCTGAGAAATACAAATACAACAGAGTTAATCACATATGCTACAATTTAAGAGATCCCACTGCTTTTACTTTTATGAGAAATAAGTCTCTACAATACGTTGTCGAAAAGCCATGCCGGGAGGGTTGTCAGCCCCAATGGCTCCTAGGTCTCCTTCGGCCACTTCTTCCCTGATGTCATGGACTTCTTGGAGGTTGATGTCACCTGTGTTAAGGGAGATATTGTGCAAAACTGCACATGCTGCAGTCATTGTGCAGTGGCACGGCAAACCTTCATGGGCGCCATGCAAACCTCCATGTGTAAGACCGCCCATCGCCGCTTCAGAATGCCAATCACAGGAGCAATGTGTTCTTATGTGGGCCCTTTGATAGTCTTCTTGAGCAGCTCCTTGGGGGTTACGGAAGGACGTCAATAGATCAAGTCTGCATGGGTAACCCCCATCGCCCAGGAGGTACCCAACACCACATACTGTTAATCAGAGAAAGCAAAGATATAATGAATCCAAATCTGAAGCAAATTATGATAGAAACTAATAGTGACAGTGGATCCTTCCAAAATTAAATTATGTTCAGTAGAACACTAGGTGTGAAGCTAGGTGTGAAGTAGAAGTGGTCACTATTTTTATAAAATATTATCAATTATTTATTGAATGTTGTCAATAGGCATCCAAATTGATTTAGGACTGAGAAAAGTACTAATTCATACAGTCTATACGGCGGTCAGATCAGTTTGACATACTACTTACTGGTCCACTTACTGATTTAATTTAGTTATTGTTGAACTTTATTAGTCATTATTCTTGATTCTATAAATGTATTTCTCTAAAGAAAATCCAGTCTGCCTGTGGTTAATACCTACATGTTTCCATGTACCGGGGCACTTGACTTGACCGAAAGATCCGTGAATCATGCACACAGCCAGGCCATTTTGCAACAACATTCAATATCCGGAATCTTGCATCGCAGATCATCTGGATAGATTTGTATACTAGAAACATTCTCAGTCTCAGCACTATAAAAATTGACCGGCAATACATCCATAAATATATCCAGCTTCATTTCTCTTACAGAACAGCTACCAGACACCAATGAAAAGAGTAATGACTGAAAAACCACCAGAGACTCCACCATGGGAACAAAAATTACCCCTGATTATCCTGGACCTTGACACAAACAAGAAAACTGAGACTCCTGTGCATGTATTTGAAAAACAATACAGTGAAATCAGGACACAGTTTGAAAGCCATACAGCCATTTTCACTGATGGTTCCAAAGATGGTAGTCGTGTTGGATTTGCCGTGCATACACCATTTGGGAACTTGAAGAAGGCTCTCCACAAGGAAAGCAGCATCTACACTGCTGAAGGAAAAACACTGCTTAAGGCACTTGAATGGGTACAGGTCTCACGGATGAAGAAATTCATCATATTCTCAGACTCGCACCCATGTCTAGAAGCTGTGACCAACCTTTATCCTAAGAACCCAATCATACAAGCAATTCAAGAGACATACACTGAAAACAAAAGACTAGACAAAGAAGTGGTGTTGTGCTGGGTGCCAAGCCACATTGGAATAGAAGGAAATGAGGCAGCAGACATTGCAGCCAAAAATGCATTGAGGCGCCCTGTTGGGGCTGACCAAATGCCATACACAGACATTGTACCTGTGGTGCAGGCACATGTCAAACGTAGCTGGCAGCGCACATGGAATGGTGTTAATAGTAACAAGCTGCGAGCAATCACACCATCAATCACACCAAAATTCAAAGATGATAACCTGACAAGACCCGAACAGGTGATACTGACCCGTCTTCGTACCGGTCACACCAAACTGACTCACAGGCACCTTCTAAAAGGTGAAGTGGCTCCTGTATGTCAGACATGCAACACTCAACTGAGTGTAGAGCATCTCTTAATACATTGTCAGGCAACCAAGAGAAACAGAATAAAATTCCTGCAAAATCGCAGGACACTGCAGAGTATTTTCCGGGAATCTGGGAACAAAAATATTCTTGATTTCCTACGGGAAACCAAATTGTACGACAAAATTTAGGTAACCTAAATGAAGCCTGACTTCGTCAGGCCAAACCCTGTTTCATGAAATAGGGAATTTCACAGAATAAAATAATAAAACCCCAGTATATCTGCTAACTTTTAATTACTATTAGCGGAGGTGAAACTGTTACACCCTTGTGGGTATACTCTAATAATATCTATGTAATAATCCAAAAGTTTAAATGTAGGAGTCCCAATGAAGACACAAGTGGTATGGTTAAGCTGCTAGCTGGGAGTGTAGCTGTATGCTACCACTCTATTTATTGTAGGTCTCTCCTCCAGGGTCCCTGCCATTACCCCTGGCGCCACCTGGTGTAGCGGCCACTCTTTTATTGAGTGCTGCCGCCACCTGACAGTATAACATAATGCCCCCTCCCCCCTGAAAATGCTACGGCTATAAAAACCACACTAATTTAATAAAAGTAGCATTCCCAAAGTCGGATACAGTGGGACACAAGATACGACCCACCGGACAATTTGCAATAAGAAAATTATTTTCCGGAATTGTTATAAGTTATAATAACCCTGAATTTCCCTTGTATCTGGTCGTGGTTACATCAAGATGACCAGATGAATTTAGAATTTTATATAAAACTGTCTGAAAATGTTTGTACCTGTCTTGAAAAATGCAGAAAAATATAAAAACACTTACAAATCCCAACTCTGTTTTCTTTGAGTTCTACCAAAACCCACTGTCGTGGCACACCTACCAGAAGAAACAACACTTTTCTGGCATTCTAAAACTTGATAAAACCCCCTGGAGAAGACAAAACAAAATTCTCAGCAGAAGTGAAATTAATTATAAAAATTCGTAGAAAGTCTTAAAAGCTTATTATAATGACAATAACCATACATTCAGCAACCAAACCGCTCATTTGTCGGCTTGCTAGGTACTACAGTACTTAAAACTTTAACCTTGAATTAAACCTTTGGTGTTTAAATATACCGCATACCTGTTATCTCTATACATAAGAGACCTGAACAAAGGCAAAGATTTACATGAATTTCCTTACCCAACTCAACTACATCTACACATAAGTGAAAAAATATTAGTCATAAAAAAATTTAGAATATATAACTCTCAAACATGGGGAGATCACCACCCCAGGACATGAAAATTCTGTGGCAGTGATATCAGAGAGCAAATAATGATCTAAGTTCAAATATCTGAAAACAATGACCTCACACGTAATCCAGCATTGTTACTTCATCCGCAAGTCCATTGGCAAAAAGAATTTATTTTCATTTTTCTCTTCCTTTAATTTTTAAATTTGAGAACTGGTGCAAAAATATCTCCTATCTTGGAAAATTACATATAAATCTAGGAATCTGCCAATCCGCTGCACAAAGTCGCAGATCATTTCTCAGCCTGAGAAAGAGGAACTCAGAGGGAACCTCAAACAGATTCCCCTATAAATAGATTCAGGAATCTGCCAATCCGCTGTACAAAGTCGCAGATCATTTCTCAGTCCGAGAAAGAGGAACTCAGAAAGAACATCAGACAGATCTGAATCTGCCAATCTGCCCCACAAAGTCGCAGATCATTTCTCTCTATATTTCCAAAGAAATTTCCAAAACCGCATATATAATCCATAAAGCTTATTAAAAGAATGAAGTGTGAATTACATTGCGACACATTGAACCAAACAAACCTCACTGATACCTGACAGTTTCTATAGAAATAAAAAACCAGTTGAAAGTTGGGTCCACTCACGCCATGAAGTCTTTAGGAAAATAGCATGGTCCAAACGGTCCAAAACTCCCTATTTTTACTTGATTGGCTTCAAGGTTCCAGGCGGAACAATACAGTATACAATGGTGCCAGATTGAAGTCCAAATTCACTTACCAGAGTGTTTGACACATATCGCTATTTGATCGCAACTGCTTAATGGTTGTCTAACGATAGCACCGCTCTCTCTGCCAGCCGGATCAGGAAGGGTTGGATCGCCGCTCAGTTAAAACCTCATGCCAGTCTCCAGGGTGCCAGTGGTGGTGGATAGATGGAGCCATCATGGCTGACGTAGGTGTAACGTAGCGTCAGTCCATGAATCAATTTTCATCCACCGGGCTCAGGGCCCCTAACAAAGAAACGAGCTAGCAGTGCGTCCTAAGACCCACGCTAATAAATCATCGCCTCCCTGCCAGATTCACCAACCACCCCCTTTCGCTGACCTTAGCAGGTAGATTGGCGACCCCCCCTTATAAGTGTACCAACTGACGAGACCAACTCCAGTAAGCAAACGCAAAATCGCACAAACACCAAGCAATACTATATAGGTTTTGTAGGTATTCTTGTAACGCCGTCCCCACAGCATGGCCTATCTTGTTAAAGGTTGAGACCAAATTCCTTGTTACGACGTAAAAATCCTTATCAAAGGTAAAAATTTCGTACTTTTTTAATTTTTGCCAGACTTCTATATTATATTTTATTTCCTATATAAGGCTTGATAAGACCCCAATCAACTCTACACATAGTTGATATGTGCCATCTTCAAGATGGCAGATAACAGAGACGTTATAAGCTTTGGTTGTGTCGCAAACAGTTTTACATTCACAAAAATGACACTACAGAAATGTACCAGTTCTGATTTATTATCTACTAAATTTTGATTCCAATTTTGTCATGGTGAACTTTTGGCAACTTGGGCTAAAACAATCAAATTCAAGCAGGTAATGTGATGCAAATGATGAACAGCACATACCCTGCCAATACTGGATACACATATGATGACAACATTCAAAGACATGTTTTACATAGAGTTGATATTATAAAACTGACACTTATTCAATGCCATTATCAGAGAAATCATCCAAACTCAAGAATTCCACAGTCAAATCAGTACACCTGGGAATTTGGGAATATTGATGTAAATATCGAACTAAACAATTATAAACAACTGCAAACTACAATAGTTTAGAAGACTGAGTAAGATATGAAAACTGAATAAACACTCACACCATGCACATATAAAAATACAAAGCTACCATGTAATAAACAAATAACTAGAGAACGACTCTTCCTAAAAGAAATAGTCATGGGGTAGGAAGAAAGAGCCATTCAAGTTAAGTCTATTGTCGATATTGAATGAATGTGATAAATCTCCTAGATATAAAGTCATATTGTAGATGAATGAAGAGATTCGAAATAATAGCAGCATCCTAGAACAGTTTAAATTTTGAAAATCGACCAAGAATTGACAATTCTGTGGCCGATTTAAGAAGGATATCATGTGTGCCTATTGCAAGTCTAGTTGGGTGAGACAGAGCAGGCACCGTCTGCGGCGATCGGTGGGCTCCGTCTGTATGAAAATTGTGCTATTTCCATAATTATGCTAGAACTAAATTCAATATAAAATCCAATGATGTTACTAACGTCAGTTTGCCGGTAGAAGACGTTGCCTGACGCAGGAGAGAATTGGGCGCTTGATACACACCGGCCACGCCCCCCATGGATTTGTCTCCATGTTATGAACAAAGGGCCCAACCCAACGCAATGACAGTGCGTCTGCTGCCGTGTCCCTATCATTCCCATGGCAACTCATGACCGTCCTTCTGACTGTTAAAATCTGTCAGAAACATGCAAAACTGAATGACAATATATCTATCGTTTTCCTGGCACTTTAAACATAAAGCTAAAACAATTGACGACCAAAGTACCCCAACTATTTCATATGCCTTGTTCTGGCTTAAATCATATTTATACAACAGAAATTCGTCCAAATTTGTTTGTAGAAGTACACCTCCAACTCTGATGCAAAATACCTTCTTGATATATTCTTTGTGGCCATTTTGTAAGCTGACATGGTTCATTTGAGTGATTATTTCGATATTTGCCGTCTTCCTGCTCAAGCGTCATCTTTCAAGATTTTCCAAGATGGCCGTGCCGGCACCTTCATCTCCGCAGTTGGATATTTATTCACCGACATCCCCATTGAAGTATTCATCAGGAAACATTGACAAAGCGGCAAAACAACTGGAAACAAGATATAGAATGGCCTCACACATCTGTTTTTAGCAGTTTCATTGGATATTATGGAAATATCCACCGAAAAACATTGCCAAACATTGCCAAACTAAATGTAGGTCACGAAGAACAAAGGAAGCCATTCCCTTGATCAGCTGATCGGCCACTCGCTATATGCATGGAATATTATTCATCATTATCGATATATTTCTTGGAATTGATATGAAAAGGAACCTCACTGGACTTAAATCATGTCATGAACTATTGTTTGTGATAGTCTTAGAAGTTGACATGGTTCATTATTCTGAACTAGATCGATCTAGTTGGATATTACTGTGGCTGCGCCCAAATGTCGGTGCCGAGATTCCATCATGGCCAACTGCGCAGTTGTTCTCGGAGATTGGATATTTTATTCACCGAGATCCCCATTGAAGTATTCATCAGGAAACATTGACAAAGCGGCAAAACAACTGGAAACAAGATATAGAATGGCCTCACACATCTGTTTTTAGTAGTTTCATTGGATATTATGGAAATATCCACCGAAAACTAGATCTGTCCTAGATCGATCAGCTGTTCTCCTGATCGGGTCACTCGGTGAATGGGAAAGTTTTCTACATCGTCGCAGATTGGAATATTTCTTCTTATTTCTTTATATTAATACAAAAAGGATCTTCACTGGAATTTAATCTCTTATGATATGTTTCATATTGAGATATGGGCAGTGTTGAGTCGTCGAACTCAGCTCATAGTGTGTGTTTCTACATCGTCGCAGATTGGATTTTATTCAAGCAGTGCCATTGGATTATTATTCATGGAATTTACCATTGGATTATTATATTGCGTTGGATATTATCATCGCAGATTGGATTTTATTGAAGCACTGGATCTTGGACACATTGGAATATTTATTCTTATTTATTTGTTCCCCCATCCACCCTTCCCCTCCCCATACACCCTTCCCCTCCCCATCTACCCTTCCCCTCCCCATCTTCCCATCCCTTGAGGCATCACCCGCCCATGACTCCATTATGTCAGTAACGCCCATTATGTCAGTAACATTATGTCACTAACGCCCATTATGTCAGTAATTACTGAAACACTTATAACTCAAGTATAAACAAACATTCCCTTTACCCACCCTTCCCCTCTACCCACCCTTCCCCTTCCCCTCTCCCACCCTTCCCCTCTACCCACCCGTCCCCTCTACCACCCTTCCCCTCCATTACCCTTCCCCTCTCCCACCCTTCCCCTCTCCCACCCTTCCCCTCCATTACCCTTCCACCCTTCCCCTCTCCCACCCTTCCCCTTCCCCTCCTCATCCACCCTTCCCCTCGTCCACCCTTCCCCTCCTCATCCACCCTTCCCCTCTAATACCCTTCCCCTCTATTACCCTTCCCCTCTAATCTTGGATACATTTGAATATTTATTCTTATACGAAAAAGGAGCCTCACTGGAATTTAATCTGTTATGATATGTTTCATATTGAGATATGGGCAGTGGTGGGTCGTCGTTACCCAGCTCATAGTGTGTGTTACTACATCGTCGCAGATTGGATTTAATTGGATTTGTATTCATGGAATTTACCATTGGATTATTCATCAGGAAACAGTGAAAAGACTACGAGACAACAGGGAATAACTTTTAGAACTTCAAGGAACATATCAATTTTATTTTAAATGAATATGTACAAGTAAATCAGCTGATTCCTTTGAAACAATATATATACAAGTAAGTGAAACATAATATTTTATTCTTCTGTAAGTCTACGCCTAGAGTGAAACTGAGTAAAACAATCAGGTAAACAAAGATGAATTTTGCATTTAGAACAACCATATTTTTTCTGACTTTTTGTCTTGGATTTATCTCTTTTGTGTTTTTTCAAGCAAAGTTTACAGTAGCTTTTCTTGCCAGGCATGGTGATCGGTAAACATTTTCTATTCAATCGGTCAGGTGTAGAGGGGCATGGGGGTAGAGTATTATGGATGGCTATCTCGTTGCAAAGTTGTTCAGCTAAAATAATGGAAAATTGATACAAGGAAATCTTTTTTTCGTTAACAGAATTATAAATAATAAAACTATTGATCTTCATCAGCTCCATCACGTACCAAAACACTTTCATAGTCCATTTAACACTCTTTCGTTCGAAACCATAATATTTGATAAGCTGGTCGCACAAATCTACACCTCCCATGTACTTGTTGTAGTCCAATATCGTTAGTGGGCAATCAATTTCTATCTTCTGATATCCATCTCTTCCTTTGGTCCGTCTCTGCGTCCTTCCCATCTCTGTTCCATGAATAGTACTAAGGACGTGGACAATCCTATTGTCTTTCCAGACACTGAGGAGTAGATCGCCACACCTTGAATTAAATTGAAAAATCTTTTATTTGTCAGTATGTGTCCACCCTTCCCCTCGTCCACCCTTATGGACATAGTATGGCAGTAATGATAATAATAAATGTAATATAATCGACCCTAGAATGTTCATTGTTATTATTTTTTTTAAATCGTGATATGTAAGGCTTGTACATTGTGTTTCACTCAGTACAAAGTGATAATATGGAATATATTTTTGGCCATACAATACAATACAGGATGATTATAAACATAATATGGTAGTGAATCGATCCTACCTTGAGAATATCGTTGATCCCTTGTTCTTTAGGCCATCATGCTTTTTTACCATAAGTGACTTTGGTAACTCTTTTCGATTTTTTCTCACTGTACCACAACAGAAGGTATAAAAACGGGTACACAGGTCGTGGAACATATGGCCGGTTGTATAGTTATCGAAAAAGATCCTGTAGCCCTTTCCAAGAATACTGGCAGATTCTAATAGGTTGCTGACCACATCAATATACAGATTTTGGGGTCCATTCCCTGTAAAGTACGGGGCCACTTGGAGTGCATAGCCTAGAAAAGAATTATTGGAATATCAAATATTTTGTAGTTCAATTGATTTTTTTAGAATAAAATCCATACCGCCATACATCTGAATATAAATCCAGGTCTTCTGCTTGAATGAGTTATAGGTTTTAAAGTATTTTACAAAGATCAACATGGGTTATATGTTCGGGGAAAATATATTATTATTATTATTATATTATCCTTACCTGTGACGCTCTCAGCTAGCATCCATATTTTGAGTCCCCATTTGGTGGGCTTGGCCGGGTTGTACTGTTTGTGAATGCATCTGCCTTTGTGCTGGAAATTAATAATTATAATTAATAATTATAATAATCAGAATAAGAATGAACGATAGCTTGCTGAAATACATTGGATATAGACATATCCTAGACGAAGCGTCACAATCCCGCGGCCGAGGCCGTGGCCTACTTTTGAACCTTTCAGGAGTGACATCAGGCCCGTCAGGTTCAGCAAGGACCATGTATGGGAGTCAGGCAATATCGACCTGTTTGCATAGAAAACAAGTTGCAGGCCCCAAACCAGTGACTGATTCTCATAGATATGGATCCCCTAGACACGATTATGAAGAAAAATCTTAGCTAACTTACAAATTCTATTAGCTGTAGTGAATTTTCTATTTAAGACTCACTCGGCATGAGTCACCCTAGGCGTATGACTCCTGGAATGAAGGAGTGCACTCCCGACTACCGCCGATAGCAACGAGGCAAAGGGCTGGACTCCAGACCTGAGGGTTGGGAGTTCAAGGCTCGTCGTGGGCACAGATTTTTATTTTTTCAACCTCTACTTGTTGGGCCGTGTAGAGCTGTATAGTCAGCCTACACGGCCGGGACGGGACGGGTGGGGGGACGGGACGGTGGGGGGGCTTTTGCAATGGGTCAGATCGGGGAATACTGGTCATTTGAAAAACAAAATATCCATAATAATGTTGAAGAACAATCATAATCGTCACCCCAAGACGCAACTCGCAGCCGCTACACACTGGTCAAAGCAGCCAAAAAAATCTAACAGCCTTTGCTCAGAGAAATGATTTTACTCTTACCGATCGCCGATAATATAAGATATAGGAAGGGGTTAGGCTACAGTGTTGGTTTGTGAGTTTTAACGATACCATATTAATCGATTTTAGAAATAAATAAGAAGGGAAACAAGTTAACATGATGACAGATATGAATATTTATTTATTTATTAAGTATTTACCTTAATCATGGATTCGTCGATTGCGAGCTCCCGGGACGGCTTATACAGGCGGACTGCTGCCTCGTTGAAGGCCGACAATAGCCAGGCGACGCGGTCTCTCGTGGCCGGACGGGTGTCGGGTTGGTTGTCATCTGCTTCCTCCGCTACCTCTCCCGTCCCTTCACCAAAGCTTAGATACCTAGATAAGACATAATATATTAGATTAATATGATTATTTCACAGTTTATTCAATTGTATGATTTTTATACATTGTGAGTTTGATTTTCTGCTACATTCTAAAAATTAAAATCTTGCGGATCTCCGAGCGGGCCCGCTCGGAGATATAAATGTACCTAATGAAATGTACCTAATGAAATACCTAATGAAATAATGAATATTAGCCAATCGACAAACCAAGAAAACGCCCGAAGAAAAATCCTGGACCAGAGAAAAGAGAAACGTCCCCCGACCAACCACCATGAAAGAATTCGGCAAAGAAATTGGACCTCAAACAGACAAAACCTCAGTAATGGACATTTTCAATTTATTTCTAAATATAAATATTTTGACAACCCTGGTGGATAATACAAATAGGTATGCAGTAAACAACGGAAACGACTGGAAAAAAGCAAAGAAGTGGACGCCCCTCGACATCCCAAACCTCCGAGGATTTTTGGGATTGACATTTCTTATGGGACTCATCAGAAAGCCACGGTTGAAGCTCTATTGGTCCTCCAAGGCCATTATAAAGACAGAATTTATCTCCAAGGTTATGTCCAGAGACACCTTCCATCATATCCTCAGGTATTTCTCTTTTCTCTGGTCCAGGATTTTTCTTCGGGCGTTTTCTCTGTTTGTCGATTGGCTAGAGGCTCATCATCGTCACTCGAGCTTGACATTTCTGCTGGGGAAGATGATGAAGATGATGAAGATGATGAAATCTGGCGTTTTCTTTTGTTGGGGATGATAGTGAGATCGTCCTCCCAGTCGGACGGGAGGTCGTCCCAATCCGACCACTCGCTGTTGGCCATGATGCTCAGATTGGCCTACGTGAAGATTTCCAGCGTTTCATGACGTAAATGATGACGAAATTATTACACTAACCATGGAAACATGTCAACTAATTTTTATTCCATATAATTTACTACATATACATCAAATTTCATTCGAATATATTGATTTTTAGCTGAGTTATAACATGTTTTCTGATTACCGACCCAATACTGCCTGTAGGCAGCCTCCCGCCCCCTACGCCAATTACGACATACTGCCTGTAGGCAGCCTCCCGCCCCCAACGCCATATTGCGTAGGCTGCCTGTAGGCAGCCTCCCGCCGCCAATGGGTTAATCCTTATAAGAATCACTTTTATATTTCATTAATCCACTTTCGGCACAGAGTGTTCTTGATTTTTGCTACTTTGGTGCGGGTTATTTTCTCCAGGGTTATTTCCTCCTGGCAATGGCGGCTGCTGACCACCGTCTCGACCGTGGTCAAGCGACTCTTACGATCTCTCTATCTTTTTCCTACTTGTACTTAAAGTTCACTATAAACGTTTTTACCAATGACCCCGGCTGTTGTATTTTACTTTTAAAGTAAAAAGTCCTTCGGGTAAACCCTCCTGAGTCTGGGTTATTTCTCCAGGGTCTATCACTTCCACACAATGGCGATCCTACCTCGTGGCTAGCTATATCCTATTTTGAAATCGCCGTATTTTTGTTCTTAACAAATGTCCAAAACTTTTTTGTACTTTGGTACGATCCTTGCGACAGAGTCACCTTTTTAACACTTTCTTCAGTAGCTCGCTGAGCTATATCTGAAAAGAAAAAGGATTAGTTGGGGGAGCCGATACACCCGCGTACTGTCCACTTCTATGGTCAACCGGAAGTCCTCGACAATACTAACGACTATGCTGAGAAGAAGGGAAGTGAATGGAAGAAGGCAAGAAAATGGCTTCCCCTGGACGCCCCCAACCTCCGAGGGTTCATCGGACTTACTTTTCTGATGGGATTGATGCGAAAACCCAGGATAAAGGACTACTGGTCTTCAAAACCGATTATTAGAACAGAGTATATCACAAGAATTATGTCTAGGGACCACTTCCACCAAATAAAAATAATATTCCATCATTCATTTGCTAATATTCTGACTCGGTAAATGTCACCATAGGACCTGTTGTATGATCGAGTGCATGATTAGGCTAAATGCTATCTAAATCGCAGAAAATCAGACTAAAAATAAAAATAATCCATGAAATAATGAATCGGAACAAATAAACATTCTTATGAAATAATTTTTTTTTCAATTTAGATTTCTCAGCTTCGGAGAGGGGACATCGGAGGAAGGCGACGAAGCAGACAACACCCGGACCCCGACGACGGACCGAGTATGATGGCTGTTGTCGGCCTTCAACCTCTCCTCGACCCGCTACTACCGACCCAGACAACAATTATCAATCGACGAGTCCATGGTGAAGGTAAATACCATATGAATATATTCGTAGATAAATAATCATAAAGAACATTGTATTTTCTTTATCTAAAATACTTATTTATTTATATAACGATTAAAATGGTAGCCTATGACTGGGCTTAATATTATGTATCGTTGACCGGTCGTATCGGTAAAAGGACTGACGCAACACGTGACTCAATCGCTGATCTCCTATGTGGTGGTGCCTCCTGACGAGAATGAAGTGAAGCATAATCTATGCATTAAAACTATTCCTGTCAAAAGACTACCAGGGACTTTCACGTTTGCAAAAAGAAAAAAAAAATGCATGAGAAAAATTGAGCCAATCATTGATATTATGTAATTTTTATTCCTCTTTTAATAGTCATCTTTCTGTTTGATCTATTTCAGGGGCGTAATAAATATTCCATGCTTTCACTCAATATTAATATACAGATTAAATAAAATCTCATTTATAAATTTGTGTCCGCCTCACTTAATGAACTATTTTTAATCATTGTACTTGAAAATAATGAAAAGTTCAAGAAAATAACTTTCGATAGCCTGTTCACCCCAAGCAGTCTGAAATCGATAATAAGGATAAAAACCACAAAAATAGTTCTAATTAAACTGAAGTTAAAACAAAAATTATCCCTGCTTATTTTTATCGACCAGTGATATGACTCAAAGCAGGCTTTGGATGGTATGACTCAAAGCAGGCTTTGGATGCAATCCCTGGTTGAAAAAAACAAGCAGGCATCAGATACCAACCTCATTACATTCCATCTGTATAGTCACATATATAAGAGAGTTGAATTTACATCATAATCAGAAGTATGAAATAGTGGATGACATAAAATAAACAAAAAGCTTGTCTCTATATACCATTGCATTTGTTTTGAGAAACAAATGTCGTTTCCCACCGTATATCAAGGGTAAATTGATTTACTAATCAACAGTTTACTATATGTAGATCAATCAGTTATGGGGGCCTCAATTTATGATAGCAGGGAGGTATATACAAGGGAGCGGAAGCCACAGGCTGATCACACAGGACGATCCTTGTCAGGGTTGTGTTATCACTATTGTATACCAGGTGGTGCTGCAGTGCTGTTGTTGACACTATAGTACCATTTAATCATACATCAATAAACAACAGCTATACATATAAGTTGTTCCATCAGCATGCATAATCTTTGACACATTGGTAGCCTAGGTAAATTTGATTGCCTTTTCCCAGCAACACCATAACAGTCACATAGTTAAAAATAGCTATCCAATTGCTGGCTATTGGATGGGTGTGGGTGTGGGTGTGGGTGCACCTGATTCACTGTAGCATAGAAATAGACACACATGTCTATTTCTATGTGTCTATTTCTATGACTGTAGTTAGCGCCACAAGTTGTAGTGGCATTGAACCTTGGTTCTGCTCCCTTTGTATATATACCCCCCTGATGTTATATTTTAAAACTTTTAATCGTGACTCTTTACAATGCCTAAACATGTAGCCTGTACTGACAGACATGGCGGATGTAAGCGCCAGAGCAGAGGCCGCTGAGGCTCTCTGTTCTCTTCATTCTGAATTGCTGGAACAAGCCCATGTGCCCGATTGGCCTGGACTGGAAGTCGATTCTGAAAGCGAATCTGAGGGAGATGGTGAGCCTGATGATGCTTTAGGCAGAGAACAGGGGTCCAACAGAGACGGTGAGGGCAGGCCAACACTCGAGGATGAGTACATTGAACTTGTGACAGTGCTCAATCTGCTTGAACATGAGACTCCACCTTCATTTGAGAGCTGGGAGAACGAGGAGAAGGTGTTTTGTCACAATCTGTTCTGTCCATCATCTCCACCAGGACCAGCTCGGCAACCCGGACCCGGACTAGATGAACAAATTGATTATTTTCATCTTTTTTCCCCAGGTCAATTCCTGGATAGTGTAAGTCTTTTATATTAGCCTACTCAACTTTTAATAACTGTCACAAACATTTGACAAAATTCAATGTAAATAATATTCAAAATATTCCATGTCATGAACAGCTAAAGTTTTCAGTAGAAAAATTCATTGAATATGACTTCTGTATGAAAGATTGGGCTAAGGATTTGAATATCAACTAGTATTTCTGATGATACTGTTATTTTTATCTTGTAACATTAAAACCATCATTCAAGTCATTTATATCCCTTGGCCATATCTGTGTATTCAAACATTTAATTGGTAACACACATTGCAGCAGTAGCATCTTGATTCAATAAGTATATTGCTACTCCAGCTGATGAAGTCAAATTTGTGAGCACTGATTTCCACGTCATTACTTAAAATGTATTGGCACATCTGAGCGATGTTTAGCCTATGGATTTCCACTCACAGGTTGTGCAGTGGACGAATGCTAATGCCAAGCAAAAGAGAAGGCTTTGGCCGGCTAAGCATAAAACGCAATGGAGCCCTACAACAGTAGAAGAACTAAAGGCATTCTATGGAGTTCGCATTATCATAGAACTTGACCGGCGATCTCCATATGAAACTGTATTTGGGCAGAAGTAAGTTTTTGAGTTGGTAAAATCACATGCATGAATAGACACTTTACTAGTAAACCAAATATCATACCTGTGAAACTGTTCTTTGGTTGCTTACTTTATCAAAAGATATCCCTGAAGACCATCACTCAAGTTATATTTAAAGTTATTTGCTGTGTTATTTGTTAAAGTTGCTTTCCAGTATCAGTATTGGTTGGTTCTTTCGAATTTACATTGAGATTAGTTCCCAAACTCACTATTATCGCTTTCGTACTTAATGAACAGTTCAATAAATATCTAAATTCAGTGATTTAATAACCGATCAGATCGTGGTCAAATAAAAGTCAACCTATTATTTTGTTTCGGAATTGCCAACAGTTAACAATAGGTGGCAGGGTGGTGCAGCCTGTAGCCTGTAAATGGCAAAACTCTATACTGTAAACTCTGTCCTTATTGGTCAAGCCAAGTCACATGTTATGCATGGCTAACAGAGGGCAGGACAGGTTTTAAAAATGTTTACATCTGTATATATATTGTTATAGAGTTAAAAAGTGATATCTCTAGCTAGTTCGTCCTTTTTGACGATTCGTTATTCCACTAATTATTCATTACAGACATGTCATATCAGGTGACGATTCGCCCCTCTGGCGAATCGTCTTTGTATTCCTCTATAAACTGGACGAATGTACTTCTGAGACGATTGACGACTGTACTGGGGACGATTTCCTCATATGTCTTGTACCCTGTGAATTGGCCTGATTGAGGTCTGCGTTTTTGTTATAAAAGCATGAGTTTGTGAAATGAGAGACAGAATAAACCTGGCTACGATACTAGAAGGTTGTTACGTTGATTCTACTCGAATATAACCTACCACAAGTATTGATCCTAGTCGATTAAGTTATTCATCTACTGGCGCGAAGAATAGAGCGATTGGCGAAGCAACAAGACTGAGCTGGCGAACAGGCGAATCACCTTTATTTAGACGAATAGTAGTAGTATACAATAACCTACAGTAATATGGCATACTCGACTTCTCCATCACTTGAGCATCTCTGGGACGACCAGCCAATGGGGGAAGACCCCCATCTACTCATGGGCCAGCGAATCGACGAAAGGCGAAACCGTATCATTGGTGGCAGCGGTGGGATATGTGATGCCCTGGAGGAAGACGGATCCTCCTCATCCATGACGGATCCACATCCCTTCGCCTTGACCCCTTCGTTGGAGGTTACTGTAAATCCTAGGCAGTACGAGAACTGGAGAAGTGCTCAGCCAGCTAGGGACAGGAGAGTGCGAGTACTGGACGAAGTACCAAAGCCTGATACCAAACCAAAGCCAGGCAGTGGAGGAGGTATAGCCACAGCAAGACCAGGACGGAAGGTGAAAGCTTCACCCCGCATCTATGATGGATCCACTTCCCTGGGCGATTTCCTGAATCATTTCCAGGTGGTTGCTGACCTGAATGACTGGACAGATAAGGAGTGTGCTTTGTACCTCGGCGCCAGCCTGGACGGATCAGCTCTAGCCGTCTTAGAAAAGGTTGACTTGGACGCGCCAAACAGCTACCTGCTTCTTGTGGAGGAACTGGAAAAACGCTACCAACCAGCTGACCAATTGGCCTTGTATCGCACCCAACTGCGACTGAGGTGGCAACAGAAAGATGAGGATGTGAATATAGTCGCCGACGATATTGAACGCATGATTCGCCTTGCTTACCCGAGAGTGGATCGGGAAGTGAGAGATGATTTAAGCAGGGACGCTTACATTGCTGCTCTTCGAGATGAACGACTCAGGCAGTGGGTGGTGCAGGCTCGCCCAGGAACCTTTGCTGAAGCCAGGGCTGCTGCCCTTCATGCTGAGGCCTTCACCCAGGCTGAGAAAGACAGATACTCTACTCCAAAAGGACAGGTCAGAGTGGCTGTGAGTGAAGGAACCCGGCAAGCAGACCCAATGGAGGTGGTGTTTGAGAAGATTCTGGAGCGACTGGAGCGCTTGGAGACTAGTAGGAGCCAACCTAGAAGTAGGGGTTGCTTCCAATGTGGTGAAATGGGACATTTCAAGAGAGACTGTCCGAATCGTCCAAGACTACCTGCTGGGGAACCTCAGCAGTTGCAGGGAAACGACCAAGGACAGTGAACAACCGGGATCCTGTCCAACGCATAACCGGTGAGAAGGAGGGATGGATCGCGGTACAAGGGCGATGGGACCCCTCCACAGCAGGGGTAGTAGTGGATGGACGATGTAGAGGAGTTATGATCCAGTGGCACAGGGGCACAGTGACACAGGGGCGTGTACAACAATTATTAGCAAGCAAGTCTGGCAGCGAATGAACGAATCACCTCCTCTTAGAGCATCACCTGTGAGAATAACTGGGGCTGGAGGAATGCCGGTGGATGTGTTAGGCGAAACCGACATTGAAGTGGACTTTGGATCTCTGAGGATACAAATGCCAGTAATTGTAGCCAAGCTGGATCAGGGAGGAATCCTGGGAATGGATGTGATCAGAAGCAGAAGAGGGCAAGTGGACACTGATAGTGGAATCATATGGCTAGAGACTAATGGAACAATGGCCCCTGAGAGACTGGAGGGTTATGCCTATGCAGCTTATGAGACTACTGTGAAAGCAGGAAGCAGAATGATGATGAAAATTGAGTGGACAGCAAGAACTAATGAGGACCAGATACTAATCCTCGAAGATGGAGGTTTTGTTCCTGACTTGAGGGTGGCGAGATCAGTACACACGTCACAATCAGGGGGCAGTGTGGCGGAGGTACTAAACAATGGAGATCAGGACATTCGTGTTCCCAAGGGTAGTAAGATGGCCATTTGGGTGGAAGGAGAGAAACCCCTACCCCCCAATGACATACCAGAGCGAGTGAGGACGGAGGAACAGGAAGAACAATTACTGAATGATCTCTGGTTACAGACGGATAAGGAATTGGTGGGGAGATATGCAGAGAAGGTAGACCAGCTATATCGACGGTTCCTACATGTATTCTTCCTGGAAGGTGAGGAACTCGGAAGAACTGATTTGACTAAACATCAAATTATGACTGGCACACATCCACCAGTCAGAAATAAGCCGAGGCGAGTCCAAATTCATCGGAGACAGGTTGTGGAAACAGAGCTCAAGCGAATGGCAAGGGGAGGAATCATAGAACCCGCCTCCGGACCATGGGCTTCTCCAGTGGTGCTAGTGAGGAAGAAAGACGGGGGGTGGCGGTTCTGTGTAGACTATAGAGACCTGAATAAGATCACTAAGAAGGACGCTTATCCCCTACCCAGGATGGACGACACTCTGGATATGTTAAACGGGGCTAGTGTATTTGCGACCTTGGACTTGGCAAGTGGTTACTGGCAAGTGGAGATGGACGAAGATAGCAAAGAGAAAACCGCATTTTGCACTCACCAAGGGCTGTTTCAGTTCAAAGTCATGCCATTCGGCCTGGTGAACGCCCCCTCCACCTTTGAACGACTAATGGACACTGTACTGTCAGGGCTAGTGGGGGACCAGTGCTTGGTCTATCTGGACGATGTGATCGTATTTGGAAAGAATGTAGAGGAGTGTGCAGAGCGACTGGCTGTGATACTGGAGCGAATCACCCAAGCAGGACTAGTCGTCAAACCCAGCAAATGTCAGCTATTTCGGTCGTCAGTTGCTTTCTTAGGACATGTAGTATCTGGAAAAGGGGTGTCAACCGACCCAGCCAAAATAGAAGCTGTCCAGTCATGGCCCATCCCCACTACCAGGGAAATGATTAGGAGTTTCCTGGGTTTCTGCTCATACTATAGATCTTTTGTGAAGGATTTTGCAACTATAGCTAGTCCCCTCTTCCAATTGACGAAGAAAGATGCCACGTTCCTATGGACTCATGAATGTCAGGAGGCCATGGAAGAGCTGCAACAGAGACTGTGCACAGCACCTATACTCAGTTACCCGGATGCCAATCAGCCTATGATCCTCGATTCAGATGCTTCAAATAGCGGACTAGGGGCTGTCTTGTCCCAGTGTATCGACGAGAGAGAAATGGTCTTGGGATTCACCAGTAGATCCCTGACGAAAGCAGAAAAGAACTATTGTGTCACCAGGAAGGAGCTACTCGCCATCCTGTTTGGCATCAGAAGATATAGGTCATATCTAGTGGGAAGCCATTTCACCGTAAGAACTGACCATAGTGCACTCAAGTGGTTGCTGGAGATGAAGGAACCAGAGGGGCAGTTGGCTAGATGGATGGAGGAGCTTGCTTCATATTCATTTACAGTCCAACACTGGGCGGGAAAACGCCATGGGAATGCTGACGGACTCTCACGAATCCCTTGTGGCCAGTGCCATCGTTTAGATGATGAAGAAGAGGAAGAAATGGTGATAGGACGATTGAGGACAATTACCTGGGATGTTGGTCAACAATGGGTGAATGAACACCAGACAGACGATCCTCTGTGTGTACTATTCAAGGAGGCAGTAGAGAAGAACGAGTGCCCCAGTGAATGTGATCGAATACCAGGGCGCGACTGGAGTTGGTTCCTGTGTAACTTCCAGTCGCTAGCCATACAGTCAGAACTGCTAGGGAGCTGGAGATGGACTGGCCAAGGAGGAAGGGAGTGGCAAGTGTACATACCTGTCTCAGCTAGGGAGGAGTTCCTCAAACAAGTACACGAAGGCCCACTGGGGGCCCACCTGGGGCGAGATAAAACATTCAGTAAAGCTAGGAAGTCAGCTTATTGGCCCAACATGACTAAGGACAACGCTTTATTCGTCGCTACCTGCATGCCCTGTCAACAGAGGAAAAGTCCCAACAATAGGAGGAGGACGAAGATGGGGGAACGCCCCCTCAAAGGTCCCTGGGAGGAAATGGCTATGGACATCACAGGGCCCCTACCAGAAACTGAGCGGGGAAACAAATACATACTCGTGGTGACTGATCTATTCTCCAAGTGGACAGAAGCATTCCCCATTCGTGACTTTACTGCACAGACAGTAGCAGATGTGCTAGTGAGAGAGATTATCTGCAGATTTGGCACACCCCTCATATGGCATTCTGATCAGGGGAGGAACTTTGAAGCTAATTTGTTCCAAGAAGTAGCTCGAGTACTGGGGATATACAAGACTCGTACGACTCCCTATCATCCTGAGGCCGATGGTCAAACGGAAAAATTTAATTCGACCATGTCTACAATGTTGACAGGACTGGTGGATCAAAGCCATGGCGATTGGGACTTGTGGGTGTGTTTCGTCACTTCAGCTTACAGAGCCTCCACACATACTACCACTGGATTCTCACCTAATTTCCTGGCCTTGGGGAGGGAAGTCAACATGCCGTGGGATGTAGCCTACCCAACACCTGACGGGAAGGGGCTGGAGACGAGAGAACAATACGTGAGAGACATGATTACTACTATAGAAGGGGCCCATGTCATCGCTTTCCAAGCTATGCAGACTACTCGCCTAAGGCAGAAGGATTACTATGATAAATTCACTAAAGAAACCAAATACACAGAGGGTCAATCAGTCTGGATCTATCAGCCTATAAAGAAAGCGGGACGATCTCCTAAGTTCCGTCAGTATTGGACAGGACCCTGGCTAGTGGTGGAAGCCCTGAGTGATATGATATACAGGGTTCAGAGACCGAAAACACAAAGTAGTGCATGGAAATGTCATGAAACCAGCCCACGTGGGAGAGCGAGTCACCCGTGTATGTTGTGACAACACCGAAACTAGGATGCACGGGGAAATCCCAATAGCAGCGGACCCGAGCGAAGCGCCCTTGACTACAGGGTGGGGTCATAGCAACTGTGACCTAGTTCCACGGAGAGGCAGAGACCGAGCGCAGGCGGCGGGTCACCTCGCAACCATCCCAGCCAATGAAATACATTCTGATACAGGTCCTGCGCACAGGGCTGGGACAGCGGCTTGTCATGACGCAACGTCACCAGTCATGAGGATCTGGAAGCCGGGGCGGGAGCCGGGCATCCAAGTGCTAAAAAGCCATGTGAGAACAATAACTAGGAGTATGAAACGAAAAGAGAAAGTAATATGACTTTATGTTCTGAGCGCAGAAATGAAATAAAACAAGTGTGTAGAGCCCGAGAGAGTGGAGACAAGCCGACCATGGGGGAAGCGGGGGAAGCTACGGGCTTGTTTGAAGCCGGGAGAGGTGACCTGTCGCTTAGTGGCAGTTCCTACAAAGTATCGGTGGAGGACAATAGGAGAGAGCTGGACTCGGCAGGCTCTTCAGTTCAGTTTACGATGGCGACTAAGCAGCTCTACGAGTGTCATTACCCCAGTTGTGACTATGTGACCAGAGACCGGGGCCAAGCTGAGAAGCATCAGCGAGATAAACACGATGACATTATTCTTGGTGTGAAGTGCGACTTGTGCCCAAAAATAGTCTACAACCGCCGAAAGAGGGATCTTATTAAACATCGCCAGAATGTTCACCAGGATCAGCGCCCAGACTGGCCTGGGCCGGTTCAGGTGTTGGTGCTTACCTGTCGGCGCCCACTCTCCGGGCGAGTGGCCACTAGCCAGGAAGCTGACTTAATTGTACTACCAAGGAATTCGGTGTACATTGGATTTTCCAAGTGGACAATTAGTGCCACAAGTCCCCGCCGATTCGCCCAGAAACCCACCTGAGGTTACTCGCCAGCTGTATTGCCCTCAGGTAGAACCAGTGATGCCTGCTCGGCCCGATTCGCCAAAGCAAAACCAGTTGCTACAAGATTTTGCCCTGGAGGTAATCGCCCAGTCGCCAGGAGTGGCGAAGGTAACAGACCTGACGGATACTACCATCCCGCCGAGGGTCCTATGAGTGCCCACCAAGATGATTCGAGCTGCCTCCCCCCTGACCCCCCAGCGGGGTGAACTGTTGTTGGCTGGAGGGGCCTCAGGGGACGGCTGTGGAAGGTGACTCAACCTCGTCCCCTACTTCTAGGAAGGAAGAAGTATCTGTGCTTCATACTCCCCCTCCTCCGTCCACTCCTCGGAACGAATCACCCGGCGAAAGGCAAGTACCATGGGGTTGGACCCCAAGAACCTGTGATACATTGGCCAAACTTGTTAATGAGACTGTGAAGGATGTGCTACCCCCTTCCCATACCACCCTCAAGAGTGGTGGGGTGTTCCAGCCGGAACTAGGGCCACCTCAGTGCAATCCCATGGTGGTGCCCCCAAATATCATGTTGGATGAGGAGGACGAGACGTGGGAGATACTCGAAGGTACTCGTGTGTGCAAACTGGCCTTTAAGCGCACCTTTAAATGGGAAACTTTGGACATCCTCTTGCCTTCCCCCAACCCAGAAGGTCCACCCCGCCTACCCGATTGGCCAGGGTTCCCAAGGCGAGTGAATTGCAACAAGATTAAGTGCAGCAGAATGATGGGACACTTCCACTACACGCAGGAAGTCTCCACGACATACAGACCAGAGGAGGAGGACGAGGAGATGTGAACTATTGGAATTTTCTTTTAGTGGGGAAAAGCGACTGTGAGTGTTAGTTGTCGTCTTTTCCCAAGAGTTAGGTAATTACACCTGTTGTTGGTCAAGTTCACGTGTGCTATGGGACGTTTTCCCCAATATTTATTGACTTATAGTTATTTCAAGAGACGCTTAGCTGTGTGATTTTACCAAAGGAACGAACAATGAGTTATTATGCAGAACTGTGATTACGAACAATCATTCTCCAGACGCTTCTTCTGAGAGACTACTGTGGCAGCTAATTAATCTACTAGTAGTACTATCTCATATCTTAATCTTTTCTTACGGGTCAAGAAAGCTACGGGGGGAGATAATGTTATAGAGTTAAAAAGTGATATCTCTAGCTAGTTCGTCCTTTTTGACGATTCGTTATTCCACTAATTATTCATTACAGACATGTCATATCAGGTGACGATTCGCCCCTCTGGCGAATCTTCTTTGTATTCCTCTATAAACTGGACGAATGTACTTCTGAGACGATTGACGACTGTACTGGGGACGATTTCCTCATATGTCTTGTACTCTGTGAATTGGCCTGCTTGAGGTCCGCGTTTTTGTTATAAAAGCATGAGTTTGTGAAATGAGAGACAGAATAAACCTGGCTACGATACTAGAAGGTTGTTACGTTGATTCTACTCGAATATAACCTACCACAAGTATTGATCCTAGTCGATTAAGTTATTCATCTACTGGCGCGAAGAATAGAGCGATTGGCGAAGCAACAAGACTGAGCTGGCGAACAGGCGAATCACCTTTATTTAGACGAATAGTAGTAGTATACAATAACCTACAGTAATATGGCATACTCGACTTCTCCATCACTTGAGCATCTCTGGGACGAACAGCCAATGGCGGAAGACCCCCATCTACTCATGGGCCAGCGAATCGACGAAAGGCGAAACCGTATCAATATATATGTATTTGGTGGACACCAATAAGCAAATACTCATTTCAGACTCAAATAGCTATATTCAACATTAAGAAAGAGACCCAAACTCTTGGGACAATGTGGAATAGGGTATCTGTTCTCTAAATAGGTAAAATTTGAAATTTGTATAGGAAATAGCTGGGAGAGCAGCTTTAACATTTTATTCCACCCTTGCTGTGTTGTCCCTATACCTTTAGCATTGTACACTGCATGTACCTGAGGTGTGGTGTACGATGTGTCGTACACCACACCTCCAGTGTATGGAAATTACAAGTAGCCCCTTGCCTCATCACTCCGCGCGGGAAAATGCGTTGTTGTCATGGCGCATTACTAACGTTGTGAAAATTAGAAGACATCACTAGTATAGGCCTATTATTGCATTGTTGCCGGCATCAGCATGTGTTTATAATCATATGAAATTTGTGAAAGGGTGGAATAAATCCAGAATCCACCTCCGGTGGAGGAGCGTACACCCCTCGGTGCGGAAGGATCCCTCGGGCTCTTTGCGCCCTCGGGATCCTTCTTGCACCTTGGGGTGTATGCCCTTGCCACCACCACCTTTGGTGGATTCCTTCTTTATCCAGATAATTCTTAGAGGTGCAGACATGTGAGACATGGCAAAACTTGCCGGTCCAATGCTAGTGAAACTTAGGGTGCTTTCATTATAATAGGGAATCATCCCCAGCATCATCACAATGCATATTTTCAAATATCCACTAATGGTCATGCCAGGGCTTCAGGAGGTATTTCCCCGGGAGCGGTTTCTGCAAGTTTTACGTTATGTTCACTATTGTGAAGAAATAAGACCTCTTATTCAGCAGCTTCAGAGTGGTGAGGTTATTCTTTTCCTTCTTAACCTGTTACATGTGTGACGATGTTATCCATTAACTATTTGAAGAAAATATTAGCTTGTTGAAAATTCAACTTGTATATATGTACCATTTTGTTTATTATGTTTGTATTTATTGGCATATTAGCAGATCAATGTTTTAGACCTATCAAAATTCTATGTACAGACTTGCGAATAAAGTACCGATTGCTTAGTACCAAATGCTTGAAAAATCAAGGTATAATCAATTTATTCTTTTGGTCGATTGCTCTCTCTCACTTGTAATTTGTATCTCTCTGCCCCTCCCCACTCCCCCTTCTCTCCTTATCTCTACACTGTTATTCTTTCATCATGTTTATGAAATAAATTTTCAATTTGTCTTGACTATAAACAAAATTATCCACTAAAAGTAATACCAGTTGCTTAATGCTTCATGAAAACACATTAATTTTCTAGCTTTCCAAAGGGAGTATACACCCTCACAGAACATGTCTGTGGATGAGGCTATGGTGCCCTTCAAGGGCCGACTCTCATTCAAACAATACGCCCCGGACAAGCCTTACAAGTGGGGCATTAAAGTGTTCATGTTAGCTGAATCGAACACTGGGTAATA
Organism: Sthenelais limicola; assembly: GCA_942159475.1. NCBI lineage: Eukaryota > Metazoa > Annelida > Polychaeta > Phyllodocida > Sigalionidae > Sthenelais > Sthenelais limicola. The sequence goes on along the minus strand of OW804096.1, from coordinate 48,800,399 downwards.
TGAAATTTTAGAGACCAGAGCATGATCATTTTCAACTTATGAACTTGATGTAGATATTCTAATTGACTTTTTGAATGATTATGCTTTGTAATTTTAGCTATAACTACAACTTTGAAGTGTATGTTGGGGCAGATGATATTAGTGATTCAACATCAATAGGCCTGTCCACTCGAGTGGTTGTAACACTCTCACGACCCCTGTATGACCAGGGCTACATAATCTACATGGATAGGTATGCCAATCTTTTTCAATGAATTAGAATCATTAGGATAGGTCATGAAAACATCAAAATCTAAAATTACTGATGTGAATCATACTATTTTGGTATCTGAGATTGTTAGGAATTGGGGCTTGTGGGACAGTAATGCCCCACAGAAAAGGATTTCCTCGGAAGTTGAGGAACCATGAGTTAGAACCCGGTGCCTCTCAATGGCTCATGTGCCAAGACACTGGTAAGATAAAGTTTGGTTTGGAGTGTTGGTTTATTTTTGTGTGTTGCATATTGTACAGTTGAATCTGCTTTTCATAAACATGTTAATGAAATCCCCTTCCCTGCAGGTATGTTGGATATTGTGTCATGTTGACTCTTAAAGGAAATCAACTACCTAAGTTGATATCAACACTATGCAATGATTAGGATACAACCATTTATTTTTCAGGGGTTCTTGCCACTGTTTGGATGGATAGGAAGCTTATCTATTTCCTCTCCACAGTCCACACTCCCAATGTCCAGAACCTTTCTGTAAGCACTTGATTGCTGTCAAGCTGAGCAACTATAAACATATTATTGACCCATTGCTTTTGAATTGGAATTAATGCTAATTGCCTAATCAGAAATTTTCAAATAAACTTCTGATCTCATCTGACTGTTCCTATTATTAACGGAATACTATTGCGATGTATTTACAGATCAACCGACATGACAAAAGAGGCCACGTAATTTTACGACCAGCCCCACCAACTGAGTATAACAGGTACATGGGTGGGGTCGATCTGAATGGCCAGTGTACGGCGATGGACTCGTCACGAAAAACTCTACGTTGGTGTGTTACCTGCCCTATATTTTATTTTTCATAATACATAGATGCTTTGAGGTGGCTTTTCTTTAAATACATGGTAAATCCGTCATCAATAGGTAATTATTACTAAAGTATTATTTAGTTATTCTTTTTTTACACATACAACTAAGAACAATGCATTATAACTTCAACAGGAACATCAAAATTGAACGCAAGATGCTCTTGTGGGCCCTATTCAACGCACATATCCTGTACAATTGTCACCGCCCAGAGAAAAAAACCTCTTTCCGGGACTTTGCTCTGACTGTTGCACACCAGTTGGTTGGTGCCCATAGCAGCAGGCAGAGGGCAGGTAGAAAACGGATCTCCACTGAGTCGTTGGGTAGGTTAGTAGGCGATCATTTTCCTGTGCGTGTCAAGGGGGCTGATAGGCGCTGCACGGTTTGCCTAGCCAAAAAACACCATCAGCCATCATTCCAGCCTAGGAAATCCAACATACAGTGTGAACATGCATCTTGTAATGTTTACCTGTGCGTCACAAAGGACGAACAAAACCAGACCTGCTGGTACAAATGGCACCATCAACAGGAGTATTGGCGCTAGTGACTTTTATTTGGGGTGATCCTTTGTCGGGCAAGATACTATGCCATTCAGTTTCATGGCTATCTCAATATTTTGATATCTTGTATGAATATTGGCGTGTCTGTGCTTCTGTATATATAACAAAGCTATATGGTTGATTCTCATGAAAGGCTCCAAATAGGAAAATGTCATTTTTTACTAGTTTTCTTCAATTAGATCTTTCCTATGTGGTCATGCCTCATAATTAATGGTTCTATGCTGTTGGACTCTATATTCTGAACAAATGCGTACCCACTTTATCATACCTGCGATGAATATTTTTTAAATTAGAGCATTAAATATGCTAGAAATAACAGACCTTCAGACCAATATATTACATATATCACACTGAAAATTGATTAAGATTACATGGAAATCTATTTATTCATTCTTATGCGCCAAAACGCTCAAGTAGCATAATGATCAACTTTATTCTTCCGGTTTCAAAACATCCATGTGTCCATCTTTCATCAAACATTCAGAAATCATTTTTTGCATGATATTTTGTCAAACCAACTCATGTTATTGGCATCACAGATGGTGACGGCCAAAATAGGTTTAAATTTCTGCCCTCCTCTATGAACCTAATAAAAAATGTTAGTGCATAATTTTGTTATGCAATATTTTTAATTCTTAAGATTCATGTTTCCAAAATGGGGAAGTTTTTTATCCATCACCGTCCATGACGGCCCCCATCACCGTCCATCACGGTACCTCTTCTTTGATTTTCATAATGATTCTATGGGTGTAGGTTTATTTCCCATATACCATTTGAAAGGGCTTGTTTTCTTCTTTGGAATCATTTGAAATAATAATGATTTTATTTTTCTATAAATGAATGGAATGACAATGAATATTTCTGTGACCATCACTGTCCATGACGCAATATGTTCTAGGGTATATTTCTAACAATTTTCATACCTAAGAAATGCAGTTTCAGGACATAGAAGAGTAGGATATGGGGCACCTATACTAGCAATTTCATTTAATTTCAATGACCTTTCCCAAAACACCCCTTTGGAACCGTTTCGTGAGAATCAACCATGTATGTTTCTTCTTTACATGCCACTACTTTGTGATTTCTTTGAAAGACAACTTTTTGCCTTTGCCAATATGGCTGTTAATTCCATATCTAAATCAGGCCCTTACATATTATAATGGTTGCCTGTACAATTCCAAGTGGCATCATTGGTGGCTTTGTAATATCTTATAATTATGAAGCTGTGCCTTCTTCATATCGAGAGATTGTCTGTTGTCATTTGAGGCTATGCTGTGGGCTGAATGATAATTGGCTTTGAGATATCCTATTTACACAACTTTTCAACTCTTCAATACTATTGCACAGATCACGTCATTACATCTACAAATGAATATTTTTATAAAATATCTAAGCTGGTAAAGATCTAATCCAACCAAAACAAATTTTGCAGTGCTTCTATGGGGTGGTTCATGGCAGATCTGGGTCAACTGATTACTAGGCTTTGGCTTAACTGGATTATCCATATTAAGTGTCACTGTATATAGAATGTTCAATTGGTGAAAGTGGCTCATATCTGAAGAATTAGTAAGAAATAGTTAAGAAAATGAATTGAATGATATAACCAACTGTTGGTGTCCTTGGACCACTTTGATAAGAAAAGTTTGCTGAGCATGCATTCAGGAAGTTGTTCTCAAGAACATATTTTCTCTATGTGACTGAATGAAACACATGGTGTTTGATGTATTAAAAGTGCTCTAGGAAAAAGAACTAGAGATCTTTAAACCAGATCACTTTTTTGGATGATCATTCAATAATTCCTGTTTGCATATAATCTCATATTATATATGTACATTTTCACCTGATGAATATACCATATATATAAGTATAATATAGATATCATTACATCACTGGAAGTGTTTTGTTTGTTATTCTTGTATCCCAACTCACGATAAACTGCCTCATCTCATCTCTCATCTTTCACTGCCCTTGATATAACCTGAAATGTGTTGCCAAGAGCGTGAAACAATCAGCTCACTTACAGACACATATCCAAAATAATTTGGTTGCACTGGGTCTTAATATTCTTTTTGGCTTGCCCAATTTGTTTGTTTTCTATTGATGTTCTAATGACATTACATCAGCATGTTGGTAAAGTAAGTCCCAACTAATTTGTATTCATTTAAATGTTGACTTTGGAATTTTTCAAGAAGTTCATTTATATTTCTTAAATGTTGACTTTGGAGTTGTTCACGCGGTTAAATATTAAGGACTAGATTTCCTACTGTTTTATCTATCCCACCCCCACACAACATACACAAATTATAAATACATCTTCCAAGATCTGTCATCTTATTGTAAACAAGTGATCAAGTTACTCATAAATATCTAATGTTAAATTGGATATTCGTAAATGTGAAATTCATCGACTTTCCTAATAATAAATTTGAAATTAATCGTCTTTCCTAATAATTCTGCATACTGTCTTCTTTAGGTTTCCATGCCTTGTCAAACAGGAAGTGAAGTCCAGGCATCTAAACATCTAAATCAGGTATGTATTATTGTTAATAGTATAGTCACCTAAAATCATTGGTGTATGGTTGATATTTGATTTTCTTTCAACTGTCATAGTAGCCTGTGGGAAAGCCGACACCCTGATGGTAAATCTGATAACCTAATGTGCGATTCAAACCATGATGTTTTTAGAACATATTTTTTTCTTAAATCATATATGCCTTGCTAAAAGTATTCTTTGCATCATAGCAAAAAGTTACTCATTTGATGGTTATTGGATTGCAATGATGCAAACTTTTATTTAACAGTTTACTCTGCTGATGATTTTGAATCATGTTCTACTGAATTATCATTTTAAACCAGGCATCATAATTTGTAAATACCGGCAGATAAGAGTTTGTGTGATTTACACTGATCATTTTCATTTCAGGATAATGCAGATACAAGCAGCAGGGCCATAATCAGTTGAATTATACATAAAAAAATCTTATTATTTGTATGGTGTTTACTGATGTAACTCAAAATAAAAATATGTATCAAAAGTGAATAATAGTTTTTGATATCTGTATCAAATCAACATACGTCTAAGCCTTTCAGAAAGAGGTCCATTTCTTTATTTCTGTAGCCCTGTATTTGACTATGATATGATGTAACAAGGTTGGTATCTGAGTTACTGTATACCACGCTACTAGTTTTTTCTACCCAGAATCCCTGCTAAAAAAAACAGTAGGCATCTTATAGTCAGATACCAACCGAGTTGCATCCTATTTTCATAGCACAATCTCATATTTTAAAATAAAGTAGATAAACAAACTGTTTATTTACCCCGCTTTTTTCCAAGGTGAGTGAGTGAGTAATGGTTGCTTAATGCCATGACGACATCCATGTGGAGTCATATTCATGGCAATGAAAGTTAGTGAGATGGAATGAGATGAGCAAAGTGATTTAGTTTACAGTCCAGCTGTAAATAATACAAACAAATAAAACAAAAAATAAAATGGATATAGCAATAACGAAAGTTTGGTTTTGTATGAAAGAGACTATAACAAAGAGAACAGACCAGCAGTTCTTAGATAATTGATGACATTGTCACCATTGACCGTTTTAAAAAGCGTTTTGAGATCAGGAGCGTTGAAACATTTTATACGGGCATCATGCAAGTCTGCACATTCCAGTAGGATATGCTTGACAGTGAGAGGGGTTTGACAAGCAATGCATTCAGGCTGTGGTTCTCGCTTCACCAGGTGGACATGGGTCAGTCTGGTGTGTCCGATAAGACAACGAGAGAACACAACTTGTTCTCGCCTGGTGTTAAAGGAAGCCTTAATAGGTTCTGCAAGCATTGGTTGTATTTCATGGAGTTTGTTGTCAATACATTTGTCCCATTCACTTTGCCAAATGGACTGGGTATGTGTTTTAATGAGGGGCCTCAAGTCAGATGGAGGGAATGGACATACAGTGATTTCTTGATTGAGGGCCTGTTTAGCAGCTCTGTCAGCAATTAAACTCATTCCCTGGAATGTTGACATGACCAGGAACCCAGCAGAACTGGATATCATAGTCAGCATCTGTCAGGGAGTTCAATTTGTCATGAATGCACATGACTGTTGGATGGTCAGTTTTTAGATGGGCAAGAGACTGCAGGACAGATTTGGAATCACTAAAGATGATGCATGCTTTGTGGTCTGCATCAGCAATACACTCAAGAGCCATTAGGATGGCTTTGGCTTCAGCAGTGAAGATGGAGCAATGGTCTGGAAGCCGACTGCTCAGTCTGGCCGTACGGCCAAACACAGCAGAGGATACCCTCTTGCCCTCTTTGGAGCCATCAGTGTAAAAAGCCACATGGTTGAAGTAGTGGGATCTAACCTTGTTAAACATTTCGAGATATGTAAGTGGGGAGGTATCCCCTTTTTTTCTTGCAGTCAGGTCAAAAATGATGTTAGGTTTTTTCCTGAGCCAAGGAGGGATGCTGGGAGTAGTCACTAAGGACAACATGTTGAGATCTGCATCAAGTTCCCGGGTATGGAATTAACAATGCTGTTCATCCTGATGTTAAACAGGGTAACAGAGAGTATGCTACCCTGGGGAACTCCCATCTCCTGAGGATGGTAGTCAGAGAAGGTTGCTCCCACTTGGACCCTGAAGTGTCTGTTGGACATGAAGTTCCTGATGAAGTTGGGCAAATGACCCCTTAATCCCATATTGTGCAGGTCTTTCATGATGCCATGCTTCCATGTGGTGTCATACGCCTTCTCTAGATCAAAGAAGACGGCAACCACATGTTCCTTCTTGATGATGGAGCTTCTCAGCATTTCTTCGAGTTTGGTGAGGTGGTCAAGGGTGCTCCTGCCATGTCTGAAGCCACATTGGAAGTCTGAAATAAGGTTTTCAGACTCCAGTAGTGCTATATATAGGTATGATATTATATTAAAACCTATTATGGGTAGTATACTCCCCCTCCATATATCTTGGGTAGTAGCCCCCCTACTATTCAGGATATGCAAGCCCGCACCTGCGTGCTTGGTCACGTGGGGCACGCCCACTATTCACTGACTAATAAACATTATACATCAAGAAGCCGCCGTGTCCACTTGCTTTTTCCCTTACATTATATTCAATAATATAACATACTGGTGGAGAACTAAACGATCCAAACGATACCTCAAAGGATTGGATAAATTATTTTGCAACTTTCTTGCAAGGATGCAACGTCTATAAACAGGAAAAAAAAACGAGTCATGGAGGAAGATGTGAATAATCGTGTGGAGGAGGCTATGAAGGTAGCCTAATGACTTAGGATAGGACTCAAGCCGGACTAGAGAGAAGGACTGGAAACAGAACCTATATCTTACACCTACTACATATCAGGACAGTGAAACAATAACCAATTCCATGGACAATATTATATATTATAACTGATGGAGGAAGAAACAACAAACTCAGAGCTAAGTACAAGAGAAGAACAATATTGAACAATAGCAGATTTCATGGACTCTATAAGATACATACTATGTAACAGCGCTCATTTCACTTAAATATATTCGGAAATTCTGCAAATGATAAGACATATATAGATCTACGATTCTGCTATATTTGTATTGTGTATAATAACCTTTCCCTATGGACTATGGGGATCGTCGAAGCATGCATAGGACGCGAGCATCCATAAAAACAAGCCTCAGCATGTATACACATACACAAAGGGACATTGGCCGATGGGAGTTTGCATGGCGTCCTGTTATGTAATACACCATGACTGCAGCGCGGCGTTGTACCTAAGCGTACCCTAGCTAGCTTGCCCTACCTACGACCAGCTTTAGGAGTTCGGAATATTTTGTTTTTCTGTTTCTTTGTCATGTATGTATGACATACCTTACATCATTTGCGAAATTTCTGGACAGTGAAAAATTCCAAGGACAATATACAATAGTTTACCTACAAGATCGATTCGAATTTGCATGGGTCTTTCTATGGAAAGTCTACAAGAAGGGGAGGCGAGATATACAAAGGATGCAAGCTGCCATAAACACAGGCCTCAGCATGTATACACATACAGGTACATACAACAAAGGCACACACCGCACAGGTAGAAACAAGGCCGACGGCCGGCGTGGCGTCCTATTACGTAACCAGCGTCCCTTTCAAGGAGCGCCCAACCTCGCACACATGTACATGATATTTTTGCTGGATATTTCAACAATTTTAAATCAGACAATTCTCTCAGAAGAACCCTACAGAAACATTCACGTTATACCTCATTTTAAAGCTCTTATGCTCTGCTTTCTTGTTGTGTATGATTTGAATTTATTCGGAAAAGTTATCCGTGATCAGTGATCAGTCACTTAAGGATATCTGTTTACTTTATTAATCATTTTTTGTACTGTTTAAATTGTGATCTAAATGTACCATCTGTCACATTTGTGAATGCAACCTTGTTCATTTCATATTTTACTTGTTGATGTCAGACAACTTATTGAATTACTCTCATATAATTATAAAATGGATCATGTACATCTAGATCCTATCACAACACATACCAGCAAGTGTTTCTTTTGAATGTATTATTTTGGCTTTGATTTACAGAGTTAGTGTGTTATCTATGGCTACTGGCTAAGCCCACAGGTGGTACATATCAATTTACCCATGCAGAGATTTTGGCCATTTTTAAGCAGTCGTCGATTCATGAAAACCCTGGACTGCACATATAAGCAGCAGGTTGCTAGGGATTGTTTGTTAACACATATTCCAAGGTTGGCGTCAGGAGAGCCTGGGGGAACGTGCGTAGACTCACACTTGGGTTGCAGCGGGTTGGCCAAAGCTGGCTAGGTTACAAGCCTAGGACTGGTATAAGGGGGCGTGACACTTCTTCGGCTAAGTAGCGTCCCTGGTCACCCACGCTGTAATTATATAGGTCACGCTATAGGTGACACTATCCTAGGGTCGGACACTTCCACCAAAGGCTCCGGACTTTTAAGAAGTAAACCTGAACGGCTCCTGTGGGAAACGACAACAATCACACAATGCGAAGTTCAACCATATTTCTATGATGAGTCATTCAAAACTAGCATTTTCTTGTGCCTAACCCTTTTCCAAGGATAGGAACTGTGAGGCTTGTATTAATTGTATGTATGAGACCAATTCCTTTAATTGGCAAGGTTTATTGTTTTGGAACCTTATTTTCATTACCTGGGCTTATGCTTACTGCCAGAATAGCTCAAAGACAAAGTAATCTGACCAAATTACTGATATTTCTTCTATCCATTGCTACTGGTGATTTTATGTACTGAAATGTTTAAAACTGGTGTACTAAATTGGTTTGGTAGATATGATTGTCAAAGTATTATTGTCCATCGCTATCGGTGTATTCTGAGGTATTCCCCCTTTTTGGCCATATTGTTATAGGGGTGAGGTTGAGTATTCGTGGGTATTCCCCCTCTTGGCTATATTGTTAAAAATGGTTAGGTTGAGTACTTCGGGGTATTCTTGGTAATTTTAGGGAGGCTTTCATTTTTTATACACCCCACAATTGTCACCAGTACCAGATATCCAGTACAATTCTATTATCTATAGCTTATCTTTATTACCTACCGATTATCTCAATATAGTGTGTACTCCTATGTTTTAATCTGTTTTAATTATTTACTCTATCTGAGTTTCTCTCAGAGTATATAATCAGGGGGAGAACTCACCAGATTAAATATTATATTCTTTAATTCAGTTCATGTCAGGATTTATGCATGTATTTGTTTGATTTAAGCAGATGGTTGTTCATTCATAAGGTGATGGTGCTCTAAAATATCCGAAACCTTAACGATAATTTTAGAAACGCAACTTAACAATTTGAGATAACTGTGTAATATTTGAAATATCAATACTATATATAGAGATTTTAGTTAAGGAAATCAAACTAATGTTTGATTTGAAAAGAGGGGAGGGAGCTATGCTATATATAGGTATGATATTATATTAAAACCTATTATGGGTAGTATACTCCCCCTCCATATATCTTGGGTAGTAGCCCCCCTACTATTCAGGATATGCAAGCCCGCACCTGCGTGCTTGGTCACGTGGGGCACGCCCACTATTCACTGACTAATAAACATTATACATCAAGAAGCCGCCGTGTCCACTTGCTTTTTCCCTTACATTATATTCAATAATATAACAGTAGCCAGACAAGACGGTCATATGCTACTACGACTAAGAATAGTGTACGGTCCAAATAAGCCACTCCTACTTTAGTGTTTGAACAGGACAGTTACCATGCCCACTTTGCTGCCGTACACATAGCAACTGGAGCTCTCTTGTCATTCAACAAAGGGAAGATGTGAACGGTGTTGTGATTATTGCCATTGAATGTTTTTCCCATTGAAGTTAAGTAATACTATGCTAAAAGATTTATTAAATTTCTGGATTTTTGGTGCAACTTATAAATGGTAACACTACTCAAATATAATGGCAACAATTTTAATATGATATATCACATGGCAGTTATAATATTATATCATTTACTTCCAGGTGATATTGTGCAACCAATCGCGTATGCCAACAAGGTGTCTCCAACAAGTGTATGCCAGATCATATTTGAAACAACAAAAGCCATTACCAACGCTTTTAAAGACACATACATGAAGGTGATTATTAATTTGTATACCATTGTTTAATCACAAATTAGCAATTGCACTATTTCACTATCACTGACTTAATTCATTTCAAGTAATTTCATTGGCTCAGTTCCATCAACTCATGATTATATCTTGGAATTCAGTATTACTTCAGTATTGTTTATATTCAGTTTTAAGAAATTATTGCAAGTTTTGAGAAATTATTGCAAATTTATATGACTACTTATCATAACATTGACGGCTGTATCCATTATATTTTCCAGACTCCAACCACAAGGCAGAATGGATGGGGGTAGAAAGAGGATTCAGAAACAGATGGAACTACCCGGGCTGCATAGGGGCCATTGATGGGAAGCATACTCGACTGCAGAAGCCCAAGAACACAGGATCGGTATTTTGGAAATACAAAAGCTATTTCTCCTTAATTCTGTTGGCACTGGTAAATTCTAACTATGAAATTTTGTATCCTGAAGTTGGGACAGAGGGTAGAATTTCGGAGGGGGAGTATGGCAGAGATTGCCATTATTATCAATGTTAAAATCTGGTAAAGCCAATTTGCCTCCAGATGTACCTCTGGATGGGTGGGAACAGGAGATCCCTTGTCACATTTTTGGTGACAATGCCTTTGGAATGTCATCATGCCTCTTGAAACCATTCCCTGAACATGGTCTGGATGATAGAAAATTAATTTTTAATTATCAATTAAGCAGGGTGCGTAGAGTAGTAGAGAAATTTTGCATAGACCATTGAGGATGAGAACAGTAGTATGTAACAGAATTGTAATGTGTATATGTGTGTGATTTAGAGGATTGCAAGGGACAATTGATCCCAGGCGAATGGCGAAACAATGATGAACATTAAAAAGAGCCTTAGAAGCTTACAAGAACAAGAATTACAATGTACAGGCGAAAAGGCAAAGGGAGCTATTAGCTGATTATTTTATGTTTTAAGAAGGGGCGGTCAATTTCCAATACAAAGAAGTTGTAACTTATAACCAATTGTCAAATTTGGTAGATCATTCAGCTTCAGATGCTTCTTTAATTGTTGACACCGATTCGGATTGTGAAATGTTATAGGATTTAAGAAATTTGAATAAAGTCATACGGTGTGGAAAAACTAATATTTCTTGCTTTTTTCTCCTTTCGAATATTTCTTGCATAACTTTCAACATTAGACATCAAATTGCAATAGTACTGATTAATCCGACCAGTGGAAGGGGCCCATAAAACAGAAGCGTTGCCACCCACTGCTGATGCACTGATGCTGCATATTCAACGAGCCATTACCAAACCCTCATTTGGAACTTTGCCCATATGGCTAATCCTAATATTCCTGACCCTATTACACCTGGGTGGAAACTAAAGGATCAGCAACTTGTGCCCATCCTTATGACCAAAGACGCTGTACCAGATGCTTGCATATCACTGATGTGTCAATGTAAGACTTGGCATGCAAATCGATGTTGCAGGAAGGCCAATCTACCATGCACTTCAAACTATCAGTGATAAAAATGGAAGTGTCTGCTGCAGCAACATAAAGGAATAGACACAACACCATATGAAGGTAGGCTTGTGACCATTTCTCTATACCCCTGATTTCATACAATTGTATATATTACTAGTCTCTGAAGGGCCTTCATGAAGCACCAATCCAGGGTGCGACAAGATCGCTTCCTGATCGCCCGAGATGTGTTGATTTTGGCATTGGGCAGCTAGATTTGCGGACGGGTAGATTTTTGGACTAACATTAGTGTACCGTTTCCTATTTGCAAAGTATTTAACTTTAATTGAATTCATTTAGTTTGTCAACTTCAATAGGCTTTCAATCTAATACTAGCCTAACGGGAGCTGAGATGACATTTTTGAAGGCCAGTGGCGGCTATATTGGATTTAAATGGCCGCCATTTTAGGGGTCCTGATGCCTAAATCGACAAACTGACATAGCCATTTCTTATGATCGACAAACGAGATAGACCCTTTCTTAGAGGGACAAATCGACATGGGATTCTGGGGACAAGGGACAAATGCTCATATCATCCTTAGCCCAACAAATCAACATTATAAGGGATCCCTGATGCCTAAAATCGACAAACTGATATAGCCATTTCTTATGATCGACAAATCGACATGGGATTCTAGGGACAAATAGACAAATAGACACAGAAAAGTGCTGCCGCTGGTGCACATTTGTACTCAAAAATGTCCCTTGGTCGCTTGGAGGATTAAGAATGATCTTTAGCCTAGGTGGGGATTGCTGCAATGTACATCCATGTGGCATGTCTGGATGAAAATCCCCCACCAACTAGAAATTTAAATCAAAAACCATCCACCTCCAACAGTGGCCAGAGCATATCTTGCTTCTCAGACACACAGATCTCTCTTTGTTGAACAGCCAACCAAATATTGATTGAAGACAAGATCGAAGTAACAAAAATGGATCTAGCCAATCTAGGCTACCGCAGGAACCGCGGTGACAGATTATTAAACAAGAATTTGGTTGTGACCAAGGAGAAAACGGTTTCCCCGACTAATTCCACGCGGGAAAATTGCTCTTAGGTATATGCGTTGTCCGGGACTCTATAGTTGTCATGGTGGGTTACTAACGTTGTGAAAAATAGAGGACGTCACTACGAATATAATTGCGTCGTTGCCGGCATCATTATCGATAGGCCTATACTTTCCCTATAGCCTACACTTCCCTAAGTTCCACCAATATTATCTCCCTTATTTAAATACAAACGTTGATAGTATTAAATACATAGTCATACATTAAATATATAGACAAGCCAGTTTTGCACGACAATCAGATTTTTGTCTGTGGAGTCAATCTCATACTTGTCAAGCAGCAGGGGAAAGGCCGAAAATTATTGTTCAATGGTGACAGTGCAGTTTCCCTCATATCTTCCTTATTTAAATACAAATGTTGATACAATTAAATATATAGGGGTAGAAAAGCATGCTCTTTCTGAATTTAAACATATTGGCAATGTATTTCGAGTGGAAATAGCGTTTTTTATTACTTCGCGGGAGCGTAATTTCCCCGCGATATGCCGGCTACGACGCAATAATGTAGGCCTACTTTGGCTAAAAACCTAGCCCAGGGCTAGGCTAGTTTGCATTGGTTTGTCAAGATCGATATCTATATTGATAACAGTGATAGGCCTGTATAGAAATATGATTCCCACCAAATGCAAGCTTAGACATTTCTTTCCGATGGTGTATAGGGTTAGGCAATCATTTTATATATTAATGCCTTAGAATACCATATTAGACAAGCCAGTTTTGCAGACAAGCCTTTTTGCACACAGGCCACAGCAGAAAATGATTGTTTTTTTGAGAACAGTATATTTTCCCTAATATCTTCCTTATTTAAATAAAAGTTGTGATGAAACTACATGCATGGGGTGAGAAAAGTATGCTCTTTCTGATTTTCAACATCTCAGCAAAGTATTTTGAGTGTAAATAGGTATTTTTTATCAATTTGTGGGAGCGAAATTTTCCGCGATGTGTACGCGAATGCGTCTAAAATTTAGGTGGCAGGATGCTGAGTTGTTTTTTCTATTTATACCCTGAACGCGGACGTTTCTACAGCAGCCTGAGCAGGCAAAAAAGTGGAACCTATATAAGGTTTCCCAGTAGGCCTACAAGGGCCTTCGGCGCTCGTACCGCCTTCGGCGGGGGAAACCTTAAAAAAAAATTGATATCTTTCATTGGTGTAGAGTAGTGGCATTTATTATTGGCAGGCACCTATTATCGGCACCTATGACATCATACTTTGATTATCCAATAAAATTAACTTTTCATGATCATGTGAATTGTGTCATCCAATCCTTTGATCTGACCTCTGCTCCGGCCAGCACAAAAAACTAAAGATCAACGATAATTGTGAGTGACATAACTCTTGATATAAACTCGTTTACTAACCTCGGAGCGAAAATGGCTGCCATACGCTTGGCGTTAAGGGAGTAGGGGTAGTTTTGGGCCATGTTTTGTGTGTGTGCAACTTTAGGAAGAGTGTGAAATATGATCGTTTCATTAAGGATTGACATTGTCCTTTGGCCATTGACTCCATTTTTATGACTGGCCTTCTGAAAGGGGGTGCCGATAATAGGGGACCAATCCACTCAGTGTCTTCTATTATCAGCACCCCCTCCAGAAATACCATGTGTTACATGCCCATATGGCCACAGCCTCTGAAACAGCCGACATTGAATACTTCCCCAGCCTGCTCTTGATTACTATCTGCATCTTCACAAGTTTGATTACTTCCATCAATATTCTGGTAACATTTTGACTCATGCAGTCCCACGCTACGTAGACCCTACTTAGCATGTAGCAGTTTATGATCGCATATTAGGCAGGCACATGCTGAATTCCAAATAGGCATGAAGAAACTGCTATATTTTCCCGCCCAGGTAGCCAAGCATTTCTTTGAATTGTTTGGGCAGTGTTAGATTGAACTGGTGGATGGGTGGATGGTAGTGTTCATTAGTGTAGCCTATAGCTATTTATTTTTGTAATAACTTATATTTATTAATTATTTGAGTGAATATTAGACCTATTTTCGAAGTCATTTGCATGAAATGCATTTGAAAAAACTCAGGGTATTTGGAAGACCTTTTTTTTTGGGGGGGGGCAGGAAATCTTTTTTGCAGACTCTGAAGTTTGTGCGTGTGTGTGTGGTGGGGGGGGGGGGCTAGAAGTGGGGGGCTGAGGCTAGAAGTGGGGGGGGGGCTGAGGCTAGGTGTGGGGGGGGGGCATTTTTTTTGCACAGGCAGGCTCAGAACTACAACGATGTCAGACACTTACACAGGGTCATCAAATTTTGCACAAGCTTTCAAGGGGGTGGGGGGGGGAAGCAATTTTGCACAAGATTTTAAGCGGGGAGGGGTCAATACAATTTTGCAACTTCTTCTCTTTCACACTTTTATTACACCCCTGTGCTGTAGTTGCCTATACCTTCAGCATTAATTGTATGCCACACTTGGTCAAGGTGGTGCATAACATGTAAATCATGCCACCCTTGGCACATATTATTATTGTTATTATTATGAAACACCAAAAATAGAAATTAGTATATATTGCTAATGTTTCTTGTACATATTCCCATAATACCCGGCTTTAATTAATGGAAGTTTGTAAGCTTAATATCTATAATTAGCACTCAGTGGCCTGGCATGTAATTTTTTTCTTCTCTACCCAGCCATACCATGGTGTCATTGTACATCATGCTGAATATCAAAATCTTTAAAGTAGCATTTCATCCATGTGTGGGTTCATTTCTTTTTCTACCTTCAAAAACCGGCCTATTTACTCTGATTCTGCTCATAGTAATATGATACATGACTTGTACCAACTTATATGGTATTTTAGATAAAGACACAACTCAGGAGATACCTATACTTATAGAATTCCCTTGCCACAAATTCTTCATTTTTCTAAAGTTAAATCTATCAGTGAAAATACATCCTGGGGTCATTATGTTGTGTCACCATACCACTGAGATTTAACTACCTTAATTCCTGTCGCCCATCGATCTACTTCTTTTTCTCCAAACTACAATCTATTCTCAATGAGGATGCGTTATTACATTCATATCAGTGACTTAATTTGCTTCACACAAACATAAGTGGAATTGTTTCTACTAAGCCTGAGCACCACACACCAATCGCGTGGCAGCTTTTCCTTGGCTTGAGGGAAGTTCATTTAAAGTTTTACTGCCTTGTTCCAATTCAATGGTTCCATCGTTGCAACTAATGGTGAAGATAATCAAAGATACAAAAGAATTATGCATTTATTACAAGTTTTGAAAATTTCAATTCAAAATTCTTGAAAGGAAAATAGTAGGGGAATGTATCTTCTTCAGTGTCAAATATGTCAAGGCAAGTGTGATGCAAGTACGACCCGGGCATGATGGCCCTTGCAATATCTAAAGTTAAAGAGGGATCAATGTCCCCAAAAAAGGCTGCTGCCTTGTACGGTGTTCCAAGAACAACCCTCAATGACAAGATCCGTGGTCATGCACCCGAGGTTGGAAGATCAGGTCCGCCAACAGTCCTGACAAATGAGGAAGAAGTGAAACTGGCGTCATATGTCAAGACTATGGCATCAGTTGGTTTACCACTCACGCGTAAAGATCTGATGTTTGAAGTCAAACGTGTTCTAGATTTGGACGGAAGGGTCACCTCCTTCAAAGATAATTTGCCAGGTATGCACACTTACTTTGCACATGCCTTTTTCCTTTGTTGAATGGATGCTGTTCATTAAATATGACCAATTTATTTCTTAATTGATTATCAAAATCTTTTCCTAGGTACATTTATTAAGCATGTCTTGTGAATCATTTAAAATATTGGGGAACAGAGTAACACATAAAATTCCCTGTGACGAAACATTGTTTTCTCTAAAAGCTATACCAAATTTAAGTTGGCATAACTCTAATGTAATCTTAATGTGGTAATACTTCAATGGAATGACATAATGATAAAATCACCTGAAGACGGGCAAGGTACCCAATTCATGAAATAAACGTTACTATTAACATTGACAAAATTACAATGCATAAACAAAATACATCCCATTTTTCTGGCAGGAAAACAGTGGTATTATGGTTTCATCAAAAGGCACAATGAATTATCGCTACGCACTCCAGCAGCATTAGGGCAAGAACGAGCTGCCGTATCCATGGCGAGCCTGGAGAAATGGAGCAATGACCTCCTTTCTTTTCTTGCCAAGGATGGCAATTTATCGGTTCTTAGTGTACCTGACAGGATCTTCAACTGTGATGAAAGTGGTTTCCCACTATGTGTGACCAGTGGAAAAGTTCTAGCAGTGAAAGGAAGCAAAAACGTATACCAAAGAGTTTCAAACACCAAGCAGCAAATCACTGTCTTGGCCTGTATGAGCGCTGCAGGAACATACTTGCAACCGTATATAATCTACCCAGGAAAGCGTTTAAGGAATATTGATATAGAGGCATACCCTGAGGCACACTACGGGATGTCAGAATCTGGATGGATGTCAGAATCTGGATGGATGACATCCGAATTATTCCTTGATTTCCTTCATATGTTTGCTGAAAAAACCAAATCTCTAGCCAGACCAGTGCTCCTTCTTGTGGATGGCCATAGTTCACACGTTACACTGGCAGCCGCAAGATTTTCGTCTGAGAAAGGCATTATTCTTTATGCACTGCACCCCCATGCCAGCCATATTCAGCAACCCTGTGACTTGTCATTATTTTCACCGATGAAGCAGGTGTGGAAGGAGGAGGTGAGGAGATGGCAATTTGATCACCTCGGGGAATGCTTCACCAAACAACATTTTCCAGCTGTCTTTAAGAAGACATGGGAAACTGTTGCCATCCCAACTAATGCATCCCAGGGATTTAGAAAGGCGGGATTGTATCCCTTTGATTTTAAGGCTATCGATGAGAGGAAGTTTGTTTCTCAGCCCCAAAGGCCAATCAATGTTCCAGCCCATACCCCTCATACACCCACTCCATATACAAATACCCAGCATCCAAATGAACCAACACCTGCTAATGTCCCTGCTGATGTGCCTGCTGATATGCCTGCTGTGGCCACTGAGCCTGCTCCCATGGCCCAAACTCCACCAGAGGAGGCTAGGTTAGGTGCGTTTGATCAACTAGTGCTCCCTGAATTACATCGACCAACCGCTAAAAAAAGGTGTTCAGCAAAATTACCTAATGCCATCTCTGGTGCTGAGGCACTGGAAATCCTTGAAAAAAAACAACAGGAGAAAGAAATGCTGGAAAAGAAAAAGGAAGAGCGGAGGATGTAAAAACGTAAAGAGCAGAACATGAAACGGAAGGAGGAGCAAAGGAAAAGGGCATTGGAGAAAGGGGCAGGGAAGCAACGCAGGAAGAGGCCTGCCAGTCCCATATCCTCAGAGAGTGAGGAAGATCGGGTGCCATATATGGAGTCTGACGGGGAGGACTGGGATGGGGTTAATTCTGATATCTGCAGCATCTGCAAGAAGGGTGAGGATGAGGATGAGGGTGAGGAGGAGTGGGTCGGATGTGATAGGTGCCCTCGGTGGTACCACAGATTTTGTACCACTGATGAAAATTTAAAGGACATGACAGAAGAGGAGCTTGAGCAATATGTTTTTGTGTGCACAATCTGTGTCTAATGAGGGGAATGTGATATCACTAGAAAGAATGGAACAAAATAAAATTGAGTACAACCTTATTTCAGTCTGCATCCTATATCCTATGAGAAAGTCCCACCCATTAGCCATGTCGATGATTTGTTAGAAATTAAATAACACCATTGATATTTTACAGGAACTATGAACGATCACAACATTTGTCACAGACTCCAGAGAAAAGAATTTGTGGAAAGCATCTCTCAGAAGCACAAACCCTCACTCATGGTTTAGTTGACAATAATAGAAACTTCTGCAGACAACTATTATCAACTATCAGGAATGATCTAGAAGAAGCTTTTTCAAGAAATAACTCTATCTACCAAAAATGGCTAAATTCCAGATATTATTGCTTGGAGATTCACGTATCCGTAACTGGGAAAATCGCATGAATATCTTACTTGCTGATCATAATTGTACTGACATAAATCTTTCATGTCTATGCGTGCCTGGAGCCAGATATGAAACACTTGGAGAAGAAGCAGCTCGTAGATTTGAAGGTGAAAAATTTGACCTAGTGTATATCCTAGGTGGCATAAACGAATTTACAGAAAAATTGAAAGGGAGAAAAATTTATCCTCGATTTAGTTCACAAAACACCTATGTTACACACATTAAACAAGAGCTGGATATTCTCACCAGAAGAATGAACGACATGTCAAAAGCAGTTATCATCACTGAAATCGTGGGTATTTCCCTAACCACCTATACAGGTGGGTGGTCTCATGACACCAACGACCAGGAAATATTACACAATTCACTCAAAGAAGTTAATCAATTGATTAGAAAAAGGAATAGGAAGGCAAAGGTTATTGGACCCCATTTCGAAGGGGTCGTTCATAAGAAGAGGAAAACCTATACAGCTCATAGATATGACTCAAAGACCAGGGATGGTCTCCACTTCAATGAGAATGCACTAGAGAAATTTATATTCCTAACATTTACAACATTCTACAGAAACATTCACGCCACATGCAACTAATTATCGATCACATAAATATGCTTTCTAATATTCCTCCTAGCAACATACCCTGTGTGTGGCAAGCTAGAGGAAAACTTGAAACGTGAAACTAAAATCAAAATCCACCACTTTGTACTGTACACATGTTCTCTTTTCTGCATAATTTGCTTTAGTAACACACAATTATGTGTGGCAAACTAGAGCCAATGAAACTAGAAGTCACTAAACTGTACATATTGTGATACTTTTAGGCAATATTGTCTACTATATTTGAGTAACACAAGCCAGGATAAACTGGCCTTGTGGCAAGCTCGAATACAATGTAGTGTGTCTGTTGCTACATACTTAAAATTGTTGTTTTCTCTTACAAAGTGTCTTGGTAATTCGCACGACTCTGTGTGGCAAACTAAAGCAATCAAACATATATAGGATCTTCTCCAAACTGTGCATATACATATATGGTTATTATTTCAATGGCAATTATCATCTGCCCAAGTTCTACTTTATCATAGGATAAGTTTCATGTATATACATTATTGAATGATCATTTGAGTAACACAACCCAGAAAGAGACTGGCCTTGTGGCAAGCTCAAATGAAAATTTAGTATGTTGTTATATATCTTGAAATTTCTCCTTTTTTATATTGTCCCACACTTCATATATCATATCGCATCTGACAATTGATAACATTTTTTTCTGTCGTTCTATAAACTGATATTGTTGTTTTCTTGGAATAGATGTTGGCTAGTGGCCTGTGCCTCTTCTATCACAGAAGCACCCGATGTGGTTTTTAATTACCCCTCTGCTGAACAGTTATCTGCCTAAAAAGGCTTCCCCCCCCCCATTTTTCTCTCTTGTTCTGAATCAGTTTAATTGCTCTAGATAAGAACACTTCGTTTGCACACCTAAATGTACAATGTTTAATATGGACATTCAATGAGCATAATTGTTAATATTCCTGAATAAATAAATTTGTACAAAAAATATTATTAATCATTTCAGATGACTTATTTAATGAGAGATCTTGGCCAACAACAGATCGGCCAGACTAACCCTGCCTGTTACAGGAAGAACATGATTGAGTTCATTATGGAGGATAAATCTTATGGGGGAAATGATACACTTGCTACCCCAGTGATGGAAATTAAGATACAGAATTGGCCATGCGCCTTCAATGTTTTGAAAGAATGGGCAATATTTTCCATAGACAAATACCAACAAGTTATACTTTCATACATAAACTCTACAGACCCATCGAATATGTTTTTTATTAAAGGAGGGAAATTATGGGGATGCAGAACTCCTATCTTCCTTTTTGTCTGTTGGATATATAACACCTGTGGAAGAATATGATGAAACAACATTTGAAATACTGCACTCCATTGGAGCAATGTGTAAACAAACAAATAATTCAACATAGAATTCTAATGTACCGTATACCCAGGCCTTACAAGTAATGAATGGTCGTCATTTTTATTGTTTTGTAAAGTGTGTTCCTGAGCCTAACAAGTATGACAACTGCAAAATTTATGTAATGCATAACTTGATTTATTATACCTTTGGTGGAGTTGGTATGGTACTCCCATAGGCTTAAGCACTGAGCCTCGTATTGAAAAATGCGGGCAATAAAGAGCCCGAATTGCATATTGCCCGCATTTTTTGCCCACAGTTTTCCCGATTTTCTCTCGAAATAATAAAGCTAGGTAGTCGAAATGAAAAGTTCAATGGAGGAATCATATGTAAAAATGCGATTTTGCTAAAGTATATTGACGATAATAATTTATTTCATTAACTAGCCATGACGGCGTGACAGGCTCTGTCTGACAAGTCCTAGATCAAAGCTATAGGCCTATAGCTACGGCGTGTGTGTGTCAACGCAGGAAGAGCAGTAAAATATCACTCAAATGAAGGAAATAAACTAAAATACTTTCATAATTATCGAAGTCTACCTGTTATCAAAGCATTAGTTGAGGTTTTAAAAGATTTAAAGCTGCAAAAAGGCAACAAATTGAATCGAAAACGTGATGTTCCTGCAGCAACTAACTGACAACAAAATATTGTTTTGTTTACTTATATACAACTGAAATTTTTCTCTCATATCTGCCTCATTTAAACGCTGAACTTGATATAAAATCATATTTAGGGGTAGAAAAGCATGCTCTTTCTGAATTTCAACATCTTGGTAATGTATTTCGATTAAAAATAGCGATTTTCATCAATTTGCGTGAGCGTAAAATCACCGCGAAGGTTGCGTAAAATCACCGCGAAGGTTGACTGACAGTGAGCTAGTCACTGAGAGGGAGGTGTGAGGGGCCGAGGGGATCAACATTTAGACTATTTTTCATCGATTTTCACCGTTTTTTTTGCATAAAATGTCGGAAAAAGGTATAATAAACACAAGAGTGACCTTGGGCGATCCCTCCGATGCATATTGCCCTTGGGCTACGTGATCTCAGCTCGTGCGCTCACGCGCACTCACTGAGATCACGTAGCCCTCGAGCAATATGCATCTCCATGATCCCCCTCGGTCACTCTTGTCTATGTATCTCTGCTAGGCCTAATATCAGAGCTATATATACAGAGTTAGGAAGCCGTAGTACATAAGTGTTTGAGCACTGTATCTCGGGTATAATAGTTTATCTTTAGCCTGTTCGGTGGCGCTACTAGTACCGACGGTAGCGCCCCTAGGGACGTTTTTGTGCGACGGTAGAACTCTCCTATGCTGAAGGAGAGAAATAGTTGCCGCGCTCTGCCGCGACAACTTTATTCATAAGTGCCATGGGTCTTAGCCTTCAGACTGTGGTGACATTTTCACATGTTACTTCATATGCCAGGCAAAATAATTGAAGCAGAATTATTTTCTATACCTATGTTATTAAGGCCATGATAGGACTATAGAATTATTAATGAATCTGGGCGATGCTACAGCCTAGGGACCATATTCTTTTGGGTGCCAAACCGCCAAAATCCCCGGGCCCGGCCCCCGCATTCATATGGAATTACTAGGACTACTCGGTATAAAAATGTAAAGCAGTGTTCCCGGGCTCTCCCGAAAAGAGAGTCTGCTCCTCTCACATCGGCCACCTTGGTCGACGTCACCCCCAATGTAATATTTGATTAAAGCAAGGATGTCATTAGGCTAGAATGACTGCACATTTTAAACTGCACATTTTATATATTGTAGATATGACTTTTTAATGCCATGGCGACATCCATGTGGAGTCATATTCATGGCAAGAACAGTTCATCCAAATGTTTGCGAATAATATCTATAATGGGAATCGAACAAGGAAAGTTCTGTTGCTTTTCAGATAATATTGGGGTAAAAGCCAAGGGGCTTTTTCTTGCTCCCTGGGGCATTTTAAGCATATTGAGCACCTTGAAAGAAAAACTCTTTGCCTTCGGCTTCAATACCTTAAGTTACAGACGTCCTATGATAATAACCATAGGAAGTGTTTGGATAGACTCTTATAACTAACCAATTAAGACCCCTTTTTTCATTTTCGCAAAGTCCTCCTGAAAAAACTTCCTTTTTTAGGTTTTCAAGGACATGCCAAGTGCCTCAAAAAGAGCCCTATCTCTGCGAACATGGTAACGACCATGCATATCCATTAGGCCTATGTGCATGGAGTGCGGGGGCCAGGCCAAAATCCTAAAAAATACACCATGTTGGCGGGGTCACACTGACTATTTAAAAATTAAAAGAAAGATCTGAAACTAGTCAGTCCTTCCTCCCCAGCCCATATCCCTACAAAAAAAACCCAGCTTTTATCTCTGGGAGTATTCAAGTTTTCTAGGGAACTGGACAAAATATTGGTACTGAGATGGACATGGGTGCCAAAATCCTAAACTGTACACCATGTTGGGGGGGGGGGGGTCAGACTGACTATTTGAAAATTAAAAGAAAGATCAGAAACTAGTCAGTCCTTCCTACCCAGCCTATATCCCTACAAAAAACCACAGCTTTTAGCTCTAGGAGTATTCAAGTTTTCTAGGGAACTGGACAAATTATTGGCATATATTTTGCCAAAAGCCAATAGTTATACTTTATAGTGTACACAAAGTTTGAGTTATACTGTGTTTAGAAATTAATAGAACATTCTGAAACCAGTTCAACCCCTCCTTCCCAACCTAAATCTCTACAAAAAAACAAAGCTTACAGTTCTAGATGCATTCAGCTTTTCTAGAGCTCTGGACAAAGTAGCGCTATTATACTGCCTACTGGACTCGCCACAGTAGTGCAGGGTGGTCACATGACCCGAGGCAGAGAGAAGCGCGACCAGAGGCTGGGTTCCGAACTCTTTATGTATAGCTCTGCTAATATCAATGTCAGTGTTAAAGGATATTTTTTAAAAAATATTAGGGGTGCTGATAATACAAGAAGGGTGCTGATAATACAAGAAGGGTGCCGATAATACATGCCATTCCATATTTGTTTTGACCCAATTTTATATAGGTCAAATTCGATAGGTCAAAGCCAACACCTTAGGAAAGACTACCTAACAGTCCCTATGTCTTATACACTATATATGGGGTGTATCAGCTTTAGCTGATGCACGTATAAATTGCAAAGTAAGGCGGCAATCCCAGACCGGAAGTAACCAAGCAGAAGACGTCAGACGTCAGCGTCTCAACATAGCTCGCTCCGAGCAGTCGGACTCTTTCGTGCAAGGGAAAAAAATTTTAAAAAAACCAGCCTTGTTACGGATTATGACCTTGGTCAACTGTCCTGTCTGCTCCAAACAACATCTGGAGCCTGTGTGTAAAGTTTCTCAACTTCTAGGCGCTCCAAATCCGACTATGGAAGATTTAGCCAAGTCTTTGGGTATCGAGGCGTGCACTCAACCTCGCGGCTCCGCTGAGTACGAGGAGTGGTTATCAAGCATCATAAATGGGCAAGAGAAACGCATTGAAACTTTCAAATTGGGTGCTACATCAGACTTGGAGGACAAAATCAGCGATCTGAACAGAAGGATCTCTTCCATGAATATTAACTCTTCAAAGCTTGAGATGTCCTTCGGGTCTCCAGGCGCCATCTTTGAGAGTGGCGTGAACCGCAAGCCAGCCGGTGCGACAGCATCCCCGACGTCACATCTAGAACGTGAACTGGGTAAGCTCCGGCCCGAAGGCCATTTAGTCCCCAGTAAAAAACACAAGGACCTTTCAGTCAGAGAACTTTTATTTGGGTGTACATCAGTTTTGACCTTCCTTATTAGTCATGGCATGGATACCACGGGCTATACCCATCACCTAAATTTTATAGCTTCTAAAGCTGCCGGTAAAAAGTATTCACGTCAGGCGCTTATTAGATATGAACGGGAGGTGACGGATAAAGTGGTTTCAGGGGCTCTGAAGGATTGGCCTGTGACCGACCAGGAGGTAGCTAATAAATACTTTAGCCCTGAGTACATGCGCTCTTTCATTGCCTGGGAGGCATCAATGAGGCGGGGCTCAGGGGGACGGGGTGCTTCGACCTCCTATTGATGCAAGTCTTATGCCAAATCCCCGGGAAGTGATGCATACGATCCCCTCTTTGATTTTACTAACTGGCCGGCTGACATTTGCTGGGTGTATAATATGCCTAGCCACCCCAAGAAGTGCCAAGATGTTTGCAAGAGGCGTCATGTGTGTGGTTTGTGTAACGGGTCCCATGCGGCCGAAAACTGAACTCCTCCTTCAGCTGGCCACTCTCCGGGCAAGGAGCCCAGAAAGCATAGCTTCCTATGTGCCATGGCGGCCTACCACTTCCTGTTGCTATCAATTCGCCTCCATGTTCTGACTTCAACGTCCTTTCGACAACAGATTTCAACCAAGTTGTGTGTGTTTCATCCAATATTGCCACTGACCATGTTGTGGGTCAAATCCCCAGCCAACTTAAGCCCTCTGCCTGGGTAAAATTACTGTGTTTTGACAATGTGTGGGACCCAGATTCCCACTTCGTCCTGGACGGTATTCTTTCGGGCTATCGCCTGATCAACCCAGACGCGGTTATCACAGAGTACCATGTGAATAATTATCAATCTTGTTTCATCCCGGGTGCAAAGGAATCTCTTGACGCCCTTATTACTCAGGAATTATCTGAACACAAACTTTCGATCACCACTGTGAAACCACACTGTGTACACGCCTTAGCAGCAGTGCCCAAGCCTAACGGAAAATTTCGCCCGATCACGGATTGCAGCAAGCCTGAAGGTCTGTCTCTGAACAATTATACTTCTAAAGTGACTTCTAAATTTTCTTTAATACAGTTAGACAACCTTATCGAGCAATTATCTCCAGAGTGCTTCATGGGGGTAATTGATTTATCGTCTGCATACCGATCTTTATTAATACACCCTTCTCAAAGGAAGTACTTTGGTCTCCAATGGACCGTGGATTCTGTGAGTGTTTACCTATTAGACAATGCTATCTGCTTCGGAGCCAGCGCTGCCCCTTTTATTTTTTCCCGAGTCACTGACTCCATCGCTCGCTGCCTCCGTCGACAAGGGCATAATGTGGTTTGTTACCTGGATGATTTTTTTTATTGGGGCGACTGTGAGGATTCTGCCCTGTTTACCCAGAACCATGTCATCCATACTCTTCGTTCTCTTGGCTTGTACATAAACTGGTCCAAGGTGACGTCACCAAGTCTTCAATGCAGGTTCTTGGGTATCGACATAAACTCAGCCTCTCTCACCGTTAGCCTCCCCCATGACAAAATGTTGAGACTGGAGTCCGAGCTACTCTTTTTTTCAATACAAACGCCGTGCCTCTAAAACTCAGCTACAGAAATTAGCAGGCCTACTCAGCCACTGCTCTAAAGTCATTCCTCTCGGCAAAGTCTACATGAATCATATTTTCGATATGCTGCGGGGTTTAGAGGACGGAGCCCGCACCTCTCTGCCACCCCTTTTCTTCAGTGACATCGTCTGGTGGAGCTCCCACATCCAGTCTTGCAATGGCACCAGAGCCATTCCGTCCCCTGCTAATACGACAATCGACTATGTGCACTGGTTCTCCTCAGACTCCTTCTCTGCCACCCTCGGTGATCATGTTCACTCAGGGTTGTTTTTTGAAAGTAATGTGTTTGATTTCATTGCCTACGGCCATTACATTAACGCCTATCATATCACCCTTCCATCATGTTGCTTTAGCTGGCCGTCAGCAAGAGAGCTAGCGACCTTTGTCCTAGCTCTTTTTCTCAGTGCCCCGTCAAGAGATTTCAATGGCAAAGGTATCTTAACTGTTTTTAACACCCGCACTGCAGTGAACTATGTGCGTAGGGGCAGGGCTCACTGTGAGCACCTTGTCGAATTATTAAAGTACCTGTATCATCTCTGCTACCATCATGACATTCTCCTATCCCCAGTGTGTTTATCTTCCCTTTAGAAACCCTGGATGCCAAAGTCGAACAATATAAGTGGGATGCCTTGGCTGCCTCCACCCAACAGACCCCCTTCTCCCTGCAGACCTGTGTGTTATCTTCAAGCAGGTGTCACTGGCAGTGCCTCTGGAGTTCGCCACCTGGGTTGGTGTTCTCCTCTGCTTTCGTACTCTTCTCCGAAAGTGCCATGTGTTTACGTCAAAAAATAACCGTCACCTACTCCTGAGGAGCCATGTGTCCTTCTCGGGTGATCATCTCTACATTTCTATTAATTCTTCAAAAACCGATCAGTTTGGTGCCCGTAAAACTGTCATCCCCGTGAAGAAATGTGACTCCTCCCTTTGCCTTTTTAAGGCTATCTCTGTCCTCCTGGTCCGTTTCCCTGCCCCCCCTTCCACCCCTTTAATATCCACCGGCTTGGACTCCCATGTTACTTATCCAGTTGCTCTTAAGCCGCTTCAATCCTGGGCGTCTCGGGCAGGTCTGCAGAAAGATGTCGGCCTTCACAGCCTGCGCCGAGGCTCTGCTACCTTTCTCCACACCTGTGGGATGTCTCTCCCTGACATCCAAAAAATGGGAGATTGGCAAAGTTTGGCCGTGCTACAATATCTGCAAACTCCCCTCTCATATAGGGAAAACATCGAGGAACATGTCTCGAACCTTCTCTCCCGCTTCTGACTTGCCTTGTCCTCGTCTCCACTTCTGCTATAACACTACTACTTACTTAAAAACTGGGTCCTGGGCGAAACAGCCCACATCTGAACCAGCTCACACCCACGAACTGATCCAGATTGAGCCACTACTTTCTAGAGACATTTCAACTTGCATATCTCTTTATATTATTGCTATGCCATGTTCTCTTACCATTATATTTCCTGATGAACTTCATAGTTATGTATTTTCACCTTTGCTAATTACTCTAATGGAAATCGAATATTTCCTTGAGTCAGCATCAATTGTCATTACCTTTACATTTGATCTTGTACCAACAGTTTCGATCCATCTTATGAAATGTCTTATTGTTGAAACCAGAGATTTGTACCTACTACTTATTATCAGAAATAACAACTCTGCAAATAACTTTCGTGGTTGTGTGATTTATATAGAAGTCCAGAGACAAAATAGCTCTCCGGATTGAGGGTCATAAGGTGCTGATAATACGGCGATAATACATGCCACTACTCTAGATGTGATGGCAGAACATTCGACCTTTGAAGTTACATGAAGTTAGAATTGGTTCGATACATGTTCCATGATAACAAAATAAACCTGTCCAGCGAAAAATCACCTTACCGACTAGGCTACCCTACCTTTCCTTTCGAATATGGCCACCAGCACATTTCCCGCTCTCTCTACAAAAGGCGGAAAAACCAATTCCGGATCACGTGACACAAATCATCCAATCAGATTTCAGGAAAGTAAGAGTAGTGACGTCATATTATTTCCTAGCAACATATTTCAAGTAGACTTCGTCTCGGAAACACGTGGCTCAACAATCACTCTCCTCTCAATCGACGATGGACTTGATCAGATCAAAAACCACCGATCCCATATTTCCTACATTGCCTGGATTCATCCCTGATGACCCACTTGCAATAAATCCCATTAAGGCAAGTATCCACACTGAGTGAAACCTTTTAGGAAATAAATAAATACTTTGCTGACTAGGCCCTGGCCCAGGCCTAACATTTCATTTAGTCTTTTTGGAGGCAGCTTGCGCCATTTCGGAACTAGGCCTAAAATGAAACATCCCAGTGGTCAGACCCTGTGACTTTCCTTACACGGAGATAACTATATGATTATAGATCTCTTTCTCAAGTTTCTGTTTCTAACAAGATTGCTCACTAACAGTCTCACTGCATGGGCCCCAGTGGCAGTGCACAAATAATTACGATCTATATGTGGTCCGGAATTTAAAACACCTATTTTTTTTCTCGTGGACGTGGACGTATCCGAGTTGATTTTAATTTGTCTTTCTATCCGACTTTATTGTCAAACTTTGAATTAAACTGCTAGCCTAGTGTCTGGTTTTGATGTTATATATCATCACGACTTCAATTTATATTAAACCCACTAAGCTTAACTTACCTTAAGCTATTAAAACCACTGCCAATCTGTTTTTGTTTTCGTTGAACGGACCTTTACTTAATTATTTTTATGGGTTCTGATAACTATCTTTTGATTTATTTGGATTAGTTCGATGTTTAAATTTCTACTTACTAACATTCAGGAAACCCCGAAACTGGCGAAAGCTGACATTGACACACCCTTTGCTACCGCCCCCCTTCACAAAATTGACAAATGCCTGTAAGCTCTCCTTCCCTACCACCCAAGATCAAAATCTGGAATTTAATAAGCAAACTATAATGAAGTATTTCCCTGCCTCATTCACAATTAAGTTGCCCGACTTCAACTAATTATAAAATACTGAGTATAACTATAATAACTAACCATAAGGCCCAAGGCTGCTGTTAATATTACCGCGCAGTGAGATAATTGGACTATTAGAAACATAATTTCCATCCAGCCTAGAAGTGATAAATCATGATGTATAACGCCTTCAAATTTATTTTAGTGGATTTGTCCCTGTTCAAAGAAGAGCATGTGGTGACGAAACCGTTGGATTCAGCCTAGATCCAAACCATACCGCTGAGTAGGTTTCTGATATTGCTAAATCATTTCTTATATATTATAGACTAGTAAATTAACCCAAACTAGGAATCAAGGAAACAAATAGATTATTGGCTATGATTAATAACATAATTAATCGAATTAATCAACACAAAGACTATAATGGTTATAGCTCTGTGATCAAATCCAGTTCGAATCCAGTTGGTAGCTTTTCATCCAACATAAATGAAAAAAGGTACCAACGCTTCAACGAGAAACAAGTCCCTCATATTGTCTCCTATTAACTTTTGTTCTCATTTTCAGGGAGTGGGCTCCTGTAAATGAGGGAGATATGCATATGGAAGATGTGCTCGACGATTTGCTCAGGTATGTATCACTAGCAAGGCTGGTTTCGTTACATAGTGAATATTAATTTAGTGATTTGTATCGATAGTAGTGTGATAATTATGCCAAAGGAATTGGAATTATAAGCAGCGCTTTTTAGAGGTAATATCTTGTCATGGGAACACTTTCTTTGGGATTATTACATAATAATAGGAAACTATGGTGTGTTCAACAGACATCCCATGAAGTTAATGTACATTTTCAGCAGGTAATAATCATACTGACGTTTGCCCTTCCAATTCTATTTCAGTCTGTGCTCTGTATCCTCTGTCAGCAATGTCAGAACCGCAGGGTCTGAAACTGTTGATAGCATCACAACTGTAGAGTCGCTAAGTGAGGACGACGAGTACCAAAGTGAAGCAGGCGATGAGAAATCAGTGGAGCAAAAGGAGGAGAAGGCTCTCGATGCACCAATTGCTGTTCAAAAGGTGAAGGAAAGCTCCTTCCGAAAATTTGCCAAGATCTTCCTCCCATGCTTTGGAAAGTATAACAAGGGAGACCATCTCTTCGAGGACGATACTCGCAGCGGCAGCACAACTCCTCTCTCCATCAGGTCGGTTGACTCGTACAGTATCGAATCCTTCGATGAGAAATCAGTTGACATTGAGGCCTTTGAGAAAGCAATGGCTGGCGACGCAGACAGCGGAACTCCTTGCTACATCAGTCCATCCCTCAACATCAGCCGATGGAAAAAGTTCTGCCGCAGAGTTGCGGGAATATTCTCAAAGAAAGGAGGCTAGAAACATTTGGCCAAAAGTAGTATAAATGGCGATGATATTGTAAAAAGAACAAACATTTCGTTTCCATCACAACTAGTTGACATGAACATTGTAACTGTGTGAAAAGAAAATCGCCTTTTTGTTGCATCCCATCACCAGGGAGGAGACATGAAGATCGTGTACAAATAATCTGTACATTTATACCTCCCTGACATCACTAAGATCACTCTAGCCTTTGTACAACACGAACAGTTGTAACATTTATCAATGAAACACATTCACCATGACATCATTACAAAAGCGCATTTATTCGTTTTCCGAATATTTCCAAGCGTCTGTTCTAGAAAGTTTCATGTATGCATGCACCGCAACTTGTTATCACCTTTTCTTCCTGGTAATCATCAGTACCCTTGGTCGAAATAATAAACTACTGTGAAAGCCTCCTTACACTGTATTACAAGTCTTTTTTTCTTTTCTTTCGCTAATACCCAACCTGACGTGCAGTAAGGATTTGACCAAAGACATATATCACTATCAATTTGTATTGCTCAATAGATACAAAAAAGAAATATCACTGTCAATGATTGATATATTTCCAAACATAATGCCAGGCAGCATTTTCAACCTCATTTAAAATGGGAAAATTACAAATCATTTAATATTAATTTCTTTTCAATATTGGAACCCCATTTAGAATATATTAGATAAACAGGAAACGCAACTATTGATGTTGGTATGATCATTAGAAATACTGCATATGATTATATGTAATTAGAAGCATTTATGATATTATCAAAGACTGGAAAATAGTCGTAGAGGGTCCACTCATATATGTAATAATAGAATGACTGCTGTGCTATTCACCCAAGCAATGTTAGGTTCGAAATGTAGCCCAAAATGCAGGAGAGGTACAAAGGACTAATGACATAAAACGTGATTGTGGATATGACCCAAAGTTCCAGGGACACAAGCTTTATGTTTGGTCCGTGGCTGGATTCTCAACTGTCCTAGGACCCACGACGAGTGAGATTTAATTACTTGTGCCTTCAATGACCGCGGTTCAACTTTAAATTTTTTGATAGGAGGACGCCTTTCCGCGAACCACTTGAACTGTATACACCGCCCCATCCTGCCAAAGGAAATATTTTATAAACATAATTATGCAAATAAATGGGGAATATTTGTTTGTTGCCATAGCTGTTCATAAGTTTTGTGTCCAACAAACTATATTGTTATGTGTGATAGCACAGTGGCAGTGCCCATATATTCCAAATATATAACCACCAACTATACGACCATGAAATCCAGACATCGCACATTCCAGTGTGTGCATTTTCTAAGATTTTGGAGAATTTATTTTTTGTTGAGAAATTTATTATATTAATCCATCCTGTTTTGCTATGCAAAAGTTCACTTCGAACAATTAAAAGGTGGACGAATAAGTTCAAGAGTAGCGGTGACGATTTTCTATTTACAAAAGAAAGAGGTAAAATTTTGTGTATGTGGGATAGGGGGTTATACTTGAGTCAAGTACAGATACAGACATGTTTGTCAACTTGACAAAAATGTCAGTTGTTGGCTCTGTATCTTTCATTGGGGCGCTTAATAGATTCCAATTATTCACATATTTCAGGATATTGTAATAATGCAGTATAGGCCTACTGTCCAAGATTTACCTTTATATAATAAGGCATTTCTTTCCACAGTGCTACGTGAGGAATAATCTCGATGCCCTGTGCATTCTTCCGGAAATAATTGTAAGCACATCCTCCAACTAAGTAAACGAAAACCACCACCAAAAAGCTGAAATCAAAGAATAAATCGCAATAAATATCCAATATTTTCGAATATGACATTTTTTCAAATCACAATAAAGAGGTTTGCGCAGGTTTGCCTATTAAGTTAGTGTTTGGTAAGAGAAATTTCGCTTTATTCACTGTGATTTAGTTTGATTATAGGTCGAGTAGATGACAAATTTCAGATCCAAAGTTTTCCCACATCCGGAACCGTTAAAATATATAATGACTATTGACCGTGGCAGGCTTCAAACTAGTAATATGTATCACTCGATTAAACAACTTGAACTAAAAATTCCAGGACCATTAACATTATTTAAGTCCCCAGAATTATCTACTGGAAAAGATTTAGCTGTGTGGCCTAATAGTCTTAAAAACCCCTGCATACGATTATGTGCCCATGGAATAAAATTAAAATAAAGTTATAGTATAACTTTTTAAAACATGTTTTCATACATGATGCAAAGTATTGTGCCAACACTAAGACCTCCAGACGGTGGTGTTGGTTTTGGTGTTGGCGTTGGTGGTGCTGATGATGGGCATGCATACTTTGATTGCAGTTCCATATTCTGAAATTTAATCAAACACACATACTGTAATATTCACTAGAAATGTTGTCTGAATGTTAAACAGAGCTCATAAAAAACTGTGGCTATTATGGGAATAGTTATACATATACTTTTGTTATGTTATAATATCGAATATTGTGGAGAGAAAAATAGATGAGTCCGACTTGATGAGTACCAAGATTGTTTTATTGATGCTTATGTTGTGTAAGCTTTACCTGGTCACCAGCTGCGATTGGTCTCTGTCTACCTGGCTATGTATAACTCTACCTAGCTATTTATACCTCTACCTGGATATTTATAGTTCTAGAATCCGGATGGTTGAGTACTGTGGTTAACCATATGGGACTGTCCATAAATTATGTAACACTTTTTTGCCTAAAAACTTAGACCCCACCCCCACCCCCTGGAGTTTTTAACCAATGTATATGGTATATGGCATACACAGAATTAATGCTGGCTAATTATCATAATTAATTTACTATATGATAAATGATAA
This sequence comes from Sthenelais limicola, assembly GCA_942159475.1. Lineage (NCBI taxonomy): Eukaryota > Metazoa > Annelida > Polychaeta > Phyllodocida > Sigalionidae > Sthenelais > Sthenelais limicola. Next base: position 48,767,052 of record OW804096.1, on the reverse strand, counting down.
ATGATAATGTTATGATTAATAATAATAATAATAATAATAGATTTTTATTTCCATAAACGTTTACAAAGTGTAATACATAGTACAGACTAGAAATTGAAATGAAGTAAAATATGGAAAAAGGAGTATTATCTGTAAAGTATACAGGTCTTCCAAATAGCCCTGAATTTAGAATATGATCTATACTAGTTGACAATGTAATATGATATAATATGACATAATATAATACAATGTGCTGAGATCGCCGGTATCTCATCGGTACTGTCAGTACCTACCTATCTATGAACATAGGTATGTAGGCAATTAGCTTAGATAATATTACGTAATATGTTACATAACAATTTTTTTTAGATATTTTCCTCGAACCGGTATTGAGGGATGGTGGTCTTTATATATATTGTTATAGGATAGAACACAGGGGTATGCTTCCCTGCTATGTATTTCTCTTTATAGCTAACAAAAGGTAAATCGCCTGGCGATTCGCTCATGCTGACAAATCGTCTGATAGTGTTTCCTTAAAAGTAATATCATGATGGCGAAAGACGAAAGACGAATGGTGTTATATTATTGAATATAATGTAAGGGAAAAGCAAGTGAACACGGCGGCTTGTTGATGTTAACTACTTTATTTAGTCATAGAGCCTGGGCGCGTCCCACGCGACCTAGCGCGCATGCGCTGGTTGGCAATCTCCAATAGTAGGGGGGATACTACCCAAGATGCTAAGAAGGGGGAGTATACTACCCATATAGGTTTTAATTACACAAGCGTACCTATATATAGCATAGTCCCCTCCCCTCTTTTCAAATCAAACAATCTTTTGATTTCCTTAACTAATCGTACAATATATAGTAGCAAAACTTAATCTAAATACCTATAATCCTACTACCATTCGTTTGCGTTTACAAATATAGCGCCTCATAAACAGGCTCGGAGTTCTGCTCCTCTCGCGGTGAATAGAAAATAATATATCGATATGCTTAGCAGAGCTAAATCTTTCGTCGATTCGACGCGCTCTGGTTCGGCGAAAGACATCCCAAGCCTGTACTGGCGATAGCTTACTACATAACTCTAAAATCTACTAATATACCTTAAATACTTTTATACGCTCAAATGGTCGCCATCTTATCCTTACATCTTCTCATTTTTTGATGCTTGGATAATTCTCTTACATAATCCACACAATCTCTCCTTTTTTATTTTTCAGACATGAATAAAATTAAAAGTGACGGCAAAAATAAAACAACTCACAAATAAATGACATAAAAAATGCAAGCTTTGAGCGATTAAAAGCCTCGACATTTAATACTACTAAACTAAAAGTCGAAGAAATAGCTAGGTTTACGAAAATACCGTTGTAATCGGGAATAAACGCCTGGTGGCGCCACTATGCTTCCGCAAAAATCACAACTTTCGCTATCAAGAATGCCGTATTTCTTAGCTCGCTAGTTGATAACTAATATCTTAAGAAAATCCAAAAAAATTTCTAGGCGACTAAATACAAACAATAAATCATTTTTATCCGAGTCTAACAGCGCAGATCGAACCTCTTATTTTTAAAACTGCTGTCGTGCTCGTGTTAGGTTCTGGCAATCATCCCTGGCGACCAGATACGCCCTCTGTCGTAAAACTGAGCAAAAACATAATAATAGGAATAAACGCCAGATGGCGCCACTCTGCTTCCGCAATTTATGCTTTCGCAAAACACGTAAGTATGACAACTAGAAATTAGTAAATAATGACACAATTCTCTCTTCTAAATAGAAATTTGTACCCTTCGATAATGGTCATCGATAAAATACGAATATAAAACATGGTTAAAGTTACTTCTACTGCTAAAAATGGTTTGAAAACACAACAATCGTCCGACACTCTCTCGCGATTCCGCCATTTTGGATCCCGAGTGGATTCCCGCCTTGCTATAATTAATAATGTTCTATTCTTTGAATTTCTCCTCCTGGTGTCGACGTGGAGCTATGCGACCTAGCCTTTAGTCGCTGAAGTCGGGTAATCCAGGGGCGCACGCAATTACTTCCTCCTCTGAGTCTGACAGTCTGTTGTAAGTAGAGGAACATAATTCACATGCATCAAAGATAGGTACGATTCTTTTTCACACATATCCATAAATAATTAAAGACAAGGAAAATCCCTATAAAAATGTCAGCAATTGTTTTTCAAAGCAAATATCATTCTATTAATTCATAAGAACTCTGAGTAACTGGGCGTAACCCCACACCACGCTTACCAACATAGAAACCAAGGTTAAATTTGTTAGTAATAAATATTAGTGGCGTGTTTTACCTACCCCTCGTTTTTTCTTAGCTGTTGTGGGCTCTTTCGGTTCCACTTCAGCTGAACTCTTTCTCCGTTGGGGTAGATAAGTACCAGGAGAATGGATACACAAGGGTTGTTCACTAAATTTTCTAAAATGTTCGATTGCTTTCTAGATAGCTTAACTTCTTCTTTCAATTTGTACTTTTTAGGGAGCCCCCAGCACTTAAACGTGAGCCTTCCTGCCCAAGTCATCTTTAACAGATTAGGCCTGCACCACCTCGACTCGATGGATGTTTGCAGAAGTATAGGGGCGATGGTGTCCGAAATAGCGTTAATTTCCTCAGCGACTTGCTGTATTTTCACAGTGCATGCCTCATCTAACCACTGGAATTTGAGGCTGACCCAGGCGCAGTATTCGCAGCCTACTGAGGTCGAGCAGCAATTATTACAAATACAACATTTCATGCATTTATCCCTTAGGCAGCCGCAATGTTTCCAAATTAACTTTATAATGAATATGGCCACTATGCAAGCTAAGATGATTGTTGCCCAGTCCGTATGATCCATCTCCTCGATCTTGAATCGTGGGAGCTTGTCAAAGGTCGGGATGGTAGGGGCTTTCCTGAGGTATTTGCCGATACGATAGGGCTTCAGGCTTAGGCGCGATATGTTGAGGCCATTTGTCGCCGGTGCGATGCACAGGAAGCCTATGTACCTGTTCAATTTGTACACAAGAATTATCACCATTGCCAAAGATATACTAGACAATATTAACGAAATCCAAGTGATCGGTGAAACCTTTCCTAAATCTTTGAAAGTGAGATGCAGTTTGTTCCACTGCGACAGATGTAAGGTGTCGTTTTTTAACATTTCCTTCGCCATTTCTACTACATTTAAACCATTATCAAGTATCTCTTGAGGCACTTGGCTGAAAGCCTTTTGTAAGTCGATCTCGTTTGGTAAATGTAATTTAATCAAATGATTATGCATAGAATTTGCCTCCAAGTCTTTTATATCCAGATGGAAAGCCATGGCTATGGGCATATTAAAGCCTGCTCTAACTTCGAGAACATTATGTCTGTCGCTGCAGCCATTTGTTTTTGCTGCTATAGTTGCAAACTTAAACTGAATCTCACATCCGCATGGTAATGATACAATAGAGAAAATAGCTAGTTTAATTGTATTGCTAGGTTCTCCCCTGCACGATACCATTCCTGTGTCTCCGTTATTTATAAGAATATGTTTGTAATTATCTAACGGAATATGGATTGAAGGCGTTGCCAAGGTCAAAAATGTTTTGAAATGACACAACTTCATAATCGCCTCCTTGTTATCCGCAAAAATTGATACTAAACATGACGGTTCCCTCACGCTAAATTCCATTATACTCTTTTTGCAGAAATAACTCGATTCCTCCAGACCACATACCTCCTGCATATCCTCCCCAAGTTCTACAAAGAAATTTTCGTTACTACTGATGCCTAGAAGGATGTTCTCATCGTGTTGTAGCATAGTATAACCGAGAGCTTGATGGGTATGGGCGTGGATCGGAATTGGAAAAATGACTGGTTTGTAGAGGTTATAGCGATGGGGGGCGTAGCTAAATTTGATTTTTATCGTTACTGTTAATATATGTCCTCTATAGGAAGCATCGATATTTCTTCTCCACTCGTTATAATCTCCTAAAGGTTTAGCGTTTGGAGTTTGCTGTTTCAATTTCTGTGTGAGAAGGCTCACCGCATATTGTACCTGTTGCTTAGATAATACAACCATAGGCAGATAAGATGACTGTAAATCGTCGAGTGCTCTTAAGAGAGTATCTGCGGCTTGCTTATATTGCAACTGGACATCAATATTCGACAGTTGTTCTTCCATAGTCAAAATACCTGCTACGTTTGCGTCTGTAAAGTTTACTCTGTCGTCGAATTCCTTTACTAGGATTTGTAAATCGTGGTCTGCCTTAGAGAATTGTCTAATGGTCTGACCTCTTAGTTTATTAGCGAACTGAGCCATAACATCTGCATTTTCCGCTATATCCAAAGTTAATTCATCTCTTTCTATTTCAGATAGCTCGGTTTCTCGCATGGCCTCTATTACTCTGGATAGATCGGACGACATCGCCTGAAACTCTGGTTCTGTGGCCGTTCCTACCGCTAAGTTTAGAGCATTACCGATGAATTGAAAACCTCTTCTTTTTGGTCTGGTAATAGTCATACTATCTAAAACGTGAATAATCCTATCATAGGTTCTATTATTCTGTGCGCCGAGCACTGCTTGGAGCTTCTTTGAATCTTCCAAAAATCGGTTAAAGTAGACATACTCCGATCTAAATTCTGAAATTTTATAGACTTGTTGCGGCACGGTTATAGGTATCGAGATTCTCACAAAGTGCAGATTTGTCTGGGTATCTAACATTTCCTCAACTTTTCTGAACATAACCCCATAGTTCTGTCGTAATACTTCTGAACTAATGGCGCTGGTCGCCATAAGGCATAACCTAGAATAAATGGTAAAAGAAAAGATTTTGGTTAACCCTAGCAGATAAACTTTTTCCCATCTTAACATTTTAACATAATTTCATACAAATAGCCAAAATGTAATCCGTGATACAATTGCAAACCTCACAGTTCCTATCCTTGGAACAGGGTATAGGCACAAGAAAATGCTAGTTTTGAATGACTCACCATAAAAATATGGTCGAACTTCTCATCGTGAGACTGTTGTCTTTTCTCCACAGGAGACGTGCAGGTTTACTTCTGTAAAGTTCGGAGTCCAGGGTGGAAGTGTCCGACTCTAGGATAGCGTCACTTCAAGTGTGACCTATATAACTACAGCGTGGGTGACCAGGGACGCTACTTAGCCGATGAAGTGACACGCCCCCTTATACCAGTCCTAGGTGTGTAACCTAGCCAGCTTTGGCCAAGCCGCTGCAGCCCAAGTGTGAGTCTACGCACATCCCACCAAACTCTCCTGACGCCAAACATTGGAGTATGTGTTAACAACCAGTCCCTAGCAACCTGCTGCTTAAGTATGCAGTCCAGGGTTTTCATGAATCGGCGACTGTATCTGAGGCTGCCTAAACTAATCCCCTTCCCCTGGGTTTTTTGTACCTATAAAGTATTTATCCTAGATTTATTTTTCTAAGCCTGCCCCTAGTTAGTCACGTCGTACTTATTTTATCTCTATCCTGTAATCCTTATTTATTAATCGGGTAGCTTGCCACCGCCTTTCCCAGGCTTATCTTACGGATAGCATAAACAAAGAAATGTCTTGGAAAAATATAATTACCCAATCTAGATGAGCTTGAACCTGTTCGCTTCCCTTAATAACTTATCCTCGTCCAAAAATTTTGTCAGTTTGAAGTTCTTTAAACTCCCCGGCTTTTCCTTTTGCTCTTCCAGTAATTCACTCTCCCAGTCTTCAGTTTCCCACGCTGAGCCATTATTCTCTGGTTCTTGTACTGGTTGAAATCCTATCGATACGTTATACCAGTAGGTCCTAGTAAAGTCATTAGTAATCTGTTCTAATTCTAGCTCTTTCTTCTCCTCTTCAGAAATTTCCTGTTGGAGTCTGGTGATAGCCATTGTGATATAATATTTTTTTCTCTAGGTAGTTCTTCCCTCGAGTGTCTTGCTTAGAATGGTCTATCTCCTTAAAATTACCTTCCTGACCTTTGTTAATGCAACCCTTTTAGCTTTATTTTTAAGGTTCGCCTCCCCGGTCGCTTTGTTTGTCGCGTCCCCCTTTAGACAAAGGTTTTAATTAATGGGGTTGACTGATTGCGAGTTGTTAGTGGCGTCAAAGCCGGGACAAAGGTCGGCTTGGGTACTTTAGCGTGGCCTCTTATTTGTGTAAGCCAAGCTGCCAATTCGCTAGCCCCTTTGGTAAAGCTACGATTACTAATCCTGTTGATACCAGCTGTTAAAATCTTTACAAGCCTGGTCCCGTATGAGTGGCCTTATCGACTCTTTAATTACTGACGCTGGCATTTTCCAAAGCCTCCCACTCTTTGTCTGATAAATCGATAGATAAATTGTTTACCAGCTCCTTTGATAGCTCAGCCCTTAAAGGCTTTATGTGGGCGATGTGAACTGGCTTTGGCAAATCTTTATTGTTCTTTAAGTCCCTCAGCTTTACTGTCGTTGGGCTAAACCTTTCAGTAATCAGCATCGGACCGCAGAAAGCCATTTGTAATTTCTTACTAGTCATGTTATCTAGCAGTCTGTGTATTTTTACATACACAATTCTACCTGCTTCTAGCTCAACCTCCCTAGATTTTGAATCATGTCGATCCTTCATTTTTTCTTGGGATTTTTCTAAGTTTCTAGAGGCGGTAATTGCTAATTCTTTCTGAACCTTTACTATTTTTGCCAGTGTATTTAACACTGTATCGTTCGTGTCTGGTCCTGCCAGAGCTGCGTCTGGGGGTGTTTTTACCGATCTCCCTGTTGCTAAGATAAAAGGGCTATACCCCAAACTATACGAATCTGTTGTGTTTAAAGCAAAAATCACGCTTTGTAGGTAGCGATCCCAATTTTTCTGATTGGCTGAAATAAAAGTTTTTAGGTGTTCTATGATCGTGGAATTATTTTTTTCCACTAAACCTTGGCAGCTGGGTCTCCAACTTGCCCCGAATACCTGTTTTATTCCCATTGATTTACAGAAATCGCCAAACTCTGTGCTTGCAAAGCATGGCCCGTTGTCCGAATGGAGAACCTGTGGGACCCCTACCTGGCATATTACTTTCTCATAGAATTCGTGTTTAAGGTGTCCTGAATCTATTGCTCTGGTTGGCCAAGCAAAAACGAATCTGGAAAAATAATCCACACATACTTGAATATAGCGGAAACCCGTTGACGACTGTGTCATTGGTCCCATGCTATCTATCACAAGGTGTGAAAATGGGTAGGGTGCTCTGTCCCTAATTGTCAAAGGAGGGTTTATGGGATGTTTCATCTTTTTAGCTTGTAAACAAATATCACAAGAGCCCACAAAATCCACTATATCTCTTGACATTCTTTTCCAGAAATACCTTGGTTGTATCAACTTTAATAATTTAGTTGATCCTACGTGTCCGCCCAGCGGCCTGCTATGTAATATCTTTAGTAATGTTTTCACATAGCTTCCTGGGACGACGGTCTGGACTAATTGTGGGTCTCCTTTAACTCTTGTTGGGACCCTATATAGAACATCCCCCTCTATAAAGAATTTATCATTTGTTAGGAGGATTTCTCTAGATCTTTTATCGTCTTTTGGTAGTTTATTATGGCAAATAAAGTCGCTCATTTCCGAGCAGAACTCATCCTCTGCTTGGAGTTTGATAATCTCTTCATTATTTAAAGGATTCTCGACTGTATTACCTTCACCATAAAATTCTTTATCTCTCGATTTTGGGATTTTTGCTGATTTATCTAGTATTTCTGCTTTACTTGCAGCTCGAGTCTGTACTGGCTCGCAAGATGCTGAAATTAAGTCTACGTCAGCCTCGTGGAGGATCGTTTTTTCTGTTGGTGACCCTGCCTTCAGAATCGAGTGATGTTTGTACTTCAAGATAGGATAGTTCTCGAGGGCATCTGACTCCTCAAAAGGTTTGACTGCATCGATTGGGTGAAAAGAAACGCCTTTTTCCGAACTTTCTATGTGTTCTGGAATAATCTTAGGTTGTTTATAGTCTCTTCTACTAAGACAATCAGCTACTGAATTTAATTTTCCTTTCACGTGTTCGATCTCGTAATCAAATTGATTGAAATATTCCAGATACCTGGCCATTCTACCCTGTAAATTTTGCTTCGATTTTAAAGCCAGTAGGGCTGCATGGTCCGTCAGGATTTTGAACTTCGTTCCATGCACGTAGTGACCAAACTTTTCTAAGCCAAATTTCGTGGATAAAAGTTCCCGATCAGTCGTAGAGTACTTCTGTTCGGCTGAGTTTAGTGATCTACCTGCAAAAGCTATTGGTCTCAATACGTTGCCCTTATGTAGCTGGGCGATTACCGCCCCGATCGCAAAATCGCTAGCATCTGAACTGATGACCATTTCTTTAGAGTAATCTGGATATCGTAGGGTTACTTTCTTACAGATCAAATCTTTTATTCTTTGGAACGAACCTTCACACTCCTTGGTCCACACAAATTTGTTTTTCGCTTTTGTTAAAGCGTACAATGGTCTCATAATGTCACTAAAATTTGGGATAAATGATCTATAATAATTTGCCAATCCATTGAAAGCCCTCACATCCTTTAACTTTTTCGGTCTTGGGTGTGTTCGTATAGGCTCTACCTTTTCTGGATCTGGCGATATCCCTTCTTCATTAACCATAAAACCCAAGAATGGGACCTGTGTTACCCCAAATACACATTTTTCCTCCTTGAATTTTATGTTTGCTTTCCTGAAAATTTTAAACAATCTTTCCAGGTCCCTGACGTGATCTTCCCAACTGCTGTTTGCAATGAGAATATCGTCAATGTAAAATACTGCCGACTTCAAGTCTGATAGCAGAGTATCTACCACCCCGTGAAAGGCTCTTGGACAAGTTTTCAAGCCCATGGGCATCACTTTGTATACATAATTACCGTAAGGTGTTGAAAAACCGGTGAGTTTCTCGTCCCCTTTTCTAATGGGAATTTGGTGGAAGCCAGAATGACAGTCCATCTTTGAGAAATATTTACCTTTTAGCTCTCCCACTTTTTCTAGGGTTTCCTCTGCTGAGGGAAATAGCTTACTCTGGTCACGGATCTGATTATTCAGGAACCTAAAGTCCACGACAAGACGATAAGCCCTATTCCCTCTAGTTGACCCTGGTTTAGCCACCAAAAAGGCTGGAGATGTAAATTCCAAAATCTCGTCGGTTTTTTCAATGACCCCCTGGTTTACCTGGGTGTCCAAAGCTTTCTTCATTTCTTGCCTAATCACTGGGTTTACCCTATAAGACTTGAATTGTTTCGACTGGTAATTTTCTTTTAAATCGATTGGGTGTTCATAAATAGTTGTCCTCCCCAGGGCTTTATCTTTACCTACAAACAGATCCCCGTATTCTTGTAGTAATTTATTCACATCTTCTTTCTGATTTTCGTTCAAATTCTCTCCCAATTGGTACGAGATTTGCTTCGAATTACCATCTGATTCAGTTACTTTAGATTCCTCTATCGAGTTTACCTCCACAAAGTCTTTCTCGTCGCAGATAGAATATAATCCTACGATAGACCCTTGGGGTATAACCAATCTGTCGGTTGAACCGTTAAATATACACATTGCTATTCTGTTTGAGTGACCCTTTGGTTTGGTTAGAACTCTTTTTACCAAGTATTTTACTGGTCTTTTTCTGAACATATTTTCTGTTATACCAATCGTTTCGGATAGATTCATATGTGCGACTACCTGATTAGTACAAATCAGTTCTGTCGAGGGCTCCAACACGTATTTCTTGGTCGCCCTAATAATATGTCTCCTCTTATAAATATCAAAGTCGATGTTTGCTCTGTAGTTCTTGAGGAAATCTGTACCCAAAATCACAGATCTCTTTAATTTAGGTACTACTATGAAGGTGTTAATAAATGTATTCCCTTCAGAGACAAACGAAATAATAACCTTTTTTCTAGCGGTCTGTGCAGAGCCGTCCGCCACATAGACTCTAACGTGACAATTTTTTATCTTCATAGCTTTTAATTTTGCTCTTAAAGCCCTGAAAAAACTGCCTGAAATAAAGGAATAGTTAGCTCCCGTATCTATCAACACTGGTAATTTAAATGTTTCCATCTCAATATTAATACAACCCTTGCTGACATTTAGAATTATGGGACTTTCCTTACCTTTCTTCAGCGTTAGCTGGCCGTCTAGCTCTGTTTCACATTGTTCATAATTCACATCCGTGGACATTTCCTTATTGTTCTCTAGGCTATTTGTCTGACAGTGATTGCTCCCATCGCTGCCAGGCTCTAGTTTTCCTTCGTCCCATTTGGATGAGGAGTTGGGGGTCTGTTCTTGTCCTCCTGTGATTTTCGCCTTTTATCTTTGCTTGAAGATCTTGACGAACTACCTGTAGTGGTAGAAGTACTGTCGAACTTTCTCTCTTTACTTCTGCCTCTCTCCTTGCTGCTCGATCTAGAAGCTTGCTGGGCGAAATACGGGTAGGGCTGGAACTGTTGGAAATGTTGGGGGAATTGTGGCTGGAATTGCTGTTGATATGGATAGTAAGGTTGCGGGTACGGCTGGTAAGGGTAAGGGTTATATTGCTGGAAATAGGGTTGATATCCCTGGCGTCTCTCCATGCTCTTGTCCCTTCTCTCCTTGCTTTTATCTCGAGCCTCCTGATACCCTTGTCTTCCTCGTGAAGAATCCCTGGTTTTTGATGATTCTCTGCTAGTATTAGACCCCTTTGATGGATCCCTACTCTGGTGTGGTGTATAATTGGCGTTTGGGTTATTATAGTTCATGTAATTTACCTCCGCGATTTCCACCTTTTTCTCTCCATTCTGGGTTGCCAGCCAAACTTCTGCTTTTCTGGCTAACTGTGAGGCTTGTTCCAATGTTGTCGGCACATCTGCTAAAACTAGCTTGCTGAGGCTTTCTTTTAGTCCATTCACATATAAATCAACCTTTGCTATCTCCGGCAGTGGCGACCTTATTAGAAGAACCTTTTTCTCCCTGTCGTATGACCTCACTCTCTCGTCCTTTCCTTGTTTTCTATTACTATAATCTTTCAGTCGTTCATCATAGCTTAGTGACTCGAATTTAGTCTCAAATGCTCTTCTGAAAGTGTAGAAATCTGCTCTTGGCATAATTACCTTAAACTGATCGAAATATGCCTTTGCCTCCCCATCCAAGTATTTCGCCAGACCTGACATTTTCAGTTCATCGTCGGCCTTTAAGCTATTGGTAAATTCGTCGTATTCTGTCATGAAATTTTGGGCAGACATTAGAGCGGTAGGGTAAGAGAATTCTTTTGGAGGTTGTACTAACATTTTTCTCGTTCCTCCATCTCCTAGCACAGGTTTGATTTCATCCAATTTATCGACAACTCCCGATAATGTAGAGGTTAATCGTTCTATTTTCTCGTCTTGATGGGCATTACTTCTCCCAGCTATGTCTTCGTGAGTTCTAAGCACCTCCTTGTGAAGATCTGTATTTTTTGTAATTATTCTATCCTGGGTCACCATCATTTGCTGAATTAATGCGGCTAAATCTCCGAGGACTCTATCCCTTTTCTCTTCTCTATCGTTAGAATATTCCTTCTGTGGGCCTCTGGCCATATATTCCATGGCTTCTTTCATCCACGGCTGGAATTCTTGCTGATAAGTCTCTGAGTCATTGGATTTCTCCTTGTTTTGTCTAGCTGCGGCCGCCATTTTTTCCTGTTTAATTCTGCGGCCCTCTTCCTCTACTCTTCTTTGTCTCTTTTGTTCCTTGAGGATTTCGGCAACGTGTTCCTTTCTTTCTTGTTCCTTTTTCCACCTTAATTCTTCTTGGCGTTGCCACTTTTCGTGAGCCTGCTGAGCTTTTTCCTCGTCTATCCTTACTTTTTCCTCGCGTTGCCACTTTTCGTGGGCCTGCTGGGCTCTTTCTCTTTCTAATCTAGCTGATTCGATTTTTCGTTCGTTTTCTAGGGCTAAAGCTTTTCTTCTTTCTTCCTCTGCGATTTGAGCCTCGTGTCTTCGCTTCTCTTCAGCCCTGATTTCCCAAGCTTTTTGTTTGTCCCTTTGTAAGGCCTCCGCGTACTCTTTCTTCTTTTTCGCGTCCTCTGCTCTGATCGTTTCCCACCTTGACTTTTCTTTCGCTTGTAAAGCTTCGTGCTCTTGTTGCCTCGCTTCCTCTTCCTTTTGCATATCAGTCAAGGCTTGGAAATCGTATAGTCTGAATCTCTCAGTGGTTTCTGCTAGCGTAGAAATGGTAGAGGAACTACTACCTGTGTCTTCCACAGCCGATCTGTAGTTGATAAAACTATCGTCCTGAGAATAGTTTGGAATAACTGTAGGTTTTATTCCTCCCGTGCTCAGAAACGCTTGTAATTCCTTCTTTTGATCCGCCACCTTCTTAGCAAAAACAGGTGATTCTGCTATTGGTAAATCTTTCTTTTCCGCAGGTTTCTGTTGAGGCTTGCCTTTTTCCTGCGTTGAGGGCTTGGATGCCTTTACCAATTCGCGTTCTTTGCTTTTAAAAATGCTTTTTTCCCTATGTCCTAAAACTTTTCTATAATCTGTAGTCCCTTTATAAGCTGGATCGGAAATTCTTCCGCTCCTTTTAGGTATCATTTGGACCGTTTAGTTCTCCACCAGTATGTTATATTATTGAATATAATGTAAGGGAAAAGCAAGTGAACACGGCGGCTTGTTGATGTTAACTACTTTATTTAGTCATAGAGCGTGGGCGCGTCCCACGCGACCTAGCGCGCATGCGCTGGTTGGCAATCTCCAATAGTAGGGGGGATACTACCCAAGATGCTAAGAAGGGGGAGTATACTACCCATATAGGTTTTAATTACACAAGCGTACCTATATATAGCAATGGCGAATGACGATTGGCGAATGGCGATAGACGAGAGACGATTCGCTTACTCTTGTACTATATAAACCCCTGTTTGTTGACGATTCACACAATAAACCTGAGACCCGAGCTGTAAAGACCTCTTTGACTCCATTCCTCGTGTACGCGAAGCAGTGCTGAACTATCACTCAAATATCACCTAGCTCTGAGATTAGCAAGTAACTAGAAGACGAGATCAGCTTAGTTCAGTAACTTTATTATGGCTTACGAGACGAATTCACTTGATCACCTGTGGGATGAGACCCTGGAAGACCAGGCCCACCGACTCATCGAACAAGGGCATAACATGGGAAAGGAAAACCGTAACATTGGTGGCAGCGGTGGGGATGTCAATACCCTGGGCGATGGATCTTCATCATCATCGCTTACGGATCCCCATCCTTTCCCATTGACGCCATCGTTGGAAGTCACCGTCAACCCGCGTCAGTATGAGAACTGGCGCTCATCTCAACCAGCAAGAGATAGGCATGTGAGAGTGCTAGATGAGGTACCAAAGCCAGATACCAAGGTGAGGCCTGGGAGTGGGGGAGGAGTGGCTGTAGCCAGACCAGGCAGGAAAGTGAAAGCAGTGCCGAGGATCTATGATGGATCTACATCACTTGGTGACTTCTTAAACCACTTCCAAGTTGTCGCGGACTTAAATGATTGGACTGACAATGAATGTGCCTTGTACTTGGGGGCTAGTTTGGATGGTTCAGCCCTGGCTGTATTGGGAAAAGTGGACTTGGATGACCCCATGGGGTACATGTTATTGGTTGAACAATTGGAGAAGAGATATCAACCCGCCGACCAATTGGCTCTATACCGCACACAACTCAGGCTAAGGCAACAGGTGAAAGATGAAAATGTGAGTGATGTGGCAGATGACATTGAAAGGATGGTGCGATTGGCCTACCCTAGAGTAGATAGGGAGGTCAGAGATGATCTCAGCAGAGATGCCTACATTGCAGCATTGAAGGACGAGAAACTGAGGCAGTGGGTGGTTCAGGCTAGACCAGGAACTTTTGCTGAAGCTAGAGCAGCAGCCTTACATGCAGAGGCCTTTACGCAAGCTGAAAAAGATAGGTATGCGTCACCCAAAGGTCAAGTGAGGGTGGCGGTGAGCGAATCGCCACTAGCTACATCTAATACACCTATCCAACTGGAATCAGTCTTCGAGCGAATCGTTCAGAGACTGGAGCGACTTGAGACGAATCACCCTCAGGCGAATCGCCCCCAACCCAGGAACAGAGGCTGCTTCCAATGTGGTGAGATAGGCCACTTCAAATACGATTGCCCTCACCTGCCTGCACCCAGACCCCTAATGGAACAGGGAAACGACCAAGGGCAGTGAACGGCCGGGAGCCTGTCCAGATGATAACCGGTGGGAGAGAGGGTTGGATCGCAGTGCAGGGGCGATGGGACCCGTCGACGGCGGGGGTAGTAGTAGATGGAAAGTGTTGGGGAGTGTCAATACAGTGGCTAGTGGACACAGGAGCATGCACTACTATTATGAGTAAATACATCTGGCAGCAAATGGATCAACCACCACAACTCAGGGCTTCTCAGATACGCATAACTGGGGCGGGAGGCATGCCAGTTGATGTGCTAGGAGAGACTGATATAGACGTTGACTTTGAGACTCTGACAATTCACATGCAGGTGATATTGGCAAAGTTTGATCAGGGAGGCATTCTAGGAATGGATGTGATCAGGGCCAGGAAAGGACAGGTAGACACAGACAGTGGAAAAGTGTGGCTGGAAACTCAGGTGACTACAGGGCCAGGTTGCCTGGAGGGTTATGTTTATGCAGCCCAGGAGACTACAGTGCGAGCTGGGAGCTGCAGGATGATGAAGGTGGAGTGGGACAATGGACTGGATAACCAAGAGTCAGTGGAAAATATTGTGATCTTGGAAGATGGGGGATTCGTGCCTGACATACGAGTAGCCCGCTCTGTCCATCTCTCACAGGACCTGGGTAGTGTGGCGGAAGTGCTAAATGGGGGGATTCAGGACATAAGAATCCCAAAAGGAAGTAAGATAGCTGTGTGGGCAGAAGGGGAGGAAAGCCTGGAGATGGGAGGAACCTGTCAGAAACAAACTGGAGAACAGGATGATCAGCTGTTGGTGGAACTGTGCAAACGAACTGATTATATAACTGTGGGGGCACACAAGGAGCTAGTCAATGACTTATACAAACAGTTCCTTCAGGGAAGGAGAAACATGGAAATGTTGATGGGTTGTCAAGAATCCCTTGCAATCAATGCCACAGAGGAAGCTGGAGAATGGAGCTGTGCTACACACCCAGGAGACCACTGCTACCTACAGCACCAGCTCCGGAGATGTGAGTGACTAGACAGTGCGAAAACCGGATTATGATACCAGTTGTGTGTGTGTTAATGGCTACAGTAATTTAAATGATTATCTTTAAAGCTTTCAAACAGACTAAGACGAAGCGTTGCTCCAAGCTACTGACATTTATTTGATATTGCTGGTTTACTATTCATCTCTATTTATCTAATTATTCTATACGATAAAGAACAATGAACAGTGCTGTGATTCGACCACCAAGAAGAGACTTATCCAGTTGCTATATTATCAAGACTAAAATGAACAGTCGCTGTGATTCAAGTTACTGCTTGCTGAAACTAAGTTGCTGAAAAGGATCTATTATGCCTTGCTGTTATGTTAATGGAACTGAAATTGTCTTTCTCATTGTTTCTTACGGGTCAAGAAACCTCAAAAGGGGGAGTAATGTTATAGGATAGAACACAGGGGTATGCTTCCCTGCTATGTATTTCTCTTTATAGCTAACAAAAGGTAAATCGCCTGGCGATTCGCTCATGCTGACAAATCGTCTGATAGTGTTTCCTTAAAAGTAATATCATGATGGCGAAAGACGAAAGACGAATGGCGAATGACGATTGGCGAATGGCGATAGACGAGAGACGATTCGCTTACTCTTGTACTATATAAACCCCTGTTTGTTGACGATTCACACAATAAACCTGAGACCCGAGCTGTAAAGACCTCTTTGACTCCATTCCTCGTGTACGCGAAGCAGTGCTGAACTATCACTCAAATATCACCTAGCTCTGAGATTAGCAAGTAACTAGAAGACGAGATCAGCTTAGTTCAGTAACTTTATTATGGCTTACGAGACGAATTCACTTGATCACCTGTGGGATGAGACCCTGGAAGACCAGGCCCACCGACTCATCGAACAAGGGCATAACATGGGAAAGGAAAACCGTAACAATATATATATATATATATATATACACATTATTCTATAAACAAGATGTCATACACATATATATAACTCTCACTAGCACCAATGCAGTACTGTATTAATACAGGTTATCGATACCTAATGACGTCAAATGCTCATATTTTACCCAGTCATGAAGCTATAGACGTCACTTTATTAGAGAAAAATGGACACTTATTTGACTAAATTAAAACATGATGACATAATACATTCTACTTCGAATGATCATTGGCTAAAACCATATGAGCTCATATGTTCTTTTGAATCTAGCTTACGTTATTTTGTTTAGGTCTTGCCATATGAATTCATGTGTATATATAATAGGATTATTATTGATATTTTTTATTTCTCAAGAGCGAAAAATAGGGTAATACAATTTCTGCTAGCTTTACTACTTCCAAGTGGTGCCCATAGAACAGAAAAAAATGCCATTATGATTACAGCAATCTAAAATATAATCAGTCGATGCTGAGTAATAGTCTTAGACTTGACATCATCACACTTTACACAATTAATGATAGAGAGAAGCATGCGTACATATGTCAATGTTCCGTCATCACCGTTTGGTATGAATATGGAGTCTGTAACTTTTGGCGTGCAAGTCAATGTTAATATCATTGTTCTGAAATGAAACGTTTGATTTAAAAAATATAAATATTTGATATAAAAATATTCTGAACAACATCTGCTGCTTCCCGCTATGATATTACACAAATCGTTTTTTCATGGATATTTGTCAATGTAACAATTTGAAGAGACCTTAGCTGAAAATCGTTGGGATCTGTGGCAGTGAATGTGATTGAATATTTAGCATCCTTCTTCTTCCAGGTTGGCTGTGTCTTAATGTTGGCAAGTACGAAAGCTTTTGTATCGTCAGTTAATTCTTGGCATGCCTATGATGACAAGACAGCAGATTAATTCTTTTCTAAATCCTGAGCAACAAGCTGAAATCATAAGTTGCTAATTGCGATCATATTTGTTTATCGTAATCTTACATATAGTATATCTATAGACATAAATGGCATATATATAATTTTCGATTTTCGCCCATGTAGGCTACATGCAATTAGTGATACATTTAAATTGTTTTAAATTGAATTAACCCATATATCCTACATAATATATATAAGGCCCCTATTACTGAGGGAAACCATTAAAAGTTGGTCACTGATATTAGGCCCAGTAGGTGAGGTATGTATTATATGTTTGACGTCGCATGTTCCTCTCATTTAATGATATATAGGCCTATAATAGCACAGGAGGTTGAGTCCACTAGATCTTGAAAAATTGGACAAACAAAAATTCTTTTATCTTTGAAACTATTCTTTATATTTCTTGATAAGGAACATAAATATTGTTTGAGGCCTGTGAGAGAGATACATGCGACATTTTGCCAGCACATCAATGCCAAATATATGCTTCTGCCACTTCCTCCAGATATGACAAAATATGCTGTTGAACTTTCTCGGTTTAGGGACATCTTCCGGAAGGGAAATCTGCGCAACAATTAGCAAGATTAACAAAATTCTAAATCTGGTATGATTATAAAGTAGGATAGTGGGCATATCTATAAATATAGCAACATTATAACAGCTCATGGGGATATGTTTCACTTTTTGTATTGCTTATCTTTCTTATTGGTGGACCATGTGTATAGTTTTGCAGCAATATTCAAGGCTCTTTGGTAATGATAATCTTACAAAGACATACATGTAGGCACAGACCACAATCTATAGGTGCTTCAGATCTGTGAGGGCGGCCTCATGGATATGAGGCCTAACTCTCCAGAAACATCAAATAAATTGCTAATGTCAGATATTGTTACTTATAACAGACTTCGTGTACAATCACCCTACCTACCAATACATTGACGCAACCATTATATGTTGGGGGTGGATTCAGCGTAAATGGAGTGCATGGGTTGTAAGAATAATATCCAGTATATCCGCCATCCGGAAGATTATTGAACCTGTGCCATAAGAAGAATAGAACATGCAAATTCTTTGTCAATACTTACATGAAGTTACAATCGAGTTTTTGATCTCAGTGCCTTTAATAAAGGCCAGGCACAAGATCCGTCTGTAGACCGACCGGTCGGCGATTAACGTCTAACTCCTCCCCACACCCCTTATATGGCAGGGGTGAACTTTGACCCTATCCCATCACCCCCGCTCTACTAAGCTTTTGTTTTTGTTTTGGATGGAGGAGTAGCAGCCGTTACTGCAGAATAGTAGCATGTAGACAGATGTACACTTTAACATCATTTAATATCTGCCAAATATTGGTCTTTAATTACGAAAATAAGCTGGTTGAATTACTGAGTATCTTTTGTAGTAGAGTCTAGAGACTACAACCGTTGATAATGTTTGTTCATCAGTTACAAGTGTCAGAGAGTCTAATCTGCCCCCTCACATTTAGGCACACGACCATGTTTATCTAATAATTCATGTTAATTACAACTTAAAGATAAATCATTGAATACACTGTCTCAGATGGCTTTAGGCACTTGCTTGTAAAATGATATATAACGTCAAGATAGGACTTGGTATGCTACAGGTCAGTTCAGTCTCAGAATAAGGTTCAGTTCAGTTTGGACGTGGTGCTTCATAGAAGTATTTTTCTGGTCATATACATGTATTGAGAGATTCTTCAGCCATGTGGATTTTGAATTTATTCTATCTAGCCACTGCAATAATTTGCATTGTCATTCGGAATATGTCTGATGAAAATGAAGTACTAGCATTGAGGGTTATTGCAAAGCAAAAGGATATCATTTATTGTTTGTTTGCTGAAAATGGATAGGATCTGAATCAGGTGAATACCCCCTGGATATAGACCCAGCAAAACTTTAGGAGGAACCAAGGCCATTTACTATTCTACAAGTAACAACAGGATGATTGTGATGAATGTAAACAATGTCTTTGCAACATTGTAATATTACGGATGAAAGGAGGAGACAAGTGCGGGGGATGAGAGAAACTTTACTAGACCAAGTAGATAACTCAAAAGAAAGGAAAACACTAAACAACGGATTTTAGGTTATGCTCTTACATAGGGGAGTTTGATAGGCCCTAGATACAGGAAAAGATTGACTTTAGACCCTGGAAGACAAAACTTTGTTTGGTCAGGGCCTAAAGGATGTAGTTATACCAGAGATATAATGCCTAAATGTGAGCTTGAGTTAGTTAGGATGTGTGTGAGAGGGGTGGGGCAGATGAGGGGGAGCCATGTGCCTTGTGTGTCTGTATACACATGCTACATGGTTACTATGGATACCTACCTGTCAATCATTCCCTGGCTAACGGTTCTCATATTTACAAATTTTTCATGAAAAAACTGAATTTACACTTATCTATGGATATGACCAAATCATATATATATATGAAGATGACCGTTATACATTCATGTACACGTTCAGCAATTTTGTAGGTAAGTAGTTCATTATAATTTATCTTATGTGGAAGAATTATGAACCAAGTTGGTTATGATTCTACAGTTTGAATGTATAGGGAGGACTGCGGGGAAGAGCCATGGGCCGTTTATATATGCTGTGCCCGGCCTTTAAGAGGCCTGAGATCAAATGAGTCACTACGAAATACGCCAATCATTCTTCATCTGATAATATGTGTAGCTGTATGTAAGGTGTTAGAGCTTAGATATGACATCAGGGGAGCATGCCATATCTAACTCACTGATCGGTGATACATTTCGCACTTAGATGTTATGCCAACACCTCAGCTCCTTCAACCCCCTCCCTCCCCCCACCTTCCCGCCTCACCCTCTGTCAGCCCACCCCCAACACAGAAGGGGGAATAGAGTGTGTACGTTGGACAGTTGTGTATTTATGGCAATAGGTTGCGGGTCGAATTTGGTGTCCCGTCCAGCGGTAGGCGCCGTAGGCACTATATATAGCCCGGGTATATAGCACTGCACTGTATATTAACAATGGTCATGAAGTTGTTTTTCCAGACCCCTAATATTCTAAATTTGAAGCCTCTCTGATTAATTTAAAGGCAATTCGAAAAGGGAGTTAATAATTTATTTATATTCTTAAGTTCATGGGTTCCAGTGTTCCAGGGAAATGAGTCACAAGTCGCCAAATATATATATACTATATTTATATTATTTATTAATATATTTTTCAAAGTGTTTTCTTCACAAGAGTTCTTTATTGAAATGTTCTGATTTTTAGAGGGTAAAGCACTTATAGTCATATAATTCAAATGACCTCACGCTCTCCGCCTGGACAACAAGTTAATAAATTGACATCGGACACAAGTAATTCGGCCTGAGATTCGTTTCCATTGGAAACGCCAGCTATATAAATTAAGTTGACACTAATTGTAAAGTTAAATAGATAAACCAAACTTAACATGATAATTTCTTAACTTAGTACTTGTTTTTATTATGGAAGATGTGTCTATTGTATGATATACTCTACTTAATTTCTCTATAAATTGTCTACTTTTAGAGAAAAAAAACTTCAATTTGCTCTGAGTGAGAGTGAGAGTGTGGCACAACAAAAGTTACATGACTATTAAAATAGTAAGTCCTCAGAATCCCACTATTTCATAAGTTTATATTTCTTCCTCCTTTGTTTTCACTGTATTATTTCGCTCAATAAATGACAGCCTGGAGGCTCCATAGAACGAAGTAAAATAGAGCTAAAGAGAGAGAATTTTAGTGTGACTTCTTATTTCATCTGAGCGAAGCATGTTTGAGTTAAATAAAATTCAGAATTTTTTTCTTAAAGAAATGCGGTATATGCTTGATAGATACTTGATCGCTGAGGTCATATGCTTACTGTGGGTTTCCTGTGGTTATATCAATCGGTGATAAGTCAATTGTTCCTTCACCCGTCTCACATTTACATGCAGTTGGTGTTCTCTTGCAAACACTACCGGCATTAATTAATCCATTGAATACTTGCAAATGTGTGTAAACTACAAGTAATCCAATTCTGAAATCCATTGCTACAGGAATTTAAGATATCGGAAAATCCTCGAGTATAATGAACTGGTCGCCTCAATAGCAAGTGGGTGTATATACTTATGGTACTCGTTCCTCTATCATTATTATCTCAATCAATTTACAACGCGTACATACAGAGAAATAGTACATCGACGCGTGACTCGTTAATGGAATAAGGTCTGAAAAATGTCCTCGTCGATGAAGGGAATCGATCAGAGTTTGTAATGATAATGTTGGTCTGTTGTGATTATTGTTTAACTGAGGTGTAAGAAATGATAACGGCATCAAGACAAGTTGTTTTATTTCGATTTTATTTCCTCGAGAAGTGGAACATTTACATGCAATATATTTTGTTTAAATGTGTGCGTTCATACGCTGTCGTAGCCTACTCGTCCACCACCCTTCACTTTGATCACAATAAACATTACCCCATCCTGCAAATATAAATTACAATTTTTATTCCAAAACAATATATGTAAGAGTATAGAAAAGACATCGTAGTTTCGAAGTCAAATTATAACTAAACCATGCACCTATACCGGTATATGTATTATATATATTTTTTAAATTCATCAATCAATAATATCATCATTTATTAAATAATGCTCTCAAAATGTTAATCCCTAGTTTTCTAATTCTATAGGATACTCTAACTTATATTTAGATATTTAATTGATTCACCTTTACATAGTAAGGGAACTCCTTCCAGAATTCCACGTTGGGCACTATCTCTACACCTCTGGCCCCCTTTCGGGAATAATTATATAGGGCACCTCCAACCAGATAAACCACAACGACGACAGTGAATCTAAAATAAAATCGAGTGTGTATAGGCCTACAATAGTTTCTATCGATTTTCTTTAGCAACCTGGAGTTTCTATGAAGGAATACTAAGCCAATATCCCAGAGCGATTAGCAATTGATGTATCAGGAAGAGTTAGAAAGCGGAGAAACGTCTTTAATTTTCATTTGAAGTAAAAATCTAGAAGGTGGAGCTTTGCCATGGTGTGATGATATGAAGATGTCTATGTCATTGTGTATTTCATTGAGGAGATGGGAGGTCTCAAAATATAGACCCTAATTTACATCTTTAAGTATCGAATATATGATTATATAATTACACTACAGACTCTGAGTCCCTCTGGTGGCATTGTTTGTGTGCCAGGAACTTATATTTATAAACTCATATAAACATGTCATTACAGCATTGTCTAGATGTATTCAACTTACATGATGCACAAAATAGATCCAAAACTTAAACCACCGCCAGATGGGGATGGTGTTGGCTTGGCAGTAGTTACTGGTTGTTTAGAGGGACATGCGTATTTCGATGTTAATATCATGGGCTGGAAAGAAGAATTCTTTTTACTTACGAATATACTTTAGTTCAGTAAAATATCTTTGTATTCAATTACTATAATTATTACTGTCATCTTCTAAAGCCAATAATTAATGTTGTTAATTTCTCTTTTTAATATTTAAAATCTACACGAATACACCCAAGGAAATATCTCTAATTATGCCAATCTTGGGAGGCAAAAATAGAGGATTATTAGCACGAAGTAGATGGATCGATGAACATGTTTTGGGAAATGATCTGCATGGGAATAGCCATATTATTTGATATTTATATTTATTTAATTGCCGCTTGTTTATAACATCGGATTCTCATGAGCATAAACATACGTAGGTGAGACCGCCTCCACTATCTCCACTTGGGACAAAGGTAGGTGTTTCTGCCGATGGATCACAAGTGAGTGCGATGGTCATGGTTCTGTCAGAATCAATAACAACCACGTGATGATAATCATACACTTATCAAATACAACAGAAAAACAAAGGTAGATATAACAATTATATATAGAGTAAGCAATCAGTATGATATTGAACACACCCTATTACCTTACGTGTGGGAGACTAGGTCGATTGTATAACTTACTAAATTATAACGTATTTGTGATCTGTTTCAGGGAAATGAGTCACAAGTCGCAAAAATGATATTTTTCAAAGTGTTAATTCTTACAAGATCACTTTTTTGGAATGCTCTGATGTCTGGGGAGTTTATCGCCTACAGTTATATCGATTGATGTATCAAATTTCAGGACAATGTATGTAATATATCCTTTCGTTTTAGATGTCATCATATGGAGTATATTTAGTTACTTTACTGATCATTGCCCCCCAGAAATATTGCAAAATTATTTTTCCAAAAATAAAAATATAAACCTTAAAATCTGGAAATACTCATTAGATTATTAAACTGTGTAGTGCCATTAGAATCGGCTTGATCCCATTGTTTCAAATATGATGATACATCTCAAAATCCATTTTTCGCGACTTAATGACTCATTTTCCTGAAACACATCCCATTTTACATATTATTAAGAGTGATCGGGAGCCTTATAACGCCTGGTGTTATCAAGTTTTGATTAATAGTAAAAACTTGTCTTGAAATTGAATGAATACCCAACATTCGCTTATAGAATCGATGCGCAAAACATGATGAGAAAGGAGTTAGTCAACTGAATCACAAACAACTTTTTTTGTAAGTTATCGCCTTAATTTTCTGTCATTCCCTCCAGGTAAGTAACTCAATATACTTGTTTTGCTAGTTCTTTTGATTATCCAATTTGTGAATAATGAATTATTTAGATCTGATTGTTCTATAAGATCCATTATTATGTCTACTACGATATACATTATAAATAAATAATTTCTAGAGTGGTCTCTTAATTCGTAACTCTTAAATCTCTTATTTTCTTCTGCGTATATTTTGAATCCAGAAACTGCACCATAGAAAGCTATTTGTAGAATAATAACACACGAAGATTCCAATGTCTCACCTAAACTTTTGGTCGTTTATGTCTGCTGCAGTCATTTGTATAACATAATTCCCACTACCATCTTTCGACCACGCCGCACTATCAGCTGTGGCAAGAGCAAAGCTTTGACCGACATTGTTTAATTGTTGACATCCCTTCGAAAAAACAAATAATATTATATATTCAGTGTAAGCATAAACATAATCACATGTGGTAAACAAAACAATGGCAACAATGTCAAAGGATTGTTATTCTGTATACACACCTTTCCAATATTTTATTGTACATTAAATCTAGAAATGAGTGGTATACAGCATATTGCATTTAGCTCTGCTGAAAATATTAAACACGAATTGTATGGGACACACTGATATTTACTTTGTCAGAAATTGAAGGTATTTTATGAGGATGACATTATGAGTTGATCATAATAGAATAGTATAATCATCATTACTGTTGCAACCTTGGCCTGTTCATTAAATGTTTGCTTATTGATCACAACACTATTACCAGGACGTTTGCGCAGCCATTTGGAGTTCCTGGTGGGTTCAACGTATACGGTGTACATGGATTGTACGAGTAAGATCCACTGCCATCTGATGCTGGGATATTGTAAAACCTGATGCCAAGATTAATTTATGAAGAAGAGATAAGTAATATCTGTGCTGCTTTTAGACGCAATATCAATTGAAATAAAATGGAAAAATAATCGTCTGTGTAGTATGATAACTAATGAAACAGATCGATATGTGCAAAATTCGTGAAGGTGCTATGAATGATATTAAGATGTTAAAAAGAAAGGGCGTCATCTATTCATATAATATTTATCATATACCCATATATATGTTATGAGGAATTCAATAAAGGGGTGTCGTAACAATATTTTATTGAACATATACAATAGAAACTTGAATTCGTCTTTCACTTAAAGTTTAGATGTTTCATGTCGATTCAGACCTCGAAAAAAAGTTTTACAATTATGTATATTCTTTTTTGCTATAATAAGTATTGCATAATAAAATTAATAGTGACCCAGTACTATAGTAACTGAATCTTATTAGCTCAATTACTCCGGAATCTCATCCAAGGAAATTGATATTCAAGTAGTAGCACCTCGAACGTTCCATCATCTTTCTATATTATAGTATGTGTTGTTTGATGTTCTATATTTAATTTAGGATTATTATGGCATGCACGCCCATCGATGTGCATGTGGGTCTACATGAATATAATAATATTCTTCAGAGGATACATTGAGAGGAAGTAATTTAAGAAGGTCAGAACATCGTGTTATTGGGAAAACATAATTTACGGTTATTGTATTTACATTTCAATCTACAAAGGGGAAATATGTGTGTCCATGATAAATATAGTTACCTACTGGGGGTTCCCACTGGTTTGGTCAATCGGTGACAAATCAATCATTCCATCGCTAGTATCACATTTACACGGCGATGTGGTGGTCTTGCACACATTTTGACCAGATCCTATTAATAAGTTCGATGCCAGGTTGAAAAGTACAAATAATCCAGAAATGCTGTGGGCCCTCATGATAGACTTGGAAATGAAAGTCTGCTTGATCAAAAAAAGACTAGGAAATGTGGGCGTTTTTGACTGTTCGGAAAACTGCGAATCACAACTGCATATGTTATTCAACGGGATGGTTATCTAACATAGATCTATCATTTATATCAAGCAAGATCAATACTATTGCGTAACTGGTATCGTCAATCTCCCCGCCCCCATTTATCTTATTTTAAAGATTCAAACTGTAACGTTAGGATATTCCTGCATAGAATCTACAGTCAGAAAGACTTTTTTATATAAAAAATAACCCAACAAAACAAAACTATGAATTTTTATTCAGATGTTTATTCAATGGACGCAATTCTTTGGCAAATGAATTACTTATCTGTTCAATACCAACCTTGCTTCAGTTTTTAGGCACGTATAATTATGCTTTGTTGAACGTTGCCAACATTTTCCATTAGTGACTCCAAGAGGAAATAAAGTCCCTGCAATCATATATTCTTAGCTTATTGCTATGACGTGATATCTGAAGAATTTCTGTATGTTCTGTTTCTAAGGGCGCTGGAAAAAATGTTTATTTGCATGCATAATTCCAATTCTTGTGTTGCAGTCATACAGTGCCTCTTAGTCTACTGAGATTCGGTGTTCGTCACAATGATAATTATATAATTTATTTAATTTGTAATATGTATTTTTGTATTATTAGTTATGGTAATTAGTCATGATCACCACAATAATCACAATCCAATGGACACTGATTTTTTAAAAATGTATCTTTATTTGCGTATGTCGTATGTACATGCACATTGACATTTAGATATCACACTTTTGAATAAATGACACATGGTATCATCAAGGGCTATACATCTTCTTTTAAGTACATAAGTAAAATACTGTAATTTGGGGAATATATTACTGTAATATACAATACTTCACCGATTGTTAGATATCACATTTGCAGCCATATGAATACAGCTTTACATCGTTTGTATATGGCACATGATTCTATGGATTGTTCACCAACTACATCCATCCAAACATATAGCACCCCATACATGTATCCCTTTTAATTTACCCCTCCCCTATTGAGCGGTCTGTGGCGCCACTAGACCAACGCGGTCTGTAGTATAATAAGTGCACGCGAAATCTGACCCAAAATGGACTAAATGTATATAACCCCCCCCCCCCCCCCCCTTGTTTTCCCCTCTGGATCGTATTTCTACACTTGTGGTGGTTCGAGTGGATCCTGAACTTGGACACCGCCAATACCTGGGACAGAGCCAGGGACAGCAACAGCAGGGTCACTTTGATATTTCCCGCTGTTACCTGGAATGACCGGAGGGGGCATAGGGGTGAAACGACTGAGACTCCTGTAATTCCTCCTCATGATTTCCAACTGCCCCCTTCCTTCCCTTACATAGGATTTGATCCAGGATGGCACCTCTATTATTTCTTGCTCAACTTGCAGGCTATTTTCCGAACCGACATCACAGCAGGCCGCGCAGCCGAGACAAGGTGTGCCATTGAACTGTGTGATGGGGGCAATTTGGTTATCACTCGGGCACTCAGGCCGCTGACATCCTATGTTAGGGCAAAACTGTGAAAACAAAATGAATTGACCAATGCTAAATATCATATAATGTTAGATGCATTCGCAAAGAATGTTATGTTACATAATTAATGTACTGTTCATAGTTTATTGAACTTTGTTCAATACCTCATACAACAATCCAGACATACACGTGCAGACACCGATATAGTGTTATGTCATGAAGCATAAGCCCATAGACATCTATAGGTGGGGGCGTAGCCACCAGGCCACTCGGTCAATAGGCCGGATTAGGAGATACCTACCTGCTGGTAGGAAATACACCTCAGATTATTCTAATTCTCACTACTGTGAATGTGGACGTGTTTGATTCGATCGCATAATGCTGCGCATAATAGAGTCTATAATAACTAAATACTCTTTATTAAATTACTAATGTACACCTTTCCATTATATAGCAATACCTGAGATTTATATATCACTTACCCGCAGGTTGTCAGGAATCTGGGCGACGGAAACGAAGCGACGTTCGATTGCAGGCAATGGAATTACTGCAGCTGGAAAACAAGTACAGACAAATTGTTAACAGTTATTCAATTTCAGTGTTGGAGTATACATAAGGTAAGACTGCGTTTACCCCAGGAAACGATCAAATTTACCATTGCTCTTCTGTTGATGGCTACCAGTTCAGCTCCCATCGTTTCCACCATATATAGCCTGCCCTCTCAAGATCTGCTGCAGGGGTAAGCCACTGCACCCCTGCTTACCTCTCTTCTCAAGGGCTGCTGCAGGGGTAAGCCACTGCACCCCTGCTTACCTCTCTTTGCCAGATATTCCCAGAGCTGTATGAAAGCCTTCTACAGCCATGACAGTGTTATTCTCGGCCAAGTGTAAATTTATTTCATTTATTTATTCTTTATCAATTGGTCACACATAATGGGAATGGCTTTTACATTATTGAATAAATTAATGTAACACGTCTGTGCACATCGATGATAAAACATTCACTCCCATAAACTACAACTCTTCTTCTCTCTCTTCATGTCATTTGAAACTGGGAGCCAAACATCAAACCAACGAGACTGCATGGAAGGACTGACCAAATGGACCCGACCGAACCTTCTCGGATAGCCACACCTCAAGATTAATATCACCCGTAAACAGCCCCTTCGCCCCTCGAAAAAAGACACTGGAGAAGTACTATGGACGGTGATTGATAGTTTGAGAGAGATCCATCCCGTGGACCAGGTGTGGTGTGTGGTGTGCCACATTACATGCTGGTTGGGCGCGTGTGTGTAGTCGCTGTGTAGTCGGGAGTGTCGGGGGGAGGGGGGTGGGGTTAGGGGTCGAGAGATATATGGGTCAGATGTTCAGAAAATGTACAATGGCAGCTCTACACATTTAGTGAATTCTGCTAAATGAGGCTGCAATTTGGTCAATACTAGGTAAATTCGAGTATATTTGGCATTGTATTGATTCTAGCAATCTGTTTGGTTAGGTTGAACTGTCTTTTGGACTTTATTTTCGTCTGAAATTTGGGTTATTTGAGAGGATTGGTGAAGATGAATTGTACATTTTCTGAAAGTCTGACCCATATATGCAAAGATGGGCCAGGCCAGGCTAGGCTGGCACATGGTGGTATATGATGTGCACTGTTTCACCACGGACTTGGGAACTAATGAAGAAATCAGAATTAATAATGCAACTCTTCAAATATTACACATATATATAGATGCAATTAACCAGTGTACAATAAAATACTATACACATATATATATCACACAGAAACACTCTTCTATACATTTGTTTCGTCCAGGTGTGTTTCTTCCATGCGTGTATATTTTATTTTCAATGAAGTCAGGCAGCAGGGTCTAATATTGAAAAAGCGCTGCTAACACAATTCTCTGATATATCTCCGTGAAAGAAATGGATTCTTCTTATTCGCTCTGAAAAGTGGATTTAAAATAAGGAATTCTCAAGCACTATAACACTACAACGTGTGAATTCGTGCAGTTGTACATACTACCATCAGGGAGGGTGATTGGTTCGTATATGGTGTGTTTCAAAGGCGACTTATAGAATAAAATTAGGGCGGGAACACTCCCAAACTGGAATAATAATAAATTTATAATACTGTGTTGATTCAAATTGCTGCGTTTTATCCATTGATTTCCAACGTTTCTACTCTTCATCAGGGGAGAATTATAGAATGTTCTTGTTTCTGTGGATTCAGTGTTAACCATCTGATATACCATGGTTCACCTCACCCGAATTACTGTCATGTATAAATGTCATAGATATTATGAATATAATATTTTTTAAGTAATTTGATTTGGACTCAGTTTAGACAATGATCTATATTCTGACAATATGACCGTATACATGTGCGCCAAACATAGTATAGGCCTACACTAAATTGCGACCCCACTGCTAAAACTGTCTGTTGACTCTGTCCTCCCAATTTTCCCAACCAAACCCATGTTGATATTGAATAAAACAGGCATGTACATTATGTATGTAATAAAGACATACAATTCATATAGTCAATGCATAATAATATGCATATATGTGGATGTTAACATATGTATGCATGCGTCAATTATGCAAACATCCTTGGGTGTGAAACATTGTCTTTCATCTTAAAAATCCAATTCCATTTTAACAGACATGGAGATAATTGAAATTTACCAACCTGAACATAAAGCTGAAAATCCTCCGATGAGAGTGCATATCCCGAAAATCCATTCTTGGGGCATCATCTATCAAAGCATATAAAGTCAGTTATGTAACAATAAAGAAAATAAAGTTAGCTATATGCATGTTATAATTATGAAATACAAGGATGGGTTTCTGCACAAATGCTTATCAAAAGATAGTCATTAGTACATGACAGATTTAAGCAAGCATATTGAAATAGGTAATTAAAATATCACCTTAATGTGTTGTTGTTTGCAAATGCTCTTAATCCAAAGTGTCTCAGTGTGAATTCTTCCGTGTGTTGAGTACCGCATGCGATGCACCGTTATATAAGGGTCTCAAATGTATGACGCGCTATACAATGATGTGTTTCCTATTCTTCTTGCAATCGAAAGAAGACCCAGAACATACCACCATAGCTCTGATACTATAATTATATTCACAAATGGCCGCAAGCCCTAAAGGGAGAGGGGAGGGAGATTTTATGACATGACAACTCATGAATGCATGACGTCACGTCTTTTTTTTCAATTTTTCAATATAGAACTTTAAAAAAATGGCAAGATATGGCATTTCTAAAAAGAAAAAAGCTTCATATTCAGATCTAGATAGGTTGGAAGTTTGGACCAGTTTGTATGGGCATAAATAAAACCATTTTTTTCCTCAGCAACAACCATGCATTAAAAAGAGTATGGACGCATGACGTCATTTTAAGCTATTTTAAGGGAGGGGGAGGACAGAGCATGAGGGGCAGGGGTTTAAAAAATGGCATTTAAGATACGCTACCACTTAATAATCTTTAATTATATATGTTCGTTAAGGACATGTGTCTAATCTTCCAGTAGAACTGCACGGGGTGGAACTGATAAAAGTTTATGATAGGGGAAGTCGAAATAGCTCCCTATATAATTATGATTCGAGTTTGGTTTTCTCAGTAGGCCTTTGCGAACCAAATAGCTTTATGTTCTATATATCAACCTCCAGAATATCATCTAGGGCTGCTGACAATAACATAGATACGGTTGCAACAAGAAACACATAATTGTAAACATTTTCAATAGAATGATGACATAGGGCATAGAATAGTAACCATACGTACGGACAAAGTATCAATGGGCTGATGAAAATACAGGATGTGACCAAATATTTGTCTTGCTATGTAGACTCACGGTTTCGAGAAAAACAAAGCAATCATTTATCACCGAACCGAGAATGATTGTATAGGCCTACATATTCGACTGCAGGTTCTCATTTTAATTAGGTAATGTATAGCAGTTGTCAAAAGATTGTAATTTTATAAAGACATTTGAAAAAGAAATGTTTTCATCTCTTTATGATACAGTTACTGTCGGTCGGTGTGTGGTCACGATCGCCCCAAGGGAGATGGAACCTTCGTCACAGATCCACCCATTCCTCATTACAGTGATCTATTCTCCAAGCTAATGATAAACAGGTAGTCGTGACCCTAAACAATGCATATCCTCGTGTACTACCTGCTAAGTCTAAGGAAACATCCCCTAGCATTGCCCTTTCCCGTTGCACTTCTATCAAGTTTTACAATACAAATTGGCAGTATCGCATTTATGATGATTGTCATGGTAATTGTGTTGTATCTATGATACATACTAACTCAGAAACTTAAAAAAGAAATATATTAATCTACTAGGAAAGATTGCCTATAAACAATATATATCCGGCTGATATATACTGCGAACAATTTGACCTCTGAGGGTGAGGAGCATGTCAGTGAATAGTATAGAATTGTCCACCCACACTTAGTAAATTAGTGTTCGGACGTGCATTGTACGGTCTCCCCTGGGGCGCGGTCACTGTATGTATGCAATACAAGGTATGACAAAACTTTATACCAGATGACGTTACAGGGCTACTTCCCCATAAACAAGTGATTCATGCATGCTAAAGGCATACATAGACATGTTAACTTTTTTCTCCAGCTATAGTCATGGTGATTAAAAGGTTCATTGGGTCAGTTCCACACCTGAATTCCAGATATATTACGCTTGATATTATACGTGATTGACATGCAATTACACACCGAATGACGTAAGTTTTAGGGTCATAAAATAAATTTTGCAAGCATTTCTACACTACGCCTACATTTCTATCAAACCTTTTGCTTATCAAAGTTGTTGTAATCAGAGTTTTCCTGGGGTGACGTGACGTGACGCAGGAACAAACATCGAATGCATTTGATTTATAACTGACTAACCATAAAGCGAAAACAAATGATAAAATATATAGTAGTATACTATAAAGCGAAAATAAATAATAACATATATAGTAGTATATCAATCAATATACTGATAGATGAAGACACATCCACTATTTGCAAGAATGTTCAATGAAAATTTCAGGTAAATATAATACAGCATTCGTAGGACAGACACGAAAGTCCACATTAATATTTACTGCGCAGCAAGAATCGTCCAAGCGGTAAACACATTGTACAATATGTTCATGTCCTTACTTCACATCAACTTTCATGTTCTGGAGTCCCTAGGCATTCCGTTACTAGGTTATTCTGCTTCTGGCCACCCTTGGACGTCCTTGTTTGTATATTAGGTACCACAATGTCGGTAAGAAGTACACGATATTCTAGAAGGAAGGCCCTGTTTTCAACCCATCCGCAAGTGACAACAAATCGTGTACCCACAAATGGACTTATCTCCTTGAATACAAGGTTTTTATGAAAATGCTTCTACGCACTAAAGTTTTGCGAGAAGAGTTTGACTGAGGAAGCCGCAAAATAGACCATTACATCGATGGCCTGAGGCGATATAAAAAGGTATTCGCAATTCACGAGGATTGGGCAGCAATTGGACACCCAAGGTTTCCAAATTGTAATCAATCATACACGACATGTTATCAAAACTGAGACATTGTACATCCATAAATCATGTCACCTCTAAATATTAATGAAATATGATGAGATTTTTAAACAAACAAGAGGCATGGTTAGAAGTCAAACGGTTAACCCCGAGTCCATTTCACTTAAAAATGTACATTTATTGGGCAAAGTAATTCAAAAGACTGATCATTTGGAAATTAGCCTAGGGTTTAATCAATGGATATATGGGGAATCGCATATAAACAAATACACAGCTGCTAAGTTTTTAATATCATATATATTTTTATTTTCAGATATTAAAATGAAGCGTATTTACAAAGAAATTTCCCCATCACCACAGATAATTATTACATGGGCAATAATTGATATATACATCACGGAGAAATCAAAACAAGAATATAACAAGTTAATTGATCACTTAACAATATTGTTAAAGCACCACAGGAAAGATTGAGTAAGTATGCAGATTGGATAAGTCATGAAAAGTACACTTAAGGGTGTACTTTCAGCTGTACTTTCTTTCAAGGTTAAGTCCCAGAATATGAAAAGATCATTAAGTCAAGTTTAACTGGCCATCACACTTTTTGTGTTATACAGTATAGTTGATAGGTTTTTCTGTAAAGTTGGGCTTGTATATTAAAATGGTTATGAAAGTATTAGCGCAAAGGTGGAATAATATTTGAAAAAAATTGCGAAAATGTCCTACATATATTACACTAATTGTGATAGATAACCAGGTAAGGGCTGCAATAGTCGTCCGCATTCGCATTGAGCGACACAGAAGTGCGATCTGCAATAAGAAAATGAAACTATCATAAGATAACTTATCAAAATATGAATGGTTACATGTTATCAATTAATATATGAATGAATAATGTGGAAGCACTGATCTAGAGTCATATATGTACCATGTAATCCAGTATATTGGTTTGTGGTTGCTGAACATTTGAAGTAGAAATGTACCTGCTAACACAAACGGCTTGGTAACACTACTCTTATTATAAATATCTTCATACTCAGAGCTTATAACATGATTCCCGAACCTCGCCAGTCCCCCCCCCCCCCCCCCCGCTCTCTACCCCCCAACACACACACCCAGTACATGTGTTCGAGAGGTGCATGGCTGTTTTACCGTTAGCACCTCAATAGCAACTCATTTAACTAAAAAGGTAAGACCACGGCCAGTTCTTGGACAAAATATAGGCCATCAGCCTTTAGCTGATTGAGCTTATAGTTGATTTGATCATGAAATTGCCTCTCAGCTTTTGAAAAAATCCCCTCCCTTACATCAGCCTTAAATCATACGTGCCCGAGTGCATCGAGTGTTTTAACAGTCTGATACAAGCGTTGAACACTTTAGATGGCAGCACTGGTAGATGGGCAGGTTTGTCTAATGATAACATTGGTGCGTCCAATACTAACACCGATCCAAGAAAACAGATCATGAAATGGGCCTTTCAATCAAACCCATACTCATAGTACGAGTCACAGAGTCTATCTGCTTTTAAATAATTGTCTCATATAACTACCATAATTGACATTAAATTGTTTCAACACTAAGATACACCAGATGTAACACCTACAAGTATAGCGCAAAGTGCGGACTAGAAATTAAATGGAAAAGGGAGTATTATCTGTAATGTACACAGGTCTTCCAAATACCCCTGAATTTGGAAATATAATCTATACTAGTTGACAATAGAATGAAATATAATGTAATGATATCACTAGTATCTGAATAGTACCGTAACTACCTATCTATAAACATACGCATGTAGGTAGATATAAACATATATACATGGGTACGTAAAAATAGAATGGCATTGCTTTAGTCAGAGCAAATGGATATCAATCCAATGGAACCTTAACATTACAGGCTAGATAGATTAAAGTTATGATTATAATATTATATCAAATTTAATTTCCAAGGCTCAGGAATCAGTGGAAGTTACATTGTTAATAATTGGTATTGTATTTGGTGTTTATGAAGCTGATAGATATATGATCAGAATTGATGACAAGGTTAATAAGATACCCTTCTTATATATTTTAAGATTTTGAGGTTTATCTTTATTTTATCATTTAATTTTATCTTATTTTGGAGGGGGGGCCGAATTGATGTTTCATATTAGCGAAAATAAATGGACCTGACGTCGCCGAACGAAATGAAATGAAGATACACCAGACTTTAATAATGTAGAATAGACGACGGAAATACCCACTAGGGGCCGCCATAGGCACGAGCAAGAATACCTGGCTCTGAGACTGAGGAAGATTCAATAAATAAAGTTAGTTCACCCTAACTGTTCACGGAACTTCTCATTTCATATTTCCGTTTATCATCCCAGATCTACAGTAGCCAAGCTAACCCTTCATTAATAATATCGTACAGTAAGCTACATCACTGGTGGAAACTCTATAAACGATCTATATCCAAAGTGCCTTTCTTGGAACCAAAGTGTAGTCAAGTATAATAATTATTTGCTTACTTGAAACCCAATGAGGCAGCATGTAAGGAGGAAGGTGCATCCATGTTTGTAGGCATCACTATCAGTGTCCTGAATGTAAAGATGTGGCCAAATTTTAAATACGAAATATATAAAGAATAACGATTGACCTAGAAGGAAAAGTAGTACCTATTTCTTGATGCCAAAAGTAATACTAGGTTTTCTAGAGTAGCATGTTTTCATCAGAACTAAATCTGCTTCCCCATTAAAAAACAAATTATATTAAATTATAAGTTGATGTCAAACATTATATATATGAGAATATCAGGTTAGAAAAATATATCAAGATTCTGCACACTATTTCAAATACGTTTATGTATAGTGTCAGTGGGTTAGATGCGAGCCTGATAACGTAGCAATGAAACAATAGTGATTAATAGAGAGACAGAAAACTCACATCAAAATGTCCATGACTTATAATCGTTGTTCCTCGGATGAAGTTAAGAAAGCCACAAAATACATTGAGAGCAATGGCCAACCAACCAGCCAAGCCGACATTAGCTAGTGTGTGATCCGGATGATCTAAATGTCAAAGGGAATAGATTGCATTATATGTAATATGTAGCACAGAAAAGAAGTTATCATATCAAATGATTAAATAGTGGTGGTTCTTGCCAAGTTGCTAGCCAGGGTTATAACTTATTCATAACCGAAAGTTGTTTTAAATTAAAACTATTTAAATAGATATACAAAGACAAATCTGGACGGTTAAAGACATACAGCAAATCTAGACAGCTTTTAAAAAGTAATCCTATTACGGAAATCTAACTCGTATAAGATTCTAATTCGTATTTGGAATATGATACACCGTCATCAACTGAAACATACGGACAGGGTAGGGCCTTTATCTCTTTTGGAATATTGTCGTTACCATTTTTAGTTCAGGTATTTTATCGATTCTCCTTTGATAAGTTTCAGATAGACTTGGAGGAAAACATCTACTTTTTGAACAAAGATCTGGATTATTTTAATGAATAAGGGGAAGAACTACAGTATAACCACAGAGATTTATGAGTTATAAACCACTTTCCGAAGAGTGGGGAAGATCATATTTTTGGGGTTGAACCCAGTAACCACGAGTTCCAATGGCGACATCTTGGCTAAGCCATTTTCTCAAAAACATATTTCTAAAATTATTCGAAGTGAACAAGGAAGCGAAAATACTTACAAACAGGGCGGTATTTCTGTAGGTGATTCAAGTGATTCTTAGCAGGTTTGACATCTAAGTCTGCTTCAGTAACTTGGTAGGGTGGGCGGAGCTTTAGTTCATGGCTCATGTCAGAGAGATTCACACGGGTAGCCAAGTTCCTGGGATTGTTATATCGCACTTTTGTTTTTTGAATAAATGGATCTGCAAAAAAAAATTTAATGTGAGTAATCAATCAGAACCATGGTTTATATTGACCACACAGGAAATCAATATTGTTAAGGGATACGGTCGTTTTTATGAGATGATGAGAATTAAATTGAATTTAAAAAACATTAATTTCGATGGATATTTGAAATTAACTGACAACAGCCTATACAGGACCAGAGAATAATCTTTACTAGCTTAATATATAGCTGCAATAGCAAATCTAAAAATTAATTAAATGATATGAAAATAAAATATCTAATATTTAGACACTACTTACACAACAGATTACAACTACCAAGCAATTGGGACTAAAGAAGTAAATATATTACTCACCGAAGAGCATAAAGGCATAAGGTCTGCGGGCTGCTTGGACTTTTTCATGATCAAACTTAGTCAGAAATTCTCTTTGCAGATCATTCAGGAAGGAAAATGCCAGAACTGTGGGATAACTTTCGTCCGTTAGTGCCAGAAACGTCTGGTCTATGGCTGTGATGAAACTGTAAATGTCATGTGATTAAAATTACGGTACTTCATCGAAAGTTAAAATTGTTGAAAACATGAGCCTTCACATTATTTCATAAAGTACCGGTATGTTAGAATAAATATGACTGACTTAGACTAGAATAGAAAGGATGATCATTAGACACTGGGATGATATCAGAATCCTAGTAGCCTACTTGCCAAATAAAAAAAATCAAGTCTATGTTCAATAATGTTGATTTACTTACTGAATTTTGAAACCCTCCAGAAGTAGACTACATCTATCTGGCATTGAGACTAGTTTCCTGGAGAGGGTTTTGATGTATGTGTAGCATTGTTTTAACGATGGAGATTCGGGTCCTACATCTGTATTGGCACACAAAGCCAGTCCATCACTGGCACGGAATATTGATGCCATGAATATCATGATGAAGTCGGAGATGGTGAGCCTTAGACTTAGGCTTAACTGTAGCAATAGTAAATAAAATGTTCGTCACAATATCACAGAACTCTTGGTGGACCGACTTCAACATAGCTTGCAACTACTCCCGTTCCTGTGAGAAATACAAAGAAATCGAGTTTTATATAAAAAGAAATGAATATAAATACACTTATTGGCTATGTTTACAATCATTTAAGTAACATGGCTTAAATTAGCATATAGAAAGCCACAAATGGATCGCATCAGTGCACGGTTAATGGCAGTAATTAATGTCCCACTTTATAAAATATCTTCAACAATATTTAATTGGGTTGAGTATATTATAGCATACGGTACGCAGCTACATTTATAAATTTAGAATATAATTTGACCTTTCGAGGACTAAAAAGAAACTGCAATATACTTTATATATCTAGGGCGGCAAATGGGGACGGTAACCGTTTTTTTAAAGATTACATTAAATGACATAAATATATTTATTCAAGAGATATATTACTTAGTTGAAAGAAGAATATACTTCATGAATCACATGATCCCCAAATACATGGCTTGGTCACTGACACGGGCTGGCGAAATGAAACCTCAGTCATGCTGGCTTCATGACTGAGTTTAATGTCCCTCTAGCTCTACTACTACTATATAGGCCTACTGGGCTAGGCCTAGACGATATATGACTACCGCTTTTTCTGTGAAAAAGCCAACAGAGAGAGAAGACACCCTCATGTATCTGTCTCTCTCTCATTTTTACTCTCCCTCTCCTTACTCTTTCCCTCTCCCCTGCCCTCAATCCTGTTTTCTCTCCCCTCTGCTTCTTTCCCTTTCTCTTGCTCTCTCCCCCTCCCTCTCTCCTTTATTTCCTAACATTGAATTATTTTTAAAATTCAAAATAATTTAGACGACTCGAAACACGAACGTCGAAGGGACACAGACATTTGTATTTGAAGGCAGTTTAATTCATCGGGGCGATCTACGTCTTGGTCTGCATTTGGTACCCAGACGCTTCGGTCCAAAACCGCGTCGGCCCAGGCACTTGGACCTCGTCGGCCCAAGGCTTAGGCCGCGTCGGCCCAAGGGGTGGACCGCGTCGGCCCACTAGGTAAATATAAAGGTATCAACTAAAAACTAGGATTCAGAATGCTAGTGGGATATAACTTCTGCCTATACTGACCTAGGCTACTGCCTATACTGACCTAGGACCACCCATTTAAGGTTAGGTTTAGGGTTATAGTTAGCATCAGTATCTTGGGGGTGGGCCGAGCCGGCCTTGGGGGTGGGCCGATGTGGTTTTGGAGGTGGGCCGACGGGGCGCACAGGTGGGCCGACGGGGCTTGGGCCGACGCGGTGTTGGGCCGACGTGCCTATGAACCCTGCATTTGACCTTCGTCAGGATCAGTATTTTTAAAATTAATATTAAATCCTCATTATTTCTGTTTTCAAATAGATTTCCATTGTTAAATTTGACAATTCTAAAATTCAAAATAATGAAGATATCGTTCCATTTTTTCTCAGGAATTTAAAGAGAAAGATGGGGAGGGGAGAGGAAAAAGCCCGAA
Organism: Sthenelais limicola; assembly: GCA_942159475.1. Taxonomy (NCBI): domain Eukaryota; kingdom Metazoa; phylum Annelida; class Polychaeta; order Phyllodocida; family Sigalionidae; genus Sthenelais; species Sthenelais limicola. The sequence goes on along the minus strand of OW804096.1, from coordinate 48,728,217 downwards.
AAGAGAGAAGGGAAAACCTGCTCTATCCCAAGTGCCGAAGGCACTTGTTGTAGTGAAAATTTGGGTTCAAGAACATGAAAGTGAAGAACACTTCAGAGAGGAATGTACTGTAAGTTCTTCAGTATGACTGCAGTAGGCCTAGGCCTAGCGTACTCATATTTCTACTGCCGACAGTCAGTTCGCCAAGCCCAAGCCAGTTGAAGCCTTGGACTTGGTAAATAAGGATGTATCATGTTGCTTGTAAGAGTGGGAGCGGCTGTTGTTCATGGTCCTAATAAAGATATTTCAGTGGTACAATTAAAAACGCGCACATTTAAAGGTGCAGGGAAAGAAAACATACTGACCGGTCGTAGGGACAAAGTGTGAGCGTGGAACTTACCATGTTATTCCAGCTGGGGCCGGGATTTTGATTTCGCACTCGCCTAAGACATATCAGCCAGCCTATGTGGACCGGAATTAGTTTTTCCCTTCCTCCATCACAGGAGAGTTCTCTTCCGCGTCAGTTGCCAGGATACGTAAGCAGGTGGGTTTGCCACTGACTGGGTGAGTGCTACTGACCAAAACAAAGCATAATACATCTCTGGAACTTTGTCTATGAGGAATCTAGGATAACAAAATAATTTTTATCATATTTCTCTTGTCATTATACTAACTGACACATAATTTCCTCCAATTTTCACACTTCCAGATGTGGAATGGCTGTGCACAAACGGAGCGACACAGTCAAGATGTAAACAAGATGGCGACGTCGGTATCTGACCAAGGATATTGTATACAAAGAAAATAAACATACCAAAGGAATACACCATAAACAATCATTTAGAATGGCTGCCATGGGTATTGGGAGGTCCCCTAGTTTTGGGGGACCGCGATCACTCTCCCGAACCCAGGGAATTTTACTGGAAACTATGCAGTTGGTTGAGCCAAGGAAACTCATGCCTGTTCCAAATCACCTTTTGGAATCAAGTAAGCCTTTTTCCCCTTCATGCTTACAATAACTAGGCCTATTTTCTATTGAAAACTTACTATAAGTCAAATTCTAAATATATTTAATTTTAAAGATTTTAAATTGATAAAATAAAATGAAAATTATGGCCTAATATATAGTAATGTCTACAGACTATTATATTATGTATTAATCATTTTAATGAGGGTGGATATTTTTACTTGATTTTGATTTTTGTGTCACTAAGCAGGGCCAGGGAATTTCCGTATGCTTTAACCAGATATTTGTAGAATTCAGGCCAAAATCTACCATAGTCCATATTTCTTATGTTTCGATTCCATTTATAAATTAGAACTGCAGTGCCTGACGCACATGATCAATACCATTGTAATGTAAGGCACTTCCCAGGACATGAGTAATACCCTACGAAACATATATGTCAATATGATATAAAAATTGTTCGGGAAGGTTTGTTACATTATTATTTAGACTATTTAGTGAGAATATCATTCACCCACTATTTAAAAAATTGAGAATTTGAGGCTGAACCCATCCAATTGATCCTTGATTGAGTAATGTAATTTTCTCCTGATTTTATTATCTGTCATATGAATTTCAGTTTCAGTGGAGCCCCAACAACTCCTCTTATTAAATGTTCGTATCTAAATTTACTATCTTCGTCTCATTTCAAACTTCGGACGAAAACCCTGCACATATTCTGTAATTTTATATTTCAGAAATATACTCAAAAATTGCAAGTAATGCAGTGGTTCAAGCTAGGCCTTCCGTAGTTCATTTTGCCGGATTTGAACTGGGGATAACTCAAGAAGCTGTTCTTCAACTTGGAAATGTCTCCACTGAAGTTCAGAGAATGCATATTATTCCACCACAAACGAAATACTTCAACATCAAATATAGAAAAAATGTAAGTATACATCTATGTCTATCGTAATAAATGTATAACAAAAAAATATGAATTTCGACTATGATATCAGGCATTTGATCCATTGGTTGATATTCTTATCTCCTACAACATATATAGGTATTTTCCCTTTTTTTATATTTATTACAGGACAGATTAGTTCCTGGTTTAACCTTGGATTGTGTAGTTGAATTTACGGCAGATGAATGGCGCTACTACTATGACTGCATTCGTATCCATTGCAAGGTAGGTTCTGAGTTTCATGGGACGTTTATTATTATTATTATTATTTTTAATTCTTTTGTACACATTTTCCAAAGTATGAATTAGGGAAATTTCTGGCATTATTTGTCTCCTTTGTGTCTTCGCCGTATAACTATAGCTTTAAGTTTGAAACAATAGTATGCATTTTTTAAGATAAAAATTGACACTTCCATAATTCATTTTTTTAGGGAGAAGAAAACTTAGTTATTCCGATCCATGCATACCCTATTATGAGCGCTGATGACTTCCCTAAAAGGATAGACTTCAAACCAGTGCCTGTGGGTCACACGTGAGTACAGATCAGTCATTTTGTAGTCGCTAATTTTTTGTGGATTTTTTTGTATATAAAAGCTACAAGTATAGAAGAAGATAAAATACTGCCGGCGGTGCTTGGACATAAATCGGCTTCGCATAGAAATTATATGTGTATACTAAAAATATATTTGCATACAGATAAGTTGGTAACATCATTTTTCTCTCTAGGAGTGAACAGGTGATACCTCTACGGTGTGAAGCACCGATAGATTTTGAGTTTCAAATCACTTACCTCCAGCCCCACCCGGCATTCCACGTGGAACCTCTCTCAGGTAAATGGTGCTTTATCTAGCTTGCTCGAATTTCTATACAATAAACCCTTTTGAAATTAAAATACACTCTTTCGAAATATTGGAATTTGAAATTATAATTTGATTACTTACAAGATTTAAAGAAAGTTTTTAAAGAATCCACATAGTTGATATGTGTCGATAGTTTTCAATTTAATCTTCCAAGAAACATAATATTATATCCATATTTGTCCTTCTCTTAATACTCTAGTACGCTTTATTCAAGATACTTTCGATATCAATAAATATTATAAATCAACACAAAACACCTGCAAGGTCAAATGTATAAGTGAATAAATTGGTTATATCTTTGTTGCAGGATTGGTACCAGCCCAGGGTGAGGTGGATATCATGGTCACCTTCTCCCCAACTGAGTTCAGTACGGCGCATATGAAGTTGCAGTTGATCATCTCCCAGTATAGCTCTAAACCACTAATTTGCTCGGTTACTGGAACTTCTGAGCCAGGTCTTGCCAAGTGAGTTAATTACCTTTTCACTGTTTCCAGTTAAACTTATAGAAAACAATTCCCAAACAAATAACCCACACATATATATTTGTAGACATTCTAAATTCCCATATTTAAATTTAAAAAAAGGGTATTAAATTAGTAAGTTTTATATTAACCTGACTTGTAACTTAGAAGGACCTAGATACTGGTCCGGAACGTCTGACAGGTGTTATGATGCTATGTACAACGGGGGATCCACTGGGTGGAGCCATTAACCTATACAGATCGTTGATTTAGTACTTATCATTTATATCTTTAATTTAGTATATACTAGTATCCACAATAGTATATCACCGGCCTCAAGGAAATAAAGTAAAACAAAATTGAGTTTTATTGATTGATTAATATTGTATAATTATTTTTAGCCAAGTACATACAAATAAAATAATAACAATATGATATATGCCAGAAATGGGTAGCCCTCATATATAAGATAAAATAAGATCTATATAAACATTTCTTTACAATAAAAAGTACTAACAAACTCAGGCGGTATCTGTGATGTGTGGATAATTACGTTTGCTCATACCAATGCTAGCGACCCATCCAAATTAAATTAATGTAATACAAATTCATGTGAATCACTCACATGAGCCAGGCAATGAATTTGCATGAAATAAAAATGATAAAATAATATGAACGTGTCACACCATTTAGACCAGTATTTATACAGGTTATAATTGCGTTTCTCTCAATACACTCAACGCTCTTTGTTATTCTCGTCCTACAGGCATTTATCCGAGAAGACATTTCTCCCTCAAAGTCTTGAACTGTTAGACCCAAGAAGCATCACTCCCGTGGAACGTGCACGCCTTAATAGAAAGAAGTCTAAACTGAGAAAAGTAAAATCAGGACCAACCCAAGAAATAGTGGTAAGAACCTCAAGAACGTCGTTGCTCTCAAGTCATATGGGATCCGGGTACACCTACAGTTATTTATGTACCTCAAAAGACGCCCACCAGTTTTATGTATAAACGTAACCATTTTTCGAATCTTATAAAGTTACTCCAATGGTCTTTAAATGGGGTTTTCCATCAATGTGATATCTATAGTATCCAAATAATTAAGGAATGGGATAACTAGCTATAGCTAGGCTAGAATATGGTCTAAATATGAGTAGAAACAGTAACGACTGAAGAGGCTGGAGGCAAGTCTGTAGCTAGAGCTTACCTGCCCGACTGGTGGCGCCCCCTACCAACTCATAGTTTCATACACGTGTAATGACCCTAGGTTGTGTTGAGGAGGAGAATAAGAACAGCTAGAACCAGTCCAGATTATAATTACTCTTGTATTATTCAGCCTTGGAGAGAGTTCTCATTATTTAGAACAAACAGATCAATTGGTGTTGAACATGATCTGATACAACAGATATAATAGGGGTGAAATACGTCGTGAAAAATAGTGACATTTTAAAACATATTTTATTGATCTTGTATATATATGTACTGGGTATACAATGGTAAACGCATCACATTATGAATATCATTTAAACAATGATGATCGCATACTTGTTCACTCATTAGTGTAACGGGTCAGATTTTCAGAAAATGTACAATTGGCAGCTGTACACATTTAGTAAATTCTGCAAAATTAGGCAGCAATTCGGTCAATACTAGGTAAATTCGAGTATATTCGGCATCAAATTGATTCTGGCAATCTGTTTGGCTAGGTTGAACTGTATTTTGAACTTTATTTTCGTCTGAAATTTTGGTTATTTGAGAAGATTGGCGAAGTTGAATTGTACATTTTCTGAAAATCGGTATAGACTATATACCAATGTAAGTAGTATAGGAAAATTGCTATATGTCTCTGGCACTACACATGTATGTATTACATATCACATGACATAATTGCCACTACTTGATATTCTCTGTCGCCTGTGTATACATACATGTGTTTAGACATCATCTCTCATTTGTTCAAACAATATGGACTCGGATGCATTTCGACTTTCATTGCATTTATTTTCATTGCTTTCAGGAAATTGAAAAGAATGGCATCAGGTTTCCTTCCAACCTGGACACTCCACATTCAGTCGCTCAAGTACTTAATCAAGAACCAGGGAAGTTAAGAATAAAAGACATTCGGGAAGGTGAGTCCTGATTCATAGCTATTTCATTCCGATCAATTTTAGAAAAAGCAAAATTTCAGTGTTCATTGTTTAAAATAAAGACCGGTATTGAAAGAAAAATGTAATTTTACCTGGAAATAAAAAAGCTTTGAAACACGCTTTTATTTAATCTAGGATCTGAAGGTTTGTCTGACTACATGAACAAATAAGTTCCAGTATTACAGATTTGGTTTTAACGTTTTTTGTCCCATTTGTTACTGGCGAATTGATTTACATTATGGTTGATAATTGAAGTGAAATTAATCTTTCGAGTAAAAGATTATTTAAATATACATTATAATTATTTTGCAGCTGTCATGGCCAAAAAAGGCGAAGTTGAAGCATCAACCCGTCAAATGAAGGTAAAGCGAAAAACTGTTTTTCGACCCGTTTCCTAGAATATAATAAAGTAATGTTTGATCAATTAAATGTGGACGATCGAATCACTCCTTTTCATTGCTACCAGGCTACTGAGGATTTTGGGAATGTTCCCCAATAGTGGGTATAATAAACGAAAACAATGTTAGATGATAACATATATGGTCTCAGAATTTGTTTTCTAATATTGAAGACACAAAAAGCCCTACGTAGTATTTCCCCTTGTTCTTTTTATATAAACTCCTATTGACTTGATTTCTTACGCCACAGATAATGCAAAAGGTATGCTTTAAAATATGCCGAATGAAGGAGGAATATGTCTCATCCGAATGGTTTTATACCGAAACTTCACATATTATATACCTAATTAGCGAAATCTTGAGAGGGATAGCTAATTTCACATTGCCATAATTTGCTCAACAATTCACGCTTATATATACAATCACATTTCTGTTTTGATTTATTGAGGATAGTTGACATAATATCATATGTAGGCCACACGCAATTATGCCAGATCATGAAATAATCATGGGGTTTATATTCCTAATCTAATGGTGAAATTTATTGTGGTAACCTATGTATTATTTCCCCATTAAATCTTTCATTTGTAGCAATTTTACTATGATAAATACCATTGAGGCACGGACCTTTAATGAGAAGATCATCTTAAAAGTAACCTGTTTATGTATGTCTCCATAAAACAATAAATAGAATAGGGCCATGTTGCATTCTTTTCTCCATCTGTCACGAAGTATGGTGCATTTGCCACATTCTAACGTCTTCTATATATTTGTATCACAACCTAATCAATTACTTTGCATCATCAATTTGCCTACGTCCATATACTTAATCACCTCGGCTAGGTTTCACACCATCACTGATTTTTGGGGGGCGCTTTATCTTCACCTGCATTATATAATTATATTATTTTAATGCTGATTCGAAGGAGGGATTATCTATCACCAAGATCTTGATGTTATTTTCGTATTGTGATGCGCTGTTCTCCTTGTTATACTTGTCTCACATTATTCGCTTGGTGTTTTGATCCAAATTGGGAAGGAGTATGTATATGGGAAACAATCAAAGTGTATGGTAAACCCATTCTTTGAAATATTCACCCCTGCATGACCACAACAATTTCTACAAACAGTGGGACTTTATTTTAGAATATTGAAAATATATTTTTCATAATTCTCAAAAGAAATCAATTCTAATATTCTTATTTACAAAGTATAAATAATCCAACATATGGTCCCGCCCCCCCCCCCCCCCCCCCCGCATGAGAAAATATATAGGCTTTTCATTGGATTCTCAATATTTATGTGATCAAAGACTTACATTACATTGCATCGGAACATATTTCAATGAACTGATTCTAGGAGGCAATGTTTGAAATGGCCGTGAGAAAAGATGTTTATGAAGAGCGGCAAAACCAGCTGAGGTGGCAGTCGAAAGTCGGGGATGACCAGATCTCATTACGACAAAAATACGATATTTTAGACGCCCGAGAAGCTGCCTGGAAGGATTATAAGGTAAGTTTAATATTGTGGATTATTACCGAGACAGTTGTTGTTCTCCATTTTAGCCCACGTTTGTATTTGTTTTGTCATAATCACGATTATTTCCTATCATTTAAATAAAAAAGGATACGCAAAATGATGATTATTAAGGTATTATCTGATGCAGTATTTCTATGTAAGATGATTCATTCAAAATCATAAAGAAAATCTTGAGAGGACTGCATGGAAATAAAGATAAGGGGAGATTAATTCTTTCAAAATCGTAACTAAGTCCTAGGTTTTAAACTTTTAATCTCTTTGTTTTCTATTGTAGCTTGATCGTGGAGACCCTGAGCCCGAGAAGGAAGCAGTAAGAACATGCACTAAATGCACTTTTCGGAGGACCATAAGGGATTCGAACCAGGTAACATTCCCATCACAAGGAGTATCTAATCAAACTACATGTAATGTTAAAATCATGATACACTTCCATTATACGAAAGTCGATCCTAAACTGACCATAATTCTCGAAATCTTAATGAACAAATCACACTCTTCATATTATAGTGGCAAATTTAAATATGCATAAACCCCACCATGCCTTTGACTATTTTTGTTTGTTCTGTAATTCTATTTAGGTTGGAAAGGAAGGGGTTAAGTTCGATACCTACACAAATGATCAGTGGGCTGCCAGGCACGCTAGGCTAGAGCGCTTTCAACAAGCAGTAAGAACGGTGAGACATAACATTTTGTTTTATCCGACAAAATCATGCAATAAATACCAAAGAACCTATTGACAGTGTCAAATACACATACATACATACATACATACATACATACATACATACATACATACATACATACATACATACATACATACATACATACACGATCATGTACATTTTAAAGTCCCAAAATTTGATTGATATATTGTTTAATTCACTCAAATTATCAAAGGGTAATGCACATATATGGCTATTCGGCAGTTCTCCCAGTCTTTCCTTGCTAATATCGCATTGCGCTTCCAAGAAATAGAAATTTTGAAGTTAATGCTCTCTTTCACTATTTCTTTTCAGATCATTATTAGGAGACGTGCCGATAAAAAAATCAAAGGTTTGCGTCAGATGGTTCTCGATTGGAGCAAGAAAAAGTTCAACCCAGCTGCAAGCCGTAAGTTTCTTTGTTTATCTCAGAAATATCACAGTTAAATTTTCAAATTAAACGAGACGTACCGTAGGGGAGGTGAAGTTTAATTTTAATTTAATCGAGGACACCACAAGGGGTGTGGAGAATAAACGGAATGGTGTTAAGCGGACCGTACCTGGAGGCTGTGTTTGTCCGTCGCGATTGTCCAAGAATATAATTTACCATGATGATAAATATGAAACCACACATATTAGGTTTGACAATTAGCTCTTTTTCTCAGGAGGGGGGAAATGGAACAGCAGGAATGGGTCCCATTGCTTTATATGTCTTTGAAAAACTATAAACCATTTCCCCCACGGTCATTTATGAGGAATATAATGCACCCCCCCCCCCCCCACACACACACCTCTCTCTCTAAAAGGGTACCCATAGCAAAGCTCATGAAATTGGTATAAAAAACCCTAAAAAATGACATATACGGAGGGATAATATCCTAGGCGGGTGAAGGGGTAGATGTCCTAGCGGGGTAATGTCCAGGATGGTAAATGTCCAGCGGGTAAAAGTCGGGGCATAAATGTCAGGCGGTTGGATGTCAGGCGGGTATAGTAAGCCTGAAACCAGGAATCGCACCAACTGCTAGTGTAACCTGATATTTTCGACGATAAAACCGAAAATACTAACCGTAAAAATGTGTAGATGACAGACATTTAGTATTGACTAACCATCTATGCACTCAACAGCAAGGTGACACTTTTTACTATCTTACAGGACGTGGTGGTGATGGTTCTTCACCCGAAGAGGAGGAGGAAGAGTTTGAAGAGGAAGAACCAGGAACAAGGCTTCAAACAGAAGAAGTTACTAGTGTGACTTTCCCAACATATGTCGAGCCTCACGTGAAAGATGACATGGTAATATCACTTACTATTTCAATATTCATATTGTTATACATTTGAAGTTCCTAAACAATCATAATTGGAACTATTGGAACATTTGGGTTAAATTAGTACGATTCCCCATAGCTGTAGTAAGTAACTTTATAGTCGAATTCATGCCACCTCACAGTTAACTCTTGTGAGCTATGAAATGTGAATCTAAGTTAACATATATTTCTCTTGTACTTCACCATATTCGATTTTTAAATAGCAAAGTGTATATCTTAGGAAGCATCATGAATCTCCTTTTGTGAACAGCTTCGAAATATTCCTTGGTAAGCAGCTCTGTTATCACTATAACTTGAGTCAATTTGTTCTTTTTTAATCCAGGCTGTCGATGCATTGGGATCAGTGCCTTACAAGCCAACTGATGTAGTGCTACCAAAGAAGACACCCTACTTTAACTTGAAGGTGCCCCAGCAATACTCGCTTATGGGCTACACACTCCACAATGTTCACGAAGCATCTGTTAACTACGTCCCGCCAAACCTCGTCAAGATATTGAGGACAGGAGCTGAAGTAAGGATTGAAATATTTCAAATCGCTAACATGAGCAGTAAAATTAAATGATGGGAAATCAAGGAAACCTCCCTTTCATCAATACATTGTATTCAGATACTCCGTATTGCTCGTATTTCCCTGAATATGTTACCCATTTATATTGTCGATGCATACCGATTCCATAAGATAGTATTAGTTTCGTTTTCAAATATTATAGTGATGTGTCACGAGAAAATGAGTCACAAGTCGCTAAAATTGGATAAATCATAATCGTACCATCGTATTTGAAAAGATGAGATCAAGGGAATTCTAATGGTGGTAAACACTATAGAATGATGGTAAACACTATAGAACAAAGTGTTTCTATATTCTAAGTTTGATATTTCTATTTCGAAGTTTGCAATAAATTTGGGTGAACAATTATTAGTAAAGTACCTGAACATACACTATAGGATGAGCTAAGAAATGTAAGGATATATCTAATACACTGTTTTGTAATTTGGTACACGTATTCATTCGACTTGGAACATTATACAAAGATATATTGTGAAAAAAATATCAATTTTGCGACTTGTGATTCATTTTCCTGAAACACATCACATATGCATCATTTCATTCATGAGGATTTCTAACATAGTTCAAGCCACAATGGAGATGATTCTAACTTGACGCAAGAAAATAACCATTTTCCTGGTAATGCGATTTTTGTAATATTTATCAAAAATTATAACGTTACACGAATTATGCCTAAGTAAAATAAATCAACGACAAATAAAATGGTTTCCGAATTCAATGTTCATACTTAATTGAGCCAAAGGTTTAAACATTTTCCTTACGTACGTGTTGCCCTCCCCCTCCCCCCCCCCCCCCGATAATCTCCCAGGGGATAATTGCCACCCCCACTGCATCCAAAAGCATGTCTATGCTATGTTCCCTAATCTCCTTCCACATCTTCATCTTCACAGGACGAGATCATAGTTCTTCCGCCACCTGCGCTACGAGAACCTCCTCCTCAGGTGGAGGAGGAGGTCAATGAAGGAGACATGAAAGTAGAGGAGGCATCTGAGAGTCAGGCTTCTGAGCCTGTCTCATTGCGTCCTCCTCAGGCCCTATTCAAACCCATTGACTACCCTCCTCTACATATATTTGTGAGTATATCTAGGTCTATTGTACACCGTCGATACCTCATAAGACCAGCAAACGCCTTTCCATGAAAGTCGGGAATATTTTCAAAGCGATAGAATCCTTTTAATGTAAGCTAATTATTGTTAATTCTTGCCGCAAATAAAATTAACAAAATTGTAGCACTTTCCAATCCATATTATTATGTATATTTTCATGAAATATTGCCCTTAATCAATCCTACATATGAATAAATTCGTATCATAGTGTATTGAAACGGTCAATTAGAGCTAAAGGAAACTATGACCTGATGAGCTGGTCTTAAATGCGCTTAGTTTTATTAGGTTTTGTAGCAAAAAACAGTTGTAATTCAACTTAGATCTTCACCATTTGTAAAATATTTAATTCTTGTAATGTATGCTTCTAGAACCCAGCCCCAGGCCTCCAAGTCTTCCAGGCCCCGCTGCCATATGCTGAGGTTGAGCCAGACTTTCATCTCTGTCCACTACCTCGTTATGTGTCTACCCAGCCCGGTCCACATACAGCCACACAGAAGAATTACTTGGACAAAGAGGTATTTATTTGGTGCATTGATTCATTGATTTGTTCCAATAATGATTTATTGAACAGTTGTATCTTTTTGCTTTTCTAACATTTTAGTCCACCTATTTTTAAAATTGTATTATATGAAATCTTGAAATTGAGAACGCCTGATTAAGGAACATTTAATGTATAAATTATGTAAACATCGTATAATAAGTATTTTTATATTAGGGCTACTTAGAATAGTAAATTATTTGTTTTAAATGGAAAGTCTCCTCACAAACTATTCTCTAACATCAGTCACTGACTGACAGACATGTCAGAATATTAATTTAAATATCCTAAGTCAATCACCGGAAATTTGTGTTCGTCTTTACAATTCAGGATGTTATTCGTGGGTTAATGATGTGGAAAAAATTCCCCTCACAAGGATTGACATCACTTTCTAGTACACCAACAACCACAAGTGTATGGGTTCCACGATGGTGAGTAATATCGACATTTCTAGCCTTATATACTGATCATTAACTCTTTCAAGCCCGGCCTCCCCAGGAAATTCTGGGTTAATTTTTAATTATTCCTATGCCTTTATCTTAATCAAAACAACAATTTGACACTGATTTTAGACATAAAAGCTATATATCATCTAAAAGCATTTTGGCTGGAGGTTCCAATTTTGAAACGGTGATGTATGAATTGTTGGTTACCATGGCAACACACTGTGTTTTTTAAAATTTAGTTTATTTTTTTGTTTTCAAACAAATATGAAGATTAATATTTGATAAATCATCTAAATAGGTATTGATCAAGTTTGGTCTTATCATTTGGAACATTTTGATACCAAACACTACAGGTGTTCCATACATGTTACCTTGGAAACGCCATATGCTCCTTGCTAGCTCTGAGCACCTCTATTGGATTTATTTAGATACCAATATGCAAAAATGTGGGAACAGATACCCCTGTATTGAATACTAGAATTTGAATATTTAAATTTGATCCTTACTTTTTTCTTATGCGGAAGTCAGTCTAAATGATTCAACGGTTAAATTAGATAAGTCTTACACGATTCCATGAGGTTGTTACCATAGTAACCGAATGGAAAAGCATGACTACTGAAATTAGTGAAATTGAAGTTATTTTAGATTTTTGGTTGCCATGGTAACAATCCTGACCCAATTTCAAAACAATTTATATTTCTGAGTTCTCCTCATTTTCAGCTTTTACCTGATACCACACATGACTATATCAGATCATTTTTTAGAAAATCATTTTTTTGCTAGGATCCTCAATAAATGTTATGTACCCTAACCTGTTGTCATGGTTACCCCTCTAGGATACAGGGAAAAAAATGATTCATACTACTAATTTCGGTCTGTTGGGCGAGAATTGAAAGTATAATCATATGAGGGTGAATGGTTCAGCAGAAAATCTTATGATTCATTCCAGTCCAAAAATGATGTAATTGATTAAAAATCGGTTACCATGGAAACAATTATTGGAGTAAAACAGAATTTTTCATTGAAAAATATTAAGGTATCCAAGTACTTGAAATCTAGTGGTTTTGTAAGGAAGAATTAGTCAGATTTCCTAAATAAAATGAAGAAAACTGACAAAAATAAGCCTTAAATTGTTACCTTGTTTCCATGGTTACCATTCTATTCCTTATCTGTTACCATGGAAATAAATACTAGAATATTAATTGTCATGTTGTATGCTTTTAGATGATACCACATACACTATGTTGTGTTATAACACAAAATTTCCATAGATATCCAAAATGTGCCATAGTTGCCCAAATGGGCAACAATTGGCCACATGGCTCCAGCAACAATTGTTGCCCACGGGCTCGAAGGGGATATGTTGTGGTATTGTGTGTGATGGGGGGGGGGGGGGGGGGAGGCTATGGTTATATCTATCTCTCCCAGAACGCATCCTAAATACATTCACCATTTAAAGATAAATAGCAAACGTTGATAGTTAGTTATGGGTCAGAATTTCAGAAAAATGCACAATCTATAGTTCTACACATCTCTCAAATTCTGCTAAATTAGAGTGAAAATCGATAAATACTAGCTATATCTGAGTGTATTCTGTATTGGATTCATTCAATAGATTTGTCTGCTTATGTTGAACTGTATTTTGAACCTAATTTTCGTCTTAAATTTGGGTTATTTGAGAGGATTGGTGAAGGCCAATTGTACATTTGCTGAAGATCTGACCCTAAAGGGTGGTCTCCACTGGCTGCAGTAAGCTCTGTGGTAAACCTTGTGATGGTGCTGTGTTGGTGAGGAATGGCGAGGACCTGCCTAAATGGCCAGTGAACCCTGTGAATAGGACCTCGTCATTCCTTTCCACCTACAGAACCAGCACAAACCATCGCAAGGCTTACCGCAGAGCTTACCGCAGCCAGTGGAGACCACCCTTTATACTACGACGGAATGGCTGCTTGTATGGAATACAGTCTTGACTCAAGTCATGGAAAAACAATCGTAGTTCTAACACCCAATACAATTCTATCTAATTACTTGTCTTTCCCGTTGTAAAATAAAAATGTTACATATTTGGATTTTATCATACAGGACGGACCCCTTCGTTTCGGACTTATTACCTGAGGGTTTGCCTCAGCCCCTGGAAGGTCTTCCGGACCAAGATACAGGAGATATTCTTGATGGGTAAGTCAGTGCTGCCATCTCAGGCACAAGTATAATATTGCACTTCAAGAGAACATATTAAATGTATTTATGGGACCATTGAATGTTATAGGGCATGGTTATAGGGCCTGATAGAAAATGTTTTGATAGTCAAGAATGGGTATTACTATTAACGTATCATTGGTGGTATTCAATAGCATTTAATAGCTTACCAAAGCAGATTTATTTGAAATTACAAATCCTCCTGAATTTTGGAGATGTTGAAAACGAAAATAAATAAATAAATGAATTGAGTTTATTTTCGTTCCAAAATTAATTTCTTCCAGGAAGTTTTTGTGGCCCGACCATTTGGTGGAGGAAATTCATTACATTGAGATATTATCAAATGACATGCATGTCTTTTTTACAAGATGGTCTGAAAATGCCTGAATATTTCAAATAACTTATCATAAAAGCCTTATCCTAACGCTTTCATAACGTATTCTGCATCACTTATTTCATCCCTGGTATACAATGAGTCCATAAAGTGATAAACTCAAGACTAAACACTTTCTCTTCTGTGTGTGTGTAGTGAAGAGGATGCAGGAATCGCTTTGACCCCAGAGATGGTGAATGCACAGTTTACTCTTATTGACCATAACGCTTTACCAGAAGATAAACCCAAGCAGAAAGAGTAAGTTCATGTCTAAATATGTCCTTTCACATTAATTATCCATAAATCTTAGTTGATATTTTCACTGATGAGTTTATTATTATTCCACAGTTACCTTGCATGTAAAAAAAATCTGATGGATTTTTGGTAGATCATAAAGCTCTTCGTTCAGAGCTATTTGTACATCAATTTTAGTGATGATGTAATATAACATTAAGTACTGTCTTTCATATCACTAGAGCCATCACCAAATATTACTCCTGAAGGATTTGTTTTAAAATCAATAGCTCAAGACAATCTAATCTACAATAATTTCTATTTAAAAGAAATCAATAAGCCATAATGTAAAATTCGTATTTGTTTAGATAATAGAATTTTCTAAATTTGTAAATCCGATTAATTTTAGGGTGGATGCCTTCCCCCTCGGCCACAAATTGCCGCCAACAAACGTACCCGTCTCCCACCATGGACCAGTCCCAAGGTAAGTTAGGTCCTATTAGACTTAGTGAAGAAGAATGTTTAAATATTTTGAAGCGAGCCAGCTGGAACAGTGATTGTAAATTTCCACTGTCTTTAAAAGATTTGAAATATGAGTTCGCTTCATTTTCTAATTTTGTATCGGCGGCCCTCCCTTTATTGATTTGCAGATTGCAATATTAGCATCGAATCAGTAGGAAAAAGGCAGATTTATTATGAGATAATCGGAAGCTAACGATGATTAACGAGCCTCTAACGATGTGTTTATGTTTCATTATCAGGGAACAGCGCGAAGTAGAATTGGATGGATTCTTGAAGAAGAAGTACAACAGATTTGGATCTAAAATAGACCAGCGTATAGATCAATTAAACTCTTTAAAGACATCAGACGATCTCATTTTGAAATGATTTATTCCAATATCCTCTCAAGTGAAAAAAAAATTGATGGATATTTCTCAGGGTAGTTTTCATCCTCAGAAATTACCGTTTGTTTAAGGTCGATTGAAATTCTGATGTTATCTTAAAATCCTCGGCTATTGTAATCGTGTATATCAATCGAAGTGATGAAACTGATTCGAGACGCTTTTTTAAAAAATAAATCAATCCATCAACAAGACGAGCTTCTTACTCAGAGGATATTAGTGCCTCGTTAACCTTGTGTTGAAGACTATTACCATCTGTGATATTTTTGGATAAATCCGTTGTCAATTATTTAACTACCAAACTGTAAATAGATTTAAGGAGTAACCTTAATGCTAAGAACGGGACCTGAATCGGGACCTGAATCAACAGTCATGTACGTTACATTGACAACTGAACAATTATAATGTACATATTTCAAAAGGACATTTTTCCATCAACATGTATTGTAATTTGTACAATATGTACAATCGATGCACGACTATGTACATGGCATCTGTTACAGATAAGTTTGCCTATTATATGTAGATATTGAATGTATTTAAAGAGATCATTGGTGGGACGTGGAATGATGATGAATAAAACAATTGAATAAAGAAGTATTAGATGATTGTCTTTAACGGTCTGATTATATTAAGACACTGAATGGAATAGATATGGCAAACATGAATATTCCCTTCGAAAAGTACAGCTTGGATGATAAAAGATAAGAATATAGAGAGCTCCTTGGCTTTGATGTTATCAGTAATGTGAGCAGTCTGTTGTCTCCCCACAACAAACTTTAAAATTCCTTATCACTACTTAGCAAGTCTGAAATTATATTATTCATAAGAGGGAGCAGCAACAATAGCCTTCTGTATAAGACCGAGTCTTTTAATAGCTTTATCAGTCCAGCGGTCTTATTATTCATTGCCATTCACAGGGAAAGCACTCTTTGGAAGGTACTCAAGTCATCTGTCAGATCAATATTGTCTGACAGGATCTCTAATGGCAATAACTGTGGCCACATCAGCATGCTGTCTTTATAATCTACCCACATCATAGTCTTCTATTTAAAGATGTTCACCACGATTTATCTATATTAATATATAGAGCCACGCTCCAATGCGTTTAAAATGATCACAAGCAGAAGCGATACTTCATTATTTCACCCGATAGAGAAGGTAAATAATTGCAGTCATCATCCGTCCCTTGATTCTGCATGCAGTGCTAACAATACGCAGCGGTATCGAACATAGTCACAACAGTCGTGCCCAAAAGCCCAAATCCCTTATTAATTATGAGATGTAATCTCCCCAACCTTGTTTCTGCTAGCTCCCGCGGGAGATCTGATTATAATCCCTCGAGCCCAATCACCCTTTTTTTGTGCGTCTGAACAATTTCGGATGGTTTTCCCTGTTTTAATCACCAAAAAAAGTTTCCCAATCCATAATAGTAAACATGGGCTCAGTGGGCGCTGTTTACTGATCAAAAGTGGTGCTTTAAGATCTCTCGGTGGACTTTTATTAGGGAGATCTATTACGGTTAGGCGCCTCAGTCTAAGTGCATGCATGAATAGTGCTCCTAACTGCGATGCATATTGTGCTATAGCCAATTCGCATTTAAGATGCTTGGGACTAAACTATTTGGAGTTCTGGAAGCACACACAGCCTGGTCTTGAAGAAATGTACCCATGAAACTAGTACTAGACTTGTTATGGACTTAGTTGTATTTCAATTCATTTTAATACACAGTAATTGGTAAACAGTTCAGTTCCCATTAGAGTACGATGAATGCCAGGCACTTTCGAACCGAATGAAAGATTCGTTTTAATAATAACTCTTTATTGAACTGGTACAGTTTGGTTACACAGTATGGTAACTATTACAATGCTGGATATAACATACTTTTGATTTCAAAAGTTCAATAACCAATTTTGATTTATACTCTACTGAATTTATCCTATACACATTTCTGGAAACGCTACACAGAGGATGTCACATCGCATTACACAATCTATATATACCTCAAGGTATATACATGAATTAATAATATGTTTGTGTAATATGGCGACTCCTAACTTCTATGTATAACAATTTTGTTATATATGTACATATATGCTACAGGGGGGTATATAGACTCGAAGTGTAAAGCATAGTGAAGACACCATGGTGATACAGAGATCAAAACATGACAAGATTATCGATTCATCACAATATATAACCAGATTTGGCAATCATAATGTTAGGCCGGTTACAGGTATATCTTGCTCGGCATGAGGTTTTTTTGTTTTTAGATTTTTTTCCCCAAACAACTCAGGTTTACCATATCCTTGAGGTGGCAGCACCAACAGCACAGTTTTTCAGCTCTCAAGTCCGGCAGATACATTTCCATATTGTTTGCTTTCTCTTGGAAAATATTGACCTTAAATTTAATATTCCACATGCACACATGGAAACAGTTAGGCAACAGTTCAAATGCTTTGTGTTCACTCTCTCTATTGAACAAATATTTTCATAGGAAGACAAGGGAAACTGGCATCAAAATATGAGAAAATGCATTGGTTGGCTTTCAACATCGATTAAACGTCACGCCTGAATTAGAAAGGACATGAATTCAGACTTAAAACAACAACTTCCAGAACGCCCCCCAAAACAGCCAGTTATAATATGCTAGGAAACAAACAGAGAAGTTAGTTACATCACTTCCTCGAAGCATGGTCCCATTTTTCGCATGAGATTTGATCAAGGCAAAATCCCATTCAGCATGAGTTTCTGTTGAAAGGCGCACAAAAACAAACTCGAATACAAATATACTCGTGGCCATGGATTGTTCAGGATATAAATCCACGGAATCTTTAGCAAACGAAAATATTGAATGATTTATTTTGTTGTCTCATGTAGCAGAGATAACAATTGCTACAGAATTCGACTCAACGTAGGCTTCTCAATTGGCATTATAAAAAATACACTTTATTCGTTTTCATGCGCATATATCATACATATTAGGTTGAGCCTACATACAGAGTATATTATGATTAGAACAAGTACATAGTTTAAATAAACATGACTATGTTTCTCATTAAATACGTTTTATGGTAAAAATGCTGATGTTCATAGGGTTTGAATATATTTTATATTTAATATATAATATTTATATACTCGTTGTACTTGACAGTTTGAATGCAATGTTAAACAAATGAAACGCACCACGCTCATCACCTTAGAGAAAAGAAAGAACAAGTCAGTGATGGCATCACAGGGTATTTTGGCCTCGACCCCCGTCCTCCATACTATTGACATTGCCGTTACTCATCTCTATAGGCATGCTTGTCCGGTTAGATGACGATGTGGTGGTATTTACCGGACGCCTTGGCTTGGGTGCCGTCTTTGGTCCCGATCTCTTTGACGATTGTTGACTAGACGGGTAACTATGGTTTTGATTACTAGAAGGTGGCTTTTGCTGAAGATATGAGTGGTTGTTGTTATGCATGCTGTTATGGAGTGGTGATGCCTTACTGAAAAAGACCTGCGGGACCACCGGAGGAGTTGGGGGAGGAGGCGGCGTATAAGGGGCATTAGCAGCAGGCCCTTCGTGGCCCATTGGTATAGAGGGCATGTGAATGGCGAAACTGAAAGCTTCGTCGTCGGGCTCGAGTTCGAAATAGGTTGGCGTCTCACTTGCACCATCGCTGCCAAGGCGGCTGCGATTGCTAGACTTCCTCGTCCGGAAGCTAGGACCGGGCGAGGGTATAGGATGCTTTCCCAGTGGACTATTGTTGCCATGGTGCCCATAGTCTGATGTGGCCGCCGCCAGGGCGCATTCATGAGCCAACAATCTGGGTGTCATACTCGAGGCAATGGATGTATGGCGACTGTGATACGGCGACGGTAACGGGGACTGCTCGTAAGGAGTGGTAGGATAAAAGTCATGGAACACTCTCTGAGGAATTATCACTTCTTTTTCACCAGCTTCGGAGTCAGTTGGACTACCCGAGCCATTGGCCACCACCACCGCCACAGGCGGAGGAGGTGGTATATCAGCTATATATGCATATTCATTCTCTGTTTCACTATTAATCAACATCTCGTGGTCTACCTCGGGAGGCGGAGGCGGTGGGAAACTATCCTGGCTACCAGGAATGTTTGGTTGCCTGGGGGACTTCCCATTGTAGGCGTTACCCACAGCGTTTGGAGCTTCCTTCCCTGAAGACCGAGTGTTCTGTCTCATATTTATTTTCCTGGAATAAAAAGAGCAAACATCATTAAACCTGTCTTTGATTAATTGGAAATTCATCTAAAAGTTGTCTTGTTTTTAATGCCACCGAAACAATGCGTCAGTGAACACAAAAGGCTATCTGCAGAGCGGGGTATTGGAACGACCTGAAATTAATTGTCTCTGAGAAATAAAGAGGGGGCCGTGGGATTAATACCCAAAAATAAAGCGTGAAACTGCCCGTTGTGATACAATAAAATGTATGTAATAATCACGCATAAAGTTTTATATGGACCATGTCCATCGTTATCACAAAGAATATACTGTATTTCCATGCATATATGAATGATTCCTGAACCTATGTAATCATACTTTAAGTCACTTCTCAAGTGACACCTAATTTGTGGAAACGCCATCAGATCAATACGACAGAGTTTATATCTCTGGAGTAACATCTAGGGAATATTTGGCCTTGGAAGAAGGTTTCGATGATGAATAAGACTGTTGTTGTATCACAGCAGTTTCTTTATGCGTTCATACATGTCCCTTAGCCCTGGACCATGTTACATTGAATGCAACACTGCTGTCCCATTATGTAAAGCCTCATCGCTTTATTTCTTTTCAAAACGAAGGAAGTATAAGCCAAGCTAATCGCTCAGCACACTGCTGTATCTGTTACAAATGATGATTGTTGTGAGGATTGAATCGTCCCTTCGGGAAACCGAGATAAATACGGTACTTGCAATACGTCTATCCCTCCGCCTGTATGAAATCAAGTATACTTGCTTTCCGAGATCGCATCGTGTACTCTAAGTACTATCACAGATACATATATTATATATTCTACATATATATGTGTGTGTGGTGCCGGCGAGAGTCAGGCTGGTTCTGACTCTGTCCAGTACCATGTTCCGGGGTTCCGGATGCTCTCCCGTTAGGCTCCGGACGAGAGGCCAGGGGCTGTAGTTCTATTATGTTCCGACAGAGGTCGTAATTACTTATTGATACGCATTTATAACTTATTTTTATGATTTGCTCTTATGCTGTTCTGTATGTCCTTATAAACACCTTTTACTATTGAGATGCTTGTCATTCATATATCTTACTGCCACAAGTTGTAAGGGTTGGCATAGGCTCTCCGAGCTCCAACCGCGGCAGGTGTGTTTGGTATAATAAAGGACTTGGCTGGCGAGGACCGTTAGAACCTGGTTGTGTTGTTATTTGCACTAGTTCCATAGCCACTAGGGTACGGGGAAATAGCGAGACACTACAATTTGGTGCCGTGACCAAGCGGTCCGCTAGTTGGCCAGGAGGGAAGAGACGCGCCTATCGGAGGGGGATCCTAGCGCTGGGACCCCCCAATGGCCGATAGGGTGGCCGCAGTTGCCGCAAGACCGGACTGGTTAGCTGAACATGTTCAGCTATTACAATTCGGGGACGATTTCAGGGTTGAACCGGAACGAGAATTGTCGCCTACTAGGGTGGATCCGGAGAATAATGCGCCTGGAAGCGAGGTTGGTGAGTTTAAGGGAAAGGATCAACGGACCGCGCTACGGCGCCCGGAGGAGAGGATAGGCAGACGACTGCCGGAAATGGTAGATTTAGGGACGGGAAGTGACTGGAGCATGTCTGAAGGTGGTCGGGCGTATCGTCCCGAAGCGCCACCGGATTTATTCCAGCCACAACCGGAACAGAAACGGAAGGTACAACAAGTCGGACAGTTTCCCATTCTGGAACCAGCCCCACCTTTGCCGCCGCCCCCGAGAAGGGTGGAAAGACCTCAAGAAAGAAGGAAGGAGGGGAGGGAAGGAAATGCATGGGACTCTCCAGTGATTCCGGCTCGAGCCAGGTTGGAGGGTCACTCCCCGCTGGTGCCAGCTCCGGCCGGAAGGGCGTTGAACGAATCCGTGGCCTCTGAACCATGGGAACCGATGACCCCAGGTAATAGCCCGATGCGGCGGGTGGGCGTACGAAAACGTAACCGTTACTTACCGGAACAGGGAGATGTGGCACAAGAGAATAGGATGCAGACGAAATTAAGTGAAGAATGGGAGATGGATCTGACAAGAGGGAACAATAGGCGGATGACCGTCGAGAAAATGGATGCTCTGCTGGGATTACAGCGGCGTCAAGCTGCGCGTATGGATGTAGATATCAGCGCCACTGCCAGGCGCGGGCGTGAAGCTCTGCGCGCGGCGGCGGCCACAGCTGAGGACCTAGCAAGGGCAAGAGACGAAGAGGAATTTTTGCGGAACCGGTTGTTAGTACAGGAGGATGAGATGACTAGGCTGCATAAGGAGTTGGATGCGGAGCGGACAAAAAGGGAGAGAGAACGCAGTGACGCTCAAGCTAGGGAAGATACGGTGAGGACCGATCTCCTGAGGCAATTCGGAAAGGCAAGAGCGGAGACTGCTCCTGAGTATGTGCAGAGCACACCTATGCGACCGAAGCCAGATGCCCTGTCGGACGCCTCCTACGTTAGGCTGATGCATGAGCTGCCGGAGTTTGGCCAAGCCAGGAGGGGGGGAACCCGGAATGTAGTAATTCGATCTCCGCCTCAAGCCCGGGAAAGGTCACGGGACCCGGAACTCCAAGAAGCCATTAATACGGCTAGGCTTATGTGCGGTGGCGAGGAGGACCATCAACCGGCGAAACAAGAGAAACGGGTCACGATAGTCGCGGACACGCCCATTCGAATGAACCGGCGTTCGATGGATCCGGCCGCAGACTATGAACCGGATGATGAACCGGAGGGCTTTGTGGTGCCAGAACACACTGAAGCCAAACCAATGCGGAACCCGAAGCCGCTAACCTTCCCTGAGTGGGATGGGAAGCAGGATTGGAGGGAATATCAAAAACGGACCGCGTCGGTATCAGCCGCAATGAATTGGGATCCGGAGACTTATAAGGTCCAGTTGCTGGCGGCGGTGGGTAGCCATATGCCGTTCGCATCGGGTCTAAAAGCAAGCAACTATACGGTACGGGAGTTATTGAAAATTATGGAAAATGATTACCGATCGGAGAAATCGGTGAATACCCGCCGGGACTCGTTGTTTGCACTAAAACAGACGCCGGGTCAGAGCCCCGCTAGCTTCGCAACATTGGTCTCTGAGAAAGCGCTCCATGCGTTTGGGAAATGGGATACAACGCTGCATGTGTTGGCGGTGCGGGTATTTCTGACCGGGTTAATAGATCCGGAAATGACCCGATATGTGGCCTTACAGGAGCCAAAGAATGTGGTAACTGCAGGGGCTTGTGCGACACGATACCGGGATGTATGTGGGGGAGTTGGGATGGCTGCGAAGGTTATGTCCATCGGCACCGCAGACATCCCCCTCTCCCATGGAAACGAACGGAAGGAGGAGCATGGTGCTGGCAAACCGTGTGGATCGCTAGGAGGTGACTCGGCTGAGCTGCAGGCGTTCCGGGCATGGCAGGGGAAGCCACGAACAGGCGAAGATAGGAAAACGGATAAGACAACTACTGGGGGGAAGGGAGAAGACAAATCCAATTTCCGGAGAGGCCCTCCACGAACAATACGTTGTTATTATTGTTTAGAGGAAGGCCATATGGTGGCCGATTGCCAACGGAAGGTTAAACACCTGAAGGCGTTAGATGAATATGTCCGGGAAAGTGAACGTCGGCAGCAGGAAAGGGGAAACAGCCCAGGGCCCTCTTAGACGGTGATAGGAGGAGCCCGGAGGAAAAGACACACACCGCGGAATGTCGAAGGACTGGGGTCCAGCCGGATCGGGAAGGGCAGGAGGTGTCCTCTGCTTGGCTAGGGGACGCCCGTGGAAGTAGCAAGGGGAGGAGGAACGACACAGATCGTCCAAGTACTGGTTCGGTGAAAGCCACGTGCTCCGTGATGACAGTGCGCATGGGAGCACCGGAACACGCTTGCTCCAGCGGACAGATACTGAAGGTAGAGTATCGGGGTTATACCTCCAAAGTGAGCAAGATAATGGTCTGTGATCTCCGGAATTTTGACATAAGGGTATCCGACCGGAACGGTCCGCTTCTGGCAGATCGGATGTACGCGGATGTACGACTGGTAAACGTGACCGGACAGTTCTTGGTAGACTGGGGGGCGCAGTGTACGCTGCTCAAAAAATGGGTCTATGAGAGCTTGACTGTAAAACCGTTTTTAACACCGTGCCGTGTGACGTGTTTCGCAGGCACCGGTCATCATTTGCAGACACATGGGTGTGTACGAATCGCTCTGGGAATGGGAGGCGTTTGGTACGCCATAAATTGTCTGGTAGTAAGCGGGTTAAAGGGAGAGGAAGCAGGTATACTGGGGATGGATTTTATCCATATACACCGGTGTAATTCCGATTGGTCCGGGAAGTTCACCCTAGAGGATGGTGAGCAGACGGTATGGTGCCGGACACTGCAAAGCGGGTCTCTTACAAGCAATAGGAGTGAGGGCATCTTTGTGGATGCATTTGCTCATGTCTGTAGCGGCATAGACCTGGTGACGGCAGCAGAAGATCTATTCTTCGAACCGGGCGAGTTGGAATTAGGGAAGTACGTGGTTGGGGACCACCTGTTGATTGCCGACCGACCGGGTGGGGCTGTGTCCCTGTACAACCCTACTGGATCTCCTCTCATTTTATGTCTGACTGCCGGGCAAACCTGGGAGGAGAATAGTTCTCCAATCGTGGACATGGACTTACTAGAGCCGGAGGTGCCGATGCCCCGGAGCGAAGTTTGCCCATTGGAAAGATTGGTGAGGGAATCAGACCTTGAAGTAGCGGTCCAGCGTTCTGATCTCCTGCAGCTATTACGGAATTATAAGGAGTGCTTCCGGTTGCCAGGCGAGATGTTGGGACAGACAACTAAGGTCCTACATAGCATCGACACTGGTGATGCGGTTCCGATTAAAACGGGGTATAGGCGTCTGCCTCATGCGAAGCGGGAATCGGCTGAAAGACAGATTAAGGAGATGCTTGAAAAGGGGGTGATAGAGCCCAGCATTAGCCCCTGGGGAGCGGGAATAGTGATTGTAGGAAAGAAAGATGGAACGGATCGGTTTTGTTCCGATTACCGTCCGCTGAATTCAGTCACGAAAAAGGATTCCTTTCCGCTTCCCCGGATCGATGAATGTTTGGAAGCGTTGGGAGGAAATAAATGGTTTATTGCGTTGGACTTGGAGAGTGGGTACTGGCAAATAGCCCTGGATGAGCAAAGCAAGGAAAAGACAGCTTTTGTCTCTACCCTGGGGTTGTTCCAGTATCGCGTTATGCCTTTCGGGTTGTGCAACGCTCCGGCCACGTTCGAAAGAATGATGGAGCAGATGCTCCAGGGGCTGCGTTGGAAGTGTTGCTTGGTTTACCTGGACGACGTAATTATCTTCGGACCAACGTTTGAGAAGACCATGGGAAATTTGGAATTGGTTCTTAGCCGCCTCCGGGATTACGGTCTGAAGTTGAAGCCTAAGAAATGCGAGTTGTTTAAGTCACAGGTTCAATACCTGGGCCGGATTGTGTCCGAGGCCGGGGTGCGTCCGGACCCGGAAAAGATAAGAAAAGTACAGTCTTGGCCGACACCGCGGACGGTCAAGGAGGTGCGGCAGTTTTTAGGGTTTGCATCATATTACCGCGAATTCATGCCGGACTTTGCGGAGGTAGCGGAACCGATCCAGAATTTAGTGGTCGGAGGGGATCAGAGGAGCAGCCGGACAGTTGTCTTTGATGAGGTGTGCAGGGCCGCGTTTGATCGGTTGAAAGACTTGTTGACTAGGGCACCAGTTCTGGGATACCCTCAACCGGTCGGCACCATTATTTTAGACACGGATGCCAGTGGATTCGGTATGGCTGGGGTATTATCTCAACTACAAAGCGGTAAGGAGGTGGTTCTGAGTTACGCTAGCAATACTCTAACCCGGCCGCAACGGAACTACTGCGCAACCAAAAGGGAATTGTTGGCGGTGCTGACCTATTTATGCAAGTTTCAGCATTATATAATCGGACAAGCGGACTTTACGTTGCGGACGGACCATGCGTCCCTCAGGTGGCTAATGCATTTTAAGGATCCCACTAACATGCTGGCTCGGTGGTTGACCACCTTGCAGCATTATGGGATCCAGGAATCGCAGGTGGTGCACCGGCCAGGGAAACGACATATCAACGCGGATGCGTTGTCGCGTTTACCTGTAAGGAAATGCCCTAGGGAGGACTGCCCGGACTGCGGGGTCCACGATGCTGTCATGGCTGAGTTGACAATGGAGTATCAGCTGTTCTCCAGTCTAACAGGGGATCGGCTACGGGTGGCCCAGGAGGCGGACGATGTGCTTACAAGAGTCATAGGGATAGTCCAGAGGGGAGACCCTTGCCCGGACGCCGTGGCTCTGCGAGCGGAGGGGAATGAGTTCTGTTTTTACATGAAATTACTCTCTTCTCTGAAGGTGACGGATGGGTTACTAAGTATGGACTGGGAAAGCGAGAATGGAGTGATATACGAACGAGTGGCAGTCCCTGCTGGTTTGCGTCATGAGCTGTTCCTGACTTTGCATGGAACGAAACTCGCGGCCCACTTCGGAGAATTCAAAACGTATCAAGCTGCGTTACAGAAGTTTATATGGCCCCGGATGCGCGGCGATATCTCCGACTGGGTACGGGGCTGTGATGTGTGTGCCTCGTGCAAAAGCCGAGAGGGGAGGGGCATTGCTCCATTAAAGAAGGAAATACATGGCGTGCGTTGGAGCCGTGTAGCGCTGGATATAATCGGACCATTCAGAAAGACTCCGAGAGGGAATGTTTGCGTAATGGTAGTGACGGACTATTTTTCAAAATGGGCCGAGGCCTATCCACTCCCGGACCATACGGCGGTTACTTGTGCAATGGCGCTCTTCACGGAGTGGATCCTACGTTATGGGCCACCGATCTCTTTGCAAACGGACGGTGCCCCTGAGTTCCGGTCGGCGCTGTTAAAGAATCTTTTAGAAATGTTAGAAATCGAGAAACTAATGACCTTGCCGTACAGACCGCAGTCAAACGGGCAGGTAGAACGGTTTAACAGGGTTTTGGTGGAGCAACTCTCATGTCTAACGGAGTACGAAGATATTAACTGGGATCTACTGGTGCCATGTATCGCATGCATACCGGGGGGCCGTGCACAAGAGTACTCATTGTACGCCCAATATGGTAGTGTTTGGAACGGAAGTGACTGTTCCGGCGGACATCATCTACGGAACGATGGATGGGGAAGTGGATTTTCCATGCCCTACGGTATTCGTGGAAGAGATCCGTAGTCTCTTGTCGAAAGGACATCGCTTTGTAAGGGAAAGGCTGGGGTGTGCAGCCGTGTATCAGAAACGGTACTTTGACCGGAGGGCTCGCCCGAAGGTTTTTAAGGAAGGAGACGTGGTATGGAGATATTCCACTCCTCTGGCACAGAAGAAGTACGGTCCCAAATGGGACGGGCCTTTCGAAGTGCTAAGAAGGGTGCAGGGATCCACTTATGAGCTAAGGACAATGGCTGGTATACTCAGATGGAATGGGAACCTGTTAAAGCTAGCATTTGATGCAAAAGGGCAGCCGCTGCAGGTGGTAAATCTGCACCGTGCGGAGGAGTATCAAAAGCAGCAGATGGCCGGGCACGAAATATTGAGGGAGGACGGAAGGGGTAAAACTGTCCCAGGGAAAGATGCCCCTATGGTGAAGCCCGGCCCTGTAATAGTAAAACATACAAAGAGGCGCGGAAGGCCCCCGAAATCGGTCAAGAAGGATCTTGCCCAACCGCTAGCAGATCCTGATGAATCAGCGGGGAGCCTGCCATCGGACAGTGATTCTGAGTGTACCCCGGACGCTGCAGAACAGGGTGGTGACTTGCGGATGGACACGGTAATGGATAGAATATCGAAATCCGGATACCTGGCGGGGCGCCCACGTCGGCAGGCACAACCCCCGGATAGATATGGCTATGCGTGAGGAGAACAGGAAAGAAAAAAAAATGACACAACGAGAAGTACTAAGAATCGGACGTTCCGGGCACGGGCTCCAAAAGGGAGTAGGGAACGGCTCGATAAGGGTTGAAATGGATAACCTACCACTGTGCGAGGAAAGACCAGGCTGAGAGGTGATCCGGGGAGGGAGTTGGCCGAAGAAACATATATTCCTGGATGGTGGAGCCAAAAGGGTGGAAACTAAGGAATAATCCCAAGTCCGGGTGGCTCAGCTGGTCACATGGAAGAAGGAGGAAAACGCCCAGCTCGGGGACGTTACTAGTGTCACGTAGGCAGGTAGGGTATACCCTAATTGAGCAATTGGGGACCTAGGTATTGAGGTGACGCGACGGGGCGTGAAACCGCTCGGAGACAGCTAAAAATAGATTGGTGGAGACTGGTGATTGGCTAAGGCGCGAGGGCAGGGTCACGTGACCAGGGGAGGAGCGGATGTGTGGCAGAAGCATCTCAGAACTCACACCACGCGGTTGTGTGTCCTGCCGAGCTAGACTTTGAGCGAAACTTTTTTGAGAGAAGCCTTGAGTTGTGAGAGTTGGAGATTGGCGTTGACCTGTAGACACTAACTGGATTGACTTACTCATTGTGCGTGAGCCTATGAGTAAGGAGGAGAAGATGGAGACTGGGGATGGGGCAGTAGCCCCTGAACCGAACAAGGAGGAAACCGGTGGAGACCAGGAGGGAGCCGTGGGCGAGGCAAAAGCCCCACCTGAGTTGAAACTGGTATTGAAGAAGAGAAAGAAACGGAGTACCACTAAGGCTAAGGACAAGGAGGAAGACATGGAATACGAACAGGCGGAGGACCAAGGAAGTCCGGCCAAGGTGGTTAAATCCTCAGCCGGAGCTAGGCCTAAGGTTGGTGTTGGAAGTGGGTCATCGGTTGGGATGGACCGCTCCCGGTCGTGGGGCCGTGAAACAAACCCTCGCCGGAGATACGACCGGAGCACTAGCTCTAGTGCCACAGCGGAGACACTGGCTGATGTGCACGAGCAACACAAACGGACTCGGTATCATGGAAGGCAAAAAATGTTTGAGGACCCCAACATTGGAATCCGGAGTACCACCCGGTGGCGGGACAAGGACATAGTGGAGGGTGTCCGGCTGAAAATGAACATGTTGGCCCCCATGGAACCAAAAGCCGGGGACGAGATTACGAGGGCTGAGGAATCGGAGGATGAGGATGAGGCTTTGGGAGAGTTCACGGCGGAACGACCCCTTATGGCTCAGTATGAACGGTTGTTTCACTTTTTGAAAGGCAGGACGGGCAGGGAAGCTAATCCGCATATGGTGCTGCCCGTGAACCTAAAAAAGAAACTGGATGGTGCTCCTAAGATCTGGCAGGAGGGAAATCGGTGCCCTTTTACATACTGCCGGTTGATTAGTGATGACTGGAACCCGGGAGGCATTAGGTGCTTTGCAACGAGGGAGAGGTTTTTCAGGCACATGTGTGAGGAACACTGTCCATCGGTGCAGGTATACACGTGCCCGCACCCGATCTCGTGCCTGGTAAAACTGGACCGCAAGTCTGACATGATTCGGCATCTAAAGGTGGCTCATAGGAATGGGGAACCGTTGGCAAAGTCACTGGTGGCCGGATTTAAGTGTTTGACTAAGGAAATACCCAACTATGGGTACCAGCGGTTCACCCGGATGGGGCAAAATGAATGGGAACAGATAGTGGCTTTGGAGTCCGGAGCAGCGCAACCCCGCTTCAAAAGGATGGTGCGGTGTCCGCCAGCTCCGGCCCCAGAGAGGAATGCATGGGGGAGAGCAGGACCTGTGCTTGCCCCACCCCCTCCCCTCGCACCTATACCAGCACCACGGAGGATTCCGGCCGCTGCTGCCTTTGGTAGTGCACAGCAGATGGAGACAGCTGCTAAACTGTCAGCTGCTGTGGCCCCGCGGGAGGTAGTCGCGGCAACGGTGGAGCCTCTGCAGGAGCAGGAGCCAGTGGCCGACCCGGCGGAAAATGATCCGGAGGCAAACATAGGCCAGGGTGCACATGGGTTACCCCCGGAGCAGGAAGTAACCCGTGCACTGGATATGATCGATGGCGCTATGAAACAGGGGATACAGAATACGGAACAAGCAGTGATTGTGGCAATGGACGCTGTACGGAACAACGTGGGTGCAGCTCTCATGTTGTTCGGTGATCTCGGGTATGTACGAGATACAGCGGCTCGGGTGCCCGGACTGGAGGCCCGGGTCAATGAACTGGAAAACCAACTGGAGTTCTTCCAGCAAAAGGATAGGGCGAATCGGGACCTAATCCTGGGCTTGGAGTTTAAGTTACACCAGGCCAGGAACGGGGCTCCGTCGCCGAAAAGGAAGCGGTCTGACCAGAGGGAGGAGGAGGAGTCGGACACCAGGAGAAAGGAGGTGGAGAGACAGAGGGCGAATCTGGACTGTATGAAAGAGGAGATCTGCCAAACGATTAAGGCTGCATTTGAGACGGCAATAGTGCCCAGGCAACAGATGGTGATGCCGCCGGGGATATACCCCACTCCGGGCCGGACACCTACTGCGGAGGCCTGGGGGCCATCTCTTATGGAGGGGCCTCCGGGATTGCTCTCGCCACTGGGAGGACAGGGGGCAGACCGGAATCCCCCCCGACCTAGGAGAAGTTACCTGGATGATAGTGGTCTGGAGATGCAACCAGGGCCTGTGATGCCAACAAAACCGTTGACACCGGTACGTGTTAGGGAAAGGGAAGCAAAACAGGAGAAAAAGGAAGCCCCTGTGGAGCAAATGGATACGGCAGCGGTGAGGCCGGTTTATGAACCCGTCTCCCTACCGGGTAGCCCAACCCCGGAGCAGCACATGAGGACTCTAGTACTGAGGAGTCCGGTGCCTAGGCGTCCGGTGGCAGCCGGGGTGGTGGGTGTGACACCAGTGACACCGAGAACGGTCGCCAAAAGGACAGTGGAGCTCAGGCAGAGGTGGGAGAACTCCCCTCTGGCGGCTCTTGGAGTGGTTCCGTGCTCTGTGGACCTGGGTGCCCGGTTGGATGAACAGAAGGATTTGTTGGAAGAGGCAAAGGATGTCCCGTTGCCAGACGACGGGGACATCGACCTGGATTTTGCGTTTGTGGACTTAACGAACACAGACGCAGACGCAGAGGACCCACCGGACCCCGCGAATGTAATGGTGCCATCCATTTCAAAGGCAGAGGAAGACCGGTTGTTGAAAACAGGAAACTTGAGCGATGATGAGGTGGGAGACTTCTAGGCAGAGTGCCCGGTAAGAGAAGTAAATAAAAACTGATAGTGCAATGGAAGTATACGACTGGTTTGAATGAAACCAGTTTGGTGTGACTGCAGCGTGGGAGCGTCAGTATCCCAGCGACTGACTACGCCGATTGACGACCCGGACGGAGGCAGATCTGGAGAAGCCTCGCCAGCCGTGGGAAAGGAGGAAGTTCCTTCTTCCTTATGTTTTATGTACAAGAATATGCTGTTTGGTGCGGCCATTATGATTTTTTTTTACCTCTTCAAAAAGTTGGACTTACCTCTTCAAAAAGTTGGACTTACCTCTTCAAAAAGTTGGACTTACCTCTTCAAAAAGTTGGACTTACCTCTTCAAAAAGTTGGACTTACCTCTTCAAAAAGTTGGACTTACCTCTTCAAAAAGTTGGACTTACCTCTTCAAAAAGTTGGACTTACCTCTTCAAAAAGTTGGACTTACCTCTTCAAAAAGTTGGACTTACCTCTTCAAAAAGTTGGACTTACCTCTTCAAAAGTGGGACTAATATCTTCAAAAACTGGATTTACCACTGTAAGAAGTAAGCTTGTTATACTGTGTTTTTCACAAACAATACATTCCAAGAGTGGGTTTTAAGAGGAACAAAATGACTTGGTGAACAATATAACTAGTGCCTGGACTAATATTGGACACTTGGGATCATACCTCTAGTCTGTGATAGTGCCAGTATCGAACTGTGTGTTCCGGACCAAGAATATTTACTAGTTAAAACCAAGAACATTTCTACAGGTATTGATGCTGGTCAGATGAGTTGTATTATTTGATCATTATTTGCATCGAACATGTATTTTCATTGTTCCTACTTTTTCCTTCATTATTCCAACTTTTGTTGCTGAAACCAATATGTTGTAGGCAACCTTATGGTCCAGTCGCTTTGGGTCTGGTACGGTTGCCAACCTCCAAAAATAAAGAGGGAGGGGGGCATTGTGGTGCCGGCGAGAGTCAGGCTGGTTCTGACTCTGTCCAGTACCATGTTCCGGGGTTCCGGATGCTCTCCCGTTAGGCTCCGGACGAGAGGCCAGGGGCTGTAGTTCTATTATGTTCCGACAGAGGTCGTAATTACTTATTGATACGCATTTATAACTTATTTTTATGATTTGCTCTTATGCTGTTCTGTATGTCCTTATAAACACCTTTTACTATTGAGATGCTTGTCATTCATATATCTTACTGCCACAAGTTGTAAGGGTTGGCATAGGCTCTCCGAGCTCCAACCGCGGCAGGTGTGTTTGGTATAATAAAGGACTTGGCTGGCGAGGACCGTTAGAACCTGGTTGTGTTGTTATTTGCACTAGTTCCATAGCCACTAGGGTACGGGGAAATAGCGAGACACTACATGTGTTTGAAATTAGTAAGCTATGCTTATGATATAGGCAAACTTGTAATTACATGTATATGATTTATAATGATATAGAATATTTTATACGTTAACATGATATATTATGACTTATAATATGTGCCTTCCTAAAAACAATGCAATACATTGTGTGCTGTGGATTCAGCAAATAGAATACAAAGATCGAATTGCGGGGCCTAATGTTTCGCTACCATATATTATGAGTTTGTGTATAGGGCCTACACGTTATAGAGAGGACAGTACGTGTCGATTGAGAGTAAGGAGCGTGATCCGTGTCTTTATTTTAAAGAACCTTGATAACATGAGTATGGCTAAATACACATGAGTACGCACAAACGCCAATATCCGACTTGTGCAATTATAATACCAGTTTCTAGAACCTTTGGACTTTCCCCACCCCCACCCCATAATATTATGCATGTATAGTATATGGTAGCCTACATCGTACGCATTTTCTGTATATACTATATACCTTTTGCATATTGAAAAGTTGCTGCAAAGGACCGAATAATACAATGACTTTTGTTTTCAACCAAGTAATAATCAGAATCACCTTAGATAATACAGTTCTTTGCATTATCTTGATTTATTGATGGGTGATGTCGGGGAAATGAAGCCGGAAATTAATATATTACACCCATATAGATATACTATATCTATAATTATGCACCATCTATTTTCCCCCCTTACACGTTTTCAGTGATAGCATGTAACAGTGATATATAGAATAAACAATCTGTTGTCTGGATGATAATGCAAAGAGCGATTGCAGAGACTGACAGCTGCTGAATCAGAGTATTGGCGCGTTTTATATCGCTATGAATCAATCAACAGATTATACACTTTATAATCCTAAACACAATACAAGTATTTCAGTCCATTAATTCATTAAGACTAATATGGGATAGAAACAATGGTGAAATTTAAGCCCTTACCAGCGTAAGCACAATAATCCAATCGAGAGAATTATTATTCCAATGGCTACAGCGATGGCTGTGATTATGATAAGGGATACCTCTGAAATTAGAGAGAAAGTTCTATTATTTTGAAACTAAGTTTGGTGAGTAATGGGTTTAAGAATTATATAGAATTTAAATTCCAATGTTCATTCTTCTATATAGATAGGCTTTACGATATGATTAATAGCCTGCTTTAAAATGTACGTTCGATTGCTTGTAACCTGTCAGTACGTTCTGTGCGCAAAATAAATTTCTAAGTGATGGATATATATTCTACACTGGGCAATAAGTTGATTGGGGTGACATGAGACGGGTTTGTATTCGATCTGTGAGGGATGCTTTGATGCAAGAAGCGTGGTAATTTACAGAGGTCTGGGGATGACTGGGTCAGACCAGAGTGTATATATGTCCACCAACCGCGTTCTTATCTCCTAAGTCCACTCACTGCCTACCATTGTGATTGTTTTTATCATCGCAATCGATGCGAACCAGAACCTTTTCCAAGCGCTAGATAAAAACATTGCCGTGAATGGGTTATGGCAAAGGGACTGCATAGCCTTGAAGTTGAGGCTTGCTGCTGTCCTCCGAGTCTGTGGGCGAGAGATAATGCCTTCCGAGGGGGGCCTCGCAAATTGAATGTGGGTGTATATTTTCACAGAATAGAGGGTCACATTTAGTTGCCAAGCGAATCAGGCTGCTGATGCTTACCAGTTGAATGGAGGCAGTGTGATTACAAAGACAGACTGGCCTGATCTTTAGGTCGCCCTAGGGGAGGGCCAAATGGGATGGAGGCAATGCATGATATGGAGCTACAAATTATTCTGGGTGAGCCTTTTGCCACTGTATGAAGTGTTATGCATATCATACCACCCCAATACGATTCCAATACTTCTATATTTACCCTAAATATGCATCATGGTCTTCACGCATTTCTGTATGAAAACAGAGAAAGCAGAGATAGTGACCAACTTCCTATATGTATAGAAGGCAAGACATCACGCTATTTTCACATTCAACTGTGTGCCTACTAATATGGGAATAAGATATATGTTCCACTCCAATTAAGATTAGGAATTTTTTTTTAATAAAAAGGTTATTACGGCCCATATCCAGCATAATATAAAGGGCCTAGTCCACTAAGCCGATTCTCATTCGATTTTGCGCCGCAGAGGACTTGTTTCCACTAAATTCTGTGAGAATCGCATGAGAATTGGCTTAGTGGACTAGGCCCTTTAGATATATCAAATCTCCCATACAAAAATACCAAAGACATACTGTTCAGTTGCCCTCACCAAAGCTTTGGAATTGTAGTCATCATTTTCATATGCAATGACAGAGGACAAGATATCGAGCTTATTTTAGATAGGAATGAACAAAGTATGTGTATGTCAGATGTGACTTTGATGTATCCAACTGGGCACTGTGACTACAAATCCCCAATCACCCCAAGGATTGTGGAAAACACCACCGAGTAAATGATTGTAAGACCTGCAATGTATTCCTCCAAACGCTGGCTCTATTTGAAGTGTTATATTCCTCAGTGTTTTGAGATGTGAGTGATGAATTCGAGTTAGTAGACCATTCTTTCCTTTGGACACTATAACTCGACCGCAATATCTATTGCATGACTTGGGCCCAGACAAGCAGACCGGTGAAGAGTTGTGCCAGAGAGAAACAGAACGCAAGAGCCCTTTTCTTGATCTCTCATGCTTGTAAATCACCCACTCAAAGTTACTGAAGCGTTAGCATCTGTCTCGTATTTTCTTCTGTTTTCTTAGCACTAGATCTCATTCACCCTGGTAAGGCATGGAACTCAAAGAGTTAGTCTTCAGTCTTGCGAAGCGCGCAAAGCAAACTTTTTTCTTCGAATAAAAGAAGTGGGGAATATATCATTGTAAATTTTGATAAATCCAAATATTATTGAGTTTTATTGTGGTACCGAGCTTCCTAAGGAGACTAAACTTTATTATGAGATTGAATACCGAACTTGATTTTCTTCGGTTCGCTAGGCGAAGTTCTTTAGAGACGAGAGCCACGGGGCGCAATATAGAAAAAAATAATAAACACGATAACAATTTTCTTATTCCTTTGTGGTAAAAATGAAAAAGATAATATTACATAAAAGTCACATTAATGGAAGGCCGCCATAGTAGAAAATAGGAAATGGCAGAACACTCCCTCATATCTTTCTGGGTACATTATTTCGCTGAAATGATTTAGGCCCGGATAACCCCGCATGAAAAATGGACAATGTGCACGTGTGTGCTTGATAAAATCTCTCTCATAAATGTCTTGGGGGTCGTGATATAGATGTATGGGCAACTGTATGCTCATATTTCATACTTTCGTATATATTATATTCACTAACGTGTACACACAGTTCGAGAACGATTCTGATTTTGCCACTATGAACGTCTGGGTGATTGCGAGTATTTGCTTTTAATACCACAGTCTCGAAGGTAATAACATTTTTACATATTAAATCTATTTGCTATTCTCAAACACAATCGCTGTGCTTGGTTTGGAAGAGATGAAGAATGAAAGGCTAAGAACCAGGAGTCACTTACGGGACTTACCAAACGGCATCAACAAAGACCCAAGCACCACTTCACCTAGAGCACCCCCCGTCACTGCAATTATAATTCTGTATTAGGGCTTATCACAATTCATGAACTTTCCCCGTGTTTTTATGGCGGAAACTTGATTAAAATGCATGCGCAGAGGATGAATCGGAAGGGAGCAATAATTGCAAGTGATTCAAAGATTTACGGGTCTAGGGAAGTCAAGGCTTTATCTACATTAAGGATTTTCTTAGAGAAAAAACGCAGTTTTATCATGAAATTTATGCTTAGTACTCCCTGATGGGTGCGGATGGTTTTTAGAACAATTGCGGTCGCTTCATAATCTTACCCGGAGTCGCAGTACTACAGTTCCCAACAGGACCTTCCCAGCCCTTTTCTTTGCATTCTATGGTCCATTTTTGTGATGTTGTTTCACATCCTATTTCCGCACCATTTCCTTTCCTCTTCAACCATGCGTTAGGTGGCGGTTCTGGATCAGGACAACCATGCACTGAAAGAAATCAAAAGAGTTCAAATGGGACACTGCACGAAGTTGACACTAGACTTAAAGAAAATTGCACGCGTTGTTAAAAACGCGCGGAGGTTCACGCGCGTGTTCCAATCATGTCCAGGAATTCCCTCTGTTATACATAGGTCTATGTGCTGCAACACACATTTGTAAACGAAATAATTACTGAAAGAATATTCATCTAATCCAAAATAGTCTCTAAACTATATGTTATTCCTACAACTGAACTTTGACTCCCAACTGGAAAGGTTTAAATGTTGAAAAGTGTTCGAATGGGTCACTGCACGAAGTTGACACTAGGGTTAAAGAACATTGCGCCTTGGTTAAAATGTGTCCAGGTTCGCGCAGGTTATGTGTATGAGCGAAGTTCTTTGTCATATGTGCGTGCCAAAGAAGTCTCTAAATTACCTTTTATTCCTACAACTGAACATTGACGCCAACTTTAGAAGTTTAATTAAGTTAAAGTGTTAATAGTTTTCGCTCTAATAACCGCATTGCATGTCTCAAGAAATCAATGAATTGGCTACTGTTATGACGAATGGCCTGGGGTATGCCTGCTATAGTTTTTATCATGCTGCGCACCTTCGTATTTAAGCAGATAGTAGCCCCCATCTTCTGAGGCTGATTGTTGACCCAGCATTCGTATCTCCACAGCGTGTGAAACAGATGTGAACACATTCCTCTCTCGCCCATCCCCGCCACACACTGTAATCCCGCGAGGGTCCGTGATCTCGCGAATCACAGCGGCCACGCGACAGACACCACCTTCGCCGACACCAACAAGATTGGTGTTAGACCAATCAGAGAGACTGAAAAGGAATAATGGAGATTAACGGGGACATTTTGAATGAAGAAGTAAATTTATGGCCTCTTTTCTACAAAACGAGCAAGGAAACAGAAATAAATGTTGTGATAAAAAGATACACAAGAAAGAAAAAGACACGGTCCGGAACGGAAGAGTGTCGCCAGACAGTTTAATTGCGGAATCATTGTACAATCAGCAAAGAGTTTGTGCGATCAAAACAACCTAAACAACATCTTTCACCATGTACTATGCATGGATTCATTGCTCTCCTGTCTGTCTTTTTGGTTGTTTTGTCGATGAAACTACAATTTGGTCTTTTCAATCATATTTACTGTGATGTCCCAGAAGTATATTTAGGACAGTTGTTCTCTTGGTAACAACCTTGGCTTTTTCTTCAATAAGCCGACATACGCAATTTATAGAACGGAATCTTGATATGCATACCGGTATTATGTTCTCCAGGGAGCATTAAGTAGTCTAGACAACGATCTTATGGGCAATGAACGCTGACTTATCATATATAGGTTTTTGACTATAGGGAAGTAGAATTGTAGGTTATATTGTTGAACATTTCCCTATATCATTATTATACGGGGTCTGCCCATATCGTTCACCACCTCTTCTATAATATATGGCGCAATAATAGCGTATGCGTTCGATGATAAATCCTTACAGGGCAAGAAAGTTGTTTAATATTAATAAAAGTGTCATACTCCTTTCAAATTTCTCTTGAACTTATCGGATGGCGGGGAAAGCAACGTCAATAAAATACTTATAGACGAAGATTAGAAAAGATCGTGGCAGCATAAATTTCAGATCATCTTTCATATATTCCTAACTCAACATGGTATTTTAGGGTCATCTAAGCTGTTAAATAAAGATGAATCACAGATTTCCACGAACCACCCGTTTATTCTTTATTTTCTTATTTACTTCTTATTTATTCTTACCATACTTCTTTGTAAGTAGACTATAAAATTGATTTGTGTGTATTTGAGTTCAATATGTAATCTACTATTATAATGGATAAAATAAATCACCCTGATATAATGATATGATGATATAATTGGTTCTTCTTCTCAACTACTTTAATATGTAAGGATTAATGACCGACATTTTGGGCCTGCTGGTACACTGCTGGT
Source organism: Sthenelais limicola (assembly GCA_942159475.1). NCBI lineage: Eukaryota > Metazoa > Annelida > Polychaeta > Phyllodocida > Sigalionidae > Sthenelais > Sthenelais limicola. The sequence continues at coordinate 48,689,763 of OW804096.1, read as the reverse complement.
GTATAATCCCGACGCGAAGCAGGGCCATTAGTCAGTTTGAGTGAGACTTATCACCTGGGCGTAGAATTATGGCTTACTAAAGTAGGAACAAGAACATTAAAAATGCCTTTCTATCCCTATCAAGGATTGATTCACAAGGTGACCCTAGCAAGCTAGTCCAAATGCTGCGGTAAAATATTCTATGCATCAGCAGGCCAGAAATGCAGGTTTAATACTACTCCTTTTAGTATATATCTGCTTAAGGTTGCTATAGTCCCTAAACTGTCCAAGGTGGAGACTATTTATGTCTTATAACACCAATGTGTATAGACTATGGATTATGCAAGGATTTCCTTATATAAAAGATATTACAGATATTGACTAGCTATGCCACTTTTTTAAAAAACAAATTAGCCCTTTCCCTTCAGAAAGGGACGTATATAAATTACATTCGGGACATATCTTTAATTAGTCTGTTGCAAAGATGATTTTCTTGTTAACCTTTAGAAATTTGATACGCGCTTTCAATTTTATATCTTCCATAGACGACATTTCTCTTACAAAACAGTACTCTCCGATGACATTTACAATCTCTTCCTTGAGTTAGGGTTACAGTGCTTTCTGCCACCTTTGGTATATTATTTTCCATCTGCCTATTTACCTATGAAGAAGACTAAATATTAGAGAGGCTAGAAAATCGAACATAATGTTATATTCTATATATTCTAAGATAATCCCATAATTACAAGATCTTTCCTCCTACGTGGAGCCTATACAGACAATAGACCCAAGTCATAAAGTAACATTACCATCCAGATAGTTAAAAAGTCAGTTATCCAAAAACGTAATGCCTCCAGAATTATCACACTTCAACACTTGAACATATACTGTAGAGCATACTCCTCCTCTCTCCCCACATTGCTCAAAAAGTGAAAAGAAAGATTGGTTTGTATCGTTTTTTTATTAGAGTATCGCAGGTACGACGGATCATCGAACTGCATTCAACACAAGTTTAAATATATCTCTTTGCTGTAACTGATGACAGCTCTACTTTGTGTTGTTTGTGATTTAAACATAATAAATTCTTTCTTTATCATTTGAAAAACTCCAGAATACTTCGAGCCTGTATACATGGCTATCTTGTAGAGGACTATAATCATCCTATTTAGTTGAGTGTATATAGTGTAAAACCCGTTGTTCTTTTGAAATGTCTGGATCCAAGTTCAAACCTACTTATTGCAAAATGCATTGATATCAAAAGAATCAAAACCTACCTAAAATCTAGCATAGTGATTGATACAGTCTGTCCATGTTTAGCTTCCACCATCCAAGGACACTTTGCGGAACCAAGTCCAGTTTTCTCGGCAACGACTTTAGCAAGGTAGCCTGACACACCTGTTAGGACGATCGGCTTTCCTTCCTCGCAGGGGGTATTTTTGCCTGATTCAACTAAGAAAGAAATCCATAGAAAATTACTTCGATAGTAATAACGGTAAAGCATCAGATGACTAATGGCGTCTTATGTGGGCGTGACCCATATTGTAATTAACACTCGTTGGATAACATTTTATGGAAACGTGTGTGTTGATTTGTAACTTAATCCTATTCAAGGAATCAAAGTACAAGATGGACTAGCTTTCACATGACAGACTTTTTGTCAATTACATTTCATTTGATTTCCAGCAAACATTAAACCTGCCCCATGATATGAGAAAAGACTGCCTTAAATTCATTAGAGTTGAAAAAGAGCCCACGGTACTTACCCAAAGTAACTGAAAAGACTATCAGCAACAGTTATATCAAATATAATAACCTGTCTGAATTCAGTATGAGCTTCACAAACGAAAGCCTGCGCCCCTGGGCGAAATTTCAATTTTCCTTCTTGACAGGCATTCGCAGTTTGCCAGACTTTTGCAAATTTGCAATCGTTAATGACGAGTCACAAAACATAATTCAGTTATTCCGTTTCACTGTAATTAAACTTACAAAGCATTGAGCCTGGGAATTCCGTTTCAATGGAAACTGCTATATTTTCTGTCGTTAGTCTCAAATATGACACCACCCGGGGTAAATTTAATGCCAGGTCTCAGGAAACATTAAATCTTCCTCTTCCTGTCTTTACATTGCGCACAAAACCTACCTGGTACGCAGCTGTATTCTGCTTCAAAATAAGGCTTAAGATCTTTAGGGCACGGTTGGGTACTCCGAAAGGCTGAGTTGGGAACGGGTATGTCACAGGCTTGACGTCCGGAGCACCATTTATCTGTGATTTTCAGAACGTCCGTGGAGCATCTGGAAAGGAAAATATGCAATCTGATTAGGGACGGCGTGGTTGTTCAACAGGGAAGGAGGTTTAAAGGCTGCCTTCCCTGACGTCATGCTCGACACAGGAAATAGAAGTAGAATTGAAAGGAAGTACATCAAAGGAATTTAGAGTGTCGCCTTCTGGGGATTTCACAATGAGAACTTTCAACGTCTTGAAGGCGATAGTAACATGCTTCTTGGGCGCGTGATTTAGTATAGTTGATAAATCTTTATTCAGCGAAGTCATTATACATTTTTAACCTTTCTTTTAGACATCACTGACCAGTAGGTTACTACAAATGTTATCAATTAATATATTTTGTCTCCTCTTACAAGAATCTGCGTTTTATATTAAGATTTTTAGATCACTCAATTTTATGTTTACTGTACTTATTCAGTTAAATCAATCTGATAGATAAGAGTATCGGTGGAGTATAGTTACTCTTTAGAAGACCTGGATTTTATCCAGAAGCCTGGTCACCTATTTGTCTAACTTTCATACTTGTACCTGTATAACCTCAGACAGATAAAGCAGAGTAGTGCAGTGCTTCCTTGTCTCCAGATTAGTTCCCCATAAGTTATATTGTTAGTGTTAACAGGTAGACATATTTCGAAGAGCATTTATGAGTAGCATATTAATTCACCTTCACCTTTACTGTGCGAAAGACACATCCAACATTTATGTCTCCATGATCTTGCATGGCAGAGGTGTGGAACTGTATCAAATTTCTCTTGGCAAATGAACGAGTTAATCAGACAGGTAGAATAGGGAGCGGGCATCAGACTGTTTCTTCTTTGCTTAAATGTGAGCCTCAGTGTATTTAACGCATATGAATTGAAACAATCAACTGAACAAAGGTTTTGTTTCTCAGAAGTGCTATATTTCCAGGTTTATGAATACGCATGTGAAAAAAGACTCACAAACTGGTAACTGGATATCAACATTCATTATTATTTATCATTCCCCTTTTATTAGCCGTAAATGTCGGAATATCTTGTATTGAATTCGGCATGGCAGGTAAGTATAACTCCTTTTTAGCATTCGTGTATATAACCCTAACTTTTATCTTTAATCGCCATTGTTTCTTACATACCTAAACTTGCAAAATGAATGTCTCATCCATACATCTATAACTATACTATAAATTAATACATTGTTCACAACTGAACCGTGAACAATATATGTTTAATATTCACCTAGAAACCAAAAGAAGATTGGAATAGGTTCAAAGTCTGACATATTCCTACCGGATTATGCCTTCCTATTCAGCAGGTTTTCAAAACCAGGATAAAGGCTTGTGTAAAGAAACAGCTAGAATGGACCCCAAATAGATGTTCGGACAAGACATAACGCAGGTTCCCAAAGACCTTACATGTAGTCACTTGATACAGATGCCTTTAACACCTAACTTGATCTACCCCACTGCCCATCAACTATGGTTTCTAACCAGCTTCAGAAAGTGACGACCTCCGCTTCAAACGAAGTTCTTCAGACACTCGATGTCAATATCCGCCCCCCCCCCCCCCCCCACACACACACACCAAAGAGTGTACAACTCAATATTGGCATCAGCTGCTTATTTCTAACTAGCCCCTATCTATGATGACAACCTATCTTTGAATAGTTCAGAAGATAATGATACTCCCCGATGACCCCTTTAAGGTGATATGTATCTTACTCTTTCATTAGCACAGTACGAAATGGATTAGTAAGTTATATAGGAAGAGCTTACAACGTAGATCTATACCTTTAAAATACTGATGCCAATTGCCATTCCCTGAGGTTCAGTTTTGTATCTACGAATGCAAAGACAGCTAATACCCTTGGAAACGGAACTGAAACTGGAGCTGTTTTCACCCCAGTACCAAGGCCTTGGCATCGATGTGAAGCTCGATAAATCATCTATGATGCCTTTTTATTCATCGGGTCGATATGATGGATAGGAGATAAGGAACATAGTTTTAATTTCAAAGAGATGTCAAGGTGGTGGGAAACAATTTTAGAAGTATGTCCCTGGTATTTGTCCTTCATTACCAAGCATTGTTCTGTCATTGTGATTTATTCTTCTTACTTTCCCTATACTACTCTCACTGATGAATCTTGAGGCAAATAACTCGATCACTCTACGGCGTTGGTTGTTCGTCGGGCTTGTATTTAATGGATTCAGACAGAGAAGTTGTAGCGGATGGCCTTTATATCTTCGTATCAGGTCAATTAGAAGACCATTTGTCTATTTCAGTTCACATCCTGGATTAATTGTTGGCCACGCATATTATCACAACGTTTCTGAGTTAATGGCACACAATTGTAAGAAGAATAACGAAGGCATAAAAAGAAACCTGCAGAAGCTTGTCCCATTTTGTATTTCATTCAGCTTATGTTGTAATTGCAAGAGTTATGCTTGAAGAGGAAGCTTGAATATTGCATGGCGTAAGCACTACGAAGAGAGAGAGAGGGAGAGAGAGAGGGAGAGAGAGAGGGAGAGAGAGAAGCAGGGGAACACAGGAAAAGTAAAGTACTTACACTTACATATATAATACATACACACATGGTATTATATGTGTACATACTAAAACATGTAATTATGATATGTAGACGAAAGGTTTTTTCTATTTAAAATTATAATGAGATGTCTCATCTCGTCACTCAAGTAATCACTTAGGAAAGACGAGAACTGCTGAATCATCTACCTAGTATTTACTTTGCCAAAGATGTAAATGAAATAAAACTCTTAGATCACGGCGCTAGTTTGCGTTCGTCTCGTCTACGCCATAGAAGACCATATAATGTTAGTTGGTCGTCCATGATAAAGCAAAGATAGACAGGACTTGAACATACATTTCCTTGTTGTATTGACCCGCTTTTACATCCCATATGTCATGGACACAAACAAGCAGGAAAGTTGTTTGATTTAGAACTGTGTGCTTCCCGGTAAACGGCAGGAAGAAGACTACTATGGGTGGAAAGAAGACAGATATACAGCGAGCATCATCATATTGTGTGGTCCCTCTGTGTTAGCGTCGATCAGACAGGAAGAGATCACAGCTGTATTTCCAAAATCACGTCCAATATCGTTCAGGGAATGCTGTGAATAGAGAGGTGGACTAATCTAAATCACTGCGTACACTTCTGAGGTAGTCTGTCTTGGATTTTGATGGCTTAAGATATGCTTATATCAATAATTCGACATAATCACTTAGATTATTGGTAAATGATTTCCACGACTTCGTCATTACCTGGTTATGTTGTCCTGATTTGGAATGTAAAATACAAAACAGAAGACTAGAGAGGAAACTGTGCCCAGCAAGCAGGCCGTTTGTAACTAGGTAGTTGTTTCAAGAACCAGCAGACTCTACATGGTATAGAACCTTGTACTCTAAGTAGAACCATAGATCGAGACTGTTCTGCGGTCGTGTACATATTAAGTCTACTTTTTGTCCTGGGTTACCCATTAAAGTCCGTATGTCTATTGATTAACAAGAGTCAAGGGAGCATATGGGCGAGTGGGAGGTTGGGATGGATCGTGATGCAAAGATCCGAGTCACTGCACGTTAAATAGGATCCAAGGTTAGCACAGCACTGAACAAGCCTGCCACTGTCCGGAGAGGTCAGGCCATAAAAAACATGGATGAGGTCAGCGCACCAAGGATGTTCACTAAAGCCTGGGTTCCACTGCCCTGTTACTGCTCCCGTTTCTTTGGTCCCTCTACTTTTAGAAGCGGGAGCAAGTAGCGGGATGTAGCCGCTTCAATTCAAACATGTTTGATTTGAAATGGCTACTTCCCATTACTTCTAAAGTAGCAGGACCAAAGAAATGGGAGTAGTAGCGGGAGAAGTAGTGGGGCGGTGAAACCCAGGCTTAAAGCTGGGTTCCACTGGCCAGCTACTTCTCCTGCCTCTATTCCCACTTCTTGATTAAAGAAGCGGGAGCAGTAGCTGGAGAGAGTAACGGGGATGGGTGCTATTGGCTCCTGCTACATAGTCACCCGACTTCCCGCTTCTTTTGCTAGATTTCAAAGCATAGAGTGCTCTTGTTTCTATCAAACATGTTTGATATTTAACAGCTGCTACTTTGTAGCCAAAGTAATTGGAAATAGTGGGAGCTGAAGTGGGGCAATGGCACAACTCTACATTATGCCTCACATTACTTGATGTGTTCATTTCAATGTGAAAATAAAATGTCGTCTGCTCACATTTCTGAGTAGGGTTAGAAGTAGCAGTGGAAGTAACATCCCAGTAGCACCCATTCCGGTTACTTTCAATTGCTTGCTCCCTAAAGAAGCGGGAGCAATATCCTGTCAAAGTAGCGGGAGGAGTAGCGGGAGTAGTAGCCGAGCAATGGAACCCAGCCTTTAAGGGAATTACAAGACCAGGGCATTAAGATGCAATGGACGAAAATGAGTGTATGTGGACGTAGTGAATCACAAGGTTTTACTGTTTTGAGAGTAGGTCTCAATGTTGGACAAGTAACGGGCGTGCTGTCCAGTCCTGCAGGTCAAATAACCTCGGCTACATGCATACAGACTCTGCCAATGGCAAATAACGTTTTCCTATGTGTGCATGTATACTGATACTACCAGGGCCATGAATCCGCCATACAAGATGTGATCACGTCAAAGGACTTAACAGTTACCCTCCAATCTAATCTTTAACGTGATGGTAAATAGTGCAAGCATAGAAAACCCACTGCCTCAAGTTTCAATTGCATTTATCACGGTAAAAGGTTTCCTTTGCTCTCTGTCTTTCTTCGATCTATACTATCATATTTATCTAATGGATGGGACTCGTGGCTGATACAGTTCTGACGAGGACGTATAACAAAGGCTGACATCTATACGGCCAAACCGGGACAAACAAACACTTATGGTGATTTATCTATGTGGAATATGAGCCCAAGGACCAGCACCCCATAGAGGTTTCTCATTCGGATATTTGTATGAAGAACAGGGAAAAGCCTAATATTGGGACAGTGCAATCAAAACAGGGTAGCCATTAAAGCGCTTTTAATGGAAATAGGCAATAAAGAAAGTGATTTTACGGGACTCGGTGTCATAACACGCGTGATTTCCTTTAGAACTGTGGCTTTATAAAAGGGAATTCAAGGCTGGCACATAAGGAAAGCAATAATTGTTTTCCTCCCAATGGAGTTCCTAAAATTGTGTACCACCAGAGGACAAACATAACATTACACTATTCGATCCCAGCCAAATTTTAAAAGCAGATTTCGGTAAACTTCACCGTGGAAACATCTATAAATTGCACATCAATTTCTTATGAATTAAATACAAGGAGGAAGAGGCTTTTAAACATTCTAGGAAAGCAAAAGCATTTTATAATGCACTCTTCCCCCTGCAGGAACAAATTTCAGCAAATTAAGAGAGATGATATTAAACAGTTAGGCTCAGCTGCTAATTAATCCTTCTACCAATTACTGTTGGAGATGGAAGCGCTGTAGGATTCACAGGCATAGCCTTAGCTTTGACCAACAACCAAAATGTACTGAGTAAAACCAACCATGTCCTCGGCAATAGAACTGTGGCTGCACTTATTTCTAGCACAGGCCTTTGATTGGCTGCCAAGTATGCCTCGGTCACTTTGTCTGCAATAAGCGAATCAGAAGATTCTCTTCAAAGCAAAGAGAGCAGACTAAACCCTTGGAACTACCTGCACATTAGTTCTTGGGACCTAATGACAGTGAATGTATGATTAGAGTAAGTTCAAACGACTGTCATAGGGTATGGGAGGAGTGTTTTGATCTATACTGGGGGTTATTGGAGACGGTAGTATATTATACGGGGGAGAGACGGAAGAAACTTGTAAAGTAGTTCAGTAAATTGCTTAAACAAAAGCCTGTGGTTGGCGGAGAGAATAAGTAGCAGTAGGAAAGTGGGGAGTCGTACATAGATTTATGAATATACAGTAGGAGAACTATGGATTGAGGAATATGACGAGGGAGGGAAAGGAGAAAAATAGAATAGCGATAAAGGGATGGAGGTGGAAGAGATGGAGGGTTGGTTTGAAAGAAGGAGTACATTGAAGAGAGAACTGAAGCGTAAATGAAGCGGAGAGTTCATCATTTGTGATCTTTTCAAAATCGTAACTTCCATCATACCAATGCAAGGAAGTAAATGGTCCCCATAACATCATAAATAAGGACATGTTATTGAGGGGAAACTATGGCAGTTGAAGTCAGTTTAAAATGTCTTTTATCTTACGTGTCGTGGCTCTTAATGAATAGTAATATTATTTATTGAAAGAGACAGAGAGTATTAACTGAGTCGTTTGGGGGGAAGGAATTGTTATTTTGCCGTAGCTAATGATATACTATAGTGTAAAGATTGAAACAGGGGCCATATTGGGTCTAGCTTTCTCAGTGCATATTGGATTTCGCATAGATAATAGAAGATTATGATACATGATAATATCAATTTTGTTTTCACCCTTTTTTTTTTTTTTTTTTTACAACTTTTATTCAGTCTGTCAACAAATCCATTTAACTGAACGGTTAACATCTAAATTACACCCGTTCCTTTATCTCTCCTCATCTATGTGTACCTTCTAAAAATAAAAAACATTTATTGTAGTTGACTCCAAGATCGATATGGCTTCATGCCATTTTACAGGAATAATGCCTATTTCGGAAAACATACCAATCTCAAAGGGTGATTGATACCCAAGGGGGGCCACTATAGGGTCTGAATATGCTCTAGTATGAACTCTTTAAGTCTCCTCCAGGGGAGAGAGCTGACCCTTTTGATAGAATTAAGTTGGGCAGATTTAATGGCAATGTCACATCTATATTTTAGATCATGTAGAAGGAGACTAAATGACACTTCTCCCTTATGAAAACGCTTTTGCCTATGTATAAAGGATTTGGTGTGTATACATAACCAATTAATCAGTTTCGCGTTTTCATTGACAATTTCGAACCCAAAGTTGGCACCTATATTGAGGTATCCTGTATTGACAATCCATGTGTAGAGACTTACCCATAACCCTTTAGTCTTCGGACAGAGAACTAAAAAATGTACTGGGTCATCCTCTTTAGAGCAAAAGCTACACCGGGGTGAATTTTGAAACTCTTATATTTTTCAAATACAAGTTACAGGGGGTTACTCTGTGGAGGATCTTATATTGGAAGGATTGCAACCTGGTTTCAGGGGAAACCGTATACACCCGTTTGAAAATTACTTTCCAATTAGTATTACTGTACTCCTCGTCCGACAGCTTGAGCAGTTGCACCGTATGTTATGTGAAATACGATTATTGCCCCGGATCCATACAGTAGATGTGCCTTCATTTGTAAACGAAATATGGACTGTAATCAGCAGCCCAGTGACTGTCTGCTTCTCTTTCATGTGGCATTTATAGGTCTTATCAAAAAGATAATACTAAGAAATAAAGGCAGCATTTCTATCTTGATTTTACTGTTGTTGGATAGACCATGCATTATTATTACCAATTAACAGACGTGAGGTATGAGCATAAATTGTGATGATTAACTAAAAACGCCACCTGGAAAATAGGCGATATTTGGAGTCTAATCTATTGGGAGGCCATCCGGTAAAGAAGTAGCCATAAATCAGCTTACCCGACATAACCATAATCCCTGTCCACACATCTACCGAACTTCATCCGCCCGTATTTAGCCTTTCTCATCACAATGACTTCTCCGTCTGCACATTCAGCATGGAACACTTCCGTCTCACAGTACTCCACAACATCTGAAAAAATAGAAAACGCTATGAATATCAAAGGTCATGACATCCATTTTGCGACTAATCAAGCGAACATTAAAATTAATTGTTGTTCGCAAACACTTAAGTAAAATTGCACCGGAGTGCTACTTTCAACCAGTGGGCCAGTCAATGTTCGGAGATGTATAAAAGAAGGGGGAAAAACATCTTGTTTGAAGTAAGGATGGCGGAGAATAGGCCTTCCTATTGATTGCTACCAAACAGGTGAGTGGAAATGCTAGCAAAGAACGTTCGATGCCCATTAGTTTACGCTGAACTTGCAATTGTATCCGCATATAATGAGGTAGTGTTACATTATTTTTGTCACATGCACCTTCGAGCATTTACATTCGTATTCAAAATCAATCGTTCCGTTTTGTTAGTGTGTGAGCTTGTCTTAATGTTCGTGGTGACATCAAAGATGAATGATAATCATCCTTTTGGAATTTTTGAAATTTACAAAACCGCCCTCCCACCCAACAGAATTTGAGAAAAATATATTAGGATGCATTTTGTTATAATAAGATTGTCAAGTATTTTATAATAAGTTGATCAACCTTTCTCTTGCTACATCAGTATGGCTTTTACCAAAACAGTGCAACGAAACCCGATACTACATACTTTCCAGCAGTCGTGACGAACCCGATGTCTATCCTCTCATATTTTAGGAACAAAGGAATCAGGAACTCAACTTACTGATCAGCAAAGGCACTACATGAGCACTGTGATTGTCTTTGACTGAAAATACTCTGGGTTACCTACCCTGATAAATGTCTATTCGTAAATCAGATAGAACACGATGAATACATTTACGAAATTTGTGAGAGTACAGGTGATTTTGTTTCAACAAAGCTAGGATGTATTGATTACCATGTTGGCAGTCAGAATATATATATATATATATATGAAGATCACGAAGTAAGATCACGTATTAAGTATAATATTGCAGTGCATAATATAGATCTATAGATTATATATACTGTATATCACACAGAAAGATTATAGATACATGCTTAGATATTCTTTATAGAATTGACCTCTTTCTCATAAGTATTCACAGTGATTTACATATGGGGAACTCCCTGGGTGGGTCACATCGATATATGATTAATCTCCCAGATCGCTGCAAAGGTATAATGCTATACCTATTTCATTCAGGTACAATATTCATGATATACAAGGAGGTCCGTATTAATGAACGGTGATGGAAGGACTGTAGGGATAAACAGAGTTGTAAGGCCCGTATCATTTACAAATGGAACAACGGGGAACCACCTTGGAGGTCTTATTTCATTTTAAACACTATTCCCTGGTCAATATTGTATATATAAAGGCACCCGGAAACTATTACTGGGCATAGATTGCTATGGGGTGCCGTTAGAAGTTACTCGAAGAAATGTTTCCACCGCATATAGCCACATAGATGAATTAAGACACATTTCCCTAACATTTACCTAACGTCAGAAACATTTCTTTTTTATTTGATTGAAAGTAGCATCATGTATATATGTATCTATGATAGGATGCAATGTGATATATATACAAGGGGCAAAATAACGTTAAAAATAACCCACAAATCTTTGGAATTAGATCGCTGTCAGGTCAGGATGCAAACACCTCTTATCCGACTGGGGAGCTTTCTGCAACATCCTTCGCCCAGGGACACGGCTAGCTCAGACCTGCCTGATTACCAGCGCAGGGCAATGAATACCAACTAGAATTAAAATGATTTAAAGGTACAGCATATAGCTAGGCAACGCTCCGAATTAGTAAAATGCTCGGGGTAAGGAGCAAGTATACTATAGTCCCCTGGCGGATATATATGTGTTTTTACAACCAGCACATAGCAGGCAAGCTTTAAATATCCCTGACCTTAAAACGAAGATAGCTGACTCCTGTTTGATGTTAAAAGAGCTTTAAAGCCAGGTTTCTACTCTCTTTTTATATGTTCTAAGCATATAGTAAACATCTTTCCTTATAGTTCCAAGTAACAAAACGTTAATAAGGCAACGCTCGAAATACGTCGTTGAACGACAATTGCGTTTTTTTCTAAGTATCAGATTGTAATTTAATGGCTTGGCTTGTAGATAAAATTAAAAAAACAGATGCGGAAGAAAAGAAGTTATAATGTGATAATAACGGGTGATACATTTAAAGGATGTTCTTCAAATGATGTGTATATAGTTAATATAATATATAATTATAATTACAATTAATTATAAACATCAGAGCTCAGGGTAAAACCTTAAGGATGCATGTCAGAAGACTCAATCGCGGTTCACGGTAGCATGGACAAGTTTAACAATTGTATTACATGACATGGAACGAAACGACCCTCCTATTATTGAAGACAATATTAGTCAATATTAATAACAAATAGACCTGCGTATTCCAACATCCAATGGAATAGGACTTGGTCTAATAAAATCTTTTAGCAATGTACTATGAGAAATGAACAAAATTAACACCATTCTATACAAGATAACGATAGGAATTTCATTCCATCACAAGGTTTAAACCTTTGTGGATTTATGGTTCTTTTAGAACTATATCATGCCAGACCATCATACCTATTTTATTACCATTACCGTTATTATATCTAAGTGAGATGGAAAAATAATCCGTTCTATTAAGACTACGGAATTTTGGAAAAGGAAGGTCAATCCAAAATGTCAGTACCCTGAAAATTCAATGTTATATCCCAGCAGGACTATGCTATGCTGCCCATTGGTCGAGGATGTAGAGAAATATTAATTTTACAAAAATGGATGGAAAATAATTGATCAATGTATTTTAATCAGACTGCAGGAAAAGGGATTAGCTTTATTGAGAAATAACTCCACTATCATAAATTTATAGATAATCTCAGGTAAGATTGAACCATATTTGAAATATTGAAATATTGAAAACGGTAGATGCAACCTTGAGATGATATAGATGTACTAATGTAATCGTGAGTACAAATAATAGAAATTCGTGTAATTCTTTTTTACTTAATTGCCATTGTTATCAGTATTCTACCTCTTTTGAATTCCAAACAAAAGGACATTTATGATGAAATTAAATTGTAGAACTATATTTTCCAATACATGTATTGTTGATGAGAAAACTAAACGGGTAGCTAATAACTTTCCCCGCAACTAGGAAATGAATATTAGTGTCCACTCCCTCATCATGATGTCATCCCAAAGTCTTAAAAAAGTTATCGATGTACTCGAAGTATGTTCCCAGTGCTCTCCTGGGAAACATCCCAGGTTCCTAGACGAAAGGATAAGTGGATTGTTCCCTGGATACCTGACATATACACACGTCCCTCTGTAATGATATGTTGTTGCAGAAGCCAGCAGACAAGGGGGAAGACAATTTTCTTATAGCCATATCAGAGACAGCTTCGTGGAAGTGATAAAACAGAATTCTGAAAAAAACCCATTAAATTTAAATTTACAATAGTCCGATTCGCGTCCATATTGAAAATATATAAACCTTAGGTAATGTTCGGATACCGGATATCAGTTTATATGACAAGAAGAACAGTGTGTATAGTTTTCATTTTCTTACCTGTGGAGACACGGTATTATAGGGGAGCTTTCTTTCTGATAAGCTTACCGCCCTAGAGCAGCTGAGCTGCGTCTCCACACTTGCATTGTAAGCACCGCTTTTACCATTGGTAAATTGCATGTTTACCGTCTTCTCACACCTAGACACTGCCATTCTCCTCCATTCATCCTTTATTTCTTCCTTTCTTTTCTTGCCTCGGGATGTTGTGCAGACTGCCTTGCATTATGTGTTATGGTCTAGGATATATAAGACCTAGATAAAATAGGTTTGAAAGAAGAATCATAGCGTTCAAAAAAGGGAAACTCTTATTATCCCAGCCACTATATATACATAAGAGTGCATTCACCTTGCATAGTATGTCCAAACGCTGCTGAGGTAAGGGATTAATTGGATAATGATATATGTGTCATTCAGTCATTTATGGAGACGTAATACGTATGATATGCATGCATATAATACATCCTGGTGCGGTATATAGTTGAAAAGAGAGGACGGCGACGGAACAGCATCAATTATAAATGGATTGATCCAATGTCTTCCACATTCAGTAAGACTGTCATCTCCGCTATCATGATTCATACCGTAATATTTGTCTTAGTATTTCCATCTTGGCCAAGTTGAACCAGTTGCTCGGCATTATTCATAATTATATATATCGACTTAATTACGGGGTGACATACCTCCTTGAGTCTGAGCTAGATAAGCTTGGAGTAATATGGAAGGTCTGAGTGAATAATTTGATGTCGAGAAGGAAGGTTAACATAATAACCAATGAATCTTTACGACATGGTCATTTCGCTGTCTGGGTTGTGATGATAAATCTGAGCTATTTCATGATGTAGCCAATATTTCTTCCATTATGCTTTTCCCTGCATGGTAAATTTATCACTTTCTGTAAATATATCCGGGTCACATGTAAGGAATTTATAAACTTCACTCGTTCAGTATAAGAAAAGCTCACTCTCTCATAGTCATACAAAAGCAAACATATTTTCAATTGTCATCGATATTCATTGATGGCGACGATGGTGAATTGCTGATTCCAAATGTCTCCAACAATATCGAATAGACATGCAAAATATTAATGGGAGATTCAAATGCTGAAGCAGTGACCTGAAGTCACAAGAAACAGACAAACCTATTTCAACAACTGGCACAAATGTGATCATTTGCATTAAGTTAATTCATAGCCACGTGTGACAGCTGTGACAGCTGTTGACATTGGCAAATTAAAACAAAAAAATGGACAGGTAGCTAATGTATAATTGGGTCAGATTTTCAGAAAATGTACAATTCACCTTCACCAATCCTCTCAAATAGCCCACATCTAAAACAAAAAATATGAGCTTCAAAATGCAGTTTAACATAACAGAACTGATCCTTTAATCAATGGGATTCCAAATAATTATATTCAGATATACCTGGTATTCTTCATTTTTCAGCCTAATTTAGGAGAATTTCTTTAATGTGTAGAGCTGCCAATTGTACATTTTCTGAAAATCTGACCCAATTATACATCAATCTAGCGGGAATGTTTACAAAATTAGGGGAGGTGGCCGATAGATACAGGTAACATCGGCACTTTCAGCGAGGCGATCCAAATCTTAACACTCAACAATTGGTTAAACTGAGAAAATCCAGAATCCAATATTCACACTATAGGCTAGTGTCATTCCAAGAAAGGCATGCACGTGTGATGCTGTGTGCCTGCAGTCTGCACTGAGCCTTATTGTGGGTTCGTAATGGGATTTACCAATTTTCAAGGAACCTGGGTGGTCTTCCTTCCTGAGGTATTAGACCCAGTGAGTTATATGAGTGAAGACCGTGGTCCATACCGCAGTGAATAGACGAAGTTAGAGGACAGACTATGGTGAAATAAGAGATGGCAGCTCGCTCAGTGATAAGGTTGAACTGCTTCTGTCTTCCCCATTCTCGACCCTATTTATTCCAGCTCCTGGATACGATCACTGAGTGGTCCTCTACAAACATCCATAATCTTCTATCCCACTCCATTCGCTGGCAGTGCCACAAACAGCTGGCTTTTGTTCTACCGATAGTTTATTTTATCTGTGTCTGCAGTTGTCCCCTGCACAGCCCTTTAAGGCCAGCTTCCTGGGATGGGGGTCACCTCTGTTCCTCCCCGTTGCAACATCGCGGAAAGAAGTGATAAGAGGGGCGGGGAAGCGTCTAACACCTTTTCCGGTGGTGGTACGATTGGTGAGGGAGTGAGAGTGAGAAGAGAGGAGAGAGCGAGAGCTAGAGAGAGAGAGGGGGTGAGAGTGAGAGCTAGAAATAGAGGCGTACTCTGTCATATTATGCAGATGCTAATGTTATATGGGTTCTTTACCAGCCTGTTATTTACCGGAGAGAGCTATATATATATATATATTGCTGTACCCAGCGCTTATTGCCTGATATGACCAATTACCCGGAGGAGT
Organism: Sthenelais limicola; assembly: GCA_942159475.1. NCBI lineage: Eukaryota > Metazoa > Annelida > Polychaeta > Phyllodocida > Sigalionidae > Sthenelais > Sthenelais limicola. The sequence continues at coordinate 48,673,747 of OW804096.1, read as the reverse complement.
AGTTGCATTCGTCTGCATCATTTCTATATTCTCAGGCGACAACGAGCAGCGCGGTTCTTTTACGCTTGGTTGAGCATGCCGGGAGGATGCTCTTTCAGCAACTCGACGCCTGTCTCCCTGAACTAATGAGCTCGCCTCTCTCTAGATGAGACCAAAGCAGGCTTATATCTCTTTCAACAAACACACAACAAACTCCATATCTACATTCTCAACATACGGAGGAAATGGAACTCATCACAAGTGCCAGTGCACTGATGTTATGTTTATAGGAGAAATCAATATATTTGATTCTGCAGCCCTGTATACCAGGAGAATGGTTGGGCACATGCGTGTCGATAGATACCCCTTATCTGAGCTGTATTTCTTTTGGGGAAACATAGGAGCAAACGACTAAACGAATAAGCAAGGTCGATCGGTGGCATTTGAAACGTTGCATCGTAATATGAATAACTGGGACCATACAGAGCTTCTTTATGAAACACAGCAAAATGATCTATTTTTCAATAACAAAACAACCCAATGTATAATGGAGAGGAAAATATTGCTCTAGCATGGAACGCAAATTTATAGTTTTCATTATACCTTGAATTCAGGGCCATTATATGTGTTGGGTCGGTAGTTGCCATCTACAGAGATATAGATCTTTCTCCACCAAGTTCTATGGTGCAGGATACCTGTAGGCAAATACAATATTCAAAATGCAAACGTATATAATACACATGCACCACGAATTTGATCATTCTGCCATCAAAAATCGTTTGCGCTGTCGACGAAAAGTAATTTTCTGTGACAAGGATAATTCGTTCCATCTGGTTGCATATATGCTGCGAAAGCGGTCAAACATTCGTCGGCAACTTTATGAGAAGATCGGCGAACGGCAATACAAAGTCGTCATTCTAGAGCATCGTTTATTTTGATTACATCCCAGAGCGCAAGAGTATGGGATACATTGATGCCCCTCTGCTTATCTCTCTTCTCCCCTTCGCAATTAATTATGCCATAGATAAGCCATGGAATGAATTATTATTGCCGCTTAAGGAAGGGGTGGTAAGTGATGCCATCACAATGGGTTGGACAACACGGTATTGTACCATAGTGTGTGTATTGATGAAACAGATTATATGTACGTTTCAGTAATCGTCGTACGACTGATTATTTCGAATTCACTTCCCAAAGTTTTACTAGTCATTGTTTGGACTCAAATAGGCAGAACGTTAATTAAATTAATTACTAACACAGTTTGTAAGCATCAGCCTATAGGAAGGTATATAATGGACACCCATCCGATCGATGGGTATTGTAACATATTACTATTGTCTATCCTGTACTGGTATTCACTTGTTAATCAATTCACCATAGGCTGTATGCCCACAAGGTAGGATAGGATATATATATATATTATATGTGGTATCCCCGGCCTGTTCCTTTTTGAGGAATGCAGACTAGCAAAGAAAGAAAAACTTTGTGTTTCGATGATGATCAAACTAGGTCCATGTTTTCGGATGTCATTGACGCTGGGAATCCTTTTTAATAGGCCTAACCTAATTTTGTCAAGCTCAACTTGAACAAAATTTAATGTCAGAATAAAAATAATATTTTTATTTTATTTTTATATCAAACTTTGAACAAAATGTTGGATGTGGGAATGAAGTGATCATGTTTATTTTATACTGAATATTTAAATGCTTTTATAACTGATTCTTTTGATACATTCCTAAATTGTCCCTTGTGTAATTGCCCTTTGGTATCCCAATACATCGGTCAATATTCATTGGTGTATATACAGGATATGGACCCAAATCCCTGAAACATTGATAAAGAGGTCTTCCAATGTAAAAGAATAAATGCCCTAATACATAACTGGGTTTGTATCGTATATTGCGGTGTTGAAACCTCTCATACTTATTGAACATGCTATTCTCTTGATTTAACACAACATTGTACAATGGCCATACAAATTGTGAGTATCTTTCTGGGAACCGCCACAAATATGTTCTAGGATTAATACAGTCGAAAAGACATTAGATGGAGTTGGCCACCATACTTTTCATTAATAATCCAAGCAAACTCTTGCGAATCGTCTAAAGGACAATTTGATACAAAGCTGTATAGGAATATTAAATTTTGATGCCGCATTCTATACTCCAGTCTGCTAGTGCACAAATCTTAAGTGCATGGCAATTGACGACAGGGGCGAATATATTGCAAAAGCGATATGATCAGTCAGACCATTTTATGGCCGTATGGAAAAGTAAATTCTTATCAGGAATTTACCACTGCAGTGTGATGTAAATTAGATAAGACTGTTTTTTCTTTACTATCATAGATACAGGCTTAATAAAGCTTATAACAGGGCCTAATATATAATAAAGAAATGAGAAAAACGCTTTTTTGATATGCTTAGAATGAGGCATGGCATCCTGCTTTGCTGATGAAAGACCGCTGGGCGTGGTACATGGGGAGGGATAGAGGATAATTAAAAGGGCCGCGTCTTTCGGTCGTTGACAAAATATTATCCATGTGGGATTTGGTCTTAGATGGATTTTTATCCAAATGGGACTTTCAGGGAGCCATGCTGCCCGACGAGATCGTGACCTAAACCCTTGAAGCAACCTCTAGGATGATATCAGCTGGGAGTATGAAGGGTAGTGTAAACAGGGGTCTATAGCATACACGTACGACATCCAATGGCAGACCCGATGTATTTACCTTTCTCATCATAATCTGGAATTCGGAGAGGATGCTAATCCTAAAGTAGATTAATGCTAACTAGCGTTTGTGTGGCACCAACAATTTATATCTATTTTATCGACCACTTTCTAAAGACGACTGTAGGCAGATGAGGCAACCAGTCAATGTTTTCCTTCAGCCAGAAATCTAGTATTATTGCCTAGCGTTTCGCATGGCAATTGCTGATAATTTAATGTAATTTAACAGAAGGTCGAGGCCAGCTTTGATTCCCGATGATATTTTTAATTGTGTGAGCTGCTTTTGTATTCATAACGTCTTATAGACTTGGTAAGGATGATCGGATGATACGGATTGTTACATACAAGCAGGGTCAAAGCAGTCGAAAACGAAATATATCCATCATGATGAGCCACCAATTAAAAAGTATCATACGATTAGTTGTACTGCCCTTAAGCGGCTATGAATAAGGAGAAGGGAATATATAGTTACTCTAAATGCAGCTCTCATAAATGCTTGGGATATTCCAAGCTACTTTCATCGGTGTGATGAAATCAGGTTTTGGAAAATACTGCCGATGTTGCTCCATGGGTAGGGGATTTATGTTGCAACTATCCCATTTAACATTATTTAGCTGAAATGTGCAGATCCATTCAATGAGATTTTAGTTTTATATTACCTGCGATAAAAAACACCTAAGCAATTGAAAATAAAAAGTGGCCATGTACCTGGACACTGATCGCATGTAATTTGATTTGAAAACATTTTTTTAGAAACTTCTATAGTCGGGCATATGGTTTACCACGATTATTACCAAACGGTCGCCCACAAATTTGCCCAACGGATTGGTAATTTTGGGTCAGGTTAAATGTTTTTGCTCATTCTCATTCAAAGCATCCTACTTTTTTAAACATGCAAACAAAGAAAGGTTCTCAACCTGAGGTTTTCCGTATTGCCTTGCAAATGTTACTGACCTCAAGCATTGTAATTTAAAAAGTCATTAAGTTTGGATTTCCTATGGGTTCACCGTGCGATATTTTTACCTGAACCAACAGAGGGATACAGTAATTCAATATTTTCCTGAACGTCACAAAAATGCAACCTTAAATTAGTCAGCCTAAAAAACATTGTGTTCACCAGTCAGCTTCCTTGGTCGATGGGAAAACACTTGAGAAAAGAACGTGTATGTTAATCATTATCTTACCGCAAGTCACCAGAACAGGACTTTTTTACGTCACTCTCGACTTTCCACTTAAAACAAACTCTTCTTTGCTGCTATAGTTTGACGCCTCTATCAGCAGGAAATTTGCATAAGGCATCAGGAGAAACTCCCCTGGGAAGATACAGGCAATTAATTGCGGCTTCTCAATGCAGAAACCAGGTTTTCACCGTCTAGTAATTAGATGGCTTAGTTTTCTACCAGCTAAACATCGATGAAATTTGCGGCCATATTGGGGTCTATATATACAGGCCTGACAAAGCACTTTCACCTCACAATTTCCTATTTATAATGGGAGTGAATATAATAATGATGCACGCGCATGCATATATATGCATACATACATAAGTAAGTATGTAAGTACACCATATATGCATTTGTATGATTATCGAACCACATAATCCATGGTGACGTTTAGAGTATTGCTATGGACTTTCATTTTCTTCCACACTTTATGTATACCAAACCTTTTCTTTTGCAATTGTCCTTGGATCTTGACGTGACATTTTTTATAGCTCCTTCTGCAGTATGGATCCATGCATTATTGGCGTCGGCCTCTCCCGGCGCCAAAAAGTGGGTCCAAGGGCAACATTATAACATCTATATGACAAGCATACCAAGCTGCTTTGCCTAATGATCTATATTGTATCCCCCTGTACTTCCTTCTACACTCTAAGAAAAAAGGGTTCTTTTGGGTTCTAGATAGAACCCCATGGTTCTACCAAGAACCCTAGGGTTCTTCGACACCTAAAAGGGTTCTTAGGGACCACCGGGGGTTCCATCTAGAACCATAGGGGTTCTTCAGCGATTTAAGGGTTCTTTGTGCACTTGAAGGGTTCTTTAACTCAAAGCGGTTCTACATAGAACCCCCCTTTTCTCCTTAGGGGTTCCGTCTAGAACCATAGGGGCTTTTGCCTGATTTTAGAAAACAAAAAACTCTATAAATTTCTCCAAAAATTTAATGAAATAATGTCAGACACACTCAACTTACCAAAAACGCAGGGCAATAATTATTAGTCAGTGGTAAAATCAATACTCAAAATTCAACGATTTCCACAGAGAAACAATCTGATTTGAATATAGTTGTTATCTAAAATTAATTTAATCACATACCTTTGACTCTGACACAATTAGATACAACCGTGTAGCGCGCTACCCGTCACGGATTACACCCCTCCCATAGACACATGCTTACCAAATGATTGCTAAAAATGGACGGATTACCGGCCCCCACACTCATGTATGAGTGCGGGGCCGGGAATCCGTCACACCCCAGTGCCTATCTGGGACTCTAGCCTGAGAGAGCACTGGACGTGTGTGGTAGGTGTGGACTGGGGTGGTTGGGGAGGGGGGGGGGGGAGGCGGGGGGCGTGGTAGCTACAGGCAGGCTTATAACCCTGCACTAGTAGTGATATAACGGTTAGCAAGGACGTACATTTCCCGGAGCATTTCAAATTAGCTGGTAGTGGTATGAGGGTTGAGGTAAGTTACTTAATTCTTGTTCATTTCTCTATTGATTTTATATTCGTCTACTGTGCAGTGTAGAGTATATATAGGTTGTGTATAACTAGGGTCTCTTGCAGTGAATGTTTAATGCATGTATGGAACATAATTCTCCATTGTAGCATTCAAATTGCCAGGACGTGTGCAGCTGAATGTAAAATGGTGGCAGATTCAAAATCTGCAGTGGAAGAGGGTACCGCAACTTGCCGCATTTCCCAAAGCTCATAGAACCAGAACTGGTAATGTGAGAAACCTTTATTATATCTCAAACGAATCGGGAACATGATATGGACGATGTATCGACTTGAATACCCACTGAAGAATGATTTGGGGGAAATAGACCGTCGTTGGTGGGCCTAGAGTCTATGGACGGGAGGCAGGTAGGCTACCCGTAGTGCATGCCATGACCAACGCAACCCTGGCCATAGGGTAACAATCTTTTGGGAACTCTGGACTTGAACACTGGAAACAAAGGATCCTTGGTTCTGGCGGGAATGTTAATTATGATGTGCCAAAATAAAAAAATCTGAGTTAAAAGACGGGAGAGAAAAGTTATAGAGCAATTGTCTTTTTATACTTACAGATTCATTTAAATTATTAACTTGATATCGTACTGGTTTATGAGTGAATTGTTTATCTCTCATCTAAAGACTTTTCTTCACATTATGTTAAAATTGATACTCATCTTTACTTAACATTGTCAAACCTTTTTCTTCTAAAGGAGATCAAGAATGGAGGGAAGAATGGATTGGAAGTATCAACTGGAATACTCACTAAAGAATACGGGAAAATACTATCGACACCATGACATGGAATATGTTGAATAATCTGAGGAAAAGTGATGTTACTTGAACAATAAAAGCAATAATAAAATCAACTAGGTTTTGAAGAACCATATTAAGGGGTTTCGTCTAGAACCCTACCTATTTTGGCCAGAGGGTTCTTCAAAGGGTTCTTCAAATCCAGGGTTCTATGTAGAACCCTGCCTATTCCCAAAACGGGGGTTCTACTTAGAACCCTCAAAAAAGGGTTCTAACAAGAACCATTAGGGGTTCTGCCATGTCGACAAGCCGAAGAACCCTTAAGGGTTCTTGTTAGAACCCTTTCTTCTTAGAGTGTATATATAATATGTCAACCTGATTTGTCACAGATCTCCCCCGCCCCAACACACACACCCATTCCTCCCCACCTCCGGGCATACAACCACAATATAGTCTACCCGTTATTTTATGATTCCCTTACATCAAATAAATACTGGCATATCACAGAAAAATAAACCTCAGATGACAAGGTCCTAATCATATTGCCATAGGGCCATCGGGATTTGTGTATTATTTCTGCACAATGAACCTCGGGGGGAAAGAACTATCAATCTGTTTTTGCGCTCTGCATGTATAATCAAAGCAGTTATTAGTGCCATGTATAGAATTATTTCTAAGATATCATCACGACTCAGTATTGATCCCAGGCTAAAGACAATTAGGAAGGACGGATAAGGAGGTGTGTCATGTTAAAGCAGGCTGCACCCTTTCATCTTTTAGCTGGAGACGGTTCAATTGGGCGCCCTATTATACAGCCTGGCGAAAGCGAGAGGATTAGAAGAGGAGACACTAAGGCTGGCTCATGCTCATTACCATTGGCCACGAACAAGTTTCAATCTAGTATCTACCACGGCGGATTACCCCCAGGAAATATGATCCTATTTGCCTTCTTCGCCTCCACCGTCTCACGTCACCCCCACCCATCGCTGAAATAACGCCGTATTTTGATACACAGTAGCAATATCTCCATTGTGGCCCAATCCCTAAAGATGATTACAGGGAAAACCTCGTTTGATGAGGCTTCATTATCATGTTGAATCTTGATTTTATAACGTATTGGTGTTCATTAAAAATGTTATTTACCACAGGAAACTCACTCTAAGTCATGTTGGAATTTTAATTTCAAGCTGGAAATATGCTGGGAATTCTGTCGAGTGGCTATTGAACCTGATCATTCCTAATAAATACAACCAATGGGTTTCTCTTCAAGATAAGATATCAGTTTCTCCACTGTGTCAGATGATCAATCAGAGCACCAAGAGGTAATTCAAAGGCCTAGTAGTAGGACGCATATTTCACAATCATGTAACCTGTTCACTAATAGGAAAAACAATTTCGATATTAAATTTCCAAAGCTCCATTCAATCTAAATCAACCCCAAACTATCTTTACCAATTCTTCCTTTTGTTGATAATGAACGATTTGAGTTTTAAGCATGAAGAAGAATCGGTAGTGCCTCTGTTTTCCATTGAATTGATGTTTTTCTCTCGAAATTTTCATTTTTGTTAAATTGCGATGTTTTACAGTGCAGGTTTGGGGTGAATTGGATTGATAGTGCAATTTCTAGATCAAAGAGAGTCACATTAATATATTAGGAAACCGATGTACACCAACACGAATAATTTAGAAGTTTTGGTTTTACACCAACAAGAAAAGCTATTATTATGCTAACATTGTGTGACTTCCGGATGAGTTGGGATAAAATTACATTTAGTTTTTAATGTTTTTTAAAGGAAATTAGCTAGTAATGCAGCTTTAATACTGATAAAAACTTCCCTATACCAGCGCAAATTGGTAAAAGAGCATTATAGAATACTGAGTAATAGTGATAGACATTTGTTATATCAATGAAACACTCAAATAAAAGAGGTTTCTGCCTTTAATGACTGCAATATTACAACGTTGTGTATTATTGCCTTGGGGTAAACGCATATCTTTTTATACACATAGGGACTAAATTGACCCAGACGAAAGAACATTTCACCCATCGCAGGATGTCAGTAGCAATGTGTGACATCATATTCCACATTATTGGTACACTATAGTTTGGTCTCTCCGACTGTTATCCAACAGATCAGAAATATAATTGCATTAAACAAAGTTCCAGGCACATTTTGGGGAGGCCAAATATATGTTTTGTAACTTCCAGTACAAACCTTATATCCGTGATATTATAATATTATCGAACAGAAACTATCAGATATAATACAATAACAAATCAATTATTGATAAAAAGCAGAATATATAATATACTTACGAATTTCGTTGTTGAGAACTGCAATGAGAGAAAGAGAATACATTAGTAAGGCTCATGAAACAACAATAACCTTATTTGCATATCCTAATACACTTGTTCTATGGGTTCTTCTACTATTTGTAAACATGATTCATATAATTCCTACACTTTAAAAGGATGTGCTTTCACAGAAATTGATAGATCTGCAGGCTCATTGCTCGGAACGCTTATATCATTAGCTATTGTCTCTCTTTGCCCCTCGCTCTAAATCAATCTTGCATATCTCGCCACTCAAGGTCGCAGAGAAAGCCTTTAGCAAGAAGAAACTGCTCGCCTGAAGGGGTCTTTGTAATAATCCAATTTTAATTTTGAATACCATGTTTATCCAAGTTAATTATAAATCTTCTAAAAACACATATCTAAGATCGAGTTCCTACATAAGATTCAAATTTCAGATTGGCTTTGTTCTAAGATAGAAAGGAAATGCTGGTTCAATTTCTTGAAGTTTACGTTTGCCGTTGGGACTGATAAGGGCAGTTCCGGGCTTGCAGTACCTGCCTTTCTAGGTGTATGGACGAGTTCGTCAGGTTTGGTGATAAGGAGAACTCCAACATTTAGTCTAGTGATAAAAAGTTTGTCTATTCTGCAGAGAGCACACACTATACCCATTATTAGATGCGCACAAATATAAAATCCAGAAATGCTAGAATGTACCTTTTCTTGTATAGGATAGTCTGTATGCAAACAATACAATGCATGAATATGGATTTGGCTGATAGCTTTTGGACATTTTGATGCATGTGTCAATATTGTAAACTTTCCAAAGGTCTTTAAAAATGTCTTATATATGTGATAATAAAAGAGAATGTAATGAACATTTGATCTAAGTATATGTATCGTATAGGCCCGCTTTTTTACTGAGGATTCACGAGAGGCGCAGCTTCGAGTTGCTCCTCAATCCAGTAAAACCTTGTGATAAGTACTATTGGTATAAGTTTTAGGCTGATAATATGGCTTATACATTTCTAGCCTTTTGACTTCTTTCTCTGTTCCTTTCTCTATATGTTAATGGGCTTTCCAATAACACCACACATATATATAATATGATATAATACATATTATATATAATTCAAAGACAATATAGCCCTCTGTCTTGCCCAGCAAATAAATCAGTCTACGTGTGGACGTATTGTCGTCCTGTCACGCTCATCCCTAAGACCTTGGTCACCTTCTTGATGGGTTATCCCTGCTGCAGAGTACAAAAACACGCACTCGCCGGCACCCAGGGGAGCTCTAATGGAGGAGACAAGCCCTCCCGTGTCACAGGCTACGGCTGGCAATGATCAGAGCAAGGGATGAGTCGCAAAAAGTACAGCTTTTTCGTCGAGGACTTGAGGGCTAGCCAGTGATTTTCTACACACTGCTGTATCAAGGTCTCCGATTATTATTCTTCTTCTCGCCTTTGGTGTTTAGGCCTTTTCTTTGTGTATGAAATGGAGATTCATTCGATAAAAGATTGCTTTACTGTGGCTTGGCAATTTGTCCTTTTACAAAATTGCGTTAAGATTACATATATATAATATATACATAATGCGTTTACGACCCTTCTACTTTTGTTTGTCTTTTTTTGTGTTATAGTCTAATTTAATGTCAAATTACCTATTAAAATATGAATTAGACTACTCTAGTCGTGTTTTTGAACGACTCTCAGTACATGTGCAAATCAGAAGTTAAGTACATGTATACTATTTTAAGTGACATGACAGGACAAGTGTTCATTGTCCTATTTAACATCGCGTCGTTATTTTCTTTTTCTTTAATATTGTTATTGGCCTGTTGATATTTGCCATACCTATATGTGTTTCTTTTATAATCCAAGACAAAATTGAATAGAGATTTATAGGAACATAACCTGGATTTTAAATAGTTCTCAACACATTTCATTTTGAGCCTTTTAATTATCCATTCTCATTCATCAAAGGGCATGATTCCATATCAAGCGATTCAGAATCAAAGTCATCATAAAAGAGTAGCTTAATTTTCGGCCTTAAACAAGTTAAGATATTGGACAGAAAAACGAGTAAACTTGCTTCGTATCAAGCTACTCTAAATATTATGCAGTTATCATTATGGATGTTACCACCGAAGCCCCTGACCACGATTAAGATCCAGCTTTTAAAGCGTAAAGCGTTCACTAATATGGCGGTCAAGTAGGAGTTCTCAGAGCAGATCTATACGTCAGCTACACTTTGCTAAGCAAGAGCTATCACGGAGAACTAAGCTAAATGTTTTTCAGACATATATACAGCTAAACGAATGTGACTATGATGGCACTTAACCTGTATAAGCTGTATTTATAATCTGATTTGGAACTTGACCTCTTCATTAATGCTTTCGGATTTGGTCACACTGTACATTTCAAACGAACCCCATGCAGCGTTCTGAGCACCTAAAGTACACGTTCATTGGAATCCCTCTAGTAAGATCCTTAAGATTCCATCGAGCGCAATGGAATTAAACAGAGATTAAGCCTAATGAGTTCCTCCGTCAAGATGAGAGGACGAATGCAGAATAAGATGGTAAACATTAATCTCAGAAATCTGTGTTTGGTATCTGTCTCTAATTCCAAACGTCAGCTTCTGAGTGAAAGCATTGCATTCCCTGGATTTCAAGAAAAGGATGAATTCACCACTGAAAGATGTCCCCTCGTACAATTCTGCTTCTAAAATAATACCGTTTCCACCATGAGTCGCGAGTGAATTGGTACTGACTGAAACCATCCAACTTGGGATGTAAAATTGTATGATTCTATATAATACATTATCGTCAAAAACCACTTTAAAGAATGACCTCAATATTCTATTCATTCATATCTATATTTTGCTGCGAAACAATATCACCTAAAACGCCTGGTGCAAGCAGCATTTGTTATACGATTCTGGGGTCTGCCTGAGAAGGCTTTCATTACTTTATATGATAAGGATGTAAGATATATTGATATCTCTCGCCCTCAGCTCCCCATTTCTCGGCTCTCTGGCGAGTGAGAGGACCTGAGGGTTGGACATAGGTCAAGATGGACCGGCCCTGGAGTGAAGCAACTTACTTAGGCTATGGCAGTGTCCGTCCGATTGACTTGTTCATTGATAAATAGCTTAAAGTGAGTTGTCCCTAACAATATAGACCTGGCTGGTGGATAGAAATATATAGATGGTACTCGCAATATATTGATTCACTTTCATATATATCCAGCCTGGAAACGAAGTCTGGGAGGGCTTAAATCAATAAAATGCAGTGATTACGAAGTAACTAGCCTGAACTTCTATCAAATAAGTATTCTCATCACGCCTACGAGTGGCCTAACGCGATCTAAGAGTTCATATATATACCTGAAAAGCTATCATTCTTCAGGCAAAGGAGTTGGAAGTGTATAACCCTTCCGGAACTGAAGTATGTATCATACTAAGCCTCAGTGTCATCATTCCATTTGAGTGAGTCTCGGTGTTACCGAAACACAGAACGATAACTTGTGCACCCCAGGGGAATTGAAGTAGTTAATGCACACAACACAACTCAACGCCCGTAAACTTGTCTAACTTGGAAATGGAGAGGCGTAATGAAAATATTCGCAATATATCATATGTATTATCCATTATTAATTTGATATCACTTTATAGTCTTGCAACGCTCAAGGGCTTGTTAACACAAAACAGCCATATATATATATGCATTATACGCATGTCTTTTAAAATAATGCATCCCCATGACAGTATTTTCATTACGTTGAGTTTCATTCAGGAAGGTTCCAAAGTGATTCGCTGGTACGGTTTAACGTGTCCCTTGGCAAAACACTATTACGCCTCTTGCTCTCTTGTTTCCATTAGTTAAAATACATGGTGCGGCCTGTTTAGGAAAACGACACTGACGTCAAAATGATAGTTAATTTGGAAATAGGATGGAGATGACGCACTGATGTGAGTTCAGTCTAATTATGTCGGTTCTTTAATGAAAGGAATTAGGTATTGTACGTCATTCACAGGGCCTAGCTATGGAGAATGTTCCATTTCAATATGAATATGAGTTCAAATAATATTGCTGAAATGTTTTTTTATTTGTATGATATTTTACCAGCTTATTAGTACAGCTTCATAGCTGGTCGTTCACTCATTCCTGCTGGAACGACGCATCTATTGTTGAGGGGAGCATGCTAATGGGTGTACTCTAGTACTCGGTTCGAATATTTGCAAAGGATATTTAACGTGTATATACCACAGCTTGATTTGAACCCACACTATTCTCATGTCTTTCGGTACTAAGCCAACACATTGGACCACTGCTTCATCCCCATCAACTAACCATGAGCCAGTAAGTGTTTTATTAGGTGATATATAGATAGTCAACATTATTAACCTTAGACTCAAAGTCCGAGTATATCTTTCAGATCGTCGCCTCTCTATAATAACGTGGTCGCCTTTTCCGAAAGATCAACTAATTAGTTTAGACATTGACTGCACAATAATTACTTGTATAACCATGTTCTGTCATACTCTAAAAGACTGAGCTCCAGCTCAGAATTGTAGCACAAATGTTGTAACTTTAGAGTTGGGGAGAGGAAGTAATATAATTTCCCTTTGCTGGGTTTGCTCTGTTTATTCAAATCCATAAATACAAACAAGAACATTAGTTACATTGCATAGGCGAGCAAATGTTAGCAAAGGATTTGTACATATCTCCACTCAGATTTTCATATACTAAATCATATATATACAATTAGATTAAAACTTTTATAAGTAGTCACATGCTATAATATAACTCAATGTCGATAAATATGGCACTAGACAGCAGTTATAATTATTATGTAAAGGTAAAATGGGACTACTGCAATGAGTGTACTATAGTCTTTTCCACATAATCTTGTTTTATCAATAACTAAGTCTTCTCTAAGAGATCGTTCGATCAACGCGACTTTCAAAACATCAAGAACATCAACAATGGAAGGTTTAGTCTCGTCGAAGTTCGTCATCTTATATAGGCTACAACATCAACTAAAGTGTGTCATTCTGCAGTATTTATATGTTTATACAAGAGTATGAAGTCGAATCGGCCACGAGATAACGACCGACAGTGAGCGATAATAAGGGATGCCACCACAGGAAAGGATTTCGGTGGGTCTGCGACAATAATTGTGGACTTTTATGAAGCCCTGTAGCAAAGGCAACTGGACAAAATCCTCCCAAGTTTGGGCCAAGTGTAGATTTAAGATGTGAGTTGCATTATCTATTTTAGGATTCGCATAAATGTATTCTCATTCATTGTAAAGCATTACAACAACAAAGTGCTGTTTCCAGGCTTATGAACAATTTTATATCGTTTGCATAGGGATTTGCCCCATTAAAACTATTACATGGAAATGGACCATATGAAAGTGGATATTAGGATAAAGAATATTACCCCATTCAACAGTATCCACCGTTCTCTCTTTAAAGGAGTTAGATTGCACCGGTTAAGAAGAAACAGACCCATAACAGTGAGAAATGGTATTGCCGCAGTTATCCGAGCTATTATTACTGGTATAATGTACATTATATGCTTCGCTATTGCTGCTTTTCGATGACATGTAGGAGTGTAGAAAACAAATTCCATTGCGATTTTGATCATGGCTCTATTCATATCTCGTTTATAAACACTTTCCGGTTATGAGAACAGCTTGCTATGATGTTGGATTTAACGGGTTTAGACGAAATGGAAGATGATTCAATTGGCTTAAAGCGATATCTAATTGTAATGTCGATCCATAGAATTATGAGAATGATTGAGATTAATGTCAACATCTAATGTGTACCATCGCAAATTTCTGAAGCAATCGAATAGTAATTATGTGTTGAGGCCTTCATGCCTTTTCCGGGTAAAAGTGCTATCGGGAATGGAACCCTCCCATGTAAGGGCAGGACTATCTTCAGACCTAAATGGTTGGCCTAACTGCTGTTTGTCCTGACAGCCAAGAGGCTCCAGCGCCCATAATAGGGCTTTACAAACCGGGTTACATGTCTGCGAAGGCCATTAAAAATGGCGCTACAATCAGTAGAACTTTTCCCCCTGTAACTCACGTTTACCAGAGAAGGCAATTGCTCGAATGTGGAGAACGCCGGAATAGTATGCCATCAACGCTTGACTTTCTTTTCTTTAGTTCTATGTTATTTCTGAGCAAACTCATCACGTCCAAACATCCGAAATTGGTTTCCTTGACGACCTCCTTCACTCAATGTTTGAATGTTTCCCCAATAGGTTTTATGGTTTAAAAACTAAAAATAATCGACTTAAGAAATTGTTTATCAATAGGAAAGATAAGCTTTGAGATAAAAATGTGGGGCATGGCATGAGGTGGCTGTATGGCGCTTCCGGTTATGTACACAAGTCATTAAGTTAATTGGTAGTCTCATAAGAGGCATAATTAATTAAAGTTAATTGTTATGCATGAAACTATCGGATTTATGACGACCACATAAATTAATAGAGGGATTAGAGTTGGCTTAGTAGTCACTTCAGACAAGACGTCTAATTGGCATTTCTCTGATACTATTTCGGTGAAGTTTCTCCGCCAAGGACTATCCATATTACACGTTTACTTTAAAAATTCCACCACAATAGGATTTGCTAGGTGCGATTAAGTTTGTCTCCTCAAATGTCATATACTTTTGAAGGAGTGGTCTTCATAATCTCTTCCTCGCAACTCTTAAAAGGATTAGATTCACTTAGGCCTAATCGTTGCTAGACAGAAATTAAGTAACTTTTCTCGTCAGAGAGACTGAAAGAGAGCGACCTTAAAGGAACTAATGACTGGTTAAGCAGACAATTGTCCTCGTAAATCAGACATTGTGCTCATACATCAGACTGGAATTATGAACAAACCACAGTTGGCATATTTATGCCTAGGCATGGAAGTCAGTTATTAATGTGGTGAAAACAGTTTGTACTGAAACGTGTTGCTTATGGATCAGGGATTGTAACGCAAGTTTACTCAGGCCAAACATCAAAGTACTTTTATTGACAGACTACTCTGTTAGTATGGACACATACTCAATGTTACGAAGAAGGATGAATCCAGATATCGACGATGTATACATTAAGGGAGCGGGTAGGGTTGACCATAGAAAGACATGGACGGCTTTGCCGGAAGACATGGATATTGTATAATGATTGAAGTCGGAGACCATGATATGTATTGTGGGGAGTCTGAGAAAAAGATGAAATAATTAGGTATTCCAGCTATAGTATGATATAAAGACAAGCCATGGAAAATTATTATAGAGAAGGAACAAGCGTTCATAACATTGACATCTCCTGCATCAGATTCAATTAGTCAATGATTCTTTTTCACGAACCGGATAGCGTACATGTGCATGGTCTACATAGGATTAAATTGAATTCAGACTGGTATCTGTGTTTGCTTCATACTGAAACAGCAACGTTTCTGCCCGATCTGAGGCTTTCAATTTATTGTGCGTGGGAGTTTTAGCAACTGGGAATTCAAAATCGAATTGCAAGAACAGCGATGAATCAGGAAATATGCCATTAGAGGAATCCTTTGGTCACGATTCCACGTTTCATGCCTTAAAGACATGGCTTGCGATACCTATCCTGTAGAGGCATGGAACCTTCATGTCAGAAGTACAGTCCACGTGGGGCTTCACACAAGAATCATCGCTTATGTGGCTTCTAGACTAGTAGTATAAAAAGGGGCATAATTACGTTTGGCGAAGGACAGTGAGCTTTAGTTGTGAGGTTTCTGCGACTATGTACCTATAGGCTTTTGTCATTGATGTTTATGTAAATTGTAGCTTTTCACATCAGAACACGGATGGCCATAGAAGCCATGGAAATATTTAGATTCTGGAATGATTATATTCCTCAGGCCTCATCAATATAGATCTGTATTCTTGAGATTGAACGACGTTTGAAAACATCCATGATAGAGAATGCGTTTTGGGGGGTTGTTTTTTTGTATTATTTTGTATTCAAAGTTACAAAAGACTCGTTATCCATCCTGGATTTTTTCGTGTAACAATATTTAAATATAATATTGGCGTTTAATGAAATAAAAACAACTGAGCTGAATGTAAGAAATCTCATCGATCCATTTTAGTATGACAAGTTCATTTCTCAATGAAACAGTTATACTCTCTTCACACAAATGCGTTTGTCGTATGCTATAATGTATTCAACACGAAGGAAAATAAAATACATATTCGCATTATCCAGAATAAATCTTTGTTCAGATTATGCTATTTCTAGCGTTGATATAATAGGCTCCTTTGCTCGATTATGAAGCTAGCGTTGCCCTTTAGATCGTGTTACTGCCAACCACGAGTCTGAAGAGTGATCACGCTTGAGCAATATAAACCTTTGGCTGTGGTCTATGGTTCGCTTTTCATATTCGGACTCAGTAGACTTTCGTGTAGTAGTCACATTTTGTGACCCTACGTATCTACATAGGAATATATGATGTGTATAGTGAATTCAACAGGTCTATCAAAGATGTAATACAACTGGGGAAGTTTGGCCTGGCTACTTGTATACAATTTCAGCTTCGGTTATGGAAGTAGATATCATATGTGCTCTTGCGTATGAAATGAAATATTGAGTCAAATCTTCTTAATGTAACTTCATTAGGAGGAGGCGATAAGGTAATTGATCTGGTTCCTATTACATTGGATCATTTATAGCCAAGTTTGGATTTATTACTCTAAGAAATAAGCCAATGCCCTCCCTCCTACTCGCATCTCTTATACTATAATAAACCCTTTATGATCCTGGCTAAACTGTCACGCTATTATGCCTCATCTTACTGGACTTTCATCTTTGTCACTTCATATTTGTCCTTAGAATCTTTTCAGAAAGCGATTTTCAATTAGCGAAATTGTGATCCCATTTCACTACTGTAGCCTGTTGCGCTTTCCCCGTACGTGTTCCATATAGCCTACATACATAAAGTCCTTGCATCGATGTGGATAGCTGAATAAAAATAAACTCTGCCTACATTATTTTATGTTGTACCGCCAACGTTTTAGTGCGATAAGTATGGATATAGGATGCAAGGGTGGGCGCAGGAGAAATATTTTAAAGATTTCTAAAGAAATGTGCTCGCCTATATTGGGAGTATAGCACCTGGCTGTGAATTCTAATCTTGTCACACAATACACGAGCGAAGAGAAATATGAGAAGGGAAGTATGATGGATGTAAGAAATATCTACGTTATGGTTGTATCTCGGGTATCTGCCACGATTTCCATGAATACATTGACAAGCTGGTCACTGAAAACCTACTGTTCGTTACCTTATAAGTTTGGCCTGCCTCAGCAATACATTGTAATGACCATCTGAGTATGTATACGCATATTTATATACCAAATCTACTTAGATGGTTAAGCATTGAAACCATGCAGATTTATGAAAAAATAAAATGTTTCAATGATACCATAGATATTTAGAAATGTTTATAAGTTCCCATGGTGTGTGGGATTCAGTCCCCAAAAGGGTCGATCGCCTGGTGCTACTCCGTCCTACATAGACATCTCCCTGGTATAGAAGCAGGGGTTAGATTTTCCACGAAGACAAATTACAGCGTGTTTTGATTCCATTGCTGTCACTGGGTATATGCATTGCCTCTACCCTTCAGGACCTAGTTTACAGCTTGCCTAATCTCGATTATTCAAATAAAAGCTATTATCAATCCTTGCTCTTCTCTCCGATGTATTTCTTCTGCCAATATCTGTGCACATATAGCCTTGTATCTTGCGCCACAGTATGTAGTAGAGCAGGAAAAAATCGGTCGGCCAAGCACCACCCAAATTCAGCTCATTTCCTAGAGGAACGTTGACATGAGGCCGAGTTGGACTCTCGCCATTAATTCAGCAGCATTGACAAAGCTAGCCATTTGAATTTAGATGAAGCCTGCCTCCGACACTTGGGGATTCCACTCCCTAGAGACAAGAATTCATCTGGTAGATATCACTTCCTCCGTACCAGGCATAATTGCAATGTGGACTTAGCATATCCTGCAGATATGAGGCCGTTTTAGCCGATGACTAGGCCTTTCCCGGTGCCTACCTCGCTCGCCTGATACTGCTATTAGATTGCATTGTTTCTTGCTCATTTCCCTTCGGCACATGTTGAGCAGACAGATCCCTCCGGCAGGTTGGTTCAGAACTACCTTAAATAGCTCTACAGTAAGTTCTCCGCGTTACATATAGGAATTCCATCCGAAGGCAGAGCCTGGCTTAATGTGCATGGACAATGATCATCGATCAGAGAGGCATTCTGGTGTATAGGTGTACATCACTTGGTAATGATTTCGGCCGGTTGTAAAAAGCATCCATATGGTGACAAAGCATTAGTTTAAGTGCATAGACTTAACGAGATACGCGGTAAAACATGCTAGTCTGATATAACCCTTATTTATATGTCACTTATTTAGACGCTGCTTGGTGGCTGAGCCCTGTAAAATATCACCAATACTAATTACGAGTTCTGAACGCACATGGGAGAGACATATTATGTTACTTAAATAAGTTAAATCGTAGAGGTCCGGGCTTGGTATATGACCACAGCAAGGCAACATTAATGAGGATTCATTCCATACAGGTTGTAGCCATACCGATTGATCACCTTCCTACCGAAGGCACTTTGAAGATTAATTGATAGATAATTTCCTAATTTACATCTAATCATCTCCTCATTCGATTCAGTCCCCATGTAGAGAGGGAGAAATGTGTGGGGTCTCCTTCTTCTTGTCCCATACTGATGAATCACATGAAGCTAGAGATTGAAAAAAATACTTTTATATCGTTGCCATGCCCACAGCTAGTGTTTCACGATGGGAATCCCTTTCGCCGATATGAGCGAAGTGAAGCGAACACAACATAGCAAGTCAAACGTGGGAAGAGGTACTTTATCATTATCGATAAAAGGAATTTTGTTATGATAGAATATTCAGAAATTTAAAAGAAAAGGTTTGAATTATTGATAGTTTCGACTTTTATCAATGATAAAAGATCAGAACGATATGGCCATCAATAAAGATAGGTTTGGAAGATATGGTAGTGGAGGTATAGAGATTGGGGGATCAAAAGATGGGGCCGATTATTAATGTATGTAGTTAAATATTTAGACAAAAAGTCAAGGATAAGTGGCGAACAATATATGATATATGAGTGAATGGGAATCATTAAGATGTTTGTATGCCATGTGTGAATGAGTTAGTGTGTCCTCAGGCCTGCCAAAATGACACCACTATACATATTGTAATGCATGGATCTTTAGCTTCCGCCTAACTTTTAAAACCCTTCATTCCACCGCTTCTCCCGCAGCTGCCGACCACCGTCGCTATCCAGCATAGAAATTTCAGTATTTTGAGAAAGAAAGCGTGAATTCCACAGCGGCGCTAATTAATTGTCGAGGAATTAACAAAGCTTATCTGGGGGGACCAACTGTGGAGCCGGTGCCTTTCATGATCATCCAAAACAATCGGAGCTTTGCTTCCGAGCAATACACTACTATCCCTAATTGAGAAACCTGTAATCTGTGCCGAAAGCATTATTCTCTTTACTAATAGATCATATCCTCTTTATTGTATAACCGTCAAACCGTATCAAAGGATTGGACGAGAAACTATAAATTCCTTCAGACAAACGAGTCGAATTAAAATCTGTGAGAAGTATTACTTGCTTTTCTTGGTAGGTTAATGAGCTATCTTGTTTCCGTATGCCTCCATGCCGTCGTGTTCGCCACCTTAATGGATTACAGTAATTGAATGTAGCGCTTCTCATTTGGTAAACCGATTCCACTTACAACCTTCCCCAAAGATAATGGCAAAATGCTTCTCTTAAACGCTGTCGAATCATCAGCACTTAAGTCAGCAAATTCGTGATCGGATAAAAATCATTTAGGAGGAGGAGAAGAGGAAGGAAAAGTTTGGCCTAGCATATTGGTGAGGTTGGAATGAAAATAAGTAGAACAACTTTTAAGCTTCCGAACTGTGTAACACTTCGGGCGAAGTTCGAAAGCGTTTTTAAGGGAACCAGCGCGAAATTCAGTGGACAAGGACGAAAAATCAAAGACATTAGTCTTAGCTGCATGGATTTAGAGACCCGGCACCGGTCAATATGGCCCATATGTCACTTCCCATAGTCCACCCAGACGCGAGGATACTTCTTGGTGAGGCCCTATGGACTATCGCAGGCAGATCTTGTACGCAAGCGACATTCAAATATGCAATAAATCGCCAAGGGATGTGTGAGGAAATTTCTAAACGCTCCCAGCACTGTTAGATTATCACTTTCTTAATGGCGCGCTTGTAAACGGCGCATTTCCGCACCGCAATTTCCCCTTGGCACCTCTTCCGGATGTGCCTCACATGGTCAGTGTAATCAGAATTTGATTGGTTGGATCGAAATCACGTGACATACTTTCAGATTACCAAACACGAGACCATCTCGATATCACAAACGTCCTTCGGTACAACACACGCGGTTGGTCGGCCTATCCTTCCTATGTGGCTCCTGCGATTCCAACCAGTTGCTCCTACCATAATTTTACAAGTGGACCATAAAGCACGGCCAATACGACCGCCTCTGGCCTTTGCCTCTTAAATAACCATTAAACACACGAGCATTAATCATAATTAAACTATCATTGAATAAATAAATACCCTCCAAGGCTTCCCAGCATACATTTACGTAGGTGTGTTTTAGCCTCATATATTAAATCACTGATAAATAAAGCTGTGATGTACATCATAAAATTCAGGACCACACTATTAACCGAGTTAATTTATAACTCGGCCGCTGTGGCTCAATGCTTTCCATTACATGAGCAGTTTCCCCGTGTTGAACTAATACCACAAGCCACGGTGCATAATAACTTTTGGCTCCAACGCTTAAAAGACCTCGAATGTGTTGGCCACGCCTTTTCAAATGTTGTACTCCTCTCATTCATATAGTCAGTGGCAAATCCTGCATGTATTAGCATTGCTAGCTCTGGGGAAAAGCGTGGAGAGACCAACAATGGCAATCAGGGAGATAATGCCTTCACTTGAGTCCCTCTATTCCTTGTTATATCAAAATATGCTACTGAAGGTGATGAAGTTATGCTGTCACTTGAGGACTAATTAGCTCCTTGGCCTCCCCAGAGACCGGTGCTAGGTGCGACCAGAACCTGAGTCGCAACCCACTTTCCATATACTACTGGCTGCAATCCATGCCAGCAATTACCGCTCGCTGATGTGTTGCCACCTCCTCCACCAAGAGCCAGGCAAAAATCCATGCTATTTCAGAAATCAATCCAAGGTCCAGGTATAAATATCCACTGGGAGGGGCAGAGACTCGCAATAATGCTCTACACGTGCTGTGAAGCATAATTATATTAATACTTTGTCCTTTATTAAAATGTTTTCAGATTTAGGATGTACAAGCACAGTCTTTTTAATTGTGTGGACAGTGAACCCATTTTAATGATTCTTTTCATAGAATTGACTAATAATGAAGATTTTGAATGGCTCCGTTGTAACGTTAGAAGTATGTACAGTTACAGTATGTTTATCAGAATATGGCGCTGAAAATACATGATTGTATTGTATTCATTTACTGAAACCCTACGCGATATTCCATACGATAAAAGGCATACTAAGGTTGATTAAATTCTGAGATTTAATTATTGTCTCAAGTTACCCATCTTCTATGCATTTTGCATGTTGAATCTATATCCAGACTGAATGTAATAAATATACCTTGAGAAGATCCGGAGGGATACCCTCAGCTGTGCGAAATGATCTGAGGGAATACAGAGGTATTAAATACAAACACATTTGATGATCGGTTTACATCCAATCAATACAACATAACAAAGCAATTGTATATTTTACGATGCTTGTTTATAGTGAGTTCTTCCTTCAATCTCCTACACCAGAAGTGCAATACTTGCAAAGCTCGCCAGATAAGCCTGATGTGACACTCTCAATAAAGGAGTGCACAACCTGTGAAATCAATCTGCGTTGTCTCCCCTGATGAGCCGTTGGCCCTTTTCACCCCGCCTCCCTAGAGTCAGGCCCTCGCTGTCAATACCATTCTACCTTTCTACAAAGCACTTTCCGCAGTGCGCAGGGATACACTATAGATGGTTGCGTATCCAGAAATCGCCTCCCCTGACCCGGATATACAATGGTGTATTGATCACGCATGCGTGATAGCCTACCAATCAGATTGCTCCGACGCTCATCACCTGATGACCGGTCTTATGGAGAAGGCCCATCATATAGAGCATATTAATCTTTATGACCATTTCAGTATCGCCTGTTAAAGCGAATGGCTCCCGGCATATAAAACATTCTAATGCTCTATATTGAGTTGCCCTTGGTTCCTTCTCTGCAATACGCTATTCATAGGAATAGAACTGCCAATCGTGTGAAACTCAGAGTATGTAGGTCTACACTGGTATCGCACGCTCTTTAAACTAACCTTACTCAAAGGTCTACACTGGTATCGTACGCTCTTTAAACTAACCTTACTCAAAGGATTTCTCTTGAGTAATATCTCCGAAAGTAACAAACACTAGCGGGGTTTCTATTTGTGTATATCGACTGGATATGGGAGAGTAATAGCCCCTGGTCACACATGTATACGGAGATAGACCATATTGGCACTTACAGAAGCATTTTATCTTCATGAGATCCAATCATAGGGTATTTGAGTGCATGTCAGGTTTACATTCCACCTTATGCGGTACTAAAAAGGGTTGCCTTTTGCAGTATGTTTGGATTAAGGAAGAAACATCGATCGTCCTGACTTTAAAGAAATATATAATGCGCCCCTTCAATCAATAAAACATAGTTGGTATTACTCATCATGTACATGCGTGATTAGTTTCATGGGGGGTGGGGTGGGGGTCTCTTTTGAAAATATCGTAACAAAGAGAACGACACATCCCTTGGCCAAGATCAAGTGCTTAATGTGAAGCTAAAAGGAATATTTTTAAAAGGCTAGACATCGGATCCGGAAAACATTTATCTGACTGACAATTCACCTTCTACATTTCTTTCTTCTGTCCTACATGATCTTTGAGAAAGTCTTGGGTCAATTCGTGTGTCATGACAGAAGCCAATTAGTTGGTTGGTGGGACTACTTCGGTAGTCCAATCAAAGGGCAACTTGTTGAATTAATATTTTGTCCCTTACATTTCCCATTTAGAAATATTGACAACATTATATAGTCCTCATGAATGTATTCATCAAATTGATGTCATCATGTCTAGATGTTGAGGTTACTTTCTTGAAGAGAGTCATAGCGATATTTTCCCAACATTAGTCAATGCAGAAGGTTGATATACCATTGGGTTGTAGGTATACTTCCTAAAATATACTTAAAGTTTTAAATACTATGGAGGAGCGACTGCCGCGCCACCTAGCGGTATAACATAATCACAACGTCGTCCATATTTTCATTAAATATTTCAAATTACTAATTACAATTACCACAACTTCAGTTCATCTTCTTCTGTCTTGAAACTCTGAAATCCAGTAAGCACATCACTGAACACGGCCATTTGCCTTGACAGCACGACTTCCCCGTCTAATGTAAAAGGAATGATAATGGCCGTCTGCTTCGAATTACTTGATGGCATCCAAGTCAACTATTAAATGACCGCAAGGACTGGTGAACCGCCGAAGTTATTATCATTTGATGATTACTTCGTAACTAGGAAGTAATATTGGCATGTTTTAGTTCGCCAATAAAGATTTGGCATTTCAGCTGGTGGCCGTTAGGTTTCCTGGTGTCATTCATTCAGGAGGGGGAGGGGCAATTGACGATGGTGATGGATTTCTCTCAACATTGTGGTCTTGAATGGGCTTTTCTGCTTAAACCATCCCTGTGCGATAAAAAGCTTGTATGGCGTTAATAAGATTATGCTTGGAGGCTTATCCGTTGGGAATTTGAACTTTAAACAAGAGTAGAAACATTGTTTTCCTGATAACAAACAGGACTAACTGAATCCAAATTTTGTCAAAAGCTGATGCTATTCACCGATCCACCGATCCAAATAATCGTAAACGCCGACTGATGAAACAGGACAAGTTTGTGTATCCTCATGCATGCAGAATATAGAGTTATATTTCCCGAGAAAGAACAGTGTTGTGTCAAGGTAAAATATAGTTTGGTAGTTCTGGACACCACTCACTGTAGCGAAGGCAAGCTGATGGTTGTCAATGTTTTCTTAGTGCAGAGGTTAATGTGCTTGTGTAGTAGTGACAGAGCCAAACTGTCACAACTTCAGGCCTCAACAACTACACTAAATGGGTTGTCTTTTTCATTCAGACCACATTGGAAGTCGGGCGACAAGGGAATTGAGGCGTGATCGCTTATGGCAGACTAACTATTCCGACGGATAGACTTGTCCATTCCCTGCTGGGGACAGTGCATGTGGCCTGGACAATACATGGTTCCCCTTTTGAGCGAATGAAAGTAAATGGTCGTATGAACTTTGAAATTAGTCTTTTTTTCATTTGCAGGCTCCATGCTGGACTATTTCTGTAGAAACCATTGTACAGAGCATATTTGCCAGGAGGAGGTCTACCATTCCCTAGGGGGCCATGTCTCTCTGCAGATTATAGAATAGAGACGTACCCTAATGTATCATATGCCAAGTCAAACTCATACTGAATGGCTAAAAATGAGGCAATTCAGTGGGTTGTGTTCGGGCCGCCAAGTGCTTTAATATGCCACAGCCAGCCTTCAACATTTGAACTCGTTTTTTCATATTCTTCTAAAGAACATCCAAATAAAGAAGTACTCCTGCTTTACAAACATATAAATTGAACCATGTGTGACAATGGATTATTTGTGTTGACTTTCAAATATGTCGGCTTTTTAATTTCCGTTTTACATCGAAGGACGTAAAGAAAACACAATGGCTTTGGGTCTCGGATAAGCTTATCTCATGACGACTTTCAATCTTGCAATATCGATGTTTTTACTATTGAAGCATTTCATACGTTTGATCCAAGTCTTAGGGGCTCCGTGGCTCATTGTGGGCGTATTACACTCAACTGATGAAGATTGATACAGCAAAGTTGAACCCTGACTAGATGTATGGCATATTGGCAGCAGTACCCACACAGTCGACGGTTTACAGTCCCTGGATCTGTTCAGGATCTTGTTCAAGTAGCCGGCCTTCAGCTACTCGGGCCATATAACCAGTACAGGAGTGGAGCAGGGCGCCACAATGAGCGTCACAAATTAAGTCTTTTTCAGGCATCTCAGGATCCATCAAGCTTGCGTGATAGAGCTACTGCAAGCATAGAAATCCCCCAGATAACCCGATTGTCTGTCAGACTCTGGCACTGGACAAGTTTCGGTGTCCATCCCAACACTTGTGTGGGGATGAAGTGAGTCATTGTGGCCAAGCCCCATGGTGCCGTACAGGCTAACATCTATATTGTAGGAAATCGCCCTTTATTTAACCGACTCCTGCTGCTGTCTTTGGCAGCAGAGTAATCATGTCTTAGTGACCATATACAGTTCCTACGGTGTAATTTCGTTGTTGTTATCGTAATTTCAAAGCCCTCTTTGCATTGCCTTTCTGTACTGTAATTTACTTAGAGCCCATAGACAGTAAATGATAGACTTGTATCAGACTTGAGCCAGCCTTATTCGACCACTGAGCAATGATAGGGAGATGGGAATGTATCCTTCAGACAGTCCTCTGACAGGCCACAAGTCTGCACCATCTCCCCAGCTTCAGGCTTGATACTCTGGTCTACATTCGCCTGGAGAATATGATATAGAGGCCCTGTTTTAGGGCTGATTCCGTCTGGGTTCACTCTGGCCAGGCCTGGTATTGGATACAATCAATAGGCGGGGCTGAACGCTGTCAGAATGATCGTGTGTGCAGTCACTTCACATATATAACCCTCCCTCCGCAAGCGTCCCCCTTTTCCTGATCTCAAAGTAACGTTGAACATACCACCATTCGCGACACCAATGGATGTATTCAATATGCCTTTTTATGCCTAGTTACTTAAAAAACAGAAGATACAAATCATTCTTTTTTAATAAAGCCGTATCACTGTGTCATAGATGTCTGTATAATAGCTGGCAGACCAGGGCGTTTAAAGTATATCAAAGCTTAATGGGCGAAAAGATCAATGCTATTATGTCTTATTTTAAATGTGTTTACGTCTTTAGAGCATGGTATATGGAAAGTATCAAAGTCATACCAGGTTCAGTCAACTAATGATAATGTGTTTGCAACCAATTACTGAGGAAGCAGACGACTTTTTCTCCTTGACAGGATGTTCCGTGCACTTTCTGGTCTTAATTACGGGGAACGCCCTAATCAAACTGCGGTTGAAAATGTCCGTCTATACTACCGCCGAATAACCACTCTCTTACTTATTGTGCTGATCAATGTTTTTTAGAATGAAATAGAATAACGAGTCTGTCATTTGTTTGTGTATGATTGTCAATATTGCTGCCTATAACGGCCATGAACTATAAGGTGTTCACATTAAAATGTTAAAGTCGTATTGTACATTCAATGGTTTGCAATATATTTCATTAGGCAATGATTTTGTTATCAGCTTGTACCATTACAGTCTTCAAAGCAACGTAGTCATCTTTAATTATGAGGAAAACACTTAGCCTACATCTATATCATAGGACAGCGTTTAAGGGTGATATGTGGGATGAGAACAAAGTGGCTTTTACATAATAGATCGTATACCACCGAATGTATTAAAGAAAACTGATGAGAGTAGGCTGACAACAATTTGGACATTTGCTTATCCCAACTCACTCAATCGAAATGTGAGCGTGCTAGATTATGAGCAAGGGCCCCAGTACGGACACTTCAAATAAAGTATAGGTCTCAGATGACTTTGAGGGTCACCCATACAATCCACTTCATCTGGATCCCCGGTACGTATGAGAAAGAATGATCACAGAACAGACAATCAGACGTCGGGGCAATGCGCTTATGCTTGAAAACATTGATAGGATTCTCGCGCTCGAACTCCTAGCTGACGTTCTTCATTTCAGGGTATTATTAGCTTATTCATGCGAGGAGCGAATGGAGATCAATAAATATATCCCAAGCCCGGTAACATTTGATATGGCCTTATAGCACCGAAGCATCTCGTCACCAACCCACTGAGTGTAAAACAACTCGGTCCATTCTGTCCCCTCGCAGAACCAGGAATATTAGTAATATATGGGGTGCCCAATAATCATACCAGAAGCATGTGAATGGCCAACCCTCAGCCAAATGAACCCTTCATAGGATCCTTGTCCAAAGTAAATACAATCCTTTCCCCACCCATGATCAATATCAAGATTCCGCGCATGGTTTTCTGACCAAGCGAGGAACGCCCAACAACTCATTTATTTCCGTCGCCATATATTGCAAAAGCGGTATAGGAGAAGATATCTAAATATCCTCTATAACTTCCCTCCACTTGGATGTTCTTCTGTGGTCATAAAGCAGGTTCTTGTTTGTATCTATTGGTTCAATGCCCTGTATGTATTGCCTGCTGTAGATGAATCACCCGAAACGCTGTCTCTCCATGTTATTATCCAGGCAAAGTAGAACGTGCTGACTGTCACCGGTCAGGCTGCGCACGCCGGTTAGACCTACTTCCGGGATAATCTAGATATATCATTATATATACCCTGGACGTCTAACTGACCCACAAGGACAAATGGCAATTATGTTCAGCATCATATATCATGGTATATGTCAATACTTCTTTAGAAATTCCCCAATAGACTCGACATAAGATACAAAGGCTGTTGATAGGCACAAGAAGTATATATATGGGTCATCTCATGGCCACAAGTTTGACATACTACACTTGTTGTCAAATATTACAAGGACCCTTAATAAATTAGATCGTAGAGTCTGTTTTACTCTAAGGTTAAATAAATACTTAAGTAAAAACAAAAAAGCCTACTATAGCAACATATCAGTTTCCTATACGATTCAATCTTGATAAGGGTATTTTTTTTTATTATTTATTCATTAATTGTGTATGTGTAAAACATGCATTAATAGAATACACCTTCACTTTGTCAACAATGGTCTTAGCATGAAGTTATAATAATGCAATGACCATCCGGGCATGTAGTTGCAATAATGCAAACAGCACTGCAGTTGTTTAAAGGGTTTAAAACATCTAAATGTACCCACGTTTGGATGTCCAATTGTTTTGTTTATAACCTCGAATAAGTTAATACAAATTGCTATCTGAAAATAATATGATATAAGAGAACACATTTCTAAACATTCATTTTTCTGAAAATCTAATTCTGTTTTGTCCCTTGTGGTTAATGCTATAGAAATGAGATGGTTGTGTTCCCAAGCACTGAGTAAGACAGAAGAATATTATAGCTTTGCAAAGCCTCTCAGACCGCCTTACGCATCCCCTTGTCTGACCACTATCTCGTAATGTAATCCTATTATGAGATAAAACAAGTCATGTCCCCGGCGAGCGGGAACAGTGTTTCCTGGCATGACATTTAGTTGACATGGAAACTCCATATGTTTCAGATGGTTATGAAGAGCTCGGCGTCGCCTCTCTGAAACTTGTATCTGCAGCAGCAGATAGACCCATGCTTAAACCCTATTTCCCTTATCATATATGCAGGATAATTAAATTGCCTTGACAGTGAGCGAAGTATTATAGGCACAAAATAAATTGACTTGAGGGAGTAGAATCTAGAAACCAAAGAAACGCTAGCAGAAACCTTAGTTGTAAGGACATCAGCAAGTGAATTTGTGGGGGGCGCAAATTGACCTTGATCGGGAAGGATTACTGTCCATGACAAGATATACCCGGTATTGCAATTAGTGTCATGGTATCAATTGCTATAAAACTCTGAAACTCTGCTTCCAGCCATCATCATCATCATGACAGATTGGGCGTTTGACAAAACATTTAGAGACAGGCTGTAATAATTGGATGTCGCAGGTCGTATACAGTTGCCAAAAACTGGCAAAACAAAGTGTTCCACCTAAATCGATAATGGGTGATGACCGCTTCTGGGGCAGACACAGCTTAAAACAATTTGGCAAACTCATCGGCTTCAATTCGATTGTGGCAGCCAACAGTTCTATATTTTCTACTTCACTATACTTTTTATTTTGTGTAGTAAAGTTGGGTGATAGATACCCCATGCAACTTCAGCCAAGGTTTTCCCATCTCGGTAGCCAAACGTACAATGTCATGCCATTCATGACAAAATAATGCTTTTAGAAGATCACCAACAGATGTCTCATGTGATGAATTTAAGACGTTTAGTTCAGGAATACGAATGGCAACTATTAGCCTAGGGTTACACACATAAGCGCCATCGATAAGTACTGGTTATTACTAAGTTGTCCTGAAGAAGTCTCTCTATCAGGCGGATCTACGAGGCTAATATCGGTCAAGGCAGGGTTGCACAGGGGTATAGGAGTGACGGTCCTGGTGGGATAGCAGTGACAGGGGTATTTACTCATCTCCCAATGGAAATCAAGTGCCACTTGTAAGCCTCATTAGCGAATTACCAGGCGCTGCATCTGGTTCCCATCTAGCCAGGCTTACAGAAGAGATAGCGTAGCCCTATCGCTGTGTTCCTTCCGTTTGTCTGCCTTCTCAGTGGACCCATTCATTTCGCCATTAAATTGACATCTGCTCGGCGAAACGTCGGTTCGTGTTTTCTTTACTGAGAGGCTTGGAAATAGCTATAGATTATTCGGGGTTTGCTTTGGTGTATCGTGTTTTGGAATACGAGAGCATGCATGAGTCATTCTGATGAGAAACTTGCCATATTATATTATAGAAAGACCCCCAAAGGGATTGGTCTGGGAATCGACTCCCAGTAGAAGGAGGTAGATTTGAATGCAACGTATAAAATGAAGCCCATAATAAGAGTGAAATGCTAGTTGCTGACACAACGCTGGACTCAGCTGGATGAAATGAAACCCATTAGGACATGCTTTGTCGGGATGCTTTGTCAGTTCATCGATAAGAGGGAACGGCATAACTGGCGCTGGGAGGTATATTATACATGAGATAGCATACCAAGAGGGACCTCATAGAGCAGATGCCAGCCACTCCCCAATCATTACTCATCATTTATCATAACTTGTGAAAAAAGGATTAGTTAACAGTGCCTGTCACACCCAACGATCCAGAGCTACAGCTTTTACCGTCGTTGCTCAACCTATACCAGGCTCTCAATAGGCAGTTTGCTCCGTGATGGATGGAGAGAAAGGCCAGGGGTTTCATGTTTCCAGCCAATTTTCTCAGGACGTCTATCACACACCATCTTCTGCCAGTCTTGTCCCGGCATATCCAGCATATTAACTCGTACAAATCACCGGCCCGGTGTATACAGCGAGTCAACTTCTTGGACACTTTGTTTTCATAAGTGAGTGAAATAGACAAACTTTTACCCCGACCCCTGGTGACTTTCCCGGAGACTTTCTGCTCGATCCTCTGTAACGTTAAATCATCGCCACCCTATTTATCCATGTTAATCGACATTGCCAGTTTTACTTTCCCTTCTTTCTCCTTTCTCCCCACGCTGGGAATTTTTCAAACATCCTGCCGTTTTTGTTGTAATTGACAATGCCAGACAGATGACATTTCCAACTCATTTCACTGACTAAACGAGTCGTTGACTTGCATATTCCATCCAGGGAAGGAAACATCTGTGGAAATTCGGTTCTATAGGATCATGTTATCCTAAACGTTTTTTCTATTGCATGTTACATGTGCAATTTCGTAGTTTGAAATGCGAGTAGAAAACATTTTATTCGAGAGATGAAGGGAATTTTCTGAAAGGATAGTACCCCCTCTCTGAAATCGAGACGACCTTTACTCCTCCATATCTATCTGCTTCCAGGGCTTAGGGACGATATGGTCTCTGATCACTTCCGCTTGAGCTTCTGCGCATGTCATCAGCATGGCAAGCTCACGTGACTGAGCAATTGGTCCATTTCACGCGCGATAGGTTAGTCTAGATATCAGAGGAAATCTTGTCGATAAGGAGGCTGGACCGGGCGGTCAGTTTTGCGATTTGTTGGTACGCAGGTTTCTTTTTCACCAATGCTCTCAGTGGCTAAATGGGGTGTGTATGCACAAAAGCACTGGCAATGCAGGCGGCCCCACTCGAGCCTGAAAGGGACAGTTCACCTGGGCAACATATAGCTATGCTCCTTGATTGACGGCAACTGTTGGACAGCCATTATTATCAAACATGCATACTGAGAGGTCAAGGCAGCATGGTTCTTCCCTTAGCTTTCCTGTCGCCGTCTCAGACTGTGTTAAGTATTTAACAGACGTAACAGTGTGAGTAATTGTAAACATCGCCTCCCAAAGACCTAACTGTAATTGATAACAGTTTTTCTTAAAAATGCTCAAAAGGGGAGAGGGATGTATGTCGCCTCAAAGCATGAGGGGAAATGATTAAATTTTTCTAGACGTCATCTTTTTGAAAAGTATGATGAACTATTTCCTACACCTTTAGACCACACACAGCTATCCATAGTGACATTCCATGAATGTAGAATGGCCCAATAGCTTTTTACTTTAAGCTTTGCCTCCGTCGATCACTGTCACAAGGACTACAGCGTGCTCTGTCCGGGATTATGCATTGTGACAGACATAATCTAGGCGCTAAATCGCGTGTCTATATATCATGGTCAAGTCACCAATTCCTATGTACCTCGGTTAAAATGGTGCTACTGACAGATGTCAGACCTCCACAAATTGCACCAAACCCTGTCCGTATTTACAGATGAGATGCTGGTGCTGGTCTATAATTGGCAAGATTAGGGCCCTGGTGGAGCCGAGCCAACTGACTGCTTGGCTAAGTCCGACCAGCCGAAGCCAAAGCAGCGTCGCCAACGTCATTCCTCGTTTGAACGTGATCGGATGAGTCTTATTCACAATTCACAGCCATGACGCCACCACAATGTAGCCGATACGAGCACCTCTTCTAGATTTGCTCTTGAAGTAAGGACCTTGTGACGTGCTAAAGGAGAAATAAACGGTTTTAGACGGTCACTCATTCGGCATCGATTCAACTCCTGAGGAATTGGATTTTCTTCAGCGGCCTGGCTAAAAGCCTGGAATGAGACGACCATGCAGGGGGTGGCCACACCTGGGCTAACATCCCAAGTGTCAAAAAGTGTATGCAATGACTTCACCATTAGCCAACCATTCGATGCATATATGCATTGGATCCTGCTAAATTCAAATCTAAGGGCGTTGGACTGCGAGATGTTTTCTCTGGTCAAAACCAAGAAGGTTGGCTGGACCTGTTCCCTTTCAATATCAAATTAAAGTATAGAAACCCCTGTTGATTTCCTACAGTATAGCCCCAGGAAGGATCCATTTCGTCCTCTATTTCTAGCAGCAGGTCTAGAGGGTGTTTATGCAGAGAATGGTTCCGAATGTAAGCCTAGAACAACATCCGTATTGTATTGTTCAGAGCGTATTGTGTAACACCCCTTATGTCATTTTTGCAGCAGTGTAGCTAGTTAACAGGGGCTTTTTGAATGATCTGCTCTGAGCCGAATAAACCGCTCCATTTTCATTTTAAGTAAGTAATGTATCGCGTAATATTGTATTCTTACACGAGTAATGGAAAAAGATAAAAAATGATAATGATAATAATTAATAAAATATCTTTCCTCTTGATGATGAGTTATCAAGGTATCCAAACGGCCCACCCAGGTTGGCGTGGTTTTTTCATCTATTTTCAACCGACTCTATCTTAAAGATATTTCAGCCAATTAGTGCTATATACCGGAAATCCGAAAGTCTTCACTCCAGCTTTAGATATATCCTTTGCCCTGGTAATATGATATTTGCGTAGAGAATTCTGGCTCGGCTGATACTGTGATAGCATCTATTCATCATCTACTCTCATTCCCCTTCATTCTCAGGTAAATACGAGCGTGGGAATCTACGCCTAGGGTACTGGAATACCTCACGGGTATGTTCAACAAAGGTGAGGTCAGCACATTTTGGCAACTCGACTCTCTTTATGGGATCTCTATATCTTGGGATCTTGTGCTTATGATAGGGTTATCTTGTTTTACTTTCCACATTATAAGTACATGTATAAGAGAAACGGTAGATCTCAAAGGTACCCTCTTCGTACTTGTTAACGTTCCCCAAATTCGCAATAACTTAGAAGTATCAGGAGATGTATTTCGTGAGGGGGGTATATAAGACCCTCTGGTTAATGATAGAACATTCTTTTTTAGTCTACAAGATAATATATGGACTTAGAAAACATTTTTACACATAAATATTACTGATACGGGTATATACATGTTTATGTCTGGGATGATTTGTTAAGATGAATTTTCCTAACAGGCTCGAAATGTAGCGTCGTTAAGGCATGATTTATATAAACAGAATCCTTTGCTGTGGATCTTAAACCCCGAGAAGGGAACATCCTCGTGGTTTGCCATACTGGGAAGATAATTCAGAAAAATACATAAATATTCGTATTCTAGTAGGACGTACCAAAATATATCTACACCTCCATACTCCATATGGGAAGAGGAAATACCTAAATTGCTGCGTTTATCGGGGATATTTCTTTCTCCTTCATCATGAAAGTTACAATGGCATTGGCCCATAAACACAAACTGAACATAGTTTCCTCACAAAAGTATGTGATTATTTCCCAGCCATACTAATTTACTCATCGCTCCAGTTTTATTGGAATGATATATAAGATACATTCACCGCTCGTTGCGGATTATGACTCGACTTTATGGGCAATTACCATCATGAAAGCGGTTGCACAAAATGACTCGGCAGTTATTCGCGTTTTACCACGAAAGAAATGTATTCAACCGACCTGCATTACATCTCCTAAATGCCCCACTGCCTTCAATGAGTGAAAGAAGGCAGGTTGTGTTGAAGTTTTAAATCGGAATTACACTGGCCTTTGTTATACATTGTTTTCTGCCATTGTCGCACATTCATCACTGGCAGGAAATGATACGTCTCTCCAGCCAATCCATGCCTCAGCAGAACTCTTTAGCGTTGATTTATTTAGAACACTTTACCTATCCCCCAGGGGGCTTCCAACAAACTATGCATTAGAGACGAATGCCAATGATGTAAGGTATAGACTTTCTTATAACGTTTCCCCCAACTAAATGATATCGCATTATATTTTTTCACCATTAGTGTCAGTCACAATCTATTCATGAGTATAAGTGCTAGCCCTCGTGAGTTGCCATGAGCGAAGCGATACGTTACTTACTGAGGCGGAGTAGCCTGACATATGCTGTACATGTACATGTATACGCGCCGGTCGGTCTCGGCATGCCCCATGCCACTGCACGAAAGGTGTCCAATAAGCTAAGGGATTTGCGCCCTAATTGCCCAGTAAGGCTGAGGTTATTTACTAACAATTTTCGAATCCCTTGGCGTTCTGCGTAATACTGTGATGGTTCAACCTTCGTCCTCAGGGTAGATTATTTCACATCCCTTAGATAAACAACTTCAATCAGCCTCATCTCAAGTAGATAATTATGTTCATTTTGGGATAGCGTATAATGGTGGTCATTGAAGTAGTATATTGGTATTTATTGCTTCAATTGTACTGGTAAACGATCGGAGAACTGACTAAAAGACGAATGATATATATGAAGCTCATTATAGACCAGATAAGTCCTATTCATAATGGTCTTTATCAGCCGGCAATCTAAACTTCTCACCTCACCCACACAGAAATGGCGTTTACATTCACTTTCTGAAACACATCGACGAGTAGGACTATGGAGATGTAAGAAGCTGCCTAGAAAATGGCAGCAGTAAATGGGGCCTAAATGGAGTTCCCTCCCTCTCTTTCCACAGTAATCAAGATGGCATTTGCGCACTTGGATCAACAGGATCGCCACAGGATCGTAGCCTGGGGACAGCCAACATAAAAATAGGAGTTCCATCTTCGAAGCACCTGGTGCCAAACGAGAGGACGCTCTCCTCCCAATATTGAGGCCAACAGGGTTTGTTTGTGATAGCCCATAAAAGGGTACTATAGCAAATGGTCGCTTTCAATATGATAAGTCTAATGGCGCCTATTTTGTAATAGTAATATATCAACGCTTGTTTTTACCATCTAGAAAGTAGGGTCACTGGAGGTTGATGACAATTTTATAATTAACGCATTGCAATCCGGTTCTTTCTGCAGCAAATAATTTCCGTTCATCATGAAGAAAAGTCAGATGGGATATTAAAGCTGAATTCTCAGCTATTATGACAAAAATAAATCTTGCCAAATTTGGCCATATTATGACATTATGACCTATATCACTGCATTTATCAATATTCTGCTGTTGTTATACGTGTACGCAAGCATTTTGAATCCGAGTCGGCCGAGACAAAAAGGCCGCCAATAATAAGTAAAACCATCGCAGAGAAGGACCTCCACGCGTCCCCGAAATATAAATGTGGAGCCCTGTAGCAAAAACAACTGGACATTATCCTCCAAAATCTTGGTAAAATAAGTCTTAGATGGGTTGGAACGGAACAAAAGTAGAACTTATTTTGTTTCTGACCAGCGTTAACACAGCACTGAGAGTGCAACTTTAACTAAGGGGAATGAGTATCGGAAACCATCTTTATAGATCCATGACTGAAGTAAACATCATGAACCCGAATTGATTCCATTTGTGTTCCTTGCGTAAGGGCAATATAATTTCAACATGCATGTGATTGACCTTGGATAACCTGTACAGCCATGACGATGAATTTGCACAAGTAAGTACATGTATGTGAAACCAGCTATATATGACATTTTGAAGTCTCAAAATAGATTTATTCGTACCGATAGACACCAAACCTTCCAACAAACCAACCCACATCAAATACCAGGTCGAGACCAGAAAATTTCATGAAGATTTATATATCAATAAAGCATTTTGTTCTATTCAAGCGGTTTAGTATGTTATTGTGGTATCGAGAGTAGTATACTAGATCGGCTGCAAGTATTGATTTGACATAATGTAATAAAAACAATACCAGTGCTTGTTCAACCATGTAATAACGCCAGAGGTTATCCCCGCCACCACCTTTAATGTCACTGACTGTTGCCAGTTGCTTTTGTTCTGTCGCGGCCGATTAGTGCACGAACTATATTACGAAATCTGAATCTGTTTCCTGGATTCCATTGTATTTGTTCATATGCCCCAGGATTATGAGAAAAATAAGCCGTCGGGAAAGGAAGTTTCATTGTTTATTCGAACTGAAATGGCAGCGCCCCAAGCAAGTGACTGTGAAGCTTAGATATTTCTAATAGGCAATGTTCCAATGAATGAAGCCATCCTGTTTGATGACATGTCCGATACTGTGCTTTCCTGGCCCTTGGCTCTATTGGATCTTATCTGAATTGGAATGTCAGCATCTGCATCATTATTTTGCATTGGAGATATTCTGCCCCTTTAAATATGAAGGCTTTAGTAAGCGGTTTATTGTTTCTTCATGCTTCTGAATTATTACATGGCTACCATTTTACATAAACCCTTGCATCGACTTTGTTTCCCCTTCTGTGCACATTTAGTGCCAGTTGCGCATGATAGATGATCATATCGAAGACTCAAGCACTTGATATCTGACATAGTTAAGATGACGATACCACACTCAGCATGACTACATTATCGACATAGAGCTTTTTAGCTGGCCACATGTATTGACATAGGCTTATGTATTGTTTCCCGTTCGGCTGACCGAATATCAGAGCCTTGTTGACGCTGCAGATCTAAAGCAATAGGTTCTCTCCAGAGGACTAAGTGTGGTATTGGTCCAGTATGCCATATACAGTTCCTTTGTACGTAACTATTCGATATTCAATTTCGGCAATGTATTAAATAATCTTGATATGCTGCAGCTTACTGACTACCGCAATGTAAAGCAATCCGACGATGTTACAATATCTGGAGATGTGAATCACACATTATGGAAATCTGCTGAGATGGCTTCGCCGAATGTCCTCTGACGGTAAATCAGTCCTGAAGTATGCTAGCAGGAGTTATGAATCATATTAGGGGTAACGCCCTCAAAAGTCCATAGTGATAAGGGAGTCTGTTCATTTTGCGTAGGAAGCGAACGGGAATTCATCCTGATCTTAGATTCTGGCTGGCCTAAGTCAACAAAGCCTGTGGAGTGGTTTAATTGTCACGTCTCATTACTTGAGGACAAATATTGAGGCAGCTCAGCAAGTCTATGATCAGGGGGTCTCAACATGAATAATCTCAACGAGAAAGCTGGCAGAGACTGTATGGGGAAAGATCGATTTGGTTGTCTGATGCAAAAGACTTGGTCGGTCCCCATGGTAGGAGTGTTGAAGCGATGAGGAAAAGAGACCAAGATAAAGAAATGGAAGAAAGAGGGAAATGAAGAATGGAACGGTTGAATTGACGATTAAAGGGAAGTAGATTCTTTATAGTATTCTTTATCATAGAGACTTGAATTGCAGCTCCCTCTATACTCTGTACCAATATTCTGGGCCCCTGCAGTAGATAAGGATGAGCGTAGAAGTTATCATATAGGTTGCAAGATAGCTGGACAATGTAAAGCTTAAGTACCGTAACCGCTCGACAATGGCCGTGTAAATACTTAGCGTTTTTATCCAGCCGAATTAACCCCATATCCCATAAATATTTAGAATTATTTCTATGGATGATGCTAGAAAGACGATTCTTAACTCTCTATGGTCCATCAAGGCTTACTGATTAGATTTGACCATATCGATTTAAGAAAGTATGCTCTAACGACTCAAAACCATCTTAGTCTTTATCGATTGTGAGCATGGGTAATGGCTTTACTCATGTCCCGAGGGTAATTGACTTTCAGTATAGCTGTACTATTAGTTGTGCACGTTAAATATAAAAACTGAGCCTTCTTACATAAATTATTCGAACTGGTACGGACAATATAAGCCATAATTGGTCAGCATAGACTGTAATGAGCTTCCTCATTTAAGCCACTAATTTCCAGTCCTACAAAATGTTATGCACATAAGACATTGACATTACCTCTAAACAGAAATCTAACAACGATCAGAATCTGTCTGCCTTATGAAAACAAGCATCCCCATCTGTAGATCTGTCGTGAATAGTCTAAATTCGTGAACATGTATATATTATAGGATTTCTATTTAGAACAACTCGAAGCAAATACATTGTGAATCAATATAAATTTGCCGATGTTGGTCTAAAAAGCTTTGAGGTATTTTATAATCTTTCACTAACAGGCAAGACAAGACAAAACCAAGTGTATCTTTTACCGTTTTTATCTCCAAGCTACACAGCAGGGTGTTATATTTCTTAGAAATAGCAGTGTGACTAGAATACATATTCATAGGCAATCATTCTTTCTTCCCTGCTCGTTGCTTTGGTTTGTTTCCGAAGTCCAAGCCATTTGATCAATACGGTAATTACTGTCCAAGCATGTCTCATGAAAGATGAGTTGCTGACAAAGAAAGAGTTTCGGCACCGTCCATATAGTTGCAATAACACTTTAAGTTGTTTGGCAACCGTGGTAAACGTCTCGCTCTTTCTCTGCGATTGTCCTTGAAATATAGATTACCACCAAAAAGAGAAAAGCATTCTTTACCGTGGACGTCTTTGTTATAATTGATAACTTCCGTAAACAATTTTCTGGTCTGAAGAAGAATCTTGCCGCCGTGAATTCTGAAGCCATATTACAACTATACAAGTAGATAAACATATATAGCAATATAAACGACCACCTATGTCTTTACAATATCGTTGTCTTTATAATTAATATGCCATTGACATACATCATATATAGAAAGATTTAAACATCAAGCTCGTTCAATAATCAATTGAGATGAGGTTTTAGATGTTACATCATCTGGATGTAATGCTGATAATCTCAAAGTCTCTGTAAACGATTTTAAAATTTCATTTTATTCAGCAATGCGTTCCAAAATTAGGCACTGCTCTCAGTAATCGATGGTCACTTAAAAAGATGGTGGTGATAAAAGTTCAAATAATCAAAATTGAAACTCTCAAATTTTCCAGGCATAAATACTAGTAAGATTCACATTTTAATGACTTTTTGAAATGTAGCGACCAATGTTAGAAGGAATAGTATTCCAGAAGGAATTATGAGAAGGAGAAAACATGAAGCAATCAGTTGAAATGAAGCAGGCAAAACAATGTTCCGGTTGCGCTTTCTGACCCGTTGCATGCAGCTAAGGTTTTGAAGCAAATGGGAATTCTGTACTTTCTCGATGAGTTTGTTGTGATGTATAAGCAAAATGCTCCGAAGATACATGTGGCCATAGCAGTAGAACCAACACTGGTTTGCGATGCCAAGGCTACGTTCATCCCTGGCTATTTGTCACTTTCCTAAGGTCATCTTAGGTTCAGACATGGCTTCTAACATATCTAGGATTGGCCTTACCAGCTAAGACAGCTGTGGAAGGCCCCGGGCAATACTAGCTCTACGTTTTAGCCCCGACAGCTGAGCACACATCAAAACTTACTTTAACTACACATCCCAGATCGCCAATACCGAGGACATTGCCGCTTCAGATAAATAGAAATATCATACAGAGCATGCTTGTTCATCAGTTAAACACCTTGGGCCACGCCCTATATATTGGGAGAAACACGTTTTGGGTTTTTGCCTTGGCCCAGGAATATTGCCTTCGTTTTAGGTTTAAGCTTAATCATATAAAGGAGTCCCTATAGTTTTTTCGAGTCTTGAACACAAACCTGCAACATCGTTCCCTCGCAATAGATTTCAGTTGTGAATCCTGCGTTGACAGGCGTTTCCGGCCCGCTAGATATTCGCCCAAGTACCTGTTGTCGCCGGCTCTCTCATCATGAGTATTTCTGAACCTGTCCGTGATCAGCAATAAATCTGGTGTGGTTAGCAAAAGGAATGAAATAATCCATTTAGAGGATGAAATGTGGTGATTAAAAACCTTTTTTTGCTGGTTTGATAATGGAATCTCGGTAGCTGTGTTGTCAATATTCTTAAAAGCATTCGGCGAGGGCTAGGAACACCATCTATCGGATGTGCGTATCCGCTTCCGCCATTTCAATCAATGCAACAGGAAGTGATAAGATTGAATGCTTTCTTCCCATAGTTGAGGGTATACAAGCATGTGGTTACTCAGTGGAATCGCCTCAATACTCTAAGTAAAGAGGTTTTTGTTTCTTTCTATACATTAACGTAATGTAATGCATCACAACAATAATTCTATTTCCTATTACAATTGTATATTGAACTGATGTAGGCGTTGGCTTGACATATTAGACGAAGGGTACAGGAATTGGAGAGTTACTGGGCCTAGTCCACTAAGGCGATTCTCATGCGATTCTTACGGAACTTAGTGGAAAAGGGTCCTCTGCGGCGCAATATCGCATGAAACTCGACTTAGTGGACCAAGACCTCAATACTTGATAGCATGTACTTATCATTCTTCTAGTAATATAGTAATGTAACACGCCATTTTCGCTTAACCATGCGTTATCCCCACATCACCAAAACGTGACATTGTAATTGAATGATGCCAGTTTATGAAGAAACAAAGTTATATTTTATGTGTAGGCTTTTTTACCACGGAGGTATATACTAGTATAGACTATAGACTCTAGATTTCACGGACTATCCTTGGTTTACCCATGGCTAATCCATTTTAAAGGCATTTGCCACAAAATCAATCTCCTCTCCAGCGGTTGAATCCTAAGTAGGCATATACCACTCTGAAGTTACTATATCCGTTATGAAACGCGTTCCAAGTGCTTCTAAGTAATATCTGGTTCCTTTATAATTTATATGAATCAGAGCATACAATTTCGACATCTAAGCACAATATGACATTTCCTATCGCCGCCACATTTTAAATTGAGTTTGAGTTTAGAATTTCTTTATTCAGGAAATATATTACATCGGTGGTGCCTTCCTCAGAAAGATCCTGATGTACTATACACAAAAGGTCATAGATTAATAGAAATAATATTAAGCATAGGCAATAATCAAGATGGACATAAGTAACTTATATTATTACATTATTACAGTAGCATAATGATTTCTCATAAAATACATCCATACTACCGCAAATTAATTATTTTCATTCTACACCATCAATATATGATGCACTCTCTGTTTAGTTGTTTTTGCTTCAATTTCTTGTGCAATCATATTGACAGATCAAACGAGATACATATAAGGATTGACTTGGCTGTTGATATTTTCCAGTCCACTTTTCTTTGGGACTTACTTGCCTAAAATAACATATACAGGACCCTTAAAAATGGTTGCGATCGGCATCAATAGTAATTTAGCTCGTTCCTCGTAGGCTCCGCTGCTTCAATCCCTCCGGAATGACAGGGACAGCGAAAGCTTGAGATGAGTTCGATGGGGGATTTAGCTCGAATCAGGAGGACATCAAACGACCCAATCTTTCCCGGCGCAGGATCAGTAAGGAGTAGAAGAAAGCCGATTTATAAAAATGCATGTATATACGGGGAAGATACATCAGCACTGATAAGCTAAAGTATCTATCGTTTCATGCATATCCTCCGGTATATAGAGAGATCGATCTCAAATGGGAGTCATTGTCAATTGCAACCGTTTCCGAAGGACAGACTCGTTTCTTTTGCATATATCAACCAGATGTAGACCTACATATGTATTATAATAGGCCTATCATACTCTGAATGAAGTCCGAGACAAAAGTCGACCAAATATAAATGTGGACTTTTCTGAAGCCCCTGCAGCAAAAATAACGGTAATTTTGATAAAATGACTTGTAGACGGGTAGAAAACGGAACAAAAAGAGAGTTCATTTTCTTTCGGCCTATTCCACTTCAAATCCGTGTATAAACATAAGACAGCAGC
Organism: Sthenelais limicola; assembly: GCA_942159475.1. Lineage (NCBI taxonomy): Eukaryota > Metazoa > Annelida > Polychaeta > Phyllodocida > Sigalionidae > Sthenelais > Sthenelais limicola. Next base: position 48,631,346 of record OW804096.1, on the reverse strand, counting down.
AAGATATTGGCAGTTTCAGTCCCATAGATGGGTAAATTTAGTAATATTGCTTTTGTGGTCATAGCTGAGAATATAGCTTTAAAGCTGCACTCTCAGTTAAACCCTGCCCACACACAGCCGATTTGCCTCACAATTTCCCCCCGATTTGGGTCTTCCGATGAATCCTAGGATTTCATTTCCAATCCTGGTTTATCTTATTTCAAAAACATAAACCAGGATTTGAAATGAGATCATAGGATTCATCAGGAGACCCAAATCGGGAGCCAAATCGGCTGTGTGTGTCCAAGGCTTTAAAGTCAGCAAAAAAAAACAAAATATTTTCTACATTTTCTTCCATTATTTCCAACACATCTAAAAGTCATTTGACCGAAATTATGGAGGATTCTGACTGGTTGTCTTTTCTACGGGGCTTCTAAACCGTCCTTATTTTATTTGGACGACCCACTCGTATCTTTTTCTATGATGACTTCACTTGTTATCGCCCATCGGCAGCTGCTTTTGCTCGGCCGATTTCGGCCAGCAGAATATTGATAAGTCCAGTCCTATAAATCATACTATGAGTACATTTGGTAAGATTGTCTTTGTCGCCATAGCTGAGAATCCAGCTTTAAGTAGTGAATAGGTAAGCTTGATGCAATATTTCCAAACGAAGGCAAGAAGAACATGAGAATTATTTAAATTGTTACGAAGCGTTGAAGACAGCCAGCAAATTGAATTATGATACATATAAAATATACGGAAGACAGTACTCGCAAAGATTCATTTTATTCCTTACTTATGAAAGGAGCAAGTTTATGCCTTTATTGTAGAAGGCAATTAAGGCTTTCTTGAACCGACAAAGCCATAAAAGATCTTTACAAGATGGCAATATTACCGCACGTGCACCTATATAGAGCCGAAAGTCCCAAATCCCTATTATCCTGATCATAAATCCTCCAAAAACCTGCAATCAGGATTAAAGGGAACATGAGCAAATATAATAATGTTGACCGAGAACATAATCATTTTGTTGCCTCTACGGAAACGACGTAGAAGACACCTCTATATATATATATGAAACCGCATTTTTACTGGTCACTGACCTTGAGAACATGGGCAGGCTAAATGTAATTGTATTGCAGCCAAAGACAATGAAAATAGAACAGTTCAGTTATTTACAAGCTACAAATTATGTGGAATGACTTACCAACAGCTAGTAGCTCGTAAATTACATAAATAAGCAAGACTACTTCACCATTATTGATATAATATAATGATATTATACGATGAAGTTCAGCAGGATCCAATGTAATTTATACTTAACGATTTAATTGCTGTCCATGGATAAAGGGCTCTAAGCTGGTATTATTAGAAGAGAAACGCACAAGATGATGGAATACTAATACTGATAATACTCTGAACATTTGACTTTGAAATAGTCAAATGGAATTATCCAACTGTACATACTGTTATTATAAACAGATTCGGAAAAGGAGACGTTTGCATATTTCAACACCCTTACCCAGGTAATCACTCTTCATTTTGTTAAACTGTTGAATTGTTATTACACTTTGACGAAATAAGAGATTCGATATCTCTATATATAGTGGCGTTGGGAACGCGATACCTTTGTTGTTTTGTTATCTATTTATAAGCTAATGGATACGTCCAAGACAAAGTATCTGTTTAACTGTAAAAGTATATATAATAATATTATCTTGCGGATGTATCGAGCATAAAGTGGGAATAATCTATATATAACACTATGTTAATTATACTCTACTTTCCTACTGGTTAAAAACTGCAGGCAACTCTACTTGAGCACTGGTTCACGCAGGTAAAACCATATGTTTTGACACAAATAGGCTCGATATCTCAACTATACACCAATCCTTTTATTTTTAGCTTCTATATCCGAGAACTCCTTCTACAGTCAGTCACGATTCAACCGAACAATCGACTAGAAATCTTGACTGATATAGGAGTCCATGCTTATTCAATACGAATTGAATAATTGATGGCAATATGAATAAATTGATGACTATATAGATAGATAGATAATTTTAATGTCCCTATTGTAGTCTATAATTGGTACAATGGCCACAAGGATGTGGGTAAGGAAATATGCAGTGATGTCATTCGGAGATAGAATTTCAACTAATGGGCCAAATATAATTCCATGCCTCCTCAGGATACATGTATGCTTTTATTGGATGATATTTCATATTGGTTAGAGAATGGAAGGGGAACACTGATCTCGTCTAAAAACTGCTGTGCTGCTGCGCACATCTACACACTTTGAGTACTTTGCTTATAACCGCTGAACAGCGTAAGCAAATACTCTCTCAATAAAGAGGTACATATATATTATATGCTAAATAATAGGAAAGACTCAAGAAGATATCAACCGGATAGTATCAACTGATTTAAGTTACAGATTCATTTCTTATATTATATGTCAGAAGGAAAGCATGTCTTAAATATGTACTTGTCTAAACCGAAATGTTTTCATATAGCCTACAATTAGAAAATATTGTTTCTTTGAATCTTTAGCTATTCTGAAATGAGAGGTTTGTATCTCATTTTTTAAGATTTGTATTACATAATTCATTTAACGTAATTTATGAACATTCTGTTTAAATGAAATAAACGGGTCAAACGATGTGGTTTCTCAAACAGGAACAACGCAAACAAATAAAATCCAGCATCGATACCATTCAGCAGTAGAAGAAACGCATGATTACAAACAATGGAATGGTGCTTATCAAATTGCCTATTCAGCGCTACGGCAGATTATAGACACAATTTCCAACTTCTCAGGAGCAGTTTTGTAACACTTTGTACCCTGTCAGGTAACTTCTCTCCAAGCGACACCTGACGTGGTACATTGTCAACCCGTTCGTTCTCCTGGTTGAAGCAGCTGGCATCTGTCACTGTTTAAAAGGTGACATCCGGTTAGGCTGGGGCCGGAAACAAGAGCTTGCAGGCAGCGTTTGGTTGTTCTTGGCTAGGCATCGTGGCATGTCTGTGATGAAGCAGACCATGCTTTCAACCTTTACATGGCCAAATTACCCCTTCAAACACCATTCGCCTTTGCACGCCGCTACCTTCACTTACAATATATAAACAGCTTCTGTGCTTGATACACGAAACCATCGTCGGCATGTATTCGAGATTGCGAGCTTCATGTAACAGCTGAAAGTAAAGGCAAAACAAAGCGATGCATTTAGCAGATGATTGCTTGTGGTATGGAAGTGGACAGTTGGGGGTTGAGGTTGGGTTGGCATGAGGTACAGGAGAAAGCGAAGGAATTCGTGCTTGAATACTGAAGGGTGGATGCTATTATCAGCCCACTAGATGCTGAAGCCTGCAAAAGGCAGTCAGAGACTTGTTAGAGAACAGCCTTAGGAAGCTAGAATGACGGGCAGAGGCAATCTGCTTGGATGCTAAGCGTCGAAGCCAAGATAGGACCGTAGGGTCTCCCTACGACAATTTTGTCTTGCCCCAAGTGGCTGCACTTTCCTCCTCTTTGGTAATAGAATGGATTCACTCAGTGATGTTCAGAAGACGCTGAATACAACATATATCGCCAGTGAGGGGATGGCTAAGAGATTGCTTTGTTTCATGATGGCAGGTCCCCCAATGACATTAAGTGTGGAGACGAGATTCTATTGAAACGTCTCTGCCAACATATATACCCTCTCTCTCAGTATATATAGCTTTTAAATAAACCTTTTCCCTCTCTTGGACTCTTCACAAAATATCACTATCATGACCTTTAAATAGTTTTCCTAATGGATTCTGTGGCTTTGTGTTCTTCATTAGTAACAATTATCCACACAAAAATGCAAATTTGCTGAAGAAATTTATGAATGATGAATATATATCTGATGACTAATTTACATAAGTATATATTCCATTCCATTAGGGAGAATGCTTGTCATTTCCTTGCAAATAAAACTGAAACCGTGAAGCAATATTTGGTAGCCAGCTGGATGATTGATGGACCCCGGCCCTATATCCTGCATATTTGTCAAGCTTTGTGATCCCGGTAATAGACCTTTACATGGTTGCCAACCTGGTCATTGACAGGGCTGTATAAGATAATGGACATAAATCCAGATTATCGATTGAAATAACGGTTTGCTAGTTGACATTTCATTGCGCGATTGCAATGTTTCACCTATTCCTTTCCTCCTCAGTTACAGCTCACTGTCCTGATTCTGTTTTTATTCTTCTTCTATCCAGGAGGAATAAAATATCGTACATTTCATTTATCCAAGAGAACAGGCCATTTGGCACTATACACGCGCTACTTGTTCCCAATACTCTTGATATGTTATGCTTTAAGTATATATATAGTCCCATCAATGTGTTGAGACGCTTTTTACCAATTTACCTCCTTAAATGGATACATCTCACACACGTTAGCAAAATCAAACCTATCGAGTTCATATTTCTTTTTGTTCATGACGAAAGGACACTATAGTAAGACGAAATTGCGAGCTCTTTTAGGGAGGAAGTGGGGCGCGGGAGTCTGTCCTAATGTTGATTTCTATCCCTGTATGCTGCAGATGGGCTCACTGCGGGGAATCACAAGCTTTTAGCCCCAGAAGGGAATGTATTTGTACCAGAGCATTGACGTCCCATGGTGTAGTGTGAGAACAGAGAGATAAGGTGGCGGGGCATTTTATTTGTCCTCAGCGAATGGTGAATGTACAAGGATCAATACCACAACCCCATACCATACGGACTATTCTGGTCAATCTATATTTATAAGTCTTTCCGAGATGTAGGCCATGGGTGTGCCATGGTGTAATTGGTTCAATTGATATGACTTTCCTCGCTCCAGCTGATTAGTGGGCCTCGCTGATTGGTACAGGCAAAGAACAAAATGATTAATGATACGTGATATTTTAGTGTATACCATATATTATATATTGCATACATGATATATCATTTTTATTATTTACTTTGTGAGTGTAACCATAAATTCAGGGCTATGCTGGAACGCGATACTTCCTTGTATTCATGTGACGTATCTCATTTTCATATATATATGTGTAGGTGCATGGCCTTGAATGCCACATGTTTAAAACCGATAGTAACAAAGGGTGGTAATTAAATACTATTCAACGTGTCCATGAACGGCCTCCATTTACACAATACGGTTGTATTCACGGCCTTTGGAAATATTGGAGTATTTATCCCCTTTAGGTAATGGGTCTGTATGGATATAATCCATACATGCAAATACACAGAACCTGCTTCTGACACTGTATTGATATTTAAATAACACCAATGCCAGTTGGAGTTGTGTGCTGAGTTGTGGGGTTGCACACCCTCCAATGGGTCAATCGTGTACATTCACGTAATTGCTGGAACAAATACATATCCTCTGAGACGTAGGGACGTTCGTGACTAATGCCAATGCATTCCTTCCCCGCTGAAGAAAATGTCATGAGGTTATCCACTAGCCAAATAAGATATACTCTAAGACCTATCAGTGTGCAAAAAGAGTGCCAAAACACCTGGGACTTTAAACATATAATTAAATCGAAACAAACATGGCTTTTCTGCCATACACAAAAGAATGGATTAATGACGATCCCCATCCCTCGCCTCTAGTTTAGACTCCAGAAATGTACTGTACGTTTCATTTCTAGATAAACCGGTACATGAAATCCTGTTCAAAATGATAAATAAAATAACCCAGTTTGATCAGTTCAACAAATGACTTTCCCTCGGTAATAACACGATGCCGATGCACCAACAATCATCCAATAAAAGTTAAACGGCCTTGGTCATGTGGTATTCTCATTTCACTATGGATTCACGATCAATCCAAACTGGAACTATTTAAGTTCCTTTTCATAGACCCTTTCATGTTCGAGGATGCACTGCCCTACTTAAAACTCACTTAGTATTAAAATCGTTATAACTTACCATCAATTGATTCCCACTTCTCAGCTCGTATGTTTAATCCAAGGTATAGAAGTAAATGGAGTACCATCAACATTTTCACGTTAGTGTTGACTTCAACATGTATTTGATGACGATATTTCTGTCTGCCAGCGAACAAGAACGTAGCATATCCTTCCATGATCTAGTCCTATTCGAAATCACTTATCCCATCCTTACCACTTGCGCCCTCCACTTTCTCCTCAGCCCAATCAGTTCTCCCTAACAACTTGGTTGCAACTCTTGGTTCTTTGCCCGCCTTACTTTTCCATCTAAAAAGGCATCGAATCGCGAGTTGAAGAAGAGGACCCTCATAAGTCTATGGAGTGCCTCCGCGCTGTAAAACTTTCATATTTTGATCTGTGAGTTGACAACAAGGTTTCATGATGGCAATGCTCGTGAGCGATAAGAGTCCGAACTAAGCAAGTTTTGAGTTGCGTGCTTTAAGAACCCTGAATATGCTGTGGGCATGGCTTCGTTTACACTAGAGCCAAGAGCGCCTTGGCTTGTGCGTGGGCCTGGCGCGTTACCACTAGAGTACCGCTACAGCTGCTGCTCCAATGGCTTCTCCATCACTGATGGGTGGGGACAGCACTGCAGCAGCTATTTGCTTGCCGCTGCTTCTGCTGCTACTGCTACTGCTTCTGTTATTATACCGCCTTTACCATCCCTCGCTTCACTCAACAACAAATATTCCTTTCCCCATTCGCTCCATTCTTCTCTTTCCGATCAGATGTATGTTAGTTAACTTACATGTATGTATGTATACATGCCTGAAAGTCTTAAAAGAGAAGAATGAGTTTGTAGAAAGTTGGAACAAATTGTTCCAACACTGTCCGTCCATTCGTTCGTTGCATGACTCGAAATACCAGGGTGATGCGCAGCCTTCATGGCACGCTCCCCTTGGGTTGATTGAATTGAAGGATACTTGTAAAGCTGTTGTGTTCCATGCAACCAGGCGCCCTTAAATCGGATACAAGGGTTGACCTCTTGAGAAGCCCACACCCACAAGTTCTTGGTCCTGGGTGCGCTAGAAGGCTATCTTCCAGCACTGGACAATAAAGGCCTTCGGGGCAGGTCTCTGCACAGACACCATGTTAGGCCCACTGCTTTGATCACGATGACTAATAGTTAGAAGGCACATACAGGATTTACTTCCCCTTTTTTCATTTTCGAAGCCTGTGGCAGCCTGTGGCTTCTGATCCAACTTTATCTTCCTTGACTGGCAACTATATATTCCAAAGCTGATGGCTGGTTGTTTGCTACTTCACCTAGCATTAAAGGCATTTTAGTGGGGATTCCGATGGGTTGGCTGTTGTTTTATGGCAATATTACGTGGGAAGAGTCAGTTTTTAGCTGAGAGTTCAATAATAACTTTTAAATGTCCCATCGAAGTGAATATCTAAGTTAAAGAGATGTTTTTCGGGGTATTGTTCGGCCTTAACTTCAATCCCTAAGCACAATTTTACTGGGGGAAAAAGAAGCGAATGTTTCACTCTTTAGTCGGATGGATCCAATGCTTCAACAATGTAAGCCAGTATACAGACGGGTTGCCATTTCAGACGGTCACATCCAAATCCGAGGTTTAAAGGAGAAAAAAGAGGCGTGGATCCAACGACTGGACGATTAGGAAACTCAAGCCCGACCAAGGGGCTTTAATGTTACTTTGTATGCGTTTTAAGTAACAGTCCAAGCGGGGAAATGCTATCGTGATGTGCATAGCCACAGTGACTCATATCGTCCTCGAAGATATCTTCTTTTTTCCCTTTTTCCGTCGACCTTAACATCTCAAATTGCCAGCTACTGCAGACACAGGGGTTTCACAAGAGCGTAATTACACAGTATTTTTTACAATCCTAACTTGGGACAATCTAGGTAATGGAAATCAGAAGACACTCGAAGCCATAGAAAGGCCGCTATCATGACATTCTCGTTGTCTGCGCTCCCTTCCTAACTGGGTGAAGTGGCTGCTGTATTTAATACCAAATAGATTCATCTTAAGTTGGCCATCATACTGCAATTTGATTTGCTTCTTTTTAAGTTAACCTCTCTTAAGCGAACCAATAATCGGAGACGACCAAGGATACGCCACTAAGAAAAAGCTTCATTTAATTTTGATTGTACGTCAGTGGCGTCAAGATGAATATTTCTCTGACACGATATCATCAAATTTAAATGACTACGCGGGTTTTAATGAATTAGGGGTTAAGGTGAACGGGTCTCGTGCTTTCTTAAGTAGTTATAGCAAACATACCACGCCCAATGAGAAAGGAAAGTAATTTCTATGGTGGCTATTAAAATGCTCTTATACTCCTCTCATTAATTCTGTGAAGTAATGTTATTATTTCGATAAAGGCTGGGCTCCACCAGACCTCATGCATATTGTGGCTAATATGCCGTTTGGTAGTTATTGTCATTGGTCAATTATTATAAAGAATCTGGTGCACAACCTATCAAGACTCATTTGTTATTATTTTCGGATTAGGAATGCACTGGAGAATTTAACCGCAACGCATGAACAAACTTCAGGAAAAAACGTCAGTGGCATCAAGCCTTTTCTAATACTGTCGTACAAAATATGGCCAATTATTGGCATGCGTAATTGGAAAGTTCATGTGTTCAGGTATATAGTGGAGATATACATTGCAATCCAACCGAATTCACTAAATGAATGAACCCTCAGGCTATAGTAACATGCCTTCGCGTATTTGTCTGACATGAATCCGAATTCGATGCACCGTCAAATGATCGGATCATGTCTATTTGCTGCGAGTGCCGTGATCCGAGACGCCAATTATGTTCAGGAAACGGTTCAGAGGGTGCAGTTACCAATGATTTGCTCAGTAAAACAAAACATTCCTGCTAGATCTAGACTTTCGCTCACCAAAGATCAAATGATAATAGAGGAAGACTTCTTGTTTCAGCTTCATATAACTAAAGTTCTTCTTGAGAATATTCTTTAGTACAGTTGTAAGACAAGCATTTGCAACTTGCAACTCTCCTTAAGCTGCACTCACAGCTAACATCGGTCAAGAAATGAACACTTTCTAGTTTTTGTTCCATTCTTTTCCAACCCAAATTAAAGTCATTTGGCCAAATTTTGGAGGATTTTGTCCAGTTGCTTTTGCTACAGGGCTTCTAAAACGTTCTCATTTGTATTTGGAGGACCTGTCCATGTCCTTTCCTACGAAGACTTCACTTATTATCGCTCACCGGCGGCTGTTTTCTCTAGGTCGATTTGACTTCACATAACAACAGAATATTGACAAATTCAGTCCTATAAGTCATAATATGAGTAAATTTGGTGAGATTTATTTTGTCGTAATTAATAGCTGAGAACGCAGCTTTAAGATTCGGTTTGACTGTGTTTATTTTCATGATCAAATTTTCAATATAGTTTATCTCAGGAAGTTGACTTTGTTTTGAAATTCTTTTCTCCGGTACGTACATGCTTAACCTTTATCATGAGCGTAATTAAAAGTCAGAAACTAATATGTTCTGCCTCGCAGTTCACAGAAACAAAGGAAACAACCAAGGTCTTACAGACAAAGGAAGAGGTTTTTAATTGTTGCAAATGCGATAAACTAAGATATAAACGATCCTCACAATATCTTATGCAACCTTCTTCCCACTCCCAGGTTCTGTTTCGAGCATTTCAATATCGATTTCATAAGGGTTGATGTATACTATTCTTTGCCGTGCCCAGCTGAAAGAAGTAGCTTCTTCCTTAAGCTGATTATCCGGCCCATCCTCTGAGGGTATTGTGCGGGATAAATTGTATTTGCACTCTGCCAGATGTAGCTACATAGAGATTATGTGAGATTACGTACGCATGTTCATTCTATCAGAGCATTTATATATATCTTCCTAATGCAGATTAGGCTTAGGCTTATATTACAGTTTACAAACATATTTCCTGAAAAGCTGTCAAGCCACTGGGCCCAATATTTGTCTATATAAACTGTGTATTGTATCCACATGGACACGATGAGAATCGTGATTCAATCAGATCAACGCCTATATCATAGAACCAAGATATACATGCAATATATAAACATTAATCTCGAACAAGTTGAAACCCCAAAATATATAATTTATTCCCGTTTAATAGTAGACTTTGACATGTTGCATTAATTTGAAAATAATGAGTTTAACACCCCAGGTCAAAGCAATCCCTAATATTACAGAACAGATTCCCCTTCAAATGATCATCTGGCAATATTGGGAACAACTGGGAATGTGAAATAACATGGGTCTCTATCAGGTATACACACAAAAGGACTCTCTATCAATGATTAACTACTCGCTACCCTCAAGCCTATTCTCCCAAGTTTTTGCTCAACACCCAGAACGAAGTGGAACAATCCACGCTGCGATTCAATTCCCAACTTATCAATGTTGGAGTATCTGCTCTAGCGGATGATCTATCAGTGTTACTGACCTCTGATGTTAGCATGCAGGAGCGGACACTTCGTCTTCATAATCTAAACGTGTTTCTAAGCCCTCGAGGATGTATCAACAATGTATAAGGCTGGCAAATTTGTCTGGCACTTGTCCATGGGTGCGTTCAGAACATCCTCCTGCTCCCCCCTCGCAGTATACATTGTCTTTATTGTTTAGACATGAGGTGTGGGAGCTTCTGGGAGTAACCTCCACCTCTGCAAACCCCGGACATGGAACGAACGACTCGGGAGGGATACCACAAACAAAGTATGAAGCGGTAGTCCTAAAGCTCGTGCCCTGGGCCTCAAGGGTGCAATCAAATAAAAATAATGGCGTGCAAACTGTTCACTTGTAGAGGCAGCGAGTTGATTCTGTTAATAACGAGATGTTCCCATCCCAAAGCTTTACTCGTCTGTGTCCTCCCCATAAAAATGGGGTCAGGTGGATTCTCTAATGATGGGAAATATGTAGTAATTGAATTATGGGTAATTGCCCTATCTATACTATTTCATTTTGAAGCAATATGTGTATGCAAAACAGCAGTTAGGGGAACTTTAGAAGCATGTAAAAATAGCCGGTCAGTTAACATAAGCATATATACAATGTTGTCCATATGGATCCAATACTACTATTGATGCAGTTATTAGATAAAAAAGAAGAAAGGTGGCCGGTGGCATAACATCTCTCTATATATAATATACTATGGCGGTAATCATTACACAGACACACTTGTACGTAGCAGCTAGGTATGTGTCCTTCCTCGAGGGAGTATGATCTATGTTCTTTTGAGTAAAGTATATCTGGCCATAACACAATGAATGTTTCTCTAGGGAGTGATCAGGACTTCGCACTGCAAGTACAAGGATGCATATTTATTGCAGATATAAATATTACAAACAGACAGACTCCGAGGTACAATTCTATCGATCGTTCTACCCTATATAAATAAATATCAACCATTGTAACGCAGTTCTCTGGTCTCCAAGGAGATGAGGACAATATACATATAGGATTGTCACTGCAAGCCATTTAAAGTCTTAAAAACACATATTATATTAATCGTATCATTGCTATATGCCTTCTCCACATACAAGTGTACAATTGCTTCAGTCCCAGATTTCATTCTCTACTATGGACTCTGGTTTTAGTGTCTGTTTGCGGCCTACCCTGACCGATGCTCCATCTAAATAGGCCATGAAGAACTGCATCCTGAGACTGTTATCAATCACGTACGTGTAAACCAATTAGGTGTCTCTCGTGATGAAACATCTACAATAGAGTGGCTCGTATCTGTACAGTACTTTCTTACCCCGACGTTCGTCCCGCTCCCATTTCACGCTGCATTTGCTGATCTATGCTTGGCGCTGGAAGGCCCAGGTGTCTTTGACTGTCAACTGGGGGATTTATGTTGCACACCATTATGGAAGAAGAAGGCCGAAGGTTTGGGAGAAAATTTGTGGAGGTTATGCATGGGGCGGGTGAGGTGGGTCTGAGATAGATGCAGATGAATGCAATGGGGTGAATGCAATGCGATGCATCCATTAATATATGTGAGGCCTATAACCCTTGGCCAAGGCCTCGTGGGGCATGTTAAAACTACGTATGTATACAAGTGATCTGATATCATGTGTCATTCCCAGCCATACATAATACTTACCGATGGTCGAGAGGAATGAACAATGTGATGTCGCCCATGTCCATCTCGAGACAGAATGCAAATGAAGGTCACCTTTGACTTATGGGTGCTTTAAGGGTTGGTGCGAACCACGTCTAGGTAATACTTGTGGAAATCGTTGGAGCTGCCAGAATCCACACATCGCCATCACTGCAACCATGACGGGATATGATGGATATTCCCTCTCAGTCTACAGGCTGTGGTATCATTTCCCATCGGGGGTAATTGCCTGATATAGTGTGTATGTATTGTGATTGAGTGCCCGTTCGCTATACTTAAGGCGTTTCTCGCTTTCTGTGATACATTATCTGTAATTCGAAACTTTAAATTTATGAGTGTAAAACCTTTTTTAAAGGAAGAATTGTATTCAGGAAAAAACATATTTATAAGCACTCTCACTCTTTATGAGTATTTTTTGTAGTGCGCTGAAAGGTTATTCTTGGCAATCATGGGGAGGTTTAAAATGTGTTCTTAGGTTGAAATATAGAATAGGTTTCCTAGGGTACGATAACATATCACACAGTTTTGAAGATGGGTGGGATGGTATGATGTGAAAATGATACAAATATAATGGGATTTATGGTACCATTTTATCTGGGTGCAGTATATAATAGATCTGTCAATATATTGATATATATACTGAATGCATGTAAAGTGACAACAATAAAGATTGTGTTGTCAAATGTAATGCTAAGTGGTTTTAAGGTATGAAAGTTACATGTATTGCAGTTGATAATACGTTCTGAGTTATCTCAGGTTTTCTCTTTCAATATGTGATTCGTTCCACCATAAAAATCACCTTATTAAAACAAGTACAACGATATGACATCGTGCCAGGACATTTTTTATGTTTCTGTATACGTGTGTAGTTGTGTAGAACTGAAAGAGAATGTATGAGGTAATATTGTAGACAGGAAGTTTAAGACAATAACCCACCATAGTTATAAAGAACCAACGCAGATTACATTAATACAGAATGTTCAATATTTTAGTCTCCCCACCAAAAAGCCATCCAGGAACATTTGAGAAAATCAGCCTGCATGGCAGCTACTAGAAATTTCTAATAATAAAAAGGGCAATATCTATCTGGGAAGGTTGCCATAAATTATTTTAAGGTGACAAAATGTACTGAAATATTTTCGTCCACAGTTGCACTTCGTTTTTTTATGTATCAACATGTAGCTGCTTCTGGTGAGATTTATGTTGAAAATTCACGAACTGAAATGAAGCGTGGGAAATTTTCATAGAATACATGCTCGGTTCTGCTGTTAGCAGACTGCGTTTATAATAAGTATGTAGTGTTTGGCCATAGATAAAGGCAGCCATGGTTGGACGCAAAGGATAAATGCCAGGGACTTACGGGACTTAGGGAGGAGGCCATAGAAAATCAACTTTATGAGACACCGACAGCTGCGCTACCATATTCACTCCCTAAATCATGTACCATTGCCTTATATCGTGGACGAACAGAAAACCGTGTAAAAAGACCACACCAGATTTATAGTGAAATGGACTTGTAAATATATATCTAGATCAGAGAGCTATCTCTCTTAGGTAAGGCTAAGTGCTTAGAGGTGGTGATTTTTAAGCAGCGAAGGTATTAAAATGTGACGCCTCAGCAATGATGGAATTTACTAAATCACTTGATTGAAAGGACCAATGCTGGACCTCGTTTACATTTAGCATTTATTATCATACTCGAACCGAACGAAAGGTATTGAACTCTCATAAGATATTTTTCATTAAATGACAGTAACTCTAGATAACCACGTGTCTAAATTATAAAAGACTTTATTACTATAAGGGTTTTTAGTTTTCAAAAATTGAAGGAAGGGAAATTACTAATTTAAAATAAGTTCAATATTCAAACGAGACTATTCTTAGACGTGGACCAGACATTAAATATAGCTTATATAGTGCAGTTCATTGATTACTGAGGCAATATTTTTTATTATGGCGCTTAATTCTTCTCTTGGGAAAAATTGCTCCAAAACTGCGCTCATGGATAAAACCAAGTCAAGCATCGCGATTCTAGGCGGTCCACTAGTTCAGTGTGACACGCGCACAGACCAGCAGCCGTTGTCACAGCAAGGCCAGAAGCATGCCGAGTAATAGCTTAACGTGATTAATAAGTCCGTCAATGGGACATTCTTTCAGAACTGTGATGCTCATTGAGGGGGGTAGTAGGGATAAATAGTCCCGGGCCAACTCCCAATTTAATTATACTACTACCATACGGCTAGCCCCCAGGGCCCTTACATATAGGGCTGAGAGTGGGTTCAGGGAATTATTGGGAGGAAAAAGGAATGGCACACACGGTCTGTGTAGGAACGATAGACATAACCAACGTCCTGCAGTATACTAAAAGGCCAGTGAAAACGTCCCTTCAATATGCAGTAATCCCAAGAAAAGTAATAATTGCAGCCTCTCATCAGGATGACGAGGGTATTAAGATTAATTCCCAAGGCCTAGAATAAGCGGTCACTTTATATCAATAGAACCGACAACAAAGGGCTTGGTAAAGCAGGCCATTGGCTTCGGTCAATTGCAGTTCTGGGCTTCTTCTACCGTTTTATTGCTTCCCTCATTTGATAAAGGATGATATGGCATCTGGCAATGCCCTATTCTTCTAAAGAACAGCTGCCACAGTGACACTGCCGTTCCAAACACCCCCTATAGGTACAGGATAAAGTAATAAGGTGTCATTTATTATACGAACAGGTGGCACATATTTATTCGATCAATTCTAATCGGCTGTGAAGTCTCAATTTCATACCTATTTTTCATGCAAAATTAATTATCTTCCTCGCAGCGATCTCTTATAGTAGCCCCTTTTTGGTTACCACATCATCTGATATAAATGGCTTTCAGAATGTGATATAAATGACTTTCAGAATGTATACTTGTATGTAAACGATCTAAAATTTAATTTGATCTATGTTGAAGGTTGCGAAGGTGTATAGATCTAGATATATTACAATTTATGCTGTGTATGATAAATACGTACGTATGCGCATATTAAAAACGGGTGATAATGCATTTGTTATATCATATTATTGTGCATACGGTTCGGTTCATACGAAAATATTTCTAGAGCCAAAAGGAATTCCATTCACCTTTAAATTTGAAGTCAATCCTGCACTCGATCATCTATATTCTCAACCACAGGGCATCCTGAAAGCTTTGGGAAAGTAATTCAGAAGGACGTTCCAGATTTGGCAGAGGGGCATGAATATGGATTCAGCGGAGATTGGATAGATATTTTGACCTGGATATTTGCGTAAGATTTGATCTCTTTTAGATTTTCAATCCATTATCACTGGGATATATATCTCTAGGCAACCAAATAAGTACCATTCGGAGGACATTCAATATACAATCGGCAAATTACAAGCTGCTCGTTTTCTGACGGTAGAGCAGTCTGGACTTAGGGTTTATGTATCTCCCCACTCACTATACTAGATTGTGTAGAATGATTTATCAATTGATGATATGTCGCCGAGCTTAACGTTAACGAGCAGACATACCCTTACACCAATTGCTTAAATGATTAAGAGGAGATACGCTCTCGGGGAACAGACATAGAATAGCTTCTGTCTACCTTTAAGCTGTTAAGGAATGGTCCCGGCGAGGAAGGTTATAAATTAGGTCTAGAGCCGAGAGCCGGACATTCACAGACCATTAGTTTTACCCAGGTTACAGGAAAGGATCAATATTCTCTTTTCAGCTTGTATTGAGCAGGAACCTTCTCCGAGGTCCTGACTGCGTTAAAGCGTTTCAAATTTACACATTAATTCATTGGATAAGGATTCGAATTCTGGCAATGACAGGCAGCAGGGTGTTACAGATCTCTAGATGGATACTAGATCTCAAGTAGATGCTATGATTTCCAAATGCATCAATTTAATAGCCATCCATCTTCTGGGACTTTCGATTTTGTGAGTGAGGAACGCAACACCTATGTCTAATCGATCCTGAAAAAAGCCTGGGTATTTTTTTTGCTTCTTCCTCTCTTCTTTGGCTGAATGTCAGAGACAATCCTTCTCCTCTCTCACGGCTCAGCTTTGGGAATTTCCAGCACGTCAATACTGCTAAGTTAGCCAAGTTCATTTCACAGTTCAGGAGACATATTAACGACGCGTGGTGCCTATAAGTTTTGGTATGATGTTGACGGGTTTTAGTTATGAAATCAAAGAAAAGTTTCTATAATGACCAACAACAAAATTTCAAGTAAACAATTAACGACTGGTTATTTATTTTAGTGAAATAGTTTAATAATGATATTATATGAATTGTGAAAGACATTAGAAATTATATAAGGTGAGGAACGCAACACCAAACATTAATGTTGATTTGATATTCGAGTTACCTGAATAAACCCTTTTCAAACATCATATTCATGCAAATATAAACTGTATACATTGTATTATCATTTAACTGGTGCTCTGGATGCCCGATTACCTGGTTTATTGAATATAATGTATTTTTGTTTCCAAAATTGCTTGTTCATTTCTGAATTTTCAGGCCTTCCAATGGATTAAATCTAAAATCTAATATTAATAGTTAGAATTCAATATCAACGCTTTTTATGAATTTTACCCTTCCAAAACAATTATGGGCTTAAGTGTTCATGATAAAATATTCTACTACAAAAACGATTGTAATTACGGCCAACAAATTGATGGGTCGTTCTCAGTTTCAAAACACTTGCTTCCAAGCCACCATTTTTAGCAAAAGGCGGCCAAAAATCACTCAAATGATATGATAAGATATTATGATACTTGTGTTGGTTAACAGTTTTATTAATTATATCAGAATCTTAATTATATCAGAATCTTGGCCTATACATATACTATACGAAGCTATAATATAATATAAACGCATGAACATATTTTGTTTAGTAGTCTAATATATATATCATGAGAGTTAACTCTCTCTGGAATTCCCATGAGTGAGGAGGAGATACTAGTGACAGTATGCTCACTGTCCATCCTTGGATGGCTTGGCGCCGATGGGGCTGCTACTAATGCACCCTTCGCTAATCCCTGCCCCAGAAGCCATCTGTACAGGCCAACAACTGTTTCTGGTTCAAAGTCAATGTTCTGTGCCTGCAGCCAAGAATTTATTCCTTTCGGTCTCCACCAATACCACCCAGCCCCCTCTTCACCTCCCAGCCCTCTTCCAGACCCTCCACCCGTCCTTCTTTCCTTCCCCACTCCCCAAATCCAAGTCTCGCTGCACCCCATCCTCCTACTTCTACTCCTAACTCCTCGTGTCTTTTCGCCCGATCACTATCTGTGTTTCAGCATGCTCAAAAGCCCCGTGCAGGTCACCAAGCACGCAAGGGGACATCAGTGATGTTTTTCCTTGGTTTCCTTCAATGTAAAGTCGTCACAGATCTGGTCTAGTCAGTCAGGTCCAAACGGGATCTAAGCGAAAGTTTTTTTCTTCGAGAAGAGCTTTCTTTCCAGAATGACTCAGTCACGAACTCTATTCGATGGTGAACTTAATACGAAGCTATTTTTGCATCTGAGTCCCGGATTTGTTCTCAAATTGCATATATATAGCATTGCAAATATGATACCAACATTCTAGTTAGACAGCGATCCCGTATATATATGTATTTTCGTTTTGTAATGACTAGGAATCATGGTTGCGGATTCGATTTTGCCACCCTTGCAGAAATTTATTTATGATGCAATGGAATATAGTTTCTCATATCATCACTAAAAACTTAATGTTATAGAATTATCTCTGGTCAATTGCGATCTATTTCTTAGTGGAATTTTCCCGTGAGATATAAGATTGACCAGACTGCATAATTATTAAACATTTCACGTCTGTGGTTCTCAAAGACGATCTGCATGACATCATCACGGGTACGTACTATGGAAGCCTAGAATGATCACTCAATCTTTAAAAGAAATACTAGTGGGTTGGAGATAATATATTTTGATACAAAAAATCGAAAAATGTGTGAGTAAGATGAAAGTGTTGGAACGAGATTTAAATGAGATCTTACGCCAGTGGGCGCCGCCATCTTGGATTCCTTCCTCAAGTAGAGTTGAATGTTTTAGTCGTGAAAACATATGAAATAATACGGTATGTATGGGATTTTCAGCAATGACAGCCAATTTCTAAGTATTATAAAATATGAGGAAACAAGACATGAAACTTGGGAATTTCTGCTAAAACATTGTAGTGCTCTCCCCAAGATCGGCTTCGCCTCAATAAAGTATTTCCTCAGGCATTTCATGAACTGGTACGATAGATTCGCTCAAATCATACATCCATTTCTCATGTCGATCTAGAATAAATCCATTCCTTTGCATTTACGAAGCCAAAGGCTTGAGGGCGATTCATCCAGACTTTACCCACTTCAAAATTCAATTAGGTAGGGATTATGGTTTTGAGAGTGATGTATGAGTTTCGTGGAATGCTAGGTATTGAGGCGGTGACATATTCAGCCATCCTACGCGTTCTTCCTCTAATGGTAGACGATTCATCACCAAGCAAGACAGGGCCTCTATATTCTGATCATTTAAAGTGAAACGAGGACATCGTGAGGCAAGATTTTACTCCATCTGCTCTCTTCACTCTGTTATCAGTGATAGCATCAATTCTCGATTATGGGTGCATTGTGTTCACACCATAAATATGATAGAATATGAAGTATGAAGTATGGTTAAGTAGGACATTTGTTAACCTATTAAATTGGACAAAAGATATCTGGTGTAAATCAAGTTTGTCCGAAAGTGTGTTTCATTATTGAAAGGGGTAAACTTGTTCTAATAACTCAATTGGCATAAAATAGATAAATATAAATATTTTAGAGTGCATGCAGAGTGCCATATGACATTTCAATTAGACACATCCCAAAGGATGTTTGGTTATGTCTCCCACCAATTTAAATATACACAAGGAGATTCATGTTTAATATGACAGCTGTCCCAGTAGAACTCGGGGTTTCCTAGATATGGTTTCCTATCACTATAAAATATGAATATCTGCCATACAATTTTTATATATGACTAATAGGTAACAACGTACAACCGGTAAGTAGTGTTTTATTATAATATATGTTTAGACTCTTATGTCAATTTGTTATTACAATTTATATAAATGTATTACTATAATCTGGGCGATCGTACAAACCTTTATCTAAACTAGAACTTTCAGAATAGTGAATACAAACCTCTCACAATTCTATTTGTTCAGGCCAAAGGACACATACTGCCTGATATGGAGAATCGGATGGAAGAGTATGTCTTCAGTAGAATCCGATTCTGCAAGAGCAATCCTTCACGACTGTCCGCTTGAGGTTTCCGAATGATTACAATTGACATTTGCTTGGTTCTTTAGTTAAACATCCTTAGGCACTCGACCGGGACAAGGCCTCTTACTAGAGATAGAGCTATGTTGGCCTGGCCTGCCTTGATCCTCCCCGAACCGAGCCGCTTCTGAAAGCTTGCCGGGAAGGGACCAGAAAAACAATACAATGGAATCAATGGCGTAGAAAGATAAGTAGACAAGTGAGAGTATATCCTTCATGCTTAGATTTGGCTGTAAAAATCTGAAATGAAACAAGATACGTATTTGATACTACAACTGGAAAGGCTTATAATTTGGAAAGGATTTTGAAATCCCACTCTAGTTCATTGGTTAATGGTGCTACTATAACAGAATAAGGGCATTAAATTCGTATTTAATCCTAGGTGCCTTTGTCACAAATATATTAGGCGGAAGTTGGCCAGCCAAATCAAATGGACTGGCTTCGCGTTTATAGCTATCCCCCAAATACTTACGATGGCGAAAAACTGCATGATTAAATCCACCCATCTTTTAGATTGTGCGACTTGGAGTTTGACTTTCTAACCACCAAGCCATCAAACAATGTTTGGTCATGCTGACTATATAGAAGCTGCAGACACCCAATGCCATCGCCTGTTTCTGATATCGAGGACGTCATAAATATGCATTAATCAATTCATAATGGAATATATTGGAACTAGTGAGGCAAGAAAGTGCATCCTAATGAGTGCATCGTGAAATTAATGCTCTGTCAGTAATGCATAGTCTGTGCTCTATGCTCTATGGTCAACACTAACATTTTTATAGGATGCGTAAATTGTATGTAGAATGGGTTGCCTGATGGAAGAACAAAGTTCAGCATAAAATGTTTGTAGTTACAATAATGCATGCGGGTTCCAAACGATGGACTTTGAGTCAGCATGATGGTCAATGATATAGAACTTTATTAATTTTGTTTTAGGCTTACTTTAGTTCCACCCATTTTATTCATCATATCCAACAGAAACTAACATTTCAAGTGTGATTCAACATATATAAGTGTATATATCAACTGCAGTATCAACATTTGTGATGTGTCACAAGAAAATGAGTCTTAAGTCACCAGGAATGGATTTTGTGATGCCATCATATTTTTTAAGGTAGGATTAGGTGGGTTCTAACGGTGTTAACCTGTAGCACATCTAATACGTACTTTTATATCTGTGTATGTTTGAAAAAGGGTTATTGATCTTTCTGGATGGACAATCACTAGTAAAGTTTAGACTTTAGGCTGACCCTAGAAACGGAGAGATGTATTAAATGTAGTCTTGAAAGTTAGTACATGTAGTGAAACGACTTCTATTATAACTCACGCCAGAAATATTCCTAAGAAGAAATCTTGCCGAAACAAACATTTAAAAATTATCATTTTTTGTGACTTTTAATTTTTCTGTGACACATCACGTTTGTATTAAATCTAAAATACTGAAACTAATGATGCTAAATGTGTTTGCACAGTAGTTAACCCATATACTATTTGAACATGTTTGTGCTATATTAAAGTTTCAAAATGGATAAGGTCTCTAAATATTAGTATATCCAGCATATATTGTTGTTTTTCTCCATCCGAAAATTTGGATGCAGAGTTTAAGATAAGAGGCCCTTACATTTTAGTCAGGGTCACTGGTAATATCTATTTCATGAAGCATATGATACATGGGGTCATGAGTTTTTCAAGAAGGTTAATGGTTCCTTTGTTTTTGACACAATCCCCAATGTTACTACTTTCTAAATAAAATTAATATGCTCCATTCAAGGGTGGAGGGTTTGGGGAATATCCAGCAAATTGTCTTGGTCGGAGTATTATTATATAAACAATATTATATAGTATAAAATTATATATTATGCACATGACAATTTCTAAGAGTCTTTACATTGTTGTTAAATGTATTATTGAGGTGGATATTAAAGCCTCTCTAGAATGGTATACACAGATTATAATGATCATAACAAATGTTATATTCAACACAGTTGTGTCCACTCGTTTCTAAGGTCATTTGAACATGGCGTGACTGGTGGTATAGTTTGGCAGATTGACGAGACCGGTTTCAAAATTCCACTCCTTTTCCTTTGCTGTATCTATCAGTGAAGTATCCCACTCCACCGTCTCTCGAGCTCTCTTGCCTTCGTCCTGATCACGTACATTTACCCGATTGAAGGGATTCTCCTTCATACTGTCTTGTGTGCATGGCCATTCAGGTCCGTCTCCGACTGTCATCAAGAATATATATAGAACGCCAGCGCTTTTGTAAGGACATTCATGTATCCTGACAACACCGGAACGACCCTGGTCCGAGCCACCTGACTTTCTGGTACAGCCCTTTTTTGAGAGGGCGATCAGAGGAATGGTCTCCCTCTCTCAGTGTGTGACCCCGCCCTTCACATAGATTCAGAGAAGATGCGACACAAACAGTAGTGAGAGAGGGAGGGCAAGACAAGAGGGCATGGATGACTTTCAGAATGACTTGGGGGCTATTGAGGGCTATGGCGTCATGTGTGATGAGCCTCGGAAAACTGGAGGCAGAGCGAACCTCAGGAAAAAGGACATTATCCCCGAGGCTTACATATAACTATCATCGATTGCTTGTGAAGTTCCCCTTCCACCCCCTCTTATCTCTGGACTTAGCAAAGAGCTGTCCATGTATATCGTAACTACATCGGCGCAATAAGCTCTGTCTAATTTGGCCCAAAAGAAACAGTCCCGAGCGACCATGTGCATGACCTCATGAATCTTTTTATGACCCTGGCTTTACTTGTCTCTGTTGTTTAGGTATTAGCTCTGCCGAACTTGAGAATCATGAGTATGGAAACCTTCTCTGCCAACTCGTGGACTTGGCCTTCCAGATTCTCTTATAACTGAATTATTTATTATATGCCTCCAAACGTGAAAGGGTTCGACGAGCCTGGGCTTAACACGGTCGTATTTTAAGCGAAGCATTTCGAATTTTAGATGAAGATTTAATATGCTATGCAAATTTTATTTGGTGCCTCGGGGAAGCATTTTTCGCTCAGAGAGTTTGGCCAGCTCTGTAGGGACTATTTAAGCACCATGTTCCTCTGGTGATGGAATTTCAATAAATGCAATTTTTGGGGGGTTATTTTTACATTATGCTTTTCAGCATTGATGAAATTTCAATAAAACTGTCGTCCCTTGGCTGAACAGTTTAAACAAAAGGTTTGTTTTAGTTATTTTCACTTATACTTTTTAGCAAAAATATTTTGAAAGTGTTCCTTTAATAAGGCCACGTATTATCGCAGTAATCCTTGTCGTTTTTTTTAGGTAAATATTGCTTCATGAACAAGCTAATTGTTGCAACACTCTAAAAACTCCAATTGGTAAACTTTCTATCCCTTATGTACCAAAACCATCGCTATCTTTAGTCTTTAGAGGGGGTGGAGAATAATGGTATTTACATGAGAGTCCATTATTTGGTTCTTTCCCTTTTAGCGGAGGCTGTGGTATCTCACACCGAGCTGCTTTGCAACGGACTGCACACCTAGCAACGACACCTTAAATATTAGATGCAGGGCGAGTTGGATGATGGCTTTTTTGGTCGGGCCATCCCCCATCTTTATGTCCTTGCCTTTACGAGATATTGTTCATTAGATGCCAGGGGTTTTGATGTAATGTAGGCCGAAAATGTTTCACTACCGAAGACACAGTACTGTGGCATGATAATAGGCTAGTAGAAGGGCTAGGGGTGCTTTCTTCCGGGCAGATGTGCCCTGTATATTTTATAGTGTGTGCATGGTATTGCCATACAATGCATTGCACTTCCTTTACTTGCTTGGACCCAATTACACCGTATGAGGAGGGTGAAAGTAGTTGAATCTTCTGTGTGAAACAAACACCGAGAGGTCATAGAATGGGAGGCTAGTCCAACGGTGGACATAGTCAACCGGACGACATAAAGATTTATGACGAATGCCAGTTTTATGAAGAATGGCTCCAGATAGCAGATATGACCACAAGCAGGGCAGATGGTCTCAGTGCAGCAAATAAAACGCAGCCTTCGCAGTAAGTGAATAAAGGTCCGGGCTTCTATGGATCTAGAATAATACAGGAATATGCCCACAAAGCGCTGTCCAATACTCATACGCCAAAATTTGTAGACATCAATATTCATAGTATCTGGAAACGAGTTATACTGAAAGACAACTTGAATTGGGGGCACATCACAGTACAGATACCATTTTCGCAACCTGTTACCGCGATCTGAACGATTAAGTAGAGACTGCCTGCCAAACTGTTGATATGCAAATGTATGAGATGCTCTGCATGTATTTTCCATTTTTCATGCACAAGCAATAATAATGCTGAAGGGCCTAATCCAATCTAGGACACAGAACTGGTATCCTGACAAATTGTTGATACTATCACCCATAAGATTGCCACAAGTTTACCCAGTCCAGGTTGGAATCGAAAGGAATTTCATTCCTGGCTGCGCACAAGTGTGGAAAAAATAGTTAGATACTACAGTATCATTGGTGAATTTGCAATAAAAAGATGAATATTGAATACATACCCATCAGGAGAAAGGGAGCTATATGTGAAATATGTACATATCTGTTGAGTGTCAGTAAACATTGAGACAAATGATTCCAAATTTGAAATCGTTACACAATCAAGATACATAGAATATACTCACATAGCGCCAAATAGGTGTCGATAAGTGTTGGCTGTTATATGTAGGGGAATCGAGGGCAATTCGGGAGACAGGCGTATCCAATTTGCAAAGGGACGCTAACAAGCCGATGTGTCACCGTGTTCGTCGAAAGGAACATGACATCCCTTTGTTGTTGGGTGAAAGGTATCGCGCCATAGGAAACGAATGACAAATGTAGCAATCTTGCTTCATTAGCGAATAGACATGTCGATATCTAAGTGTTGGACTGCCTCGATACAAAATACAGAGATCAGAACGGCGAGATGAATATAATTTAGCATGCATTGTACCAAAGCTCTAGGCCTATATAAAGGCATTCTTGGCTTAAAGAACCTCCCACTTGGAAGGTTAAGTAGGCCTAATGTTGAGTAATGTTTAAAACAAAGCAAATAACACAATGGCTTATTTTACAGAGCGGTCTAAATCACTGGCTTTGGAGTTGTTGGTTCGAATCCTGCCGCGGCTGCAATTGTTAAGGTCACCCCAGCCCTACATGGCACTAAAGGATGATCAGCCGATCTAGTCCTGATATGCATGTACACGTAAGGGGTTTTCGCTTTTAAAATGAAAACGGTACCTGATTTATATCTACCTAAGAAAATTATAATACAGATAATGATAAAACTTGTTTGAGGCCCTTTGGGTACCTCCCCGTCTATGTAATTTCCCTCATGAATGCTGAGATCAGTATCTCTTGTTTTATGCTATTGGATATACGGAATAAGAAAAGCACTAAGAGACCTTCAGTCTCTCCTTTATCACACAGGCAACGATCCTTATAGCTCATATCTGAGCATCATACAGAGAAAGCTATCCTGAATCCAATTTTGTGAATTCTTTGCATTTAGCTTTATCACTCGATAGATAGAAGTGATGGGAAATCTCCCAGTTTGGGAAATCCTCAAGCAGTTCCAGATGATGTACTAATGTTCCAAACTGAGACGCTGTCAATGAGGGTCAACGTGAGGGCAGGCGATGTCACTGGACTTATCGATTGGAGGCACGAGTTTTGATGAGGGATCCCCATACAAAACGTTCTGCTTAGGTCAGGCGTGCTGGGCAAATGAATGTCCCTCCATGTTCCCTAGATACCAATGAATTGCAAGCTTTTCAGAGAAGCAAGTCATGCACATAGTAAGGTGCCATGGGGCGTTGTATGGAAAACCTGTGCATTTTGTCTTCACTTGTAGATGTTTGTTGGAAAGTGTATGTAAACATGCAGACGCATTAATTAATTGTTTTTATATTGATTGAAAATGGACGTTATGTGTGCTATTTGCGTCAGCTTGTTCCAAAATGAGCAATGGTAATGTCAGATCAGAATCAAGCTAGTTTATGTGGGATAATTTGCAATTTCTGGCATTTTTATGATTACATGCATCATAAAAGTGGTCGGATAGATCTCCATGCTGATGAAATCGCCAGCTGTCTATCGAAGGCCAAGCCCGAGGAACTGACATCTCCAAATAAAACACAAAGGCCAGCCTTTAGATTCGATATCATCTATTCAACTTTGCTAATTGACCCTTACCCTGCATATGGAATCAAGTTTTGTAAGCCTATACCTTTGCCCCAATTATTTATTGGAAAACCTCGTTGCATCAATTAGGGAGGCACTAAACGAACTTCCATTATTCATGACGTGAAATCTTAAATCGTTTAGACTGAAGTTAGGTGCCCCATCAGGACCGATAATAACTCATCAGTTTGACTGTAAATCAATTACCAGTGTCAGGACCTGTATTGAGGAGCCATTTCCTCTAGGTAACCCATGAGATCATTTATTTTTCGGTGTGCATGACCCAGCGTGTTTTCTGCCAAATGAGGCCACAGATATCTTATTAGTGGGCCAGAACAGTAGGCTGCCATGGCTGTTGGTCAGTCTTGAATATTTTAGAAGCTCTAGGGATGCGGGAGGGGAGGGGAGCAGGTTGGGGCATTGAGGGGGCCCAAAGGCTAACATACTTGAAATTTGACGCTTAGCTGACGACTCTTGCACGGGGATCTAAATGGGAAAACCTGATCTGCACACATATCCAAACATGCCTCATGTCAACACATACTGATCACTACAGGCAGGCTAGAGACATCAAAATCTCGGATCAGGGGCAAGCGTACTGCCAATTGATATCCCAAAGGCCTCACTCTAATTGTATGGAATCAGAATAGAATGGACAGACTTGGGAGAATCTTTTGAAGGGAAAGAGGAGGAGATGTGTTCGCATGAGTCATTCGACTACTCTGGGAGGATTTTGTAACCCTGCAAATAATATTGGTTCCATATTAGCAGCTCCGAAGCATGGTCTGCTTTAGGGTCGAAGCCACTATCCCATAAAGACAGACTCGTACAGGCGTCTGTTGCTCAAGACCCGAAGAACAATTTCTGCTTTGCAAATTGCACCAATACAGGACTTGCGTGATTACGTAGTTAGGTCTAAGCTTACACTGTGCATTGTAACAAATCTTAAGGACGTTGAATAAAACATTAATTAAAATGCGATCGTCCGGTGTAAAGTTCATGTAAGTTCTTGTCCAACAATCATTTGGAATAATGCCATCCGTTGGTCTCTGCAATCTACCTTGGGAAAATGTGACTATATCAGCAAATTACATTTTTCATTGACAGTTTTTTTTACTATTGAACCGGTTTCTATTTCACCGTTGGCACAGGAACTATTGCTTTGACATCTCTCATGAGTTAAGAAATTCTAAAAATAAAAAAGTACTGGCGTACAATAAAAGAAAAACAACGTGATGCCTTGAATTACGGAAAGAGCGCCTAGGTTGACAAAAGGCTTGTAAACGTTACGGAGCTGCGGAAGAAAAAATGCCGGGCAATTACCAAAGAGATCACGGGTTATTTAGTTCAAAGCAGGATCCTTTATTTTGAGGGCTTTCCCTGGGATGCCAGTTTTTCTGACAAAGTTTCTGTCTCAGGAAAAAGGTTGTCCAAGCCACTGTGGGCCCTTGTGATGAGACCCTTAGTAAAAAACGAAATGCCAAATCCCGACCGAAAACATTCAAGCCTACCTTTGAAAATTGCTACACAAACGACCCTCTTTGTACCGGATTTTGAACTATCGTTGCTCCCAAATCCTTAGGATTATCAACACTCATTGTGTGTTAAATTAACGATATTTACTTCGAAGGCTGCAAGAATTAGCGAAAACTATTTGCAGATTCATCAAGATGATTATGTATTTCGGACGGTATCATAGATAGTTGACGGTAATTACAATAGCACAGCGCACTAGCAAACACAATTTAGAAAGAAATGAACCCTAGCACTGAGGACACTATCTCCGGAGCAAGTGAATGCATAGCCAGTTGTTTCTTTGATTGCATGGAGTCCAAAGCAAACCTAGTAGTCATCCCAATGAGCTGGTAATGCCTCTAAGACTAATCATACATGGGCCAGGAGAAGAAGCACCCTAAAGAAGCTCTTCCGAGAACTCACAGCATATTTATGACGCTACCTTCAAGGCTCTCGCTAATAGTCCACTCATTATGGAACGGAAGTCCAATTTAAGGACTGCTATATGACACAGTAAGTGTTCTTGCTTCACTCAAGGATCCGGGGAATGAATTATAGTATCGCTCACAGCACCGACTTAAAGTGCAGAGTCTCTTTAAAAGCGATATCAACATAGATTTCAGGATAATTTGTCTGTGGTGCATGTCCAAATAAGACGGCATATTTATGGAATATTTTCTGATATATGTCACTGATAAATAACAATGAAATGAATTAGGAAATTAAATTGCCTCAATTTAATTAATTTTTTTTTTCAGTTCCCCCTCGGTACCAAACAGCAAATTTGGCTCTAGAAGTTTGCAGAGGGTTAATATAAAGCCCAGCTATTGAAGTCTTAAGGGTTATACCCCAATATTGCGAATTCATATATAAAATTTTATAGAGAGAGAGAGAGGGGGGGGGGGGGAGAGAGTGAAAGAAAGAGGTTAACGCTGCTTTCTTAGCTATTACATGAACAAAAATCTTACAAAAGACTGAATTTATCAATATTCTGCTTCTGTTTTATCAAACTGATCGGCCTCGAGAAAACGGCCATCGGTAATAAGTGAAGCCACACCACAGGATGGGATTTCGGTTGGTCTCCGAAATATAAATGTGGGCTTTTATGAAGGCGGAAATATTCCTCCCAAATTCTGATCATTTGACTTTTAGACGAGAAAAGAACGGAACAAAGAGTAGAAATACTTAAGTTTTTTAATCTTTGGTATAGAGTGCAGCTTTAACTAAAGAGTTAAGATGCAAAACAACGAGTGCGATATGCAAATAAGTGACTGGAACTAACGACATATTTTACGTGTTGTATTAAATATGCTTTTGATAATTTAGTGCAGAATCTTTTAAAGCCATACAGTTGATTCTGCAGTAAACCGTTTAAATAATGCATCAGTGAATATACGCATGCTGCATATTCCATGGGGATTTGGCTTATAGATATCTAATGCGTATATAATATGGCAATATAAAGGAAATTACAAGGAACAATTTTAGTCTTGAGTTTTCTGACGACCGGCCTTTCTACTCACCACTCCCAGCCTGTTAACACGCATGTATTGCTGATTACTTTTCCAATTCAGAGGTCAAATAAGTTAACACACCTGTCACTAATTTGATAGCAACACAGGTTAATGAGATAGAGAAGCATAGACAAATTAGCTAGTTTCTTTTTTGTTAACTATTCCTTTTTTCCTTTTCTATCCTCAATTTTCTTATTTTACATATTTGACTATACTACAAACAGGAGTCCTTCTAGTAAGACTGCATAATGAGTCTGTAATTGATTCTGGTGGTAATTAAATGGACGCTACAACAAAACAAAGTGCCCAAGGAAATGTTAATGTCCCGCAACCAACCTAGACACACATTTCCCTTAAAGTTTTTATTCAAATGACTTGGCCTATTTTGGTGGCTTGACAAACTAACTTCCTTCGCTTAGTTTCGTATCGATCTTCTGCAATATCATAGTTATCCCACATACCATCTTGAGAAAGCCATGTCTGCTGGCAGAAGTTAAATTGATAAAATCATCTATATGATATAAATATGTGAGTAAGAAAATGAGTTTTTTATATCTGATTATCAATCCAGTTCACAGTTGGAACCCATCACTGCAGATCCCCTCCATTGTTAACCTGTAGTTGACAGCTTTTGTAACGTATCTAATGGAACTGTATATTCAGGCACAATAGGGCAGGAACTCCTGGGAGTCACAAGGAAGGGAAGGTTATCACGGGTTAATTGTTCTGCCATTGCAAGTCTCAAAGGATATTGGACCAGGTGCTTTCTACCAAGCTCTTATAAGCACCTCATTTATAATTCGGAGCTGACCGTTGGCACTCCTTGTTCAGGACCTTAGATTAACGTACTTCAATTATCATTCCAATCTGCCGATATAGCATATCAATATGGAATAATGCTGACAGCAGAATATCTAGTTGGAGACATTTTATTCCATAATTTATTTATATTCTAAGATATGTTTATTCAGCAAAAGCATTACAACTATTGGTTGCTGTTCTCAGCTAATCCTGATTGAAACTACATTAATAAAATTGTATTTATTTATTTTAATCTCATGTAGATGGAGGCGTTATTTATTGTTGTAAATGGGTTCATCCCGGAATACTAGGGCCATGATTGGTCATAGAAATAGCAAGGACTAAAGACATCTATTGTTCATGTATAACTCCCTGTTTTATACTATAAATGACATTAGAGAGAGACCGGCATTAATTATTTCATAATTTGAGACTTTCAAAATGTTCTCAAACGTGAAAGATTACGAGGAAAATGAACTTAATGGATCCTAACAATGAATGTTCTTATAGAGCTCCTATTTAATGGTTTATCCTTAATTCTCACCCAATCCGTTCCATTACTTGTGCTAGAAACAAAGCAACTTACTTTAATGCTTCAATAACAATGTGAAAAGCTTTAGGATGCTTTTACGATATACGAATACGCATCACAATGTACGTGATATACCTTTTGATCATATCATTAAGAGAGAGCGATGCTTAGTGGTCATAAAAAGATCGGAATGAGATCGTGCGAGAGCAACAACACAGGTCTTTTAAACAATGATTTATTTGCAACTGTACATGGTACCATTTGTATGATGCTTCGTTCTATTCAGGAACTATATCACCCTGTCTTTACATTATTATCGATTATCACCCTTAGTATAAAAACCATGACTTTGGTATACAAACATATCATATATTATATGATAAAGCAGTCAATCAACTTACGCTAACTATTTTTTTTTTTTATAAAAACATAAGATCCTGGTGACAGCCGTTAGACTTGTAAGTATTGGAGCCAAGAATTGCAATTTTACTGTTATTATATAACAACTTGTTTGCATAATAATGTGGATGTTTAATGAAGTGAAGCTCAGCATGCCAAACATAATAATAATTATGAGAGAACAACTTAATTGTTCATAATATTTCTAATCCTTATTAACATTTGCTCTTGGAAAACAACACCATAGCATGTAGAATCCCTATGCTACATAAAAAATACTGTCAAGGATTCCATTTGCTCATTTATGTTACATAATATAGTGTCCAGTTTATATTCTCATCTTTCCTCGATCTTAGTCATAATGCGTCCGGTAATCCAATGCATAGATGCTCTTCATACATATATCATATCCATTAATATGGTCGTCATTTACATATTCATGTAATTACTCTTATCACACGTTGCCTCTTCCCCTTCTGAGGGATAATTTTCGCCAAGGATTCATTCCCTTTGATGGATGAGGAGGAGTATTGCCTTCATTTCTCTGCGCTTGCATGCATGGCAACTTCTGTATGGGGGACCAATATATATATTGTATAGAGAGATTGTCTCATTTTTCCGCAATGAAGATTCCGTGATGTAAGAACCACTTGTATATTGAAGGACACCTCTAAGATGGGACTGCATGACTTTAGACAAGTATGTTTTGATAATGGGGAATTTGCGACAACAAAAGCAAATTAAACTGATACATGATTGTGTCCCCTCTCCTCTCTGCTCGTATCTCCAAACGGATGTGGTCCCCTCCTGTAACCCTTGTGATGGGAAAACATGTCCGATTCTAGTTTTGGAAGGGTTCCATTGTGGTTTTTCCAAGAGTGTAGACTGTTCGTGGGGTGCTGGCTACTTTGATTTTCAATGCCAACATATCTCTCTGGTGGCGGACTGGCATCGGAAGTGAGAGACTCTGTACAGTTAGGTTCCAGAACAAAGTACTTGGGTGGATCGGGTAACTCCCGCGTGTCATTATGTGCATGCGTTGAACTGAGGGGCGGGGGAGGTGGGGGTAGTGGGACATCAGCTATGTACGAATATTCATTCTCCCCATAGAGGGACTCATGTTCCTGGTGGGTTGGCGGAGGGGGCCAGGGCAATTCCCGAGTGAGGTGCCTCCTATCGGGGGATTTTTGGTGTGCCTGAGGGGGCATGAACCCCGTGTAGTAGGTATTCTCCTTTTTGGCCTGCTGAGCACGATCTGACTCACGCTTTCTCCTCCTGGGAAAATGGAAGAACGGTTGAAAATTCAAAATAAATTTCCCCCTGCTTCACAGGGAGAGAGTAACAAGCACTATACATATTTTATTTACAAAGCTGAGCGGTAACTAGGGTTGGCTTTTATGAAGGAGTTAAGTGTAGACATATCAGAGTGTTATCTCTTATATTATGGATCATCACATTTTAATTTTTTCAGGTTTTTAAACCCATCACTATAGTTAGTGTTTAACATAATATCCTAGCTATCGATGAGATGATCTGATGCCTCTTTCAAAGGCTTTCCCTTTGTGGCCCACCGAACCCTAGATCCTAAGTCATTTAAAACCCATGCCATGTCAACCTATATATATGGCAAGACGAATATTTCATTTAGTCTCGTCATTATGTGTAATCCTCAGGAAAACTTGCAAAAATGATTACATAAAATTGTTTCTTAGTCGAAACTTGTAACATCTGAATTTAACATCGAGCAAATCATCGATATTTATATCAAGGCATATTGTTTCTCATAGTTATTGTAATTGAAAACTTAAACTGGAAATCTGTAGAGAACCATCGACAGTCGACGACTGAGATGGAATTGTTGCTCTACTTCTAGCAAATGTAATAGAAACTAAGGGGCCGGAAAACCTCCCATCTGCCGGAGAATACCCCCTCTTATATGGCTACTTGTTAGCAATACAAGTTTTCAATCAATCAATCAAAGGTGTAAAAACTCCAACTTACCATCGCAAACAGGCAAGGCCAATTATCATAAAGATAATACCAATAGTTAAGGCAATAGTTACTACAATAATCACAGATAACCCTGAAAAGAACAAAGAAATAGGATATTAAACAGTCCAAAGCAAAATGTATCGAATCAACTGATTTCAACGTGGTCTAAATGCTTAGATTCTAGATTTTAAACATATTTTATATTATTTACAAAACTTCCAAAAAATTTCCATCTGGTTGTTAGGGTGATCACCTTCACTTGTATAGAGTGATACATCTTTATGTTAAAGCTATTGCCATGGCCTTAACTACGTCCTATATATATAATATGAAGGAATTAGGCAATCCTATAGGTCTCACGTTGTCTTTAGATTCGAGAGGAATCAATTGAGTTATGTTAAAGTAAGTTAGAGAAACGTTCGGCATGTGATATCTATGCTCGAATGTAATATGGTGCGATAGACCTGGTTTATAATTTCCCTTTGTGCATTTGCATTTCGCATAATCAGTTGTGAAAACAATTTGCCTATGTTTGATTAAAATTATAAAATATATTCGGTCTGATGTGTTTTGGAAGAATTCTCTAATGCATATTAACTTACGTGAACACTGGTGTATGCAAGCCCCTATTGGCCCAGCGAGATTTGGAATAGAGAATTTGAGGATATGTAGTGCAAGTATTGAATGGAAACATTTTCGTATTTCATATGCCTATCTTAGCCAATTTCCCAACTAAGAACATAAAGAATATCCATAATAAGCATTCCTCTTCTCGAGAGAAATAAACTAAAAATGTTTAGAGACAATAGGAAGTAAACCACCATTCAAATACCTCGTTCCACTCTCTTTGTGTTATTAGCCGAGAAATTATCTAAGTATGCATATTTCAATTTCTAAATACATGCATGGCCCAAAATAAAACTGTTTGATAAACAAAAGTGCGCTTTATATTATTGGAATGTGATTTTGGTACTATCCACCTACCGAAGGGTAAACTGACAATACCCCACTCACGTGAATGAATGGCCCCCACAGCAACTGCTGTAACGAGAAAAGAAGGAAAGGTTTAGACAGTTACCTACAAATGTGATTAAATGATTAGGAACTCTTTACAAGAAAACACAATTTTGTAATGAAGTAGAATTGCCGAATGGCGGGCTGCAACAATTTGCTTTGATTTCTCTGTATTTGACCATTCAAACGTTTTTGCAACATTTAATATTGCCTGGCACTGATCTTGAATTAATCATCATTTGGCATAATTGTAAAAATAACAATCCTGTAATCTATCCCATTCGTTAATCTATTTACCAGAGCCAGGTATTAGTATAAGCATTTCTGTTAATTCTATTTTATTTGGGGGAAATGAATACTTCACTTCCAAGCATCGATAGCTTAATAATTATCGGGTTAAATGAGTGTTTCCGCTGACCTTCGGAGCAGTTTTCAACGCGTCCTTTCCACTGATTGTCCTTACATTCAACGCGCCACGAAGTTTCAGTCCCGGTGCACCCGATCACTGCATTAACACCATCCTCGCTTCGTTTCCACCAAGTGCCTGGGGACACCTTCAAATCCGGACAACCAATCACTGTGAAGAGAAGCAGAACGTGGCGTCAAAATAAACACGATTAACAGGACGGCTTGGTCTACACTTGACTCGAAGCGTCATAAATAATCACAAATTTCCCCATTGCAGATTGTCCATATGGTCGTGTCAATCATTTTCACTTTCGCTTCCCCACATAAATGACTTTATGTTCTTCCCGTGAGAGACAGACAGGACTGTAAAATACACTTTTAGAAAATGATTTCTGCGCAGCCGCAGTATTTCCCATTTTATGCATATACATGTGTCTTTACGATTTTTGCCAACAGAAGAACTCTATTGCATTCAAATGTGACTTGCTTCATTCAACTTTTAATAGTTTTGAAAGTCTTTTCCCCAAATTAAGTCTCACGTTTACTATCGGTACTTGTTTTTTCTCAGCACAGAATAAAAAATGAATACCATTCGCAACAGAAATGTCTAGGAAATAATGAAAGGGTCAGGTATGGCCATGCATTTAGCTCTATTGGAGAGGTGTAAAGGCCAATGCTGCCCAAAGGGCACTGCCGGAGCAATGTGATAATACCAGCTAATTTAACCCCGACGTTCATGTCTGTGCATGTCCTACGGGCTGTGGCAATTTGGTCTTTAATTGGATGCAAAAAGGGGAAAGTAGGCCAAGTACCTGATAGGAATTTACACTGATGAGACAGGTGGTGGAAAAACAAGACTGGTCAAGACCAGACAGTTTTGAAAATGTAGGCATACGATGTATCAAGATCCATATATTAATTTTGCGTAAACAGTGCGAGTTAGTCTATCAGAATAACATGCAACTTTTAGGATGGATGAGGGTGGGTGATGAGGTGAATTATATTTTTAAAACAGAAACAATGAGTCGAAGATTTTGCTGTGATTATGTCTAAACATGAGGGCAAGAATATACTGAATGTTCTGAATTGCTTTTTTTTTTTTTTACAAAGTAACGAGAACATCTGAAAAATTAATCCCGATACAACCATTTGCCTACAACGCAGTTACTTGCGGCACCTATTGCTTTAACGTGAAACCAGGCCCCTATCGTCTCCCATTAACTGCAGATCTGCAGCGCCACCTACGGGAAGCCCAAATAGACAGAGCTGCTCCTCTGCTTTCTGCTTTGGGAGTTTCACACTAGGGGGACTAAGGCATAAACCTATACTCACTATGATATTCCAGCATAAAGTGGCGCCCTCTTTCGCTATGTTGTGCTTTTAAAATGCGAATCTCTACCTGCAAAACCAATGCTTCAAATTAATGTCAATAATTTAAATCATTTAATAATTATTTAACGTAACGGTAGCATTTGTTGTAAAATCATAGTCAGGGTATATAGATTTGAGTAACCGATAGTTCCTACATGGCTATCATTAGCTACCACTAGCATTTAATGCATAGATTCCTTCAATGGAAAATATCTTTCCCAAAGCAACTGCTCACTTGATGTGATGGAAGTGAAATTAAATCAGATATTTTCGCTGATTCTTCCCAATCTACTGCGAATAGACTATTAGAAACAAAAGCAGAATTACACTATATCGTCGATTACGGTTTACTTGATTGTACCTTCGATACAAGTGAGGGTCTACTGAGAAGTGAATAAAAGAGGGATGAATATGACCATCTGTTTTTTCCCAGGGAAAGTAGATAAAACACTGTACTCACCTCATTGGAAACAGATATATAGGCAGGTTTAATTCTTGTTCTCCCATTACATATGGTCAAACTTCTAGCTGGATCTCTTTCACGAATAATGGCGTACGCATGGCAAGCCTCTCCCTGAAAGGACAGACATATGTGCGTTTTTTTAATAAATAAATTTAATGATGAATATGTTTCTCTTTCAGTAAAGTATGTACATTTATA
This sequence comes from Sthenelais limicola, assembly GCA_942159475.1. Taxonomy (NCBI): domain Eukaryota; kingdom Metazoa; phylum Annelida; class Polychaeta; order Phyllodocida; family Sigalionidae; genus Sthenelais; species Sthenelais limicola. The sequence continues at coordinate 48,595,545 of OW804096.1, read as the reverse complement.
CAGGGGAGGTAATCATGTTCCCTCTATCCATATACCATTATCTACTCCTATATTAAATATTGTAGTGGGTAAATATGTTAAGAAATACAAATGAAATAAATGACACAATAAATGTCAGACTGTCTAAGTGAACCCTCCACTAATGAATGCATATGCGGATACGTATACAGATCCAATTTGCATTTTTAATTCTTTGGACCTTGGTGGTCAATACCAACTTGTTGAACCCTAGCCGAGAACAATGTAACCACGAATTATCCCAAACCGTTCAATTGAGAGAACAATTGCTTTATAATTCGCAATTGATTTATTTAATAAAAACGACCAATTTCTTCTGTATTTCTTCGAGTACAACTTTAATTTGTACCAGTGAAGCAATTGAGAGGTAACCTGATGCTACTCAGGATCCATAGGGAATATTTCGTTTGATGGACCAAAAACACAGAGGCACATTAGAGCGTTAATGTGTCGGTGCTTGGAATCTATTAGCCTTTGAGCTTAAGTTGTTAGATCTTGGATCGTGCTACAACTGGTCCTTGTAAAGAAAATCAATAACACCTCAAGGTGTTTCCCTTAATGCATCTGACTGGATATCACCAATAGTATATAGGACATGTTTCTCGGATAATGTGTCGTAGTTGGCCTTATTCTTCTCTTCAGGATAACATTACACAAGGCATAATGGATAATAAGTTTTTGTCACAGAATTCCCTTATACTTAACGGCATCCATCGTATTTTACGCCCGTCCGCATCTTTTATGAGATTAAAGTTCCATCATCTCGGATGGAATTTCTAATGAGCTTAGGATACCTGGCAATTTAAATCCATCTTAGTTCCCCTCGATAAAACACTTTTTAACAGCCATGGGCGGTTTGGAATAGTCTTTGTACTTAAAAGCGAAAAGGCCTTTTAGCACGTTTGTTCTAGGCAAATATAACGCTATTTTTGTAATGTTTTAAACAATTATCAAGAATAATTAACAGACGCCGAAATACAATAGCCCATATTATTTTTGTTTAAAATCTCGTTTTGGATGCATGGAACATAGCTAGGACAACCGATTCATCAGAATTGTTGGCTAAATGCTTACTTTGGTTCGAGACATGAATGAGACAAAGGTAACAAAATAAACTTCAATAGCCTCCGAACAATGGCTGTGTGAAGTATTTTCTATCCCATTGAAAGAATTAAAAAAAGTAGAAGAAATAAAAGGCCAATAAAAGAGGCATTGAAGGGGTAAAAACCTTATTGATATCTGTTTCGAGGGAACAACATACGAGGATCGAGTGCCTTTTCATGTTTAGGGCAACTTAGGTCATTGTGCTAGCAGGTGAACGAGGGCATGGTATACTCACCTCCGTATCAGCCAGACCGAAATCATGTAGAGTGAAATTTATCTTCTGTCCCGGCGGGGCGCTTATGAGCCAGGGACAGTCTGCAGAGCCAATCCCCGACTCCTCGGTGAGAATGCTGGCTATAAGACCATGTCCACTTCTTAATGGCACTGCATGGGGCGTGTAGCACCCTTTACGTCGTGCTGGTTCAACTAGAAAGAAGAAAAGTTCTATGTAAAGAAACTCATCTCCCACGGTGGATGACAATGGGGGGCTCTTTTTTGTATGAGAGAGGATGTGACCGAAGGTTTACTCATGAGAACTGTCAGTTGGGAAGCTCTTTTATTTCTAATTGAGTTTCTTAATAAAACATGATGCTAATAATAGGGATGCGTCAAAGTTTCTTTCTGTAAGAGTTGTGTCGCTTTGTATATGGGTAAGCAGATTACCCAGGACTTCTTTTGATTCATACTGGCAGGTTTCACTTAGATATGAGTTGCACGAACAAAAGATACTCCATTACATATTTGTATTGTGAGAAGTGACCATTATTCAATTTTGTTATATGGCATTGAGACCTTCAGGCGTTTAGATGGTACTTTTTAAAATTTAGAATTTCAATGACAACAGTTTATTTGTTTCTCGTAAAATAAAATGGCTTTACGGCACAAATTGCACTGCATGATGCTATTCGATATTGCCTGCGAACAAAGCGGGAATACTCCGCAGTGTTTTAGCGTCACAAATGATGTATTCTATTCTGCATGAATTATTCTCTAGGTATAAAGATATAGGGCTTGTGGGAGTGTTAAGGTGTGATGGAAGGAACACTGAGACACGTGTGTTCTTTCAATTATTAATAACAATTAAATACAGGCGAAACTATAGCGAAAGTATATTCAATTACTACTCATATTGTTATCATTACTAATTTCATTTATAGATGGTGTGAGTCCTTAAGTGTAAGCACAGTTATAGGTAATATCCTTAACTACTATGTAAAATGTAATGGTTTATACCATGCTGCATATCATGGACGTTTGGAAGAGATATTTGACACCCCACAAGAAATCCATTACACCAAGAAATAACAGGTAGGCGGGTGTGGCCATTACAAAATGGAAGGCGGTTTTTGACGGACATTAAAAAAGCAGCGGTCTTTTCGGTGGCAATGAGCCTAAATAAAGTAGACGGCATGGCAATGTTTGTGATGTGGGAGATTCAGTTACGCCAAGCTACCGATGTCAATGTTTACAGCCAACAACTAATAGCTGGGAGTGCAGTTTGTTTTCCCAGCCCATTTCCGTCATGTATTCAGCTCTGTCGGAGATGTAATTTAGCAGTCGACAATTTGAGAGGCCAATGGCTTCAAGGAACTGTCCGACAAAATGGCTCGAATTACAGGCTCATGATTTGCTGTGGAAGGCAAAAAGAAATGGGCAAGAAACTTAACGCCAGGGTGTATGAAGACCCTTTTTGTTTCTTTGCGTACGTCAAACACTGTGACGAAATCTGAGCCCGAAACAAGAGAACTAGAACTTTGTCACGGATCGAGTATATATATCGTTCACAAACACCAACTTTGTTCGCATGTCTTGAAGATCGTATATGAGGTTGGTATATATTCTAGTTGCGTGTGAATTTTGTTTCCAACCTAGGAATTTCGGACATGAAACTGTCAAAATCATCAGAAGTATTTGCCTTGCTTGTGTACAAAACATTTCTAGTATTTGTTTTTAGCTTTCTTTCAACTTAAATATTGAGCCAATGGTAAAGATGAATGTCCAGAGCCTAGCGTTGGAAAGAATTAAAGCGAATTGACCTATTCCTTAATGGACGCTCAAATTAACTCAAATAGTCTCATTTATTGAAGACTGAGATTTAAAGAATTTGCTGGCACTGAATGTCTCCACTCCAGCAGCACAAATATTTTGTACAGTTTGTAAGGATTTTACAAGGACAATCAAACTTTAAATCATTTAAAACGGTAAAATTATTTGTTTTTCGTGAATACCCATAAACCTTCCTCTTTGGTTCTTAAATATAACAGTTATAGTATCGTGAAATTCTACAAGTATATGAAGGTTCTATTTTCTATGAAATGTGGGATATTTTCGTGCAGGCAATTGGTCCACTGAACCTTGTATTTGGTCGAATTTATTTACCAAGACGCTTTTCCTTCTATAAATGCATACAGTTCTCGATGATATTGTGGACAACAGAAACCTAGGATTAGGAAGGTTAAATAATTATTAGTCTCCCATCCAAAAAAGTGAAACGTTTAGGGAATCTTACATACATGTATTTCAAGTACCAAACCTGAATAAAATAAATATGAATACTGATGTTGATATTTGGTCCGTGATGGTAGATTGACAGACTCTGAATTATGCCTAACATTGCTTGATTTGAATAAAAAAAATAATAGTTACAAACCAAAGGATTTATGAATTATAAATTTGTATGATCCGAAAAGAACAAGGAATCGAACTGAACATTGGAAAAACAGACTGTTCAAATATCGAAAACAGATCATTTACATATAAAACCTAAGACGCGTACCAGAGGTATTTAATGTTATCATACTGATCTGTTATATCTATTATATTGTATTTAGATACAAAAGGGCGGTGATAACACATGTATCAAACATGGTAAATAGAATGTAAGCTATAGATATATAGTATTATATCTAAATGGAAGGGATTCGGAGTCAGAAATACATAAAAATATCACCTCTATTTTACTTAACCTGGAGTAGTAAATCGCCGGGTTCTTTGAATAGGGTATATATATATATATATATGCCGATATATATTAAAAAGATATATCTAATTGCATTCACTATGTATTCTTAATTCATTAATATTGAATTTGATTGATTTTGTACACAAAATTGTTTATTTCACGGACATTTCTGGAAGAGCTGCTTATGCAAGAGATTGTATACATACGTTTCTGATGTGATTTTTTTTTATCAGAATAAAAATCCTATATGTATATCTTATTCTGCAAGTCTATGAAGGATCAATTCACAATGGAATGCGGGCTATTTTCGTGCATGCAACTTCTCTACTGAACCTTGTATTCAGTCGGACCTGTTTATTCAGTTGGATTTGTTTACCCATCTATAAAAACACGCAGTTCCTGACTATATTATTTGATACCTTATTCTGCGAGTCTATGAATGGGGGCACTTTTGTGCATACGACTTCTCTACTGAAATGTATTTAGTCGGATTTGTTTACCAAGACGCTGTTTTTTCCCATCTATAAAAAGACACAGTTCCTGACTCTATTACTTAAAACCTTATTCTGCAAGTCTATGAAGGGTCAATTCCCAATGGAATGTGGGTCATTTTCGTGCAGGCAACTTCTCTACCGAAACGTATACATTTAGTCGGATGTCTTTACCAACACGCTGTTTTTTCTCATCTATAAATGTACACAGTTCCTGATTCTATTAGTTAGTACCTTATTCTGCAAGTCTATAAAGGGTCAATTCACAATGAAATGTGGGGCATTTTCGTGCATGCAACTTCTCTACTGAAATGTATTTAGTCAGATTTGTTTACCAACACACTGTCTTTTCCCATGTATGAATGTGCATAGTTCCTGACTTTACTATTTAATATCTTATTCTGCAAGTCTAGGAAGGTTCAATTCACAGTGGAATGACAATTTTCGTGCAGGCAACTACTCCATGCACTCAACCTTGTATGCAGTTGGATTTGTTTACCAAGACGCTGTTTTTTATTCAACCATTAAACACACAGTTCCTGACTCTATTATTTAATTGGAAGGAGTAGGTCTATGTCGATGGATTATATGAACTCAGGTCTCGGCAGCCTTAGATGCCGATGGGAATTAAATCACTGAGACTTCCCACAGAGGCTCCGTTCATCAAGGGCAAGGTAAAGGAAGGCAATTAAGGGCCATCCAGTAGACAATTTCAAGAATGTAAACCTTTGATCATGCCTATGTGGCAGGAAACACCCATTCTGCATCCAAATTTATCTGAGGCTATTTGAGCCTCGTAAACATGCATGGAAGCCGTCGTCCGACCTGATATTCATCCATAAAAACATCCTACAAATTGCATAAGAGTTCTGAACTCCATTCATAGCGGCCTAGGGCGACCATGAAGAGGGGGGTTAACGAGATCTTACCTTTGATGCAGTCGTAGGCTATCTCTAAGTAAGGTTTCAAGTCACGCGGACACTGAAGGTCATTTCCAAAGAGGGGGTCAGGTATTCTAATCTCGCACTTTCTCCTTCCAGAGCATTTCCGGTCGGCGTGATGGAGAACATCTGCAGAACAACCGACGTAGCCGTAGTCTCGATCGACGCACTTTGATATGCGCATTCGCCCATAGGCGGCGGATTTGGCCACGATGACTTCGTCACTTCCGCACGCTGCTCTGAACGTGTCGTTTTCACAGTAGTCCCCAGCACCTACGGTATAAAAAGGAAATTAAATTGCAGTTTTTCGTATTAGTTAATGGCAAATTCATAATCAGAAATCCTTCACAAGTCACATTTGGCACGCAACGTTCACACACAAGATGATTCACCATTAGGAGGTATTTTCGTTACTTGCATTTCTTGTTCATCAAAAGGTCACGAAATGCATCAAACAAACAAAATAAAATAAAAGAAAGATGCGCCTGGAAAGGGGAGGGCCCTTCGTGCTTAGAACAACATTCACGAACAAATCTGTCTCAGTCAAGCTGATGCCATTGACATTAAGCATTTCTTGAATAGAATTGGCGAAATCCTTACATCACTAGTGAACCATGCAAAGACTTATTCCATGACAGATTTGGGCTATTTCTATTGGATGCCGATTTCAGTGGCTTTATTAGATCATGCAAAGGCATTATCTAACTTTATCATACAGGTTACAATTGAAACAATCAAAAATGAGGATATTATTATTAAGGGATTAATAACCAACATCGAAGGGCTGCTGTTGCACTGGTTGGTGTATAATCGAGAAGTGATGCCCTGGGACTATGCACAAACAGTGAACCAGCAGTCCCGAAATGGAGGTTTTTAATCCTTTTAATCTCTGCCTAAGGTGGTTATAGCCCAAAGCCTTTCAAGGCACGGATTAAGCTGTTTTAATGTTCTGTTCATTTACTCTGTACAACTTTTCTTGAATTGCTCTTTTAAGACGCTTTCCGGCAATATTTTCTTTGTCAACATGACTTCCCAAAGCAATGAATCAGAGTATCATGTTCATAGCCTGAATCATGCACTGATGACTGGTCTTGGACACTAAAGTTCCGGCAAGGAAAATAATACTTGTGTTGAAAGCATTTTTGTGTGAAAAAATTGTTGACCAGTACATGTATGTATGCATCCCATTGCCAATCTCAGAGTACCTTTGAAATGTCAGGATCACCTAGGAAAACATAGTGTCCACTTTTATGTGGTTGATAAAGAATTATCCGGTTCCTAATTTAGTTTAAATTAAAGAGCGTTGTCTGTGGCTTCAGTGCCTTCAAATTTGGCGCGGTCATCAGCCAGACGTACGCACGAACCGTGAGAATCGGACCACATGCGATTTCCGCCCTATCAATAGCCGTATGTTCTCGCTAATGTAATAGCATAATGATCAGGCTGCATCTTAATTCTTTTAATTGATGTGGGAATGGTAGTTTGATCCGGATGGAAATGTGAGACAGCGGGGGTAGGTCCCATCGGGCTGTCGTCGTCTGATTACTGGTTGGATTGGTCGATCCCTGTGGGATCCTCGACCACGGCGGAATGTAAATGTTTAGAATTTGTGATTTCCCCAACGGTCTGACCTTTGCCACGGCAGTAGCGCCTATATTTTTGGCTAGTCTGCCAGCCCGTCCGATGGGAATAATCGCCGCTCTGTCCTGAATGTCCTGGAACTGTTCCCAGCCCGCATTCTCCCCCACCAATAAGGCGGGTAAACAATACCAGCACGCCTCCAAGATGACCCTGTCGTATTTACCTTAGCCCTGCCCAAGACCTAATGTGATCTACAGCCGTGGCGTTTGACGCATGGTGTATGTCATCGATAGCTACCTTCTCCAGGGGCTATAGCGACGCCGGAGGGGTTAACAATCGCACCAAAGCCATAAAAAACGAGTCCTTCCCATACTTTGGACATGGACAATATCAGGTTCTGCCGGCCATCCATAGCTATAAAAACTACAAATGGCCCTCCCAGAACAGCGGACCTTTTAAAAAGAAATCTGTCATGTAACCTCTCCCTGTACAGTGATAGTTGAATTTTTACTGGTCGAAGATAGCATTGTTTCGCCAAAAGTGCTTCCTTTTTTGGATGAATTGCGTACCCCCGAGGCATGTGAGTACTATCTATTATTTACAATGAGAACACATACCGTTCCCCGAGTGCATGTCTAATGTCTACATTGCTATGATCGATGGAAGCAAATGGAACAAACAATTCGGTTAAACTTTTCCATTGCTAGTGTTGCTGGAGTTTATATTATTGCCGACGTTCCAATATTTGCTACCTTAGAGGAAGAGGGACTCTCATTCTAAGTTTCTACTGACTTTGAATGAAAAGAGGGCATAGTTATGAAGCTTAAAATGATGTCAATGCATTTCAGATCCTGATTTGAACATTGTCTGTATTCAATCGTTAAACCTTTGAAGAATTAAAGTTGTCCTCATTAAATGCATATCACATGTACTTACGAGTGTTTCTTACTCAAATAACACTAGCATATAATATATATCCTTCAATAGCAGAGACGATAACGGTTGAAAAACTTTTAGATGTTTCTAGTATGAACCCCCAAGCTTGCAGGAAATATTGATAGGGCTTTGGCGTAAAATACAGGGACGGAGACAAGAAAAATGAAGCATCGGGAGCAATAAGTCCTGTGGCAATCGCAGACTGAGCTGCTGTGGGCCCATATCGTGACACAGTGGATAGGGCTTCAGGGAGGACTTTAAGGATTGCTAAGGCAAGACGTATATTGTAGAATAACAAATGCTTTGGCTAAGTGAGGGCCCACACACAAATCTCTGTCCCATTAAAACAGGCCTACATACACTGTTCTCCCATCGGGCAGCTTCATGCATGTCTCTAAAGGGTTGATGTTTGAACAAGGCAGCCTGGAAGAAATCATATTGGAATATTATTTTATCAACTATGCCAAGATGTAGTAAAGCCCTAATATGATTGGTGGGAAGAGTGTAATATTCAACAGAATACCGACTGGGGCTGTTTTTCCATGCTGTTTTCACCATTTTCCACCACTATTTCCCCACTATTTTCTTTTAATCAATTTCCATTCAGGGATCTCTTTATATTCATAAACCAGCTTATTGATATTCTGAGCCATTAAGTTTCCCCCAAAAAAACTTTCCTACGACTGAAAGAAATCTGAAAAAGTATTAGTCCTGGTTATTATTATAGAGTGCCTAGTTGCTAATTGCTTAGACCATGCAGTTGGCTTATGCTGAACTAATCGATAACCCATGCTTCTATTTGCTTCCGCGTAGTAATCCTTGATGATTAGAAACAATAAGCATTCTTGCCCTATTCAAAATTCCTATTTCCCTGCAGTAGATGCTAAGAATACGTAAAAACAACCACTTGTTTTGGTGGACAAAGTCACGGATAGGAAAGGTTAGACCGTATAAATAGTAGTATATCCAGCAATCTGTGCTTGCCAAACATTTTATATGTCTCCGGTTATTACCGCAAGCTTCCGGAACATCAATTTGTGCACGAGCCTTATCTGGATTGAGGCGTTTGAACTACTAATAAAGACCCGCCATGATAGAAGGTTGTTTGTGTAACAGAAGACAGTTAAGAAACAAGAGACCCTCCGTGTCTCGCTTCCACCAACCAGCAACCTTTCTATCCGGGCGGCCCTTCTTGTTTCAAACAGACCAGCAGGTGGTGCCTGAGTCACAGGCCCTTCTCCTAGATATATTGATTTCTTGTAATAAAATTCCGAGGCGCAGATGGGGAAAATGCGACCAAAGCCTAGGAAACATATCGACCTTAAGCCCAAGTATATTTATAAGAAACTTGTCGGCAAGTCTCAATAAATTGCCACTGATAAAGCTTAAATTTGCACTTCAATGCTGCAGAACGTAGAAGTAAAGCCACTTGTAAAGGGAATCGCCGTGAGAAATTGTGAGGGGGAAAGGAGCAAATCACAAGTTTAGGTTCAAAGCGCAATCACATAGCTTGCTATGTCGTCCCATCTTGGGGAACTCGTAGCCATGCTAATTGCCAGATAACAGGCCCCGTGTCTGCCGATGTTTCCATGTTTCCTACCTCATCAAAGAGGGGCCCGTGCCGACGAGAGAGCCCGAAGGCGAAACTAAATTTCGGGCCACTCTCCTGCGCACTATATTTGTACTCGTGTGCAAATACAAGGCGATTCGGCTCTGAGGCACGGTCAATATCATACTTACTAGCTAGGGGCTACTCAAAATGAGTGTGTTATTTTTGGGCTTGAATCAATAAGTGTCTGTTTGGGGAATCTAATTCACTTTTGTGGCAAACGTACAACAATATCAGTAGATACGCTAAGGTTGTTTATTTTCCCGCGTGTTCCAACAGAGTCTATGAACTTTAACATTCTTCCTTGGCGTTATTCCTCCGGGCAAGATCAGGGACACGGAAGGGAACCAATGGAATCCAACGACCGACCAAGCAACTGACTGCGCAGAGAAATGAAATAAGCAATTCTGTCGAGACAACTTACTTAGCACTCACATTTCTCATATTTTGCTCTTACTTCGTCCGACTCCTTTTCGGTCCCAGAGAATGATAACACAACCTTGTATTATAAGATATTCATATCGACGTCAACACAATAAGACAGATAGATATCCTGTTCACTTATGTGTAAAACTCATATCCGCGACAAAAGATTTTTTTTTCTGGTTTTGATGAAGTCTCGCTCAGCTCAGCTCTCCTCATCTTTCTCTGACTCAATAACAGAACCGAGAGAACACTTTCTGTTTTTGTTTTTTCAACCCGGACGAGCCCTGGGGGCATATGTATTACTTCTTCCATTTGTGCTTTTCCATAGGAGAGGCAATCGTTAATGAATATAAATCGTTGGATAATTGAGATTTAAGAAGTGATGCCAGCTGGGAAAGTGACTAATCACTGGGAGTTAATGAGTTCCTTCCACTGAATGGGAGACTTGCGTGTTTGTAGTGTTTGCTAGCCATATATGAATAAGTGCATCTCGCTCAGCCAGTCACTTCCATTTCAAAAGGAATACCTTCGAGGGTGTCTGATTTGCGAACAAGCGATCGTCTCACACACAAAAGCAATTATAATTGATGGTATAATGGATGATGTTTCATGTCAATGGGACGATGTCAGGGGTCTCTGGATCAGAAGTCTAATGTATCTAGATGTAAATCCCTTCCTTAATTACATTGACTTCCTATTCTCTAAGGAATTATCTGCCCCCCCCCCCCCCATTAGGTTTGATCATATGATTCATTACATGAGGAGCGAGCAATTTTCGTAATTGGTGGCCAAAAAGGAAGAACATGTAGTATATCAAATCGGCAGTTATAATAACATGATGTGTTCCTTTCCACACGAAGAAAGGATCATGAAACTCGAGATGCAGAAAAGCTGAACGGAATACTAAGTCTCTATACCAGCAGATGTATGTATGTGTACATTTATGTATTTTCATCCGCCCTGCTGAACTCATGGGTTATCACTACCATGGATATGTATGTTGCAGAATGAGTATACTTCGATTAACCATCAGCCTATGGTAATTTGTACTATCTTTAGAAATCTATTACTCCTGAAAACAATCCCCCTGACCATTTTGAAAATGATGATGTCTATATTATACAATGCAAGTCCAGCTTTAATTCCATGAATTTCATAAATATTGAAATGAAACTAGAACATGCAATAGTTAGGAGATTTTTGTTTGACTCTGATGCTCAGGGGCCGCTATTGTGGGATAGAGGCTTAATACCTTTCCCTTGGTCACTATGGAATCCACTCATGCATTCCCGGTGATTGATTGAACATCGGCATATGAGTAATTTTCCAACTTATTCCACTTGGGTTTCCATGAAACACCATCGATCTTTTGATAGGATATATGGGTATTTAATACTGCAGGTTCAGAATTAGTGGTCAAAAGATAACGCAAACGTACCTTGGAATTGTCGAAATGAAATAAAAATGATCTTACCCGTTAAAAGCATATATCATAACTGTTAGACATAAAGTTGTGCTCCCATCTCTAATTTTGTCCCCCCCCTCCTCTACATGACGTACAGAGATTATAGGGCAGCTATTAAAAACAGACATCCTTCCGTGATATAATATATCACGGAAGGATGTGTATTTTTAATAGCTGTCCTATAATCTCTGTACTTAGAAAATCTCTATTCTTAGAAAATTAAGAACATATTATATTCTTAATTTTCTGTAATTGGTATATTATACGAATTATCATATGAATATCTTTAGGATGAAGGGAAAAGAGGTCCCGTTACTTGCTCAATAGTTTTATCGGTTACCGCTGAGAAAAAGATATATCAGTTAATGATGTTACACTACACTTGAATAAACACTCCAAGTCGAGTTCTTTTTGTGAATATAATTATAAAGGGCCACCCCTGATTCACCAATTTATTATACTACTTACTGTGTAGGTCATGAAACTGACGTCCTGCTATCTCTCCACCCCACTCCCCCCAAAGAAGGACGGGTTCAAGCCATATGTATGGAATATTTATCACCTTATTAAAGTACCACAGGCACAGGCATACTCCAACACTAGTCAAAGAAAGGTGATTCCTGCCTGCTTCACTTCCTGCTGGGGCACTATCCAGGCACTAATGCTGAATGAGCCTTCCACTGAACTCTATTAACCAGTCCTAGTTCCGACCATGGCCTATACACAATATATCTGCATTCTGGAAACGCCGCCCCGAGAAATGTTTTCATGTGTGTGCATTGTTGGCCGAATCAGGCCCTGCGGACAAAGTATGTTGCGGAGATCTAGGTAAATTCAAAATAGGCTTGGACTTTTGCCGTTTAACATTTGTTACAATATGTACATATGTATGTTCCTTAAAATTGGGCTCGTGCACCTTGTTGAATGTTTCTAGAATAGAACGCCTATATTTAAAGATTCGCTCTCAGTTATCATCGGTCAAAAGCTGCAGATTTTCTACCTTTTGTTCCGCTCTTTTCTAACCCATCCAAAAGTCATTTTACCAAAATTTTGGAGGATTTTTGCAATTTGTTTTTGTTACAGAGCTTCGTAAAAAGTCCACAGTTATATTAAGGAGACCCCCGAAATGCTTTCCTGTGGTCATTCACTCTCGGTGAACACATAAGAGTAGGAGACTATTGATAAAATCATTCCTATAGGTCATAATACGATTACATTTTGTAAGATCTTTTTTATAATGATAGCTGAAAATGCAGCTTTAAAGAAGGGATGTTTTGGTGGGACAAAATATTGTTAACATATCTGGTATAGAAATATACATTATTATGATGGAATAGATGATGACCTTTTCACAATTAACTTACTTCACTTTAACCTTCCCTGCATGTTGAATGGAATAGCTTGACGAGTGATTGCCAGTGTTCATAATTTGGCCCCCTGCCCGCATCCGGCCTGCCATAAACGACTACGACGTTAAAACCATTAAAGAGATTAACCTTACACTATGCTTCCTGATGAATTATATATTCATGGCTCGGCCTGATAAGAGGGTCTAGTGCAGATATAATTGTGTTTCACTGTTGATCTCCAAGGAAGTGACATGGTCAAAATGCACGAGAGCAATTTTAATACAACAGGTAAATGAAAACAGTGTGAGCCAATATACTCTCAGCTAACATCGGTCAAAAGCTAGAGATCTTTTCTACTTTTTGTTCCGTTCTTTTCCAACCCATCTCAATGTCATTTGACCAAAATTTGGGGTGATTTTTTCCGTTTGTATTTGCCACACCTACACATAAAAGTCCACATTTAAATACTAACGAGACCGCCGAAATCCTTCCTGCGGTGGCTTCACTTATTATCGCTTTCTCTCGGCCAATTCAACAAATTGTTGTATAAGCATATTAAAGTAGCAGATTATTGATAAATCCATTCATAATATAAGTAAATTTGGTAAGATTTGTTTGCCATAATGGCTGGGAATGAAGCTTTAAAAGAAAGAAAATCTATTTTAACATTTCATTTCTTCTTCTAATCATCTTTTGTTGCTCTTTTCAAAGTACTTTTTAAGTATATGATTCAGAAAGACGTTTCATCGTGACAATCAAATTATGTCATTAAAGTTGATGAAATGCAGGCAGTTACGACTAAAGCGATCGATAATTGTTTACTCCAGTATCTCAGGGATTGATATCATAGACGGCGACAGTATGTGGCCGGCGATTTTAATTGATTTGATTTCGCATGTTCCGTCTGAGCATGAACTGATAAACAGAAGCATTTGATATAGATAACATAGACTTCCAGTCCGATAATCCAATTGCTGGAGGAGGCGTTCTGCTCCGTATGACGCGATTTGCTTTGTCGTATATATAGCTGAACGTCATTTGGCATTCTATCTACCATCGAAATCATCATACAGGTTAAAACAAAGAAGTTGGTTTGATCACTGGATAATAGATCTTCTCGCAAAGAATAAAAAGATACTTCACATAATCAAATACCTAAATATAGGACTGACATTCCAGGGATTGATATATATCGTCTGATAAGATTATAAGGATAACAGAAAGTGACATTTTTATTATTTTCTTGAAAAGGTCGCCTTTACCCCGCCTCGGAATATGTATATGTATGCGCTTTTGGTGCTATGCTATTTTTCATTCATCTCAAATGAGTGGGGATGTCTGGATTTTTTCCAATCATTTTGATTGAGGCTTCTTTCTCCCTGTTCTGGTATTCAAGTCCAAGTCCATGTATGTTTCATATTTGGAGGAGATAAATGATGAAGGAGCTTAATGCTCTGGGGTCCTATGCAAAGGTTTCAATTAATCTCCACCCTGTCACAGAAAGAACGTGCTGAGAAAAGGGGTGTCATCATTGCCTGGGGGAAAGATGAACGATGTGGTGGAGGCCCGAGGCCAGATGCCCTCCAGGGAAGAATACAGGCGGTCACTAGGTTCTCCTGTTCGACCAAAGCCCTACTACTACCACTACTGCCCGTCTGGAGTGGGACCAATGGCCTGGATTGATGGAGTTGCTGGAGGTCCGTGCAGACGAGCAAGTAACCGTTTCTGACCTGGGTGCATAGCACATAATCGGGAAACAGGGCCAGGCGAGAAATGAAGTGCACATATAAAATTTATGCAGGTATCCAGATAGAGGTCAAGCATTTGCCTGCACAAAAACTACCCGCAAGAACTATATCAGACCATTTATTTGAATGGGCTAAGGATATTATATGTACAAAGACAATCACACTTCGATGGCCCTTTTTGTCACTGATATCCTATATGGAAAACAAATGAGATCGTATAAGAGCATTACATATAGCTGTCTAAAGTATAAGGTGGTAATAGGTAGGCAGGTAACTAATTAAAACTATTAAGGCAGCAGGTATTCGAGGAATGTCATAAATCACACGTGTGTTAAGCTATTCTTGGCACAGTTTCAATAAGACCTCAGCGTCTCTTTGTGCTGGCGACGATTGAGCGACCCAAATTGTCGTTAGCTTTAAAGATAGTTTGCCTGATAAGGGTTGATTTCATTGACTACGAAGGCTGGACCTTTTCTGTAATCCGATCCCTGACTTGACCTTGTCAAGTCACTGTGCTTGTAATCCATCTTGTTTTATATTTAATATCATTTATAATGCATACGTGCACCTCAGACTCGATGTTAAGCCCGCAGTAACACACAGTTAGCCCTGCTGTCAATCCATGTGAATATGTATGGGTTAAACATTGAAAGAGACTTCTTTATATTTAACATCTCTGCCTCGTTTGCACGGAGCCCTTCTCGCCTTGATAATATGTAATTGAGGTAAAAAAGAATTCTATAGTACATAGTGCTTATCCTCTAAGGCTTCAGGTTTCATAACACACACATGTATAATAAGGCCCTTCTAAAATCGGGATATATAAGGTTTTCCCCAAGGGGAATATGAGATTATCCCCAGGGGAATATGAGATTATCCCAAAATGAGATGTTTGATAATATATCGTCTCACCAAATCATATCAATAACCCAGGTGATCTTCATATCAATGGAACATATAGTCAGATTTGAAGACGCAGGCACCGACGGCAAGATGTGGACCTATTATGGAAAGGGCGGACACAGAGAAGGAGTCAGCGTTTCTTTCTTGTTACTATACATGTATGTAAAATGCTATCCACGACTTCCTTAGTTATTAGGCGCCTTCCGCTATGGCTTGATGAAACAAAGGATGACCTATGTATTGGAGGGAATATATGTGTGTATCACTGCAGCAGCATCTATATCCACATCTACTCCCTTAGCTTAGTGTGGACCTTTTATTATATTAGATTCTCTTTTCCCCAATGTTGTCACAGGTTGACAAATAGGATTGTATATTTATAGAGATACTTCCCATATTCCTATAACCATAGGATTGAGCGTAATGGCTGCACACAGTGTAGGACTGTTATTGAAAAAGTATATTTAAGTAAATATGATTTAAGTAAGAGTGTTACAAAATAAATAAAGTGCTTCTGTTCCAGATTAGATAGAGTTAGTTAGTTATTATATAGAGTTAAATGTTAATATACAGTGGGTGGAGAGTCTTCAAGTCGTAAAACCATCAATTGTTATAGGACTTACATTGACTAAGCT
Organism: Sthenelais limicola; assembly: GCA_942159475.1. Lineage (NCBI taxonomy): Eukaryota > Metazoa > Annelida > Polychaeta > Phyllodocida > Sigalionidae > Sthenelais > Sthenelais limicola. The sequence goes on along the minus strand of OW804096.1, from coordinate 48,579,377 downwards.
CTATCGTTATAACATATATATAACGGACTATTACCATTATATTCATCTTCACATTAACATATATCACAATCAACAATTTTTAACATCTGGGGAATGCATAATTTACATATTTTGTTTGGTGATATTTATATAGGCAACGTATGCAATACGTCCATGGAGAACAATATGACTTTACATTTGAATTTCATATTATATACTATAAATGTTTTGGCCTTGAAATGAATTCTTTTAAATAATGATAATCATATGGTCAGGATGTCCTCCGAAGGACAAAAACACCATGGGAAGATATTCAGGTCAAGGGATATATTATTTGAAGAAGATACCTATCGTGGGTTATACCTTGGTAGCCTATTCCACAGCTAGGATGTCGGGGAGGGCGTAGTGGACGCTACTGACAATGCGGATGAACGATGGGGATTTTGGGTGCAGCTTTCAAGAGAAGCCTCTGCTCTTTTAAGTGCAACAATAAGCAAGAAGTTGGACTCAGTCTTGATGACCTGGTAGCCTTCAATACGGTGACTGATTCATTCTGGCTGAACCAAGCCCGGCAAGCTGGCCAAAGTAAAGATTTACATCATTGATTGATGCTGCGTGAGATGAGAAGCAGGAGGGGGACTGAGTCGGGCGTGTGGTTCATCGGAGCATCACAGAGCATCTCGGGTCGATGTTGCAGGAGCAGATAGGGCCCCCCAACAAGCACAAAGTCTATTGGGAGACAACATGGGTCCGTCCGCAGTGGCCTAACTCCCAGGGTTAAGTACATATATGTATACATCAATTAAATACGGCATATCTCTCTCTAGCAGGACGTCATTTTATGGCCGTGACACATGAAAGGCTAATCCCTTTGTTTTATCACTGAAGATAGAAAGTTATTATTGGCAGACGCAATACTTAAGTGGGGTCTCCACTGGCTGCGGTAAGCTCTGCGGTAAGCCTTACGATGGTACTGTGCTGGTTCTGTAGGTGTAGATGAATGAAGAGGTCCTGCCTACATGATCCACTGGCCATGTATATGCAGAACCTCGCCATTCCTCACCATCACAACACCATCGCAAAGCTTACCGCAGCCAGTGGAGACCACCCTTTATACATCGCCCAAGTCGATGGTAAATTATTTTGTATGGAGTTTTATTATTTACAGCGCTCCGTCCCTTCAGTGCAGTTATTCCTCAATGAGTTTCATATTCTCAAAGGATATTATAGCCCAGTGACTCCCGTATACACTATTTTAGGACGATCGCTTGGATTGGTGTTATTTATTCACCACACCTGGGGTAAAAGAGCCAACAATTAGTTTGGATGGCTTCCAATATATTTGCGAGTCCCTTTGAAGCCACATGGATGTTCAATCATGTGTACTTAACACTAATTTATGCATTGGGTTGACACAAGCATATCGAGCCTCCGTGCACGTATCATAACCCATATCATATGCAGGGTTTCCCAACTAGTACATCAAATATTGTTGCCATAGTGTTGGAACATGCTTATCCAAATAAGAGCATTGTCAAATGGGGGAGAGGCACTCTTGGGAACAATTAACTCTTAACTATGAATATGTCAAGCTCTCACAGATCAATCGCTCAGAGAACCTGATGTATTTTCCACGCAATCACTATAATTGCTTGTGTTATGCTCATCGTGATAATCATTAGATTTCAGCCTCTCAGCTGTCAGTGTTCTGAATACCAATTAAAGTTCAAATCAGACACCCAGATCACAAGTGTGATAGCAGGAATTGAAGCTGATTAGGAAATATTGACGAATAGAATTGGTGTCTACTTCGGGGTCTTTTTCCTTTAAATTTGAAATTCACCAGGAGACTAATTTGTCCGGGGTCGATTTTGTGTTATTACTTTTTCCTGTTAAATTTATGAGGTCCAATTGATTGAAGAAAACACGCCAGGGTATTCCGGCGAAAATTTGAACCGCTTGGTAATTTTGATTAATTCATTTAATCAAGAAGCCACCAGGCCAAGTCTTCCCTGGAGAATAAAAGCCAACTGAAATTTAATATTCGTACAATAGGACTGTTTTCATTACCAGACATGTCTAACCCCTAGATTATGACATTTACAATAACATTTTCTATCAGAACAATAAATGACTGCTTCTAACTTTTGTGACAATTGGAATGTATTTGACAGGCATTTGGCATTTGGCAAATCTTATAATAAACTTTTTAGTATTTGTATGGAATACAACGAGAGGTTTGTGTGGAGAGTTTTCCTCACTTTCACAAGAAGTGAAAGTGTGCGTATGCTCAGAATTTCTGCCCGACAGTGACAGGAAAACTCGAGTGAAACCAACCTTGAGTTTGTATTCCATCTTCATATTACAACCCTCCTGTTTTAACGATGAAATTAGTACCTTGTTGATGGTCCAGTGACATCGGCCATTGCCAAATGCAATATATACGGGGAACTCAATCTCAGCGGTTTCAGTTTCGGTTTCAATCTCTGGTTCATCGACCAATCAGATGGGTAATAATAGGGAACATATATATATATGTATTCTCAAAATAACACACGATACGCTGCTCTGCGTGTTGCTGACGTAGTAAACGTTAGGAAAAGCTGACAACTTCGGCTATGTCACGAAATGTCAGTAACGATTAGGTTTCTCCTACAGCACAGGTCAGTTTCAATTCAACTAACATTAAGTCTGTCTTGTTCAACGAAGAAATAAGACTTTCCAATATTTTGCTCTCCAATAAGCATAGGGAATAATACAGAACAAAATAATGGAAGCATTTAAGCCATATGAATGTATTGTTATATAATTATATTATCATTATATATACATGTATCGATATTCATGCGTTTCAATTGCTTTCGATTCCTTCTCTGACAAACTATTAAAGAACTACATCTGGACGTCATTCTATTGAATCCAGACATTCAATTTTTAGTTGTCACCAATTTTATAGAAATTTGAAATGAAGCCTTCCAATGAAGGGTTTGACACAATTTTATAATTAGTCAATTTTGCCTAAGAAAAGAAAATCACAATTTCCACGCAGCTTCTTATCTCTCATTATATCCGGGTCGGTGATAATGTCAGGCAAATCTGGCAGAACATGGGAGTAAATTGGTAAAAATCCTCCCATAATCCGCAGGCCTCCACAAGGTGGGTGGAGCACGCCAACTGATCCCTAGGCATTTGAACTCACAGCAAATGTTGGCCAGGGCTGGTGTTCAAACAGATGACTGCGCCTTATTTCAATAAAAACAAATAGCTGATAGGAAAAAGCCACCCTAAATTTTCCAATTTTCAAATGCAGTCATTTCTCATCCGCCAAGTGGAATGAGAAATGAGTGTCAGTGTTACGCCTGTTCTAGCAAGTTTTGCAAGTGGAATGGGGAGACAAATCGGGGAATTGATGACACTTTTCAGTTGGCAACAATGGGACAGGCTCGCCAAGAGGGTAAAAAGAGGATCCTCGCGATAGAATCCAGTGCGAATGTGATTGAAAACTTGGTGAAACGTTGCAGCGACTAGGGACTGCTATAAAACACCTGCTGTTATGACTGAAGACTTCCTCTCCTTCTTCCTCCTCCTCCCCATCCCATCCCAAGCATTCCCCGACGCCCGTGAAAACGTTGTGATCATTGGGAGATCATTAAATCGCATGGGTTTTGCCGCTCCGTCATTTGTATCTGCTATGACAAATGATGCATCGCATTGATTTCCTTCGAGAAAAAACACTTGTGTTTCTATAAATGATAATTGCTCCCCGTGCCAACACGATCATTGGCACGCACTGCATTTGCCAAATTGGAAGGAGAACTGTGCCATGTGTTTAGCATGGCCGATGCAAATAGGAAAACCGCTCCGACCTCGGGCGCACATGCAACGTCACCTTATCAGCCACAACGTCAGTGGGAAATGACGTTTTCTGTTTTTTCATTAATTAGGGGGACAGGCAAGCGACCTTATGCAATGAAATAGAAGGGGAAAGCGATGCGCTCCGAGACTCCCTTGTTGAGAATCGTGTCTGAACGATTCGGATGACAATCTACGCTGACGATAATGACTTCTGCTACCCCATCGCCTGAGTCAATATTGTATTTTACATGTCATGCAGGGCTCACTGATTAAATGAGGCTCTCATTCCACTCACGATGTAGATATATTAATCAAACCCGCAGGTTGATTCCTTCCTTCAAACTTATCATGCAATGCGAGGAATTTGGCCTGAAATGTAAATATAACACTTCAACGAATTGTGACCTTGTTGGCGCTTCTCTCTACAACGTTCATATTATCATGTAGCTTAACGTGTATCATACTGTGGAGGTTAATAGATCATATATAGTGTAATGATTGTCCGATAAACTTCTTATTAGCGGACGAATTTATTTGGGACATTAGCACAGTAGGTGTGTTGTTACGGAAACTATTTTCACCACACGTGCGCTATATGGGCCTCATATAAAAATGCCTCTTACTTCATAAAAACGCTGTTAATTTCTGTCCCCAATTTCAGTATTGATTTCTAACGTCCTCCTCCACCGTCTTCTTGGTGTAACTTTGATGTAACTTAGGGTCCCCTCCCTCGCCTTGCTTCGTAAATCATTCAGGATAAATGTATTTATGGCCTTCCTTCCCTCAACATAACATTGTAAAAACACCTCTACCTTTGGCATGTCCATATAGGTTTTCCTGAAAGAGGACACCTCTTTATCTTATCTCAGATATTAATATTCCAAATCTTTGAGCAGCTACAACAGTATTAGTTATGGATCCGTCTGGCCCCTATCCCCGGTGCTACTTTGTATTGTATGCTATTACTTGGCATAATGTTATTATTTTTCAAGCATATTCTAACCAGGAGGGAAACCCTCTTAATTTCCTATTTTGTGATAGAGTGGCGGGATAGATCGCCGCAAAATGGGGCACGAGGTTCTAAATATGCAGATGTAACGCCCTGTACTGTGAAAAGGAATCACAAGCCCATGCATATCTTGCCCACTATAGATCGATCAATCTAAGTAAACCTGATCATATATGTATTCGCCTGCTCCGTCTCAATCGCCCCGGGCCGTGAAAATCCATCAACTGGGAACAAATCAGGCCACGGTCGTTGAGTATATATTGGCAAGCAAGGTGGTGGTTGCCTATCCCACATTCCCTGCTAGTTTGCTGGCGTGAGTAGCCAGCGCAATGCAAGTTTAAGAGGAGGAGAACGATGATATGGAAACGACCCTTTTAAACCTTAGACAAGCTAGTAATAGACATATCATGTTACTCGCGAGCATATGTCTTCCTGCTTATTTCAAACGCTGCCCTGACTATAAGCAGACTGAGCGATAGGATAAGAAAAAGCCCTCACGGTAAGTAGTATGTTTACAGGATCTAAAAAGACTATCTTGGGAAAAATTGGTTAAGGTATCATCGTAAGCAGTGTAACCATCTCGTGATAACATCAAATCAGTCAACGTTCATACCACGATAGCTATACCGCTAGTTCGTTAAATTAAGTGTAACTAAATTAAACTCAGCAGCAGGGCTAAGTAAGAGATATAATCGCATTAGTCGTTTGACTCCAAGTTATCATATTGCACCTATATGCGGTCTGGCCCTATTTTTCTGTTGAAAGTCTACTGCAGCTTCAATTATTGCTTTTTATATTGGCCAAGACATCGATAGTGTAATTTAACCGAGGTTTATATGCCGCCAAGTATTTCTATAATACTATTATGAAGAAAAGCGTACGAAGACAAAGTGATAAGTGAAAGCAGACCGACAAAGTACTTTTCCATAGTTAAAGAAAATTGCCTATGATATTACTGTGTAAAATAATCACTACTCTTTGTTTCATTGAAATATCTTTTATTCAGGCATATAGAAAAAACACATATTATATAATGAATGTATGAAATGTATTAATTCTATTCCCTTAATACCTATTGCCTTTCACAACGTTCTGGGAGACTGCAGTTGGTTGCAGAATATATGAAACACTTCTTATGGTATATTCTTTGTTAATCATAGTTGGGCGCAAATCTAGGCTGGAGTAAGCCATAGAAGGTATGCCTTTCTACACCTATCATTGTTTCAATAATCCTGACAACGACCACTCGCTCATAATACAGCCTTTGAATCATCCCATGGATTGGCTCTGCTTAACCTTACTAACACCAGCCTAATCCACTCCCATCTGTCCCTGTCAGCCCACTTGAACCCCGGGATTATATGTAATAATCCCCCTTTGTGTTGGTCGCTCTGTCAATGCAACGTCTTTAGGCACTTCACAATTTCATTTGGTCGGAGTAAATAGGACGCATCTGTTGGTTCCAAGCGTATGTATACACACAAATACAGGTTACAGCTACGACATATAAAACCAATATCTACTGATGGGCTTATACTATTAGCTCATTGAATATTATACACAGTATGGTTGCCATATCCTATATATAGGGCCTTTGAATTCTTTCTATCCCTCTCTTTCCTATGCATATGGATATATCTTTGCATAAACGCATACAATATCAAATAATACAATTTATAAAGAGATAACATTCTAGAGAGCCAACTAAGACGGTGAGAATGAATATCTGTCCTAATAAATTGGCATCCCGACCTCCTGCCCGGACATCTTTGACCGTGAAGATTTATCCTACACATTAACGGAGTAATAGTCCATGTTTTGGATACGGCCTGTTGCTTCAACGTAATAGATGCCACGGCAGATCATTTTCGCCGATACCATATATAGTATAGAAGTAGAAAGGTTTCCATCATCTAAATTGGGTCAGGAAATCTGACAAAGGCGTTGGCCATCGCCTGGGGATTTTTCTATGCCATACTTTGAACGATATTCTACTTGAAGGACTACCTCTCCTCCCCAAGGCAAGTGATGTATTTGCAGGTCATGGGATAGAAAATTTGAACCAAGGAACTGCGCGATAGTAGACAGAGAAAGGGAAGAACTGAAAGCTGAGAGAGGAGGTAGAGCGATTGTTTGGAGAGTATATGGGAAGTGGATCAGGAGTTTTGAGCCGGAGGCAGCGGGATAATGTCCGTGGTCTTCTGGGACAAAGGATCCCAGTTGGCGGGATCTGAGAGCGAAGCTTTCCAACCTTAAACCTTGATTTATGGGGAACCTTGAAATCTGAGGGAACCGTTCAATATTTGATTCATCGGGCCACTGCTACCAAGAGAAACGAGCGCAGGAAAAGCTATCCTTCCTCCAAACCAGGATGTGGCAAATATTGGCTTGGTCGTAATCTGCCGGATCAATGTTTCCTCCTGTCTCCCTCTATGCTATATATCCACTAATTAAGTGCTCCTCCCGACTCGCTATAAATGTGGGGCAAGTGGCGTTGGAAAGATCATAAACAGTAATGGACACCTCAGCAGCCACCTTACTTTCGCCCTCTTTCCTCCTATATCTCTATCATTCATGACCTTATCTACCGGCAAAAGCAAATGCTTTGTCTGTATTGTTTAATATGGATACATGCCAACAATATGTGCAGCTCATAGATGACTTGTATTCCTCTATCTGTCCCGCATGCACTGTCCTGGATATTACTTCTATAAGGCGAAAGCATATATATATATAGTACATCTTACGCTATATACATGCATTCAGCATTAGGCTAAAACATTGGACATGTCAATTCTCCAATTTGACACTATGGGATATGGCCGTGGCCACTTTTCCAATATAAGCCTTAAAAAGCGAAACTGTCACTGAGGCTATGTTAAGTTTTGTCCCTTTTCTCCCTGATTAACTCAAGAGATTGAAATAGAGGTGCAAAACCGCCATTTAGCAGCTCCAAAATAGCGGTTTTGCACCGCTCCTGTTGCAAGGGTAATACTTTGTCGTCTCTTTCAGCCAGGAAAGCATTCATGAATGTATAAGCATTTCCTGTTATCGTTTAATTTGAAATACAAGCTTCAAACTGTGACTAACGCTGATAAAGTTTTTTTAAAAAAAGATTCTTGTGTACGAAATCATATTGTGTGGGCGTGAAATGTGTTTACTAATATATAATAATATATCATTTGAGCACGAAAGACAGACACGAGCAAGTCTTTGAAACAATACCGACACATGTACAGCCTTTTTGAAAATAAAATAAATTCATTATAGCAATCCAGGGGTACATCGCTTTTTGATATATTATATAAAGCATTTATAGTTTGGCATATCAATCGTTATAACACTATGAAGAATGTCTTGAGTGAAATACACAATGAAATACACATCTCCCTCGCCTGCACTTTCAGGTATATATGATGATAACTTTCCCAACTTTATTTTTGAATAATATCTGTATATCAAATGTCTGATGTCATCCTAGATAGAAAGCAACACATCACTCTCTGTCTGTTGGAGTGGACGTAACTGTCAAGGCAGGAACAGACTATGTAGTATGGCAAGAGAGGTAAATGAGTTCCCAACAGAAAACATCAAAAATAATTGGAAGAGAGGAGGATCCTGCTCACCAATCAGATCCTTTTGACTCTACGCGAGTGTGCCCGCCATCATAGTGAGTTCAGCCCAGAGCCTGTTGTACTTAGCTCTTATGGAGGGTGAGGGGAGGGAGGGTGAGGGTGAGGGGGTTGGAGTGGTGAGTGGGGGAGGTACTGAAGACTGCGAGACAGAAAACTGGTATGCCAAGATGGGGGAAGAGAGAGGGGAGGAGGGGGGGATACTGAGAAGGGAGGGCAGAGGCGATAGGGAAGGAATAAAGGAAAAAGGCAAGACCCACATCTCTGATCGGAAGAAAAAAGAACGACGGAATCTTTTCATCTTTCTTATTGATGGATGGTGTCCAAAGTGATTAATCCTGGGTGAATATAAAGAATCCGAGAAAACAATTCCACTCTGGCTATATCTTAAGGTTTATACATTACATAGAGCTCTTTAAAAAGGGGGTACATTCGACATAAAAAATATCAACTATGTGTGAATTGCAGTTAACAAAAGAACACGATCTAAGCCATTATCAGCTCGGTTGTAAGGATCTTAGACATAATAGGAAAAACTCCTTATGATTGGATTGTTGGCAGAGTTGAGTTCGGTTTTTATCTTTAGCCCAAAGGCGTCCTAGACATGCCCCGTACTAAAGATAGAACCCAGGTCGTTTCTCGAGAGCGTTTCCCTGGAATCCACTCTGGTCTGGAATTGGCGGCGCCATTTTCAGTTTTACTTAAAGGTAATATTGCGAATCAGGATAAAAACTGTGGGTCACTCCATGTGACCTCACGATGGAGAATGTTTGAATATTGTGCGCAGCCGAGTGAAAATAGCGGCGCCACCCTTATCCAACCACGACCACTTCAATCAACACATAGCCGACACCAAGCTGTAACTTACAGGGCCTTTTCTGAAAGGCCTTTACCCCCCAAAGAGCCATTTGTGCATTGATTGTGCGGCCGTTAGTTGGGCTAATACAACCCTCTCACAAGGCTGGCAAGGGCAACAGAGTGTCCACCATTGAGTGGTTTCTTTGGCTGTGATTACCTTTTTCCCCTGAGGTAGCAGCGCCTTTGCATCAGAGGTATACATTTGCCGGTGTGGATGCGGGAACTTCCCCGGGAATAAGGTTTACAGTCGCTCCCTTTAGGAGCTGATGGCAGCGGCGGCTTTGATGTTATGGACTAGCTACAGGTGGACAGCTGAGCTGCTCGAGTATTAGCAAAGAATCCATTCCTCTCGTCCTCATGTCAGCGATTGCCAGAACCCGTTTTCCCCTTGTCACTCAACCACTGAGCTGCTCCATGTACCGCCCCCCACCATGCACCCACACACCCACCCACTCACACTCCCAAGGCTCCCATTTACTATTGTGCCTATCAGGGCTGAGAGAGAAGTGAATGTACTGCCAACACTTATGGACTTTTCATAAATTGGTTTTCACATTATGGACGGGGCGACCCGCGGGGATGACTCGCCTCTGCGCTATGCGATTATATGAATGGTGCTAGGCCGGTGTAAGTAGTAGATGGAGAGGAGCATTTGCCTCAGTCTCCCTTGGTAATTTTCGCCAGGCTAGCAGACCAATGGCCACTGCGGGGACTTGCCTCCAATGGGCCATATGCCACAGGGCCAGCACATAGCCTTAAAAGTTCAATGGACTCCCCAGCCAGGCACTGGGAAAAGGGCACGGACGTAAGAGAGATTACTCACCTCTTCCAGTTCCGCTAAATGATAGGTATGCTCAGGTGCATTTAAGATCTTGTTGCCCAAGTCTCAGTGGCATTATGGGAACAGGCGGGAGACGTCCAGTATGTATATAACTACACATCAATTCATCTGAGACGGATTGCTCTTGGGAAGGTATAAATACTTGAGTAACACCCTTGGGGAACAGAAAGAATCCTACGACACATTGTCCTCATGATGTATCATTTCTTTTAATGTTTAAAACTCTGCCTCAAGTCATTTATTTCCCAGCTTGGTAGTTGTCCACGCTGGCTGGATTGACAATGGTCTATTCCCTTGAGGATTGGCAAGCTCTTAAAGAAAATTTTTCGATGGACGACAGGGCATGATCTGCAAGAATAACTGCCTAATGGCACCCATAACTCCGGGGTGGCTGTCTGAGGGGTCTGAGGGGCATAGCGTGCGGAAGCCTTTGAGCTGGGCCCGGGGACAATGGTCCAATAGAGCCAGGCCTAGAGAAGATTATGGCAACATTTAGGCAAATAAGCTAATGCACTCCTGAAAATGGATCTGGTAAGTGCCTTCTACGCCGTCCAACGAGGAAGAGTTTCAGCCAGACCGCGACGCGCTATGCATACAGGTGAGGGGGAAATGTCAATGGAGGAGACATTCTTTAGGTGACATAAGAAATGTGCTGTCCTGATTAATGTATGGTGTTTCCAGTGGTTCAAGAGGTTTGGTGCGCGCAAATGTCAGACGGTCATCATCCGCAACCACTTTGTTATCACCTCCGCAATGACATGGATTAGGGCCAAAGCATGCGGAAATCTCTGGGCCATTCCAACAACCGAGGCTAATCTGTAGTCAGATTATTTAATCCCAGGGTTAAACGAAAGCTCTGCCCTTTTATCCAGGGGTGGCGTTCATAATAGGTTGATTTAATACAATTGTGCCCCGTGATAAATTTGTGTCCATAAAGAGTTATCACACCAATCTGTGGTGTGCTAGATTTTCCGTGATAACTTTTGTCACGGCTGTCACGGGATGTGACACAATTTGTCAATTCCCGTGACAGCCGTGACAAAAGTTATCACGGAACAGTTTACATAAAATCGCAAAATTAGTGGTTCATTTTTTTTGTTACAATATTTTTATTCAGGAGATGAAAAAAGACACTTTAAGACACTTAAAGTGTTTTACGTTGTGCCCTGATATAGTGGTTAGTGATATTACAGACTGTTCTAATGTTATCTACATTACCAAATAGTTATAATAAGGAAATGATAATAGTTACATCACATACATCATAACGAAAAGGCCCATAAATGGCACCAAAATATATCCAATGATATCTTGGTTTCTACAAGAGATTGCCTTCTCTTCATTGTGTACCATTCGTATTATCCATTCCCTAGACCAATAAAAGATTATCTTATCTTATCTTATCTTACACCACTTATTAAGGTATATTATAGCATACATCTTTAATAACCCTATACGTCCTAATAACATCACAATTATATTAATATCGTTCTGTTTAGGTATGAAGATATTGCAATATTAAAATCTTAGGGTGATGTACATGCATTGGAGGATGTTTGTACTATTGCTAGTTATTTGTAATGACATATTTCGAATGTGGAGACCTTGGTTGGAAAATGGTTAATCTCCACTTTGGATTAGAGCTTCTATTTGCCTGAAACCTTTAATTGTACAACTGGATCACACTTTCTAAAGTGATTATCCCAGTTTTCTCAACCAGATCACTTCGATTATCTCACCCTCATGGGCAAGAAATATTAGTTTCTTTTTCCTCTTGTTATACTGTATAATTTACTTCTCATGATTATTACCACCTTTTACTCTCCCACTGGGGTCACACTCTTAGATAGTGATTATTCCCTGGAGCACTGTTTTTAACTATATATTATATATATATGTATCAAATTCCAATCTGATTGTTTATAATTGTCCGATGTGTACATCTTCATACTTCATTTACGCAATGCTATACCTATACTCTTTTATAACAGTCACACTTATGAATTTAATCGATATTTCAATGGTATTTTCTTACTTAATCCCAACCCAAATCGTGGGATGGTAAATCTCTCCTCTCTTTCCCCCTCTGTCTCACTCTCACTCTCACTCTAGTAACGCTGTCTACATCATTTAACCACGGATTTGTAATGAGAATCTCATTACAAATCCGTGATTTAACGTTTATAATAAGGAAATAATAGGAGATAAAGGGAGAGAGAGAGAGGGAAGAAAGAGCGATGGAAGAGAGGGGAGAGGGAGAGAGAGAAGAGAGATTGCCTTCTCATGGAGGTTACTCATATTTGAAACGGATTATTTACCTACTCCTCCCCATTTGATAAAGAAACCCCTCTCTTTCTCACTAATCGAAATATAGATATCCTGGAATGGTTAGAAACAGGAAAACTCTCCATGGAAGAATGGGTAGGAACTATAAGAGAAAACCCCTACTTCTTTCTCTCTTTCTCTGTCTCCCTTCCCTTGCAGCGAAAGGGTCCAGGTGCAGGTGTAAGTGTTGTATTAAATTATATAAATCGTTATATAATTATTAAACTCTCCCTCTCTCTATCCTTCCCGCTCCATCCCTCTTCATTCTCTCCTTAATTGCTCTCTCTTTCTCTCTCTCCCTAGCCTCCGTCTCCCTCTCTCTCCCTCTTTAATTGCTCTCTCTCTCCCTCTTCTTCTCTCTCCTCCTCTAGCTCTTTCTCTCTCCCCGCCCTCTCTCCCACTCACTTTATTACTATTACTATCTCCATCAGTCTCAGTCTGTATTCTCTTCCTCAACCTCAGCTAACCTCTCTATCCTTCATTCTGTCCTTTTCTCTATCCCTCTCCCACTCTTCCCTCTCTCCCCCGCTCTCCTTAATTGCTCTCTTCCCGTCCGTTTTTTTGCTTATGGGATTTTGTCCTGGGTGATTATGTCTGTATAGGGATTATGTCCTGTGGGGAATTTGTCGGGATACCACAGAGACAGATGTAGCTAGATGTGGGAAGAGGGAGAGAGATACAGGTAAGAGAAGCTAAGAGAATACATAGAGAGACGGACAGAGATACAGATGAGAGAAGAGGGAGACAGAGAGAGGGCGAGGGGGATGGGAGAGGGAGATTTGAAAGAGGGGAGGGGAAAACAGAAGTGAGAGAAAAGGGAGAGCTAGAGATACCATTGAGAGAAAGCTAGAGAAAACAGACAGGGAGAGAGATACAGATGGGAGAAAAGAGAAAGAGGGAGACAGAGGGGAGCTAGGGGGCGGAGGCGAGACAGGGACAGAGGCAGATGAGAAAAGAGGGAGATACAGGAAGTTTCTCGTATTTATGGCATCAATCATAGATTAATCGGTTTTCTGAACTCAGATTTGGTGTTTTAATGGGAATATAATGCATGGCATTTTGGGCCTAGACTGTATAGATATATTTGAAGGGGGTGCCTGCCAGTCACTGCATGTCCACACCCACCCTGAACCCCTGCCACCTCCACATCTGGTATTACCTCCCATTACCACGTGCAAACAGAATGTGTGCTGCAACTAAAGTCTAAGCCTTATCTGTTGACTATGATGTACCATTGTAGGGTCCCCTTTACTGCAATGAGCCGACTGTGGCTTAAATTTACTCTTTTTGTTTACTGTAATAGTATAAAGTGGTACAAGGCTGCATAGACAATGCTATGCACATGCATATATATGAGTAATTCTCCCAAACGGGCAGCATTTGATTTCAGAAGGTAAAGTTCGTCGAATCTCTACAATCTTTGGTGTACATATAGCAGAGAATATCAGCATAATGCAGGTATAATTTGGGAAGGCTGGGGGCAATATTTTGGTTCTTACACCTATGATTCATATACCTATATTTTCCCTATCATTTTGCCTTATCTCGACCTCATTAGGCCTGATTAATCAAATGATTTAGTGTAAAAATGATATATATTACTCACTAATTCGGCTAGCATAATTAAATGAAAAGTCAAAGCTAGAGAATGAATGTTTGCTTGCATATGATGGCCTCGTTCTAACCAGAAGTTTCACTTGATTTTGTAAAAAATATCCATTTATTATGAACAGGAACAGGATGCTCTCTTTATTTTGTAATAATTATGGCGTAACGGCGACATTGATACAAATCTGTCCTGAATTTAACAAGATCAATATTTAATCATATTTATATTATTCACCGTTTACAGGCAGGCTTGAATAACTCCGTAGTAACATATGTTTTTATTATCCCTTTCTGTCCCTCCAGCTTCTCTTCTCCCCTGTTCTTCCTTTCTCTCCCTCTCTCCCTCTCTCCCTCTCTCAACTGTCACTCCCTCACTTTCCTCCTACCTCTGTCTCTCTCCATCTATCCCTTCTCTCATCTGTCTTATCTCCCTCACTCCTCCTCACTCTCTCTCCCCCTCTATCTTTCTTTCCCTCTCTCTCTCTCTTCTCCCACCTGATACTCTCTCCCTCGCTCTCTTCTCTTATCTGCCTCTGTCCCTCTCTCTTCCCCTTTCTCTCCCGCTTTCTCCTCTCCCATCTGTACCCCTTTCACTGCATCTTTAGCTATCGTTCTCCCCCTGCCCTCCCCCACCTCTCTCAATCCCCCTATTTCTCCCCCTCTTTTCTCACCTGTCTCTAATTTCCCTCTCCCCTCTCTCTCCCTCTTTATCTATCTCTTTCTCTCTCTTCTCCCACTTGACCCCCTCCTTCTCCCCTCCCTCTCCCCCTCCCTCTCGCCCATCTCCTCCCCTCCTTCTCCCTCTCTGTCTTCTCTCACCTTTAGCTAGCTTTATCTCTACTTGTTCTCTCACATGTGTTTCTCCCTCCCTCTGTCTCTGTCCCTCTCCCATTCACTCTCTTGTTCCCTTGTCTCTCACCTGTCTTTGTCCTTCTCCTCTTTCTCTCCTCCCCTCTCTCCCCTCCTCCCTCTCCCTTTCGATCTCTTCTCTCAACTGTGTCTCTTTCCCTCTCTATATATAATCTCACCTGTATCTCTCACCCTCTTCTCTCACCTGTTTTTCTCCTTCCTCTATCTTTCTCCCTCTCTCTCTCCCTCTTCCCTCAACTGTCTCTGTTCATCCTCCTCTTTCTCTCCCTTTTCTCACCTGTCTGTCTCTTAATTACTAGTATATCCTTTGTTCCCTCACTCTCTCTACTCTCACTTGTTATACTCTTCTCTCACCCTCTTTCTCTCCAGGAGAGAGAAGTGAGAAATGGAGAGGGAGGGCAAAAGAGACAAGTGAGAGAAGGGAGGGCAAAAGAGAGACAGGGGAGAGCAGGGAGAGAACGGGATTGAGGTTAGTGGAGGGAGAGAGAAAGTCATGACAAGATACGTCACAGTCCAGGTTTGATCCAAAATCATTGTGGTAACCCTGTCAGCTATATGAATATTCAAACGAAGGAATTATACATGCATTTAAAAAAAAGAATGATTATTTCCTGAACGTGAATCAACTGTGTCTCAGCAACAGATTATATATTTTGGCTATCGACCAAGAAATTAATCTAGGGTATTCATCAAATAAAAATGAATGATCCAATAATACAAACCATAGTTTGTATTAAAGAATTTGCAATATTCAGAAACAGAATTGATGTATAAAATCTATTTTTCCTATCTGTTAAACCGATCAGGCTGCCCTGAAAATATTCATACTCATAAGTGTGGAAATGTTGTAGACCTGAATAAAATATTTTCTAAATCAAATCATTCTTTCCTTGTCAGTGTGAATTAAACCTTGTCATAAAAAATATTCCAAAGCTTAGGAAGTTCAAATAAGTATAAGTAATAATATGCCATTACATCTGGTTTATTATAGACAGGTCACAGCCTAGCCCCCTCACCCACACAGTCCAGATCTGGGAAGCAACTTCTGGAAGCAAGTTCCAACCAACTTCTCTCCCTATCTCTGTCACTGGGTTCTTTTGATTTTCACTGCAGTCTCTGCTAAGATTTAATTCATTCATTCAGTGGGTTCTTGCGTTCGTCTGAGAATAATTGATTACATCATGCATGAGTCCTTATGTAAGCACTGTCCCCAGGGTGCCCTTATCCCTCAATCAGCAGGTGATTCACTTATACTTACCCTTTTTTTTTAGTGTGAAATATGCTAACTAAATCAATTTTAGAAGTATTCTCCTAGTCATAAGAACTATTCTCATCTTCATTTTATCAATGTGTGATAATTATGAGGAAATACAGTATTTGTGATTGGATTGTGGGTGGGTGGATTCTGATGCAAGGGAGAGAGAGAGATGCTAACAAGGGAGAATCCCTGTGAAACCTCTTTGAGATCCAAATGCTGTCCAAGCAGTACGCACCATATGAATAATGCATCATTTACACCATTTGCATGTTTTTAATGGGTTCGGAATTCTTAGGAATTAAGGGGCATGTTTGGGTTTGTCATATACTTCGTGTATGAAGCTAAAAGAAAAGAATGTGCAGATTTGTGCATGCATAACTAAAAGTGCATTTTTAAGCAAGATGATCATTATGCTATAATTACAATATACTTGCATTTCGAAGGTTATCTTATCAAGTATATATAGGTACTTTACTGGTAAAATTGTGCCCACTGAGAAATATTGCAAACCTTTTTTCAAACAGGAATATATCAAACATAAAATATAGAAACACTGTCCTATGTCCTTAATGTTTACCATCACTAGAATCGTCTTGATCCCATCTCTTCAAATAGGATGATATCGCAAAGTCTATTTGTGCGATTTGTGACTCAGTTTCCTGTGACACATCACATATAATTTTTTACTTTTCATGGAATTATTATCTGCACCTACGTTAAAAATACATGTACACCAAGTCGGCTGTTGTAATGTGAATGAGCCTTTAACACTGCAAGGAATTAACATCCCCTTGCGCCAACCTCTATGAAATGGGATATGAAGCATGAAAAATGCACAACCATACCCTTCATTACTTTTTATTAGGACAAGACTAATGACTACTAATAACAAAACTTATGACTGAAAGTTGTCACGGTGATAACATTTTTGTCACGATGACAACATTTTTGTCACGATGACAACTTTTTTGTCACGGTGACAACTTTATAAACGCGGCCGTTAAGACGGTCTTTGTCAGTGGAACTGGTGCCTGGGCACCGGGCACCGGGCACCACTTATTATGAACGCCACCCCCGGTGTCACAAGACATGCTCAGGTGCCTAGGAATCCCTGATTGTTAAGTGCTTCTTGTTTTACCAAGAGCGATGGAAAAAAGCCACTGGACCACATGTTGGTGTTCTGACGAGGTTTTTCCCTCACATGAATGAAAGCGTGGTGCTGGTGGGGAGTCATTAATAATGGGAATGTACTTCAAATGAGACCACTCTCCAGTTTTATTTAGAATTAAGTGATGGACTTGAAAGGCCATGAGGGAATAATTACTTGATTTAGTATCAACTATCCTTTAGTATCCGTAAACAAACATATACTCCCTCCAAACACAACCTGGAAAAAATAAAAATAATTGTACAAACTCAATATGGATAAAATACTGCTTACTCTGCTGATCAATGCTTAGAATGAAGGGTTATTATCTTCTGAGAACACTTATAAAATGCACCAACCTTTTTTTCTTGTCCCCTCGTCACCGACGCATGACGTCAGTGTCAGAATCAGGAAGGGCATGAGCCGGCGAAATTGAGATATGACGTCGTGACATCCTGTTGGTGACATCGTAGCCTTATACACTGTATCCAACTTACTCCCTAGAAGCAGCAGTTTTCTATAAACCTTTGCAAGAATTCTTTTTTTCCCTTGTCTTGTCTCCTCCCTGTCTTTGAAGCAATCACTTGGACTGGGGGGCCAGAGGGGGTATCACTTCCTTTTCAATCATTAACCTAGGCCGCGGGGAAATCTGGAATTAAAACAAAAAGTAAATCAGGGGCGTAATTTCAAAAAAGCACCAGATGAATGCAGAAGTGACTTTATTGCTCTTTTTCTTCAAGGGATGTGCTAATCACCAAGGGAAAGAACGCTTCAAAGAAATGTATAATCAGCTAGCGAGAGTTACGGTCTTGGCGCGGGATCTTTGAAGCGGAGGACTGCCTTCCCCACTGGGAAAACAACGCCTGAGAGGGACAGAGCAATCATTTACACAAGTATAATTTTGTTACAATCATACGCCTGTCTGCTCGGGTGTACATCACTCATACTCATACCCATTTCAGCGCCTTTTTCTCAGGCTCTAAAACAGACTAATCACCGAGCTTCCCTTTAATAGCGGGATTATCAGTTGACAATACTGAATGTTCCAGCCGAGCAATTTGCCTCCCTGCATCCGTTTGGCTTTTTACTATTTTGTACTTGTCAAGTGATGTTGTTAATAACATTGTTTTCTTCGAAGTTGCTCTTGCTTTACAGGCTGAAGTAAATGGATATTCTTGTGTCTACCGAAGTTGATATGTTCCGTACCACATGCATACACACCAACCGATACACTGATGACATGTCATCGACTCAGGACATCTCTCTGAACTTATTGATACTTAGATGTGTGGGTGTAACAGAGTAATAAAATACACTATCATTTCAATAAAGGGAATAAAGTTACCTAGTCGGACATTCATTAATTGTCCCGATATGTTGAATTATAGGTTGAGATTATAAAGGAAAAGATTAGTAAATCAATAAACGGTTAAAAACGCACACACACACTCCCTCCTGGGTTAAAGAAAAACATCTGAAACGAGGTGATTTCAGAGGATTTTCCCTAAGGGATGATCACAAATTAATTTATGAAAATTGGGGCAATCAATCCTAGTGATCAAGAAGCAAAGATAATGCCTATTATAAATTTAAACATATGATCCTTACATTTAACGACCAGATTTTCTGGGATTGAATGTCCTATTACGTTACAGTATTTAGGAACCAATCCCTCAAATGTATGTTTGTTATAAGCCAGAATGTCCCCCTCTATTTAGGAAGTTAGGAAGTTATGCATCTCTCTCGTTGCATTAGTAAGTAATCGATAGACTAATTACCTACACAGGCCTTTATTAAGAAGCATGTCAACTTGTGTAAGCGGTGCTATACTCAAAGTTTGCCAATTTAGAATACGTCCACATAGTATTATAGGAATCCATCGGAGCTATTGATACACATCTATATAGATATAGAAAACCATTGGGGTGGGGACGAGTGAGTAGCTCTACCTCTGCCTCTCTCTCTATTGGCAGGAGCTCATTATATAGACTTCCTAATATCTTCCATTTCCATGTCAATATATCAGCGACAAAATATCCGCCGACCGGATGAGTGAGCGCATTGTATGACGGTCGGCATTAAAAGGGGCGGACTGCCATTTAGGAGACTACCGACATTGGACGAACAGAATACCTTCTGGGAACCACTGCGTATGGCTTAAATGATAAAAATCGAATGTAAAAATGGGAAGTTCAATCCATAGCGTATTTGGAGCCTATAAAAACAGCGGATGACGTACTAATTGTGTTGGGAATTATTGGAACCAGTGGGGTGGCACTCTACCCAAGAGTGAATGAGTAAGCCGGCCGAGGAGCAGAAGCATACAAAATCTACTTTTGCTCTGGTGAATCCGAATTCCTCCATGCATGAACCACAAACCTGAAGTAATATCCAAAGTTCAATAATCTCTGGCAGGGCCTGATCCAGTCTTGGATACAACTAATGTAAATATTGGATTTCGCCAGCCACTCCGAGAATAAATAGCGCTTCATCTGTACAGTTTACCAAATTTCGGGAGATTCCCGTGACCTACGTTCAGTCGGGGGCAATCAATTTGGTCCCTGTGGAGGGGCAGTGCTGGGGGTATACAGCAAGAGGACAGCCTCGGTGGTGTAGGCCGTCTGTACGCCAAGTAACTATACTATCAACCCCTTACGAAAGCATCCACCGGGAACAAATGCAGCATATGTTTCACCTCCGGCTTGTCATTGATAATTGAAAGAGTGTTTGCATCTATATTCCTGGGCTGTTGATTCGGTGATGAAAGTTAAATGAGAAATGGAACATCATGACGCGACGCGACTTCTCCTCAGGTGTATTTTTAGGAACTCTCATTTCGCATCTGTGATGGACCACGTGATATACTGAGCTATCATATATATTCACCGAAACATGAGACTGTGATATCACGTCCGTAAGAAAGAAGCTATACAGTAACAGTATACTAATGTATACCAGACATATGGATAAGGCTACGAACGACCTTGACCATCCACACATTCACTCTCAACTCGTTAATCTACTTCAATCGTACGTATCATGAGTCAAAACTTTTAAAAGGGTTGTGAGGTGACTCTTCGATTCTCCTGAATATCAAACCCACGGATCTTCAGATTTTAAACCTCCTTTCAGTCAACACAATTTAATGTAAATATATCAAAGGGATTAATACTATGCTTAACAATGCAATGTTTAGGGTGTCCCCAAAGTCTGTGTACTAAATACTAATGGCTATCGACCAGCCAAGTAAATTATATTGACCGACGGACGGTGGAAGGGCAAGGGGGTATTTGCTGAGGGGCTCATTATGTAAGCCACATTATCCCTGATCGGCTGAGCTGAGAGCTACCGCTCAGTGGGCCTCGCCAGTACACACAGACAAATGATGGGCCCGTCTTTGTTCGCAAGAAATCGTGAGATATTCATAGAACGGGCTTCCCATCTTTCCCTCGCGTAAAGGATGACCTAAGTGGTATGGCGTAAGAATGTATGACCTATCCAGCTCCTTTTAGTTGAACCACTGCTTTCCCCATTCTGCACTAGTGATTGTGCACAGCACTAGACCTCTGTGCAACCCACTTTGTCCCATGTCCTTATTGTACGCATTGAATTATGGCTGCATTCGATTGAAATCTTCTCGTGAAAGGAATCTTAAAACTTTACATCTGAGCGTCTTCTATACTTAAGGGACTCGGAGTTATTAGTGTTGGAAAAGATCTTGTGTCAAAGGAGTGGACAACATTTCTTTTCAACAAGAGCTATTTCTTGTCGACTTGTATCGGTTCAATTTCGAGTTTAAGTATAATTACTTGAACCACTTATCCAAAAGATGTTTTTGTTTGCCCAGAATCTCTTCAGAAGTAGCTCCATGAAATATATTATATATAGACCTGCCATATCTGTTTATACCTCTACTTAGAAAAATGATGAATATTCCCATAGAAAATGCCCGTTAGTACCGACTTAATTGTTTTATTCGCCAATTCGCCAATTCGCCCTTCAGTTGTATGTATAAATGCCTTAATGACAACAGATGCTGAGTGCTCTCATAAACACAATAATGTCTATGTCTGCCAAATTATGATACTGTAGTCTAGTGTGAAGGTCTCTTTAAGTTGTAGCTTGATATACATACATCTGCACTCATACATATAAATACGCAGACTTGTAATGCGCGGCATTCGGTAATGTATTTGGGAGGTCTGACGTGTGAGAGC
The DNA here is from genome assembly GCA_942159475.1 of Sthenelais limicola. Classification (NCBI taxonomy): domain Eukaryota; kingdom Metazoa; phylum Annelida; class Polychaeta; order Phyllodocida; family Sigalionidae; genus Sthenelais; species Sthenelais limicola. The sequence continues at coordinate 48,557,778 of OW804096.1, read as the reverse complement.
TGGAAAATGTGAAAATATATGTGATTGTCTATCGCTTAACCTCTTAGCGATAATCATAAACTGACCGCCTATCCCCTCAAGATTTATCTCTGTTGAAATAACTGAAGATATCCGTCATATTAGCAAAGTTAATATAAGCTCCATTCACATTAGAACGTCCAATAGAGTAACAGTTAGTTAGAGAACACACTTCCAGTATTTTTTTTTATACATTTCTTTAGAACTTTATAAAAACTAATGCATGATCTTGTGACTTGCTATATGATATAACTCATTCATTCCTGAACAATGCTATTGTCGTTTGAAATCAACCAGTAACTTGTGATTACATGCCCCGACTATAGAATGTCTGTCACGTTTCTCGCAGAGATTGTATCTTGAAAAATTGCTTTAAGTTTCCCCTATAGTCAAAGAACCAGACAGTGTTTCATCTTTCGCTTTTTTTAAAACTGCACTTTATTTTCCTTCTGGTGATATAGACAATAGGGAAAGCAAAAGTTCCTGCCCTATATGTGCTTCGGTAATTGACTAGTCGGAATGGAGAATAGATAGAATTCTCTTCTGACAAATGCCCTGCATAGGTTGTAATTGTATGATTCCTATTAGAAATGTGCATGAGATATTTTAGTGTTAACAGCTTGGTCTGAACCACAAAGGTTCGAAGCAATGTTCAGAAATCAATTGTGTGAAAGAAGCCATATGTGACCTCACCAATCAAATACAGGTGGGCCAGTGGCAACGAACGCCGTCTATAGTAGTTGATGGGAAACTCTATTGTCTTGGGAGGCGTTTGGCGTGGATCTCTGCTGTGCTTTTCCAGTGCCCTCGGAGAATCTTTTCATCATCAGCAAGTGGGAGGAGAAAGAGTGAATCACATAGGTGAACACATCTGTTGTTTGAGTTGCTAACATGGTGATATTGAATACACCGTTAGTTGACTACACCTGGGGCAAGTAGGAGGGAGAACAGGTGAGTCCTCAGCCACTGTATACGTTCTGCATTCTGGTTTCGTGTTCAGAAAAGGGACCACTTGCTAAGTGCAGTGTCGTATTTAGTATGGGGAAAGGACAGGGCAGAAGGGGTGAGCTGAGGGATATTGTATCCAAATCCCTCAACCCAATTCAGGTGCTATCCTATCTGTATATTCGGTCCCTTCATATCACATATTGCGATATTAATCATTGTGTGGAGAACGTGAATACTGCCTTTAAGGGCCCATTTTTTCAATGAGGTATTTTTTTTAAAAAAAACAAAAACAATAAGCTGATTTGTTTTCAATCGTTGCCAGACAAAATAAAAAGATCAGATTACATTGAATTACTTCCTTACTCTTACGCCTTTACATATATCTCTTAAGTAATAGCAGTTCGAATCATACCTTCGAGATACAAATTTCTTTGGCTGAACGCAGTCAGTCAATACCATAATATAATTCGATTTACTCTAAATTTCAATGCGACACAAATATAACTGATAATTATATCCAGATAAAGTGTATGAAACAGGTGAATCTAACCTTTTCCCTATATCTAATGGTCTCTCTTGCAATTGCAAAAACTCCATCACGAATCTGTACCTTTACTTGTGAATCAGTTGACACGGAAAAGGTACACTAGCAGTGTGGAGGACGTATCATTGAGCAGGTGTGCATTAGCTTTAGATGGGGGATATTCTGTAATGTAATTGCAACAACTTTAGTTCCTTTATTTTCTATACTTAACACATACTTCGGCGATGAAGCACAGATTAATCTCTACGATTAACTGAACCTCCATTACCGATCTACCCGCCACAGTAAGGTCTTGCAAATAGTTTTCATTAATCAAAAGGGACAGGCACATCTTCCTCTATAAATTTGGTGAGTCTAATGTAATTAAAAGGCATATCTACTCTTACATATGTGTTATGGGGACGAAAGCTTTCACTAGCAACCAGATATATACCTGCTGTATGTACCAGTTATTAGGACAAGATATATTATGATGAATGAAGGTCCATCCCAGTGAGTCCCCTTCTTCTGATCTACATCCATCTGTCTTGCGGGAGTTCAAGCAACAATTTATACCACTGGCAAGTATGAAGTTGCCAATCCAGCTGCGAAATCCTAGACAGCCTCGCATCATTAGCGCCTGCTGCGACCCATTGCTCCAAGTCACAATGGGTATCATAGGCAATCTACCAGCCTCAATTAAATCCTTAAGGGGAAAATATTAGACCGTGTTCAATGTTGAAAGGAGGTGAGGGAAAAACGGGATCAAACAGCTTTGTGCCTTCGGAATGCATTCACTTCCAGACGAGATTGCTGGCATTGTTAGTGCTTTCGGGCGCGGACCAGCTAGGGGTAAATCTTAGTTTCTAAAGTTAGACGTCCTTGCCTTTCCCTCCTAGTTATAATTATCTTATAAAAGGCACCGGAGGGATCCGACTGAGTGGATTCTTAACTTAAAGAGACCAAAGGAGATGCCGGCTGGGATGAGTGCTTGTGTGCCTCCTCTATATTCGCTGAATGGTACATTATGCTTGTCGGCAATGCATCAACATGACTATGATAATGCCCGAGAAGGCATGTAATGTAGCGATGGTTTGTGGTTATCCAAATGGCTCGCGAGTGAACAATGCCTTTTATCCAGTACATATTGATGTTTCTCCACAAACCAAGCCTCCGATACTCCAAATACAATACAACAGCGCGCTGAGACCGCAGACACAACGTCGCAAATGCCCCATTGATAGCTGGCGATGAACGGGCTTTAAGTGCTCAACTTCAAGGTGGGCCGGAAAGATTCCATGCCAGTCTCTCATGTCACACCAGAGTCTAATGGTAGGCTTTGATTTTGCCTTCTGTGCTTATACCGAATCGAAATGACTCTATGATCATCAGCAGCAACTCCAGTAATGACCGCGCCATGGGGAGAGACGAATGAAACTCAAGATCACATCAAAGTTAGAGTTTCTTTTAATGAGAACCTTATATGGGTGCACGCTTTTTTCATTCCTAAATATGATATCAATCTTGAGCTTAGCTATGGGGCTGCCAAAGTACCTTTTTGCTGTCTTTCATTCCCTTGATCATTGCTCTTCATAAATAATAAACGTTCTATACCTGCGTATTCTAGAAGGGTACTTAAGGATTGTTAGATTTGTGAGTAATGTACTGATTGTGAGGAGGAGGAGTAGATAGCGATGTGTTTGGACAGTGCATCTCAAAGGCAATAGCTTTACCCCTCAAGCGGGACACCATCATGGATGCTAATGATTTCAAGCCCATCTAATCTTATATCCATAATCCAATGCAGGTGAAGCCCGCAAGTCACAAAGCAGCGGTATCAACATAAAGATTTGGCATATATATAATATATATATATGCATCACTCTCTAAAAACGTTAGCCCCCGGCAAGGGTGAGGCTTGGTGTTAAACACAAGCCTATGAGCTCATTATTTCCCGGGGCAATGGCAGTATTCCATATACTACTCTCTCCCTGTCTCTACTCTTACCTCCTATTATGGCAAAGTGGTGAGGCCTTTCCGCTCAGTAGTTGCTACTACAGAGAAAAACCACCCAACACGCCTGTATTTTGGTGTTTTTTCCTGACCGCGGTTATCTAGACCCGGTTCTATTCTAGGTCTAAATCAGTCTAATTTTGAGACCGCATCTTAGCTTTTATAGGGATCGAGCGGTATTGTGGAGAAATCTTGGCCAATGAATACACCCGTGTAGAAGGGCACTCGACCTTTCCAATAGCATAAATTTTGCAGTGCATTGCTACTGCCTTCTACGTGCTGGCCAGGCCAAGCTAGTCAAGACCACCTACGTGGGAGGAAAAACTTACGCATGGTTAAAGTAATTGGTCTCATTAGTCTTCGCTTTAGGAATTACTTCATAGATGATTATCACCGATAACAAACATAGACTAATTGACGCTAAGTCGCCTTCCACCTTAAAGGCCTGCTTCACTAATGTGTTTTTGTGATGTTCAAGACTAGCACCTGACCCTTAAGCATTGTAGCATGGATGGAGGACTGGGAGATCGGCTTAAAAGGACAACAACCTGACAAAGACCATATGTACCTCTGTCAGGTGAGAGTAAACAAAGGAAATAATCTGCGCATCGGCTATACGAGACTATATAAGAATATAAGGCTTTAAAAGACTTACACTATTATTATATATGCGACTGCAGGAGAACACTAACCTCAAACAACAATGTTGTTTCTTTCCTATTTAAGTTTTAATGTTTGTTGTGTTTTAATGGGATTTGTTGGAAGTACTGACTATGACAGAAACTAATAACCCATTTCTACATAGATAGAGGTTATTATTGTTAATATTAATTTTTATACACGAAAAGTGGAAATAAAGATTGATGATATTTATACTTGAAGTTTCGATATTGGTTCTTCAATGTAGATATTGGTGAACAACTGCATGTGTACATTAGGCAGGTAAACGCAGTACAAATGAAAACATCCTGACTGTTGGATTAAACGGTTCCTTTTACATCATTATATTCCCATAGCTGGCATCGAAATTGCTGGCCTATTCTAAATGACTGGTATCGAACATGATAAAGGATATAAAGGAAAATCAAAACTGCATTGGAAACATAATATCAGCAAACCCTTTTAGGTGCATGAAACACGATACATAATAATTGGACAAATTTGACCGGTCTGGGTATTTTAACGACGGGCAACATATAACTCACACATTATTGATTTTGTCTAATAGCAGGTTCGGATATCGAATATCCCTCTTTAACCACCGATATCTGAGCACTTTATCTCGCGTAAATCACGCAAGTGACGAACTGTGACGCGATATGGTTGTCGCTAGTCAAGACACCAACGAGCCAAAGCTATTGGTATTAATATGGTTATATTTTAATATATATTGCATTGGAGAATATATCAATCATTGCCATGGTATTCTAGGGGAGATTCTATATCAAGGGGCCAGGGTTTCAAAACGACCAAGCACAAGGTTCGCCCGGTTGGAATGCCAGATTCAAACAATCTCCAGTCTCTCTGACTTGTCAGTATTCAACACGGTAGCCAGTCGTAAGCAGAGGTCCTAGCCTCCCGTTGCCCTCATATACCTACTCTATTTGTAAGTCACTGTCCGGATTTATAATCATTTTATCATTTATTATTCGTTCCATGCCACGTCCTTTCTATCACACATTCCTATTATGTGGCCCAATCTTCGAGGATAAAAGAATTTATCTGGAGCGGAGGTCGAAGGGACTTATACCGACACCTCCTGCATAGAACGGAGCCACAAAAAGTATTTTCGCCCTGGATGACTGATGTGGCAGCTATTAATGATAGGCGCGATTCCTTGACATCTAATTTACCAGGCTAGGCACCTGCCCATGGACATCCGTAGCAGTTCAGCTAGAGTGCCCCGCTTTTCCTCCGGTCCTGACATTTCGGATAATCTTTTGGTTTTTACTCTAGTTTCCCACTCATCTAGTTTCCTTAACGCCCTTTTCGATTTAATCCAATGGGTTTCCTATAATCGAGGTCTGATCACCAAGTCGCCTGCGCGAGGCCGATAACTTGAGCTAAATAATATGCAGGCTTTGTGAATGGGTATTTTGGGTTGCACCCATCTCGCCTCTAGGATATTAGCTTCGTACTATCAGGGTTTGCTGCTTGAAGAAGGGCGCCGATACCAGGAATTACTCCGCGTATACTAATAGGGTAGGAAGTGATCGACATTGAATTGGAATTAGTTGAAAGTAAACGGGTGAGGTCTGTTGGGACCAGCTAGCGCCGATTTAGGACCTTGAGCGCGCTCTTTATTCTGTGCCAAGAATCAATTCCTGGTGCACTTATGTCGGAGAAAAATCTAGACCGTCCAATCGAAAATTAGTTTTCACTGGATGAAAATATCAATCACGAGTAATTAAAAAGGGAAAAACATGTTGTTCTATAAATATTCGATATTCACAATTGCATAGAACACCTACACCGCTGATGGAAGCTCTTTTTTAATTTCCTGTATAGTAAAAGGGATTATGGGGACCGAGAAGAAACAAAAATATTTTTATAGTAGCGAATCGCATGGGAATGTGCTCGCCCATTCTACCACTGCACTTCAGCTTTACCAGGGTGACCATTAGGCATTTCCTCTTGTCCCCTGGGGAGTTGAGTAAATCCAATTCGACTTCCTAATACCCCAAAGAGTAAAGGCTATGTCTTGAGAAATTCTAGTCCGTCGTGTTTTCTAATGGGAAGCTTGAGTTGCCTCGGGCATGCCTCTCAGCTTTCTTCACTCCTCTGCTCACGATACGCTCTAGCCTGCAGTAAAGGGGGTTTCTTGACTTGAATTCATTTCCACCTAATACACTCACTTGAGGGCTTGCATTACTGGCGTGTGAGTAGGATGGTCAGGGAGAGTGATTCTATGATCCTTTTCTATGCTAAGGGGCTTGCCAGATCCCTTTCGTCATCTGCCATGATCGTGGCTTTCGGCGTCACCACATGATGTCGCTCACCAGGGCGACTTCGCAGATTTCCACGACAGAAGTGCGACTTATTTGCAACTGAATAGTTCGTGTTGATGGAAAATTGAATCAGATAAGAACCATAGCGTTGGAGGGAAAAAAAGGTATCCCATCCCAACATATCTACTCCAGCACCATTTTGATATGATGCCCAAGCCTCCTTCTGCGTGATTCCAAGCATTAAGTGTGAAAATGCCCGACCGCTGTTGCTTAAGTATAAAAATTGGAGGCGATATACAGAGATGGCCAGCAAATGGAAGGGATTGATTGACAGGTATGGTGGTAATCTTGAGACGACCGAGCGAAGAATGAACCGGCGAAGCAGGTAGGGAATAATTGAATGAGTAACTCTCGACGAGAACTGTCCGAATTGTCACTCTCTCCAGCGAGTCTGTCAATTAACTGAAGCATTTTGCCTTTATTTGATTAGGTGATCATAGGAAGCGCTATTGATGAAATTTGAAGGCTGAAGGGAACCTAGTCAGCCCGGTGGCTTCATTTTATCTCAAGCTTGTTATGAGTCCACAGACAGAGCAGGAAAGGCAAATGCTCTTGAATGGGTTGGGATATAAACCTACCAAGGTTGTTGATTATATAAATGGCTATAAATAAAACAAAAACACCCTTTGGTTTCATGTATAGAAATGATTGCAGTTTTACTTAAATATAAGATATATTTTAAATTAAAGTTATTATTTATTTTGTTTTCATTTCAATTAAAACAAGAATGATGATAACCTATTCTTAACAAATTTGAACAAGATAACAATGGAATGCATTATGTTTGCAATTCTTTTTATTTGAGATATGTATGCTCTGTTTGATAGATCTATTAGAATTGGTTACATCACCGTTTATTTCTCCGTTTTTGTATAATTGAACAGTATAGGGGAACAATTCTGTAGTTTCATTATACCCTAATTGCGTTTAACATCATTTGTATAATCAAAGTTGCATATCTCAGTTTAACAACACCATTCTTCTATTGCCCCAAAGTAGTAGAATCCTAAGTATGTATGATAAACTAAGATAGCAAAATGATATATGATTAGTTTTATGTCATCATTTACATTATCTATAGGATATCTGTAGTACAGCTTTGAATGTTAAGAAACACTAAATTGAATTGTCAAACTATATCATTGCAACATCTATACATATGTTTCTGTGTATGATAATCTCATCAGATTACCCAAAGTTGCATGGCCAGGCCCATGGGTGTCGTACGACAATGTTCCAAATTCTGCGTTGGGTCAATGACATATAGGGTAATATCTATCCATGACTAATTTTTCAATACACAACCATGGCACATCCGATGTTAATTACAAGGGTAGTATTATAGTGTGCTTTGTAAATAATGCAATATTATAGTTATGTGGAAAGCGAGAGAAGAAGGAAGAAAGGTTGGGGGAAGAGTTACCTTCTTATTTCTAAAAAGTATAGTTGGCGCCTCTTCGAGATTGATAGTAATGTGCCGTGCCATTTCCCCTAATAAATCCTGACATACAAATGCACTCACCTGTATTTATATGAGATGTAGTTTAATCCTAGAATGTCGTAAATCTTACTTTCCTACATTTGACAAATTGACACTGTCTAATGCAATGTCCTGACAAATGTTCACAGGTTTCCGAAGCACGTGCGCTTTTAAGGAGCGTAATATCCACAGGGCTATTATAAGGTCTAACTACACTAGAACTGGTGACTTGTCACTCTGTTCTGTTATCATCAGCCGTCCATTTCTCTGCCTCGATGTCTTGTTCGCTTACAGGGAAGACCTGTCTCTCCTTCTCGCTTTCTCGCTCTCAACCTCCTCTACCTCCTTCACACGTCTGAGTAGCGTGGACTACAAGGGACCTACTGAGAACCTCCCTTCCACCGCCTCTTCAAACAACCAAACTCATCCCCACGGCAGTAGATGGCGTGACAGTGACTGCTCGGCTGAAAGGGAGGCTCACAGCAGCCCGGAATGACTTCCAGTGTATTTGCCCCACGTGCAGCTTAGCAAAAAAAGAAGATAAAGTATAAAAAGGGGAACAAAAGAATGGTTTCTCGCTGGATGGCGTTTATATGTTCGTGTGTGGCGGTAATATAATCAAAGCATGATACCAGGTGAATTTCAGCGATTTAGCGAGAGGCTGTCAGAGCGTAGATTTGTGAAATCTTGCGTCTCGGAGATAAGCAGGAATAGGGCGCTGAGTATAGGCATTCTTGCCTAAGTAGAAAGTACTTTATTCGAATTCTGAACCCCGCTTTCAGCACAATAAAAGGCACGGCAAGGAGTCAAGTCCTTGGCTCCCTTGAGGTAGTGTTCAGATGAAGGAATCTAAATTTTTAATGGGACTGATGAATCCAAGCCAACTGATTTGGTATAAAATCTGAGAGCATGTAAATCCTCGCCAGTTCTATCCATTCTCATTGATCCGTATCTAATGAAATGACCGTTTGTCATTGGCGTTATGGGGGCAATATTGACATCTCAATTCGTCTTCCCGAATCTTTAACGCTACTCCCTTCGTGACATCTATTTATATGGTAATAAAACAATGATATCTTTCTCACAACGCCTTATGATGATGATCCTTCTGTTAAAAGAATTTCCTTATTTCACCAAGGTGAAAGGTCTAAAATGTGAAACTGCTGAGCTAAATTAAATAAATAATTAGTATGTATTCGGAAACATACACATGGACATGTTTGAATGGTGCCTTCTGTAAGCCCTTTTTACAAAGCGGCTTTCTCCTTTATCAAAACTTGCATACGAAGATGGAAGAAGCATTTTTGTATGCAGTCCCTTGCTTGCTACATAATGCAAAGCTTTCTTGTTGTCATTGCCAAACTTCAACATGAAACGATTCATTGCCTATAGTTGCCCGACTGCCTTATACAGTTTGTGACTACGAGGTTTCAATACCCATGTTGTAGAACGAAGGAAACGCTTTATTGAGTTGAGTTGGCTAGACAACACAGTAGTCCATTATGAAGCTAAGCAACCTTCCTGTGCCCCACAACAATGGCGAATCAGGGTTAGTTCGATAGGTGATCAATATCATTAGTCAAGCCTGTCAGGGCCCACTCCCAGACTGGGACAGGAACAAGCATACATATCGATGACATAATGATCGAGGGTAATCACTCTGGTGAAGGCAATTCCTAAGACTATTAATCAATTTTCAAGTATTATGTCACAGGAGTGAGTAACCATAGAGATGTTCAAAATTTCCATCTCTGTATCAATTACGAGAAAACTGGGATTCATAAATTTATACAGAAAACGAAATTGGATAGGTTTTTTCATTACAAACCCAATTGTGTTTACCGGTGTTTCATTGGATTTCTATTAAAAACTATGAATTACGTAAATGTGTTTTCATTTTGTTTATCTATCATAAGACCTCGGCTTCCAAGGTTAAGAATCTGATGTAGTGATGAGAAACAAAGAATCAATAGAATTATATATTATTGACCGCATGTATACGAATAGAATCTTCCTTATGTATGTATCCCATTTTAACGTCCCGAGTATAGTCGGAATTAAGACATCGCGTCAGGAAATCAATGGATTTAATTATCTTTTGAGGGACATTATCGAAGGAGTCTCAAATATGTTAAACCATTTAACAGCATCAATTTCCGAAGGAGTATTCTAGTCCTTTCGTAAAACAAAAATCAAATTCCGTAATCAACAGATCGAGGAATACATTTTTTATGCAATATAGAGATTAGTGTTATATAGTGTCTTACATTTAGGAAGATTATACCCCAAGGTATAACATTAGGCACAGGATTAATGTTGTATGCAAAGCGACTATTATTTCCTGTGGTTTGTTTTTAACATTTGTATTCCACCACATTGTTTTTAAGCAATTTCACCGCACACATCTAGTGTAATTCATCAGTCTGGGTGGTTTCCCAATCCCTCCATCTGATACTCTTATCTGTGTTTCCCCCTTTTCCTTGATTTAGAAACCAATAGGCAACGAGTGTCCCAGTCGTTTTTTACACTACCCTTCTTACTGGTGCCCATCCTCTCCATTTTTCGAGTAATTTCACGATCGTGTTGCTATGAAAAATAAGAGCATGACGAGTTATTGCTGCTATCATATGACGATGCTGGCTTCTTCGTTGCAGAAAGACTACCCGATGCAGTTTTAGTACTCCAACCATAAGATCCGCAAACACGCACCATATTTCGACCTTCCTTGAACTCAGTGGCACTCCTCATATTAATTCTGGAAATATGATCGAGAGTAGTCTGGACATGGATCAAGTTATGATCAGGTTTCCTCTGTCATCAAATACTGGGGTTATTCAGAAGTGGCCATGTTGAATTTCGGCATCCGGGAGTGGGAATATCTCTTTACCATCTAAAGGGGTCCTGAAGGCAGGAATCAATCAATAAGCAATTCTGGTTAATTTATGTATCATATCCCGATAGAATGATGTGTGTCTTTGTCAATATAGCTTCGCACGAACAGTCCCTGCCAGTATAAATCACACATAAGACATCAAATATCTAACCCTTAGATCCTTAATGACTGGCAATGTATGTGGCAAACATAGCAGCTATACATAAGAATATATGAGAAGGCATAGATCCATCCTTCCCCCTGCCATCAGTCAGATATTAATGAATGGGTAATTGCGCACCGCATGTGCATCCTATATCCCATTATCCCTGAAGCAAGAATTCAGGTGAAACATGTCTTGGTTCATGTAGGGGAAGGAATAGGCTGAATGTGTGCGATAAATGTGTACTTTCTTTGCTGAAGAATGTATTATGTTTAAAGGAAGAGCAACAACCTATGAAGATCCTGAACTCCATTCAACTATAATTCATCGTATTGTTTCCATCATGCATGCCAGAACTAAAGACCTTTGACATTCGGAAGTCTGTACCATACCTATCATGAAATCAGCCAATACAATACATGGGATCCTGCCTATTTACCTGTGCATTGAAAAGGAAATTTAAAGTTGAAGTCCATTTGCATGTTGCCACAATTGAATATCGAAATAGAAACACGTGATCTAGGTATAGTTGCTCTTGAGCTGTGACGCAAATTCCACCATTTCTATTTCAATGTATAGTTAATTTTCTAAATATGTCCAAATTCAATTACCAGTACCAGCAAATAGTGAAACAGTAGACGTTCAAAGAAAACTATATACAGCGTGGAATGTATACAAGTGCAAGAAAACAATCGGGACAATGTTATATGAATTGTACCGGGGTGGCCGAAAAACATAGAACAAAGCCTTTTATTAGGGTGTATCGATATTGCAATTTTCCAGTCCCCGACTGCTACCCCAAAAAAGCAATAACATTATTGCTTCTACAAACGTTGGTCGGCGATGTGTAGATACCCACAAAATCCCTGAAGCCATAATGGGAATGGTCAAAGTTGGTAATATTCGCCACTCAGGTCCAACCATGATATTGGATCTCTGATGCGCATTGATTATATAGCCTTCATTAAAGTAATTCCATCGTCTATCAAATTTTATAAAGGGATCAAATATCAAATGCATTATAAAGTTACAGGTAGTTTCTGATAAAATAATGCACAGACAAACCAGACATGATAAAAATAATGCACAGACAAACCAAATTTCTGGCTCTTGATTGACATTTTGACGCCATGAAAACTTCCATCCTTAAAGGGTAGCAGGTCTTTAGAAGCCACGTTGGATTCTGGAAATACTTTATGTCCTCAGCGTCTCTGCAACCTCGGAGAGGATGCCAGCTGAAATGGCGAAGCTCTCAGTAGTTAAGCTGTGAACTGTTTCTTCAAATCTGGTGCCGGATCTAGTCCTATTGGCTTCTGCTCCAAAAGAAAAAATGCCTCACAAGTCCCAGATATGAGTAATTTCCAATTTGGCAATGAATATAAAAAAAGGTTCAATTGGAACTACGTTGCTCTCAAAACTTGAGGTGACCTTTTAAAGAAATTGCCTAATCGATTCCCAAAATGGCAGAGGTATTTAACTAACTCATCAACTGCCATGTGCAAGGAATTCATACCTCGAAGGTGATATCATTTTTGAAACCAGGGATTGAACAGGAGGAAAAGAATACTAAGGAAGGGGAGAAGTAAAGAGACATCCGGTGGGTATGAACACTCGATACCTGTATTTTCCCTCAGGTTCACAAATTATAATTGGACGTTTCGAGACTTGGTTACCGCCCACGGAGATGTCCAATCTCATTGAAATCTGATTTTTATCTCATGCAATATGACATGAGTTTCAAGTGCGAAAAAAATGATATTTAAATTAATATCCATATGAACTTAACCACCATGACTTAAATGTAGTGTACAGATTTTCAAATGTTAGTTTTCAATTACTAGCTCCCCAGGGCATTCGGTACCTGTGTTTTAGAGGCCTGCCATTTGCATAGCAACCGTTGATATAATTTAGACTGGGTAAAGTAAAATAACACCGACAAAAAAACTAACAATAGCTATACAGACAAAAACATACATGTTTGATTTTACATCGTGACACAGAAAATGATTGATTATAAGCACGGGTGAGTATTTTTATCTGCAACTTAATCAGTGGGGACTTAATTACTCACTCGCTCGTAAAACCGAGGTTGTTAGTGAAGCGAGGGCTTGTGATTGTTGTTTGTGTATTGTGGTGAGACTGGTATTGGACTCTCCAGGAGGGGCGAACAATGGGGCTGGTGGGGGTGAGGTCGCTTTGGGGTGAGTGGACGAACTGCCTCACAGCTTTGCGCTCTATTCAGAGCCTGACAAACATCCATTTGTCATGTCCTCTCCGCCAACAAAATCATCTCGCTGGGATTCTCGCTTGCTTCTCCTGACTTCACATCAGCATAGGAAAATATTGATAGCAATAGAGACATCCTGTTAACAGCGTATAGTGTGGGCCATCATCACTCACTTTACAGCTAGCCGACAGACCTACCAAGAATTCTACTACACTCATTTAATCCTGATTGAATTTCCCTGTCACTCTCCAACCCCCAACTTGTGTATAGTTCGAGAACCTTTCATTTCCTTCTATTTTCCGAGCTCACAAATAACTACGTAGTAGCCATATATTAGACTAATCTTCAGGGTATCAGTTGTGTGGGGGAGTTGGGCGAAGTACTTTAGAACGCAACACAAACTGCCCAAGTGGAAAGTAACACTGCTGTTATCCCCAAAACACCAAATTCTGGTGTTAAGTATGCTTGCACAGTAAAGTGCAGCTGTGACTAGATATTCCTTAAGTCCGCCATTTGACAAGGCGCACCATTAATATCCCCCACAACAACCAATAAACGAAGCCATGCAAACTGCAGCCTAGCTGTCTTGAGTAGCCCTTAGGCATGGGGGCTTCCTTACCACTCTTCCAAATGGTTTCAGCTCTTGCATTATTTTTCATCACACCCACAATATGTGCAGTTTTTCCTATCGACTTCCATTCCGTGTGTCATGATCTGACATGCACAAAAGCTTTAAGAACCACTCACTCTGAAGGTTGAAAGGGATCCACGTCCATTTTATGTAAGATTCCCATCCCGCAATGCTAGATGTGTATGCGGGGTTCGGGGCTGAGTTATGTGCAAAAACACAATACATGACACGTGATTGCGTCATGGCATGGATAATTCCACTTAGAGGAAAAGTCCCTTCTATGGAAGGAAGTAGGCAAAGCAATTATTTGCTTGATATTAAGATAGGACGAGATGAGCGCTAAGTAAGACGTCTGATAAGCATTTCCTGAATTCCCCTGCACAGAAGTTTACTTTAATGATAGATTGAAAGCCTTAATAAGTTCCTCCTGGGAAAAGACTGTGCTTGCTGAGTGACACTAAGTTGTCCATGAATTAAAGGGGCGGTGGGTATTAGACGGGTATACCATTAAGATCATGTCCAAAGTTAGCTGGGTGGGACGACAGTTGCTGTCGTGAGTGACAGGTGATATTAGCGTGCTACCCAGGTTACCATTTCAGATTGGCAGAACTAGGAGGGTCTGAAGGCGGCTCCCAAACCACCAGGGACCTCTATGGCATGATCCATCCAGTGGCCAGTGCCTACTGGAGGTGTGAAGCCTGACAGGGTCGTACTCCAAGGGACTGGAGGCAAACCTGTGTCACTGCATTGCATTAATTGATTTCTAGCCGCAGTCCGTGCCCAGACACAATCTGTTGTAAGAAACAAAAGCCTCGGCACACCACGTAACGCATTACCAGGAGGACGTTATTTTCTCTGCCTCCACAATTTGTGTGAATGTTTGTATAAGGCATCGATAAGGCCCCGGGCTATCTTGCTCCAGACGACAATGCACATTGGAAGTAGCTGCGCGTCCATTTTAAACGCTATTGTCAGGGCTATTTGGACCCAGGCTACCAAAACATGGCGGTGCCCGTATGGAATTCAATAACTCAGCTCCAAAAAGAAACCCTTGGGCAGTTCGAGAAACGAACTAATCATTCCTACACGAGTCACTCTCACGAAATGGACGCCAACAAAAAGCAATTCATCATTTTCTTGTCATTTCTCCATCCCAGATCATCAGTCGGTGTATATTTGATAGCCACCTCCTATTATAACGAGCACACTTGCGTTCGTGTGAGCGCCAATGAAGCCGTATTTTACGCCATGTCCTCGTTCATTTCCTGACCATCAGGTGGAGAGGGTAGGAGGTGATTTCATTTGGGTTGCTCCAGGCGAATAAAAGCAAAATTACTTATACCTCCGGTTGAAGGTGTCTGCATCTGCATTATGGTCCCTCGCTGAATGGGCCAAAGTATTGGTAACTCCTTTTGGCAAATGTTCACACTTCCCTCCAATGTCGAATTGGAGAGTTTTATATCATATAAAATCACGCACATCTAGATTTAAATGGATAGAAGAATTCAAACCGAAATCACCCACCTTCTTGTTTCAACCGCCCACTTTCACATTCCACACCAGATTCCGAATTATTTTTAATTTCCTCTGAGAATCGAAACCCATTACAGTATGCCATTCACACAGCATGGTCCTTATAAATGTCCATTCCCCAAAGTGTATAATGTACCCTGAACTCCTACGAATTTTAAGAAAAGCTTAAGCAACTACTTTGCAATTTCTACTTACCGAAATATGTTGTGGAGTCTGAGAAGTTTGCGCCCCTTCTGCCTGGCACTGACTCTAGAGCGCTGGAGATATCTCTATAAATCCTACATAAGCATCTTTTTTCCCACCTTTACTACTAGCTAGAAGCTGAGGCAAACTTCCAAGTATATCTAGGTTATAACTCTTTGGCCTCAGGTGCATGCATGCTGAGTAAGGCATTTGTTTAACGAAGTTAAAATTAAAACGATATTTGTCACGAGGGAAAATGACTCTGCGAACCACTTGTTTTTGGACTCTTGCCACAACCACTGACTCGGAGAGGGAAAAGTGGTGATATAATGGAATGGTTTTGGAAATAAAATATTCTGTGGCTAGGGTGAAATGGTTAATGGTGTTTACCTCTGAGTAGATGCATGTTCAGGAGTTCTAGATACTCAAGGTATGTCGGATGCATGTTGCTCTAATACTGCTCGCGGGTGTGAGCCACTCTCCTAGAGGTGTATTTTCAGAAACAGTTTAACCTCCTTCAAATCAGTAGAAACACACTTCGGTCCCTGCACAGTATAAAGAAGCTCAAAGGCAGAAACTCCAATGTACTTAATCTAAAGTAAATTTTCGTTCGTTTCTTCTATCTGAGATTCATTGATATTTCCAGTGAAAATAGTTTCCTTCTGACATTTAGAAAAACGGCAAATAATGAAAGCCAGGAACTGCAAATAAATTGAACTAAGCGAGTGCTCTCATACGATTCACTCCTCACTTGAGCCAAAAGGATGAAGTAGATAATGTTCAAGCATACTTAAAATATGTGGGATTCAGTGAGCTGAGGGTATAATGAACTTCTATATAAATGTGTTGCTAGCAGAGTAACATTTAAGACAATTTCTCCGATAGCAAACAATTTATTATGGGTTAATCCGGAGGCATGTGACTACTACAACCTTGGTAACCATCACTGCAGAATCATGTCCGCTTTTTACCACATATATCGAAGTCCTATAATGAAAACAGCGCCGTTTGTTGGCAGTCTCCGACAGTCGCTAATGTACTTTTTGTGGGACATTTGGAGAAAACCGCAATTTAACGATCACCCGAGGAAAATGAGCTGGTAATGATTTCCAATACCATCTACTTTGGCCTGAAATTAAGAAGCAATAGAGAGGCGGGGTTTTTATATGGAACCGCGAACCAATTCGATTTGGGCCGAATGCTGTGAACAGAGTTATAAAGCAGTATTTGATTTAGCCTCAGTGGCACGTCACAGAATAGGCATAATGATACGTCTCTTAGATGTGGCAAGTAATGGCAGACAATGAGGAAAACTAAAGGCAAAAAGCCCACTATGCAAAGCGTCATAGAAGCCTTTACATGGGCTATCAGGAACCGATCCGAGCCAATGATGTGGCAAGGAAGTTGCCGGATTAAGACCAAGCGCCCTTTATGAGTGGCACTTTAATCTTCGTCCACACAATATGCACTAAGCTACCCTTTCCTTCGGGGGCTGAGGCAAAGATGTAGCTCTATCGCCAGAGCTTAAAAATAACACTGGAGCTTGGAATCCAAACGTCCTTGCCTTGATTAAAACCGTGTCAAATTCTGAATTAAATCACGCCGGGGAGCCAAGGAAATACTAGTATTTCGCCAAGATCTCTGTCAACCCTGGTTCTGTTTAGTGGAGCGACTCTAGCCCCTACTCGAGTGTTATGAATACCTCAATGGCTGAGGTAATATCCTTAAAAGAAGGGCCTCTAATAAGCAGGAAGAGCCTTAATTACTCTACAAAGACACTGGAGAGGCGTGCATGCTAGGATAATGAAACCCTGTGGTACTGGAGCCTGGAACTGCCAATCTAGTGGTGAAAGCGACCCTCAAAGTCATTTTTAAAGCGGTTTCCAATCTGGAGGGGAGCTGTCTGTGAAGTCTTATCCTCCTCCCATTTGCTTGCCTCTAGTAGTTTGCGACATTCTTAAACAATATAGACTCATATAAACGAGGGCCGGCTAAAGAAGGCATCAATCATCTTGTTGAAATTTACAGCAGAGCATGTAATTCTTTTAATATACTCTGATCCGATTCAGAATAATTTTTAAATGGACACAGACAATCTCTCTTAGGTACTTAATCCACTCTAGACCAGTATGATATTTATTCGCTATCAGGACTGTTAGAAGATTCATCGAAGCGCCCATCAACAGCTCTTTGAAGTGACGCAATTACTATATTGAATTTGTTTATTCATTATTATTCTTGTGAAGTCATTACATGCTTTAGAGGGGCTACACTATTCCTATACCTCTCTTATACAGTTCTCTTCCATATATTGAGGTTCACACGCATGATAATGATCAATGGTATCGACACTGATGATGGATTTACACTTGAGTGAGAAATGACACAGCTGTGCTGATTAAACGACTATATCAATTTATGAAAAACGCCAACATTTAATCCTTTGTGAATAATGTAGAGCTCAAAATCCATGAGAAAGATTTCCCTGGCAACTATAGTGCATCCCATGACACTTTTCATCATCCGTACCGAAGCCCTTAGTGTATAGCGTTGTATCATAGTGTATCATACACATGCCATCGCACCATACTTTCATATTTGTACGAACACATCTCATACTTTGCCTAAGCGTGTCCATGTGTCATTACCATTGTTTGTAGCATCATTATCCTTCAGAGCTTAGACTCCCAGTGATACATCGGGCCATCACAAACATCTGCAAACGTTATATTGGATAAAAGTCACAAAATATGACGTGACGTCAGTCGGGCTTCTTTGGACGGTTATTATAGACTGGATGCCAGCGGCAAACAATCAGAAACCGGTATTAGGCACTGCCACGCAATTTGGTAGTTGACCCAGTTGCGAAGACGGACTTCTCCCTCTCTCCCCAGCCGTTTACTCATGGAGAACTACGTGTGTGTTTTCGGAATTAATCTTTTGTACTCTGTTCGATGTATTGGCGCGAGAGTAACTGATGGAAACGCTTAGTAATCGCGGTGATTCGTGTCAGCAATTAAAATAAAAAAGGGGGGATGCTTTTAAATTGAGGCGGCGGCGTCCACCAAGGTCAGGCCCTGAAGTATTAATCTCCATAGATGACTAACCCCAGGAGACTGTTATGATACTTGTATATATATCTGATGACTACATGCGCATAATGATAGATGTGGTATGCATTGATGCGACGCTAAAGTATGAGGTTCTTAATGCTGAACATGGCTTCCTTGCCTGGACTTAGGTAGACTTAGATATATTATATAGTATATTATATAATCCCTTGTTGTTGGACCCTGCGAAAGAAAACAGAGTGGAATACTTAGAGTTCACCCATAATTACGCATACTCATGTAAAGATCAAAGACATGGTTACTGTGATTATGGATATGTTTGACAAATTCAGAAGGGCGAAACACATCTACCATGCCTTTAACATTGTTCCATGATTGCAAGCTTTAAAGTCATGTGTACTGAATCCATTCTCCCAGATTGTGGTAGTTTGGCAACTGGAAAGTCGATATTATTTCCCCCATATACTTTCCCGAGGAAAGGCCTTTCAACTTTTATCAGAGTTTATATCAATACCAATAAAAGTTAAAACTTGTGAGGCAGTCCCGAGGCGCACAATCTACCGACACTAGAATTAGATTCTTAGATCTGAAACAAATCAAGTAATGATAGTAAACATAGCGGCTTTTACATAAAAGTGGCTTGGGTGCTTATAAAATCCAAATGGCCCAAACAGTCATAGAGTAGATATGTATAGTCTAAATTCATCCATCGTCTGGGTGAAGATAAATTACCTTTCTAATCCATAGTTCAACCTCTTGGTCACTCTAGGTAATGGGAAATTTTAATCCTGACTATCAGGTTAATAAAATGTTTCCCTTTGATCGAATGGAAGGTTTTTTATAACATGCTGACTCTTGAAATTTCCATCGAGCCTGAATGCCCAAATCAGCAGCAGTCTGAATGGAAGGCCCCATCTGTATTCAATGATAATTTGAATATGGCATTCATGGCAAAATGGAGTCGCCGCTGTTGCTTTTAGTGGTTATTTGCCTAAAGTGTGCCGAGCCAACATTTAATAGTGCTAGCCTGAATGAAATATCAACATGCTTCCAATAGTCTATCATTCGTGTCAACATGCTCGCAAGTTCATATAATTGCACTTTGACACGGGGCCCCTGTTCCTGGCACCTGTGCCTAGCATTTATTTGATAAGTGTTTTAGGTGTTTGCCATCTCTTCATACCAACGTTGGCTAATGTTATTTCGGTAAACTCATCACTCAATTAAAACTGCATTTCTGACGTATTGATTTTAAGTGCATACCCTAAAATGATAGATTCACACGACAAACTAATTGGATTACACAGCTTTCCGCCCCCTTCTAGCTCTCCTCACATCCGCTAATACCTAACTGGAATTTGGTTGACCAATAAATAAAGCTGGATTTATTGAGGATAGAGTTGAGGGGGCCAGCCGCTCTCGATGATATTGGCGCTTGCCGTGAAAGGTCGCGATGATGTTAAAAGCATGAATCACTTACCAAAGAATTCAATCTGCCAGATGCGCATGTAATTAAATATCCAGACTGCATTATATGATCAATCACAGTCATTTCAGACAAAGTTTAAAGTTCAGTTGACCTGGAAGCATTTTCATATTGATTTTACATGAGATGCACGTGGAGCAGGCCATTTGAGTATTGCTTCCTTGGATGCAATGGCATTAGAAACCAAAATAAGGGATGGAAGTGTATACTTGAAAAATTACTACTGAATTGGGATAAATGAGTGTACTTCGTGTTACCCGATATATATGGCTTTATGACTAGCTCACGAACTGGGGATGTTAGTAAGCGATTTGACATGGTATTTATTTCATGTTATTTTCGAGAAAGTTTTATGATTTCTTTTATCAATATCTATTCCATCACCACTAGTATATCTTCAACCCATTTGACTACCTATAAAACAATTTCCATTAACACCATGTATACACATTTATTGACTAATTATTGAAAGAAATATACTTGGATTGAATAACATAACAGTATTACAATATATTATAACAATGATTTAATTAATCGATGAAAAAATCTGATGATATTGACTAGCATAAGAATTCCACTCAGACCACGGGTTATGGGGAAAATGATACGACATCATTATAATCACTAACGGTAGCCAAGGCAGTATGTGTTAGTAGTATAGGGAAATGACTCATTGCCCCTAGTGCAAAGCGGCCGAGTGGTTATGTCTACTGAAATAGGACCAGATATCAATAGAGGGCCAGATATCAATATATATACAGGATCCTAGACACACTCTCATGCATACATGTACATGTACACATACGTCCAAACACATAATTCGATCTATTCATGTATACATGATTTATCTGTAGACAAATATGTATGATTCCAGTACACACTGCATATATACATATGCACGGACTAAGGTAGAAAAAAATACGGTGCTGAAGACATATTTTGTTCGGAATGACTCATTCCTATCATGTTATTTCGCGTGGCGTTTGCTTTGTGTGAAATGAGCAAAGTATTGGCACAGTATGGCGTGAATAATACGAGGTAGAGATGATGTAAATATTGGCGGTCAAATGTGAGTGTAGCCCAGAGTGTGTGCTTTGTTTCATTGTCTTAATATTGAAAACAGCAGGCGCCTGCTAACGCCCGCTCGATGACAGATGAGATGAAATAGAACTTCCCGTGCATGTGGCCCCTTTGAACTCTTACTGTGACAAACTTCTCACCCCGAACTCAATGGTGAGCAGGACGTGAAGTGCGCCTGCGCTGTCGGAACTACTTTGCATAGCGCACGCATGTCCAGCCCGGAACACGGTGTATTCCTTCGCCGGCCGTGTAAATCGCCGGATGGTGGTGGAGCATGAAGGGCATGAATGGCGGTGATTTATTGAAGTTTGCGCGGCTATATCGATTCATTATATCGCTTGCGCGGTCGCATTATGGCCATTGCTTGGACTGAGATGTTAATTTCTCCCGCATGAAAGGGGGAGAGAAACAATGACTTGACACCGTTGACTGGGGAGAGAGGGTGGGCTGGGTTGTCGGGAAGAGAGAGGTTATCGTAGCTGCGTCCATGGCCAGGACGACGAGGGGAGGCGACGTAACATAATATAATTGGTCCACTGCATCGTGATGAGTGGTACATTTTAATGTCAACTCCTTTTCCCTTCAGCACAAAAGAAAGGATGCCATTATAGGCAGATATGTCGGTCATTCATTCATTCATTGTAGCTATAAAAATAGGGCCCATTCGAGGTCACGCGAACATTCCTTTTTCATAAAGGGGACTTTCACGTTCCCTTCCATCCTTTTCCCTTTTTATCACCGGTCCCAAGACAGCCTAAGGGCAGAATAGAGACACGACCTAATTTTATAGGCTGCCTATATGAAGATATGAAGTCTCATTCAGGTGAAGAAACCCGATGCTTTTTTCGCCTTTTCAATCATGTTCACCATAATGTGAGTGAGGATTTGGCCATGCATGCAGAAAAAAGGGATATATGTTTTATATTATCATCCTGTTCGAAGGGTTTTTATGCTATCATAAGTACCGATGCATCCCGGGGCTTAAATATTTTATTTACGGGTGCCCGGATCTTGTGGATTTTCTATTCGCCTCCAATTCGGAGAGGCAAGAAAGCCTTGCCCGCACGCACACATAAAACAAGTTAAGTTGGTGCAAACTAATTTGTTTCTGAATCAAACATATTTGCAATCATCAAGATAAACTGATTCTCTCGTGACTGTGGGTTATTCAATCAGAAGAACTGAGCCGACTTTGTCTCGCATCTATGCATCTACGAACTTTTAACATGTTCAGAACAAGAATTGAAACGGATTTTTTAGCGTGGTTTTTTAATTGTCAGTTCATTATATTTCCATGTTTATCTTGTTGAAACTCTAACAGGGCTCGGAAGGATTAACCCCCAATGCTTATAATGGATCACTATAAAGACGGATTTGGTGCAACACATCAATGAGGATTCATGTCAAAGGATGTCGCTCCATTCATGCCCAATTTACTCAGGCGAGACATGGCATAATTCCTCAATGGTATATATATAATCGATTTCTATGGACCTCCTATTAGTCATAATGATTACACCCATACCACACGGGTTCATTACTGATAATTGACTAATTACAATCAGACAAAACAATAACCAATTAATCTCCCATTTAGAATCTATTCAATTAATCCATCAGCAGACATGAATGCCTCGTTAAGGGACTCATTTCCTCTCTATTTATGTCTTTAGTAATGAGTCCTCAGATGAAAGACACTTCTTAATTGCTGCATGTTTGCCAACAGGGCGAACCGAATGTTAATTAAGCAATTGCATTATGTGTTTTCATCGAAAGTGTCCCATTTTTACCAAGTCTCCATCTCAAATGATAAAGAATCGGATGGCGGATCTCCTGGCTACTTGATGACACTTCCCGGTGAAAGGACAATCCACGATCAGAGGGCACACTGCACGAATGTGGGCTAGACTCGTTGCAAATTGTCCCATGGCCAGTATGAGAATTGGTCTGAAAATATGGACATTGTTCCCTGTTTGAAGTAACTTTATAAATGGGGAATCGTACAAGAAAATATTTAGAAGGAATCGTTACCATTACCTGGACACAGCAGTGGGCGGTCGACCATGGTTATTCCCCAGTGAATAAGCTCCCGTGAGCCCATATCTCGATGTATTTTAACTGACATTGTATACATGTATACCCTGTACATGCCTTATGTCAATACTTTTGTCATTTCTTGATGATGAGCTGTACAAACATACTAAATAAAACACATAGCACTTATATCTTAGTAACATATACTGGTAGGAAAGACGTATGATTTGACAAGACATATATATATCAGCGGTACAAATTAACATTACTGTATTAGGGAGTATAATATTATACAGCTATATGAAGCAAGGGTAGTACAGAAACAGAAGTGTTGTTCCATTTTAAAACAATTAAAAATGACAATGTACCTTTTAAAATGTCAACTTCATGTTTTTACCACTGAACGTTTGTCAACCACAACCAAGAAATGTCATCATGGGCTTAGAACACTTTCCTAATGAGACAAGGCAGCTGAGGATATACTTTGGAGTACCACTTAATCAATATGCCATCTTTTTGGAATATTTAGATTTGGCGTGTGTACTTCATTCGCGCTGATATTCTGCACCTAAACCGATTTTTCAGAAACATTCCCTTTAAATAGCTTATTACTTAGGACACTGAAAGCCCATAAATCCACAACCTCTCAATGATTCCCAATCGATACTTTGACAAAAGTGTCAGGATCCTATGCAATAAGAGTATAATGTGAGAGTGAGAGTAACACCCAGCCTTTGCAAAGGTAAAAGCATTACATCAATACAAGAGATGCGTGTCATCGTTCAGTATAGCCATCTCCATGAACAGTATGCCTTTCCACTATTTTCCAGGAATCTGGATTCCTGGAAACATGAAAGAATATACATGTGTGCATTCACTACATATGTACATGATTTACAGCGGAGATGCCCCTTATGTAATTTCAAACTATAGAGCCACTATAATTCTTTTGCTTTTGTAGTTATGCCTTGAAAGGTTGTGTGTTATTATCAAGACTGTTCCTCTTGTTGAATACAGAGTGTGGTATATTAACCAGTTTCGTGCCTACGATCCATTAGTGATAAAAGTTCTGTCCTAGGCGTGTTAGAAGATTGCCTTTAGGAAAATTCATGTTCCTTCCCAACAGTGTAGACAACTAGCTCTGGCGCGTATATATATCGTGGCCAGGTCAAGCAACAAGGATCCTCTATTTTATGGCGAAGGGACCACCTACTAGGGAGGGCGTATACAATGGTTTACCGCCATTAGTGAGTATAGTACCATACCAGCGAAAGTTTTTCCTACAATTGTTTTAAGAGTCTTCACATCACCCAAGCCTCTTGGGATAAGTGAAAAAGAGAAAGGCACAGAATACGATATAAACGAGGTAAAAGACACAGAATAATCATATGCGAAAGCTGCAGCCTTGCCATGTATGAATTACTCAACCCGTATACGTTCTATTAATGCTAAAGGAGCAGTATCAAACTCTTCTTTTAAATATCACCACATCTGATGACTAATTTATTGCTAATTCATTCCCTTAATGCATCTCTCAAATACAAATCAATGACTTAAAGTCAAGTATACAGAAAAATAGAAAACTGCATGGCCAGGCTCACTTTCCCATTTGTCATTGATCTTCAATGACAATAAACACATGTGTGTAATTTAATAAACAGAAGGATAGCCTCCAATTGAGTAAGGCCTAAATGACGAAGATAAAACAACGAACATGTCTGTCTTAGGCCTGGAGAGGCTGGCTCCATCTGAAGTTGGCAGAATATATCATGACGTTCAATGTATCCCCAATACGCATGCCTATCCATCATGGTACGAGCTCAACAAGCGGGGTTGTCAAAAGGCTGACTCTGTCTTGAAGGCCATAGAAGGTATGGGCGCCTGGGACGAAGTATTCACCTGAGGGAAGATAGACTCAAGATCCTGCTGTGCTGGCTTGGTTGAATCCCTCCCAAGGAGCTTTTACCGTGGAGAAGGAAAAGCTGGGAAGGAAAGGGTAGGCCGTGTAATGTCGACAAGACAGCGCGAAAGAATAGGTTCTAAAGCCTCTGGTGCCACTTTGTTTCACTAATTGAATTCTAAAGCAAAGACGAATGCTGAAGGGAGGAACTGACAATACATCTGGCACCTAGTACAACGAGGATTATATCAAAATCCTTGTTTCACTTGGACCGAACGCCTTGAGTTCCCATCAATTGTTACGGAATCATGGAGCGCGCGCAACAAGGTTATTTTAATGAGGTCATCGTCATATAAAAGAATCTCATAACGCCAGTATGATGGTATTTCGTGAGTATAAAATTTGTCTACGACAATGAAGCGGTTTTGAAGGATATGAGAGAAGGCAATTAATGATCACATGTAGTCACGGTTTTATGATCAAAAGCCATTATATGCGACGTGTTTCTTTTACTTTAGGGCCCAAAAGCTGCACTCATTTGGTAATAAAACATTAATCGTCTCATTGTCCACCAGATAACCCGAAAGAATGTACACATACAGAGTTCCTGTAATCGTTAGTGATATGAGCTAGCTTGGCATACCAGAGAAGGGCTGCTTGGCTGGCTGATAAGGGAAACCATCCATCAAATAACCAATGGCTACCATAACTCGTAATGGTGCGCCGGTCCGCGCCCACCACCAATCTATCTTAGTCGACTACTATGTCATATTGAAAGAGAATGTGTTTGTTGTGCACCGGCATGGAAAGAGTCGAGGTGACAGCTTGCCCGCTTCAGGGCAAGGTCCGAACTTCTGCCAATGCATTGGCCACACTTTCATATGGTGCCTGTACTTTACTTCCGTATCCTCTTGCCATCGCCTAGCCAGTAAACCCCTCGTAGGCAAAAACGGAAACCAATGTTGCGCTTTTTCCTACGGTGCGCGCGACCCTCGCACTTCCGGTTTGCTAATGAGTTTGGGCTCGACCTCTAGGCCTGCGTTTAATTTGTGTTGTCATGTTGTTTTATTGCTGTCTCCTAGTGGTACTTCCGATTGGTGTACGGGTTCTGAGTAAAGGCCTCTGCAACTTTGCATACTCTAATTGTCAACCTGCGCTAGTGGTGTGGTAATATATGGTTTAATTATATGACTTGTCAACGAAGAGTCGCCCATGGCACGGTGCGAACGATCGATCTCCAAGGTTCCGCTCTCCAAGAGGGTAATGAACTAATTTTGATACATAAGCTTTCCTGTTTGACTGCACTGATGGACGATAGGTTTACAACCTGAAATCACAGGAGAGGAAATATTGTGCCAAAAAGAACCATGATAAGATACACGCACTGTATAACTAAATTTGCATGGTTCAACAAAAGAGACGTTTAGTTTGGAGACATTCCCATCCGCTTCCATGTACGTAGCTTGATTAGTTTAGTTTAGTTTAGTTTAAGATATATTTATTCAGCAAAACCATTACAATAGTTGCTATTGTCAGCTAATGAACATAATTATTTAGTGAGATATAGTGACATATACAACAGACACATGATATAATTACACCAGTGATATCGCTCGTTAATCTAGCAGAATGACTACCCATTACACCGTAATACACATCATAATAATAACATTTTGTATCGATTAATGATAATCCAACATTCACACCATTAATCAACACTTGTCTTTAAATAAAGTAAAATCGTCATAAGGTGGTATAGATTCAAGTTTATATAAAGGTAGATGACATACGAACTATATGTGGACAAACACGATGTGGCTAAAAATGGCAAGACAGTCTTTAAACGAGCCTCCAGACCTTTCGACAGGAAACAAATAAAGTCTCAGATGGAACCACTGTCTCGCTATAGAGAGGAGGGGACACCCGGTAATCATATATGGCGCCCTATTTCCAGTCGGTCTATTGTGGCTGTCCACGTTGTGGTCCTAGTCGGAAAATGTCAAGTAGGGCGAACGGACGGAGTGTGTGTGATTTGCCAAAGACCCCATTACAATGTTAGTAGTATAAGGTGCCCGCTTTCTTTAATATGTTCGTACACATTAACACTCTGACAAAAAACTCAATAGAAATAACATGTATATACATACTACAGTTTATTCTTCGATACATAAGCATTTTACTATCATAATTGTGGTTATGATTTTTTTTAAAAAAGCTTTTATTTAAATACATGAGATGTGTACTCATTGCGTGGCAAGTTCCAGCAGTCTTCTAAGTAATACAAGACTTGCTGATGTATTGCCATTGACCAAGTTTCCATTCAGGATTATTTCAGTATCTGTTTCGACAAGTTAAATCCTCTATAACTTGAGATAATCCAAATGACATACAGTACCGGATGATTTCAAAAACGTCCCGACCTTACCTCTACCCCACTGAGTCTCGTAACAGATATATCCTCGCTGGGTTTTCCAATATCATCACTTATATAATTTTAGAGTTTTATTTAATTTGTTTATTTCTTATTCCCATTATTTAGATCTCACCATGAGCTTTTAATAGAGCCATTCATGAATGTTTTTTTATATCTGGAAATGTGCATTCAGCACATATAAGATGATAAAATATAGGTTATATCTGGAGTTTTTAAAAACTGAAATAAATAGAATGGAAAAACAAGTTCCCCAAAAGATGGATGTATGCAGAAATGATATGCATATGAAGCCAATAGTATTCATGAAAGAACAAAATCAAACTTGTATGACTAGCACTTAATTTTTCATGGCACGCGAATTCTTTTGTGAAAAAATGAGTTTGGCTACGATCTGCAGGTGCCTACAGGTCGGGGTACAATTTATCCAATTATTCTGTCATCACTCATCTACACTCTTAGTGCTTATGGAACAATATATTCCATTGACGTCTTCACACTCTGAGCATATGGGCAACATAATTATGTGGATAGTATTTGACGAAATGGACAGAAAGCCTTACTCCGACGTAGGCCCCCACCCCCACCCCGCGACGTATGCACACCCCAACGTAGGCCCCAACCGTAATGAAGGCCCATGGTGTCAAGTATGGTCTATATAATGGGTCAGATTTTCAGAAAATGTACAATTGGCAGCTGTACACTTTTAGCAAATTCTGCTACATTACGCTGTAATTTGGTCAATACTAGGTTAATTCGAATATATTCGGCATTGCATTGATTCTAGCGATCTGTTTGGTTAGGTTGAACTGTATTTTGAACTTTATTTTGTATGAAATTTGGGTTATTTGAGAAGATTGGCGAAGTTGAATTGTACATTTTCTGAAAGTCTGACCTATATATATATTCTATTTAGTCCTGATATGATACATATATGTTTCTCAGTGTGATGTATAGATAGATAACTGAATCTTTTCCAGCAGTTTTTGTGAATGATTGGGGTGGGGTGCCTACGTCGGGGGTGGAGTGCCTACGTCGGAGTGATGTGCATTTTCTTCCTTTTTCTTTTTTTAAAATTCAAACTTTCGACCATAGACCATCGACCATAGCACAGTTACATTAAGTACAGATGTTCACCATTACAGTGGTCTTCCACTGGCACCTGACCTGAGGTTGTTGAGGACAAACAAGCACAGCAAGGCATCAACTATAATATGAAGGTGTAACTAACATCTCCCGATATATGACCTCTAGTGGTCTCATATTTATAAATACAGCTAACCAAAAAGACCCTACACCCAGCATGCTAACCCATATCACATGCAATACGTGTATTAAGTACTGTACATTGTATAACAGTGGAAAAAAAGAAAGGCGGTCAAAGTTGTTTTTTTTTTTTTTTTTATAAAAGTACCGACAGGAACGTACCACGTGACTTCAGGCTTTCCAGTAGCTGAAAAAAGATAGTTGGACCAAGAAATAACTATGAGAACATTGAGATACCTATAAGTAAGGATGACGTTCTCCCAATACAGGGTTGGGTTTTAGGGAGGGCATGTATACTTTCATAAATTCCTCACAGGTTTAGGACCTGGTCCACTAAGCCTATTATCATGTGATTCTCACAGAATTTAGAGCAAAAGAGTACTCTGTGGCGCAAGAAACACATTGAATCAGCTTAGTTGACCAGGCCCTTAAGTTGACAAAGAAGCGCGACCTTATGATGTCAGTTCGAAGTATTTTGGATATTTTAAAAGAAAAACCAAGCAAAACAAATGTATTTTGCAATAGATTGTATAACATTTTATAAGTGGTCAATATATCTAAAAGCTCCGAGTATTACCAGCGTCTTTAAAAAATCAGATCTAAATTCTCCATTATTTGGTGAACATTTCACTGTTGCAAGGATGACTAAGACAGAATGCAAATATGTTGTGTATGTAATCGAACCTATATACTTGCAATTCCATATAGATATATATTCTACCATGCACAAAATAACCTAGCTCGCCAAGATATTACAATTATATATGGGATAGAAGATAGATATTTGACCAAAACGCAAACAGCAAGATATTTCATAAACTAGCATCAGGCAACCTATCGCCCAAGATAATCAGACCAGTTGGTCATAGAGACCTGTGTCCCTCGCCTAAATCAAAAGCATTTCCTGCGTCCACCACAGACTACAGTATCTGTGATCGATAACAAAGTATTCTGATCTCCCAACCCTTGCGCCAGTAGCAGTGCACGTGTGGGGGCAGAGACACGCCTGCCCTCGGCGTGAGGATAATCATTTGTATTTGAGAGATATTCACTTATGGACCCCCATACTAGTAGTTCTTGGTTTGGCTTCCGGATAATGGCTAGCCGACGGGGCTCGAGCCGTGCCCTCGCTGGCCAAGTGCTGTCAGAAATCCCCCATTTTGCAGACTTATTGGACAAGATGATAGAGCCGGTTTGGTCACAGTCGGCATGCGTAGCACCCATTGGTCATACCTCCTATGACGGTGGGCGTGATTTCCTAGCTTTGTTGTATCCGCTCGATGGCGAGACACACGATATCCAGCTCTCGTTTCATGATTCCGCTGGGACAAATCCAACAGGGGATTTCTCAGTAGGAGTAGCAGCAAAAGCAAGCTTCTAGGAGAGGCAGAGCCTGAGAGGGGGAACTATTTCGCTAAGAAAAAATCGCCTGGACTCAAAGAGGAAGAAGAAGAAGGCTTGTCACTTTGGTTCGAGGGGTGATACTCATTCACTTGATAAATTCCCAGTAATGACCGTGCGGCGCGCTTGTTAGTGCGGATCCCGTGTCAGAAGACACGGTTTTATCGCTCACCTTTCATCTTCCTTTACCCACTAACAAACCAACGACGACGACTATCAATGATAACCGTTGCTGATATTCCAATGTAATGGCCCGCTTGAAGACGATCTCCTCCGATTCGTCAAACACCTTCCATTCGAGTATGGCCAAGTAAATCTTTCGCTGGGGTCAACCAGGCGACGGCGACTATCCTAAATTGCGCGGCGTCTCTCATTTAGACTGGGTTTGATGAGGCGATAGGTAGCCACGGAGGAGAGCATATAAATGTTCTCTCAGTCAGAGGTAAATTCTGATAGTTTTCTGATGGATATTACAACATCGCACTAACGGCGAGTATATGATACTGTTTCACCCGTGATTTTCCATTGGAGACCCATTAGGGCCTTCTTAACTACCTCTATTTTATAGTCACTCATACGTTCGTAGAGGAATCTCGAGTACGGTCAGACAAGCGTAAAGGGCTTTTATGTGAGTGTATAAATTAACATAACTATCGCCCGGGCAACTCTAAATGTACGAGGGAATGCATATTTAAAGGTAACAACAGGAGATGATGCTGCGAGTTTGTCTCTTACGCCTTAAAGAAAAGACTTCTTTTTTAGTATCGTTGCCAACGATCTTGTTTTATGTATGCTGACACCCATTGTATTTCATATTTTTTACCGTTCTTGTTCTCACACATAGAATCAAATTTAATATTTAAAAAAATAAAGCCCGCTCTGATACAAGATGCACACACTATTATCAGAAGATGAAATACATGATTGGGCGCAAATCTGTCAAAATAACTGATCACCAAATTTTTAACAATACTATAATTTGAATGTATGTACTTCTGCCATTATATATATAATATCGCTTACCTACGAAAATGAATAGAACAGGCTCTCCTCCGTGGCTACCTATCGTTTGTCTTCCACCCGATCCGTATCAACCAAGAAATCGCAGTACAAATTAATGGTTCTTTCGTCCTGATGATATTTAATTTGGGTATCAGCGATCTGAGGTCTCACATCCTAACCTTTGCCTCATCAATTTATTTTAAATTAATATTCTTCAGTCATACCAATACCGAACACTGAGTTTAGTGAAAAGGGGTCCTCTGCGGCGCAAATCGCATGAGAATCGGCTTAGTGAACTAGGCCCTTAAGCATCATTACCATAACTTTACTGTACAACATTCATGTACATAATAACCTATACATGTTTATTTCAGACATTTCATACAGCCAATAGAAATATATCCTTACACTAGATAAAAGGTCGTTTCATAAGCCGTGTGGCTTAAAGTCCTCTCCCATAGTCAATGGTTCGGCTCTCTGCGGGTCTTTTTTATTGAAGCTAAATAGAAAATGTGTGGTATACAGGATGTTCTCAATAACTCGCAATTTTCTTTGAGTTGGCAAAAACAGCAAACCATACATATTTCAAGTTAAAGTAACTACTATTGTAAAAGGCACATCTTTTCATTTAGAGGACCTTACATAATGAAAGTTCAAAAGAATGCGACTAATATTAGTCCATGAAAGTAAATTTAAGGTAGAGATTTAAAAAAATAAAATAGTATTTGTACTAATTGAGATAGATAGGATGTCGAGGAAGACTTAAAATCATTAGCACACAATTTTAAATTAATGTTATATAACGTCAGGGTTTATATCACAATGGTAGTATTTCATAAACAGGTCGGAAAAAATATAAAAAAACTTACAAAACACGAACATTATATTTAGACATCTTAATGTTTTTCATTCAGAAACACTTTAAGCGGACAACTAAAGTCGACTTCTTTAAAGAATCCGAATTGTTGGGGGCGGGGGGCAGCCCACAAAGACCTTTGGGACAAGATAATTCGAAGACATTCAAAGTGCCTGTTAAAAACCACACCTCTCTCATTTCTCACATGTTTGCGATAAGATACCTCTTGTTTTCTTTAAGTAACCAAACAGGCAGAGCGAAAGTGGACGACAGTTCGTGTTTTTCTGAGGTCTCACACATCAAGAGGTGATTGGACAAGCAGAACGTTTCCTGTCCGCGTCACATGAGCGCTCGACTCGTTTGTCTTCCACCCGATCCGTATCCGACAGGGAAAGAGTAATATTCATAGGACGAATGGATGGACGAGCGGGCATCATGAGTCTAGTCGCCCTGCGCAAGTAACACAGTTCTGATGGTTGCTGTCTGGCTTCCCCTTCATTCGCTCTCAGAATGCGATCGTTCGCTTTCGCTCTCGTTCCACAGCCTTTTCCAGAGCCCTGGAAAGTTGGATTGCGTGTTCTGACCGAAAACATCAGTTCAGGGATATCAGATGAGGCCAGATTGGATGACAGGCGTTGTGGACGCGATCCGAGAGCCACGCAATAACGGACGCTGGCCCTTTGACATGCGCATGCGCGAGCAGTCGTCCTGGTGGCGAGTTTGGGAATCACGAGGAGGTGACGCCACGAACAATGGGCACGGTCACATTCCCCGGGTGTGCCGAAAGATAAGCACAGTCGTGTATCGATATATCCGACACAGGTCCACGTCCCATTTGGTTTGCTAGCACCATACCAACAGGCTCACCACACATGGGAACGGACAGATGGGGATTAAATGCCATTTTTCACGTAACCCTCAGAAACGTAGCCCTGGTCGGAGATTTAACACAAGCCATGAACCAAAAAGTTATAAAATTGGGTGGTTATTGTTTGGGGATGCTTAGGGGAGGAAGCAGACCAACTGAAAAGTCGTAATTTTCTTGGAGATAGCACTTTTGGCTCCGAATTCCAACACCAGGCTGTTAAATGAACAACACTAAAAATGTTAGAAAACCATTTATCTAGATTTCGCAGGGCAATTTTGTGCTTGTGTCATTTCACGCCGGTTTTGATGGACAAATTCTTGCCGGGCTTCCATGCATGCCAAACAGTGTGAATGGTTTGTAACAAGTCCGTGTAATCAAATATTTTTGCTGAAGAAATCAGTCAAATTTTTCAATCTATTGGAGGATTTGGTTATTAAATTATTCATCGCGTTTTACCGAAGCCGAATGAGAAGTCAACCTTTAAATCGAGGCATAACTCAAGTCGCCGAAGAATTGGGATTGCCGACAGTTGATTAAACATGATTCATATGCACATTGCGGAATATTGTCTCTGTTAAGTGAACAAGTTTTGAGAATGACCATGAGCAAGACACAAGAGAACATTTCAAACCCCAAACTGGTTTCAAATATGGAGAACTTTGATAAATCTCGTGGAAATTCGGTTATCATTCATCCGCTCCTTTGGGATATATATATACGCTTCACAAGAAAGATTTTTAAGGGCATCTGAAGTTTTGATTTGATGTTTATCATTATACCCACCTCCAAATTATAAATTCACATGACTTTCTACATGATACATTTTCTTAGATTTATGCTATCATTTCCCAACAAACAGGGTCCATATCTAGAAAGATGATTAATTACAAAAAAGCAAGTTCCATACCTAGAATACACATCACATATAATACATGCCAGTAGAAAGGACTTTGACGCAAAGCTGATCTGGAAATGGGTACCCCATTCTATGCTAGTCATAGCTCTACCAGGTGATACATCAATATCATAGTTAATTTGCATGAGCAAAGTGCAGTGTACATATCGCTTACATTCATTGATCATTAGTTTTAAAGTTGCACTCTCAGTTAGCATCGGTCAAAAACTCCGTTCTTTTCCAACCCATCTAAAAGCATTTATTTTGACCAAAATTTTGGAGGATGTTGTCCTGTTGTTTTTGCTACAAGGCTATCATAAAAGCTCACCTTTATATTTCTGATACCCACCAAAATCCCTTATTATCGCTCACCGGCGGGCGTTTTCTCTCGGCTGATAAACATAACAGCAGCAGAATATTGATAAATTCAGTCCTTTAGTTCTAATATAAATACATTCAGAAATATTTATTTGTTTCAATAGCTGAGAATGCAGTTTTAAACAGTGAAAATACATCCATCGGTCTTACAGGATCAGTAGAGGAACTCTATTCATCGTCAAATCTAAAAAGACATAATTTTCAGTGCGTGTTGTAATACACATGCATTTTTTGTCCAGGAAAAACATCTTGCACATGTCTGCTTTGTATTAACTCCACAAAGGACTGGCAAATTATAATGAACATTTATCCAATTATCCAATTTTTGTCCAAACATAAAACAGCAGCAGAATATTGACAAATTCAGTCATATGAGTCTTAATATGTGGAAACATGGTATAATTTTTTGTCGTAAAAGCTGAGGATGCAGCTTTGAATGAATTGTCCCTTTGGGAACGCAAACCACATGAATTTGGAATAAAATGTTCTCAGCGGAGTGAAATAGCGTGAAGACCTATATATATGGTACAGGCACATTTCGCATTCTAATGATTTATTGCTACGGCTTCCTTATTATCAAATGTGTGAAGCCCCTCTCCTATAATCCCATTTGATGTAGGTTGACAAACCATTCATTTCTAATAATGACAAGAATGAAGAGAGTGAAAGTCGACATGATGGGGCTTTGCCATCAACATACATCACATTCTATGTACTACTCACACGTCTGTACGGGTCAGTAGTATAGGAAAATGGAGCACTGTCGCAGTTGTACCATAAACAAAACCACCACCTTTTTGGTTATATAATATTTAACTTCTGTTGAGCTACCATACAGGACCAAACTGCTTTAACCTGCATGGTTTTTAGGGGTTCCAGACGTTAGGGCCCAACGACGATAGGGTCCAGAAACCTCGGACGTTAAAGTCCAGTCGTTAGGGCCTACCCACTTTCAGACGTTAGGGCTGATTCTGGGGTGGGCCCTAACGTCTGAAAGTGGGTGGGCCTTAACGTCCGATGGGGGTGGGCCCTAACGTCTGGACTTTGGGGATATTTTTTATTAAATGTATTTATTCCGTTTAGTCTAAATTATATACGCTCACAATACATTGTGTTTTTCGTTGTGTCCTGAAATAAAAAAAAATGTGTTCATCGCGGAGAGAGAGTTGTTAATAATAATGAATATTTACTTCCTACATTTTTACCACTTGTATATTGGTATACGATAATTAGAAGTTATATAAAGTATAAAGAGAGATTTTTAAAAAAATAAGATGATAAGTGAGAATGGCATGAGTCTCAGGATGTAGACAGTCTGCATAAACTTGGCGAAAATGGGCGAAAGTGGGCCCTAGCGCCCGTGGTTGGGACCCTCACGTCTGAAGGTGGGTGGGCCCTAACGTCTGAAAATAAGCAAACGTGGGCCCTATCGTCATTGGGCCCAATCGTCGGTTGGCCCTAATGTCTGTAGACCGTTTTTAGCCCAATTACTGTCGATATTTTGGACCAGTTCGAAAAAATAATTTTAATTCGGAGGAATTAGGAGGCTATTGCCCAACTAAATGTTACGTATCAGAATAGGGACCTTACATTTTACAGAGCGCTTGGACCTACCTCCATGCAGTACCTTGCCATTTTTGTAATCCAAAGCTGGATAATCAAATCTAGATCACAGGTTCAGATACTAGAATGAAAAAAGTTTCGACCCTCGAGCTCCTACTCTCATATATACCTTCATCTAAGATGTTTGCAATAATGTCCATTTTCAGCGAACATCAAGGGTATTCCATTACCCATCGATCGAGGCCCCTTGCAGAGAATATGATGATTGGAGACATGAGAGGCTCTTGGCAGGATGATCATGTCCTCTTGGTGAGCTTTATTGAAGGTTACTCCTCGGGGAAATATGTGATCGCAGAAAATGAGAGAGACGAATGGGAGATTGATGCTGGCCTAGGTAGTAATTTGTTTGCAACTAACTTGTGGCACACCTTACCTGGCGGTGCGCAAGGGGCATACATCTTGGCCTAATTGTCACTATTTAGCAATTTACCTCCTGTGCAGGTCAGATGTAAAAAGGACGCCCACTTTTGAGGAGGTGCAACGCTATAGCAGGAGACGCACAGGACGATGTTGGCAAATTTCCAGTTTTCATAATTCATCCTTGCGAATATGTTATATAGATAGAACCTGATGAGAATGTGGTACAAGGGATGTCTGAGATGTTTGTTTTTTCGTGGCCCACGAGCCGATAGGCGAGTGGGTTACGAAAAAAACAAACATCGAGGACAGTGTAATAGTGTCCCGAGTACAATATTCAAATTTAGGTTCTATATTTACTCCCACGTTGCTATGCTTACCTCATATGGCTATGTTTACTGGGGACAGGAAGTCATACCACACACGTGGAACTGGTACAAAATACCACACTACTCCCGCCCATACAAATAGCATGTGGTACATACACCAACATGGAGTAAATAGAATAAAAATTGGGAACTAGTGTCCGAGCACACACTATGGTGGTGGGTTTTAACTGATTGATTTACTGATTGCAGTTGTTGACAATTACCAGCCCATTTCATGTTTGTTTGGGACCTGTCATTATCGCTATTCTTTTTTGTCAATATAACATGACGAAATATTCGTCGTATAAAATGTAACTCGTAGGGTCCATATAGCCAGGTGGATGATATATTAAATGCTTTTTTTGAATAAAAATATCTTAAATCTTCAATTTAGCTTGCCGCAGGATGAATGCTCACTTTTGATAATCGCACGAGATGTTCCTCCGATCAAACCTACCTTACGAGTACCGGACGAAAGTGAACAACGTAGGTCTTATTGTATGCGATATTTATTCATGCAATTGGTCACACAAACCTCGTGTAAACTTATTTATACAATTTCATGTTTTTCATTATTACATAAAACTAATCGCTTCCTATGATTATTCATTTGTTTCATAGGTTCCCAAGATTCACCCGATCAAAATATGTAATTTAAAAGTCGTCAATCGTCAAAGAGGATGGAAACAGCAACCTTTATTACTTTCTGTAAAAACCCCACTGGAAATATTTCAATTACTTTCTGGTTATAGATATTCTAATGGAATTTCATTCGGACCGCGATACATAGTCGTCGCCATGTCGATATTGAGTTGGCAGTACTTATTCGGATGTCATTAAAGCCTTTAATTGAGCGTGAGAGGCCTGTCTGAGTTCATAAAATCCAATCAGCCTCCGAAATTTTCGCTTCATTTTTTTTAGTGAAAGCATACGAAATCCACATCTGGTTCGTAAGAGCAACATCTTAAGCGGGCTGGGGCATCTGGCTTCAACCTACCACGAAGTCGTTGATTGCGTTCTATTACCACATAAAAGAAGTAATAAAGGCCAATCGATTCAGAAACTGAACAGAAAAGGTGCTAGATTGCGTCGTGTCCCTATACTATTGGTACCAAACATTTTCTACTCTCCCCTTGGCTTTGGGGCTATTTGGTTGGTTCACAAATGAAAATTGTCTGTATCATCCGATAGGAAATCTGGAGTTATATAATACAAATCATTGAAGGTGATAGGAATAAATGAACGTCGATTCAAATGATTTAAGAGATAAGTAGTTCCTATGAGTTCTTGGTTATCTTCCAAATCTATCCTAATAACCATTATTTTCCCCATCAATCAGATCAGTTGAATATCCTCTAACAAATAAAAGAAAGTTCATAAGCAGCTGGTCTGAAACATAGGCCTATCTTTAGACAAGATGGAAAAGTAATAATTATGGTTTTTATAGTGAGAATTATTTGATAATCATAAAAGCGTGCATCGGTTACTTATTTCTATTGAACATTAGTATGAATTCAACTTATTCAGATTACTAATAAATGACTTATGAATGCATAACCAATTTGATAAAAGTTGTGTAAGTCCATTTTCACATCTATTGGTAAATGGTATACGACAATTGTTTGAATCATATACTTATCATTATTAGTATATACCATAAATGTTGTCAGGTATATTTTAGAATAGCAATCTTCCATTGTAATGTTGTTCCTGAATAAAAAAGAAATAATGATGATCATATGGCGGTAAAACATGAAACTAAATCCATGCCTAGGCGCTCATTGTTGTACTCTTTGACCATAAAATGCGATTGTGGACCAAATACAGCTGCCATTGATAGTTCAGATGATGATATAACAGCTTCCTAGTCCCGGGCACAACCATAGGTGCTAATGAAGCTGTACACAATGCTTATATGCATAGAGAAAGAAGGACAAACGTCTTTGTGTACTGATGCAAAAACTGAATATATGCCGATGTTATCAATGCTGCGTTCCACAGATAGGACGGCAATATCAAACTATTTCCCCATTGTCAAACAGAACAAAAAGCCATTTCTTTGCATGTGCGGACCTCCCATACGGATGTCTGAATAATGAATAATGATGAAAATGTGGCCATGCTAAGCTCTTTAGAAAAGCTATCATAACCTTGACTTCATGAGCATGAGAGGAAGAGGTGTCATGTGATTGAAGACAATAAATCATTTTGGAAACTTCCTATTCCGGCCCAGTCTTGTAAATTTGTAAACCATCGGACAAAATCCTGAATTACAGTTCGTAGGCACGGAAGAACAGGAATACCAAATTATTATCTATCTGTAGAATAAACATGGAAATCCCCATGCATTTATCATGACCCCGATGTTTCACATAACACTACTAAGAGCATCCATTCCAGAGGGCACTATCTCACAGTGATAAAATATATTTTAGTATCTGTTATAACCCGATGATCTTGATTGTGATCTCGATCATTTGCATCAATTGTCAATATATTCAGCTACCGCCTTTTGGTGGAATTACTCCATGCTTTCTACATCACAACTAATGAGGCATTATAGGTACCAGACCGATAGCTTTAAAAGACCATATGGGCGGTGAGCAGTGAGAAGAACGATTGCTGTGGTCATGACGTGTGCCAACCCTGCGCTCTGATATAGCTGGGAGAGTGGATGGGGGTGGTGATACAGCAGTTTTTCGTCATGCATCAAACGTATGGATGAATATATACAGTGGAATCATAATATTGTGGTTTGCCTGACATTATATCGGTCTGCCTGACATTATACCTCGATTATGCATGTACCAAATACATACATGTATCCGAGCAAACATAGGAAGACCTAATACTAATTTCAGATGTGTTTAATTAATTCTTTGTACCAAATTGAAGATACGGGAAAGAATTTATCGATTAATCAATCAATCTTTAGCAGCGCAAATGATGTCTTAACAATAACCATGATTCACCTCTTTTAAATGTGGAAGTCATATCATAGTATACTTGTTGGATAATCTACTGTACTTGTAGTAAGAGAGATGACGGTATTGTTATGTGGAAGCGACTAGATACTAAGTGCCCGGGCTACTATTAAACTCGGCTATATAGACATGGTGCACTGTTTTTTACAGCGTCCTGTAAGGTGGAATAGATTACACGGATTGATACCAATACTAAATATAACCCTAACCCTGAATTGGTGGTCCTGAGTCAGTGCAGTCAGTAGCTATACCACGTTAGTAGCCAGGCGCCAAGTATTTAGTGACTTCCTTGCTACGTACATGTTGGCAGTTTCCACTGTTGGCGCTGCAAGCGGCCGAGCTGCAAGCCTGAGTTTGTGAAGAATAAAGAGACGTAAGTTTGATCTTATCTAGCCTTGTGTTACCACCTATTTCTACGAGCTCCGCCATTTATCTAATATCGAATATAATTATATTAAGTAATACGATAGAAGACTAACTAGAGGAACGTCTAAGCTTCACAGTATGTATATTATATGTACCAATGAACGTTCAATTGGTACCATAAATGAATAGATGGTTAGCTTGTCTTGAGTACTATAAACGAATTGCAATGGATAGAGTATAATATGCCAGGTTACTCAGTTAAATTGTCTCTAAACTTTTACAGGCAGTATTGGCGGAAAAATATTATCTAACCGTGTCATAATCTAGAATACCAAATAATTTGTGGGCATAAACACATTCACCCCGGAAGGAAAGACCGAGGATGGAAATTTCAGTTTAAGGCCATGGGGCATTAGATCCTATGATAGGATGTACCGAGGCAGGCTTCGAGTGAGATGCCTGGTTGAAAAAAAACGAGTGTGCATCGTGTACAGTAAGTCAGAAACTAACCGAGTTACATCCTATTTTTATACCACGATCTTATATTTTAAAATAAATTGAAGAAACAAACTATTTATTTACCTCGCTTCTCTCGATGACCCGCCATATTGGTTTTTTGATACCAAAGCACTAGACAAGCGTACAACTGATTGGCTAATCACGACGAAACGTATGGCATATTTTGCAACGTCCATGATATCTAGGCCTACATACATTTTTCAAAATAATACCCTTTCCATAATTGAATACCCAGTATCTGTTCACATAGATTAAAGCTGTGTTCTCAACTATCATTACAAAATAAATCTTACCAAAATTACTCATATTATGACTTATAGGACTAAATTTATCAAATATATGCTGTTATATGTTGATATAAGAAGTCTAATCGGTCGAGAAAAACGGCCGCCTGTGAGCGATAATAAGGGAAGTCGTCGCAGGAAAGCAGGTCAGAGGGCCCCCGAAATGTAAATGTGGACTTATATGAAGCACTGTAGCAAATACAACCAGACAAAATCCTCCAAAATTTTGGTCATATAACTTTAGATTGGTTCGGAAAAAAAGGAACAATAATGAGAAAATCTTTCTCGGTCTAGTTTTTGACCGATGTTAACTGAGAGTGCAGCTTTAACGAACGGGTCATTTGGTCGAAGGAGTTAAATCTTCTAAGCGACTGAATATATCTCATGCGTATAATAAGAACTATTGTAACAATGAGGTGTCTGCTTGATTCGTCATCCAACAATGAAACAACATAAAGATGAAAAGTGTATTGTTACGACGAACTATTAGGGTCTTAGTGTTCCAAATGGAGTTTTTATTAGTCGCACTTTCAAAGTGTAAATAATGGAACAGCAAGGCCAATGAAGACAGAGAGAGGCGGTAAATTAATATTTTTTTGAAGGAACGATATGAATCCCTTCTTTCAGACAGGGGTGTTTCTCCAGAGTCCTTTTTACTTTAAACAATATTTTTTAAGTACAAGTTTCCACCCATTGAACCGGTGCATTCAAAATCCTTTTAGATATTGTATTGATGATGCCATTAAAACAGGACTAAGGTTTGCATTCATATGAAAGCCGATTTACTTTAATTTAAAGACACTTTTAAAGCAGATACTTGAACAGGTATACATTCGTCTTTGCTTTATGTTTATGTGAGCCTTCCGTGGCCTTTAAACTTCCCATAATTGAATTATTTCGGTATGGATCACTTCAAATATAATGATGTCCCATCGTATTATCCATGATACTATGATGGCAACCTCACTTGTATCGTTAATAGGCCAATAACAGAGGTTAATGTCACGGCAAGAGGGGGATTTGAGTTGACTGTGGGTCTTAAAATCATAACATAAAATGCTATTCATCTGAATCATGTACTCGTATATGGCGTCATTTCTGCAACATAAAGCGTAAACGCATTTTTTGTTCTCTGCAGGAGAGGTAAGGAGGCATTTTCCTTCTCCACCCATATGCTATATATAATATGTCTTTTTTTTTATCTTACTGCCTATGTGGACTTGGTCGCTGCGTTTATATTTGAAGATATATAGCGCAAAATACGATGAAAATAAAAGAAACGTTTGGTGTCAATTGTCGTTATAATATTATGGTTGGTTTGTGTTATAATTGATCTATAGACATGTCTGTAAATATTGAACGATAATGTTACACTGGTACAATGTCAAATTACATAAACATGTACCGCAGTAGGTGTGGATGTGTGACTTACCACAACTGAGCGTTGAGAATCGACAATTCGATTAAGTTCTCCCTTAGGGAAACCCGAATTTTACAGTATGCCTCTCTCGCCTTATAAGCTTAAAGAACCCTGACGAAAACCATCCGGCTAGAAACTAAACATGAACCAACTTGGTTTGATAAAGATCCACAATATGGAACCCAATCTTGCTTTTCTTAACCATTCCTGGAATGAGTTCAAGTCAATCCTAGTTTTTGCCCATCGAAGCATGTAGACACTGGCAGCGGGAAACAATAAACAAATACGGAGAAGTGTAACAGAAAGAAAGGGCTTCCCGAAAGTCGCTATGACAAAAGGCCCAGGTATGGCAGCTATGATAGCCTCTACCCGTAAGAAAAGCCAACGAATTTAATCAACTATCATAAGAAATGTCGGATAAACCAATGATCTATCCATGAAATTAAAAAGGCAGAGCAGAGAACCAGACATGAATAGACCAATTGATGCTTTGGGCTGATTTTATCGAAGGCATTAGGTTTTTATTGTGGCTAATTCCATACTGATTCCTGCTTTCATTGAAATTCTCCACGAGTAAACATTGAAACAAATTGAATTCGACAATAGTTCATCAGTGAACCATGGCTGGCGCCTAACTGAACATAATAACTTTCATACCGAGCCGTTTCCTGGTAATGTGTAAGACAAAATGTCCGCGATACCATCGCAAGTCCAGGAAATGAAGTTGGAAAGGCAAACGCTACTATGCTCGATGCGATCACAGTGGCCACTTCGTGAACTACAAGAGAAAATTGAATTTACTCGGATGGCCCGTGGACTGCATTAGTCCAAGTGTTATTCATCAAGAATCATTAAAGAAAAATGCAGTGACCCATGTTAGATATTTTACCTAAAAATTAATTAGTAAAAGTTTAACAATGTAAGCCTCTGGGCAACGAAATACATTGACAAAATCCTATTTTATCATCGTTTTGTCAGAATAAATAAGTGTTATGTAATTTTATGCAATAACTCCTGCCATGAGCACACTTATTTAAACATATCTGCGACGCCCGATGGGTATAATACATTTAATTTCAGATATAGAAAGTCTAAACTGAAAGAAAACGTTGAATAAGCCTACGGTTTGAGTCCATTTAGGTAGGGCAACGTAGAAATAGGGGAGGTGACAGCAAGTGCAGGTGTGGTTGGTAATTGCTATTAGGTATCTACTATAAAGGCGGATTACCATTACACAGCTGTGCAGATATTTTCCGCGTTCGTTAGATAACGGGATATTTAAAGTTTTGGTTCATTCATTCATTACGTTCGGCCCGTGCAAGGGGCGCTGGACCGACCATTGTTCCCTGCATGGGGAGAAGCTAGTAGCTATAATGATGATAGGGTTATGTGCAGTGGAAGGCTAGGAAACGTTTTAGTTTACATATATGACATTTTATTATACAATTAACATTTCCAGTCCAAGCCGAGAAAGTATAATGTTACTACAATACAGAAGAGATGGACCCTTGTGTAGTGCCATATGCAAATACCTCTTTCATATATATACTACTCACGTTCCTGCGATAGACTGTATTACTGTATTATGTCTGCGCATGTTGCACACGCATGCCTTCCTATTTACGCAAAACCATTGCGCATCTCATGTTTTATCACGTCAGCCAAAAGGTGGCACTTCTTACCATTTCCCACTGTTTCTATTATACTTCTTCAATGATTGCAAGTGGGATTGTCCCCTGCCTGAAATAATTGTAACTAACGACTGAGGGGATTGAAAACCTCCCACTTAGCAGGAGAATCCCCTTAATAGCAGTCGATGACTGAATAAAATTATTTCAATTCAGTGCCTTTCTGTTTCTTTCTCTGTCTGTCTCTCCCTTCTTCTCTATCTCTATTTCCTGGGTAAGATCATAAACTGCCTCCCTCTCAGCTCTCCCGCCCTTGATATAACCTTCAATGCGTTGATAATGGCGTAAAGCAACCAATCTCACTCACTCACTCAATTATTTTATATGACATGTAAACACAAACCAACACTTAATTGTGATGTGTCACAATAGGTTCCAACCTAGCTGTTAATGAAACTAGAGTAATTATAATTCGGATTGTTCTGGCTGTTTGTCTTTCCTCCTCAAAGCTACCAAGAGTCATTACACATTTAATTAAACAGCTATACTATACATATTGTTATAAACGCTGTTATAAAAGCCAGTAAACCATATGTTGGGAGGAGATCATGCTCATCACTCATTTCCACCTACATAACCAGTGCAACAACGACCGTTATAAAATAGAATATTAAGATTTTACACCCTAATGAAGAAAGACTATACTTTTTTTTTACGTTTTGGTCTGATATAAATGATAAAAGCTATATTATGGAATATATAGTGCTGTCACCGGCGCCCGTGCTGAAATCGGTTTCAACATACAAATAGAATACATACATTCAGTTTGCTCTGAACCTTACTGGCAAAGAAACGAGGGATATGTTGCCACCATGACCATAGGATATCACTATTTAAACCCAAAGATATGTTCATTCCTTCGGCAGGCAAAAAGCTGCAAGCTCGTTATCACTCTAGGTTACCTTGTCTTCCTAGATTGACTGTCTGGTAACCTTACCAAGATATTAGAGGCATTAATTCAGACTTGTTAACTGAAGAATGCTTGCAGAGAACAGGTGATGTGGCGCCATCTCCCATTTTTAGTGACTACTACAG
Organism: Sthenelais limicola; assembly: GCA_942159475.1. Taxonomy (NCBI): domain Eukaryota; kingdom Metazoa; phylum Annelida; class Polychaeta; order Phyllodocida; family Sigalionidae; genus Sthenelais; species Sthenelais limicola. The sequence continues at coordinate 48,512,867 of OW804096.1, read as the reverse complement.
ATATTAATGGCGAGCCCATGTGGTGTCACCTAGGACTAATGAATTCTTTTCAGGGGCCAGTTGTATAAACTAAGGAAAGGAAATGTGTGTAGGGATTCCTACAATTTTCCTTCTTCTTTCCTTCCTACAGGTGAAGGAATTCCCACCCAAATAAATCCTTTTCATATGATACAACAAGCCCATGGACTGCATCCTGTTAAAACAGGGGGATCGATAATATAACATTGTTATAATTCTCAGCAAATGCCATGGCATGGACACAAATCGGGATTCAAGGGTAGAACATTTGTAAGTAATGTCACCACTCAAGACATATTTTGGCTGTATTTGCCACTTCACTACTATTTCAGTTGAGTTGACATTGGTTTGATTTGCTTTCCCTTCTTTATAGAGCCATATGCATCATGTCATCACTGGAATGTTGATATCAAACCTATGAAATAATTTGGATGGTCTATTATTCTGACAAGATATTTCCCTACCTCCAATCCCTTCCAAAACCCTGCTGAAATTGGTATTTTTTTGTTATCATTTCGTTCCAAGATTCCTACCATTTGTATTCCTTGGGACGAAGTTAGCATCACACATGCCATTATATCAACAGATTCAGACGTTTGTTTCTCACAACATGAAGACAGAATCAGTTTTCATCATGTTTTTATGAAATGGGAGAGATTTAATTGCCATAAGGTCCTTATTTTCAACAATTTCACAATTTATCAGAAACACTTGCCATGACAACTTGACCAACGAACATCCTTTCTCAGAAGTGACAGTTACTGTTTCCCACATTGTAAGCTCTGAAATTCTATATACAATTAAGAAAATCTTATAGAAACAAAATTCAAAAAGCTATCAGGGTTCAATTGGAGGGAAACATAATGATTATGGGCTTACTTAGCGACTCGGGGCTATATAGTTAAGTCTTCCATATATGAATATGAATATAAACCTGAACATGCTTATAAGACCAGCTATCGAGTTTCAAGAAGAGGAAATGGCAATTATGTAAACTAAAACTGGAGTTGTAGACAATTGTGTATTTCACTTGTATTTTTACTCGATTTACTCAGTGATCACGTCTCCGCATAACTCGGGTAGGATACAAATGCATGTTTCAATATCAGCTAGACAGTGGGAAAGATTGGAGTACAGAGGCGACAACTGGTGGCCTCTGTGAAACACTCTATCCACCCCAACAGCCAAAACTAGATCTCAGCTTCGCCATCTGACGAATTGCTGTGGAAAACGATTTCCTTAGTGGCTTTAGGAGCAGTTGCTACATGACCATTAGGCATTAGGTCCACATAGCCACTGGCTATTTATTTGTGTTGTCTTATGTGGGATGAGTATATGGGGTCAATGCGTCCGGGTGAGGATTCCAATTGGCCCATTGCAAGTGTAATTAAGGGCGAAGAGGGTGGAAAGTTTGTGTGACGTGGGTAGAATATTGTAATTAAAGACTCTATACGAGTGTAGAGTCTTTGTGGTAATTGCTCAAACAAGTTAGCACGATAGTAAGCAGTATGTGATTACCAGAAAGTATGCATATTTATGGATCTTCAAGCAGGTAGTAGTATCACGTATGCTTTCACTCTTTCAATATTACTATTATCACGACCAATTGGACAAAACGACAAATTGGTCACTTATAACATCTATACTTGTTATATATCTTTAAATGATATTTTAGTATAAGTTTGCACTGGCAACAGGTTCTAACTCATCATTTCTTTAGGGATGTTGAAATATAATTTTGTTGTTATTATTTTATCAGAGAACCGATTTTGAGAAGTTTTTTTTTCGGTGGAAGGTCGACCTTGCTCTTGAAGATGAGTGTTATGTGTTCCTGACTAAACCGAATATACTGTACAATCAGCGTACAGATCAACATTATTTCATGCAGTAAGAATCAAAGATGCTATGAACCAAATGTTTTGTACATTGTATCCAAAAACTAGTTCACCTCTAAATTGTCTCTGATATGATTTTTTTAACGATTTCAGTGATTTTGGTGAAGGTGGCATTATAATACCGTTACAAAGGAAATGGATCCCATTTCTGCCAATCTTATATAAATCCCATTAGGTTCAAGAGTGTTAAGGGCCTCTATCCGTTTGCCTTCTATTTGTAGTATCCTTTTATTCTATTTTCTTCCGAGCCTTGAAATAATATTGCTCTATTGGATAAATAATCGTATTTATGTATGTACATGTATGTATTATGTATACGTATGCATGCACGTATGGATGTATACATACATGTATGAATACATGTATGTATTATGTATGCATGTATGTATGTATGTTTGTATCATTCAGGCTTTGAAGTTGTTGACACATATTCCCACTTTCTCCTACAGTGGGGACAATGACCGGCGGGGAGATCACCTAAATGTTCAAGTGGCTAGGAGAATGTTCGTGGGGGAATGACCTAGAACCCTGCCATATGTTATGTTGTCAGGCGAAACTAAATGATGCATGGAATTACCCAATATTCACTAGGTTTCGATTAATAATATTTAATGTTTATGGGGACGTTTTCACAGACAGGCGTGAAATACCTATCACATCAGCCTTCCATATTTATCAGCAGCGAAATGAATAGAAAATGGCAATTTCAATATCGTTACAGCCCCAAACTTGGACTGGGGGATGTTGAAAACAGGTTATGTGACCAGGTCACTTTAGAAACCATCATTATTCATGCCTTGAGCTAAAGCGTGGGGGATCCCTCAATACTTGAGTAACTCAGACGGCTCAGAGGAACTGGATATTGACGACTGGAGTAACATTAGAGTGAAACCATTTATTACGACCGGATCGAGTGAGAACCATGCGACATTCAAGCCAGAGCATTGCGAAAAAGAAACGGCACATCAGCCCGCTACCAATCAATTCCCGGCTGTCAGGTCTGGTGCCGCAGAGGATCCTATAGTTGGCATTGTTAGTGCCCAGTGCATGGCCACTAACAAGCGGCATTGACATATTATTCCGCCCTATCCGGCGATTTACACCTACAACCACCTCGTTTTGGATGATTTAACGCAACGCAAATGAGGCCAGTCTTGAAGTGGCATCCTCTCCAGGCCCCACTCAAGCAATGCCCGCCGGGCACAACTACACAAAAACCGCACATGCGTATAGTTAGTGATGGATATTCTACTTGTCAATTGCAAGCCCCTCCCTTAGTCCGAAGATGGTTTGCCCCTCCCCTGTTCGAAGATGGTTTGCTGCTCCTTTTCATGGCTTCTATAGTCAACAATTTCAAGCTAGTAAAAAACAACAGACCATGCAGGCCTCTAAAGCACCTCGTGGTACACCGGTGGTACACCGAGGATTCAACTGGGGAGGGTCTGGGGGTGACGGGATGACTTCTTGCCCGTCCCCCTGAGGCACTGCTGGATGTACGCCCCATATTGATCAAGACACCGATAAATGTTCATTTATACTTTGCCAAGAAGAACTTTGTGGAGTTAATAAAGCAACCAGATGCGAGGTATTTGTCCTGTCTTGTTTTACAACACCAACTGGGAATTATTTGTTATTAAATTGGAAGATTTACCGACGGATGAATGCCCCCTGATTAACGCTGCATTTTCAGCTATTGCAAAAATAACAAAATCTTGATTTACTATAAGTTTATCATATTAGGACTGAGGATTGAATTTATCAATATTCTGCTGCTGATATATTTTTAGACAAGAATTTTAAGTCGAATCTGCCGGAAGAAAACGGCCGCCGGTGAACAATGATAAGTGAAACCATAGTACTTCTACTTCGACTTAGGAAAGGATTTCAGCGCAGCTCAGTACTATATTGTTGGAGTGGGAATTAATGGTATTTGTTATTTGACCACTAGGAGGAAGAGGGGGAGATGATTGGTTACTGGGGGCCGATTCGTCCCAAAGTTGTTCTAAGTTAGGCTCAATTACATAGTCCATTCCAATGGTCAGCTATCAGGGGTAGCGCGGCAGCTTAGCACAGAAGAGGGACTTAGCGATATTAGTAACTTAAGTGGACAAAGGTACTCGTGACCTTGGGGTTCAGACGGTTCAGCCCGCGCTCGATCTAGTCAGACATCAGAGAAGAGGAATATGGTTTTCAGCAAGGCTTTATTCTCCAGACACAGGCTCACATCATCATCCAACGAATGGTCAACTGGGAGTGACAATTTCACATGGCCCACACTTGGCCTTATATACAACTCAAGCAATAAAATAGACATAGAATAGTAGCAAGGTGTTGACAGGTTAAGTCGTCCCATACGTCCCTTCAGACGAGTTAGATACAAAGGTGTGAACAGATTTATGTAGGGAACGTGTGGATTGAGTGACTTCCAAGAACCCAGGTCGCAGGGGTCATTCCAACCTAGAGAGACTCGTCCCTCTCCGTCCCCTCCTGCTACAATATATATACATGTTCGAAAACCTGCATGTTGCAAAACCAACTCTGCACAATTTTGTGTGCGATACGTTGGAAAAGAACGAAGCAAAATGTAGAAAATCTTTAGATTTTGACTGATGTTAACTGACAATGCATCTTTAAATGCAGGGATAGATACGTGTAGGATAGAGGACGAGACACTGTTCTCTTAGTGAATATAATTGTCCAAGGCCGTCAGGCCGCGGACAATTATATTCACTGAGAGAACAGGGTCAAGTCCTCTAGCATGCTTATCCTACAACTTCACTTGTTTGTTGTTATTGAAACCTCAATTGTTAGTTATTGAGGTGATCCAATCTCCCTACCACCCTACCACCCTACCACCCTACCACCCTACCACTTAACAATGACTGCCTGATCAGTGAGCGGGATTGCTAGGAGATATCTGGTCCTATATATTGGACAATTCCTCACTCTCACTGATACATGGCTACATGTTTATGGGAGAACAATGAATGAAGAATAATTCATTCAATTCCTCCTCTGACAAATTGATGGACCTGGCTCTCTCCCATTTCGAGTACACCCAAGTCTCAAATACTGAGTATCTGTTAGTTATGACAATGACATCCATATTACACTTTTCTTAACTTCTCAACACCAAGATGGGTTTGATATAATTGGTAACATTGATATTTACTTTCTAAATTCCAATTATCTATTGATTAATTATTTGGTTTTTTATTCCTCATTTTTCAACTCAGTGTATGTTCATAGTTATATAGTTATATAACTACACAAAATTACAACTGGTTAAATAAGATATATTTCTCACCACTGTTTACCATCATTGGACTCCGCTTGACTCATTTTCCTGTGACACATCACATTTTCTATTTCAGGAATCATACTATGCTATATACAACAGATCCTATCTGAGCCTCTGTGGCTGAGCGGGTAGAGCCTTCAACTCTACCTGCCAGCCTATACTTATGTGAGAGGTCCTGGGTTCGAATCCAGGCCAATCCTAGTTCAAAATTATTTGCAACAGATACCTGAGCGGACTCTTTAATGAAAGACTCCGCCCAGGCATCTGAGAGGACTCTTAGGAGCGGACTCTTTCATTAAAGAGTCAGCTCAGAATGCTCAAAGAGTACACCTGGAATTCAAGACTGTACTCTTCAAGCATGGGAGTCCGTCCAAGCCAATGCTGGGGAATAGGGGAACCACAGCAAGTGTAGGATAAAACAGTAGTCGATGTTGGGATATAGACACTCCTTCTGTGTATTCTCGTGTATTGTCAGACAATTGACAGACTCAAATAATACCTCCCAGATAGTAATTTTAGGCTTTAAATGTCAGCTAGGTGTTGGACGATTACTCTATTTTTAGCTTTGGTGCGTTCAAGGCTCCCTAATATCTCCTCCCCAATTAATGAGTTATCTCTCGGCTTTTTCCCAATCAAGTAGTAATTGGGAAAGACCACACAAAATTGTTAATTTTGCATATCTTCTTAATCAAGTTCTGGTTTGAAGTCGAAAATGTGACCCTGACAGTATGCCAATATGCACTAGATATCAAACCGGAAGAAATGGAAACATGCGCCATTAAAAATTGAGACCTCGTGGATAGTTGATTACTCCAAAGTCATGTAAATTCCAGCCTCGGCAATTTGCCATTTGTATGTTTTTATGTGTGTGCTATTACTATAAATGAATGGGGATGCCCATTTGAATTGCTAATTCTGCATGAATATGGATAAGAAGCTGTCTCTCTGTTATTACAGATGTTTGGGCTCGTAATGGAGCTAAAGGTTGATCTTTGCAATATAAAACGGATAAACCCTTCATCCAGGTTGTTGAGGGGGGCCCGGAATAAAACTCGTGCCAATGAATAATCCCTGATTGTTTGCAAAATTGGCCAACACCACCCTTCAGAAAGAACAATATTGCCTTTTTGTTGGGAGAATAAACGACATTGAGCATAAAGTGCGAGTCCTCCCTTTACTTGCTGAAAGTAGCAGAGCTTAAGAAATTAGGTAGTGAGACTTCAAAATTAATAGATACTTTACATTTAATTATGTTTTAATAACATGGGTCTGAAAATGCTGTATTCGTATAGCATTGTTATACAAAGCTATGGAAGTAAATTCCACTGATTGTACATGCAGTTTTTGTGTGGAATGTAAGCGCGTGGAATTGGACGTTCCACGACATTCTATAAGTAATAAGGCAGTACTTCTTTCCTGCACGCACTTAGAAACAAACATGCACTCCTCTCGGAGATAGATGCGCATGCATACAGGTATACACACAAAAGACACCCGAAACTGATACATCACTGGAGCTAATTCTCGATGTGCATATATAAAGAAGGGAAATTATCAATCTCATCAATTGCCATGGTTCCATCTGCGGCCCTATCTGGCCATTCCACACGTACAGATGGGAGATGCACCAACGGCCTTTGAGACAGCCCTGCCCTCTTTCTTATGGACAAAGCGCAAGCTGCTTCCATGACAGATAGATCTTTCACGCGGCTGCTACGTGGTGTATGGATCCGTCTGTCCTGCCCTCAACTACACATAGAATAATCTATGAATGTTGCATCTCCACAGGCCATGCTCAGATCTACAGGACCTCAGCAAGCTGCCGACCATAAATAATAGTTTTCGGTCTATCTTGTGACTTTTATATCTGAGGTGCTATGCTATCTGTAAATAATAAGCTTCCATTCTGTGCACTGTCGCTGGTGAGAGGGAGAGAGAGAAAAGGGGCTACTGAAACCTGCTGCTAACAAAGTGGTCAACGAGAGACTTCACACAACAAAGCTATCTAGCTCCATTACCTTGAAATAATTCTATATATAGAGTCAAACTTTCAAAAGGGATGTCGAAGTATGTGCGCAGGGTGTTTCGCACAGTCTTGGTGTATGTTAAACTCTATGTGTGTGGACATTAATGTGCTGTCATGTTATATATCAGAGCTATGTATAGATCTGCATATTATCTGCACGTTACATTCGTGGTAACTTAGTACCCACTTCTGATAATTATTCAAATTGGTATCCTCGGCCTGCCCTCATGACACTGCATGCAGTGGACAGTGTGCATGGACTAAATAGCAACATGCAAGGTCATTCTCACATCCCCACATACCTTATGTCAGCATTTTGCTAGGCATCTTGTTTATGTTATGCTGATGTTATTTTTATATGCAGCTTCATCAGTTGGGTATTCATCTGCTTTAGATATCATTAATGAGGCGATAAATATCAACTGACATTTAAATGTCCGGCATCAGCAAGAATCAAAGCAGCATCAGATGAGATACTTGTATAGCCTCATCTTTTTATCCGTTCCTTTCAGGTTTTTGTCAGCAAAGGTAGTGTAAGAGTTTAACCCAATTTAATCCACTGTGTACAGAAGAAAAGCAAAAGCTTTTTACTTGACTATACCTTCACAATATAGTTATATGTAATATCATATTTTGGACTTTGTATAAGAAATGTATACTGTCTTCATTATACTTTTCTTTTCCATGTTCAACATTGTATGGTCACCCTCTCAGGAAATGCGCACAGACCTTCTTGGGAGGATCAGATCCAAGGAAACGAGATCATGATTGCATGGTCCGTCAGGGAATCCTCATGAAATATTCATCTGGTAATTAGGGAGAAAACCAGCAATGGTTACATCGCTGGTATTCCCTGTGTGACTGCTAAGTCCCCCATACTGAACATTGCTAAGCATGATCATTGACCTTTGTAGAAACTGCCCCAAGTGGTCGGTACAGATGGAACTAGCCCTTAGAGGGTCACACAGGGATGACAAATGACTGCCCTTTGGCCATCCCTAATGGGTAAATCTTTGCTGCCCAATCCCTATAAAGGATATCAATAGAGCTGTATGTGGTCATGCAAGCTTCATCCCGTTGCACCTTTTCCTTCTCCCCCTGAGTGACAAGAACTTGTCTTGATTAAGGCCGACCTTAGTGTTCAGTCAATAACTATTATTGCAGATGTATAGAAGCAGCAGACTGGGTTTTATGTCCCATTCTTTCTCATGCAGCTCATAAAAATTAACATGTGAATCTGTTCACATTATAGTTGAAGTAAATGTCCTCTTTTTCTTGCTCAATTACTTCTCTGTTTCTATCGAATCATATATATGTCCGGCTCCCATGCAACAAATGCATTTATATATATACACATCATGCCTCCTAGTTCTCATAGTATGTGCTTTTTAATACTATAATAAATCATATTTATAAGCGAAGAAAATTATGGAAACATATTTTGTTGAAGTATCCTGTTTAAGGAATTCAAATGAAGATAACAAATTTGGTCAGGGTAATAAGAGCGTGCAATTTGATTATAGTTGATTTTTTTAAAAAAAACAACTTCCCTTTACAATGTAATGGATTAGATTTCCGAATTATAATTGACGTAGAAGGTTTTGGTCAGAAATGTCAATCTGCGAACAAGAGTTTATCTATAATGATGTTGCTGACATATATCCAATGTGAATGCACACACATTATTTTATGTCAATATTAAGTTAATGATCAGCCACTGATGGATGAAAAATGATATCTAGGATGAGTTTGTATTTATGATGATGAAATGAGGAGAAGTTGGGAGATGACTTCTATAATATCCTCTTTATGGTTTCACGATACTTATCTAGGATTGAGAGTGTGGTAATGAAGTGGATGTTAGTACAAGTGTTTTTACTGGCAAAGTAAAAAGGATAATAATATAAAGATAGACCGTATGGAAAAATAATTCCTAGTCAGTCTCTGTACGTAGGATGAAGAAGCTTGTTAGGCTGGTGCTAATTTGTTGTAGGAACATTTATAAGCTTAAGTTTTTTTATTACTATTATTCAATGGAGCCCGAAAGTTCCCACATTTCACAAACAATATGTGCATGTACACTCCATAAATGTACAGTTATATGTTGTGCCCCATGCTCCTTTTGTTGTTGTTTTAAATAGTGTAATATAGAGATATAAAAAGAATACAAAAATATACAAACTACTCAAGAAACATAGTGACTTTAACTGTATACATTGGTGTGTATGACCGGTAACCTGTATAAGCATAATATGTGTATGGTATAGCTGTTTAGATTCAACGTTTAGCTGCACGGTTAACGGTGCGTTTTGGGGTTTGCATTTTAAATCCAATAGATAGGGCCTATATCAACATATTATCATTGAGCGGTTTCCATTGGTTCAGTGTGTGTTGTGGCAAACACAACTCAAAACGCACTGTTTGCCACATCGGTTTACTGCATTCTGGGAAGACAATGGAGGGACAGCCTTCCGGTGAGATCGTAGCACACACAGTTACGTCACCAAGCATGATATGAGCTCGATCTAGGTTACTGGAGTGTTTTGTATTTATTTTACCCCTCACTGAAATAAAGTGATTTTTAATTTATTTTTAAGCTATACTTATATCTGTGATACCTTACACAATGTCCACTTTACCTATACTACTCAAGATCTTGCACACGTAAGAATTAAGCGCCATGTTTAATACAGTGCGTACTCACGCTACGTGGGATACGTGCTTTACGCCCATTGGGTTTAGAGTATTTTAACACCAGGGGGAGCCTTTGGACAGCAGTCATGACACTACTTCTATTTACTTCTCTTATACTTCCACCTCTACTGCTCATTTGTATGTGTAAATGTCTTAATGGAACACCTAGATTTCTTGTGTCATCGTAATAACTCAGATTAGCAACAGTTCCCTTTGTTCTCTCCCCTCCTCAATATATACTTAGGGTTATTACATATTAACTAAGACATTGAATAAACAATGTTTTTGTTGTCGACAGAAGGAATGTTAGGTTTCTTGTTAATGATATTTAAAATTTTGTATAATTCAAGGAGGCGGCTTGGTTGTCGGGAGACGAAGTCATCTCCCAAGATATTATTAAATGTTAACCCTGGTTGAGGTGTCAGTTATGTACAGCCAAAACAAACTCGGGACAGAGCCTTAGTACATGTTATGCTGTAAAATATTGATTTAATTAACGTTTTATCCAGTTAGCTGAGCGATCCCTGTACAAGGTATGTTATGGTCAACTAAGCATACTCTCCAAATTTTCTCGGCACTTTCTTTTAGGCCTATATATATGTGCTGTATTTCAAAATAAAACTAGCTAACTGGACAAAATGACCAAACAATTTCTTTTTCTTGAAATACCTTCATTCGTGTCCGATTTATCTTAAAAACTAATACTTTTGCATAATAATTATCATCATTATGCAAACATAGCAGTTTTTGAAATAAAATATTTGTGTAGTGGCTCGCCTAACATCCTCAGCACGAGTCTACGGTTCACTACATATGAAGACATTTAGTGGGTAATACATGTGATATAGTCTATTACCCGATATTCGTAATATAATTGCCAGTGCTGAAGCATATGGACATATCGTATACATTTTTAGGCTAAAGGCGCTAATAAATTGGTATGTATGTACTCGCTCTGCGGCTGTGTATAGTATCATATCACTTCACCTCCGAGATACTTCTGGCTCCTTCGCAAAGAACTCGATCCATAAGAAATAATTGTTGGCAGGTTATTATCACCGATATCTTATTATTTGAATATGTATCATACTTTCAAAAACACGACCATTAACGGTCATCTTGGTTGCAAAGGATGATCAGGGAAAGCAATACAGCATGTCGAAAGTATAACTCTGTGAGCGGAATTTGATGAAGGCGCACATAATAATATAGAGGGCACATAATAATATAGAGGGAGACAATCCCAGAATATTATCTATAAGCACTAAAGGTAAGGCATATGTATATACAATTTGAAACGTTAATAGTTGGAATAACCTTCCCATGAATAAGTCATGATCGTAAACCGACGACACCTACGCATAAGTGTGTTTTTAAATCAATTTAAGTCAGAAGCCTATTCCGTAGGCGAGGGAGGACAAGCTAGATATATATATATATATATATATATCATATTTTTATTCTGAATCCATCAATATACAATTACATTACTTTGATCAGAACCTGGATTACAGCCTCTGCTAATGCAGTTCTTCCTGGTGTGGCCAGCAGTTCGAAGATAAATACCTTACAAAGTTATTTGATGCACATATCAGGATCATTATACAATATAATATAATATAACCAATATAGGTTGAAATGTGAAAGTTTTTGATTACCCTTTCCCCCCTTCCCGGCTCTTATTAATACTAATATCCAGTCTTATCAAGCCTCTTTGCTCCTCACTGACTTGTGTTCGTATTTAAGTTTGATTTTTAAATCAAAGTATATAATGTATCGACAGAGTTCATTGTCCTTCCTTTTGATGTTTTGTTGTGTCGATATTCATTTAATTGTAATTTATGTCATTCGTGTTTCTCTGAGCCAAACCCAAACCCAACCTTAAATCTAGACATTGAAAAACATATACAGTACAATACAAGATACAGATCTATAGAACCCAGCTCCGAAATTTGAACTATTGCTTTCTCCCATTAATCACCCTGCGTTCTGCTCGAGGACATTCTGGTACTGATATCAATAGACTAAATTAGAATATTGATACATGATTATAAATAAAAGTAAGTCTCAAGCTGACAATGAGATACGCATTAAAGTTTTCCTAATCCCTTGATAATGCGGATAACATCACAGTTTAATAATTATGGACGAGGACAATAACAACTTAAATTGGGAGCTATATATATATATATATAAGGACTACTTAATCCAATAGACTATGGTGACCTATAAATCAAATTAGGTTTATATAGGTTTCCTCTTTCCCGAACAATTTAAATGGATTATATATAATTCAATTGCCCTAAACTGGTATTACTGGTATTATTAGGCGAGCTGATGTACACAATTATAGTTATATCAAATATCCTATCCATGACTGATTCGGAAATCTAATCCATTACATTGTAAAGGGAAGTTGTTTTTTTAAAAAAAAATCAACTATAATCAAATTGCACGCTCTTATTACCCTTATACAATTGAAGCTATTGAAGTAACTGCAAAACATCGTCCCCTAATATTATACAAAAGGGTCACGTCCGAAGATACAAAGGTTTGCATAGCCAATGAGACTATAGACAGAGTCGACACTTTTAAGTATCTAGGTATTACAGTATTGTGCTAGAAGCTTATTTTAAACCAACATATCAGAAAAAGTATCAGGGTTGTATCTCTTAAGGTTTATTTATTGAGCAAAGTTAGAAAGTTCATCAGTAAAAGGCAAGCCATATCAATCTATACAAATATAGTATTATATTGACTTTTATAGAATAAGGAGAGATTCTGATATTTCCTTATATGTCCTGTGATATCTATAGGGATGCATGACAGCTCACAAATTCTATATGAAAATGTTTAGTAAATTCTGATTAAAGTACTCTAATTGAAGTCGTCTTGTTCTCCACCATTAATATGTCCTTATGGCCTGTGATATCTAGAGATATAGAGATGAGATTTTTTTTCATTATTTGGAATTTTTATACAGCCAATCTTTGGTAAAATAACAGTTGAACATGAACGGGCATGCACAGTATACAAATAATGTTATGAACAATGGATGTCATGTACACATGAGGATAATGGGTTCACGGGTGATAACTCAAATCAGAAGAACCATGGTTTTTTGCCCACTGCTGTGTCTAGCTAGACTATGCTTAATGTAACAAAACTACTTGAGATCAAGTTAGGTTAAACAAACATTAAATCAGGTAAGATGAGAAAGGTACAATTAAAGATAGGAATAAAAATTATGGTTAGTTAGGTGGCTTTGTTTCGGTTGGTTTGGACAGCTTGAAGATACAGCATGCCCTTGAGGCAGTGTGGGTTTGTTATGGTAGTGTGAAGATACTGCATACCATTTACCATTGGTCAGTCTGTGTGGGTTTTGAGTTGTATTTGGTTCTGTTTGAGGATGTTCTTGAATTGTTTGTATAAGGGAGTATTTTTTTCCATACTTTTGCACCCTTGTAGCAGGGTGCACTTTTGAGAGCTTCAGTTTTTGGCATGGGTAGTGGTAGGTTATATTTATTTTGTAAGCGGGTGTTTTTTGTGAGCGTTGGTGAGTTTGTGGGAGCTTCTCCGGGTCATTTGTACATGAGGCACAGTAGATGTTTTGCCCTTCTTTGATCCATTGTCTCGAGACCCAGAGATGGTAGTATGTCTGCTACTGAATCATGTCTTCTTGTCAGTGTAATGATTCTGACTGCTTGTGTTTGGATGCGTCCCAGTTTGTTTGTGTTTGCTTGTGTGGCAAAGTTATATATTGTTGAGTTATAGTTGAGTAGGGGTAGTATCATTACTTTGTAGATTTTCAGTGTTGATTGTTTGGTGAGCATTTGTCTGATGTGTGTAAGCATTTAGAGTTTTTTGTTTATGGCTTGTGTTATTGCATTTATTTGTTTCTGTGCATTGAGTTTGTGGTCTAGAGTGGTGCCGAGGTACTTGTAGTGTTCAACTAGGTCTAGCTCGGTGTTGTGTAGAGTCAGGTTGGATACAGTAGGTGGGGTTGTTCGTTTCGGGGTAAAAGCTATGACTTTTGTTTTCTTTGTGTTGATTGTAAGTTTGTTGGTGTTACTGCAGGTTTCTAGTGCATGCAGGGCCGTTTGTATTGTGGGAATGGAGGCATTGTGTGATTCAGTGGATGTGTAGATGACAGTGTCATCTGCATACAACTGGGTTTTGACTTTGGGTAGGTTAGCAGGGAGGTCATTAATGTAGATGAGAAATAGTAGTGGACCTAGGATGGAAACTTGGGGCACTCCAGTTTTAAGAGGTAGGGTGGTTGATGTGTGGCCATTTGCTGTGACAGCTTGTGAGTGATTTTGTAGATAGCTTTGGAACCAGGTTCAAAATACAAAATATAATAACATGCGGCAAGAATGAGTATTTTGCAGGAAAGCCAGTGTGGAACTTTTAGACAAAGGCATGTGAAATAGATCATAAAAATGCATAATAGTGAAAAATAGGATACTAGAATGTAGTTCAATATTCATCTTAAAAAAACAATATGTACCACACAACATGGGTACTAATTAATATATGGCCACTTCAAAACCAATTAACATGAATACAGGGGATAAATATAAGCAGCTTTGTCGCAATTACGATTCAAGTATTAGCAAAGGGCGCGACCTCCTTATTTATAGTACATCCTTGTAGAAGTCAGGACCTTGTAGTCATGAACAAATAAAAGCAATTCAACGTCATGATACCTCAATAAGCATACAACAGATGGATGCGTCTGTATTCATCGACCTAAATACATTTGTCATTGTACACACTACCATCTTTATCACATCACCGCTCAGCCCACCTAACATTACTTGACAACTGCATGGAACATTAAACGCTGGAACAGCCCCTCAAAGAACAAAGCTCCAATTGAATAGATGCCCTATAATTTCAGTGTTGAGAACTGTCAAGCATTTATAGTATAACATTTATCTTAGTATAAACTAAGATATATCTAATGTATGTTTTTGTTATCAGGTACCAATTCAAATTGACAGGGAAATGTGGCTTCGATGTATTACACACCTGTTTCTATGTCAATAATATTGTCGGATTATATAATATATTGAATTCGGAGACAATTCATTCGCAATTTCCCTCAGATGAACCCATCTGAAAGTCTTCCCCAGCTGACAGGTGTTGGATGGTTATAGATGGCTTCAAAACATATATGTTATTAACACACGTTAATATCGACATATTGTTTAATATAAGGGTTATTGCACGTTGATATGGGATACATGTCAGATCTATATGCCAGGATTGTCCATCTTCGAAGCAGAAATACAAAACTCTGTGCAGCTCTACTACACCCCAGATTAGAATTCAACACTCTGATTGTGTCATATGTCTAAGGATGGGAGAGGGAAAATAGCGAATCTCTCTGACAGGATACAAGAAAGAGGGCAATGCATTTTGGATTAAAAGCCATTCGTAAGGGATGTTTAGTAAAGGTGCACTATGATTCTCAGAACTTTAACATCAGTCAAAAACTAATTTATGTACTTTTTGTTGCATTCTTTCAGAACTTTTGAGGATTTTGTCCGGTTGTGTTTGCTACAGGGCTTCACAAACGAACACATTCATATTTCGGAGACTCGACGAAATCCTTTCCTGGTGTGGTTTCACTTATTATCGCTCACCTTTTGCTCTGGGCCGATTTGACTTCAGATTCTTGTATAAACATTGTATAGCAGCAGAATATTGATAGATTCGGTCATTTATGATATATAATATATTATAAGTCATAATTGTCAGTGGTAAGATTCTTTTGGGCGCAATAGATGAGAATTAATGTTTAACACAAGGTCATCAAAAACGTTCTTGACTCAATAATAGTTATGGCTAGATTAAGTGTATTCTCGGATACACTGTAATTAATGTCAGGTTGAATATTATGCATGATATGATATACATGGTATAGAATGTAACTGGGTCACGTTCTCTTTATGATACCCCGTGCCTAGATAGAGATCACATGGCCACCGAAGCCCGCAAGATTTGAATCAAACTCGATTTCGCCACAGACATGGCAGCAAGCCTAAAAAATTAGTTCCCATAACGTCCCATAACGTGATTCACGGTGACGAGGCTAGGGGCCAAATGGATTTTATAGCTCCAATTTCGACCAAAATTGATACCAAATACCAACTACTAGTAAATACCAACTACTCATTTTCCCATCAATTAGATACACTACCGATCGAAAGGTTTTGATCCAGAACGCTCTTGAATACAGGGATTTCGTGCTCTGTGCTTTCGGGTCGTAAAACTCAATTGTCTACAATTTATCAATCTATATGGTGAGACACCAAAGCTGGAAGAATATAAAAACCTGTACCTATAACAAAAATGCTTTCGGAAGAATCCAGGGGTCTTTTTAATGCATGAAAATAAAGAAAATTGTATGCCGTATGAATAGCCTGCCGTTCCTCTTTTATCGTATTACACGGTTCAAACAGTCCTAATCCAGAACAAATTACTAAATGGATAGAAACGACTTTCTCACTCATGCTGCAAACTTCTCCATCAAACATAAATATGCAATTGAACAGTTTTATCCAATGCTGTATTCAGAGACGTTGTGGGGATCTCCAGTGGCTTCCGTTGGTATCTCCAACACACCTTGTTAACAGCTCGCATTTGTACTTCACTGTCACATTTTTCATTTCCGGGGAATGTTGAGATTTCTGTCCTATTGAAAAAGATATCGATTTTCAATTTGATCGCCATCTTTATCCAGCATCTGCCTTTGAAGAGAGCGGAGGTATAACAGACTCACTTTGGTGCCTGTTCACAACACGTGTACGCCCTTCTTATATATCATATTTGCGGCGCTTTATCGTGACGTCCAATCAATAGCTTGCTTTACTGACGGAAAAATCCATCATGTATATATTCAGTGTACGTAGATATGATAATAAAGAAGCGAATTCATATGAGGGTGCATAAGTGTGGACGCATTTTCCTTGAAATAATGTTTACTGATCAATAAGTAAGTGAAACTGAAGTTGATGACTTCTACCTGCATTCGCTTTGACGGACCTTGATAATGTATCATACATGAATGGAACAAGAAGGATATGTATACAAGCCGAAATATAAGTTCTTATGCATGTATCTTTTGTATGATCCCTAGTTCTAGATGTAATCTCTTTTAGTTTTCCCATTTCTGTGCAGTGTCCCCATGCAATGCCTAGTTCCAACTATTTAATTTACTTAAGAGTTAGGACGCTCGGGATCGGAATGTGCAGTTTATATATACCATGTAGACAAATATTCAGGTTGTTTTTATGCAATCATACGGCAACAATTTCCAACCTTCTCTAAAATGACGACAGAAACAGATGAAATTGATAATCATGAATAATAACATTAACTAATTAATATTTTTTCAATAGTTATTACTTGTTTCGACTAGTCGACACTATAACACTAAATTAGATGGAAACTGGCTTAAGGGCCAGGCGGGTTTGACTTCAGTTATTATTCGTGTGACCATATAATGTATGGAAGAACATCTAAGACCCAATGTCTTGCTAACATCTTGCTTCACAATATATTCGTCGGTCTAATTCAATCTAGAGAATGAGCTTGTATCTCTCAAGGTGTGCAAACCATACTTTATTATATATATAACAACTTTTATTAAGTAATCAAATAATGATACAAAGATAAGGGGAAAAAATGAATGCCTGATGTGGAAACCGATCGATGTAGTCTAACTGAAGGGAGCCCTTTCAATAATTACATCTCACGTCTTACTGTTATACTGAAGGTTGAAGTGCCACCTCTACATACACAAACAACACGAAGAGAAACAAGAGCCTGCGTCCAAAATACGTTAACGTGCTTTCGTATGTAAAATGGCCTTTGTTGACAAGGACTTCCGCCACATGCCATTTAATAGGATTAGCTTATGGTGGATAAACCCTAGACTTGGATCTGTCCATGACAGGTACATGGGGAAAAGAAGGGAAAGGAAGCTGTTTTTTCCCTAGATACTATCCAGAAACAAGAGGTGTGTAAATTGTGATACCATAGGGATTGCAACAATGCCAAGTAAGGGCATGCTGGTGTCATGAGCGATATTACATCAGAACCTCGGGTGCTGGTGGTATACTGAGTCTAGTCGAACCAATCATTACCATGATTATCACGTGGTAATGATGAGGTGACGTCACGGCTGAGGGATGGACGCCACCGACAAGTCAATGGATTGCTGTCTTCCAGAAGCGGACTTACCGAGCTAATCATAGCAGATAATAAGTTATTTTGGGCCCTGTAAAACTTCGCCATCGCTAAAAGAAGTTGCTCACACGCGTACAGATGACCAATTTAGCGGGCTCGTCCGAGACCGAGGGAGTAGCACTATCGCTATCGGCGGCTTCTTTTGCCCTTAATCAGGGAGTCAATCGTCCCAGTGTGGCCACTCCTATCGACATATTGCCACTGCTATTGAGGTCAAAAATGCCCTCGGTGCACGTTGTCTGTCCCTGAGTTTTAACAAGGGCTAACTTACTATCCAAATTCCTCACCCGGTTCCATGTCCCAAAGAAAGATGTACGCCTGTCATGTTGCTCGTACTGACACAGTAAAATTTCGGCCAACAATGTCCGAATGAGCACCGAGGGTATGCTGGAAAGGATGAAATGCGTGGCCAAGGGCATGCAAAGGCTAACAATAACTAATAGAGTCTAGGAACGTAAGCATTTTGGCAGTAAGAGACTGATGTAAAAACTGGTTTATATTTCTATTAGAGAGGACAACTAGGGGCAATTTACCCAGAAAAGTTACAAACTTGGCACCTCATTCGACCACCAGAGTAATTGATATTTGTGTGGTCATTCTATACAGAAAGAATTTGTATCAATGAGAAGAGCCACCTGTTTAGGTAACAGCATCATTGAAATCTATGGAAATTCGAGAAAAAAGGGGGAATTATCGATACATTTTAGTATATTGAAGCAGATTATTATAGTGATTCTGGATTCAGTTTTGTTGCAGGGCATGGTCTCGAAAATTGATGGCACTAGCTAGCAGAATTGTATTTCTGTATTTGTCCACACCACGTACATATAGAAACTACCATGCAGTTAATTATTCAGATAGTCCTCAATCATGGATGGAAAATTCGGCCTTTTACATTTCCTTCCAGGTTAAGCCCCACCTGGGTAAGATGATCTTTGAATGAAGACAATTCTTCCGATAAAAAGGGATAAAAGTCCTTTTATTCCGAGACTGGTAATATTTTAATATTCTTAATATTCCAGTAACACCAGAAAATTATAACCGTCCCAGATTACTACGTCTGTTGTCTAATCTATAAATAGAGACTCTTGGGGATGTGGATTATCCATCCTAGCAACCACCCCAACCAACACAGGCCGGAAGGTCATACCGAGTGATAACGTCATTTGCAAGCCTATCAGGAATCTACAACAAGGATTCTTCGAGGTTGATGGGTTGCCCTTCTTACCCTTACCCTCTATCCATACTTCCCACCTCCTCATACTCCTCCCCATACCTCCCTCCCCCTGTCTCCAGCTTTCTCCAACACCAGGGGTGGACACCTGGATCTTGCACTTGTTCCAGTGAAGCTATTTACAACTGAATAATGTCGTTATACTCATCGTGGCCCCGTCAACTTGCGTCACTCATACATAATACAGTGTCGGTCCCGCTATACGGACGCCAACACAGTGCGTCGTAATTCCTCCTTGCCACAGACTATATTCCAAGCATGGTTCTCCTTTCTCCTTGGTTAATGTAATCCATGGTGATAAACCAGGTTTGGGTGCAAGCTTGGCCTCCCTGCGCCAGGGCATGACCCATGTTGATTTGTCAGTCTTGCGCCATTGCCAGGCAATACTCCCTGTAAGTGGAAAAATCCATAGTTCTCTTTTAAGAAAAAGAAATTATACAAAGCAGAGGTTTTTCTAGAATCATCGATATAAGCTCTAAGACGATTTGTATGTTAAATCCAATGTGAAGGCCTGAGTACTTATTGCTCTCGACCAAAGTGGCTTTCACAGGTCATTAGAGTATCAAGTTCCGAAGCACAAGCAAGGTGGGGGTGGGGTTTTCTATAGGACAAAAGTGTTATGGGAATTATACATAGGTAACTGAGATCTACTAAACACATTTGTTGCACATTCAGGTTGGCTGGGACACTGAAGGAACCGCCACTCCATAATTCATCATAGCCCTGCAAGCCTTGTCAGCAATACTCTAAATATCGCTGGCGAGGGACCGGTGAAAAACACAGATGCTTGGGGCCAAAATGTAAGTGAACGACGGGGCCCTTCCTTTCTGTAGTTTAACTCCTTGAAACGTCACGATTGCAGCGCTCCTTCTATGTATAGATGCTTATAAGTGAGAGGGAAATATATAGGAAACGAACCAATAACTTCTTGCTTCCCACCTAAAGTTGTTGCATATTTAAACGAAATTTGATGTTTGATGGAAATTCACTATGAATGTGAAATCCCAATTAGTATACAAGTAAACGTTCATATTTCACAGCACCTTCTATTATACTCTTTGATGCTTTTTGGATAATAACAATGTAATATAGTGCTCAGCGTTCTTGATGCTGGGTAAAAGGGTAAGATAAAGGATAGAGCTCAGTCTATTGAAAGACTTTTGACAGACGTTTGTCTAGGCGAGGAAAGCTGCAATAGCCAATTCACGGCGCTATCTCAAATACCACTTTCATGCCCATTTGCCTATCTTTCACATCGGTGGAGAGAGCTCTTTTTTCTAATAAAATGGGCTCCTGGCGTGCTAGTTGGAATACAGATTGAAACATTTAAATGAATGGGCTTTTAGCGTTCATTTCCAGGGAAAACTGCATGCAAACTGTAATTACTCAAAGCTTGGATGCATCTGTGAAATCAACCACAGTATCGTCTATGAATACTTGATACTATAATAGTATGAATCGATGATGTTAGTTATCTTTTATGAGGTAAATCAGTCAATTTAACTTTGACATTTGTATGAATGCATTATCATCTCATCAAAGGGTAGATAGCTTAAGTTTAAGCCACATTTTGATTTAGAAGTTAATCAAAAAAGGCAAATATCCATGAACGTATTGAGAATACAATAATATTGTCAGAATATAACAAAGCTTTGGTTCTATTATCGTTCTATTTTGTGTGAAATGCATTCATGGCGTCACAGCACATATCAACCTGGGTTATTGTTTCTTTTTTTGGATAATGTGTGCCATTTCCTTCCTTCAAGATGGGAAATATATAATGAATGCATTTAAACCTCTTCCATGGAGCAGCGGATGAAGCAGTTGCATTCATGGGGTGCAAACTATATTCAACATGGACATTTGGGATTTGATGGGAATTTATTCTTAGGCGTCCCGTGGCTATGAATTGTCTCGCAGATGTCCGTCCGATAGCCCATAGCAGAAAAAGTACTGTAGGAAATCGACAGCTCCTTCAAAATATAAAATCCCCAAGATAGATGGGGAATCGATGCATGGAGACATTTACGAATTGATGTGGAAGCACTCCGGGGAGAATGGCGGTAGAATCAATCATATATCTAATGACATTTAAAATATCCTTAAGTCACATGTATTGACTCTATCCAATACACAGGAGGAAACCAATAACATAGAAATGCCCTGTGAAAGCTGTGCATTGATGTGAGATGCAGAATTCTCGCAAGGTGGACTTGCGTTTTATTGTAAGACCCCTGTGACGTACTTGCCTATATCTTCATCATTGTATGCACTGCTCAGTAAGGGTGCTGCATAATATAAAAATTATGTCCCCAAAAAAGAAGTAGAGTATGATGATCATTCGCCTGATTAGCATTTGGGCTTTAGCAGATGACAAGCAGTGTGTTTCCAAGCTGCGACTGGCCAGCCGATCGCTGCAGAATGTTTTACATTCAATCTTTTTCTGACACGATTTAATTCCTTAAAAAGAGTTAAATAAAGTGTTCATACTAGGTCTGATGACGGGAAAACAGAATAAAAGGCGATATTTCCTTGTGTTCTGTTACCTGTATTCATGTATTCAACATCGTAATCAGCGTAGAATATTGAGAAGTGTTCTGTCCCTGGGACTATTTTCTTTCACGTTTGCCAGATGAAAGGAAAGGGTGGGGGGGGGGGGGTGAAAAATATCTACATGATTAATCATCTATTTAATTCTTTAATTACTCATGTTTCTGTTTTTATTTCGGGACTGTAATAAAATAATATAGAATGTACCGTGGGTGAATTATCTCCCATACTTAAGGTTATGCATCTCCACTACTGCAGAAGGATGCTTCGCTATGCCATAGGGCCTACTCTCGGCATTCCCAACTCCATGCATCTCAATGTATAACCCTCGGAGAGAATTGCCTGTAGTACATGTATATATTTTGATGTGTTTTAGGAATCGTGTCAAGGGAACAAAATACATCCTCCCGTATGTCTCAAGGATGAAGAAACATTATAGACATAATTATATTCCATATATATGTCCATGTTCCGTCATCCTTAGACCTGAATTCATACAAAATTATGGTTATTTTGGTATTGGAGCTCCTGTCATGCTTCTTTTCCTCTACAATCTCATCAAGTTCAGGGGAAGACCGCCTGCGGGGGACCTGTGGCCTATTAGTCAAATGATATCGACATACATGTAACTATTTCACCTGCCATATCTGAATAAAGAAGAACAAAATCCTTGAGACGTACCTACATTATATATGTATACATGGTTCTCCGAATTCATAGTTAATAAAGCTGGTCCCACCGTAATTGTATCCGTTGGAGTTGGTGTATTTGAATTTAGTGATCAAATTGTGGAGGAAGGATCGACGTCCAATAACATGTTCATGCACAAAAAGGAAAGCTAACTTCTTCTAACTGATTTGGAGGCATGCCAAAGCTTTGCTTATGCAAGCACATCAGAGAATAATTTATGCTTTGGATTCCACGCTGCTTATCATGGAACTCAAATATTTCCATAACATGTTTTGCTTATAACACTGTCCTGTTGACTGTAATCTGGGTCTGTTTAAAGGATTGCCATGTTCATTCTCATTCTCACAGTTACCTTATCACACAGAGTCATGGTATCTTCTATGATTAAGGAATGACCCAAAAGAATATCGATATTAATATATATATAATACCATTTTGTCCTTGGCCATATTGTTATGGTGGTGTTTAAGAACCAAATGGCGATTGAAACTTAAAAGACATTAAGCTCACGCATTTATCTATCGAAAATAGTCCCATAAATATAAAACTAATAACAGAACCTCATTGATATCATGATTATTATTTTTGCCGTAGACATAAATGGCTTTAGACGCAGGAGGATGAGAGTACTTGTGCAATAATAGATGCCTCGCCTGAAGTAAAATAACAGTCGGTTCTTAATAATATTGAGACTGGGAGAGCTTGGCACAAGCTTCCATTCAAGAAAGACTCGTCTAAACAGTTGTCATTGATTCGCATTCCCTAGCAGTAAATATATTAGATGAAGACTTTTTGATGAGGAATAAATTCCCAAAGTAGCTTCCGTTAACATAATACGTTTCTTTGCTTGAAAATATTTATTCTGTATAGTTCATCGGACGCTATTCTCAGTGAATACAGTTATCCTACGTTAGCATTCTAATAATTATTATTGATTAACACGTGTTTACAGTATGGGATGATAAATATCTCCCATAGGTCAACACATTTATTTTGATTTTCATGCATAATAATATGTAATCATCTACGTTTTCTGATAACAAGAAATGATTTCTTGTTGGAATAAACACATTCTAAAGTGATTGGTATGTATATATCTAATACACAGTGGAATGAATATGCATCGGCTGCCTTATCCCTGACGATTCCTAAATTTATACATTTTTTTCACTTCCGAGGCACTGTCTGTCTTATTTCCTGTAGGAAGGCTGATGCAAGAGTTGCGAGACTTGAGTGACGCGATGTTTTTGCTGTCTCATCTGTGACAGACTTATATGTCTAATCCTTGAAATAAAAAGCGTTTCGACTGCTTTGAAAACAAGAATCGGATCATCCTCATCAAATGTCTTTTCTTGATATATACCGCCGTTAAGAACGGAGACCATTCGTATGTCTGAAGGCAAGGGCAAGGTAGATTCTATATATTATATGCCCCATGAAAAGAGCACTTATTTTATATAGTATAAGAGAAAAAAACACTGGTAGGCTATAGTATTGGGCTGTATTCAATATAATTTACATATTACGAAAGCCATGAATTCTCTTTGCAGAATTATCGGGTCATCGAGACATGCTGGCTTTTATAAATAACAATTGCGTAGTTTGGATTTGGGGTCTCGAAAATGTTTGATAATAATATAGTCATTCAAAATAAGCGATCTAGGATATTTAGTCTCATCGTCCTGGATTCCTGTTCTCACCTACGCGTACCTCACTTGTGTGCATGCGTAGTTACAAGCTAGAGTTTATTGACTTCACCGCAGGAATATTTCTAACATTTTCACCTTCAATGGTGTTAAGGCCCTAGTCCAAGCCGATTCTCATGCAATTTTGCGCCACAGAGGACTCTTTCCACTAAATTCTGTGAGAATCGCATGAGAATCGGCTTAGTCGACAAGGGCCTTTAACTTGGGATAATTTAGACATCTGGATCTTAATTTGAAAAGCATAATATCTAACTATTTTAGAGTAATTGTTATCACAAGAGCATTTATACATAATGTGAATCTGGATAAACTCCTATATATATAGAGAGAGAGCAAATGGTCCATAATATAATCAACAAGGTAAACTTGAAAATCTTACTATAGTTGTGACGTACAGCATCTCCAGACAACCACATGTCTTCGAATTCGCCGGTATTATCTTGGGAGAATTTCAATGTTGTGTCTTTCTCGAAATCCCCACGAGACTAGTTCAATAGCCGATTCATCATCTGACGCCTACGAAGAATTGAAGCAGATGGCTGGCAGATTCGACTCGGCAAATCGCGCTCACACCATTCTTGGCCTTTGCCATTCCATGAAGGATAATACGTGCATAAGATTCTAACCACACTCCTGGTCAGCCAGTATGCCATTCTTCATAGTGATTTACTGACCATTGTCCCCTGTTAAAATAGGTGGAAGCCTGAATGCTTTCCAGGATCAAGGATTAAAGCATGAAGAGGAAAAGGGGAGTACTAAATATCCCAAATGGAGCTCGCAGAAAAGTCTTCCCAGAAATGTAAACAGACTGGACATCACTTGGTAAACAATGTTATATGATATAATGGGTTCAACTGTATCACAAATATATCTATTGCTTATTACAAGCAAACAATCAATGATCAGGTATGCATGGGCGAATTTTAGTATGTGGCCCACACTAATTTCAGGATTTCTTGTAAACTGCAGTGAAGGTTTGAACCGAAACTTCGATCTAATTAATGTATTTTGAAAGAAATATTCCATGGTAGTAATCATATTCCCTTTCGTGATGTTTTTTCTGACTCACGCCAGAATAGTGGCTGTAGTAACATGTTCTGAATTTATTTATATGGTTATATATTTTCTGTCATGTTACCAAGTTGAGAAATGATTAGAATGGTCCTACACGAATGGCAAGTATGGATCTAGGGTTTTCATTCGATTGGAATAGTATTACTTAGGGGTAGAATGTAATGGGTTATTTATTATATGTGTAACTTTAGTTAGTCATAAGTTCTTCTGTATTGTTGTATTTTTGTATTTTCCTTAAGGATAGGATTGGCTAATTAACTATCGCATTTTGACTATATACTATTTGACTTACAAGTATTAATGCCTCGATCAGGATTAGCTGAGAATAGCAACCTTTCGTTGTAATGCTTTTGCTGAATAAATACAGCTTCAACTTAAACTAAAACATAACTTCATATTGTCCACTGATAAATACTAGCCATACTTTTATCAAAGTACATACAGCAGTTCACCAGATTCCCTCATCAACTTGCTTTTCTTTAAGTTGGATGGACTTTAAGGTGAGGATCTTTTTCTGACATTTCCTCGAGCGATTCCGAACATTGTACTAGGGCCATACAATCGGTGTCTCATAGTTACATGTCTATTTTTTATAATTTCATTGTGGCATGCACTGAACCTATGCCTGGCCTGATATTACATATATAATTGCGAAGAAGAAATGCCCTTTCCCTTCCCAGAGTAAAAGTGGAAAAAACGCAACAGGATACGCTGGTTCAGAGTTAAGTGCGTGTTGAAATGCGGCTTGCGAGAACTTTTAATTCGCTTCTTGACATGGTCTACCGCATTTAATATCGTGTGATTGTCATTTCTAATTACGTCCATGGTAATGATACATCGTAATCAGCCAGAGCAAGGACAGGTACTGGTGTTTTTCGTCTATTTTATAAATGGACCTATCAGATACTTCCCTAAGACATACCTGCCAGGTCCTTATTTGTCTATAAAGTCTATAAAGAATAATGCACAAATTTCAGCGATGTAATAGTGTCTTTTATAAATGAATACCTTCCTTTTGATCTCTATTTTAATATTTTTGTCTCATCCAATCATTATCATTTCGTTAGTGACTTCATGTAAACTACACTAAAATGAAATATATCAAATGTTGTTGCATCGTCTAACGCACAGAACGCTTTGAATGGTGGTTTCGTTATTTAATATTTATGAGTTCTAAACACCTTACCAAATATGTGCCAGTGTTTAATATTTCTAGCGGCCTGAGTAGGATCTTTTCATGATTTATTTTACGACCAATCATTTAAGCTTGCTAATATTTTGTATTAATTTCCATAGACCTATATGTATTTTTTCTTTGTTCCTTTATTTAACCAGGTGTTATAAACTGGGTTAGGTATGAGCCTGCCCATTTATCTTTGGGGATCAAGCTATTTGCCTGATTTCCACCCCAACCCTGGCATTTTTACATGCACAAGGTCTATACAGATATTAGTTGGTTTTGGGATTATGTCGTGGAAGTGGAGTGAGATGAGATGAGAGTAATAGATATGAGTAAAATGATGAAAAAACACATTGTACATACAGCATAACATATTGCTATAATAGTACAAGTAATTATAGATGAAGGTATCTTTAATCATTTTTTAAGGCTAGTGGGCCATGGATTCGTCTGATATTGAATGGTAAGTTATTCCAAATTCCAGCCCCATGGTATAATATGGTTAGGATATGTGTTGGGACATATGCTGCTATGTTGGGCGGCAATCTTATGCGGACCCCGGAACCGGAACCAGAACTATCTCCCTAGTGACCAAGGTCAAACAACAGACTTTCAAACTCACAAGCTGCCCTGCAGTCGGTTGGTGAAGTCCAGAAATTTTTCTACGATCTAAAAATGCCTGCCTGTAATGCTTGCGGTGGCGATCACCCACACCCTGGCGAAACTAATTGCAGGTTCAAAACGCGGGCACTTAAGAAAGCTAAGGAAACTTCGGGAAAAGAGGAGGATTGGAAGTTATATATTGATTATGAAGAAACTGACGATTCTAAAGACTTAGCTTCGTCACCTCCTCCGCCGAAACCCGAGCCGACTCTATCTGATCTAGTTAGTCTGGTACATAATCAGCAGAAGATGCTTACCACGATTCTAGCCGCACAGGTTACTACTAAGACCTCTTTGACTGCTGTTGGATCACGTCTGTCTGTATTGGAAGTCTCCAAGAAGCCTCCTACTCCTATTTCACCGCATCAGCCGACGCCGCCATTTGTCACTCCACTTGTCAGTCCGGGCCCCACACCGAGGCCGAAGGCCTCCTTGTTCACTCCGCCGGGTATCAACATGGGTCTCGCCGGTGGTTCCGGCTCGACCATCCCTGATAGCTCCACTGGAATCACAGAACCAACTGCTGCTAATGCCATGGCTCAGATGGCTACTGCCTTGGGCCAGCTGTCCATCTCCATTGATCCCTCAGTCACCCGTAATCAAGGTATGCCCCTTCGCCCTGAGTACCAGTATTTGTGTCTATTGAAAGGTGTGCCTATGAAGAGTGCTGATGCGGCCAAGATGTCACTCGCCGAATATCTATACGGCATGTCCTTGGTTCTCGAACACCTTGTTGCTTCGGGTGGCGATTGGCAGAGTTACTTACTCCACTTCCAGAACCTTTTGTATTTCGCCATTGGTAAAACATACGTTACTGCTGCCTTTTCTAGCTATGACAGAGAAGTGGTGGACTGTTACGTTAAAAATCCTGCAGCTGGGTTCGTCCCACGTAGTCCCCTTTCGGTTACAACGCACTTCAACTCTGCAGCCGAAGTGAAAAGCAAGATTTCTAAACCAACTCACAAGCAAGTTAAATCTGACGGCAAGATAGTGGTCCCAGATGACTGGCCCGCTGATATTTGTTATAAATACAACTTGAGTTCATGTTCAGGGAATTGTTCACGCACACATGCATGTGGGAAGTGTCTATTAAAAGGGCATAGAATGGCTGTTTGTCGTAATTCATCGGCTGCAGAAAAAAACGGCCTATAGCTTCCGCTTCCGGTTTCCGGCAAAATGGCGGACATGATCATCTTTTCTTGCCCCTCGACCTTCCCTCTGCCAATGATTCCATTCGTCCAGGTAAATTAAACACTGACTTTGACTTTGATTCTTCGTATAATGTACCTACCGCTAATTGTGTGTCTCCTGGTGGTTCTGCCATGATTGATGCACCTGCTATTGAAGAAAATGTGCCCGTGAGTCCTTCGCCGACCAGCCTACCATTGTTTACCCGCGCCCATTGTATTCATCTGATCGGGGGTTTTCGCTCCCAAATGAATTTGGCTGGTTGGTTATTCGAACTACAACATGAGAGTAATGGCGCGCTTCGTGATTACCTTTTCAATGGAGTCTGCCATGGTTTTTATATTGTGGATTCTCACGCTAATGTGCCTATCTACAGTTGTGTCAATTATTCTTCAGCGACTACCGGCCCTGCCTACTCCTTTATCTCTAAGCTTCTCCGTTCAGAGATTGAGGAGCAAAAGATGATTACCACCACTACTATTCCCCACTGTGTTCACTCTATTGGGGCTGTGCCCAAAGGTTCTGACGCATTTCGCCCAATTACAGACTGCAGCATGCCAGCGGGCCTGTCGATAAATAATTTTATGTCCACTACTGCCTTACCTTTCCATTTCAAATCGGTGGATGACGTCTCACGCAATCTTCGTCGGGGGTTCTACATGGCCAGTGTCGACATAAAAGCTGCTTACCGCTCCATCTCGGTTCATCCCTCTCAGTGGCGTTTTCAAGGCCTTAGATGGACCTTCAATGACAGCACCCTCACACTACTAGATACCAGGCTCTGCTTTGGTCTGTCGTCTGCTCCTTTCATATTCAACACTATATCGGACTTCGTGGTGGCTTGCATGGCTCGTCGAGGTTACCAGATCATCAACTACTTAGACGATTTCATTTGTTGGGGCGACTCGTTTTCTGCTTGTCAGGCTGTGCAATCCACCCTCATCTCCCTCTTAGGCCAGCTGGGTTTTCAAGTGGCGTGGAACAAGTGTTCATCTCCTTCCACCACTTGTACCTATTTGGGGGTGATTTTCAACACCATCGACATGTCAATGTCCCTTCCTGAGAAAAAGATGTCTAAACTGTTACATGAAGTTAATTTCTTCTCCGACAAGAAGTCTGCCACCCCTCACCAGCTCAAGGTTCTCTGCGGTATTGTAGCGCACGCCTCCAAGTTGGTTAGAGGGGGTAGAACCTTCTCCCGACGTATCATCGACCTCTTAAAAGGTCTGTCCCCTTCTACCAAGAAAATTCAGCTGTCAGACGAATTCAGATTAGATTTGGACTGGTGGACTCGTTTTGCTAGAGTGTTTAATGGTAAAGCATGCATGTTGTCCCATCACTTCTCCAATTCTGTATCTCTTCACACTGATGCATCGCAAGCTGGATACGGCCTCCATTGGGGTGGAGACTGGCTGGCTGGCTCCTTCACCGACGCTCAGCCTCCCCATCAGCTGTCTCTAACTGACCCCTCTCACCAACATTGGAGGAATGTTATCCCTTCAGACTTCAACATTAATTATCTGGAACTTATCCCCATTTGGCTGGCGTGCTATCGCTTTGGCACCGAATGGTTGGGTAGGAAAATCACCTGTGTGACGGACAACACTCAGGTGGTTGCTATGGTTAATACTGGGAAAAGCATCAACAAGCTATGTATGTCTCTTCTTCGGGATATATTTTGGTCTTCGGCCATTTGTAACTTTCACCTAGTTTCTCGACATGTGCCTGGTTCCCTGAACCTGATACCCGACTTGTTGTCTCGTTTATGTGCTAATCCCAACGTGAACCTTGCTCCATTTAACCTATGTTGTTCTTCCAGACGTCCCACCTTCCATCTCATTCCGTCTACAGGAATTGGATAAATTGGTTAACCTAAACATCAGCAGCGCCTGGGCTCTCAATACATCTAAAACTCGAGCAACTCAATGGAAGAAATTCAACGACTTCTGCGCTTGCTTCTCTTTATGTCCTGTGCCTGCTTCAATTTCAACGGTTGCCAGATTTGTTTCATACCTTGGGAAGTCAATGAAATACTCGTCAATTGACAACTACTTATCCTCTATTGTCATGCTTCACAAAGTTTGTGGAGTTGAGGAAGATTTTCGTTCATCCTTCTACCTTAGGATGGTCATGATGGGCCTCAAGAGACGTGTTTCTGCTCCTCCCCGTCAGGCCAGAGCCTTATCTCCAACTCATCTGAAGCTTATGTATCTTCATGTGGATCTGTTGAACGACAACGAAAAAGCCATGTGGGGTGTGATAGTCTTATCATTTCGCTCCTTGCTCAGGAAATCCAACATTGTTCCTGACTCTATCTCCTCTACCGTCGACTCTCATGTTATTCCCAGATCAGCTTGTGTTTTCCACTCTGATTCTGTGTTCGTTACAGTTGCTACCAGCAAGAATCGTTCGCCAACTAAAGCTCCCTTGACTATTCCTATGGTCAGGTTGTCTGATTCCCCTTTCTGTGTCTATTCATTACTACACTGGAACTTCATCAAGTTTCCTGCTGAGTGCTCCTCCCCCCTATTCTTAGGATGCTTCGGGGGCATCATCAGGCCAGTTTTATACAAGGAGGTTCTTGCCTTCCTGAAATCCCTGGTTACGAAGATCGGCCTCTCTTCTACAGATGTTAGTTTCCACTCGTTACGCCGCTCAGGTGCCACCTTCCTTCACGACATCGGTGTTCCGTTGATAGACATTAAGTCTGTCGGAGACTGGAGCAGCCTCGCGGTCCTGGAGTACTTATCCATGTCCTTAGACAAGCGTTCACAAATTGACAGATTTGCCTCGGATCACCTATAATATATTTCTCTCTCTCTTAATTTTTTGGCCTTGGAGTTTGCAGAGACGTGAAATTATAAATCAACCGAGCCAAATAAAATACATTACATTACTTATTGTTCCTTGTTGTTGCTAGACATGGTTAGGATATGTGTTGGGACATATGCTGCTATGTTGGGCGGCAATCTTATGCGGACCCCGGAACCGGAACCAGAACTATCTCCCTAGTGACCAAGGTCAAACAACAGACTTTCAAACTCACAAGCTGCCCTGCAGTCGGTTGGTGAAGTCCAGAAATTTTTTTTTTAATTTTATTTCTCTCTTCGGAGTTTGCAGAGACGTGAAATTATAAATCAACCGAGCCAAATAAAATACATTACATTACTTATTGTTCCTTGTTGTTGCTAGACATATATGAATATATCCAACCTTGGTCGAGCTGGTAACATGTGGTGCCCTGGTGCTGGTACCCTATGACCTGCAACATCGACATTTTTCATAAAAGGGGAAGAATTGTGTTTTGATTTCATTGGCTAACATTGGCCTGTATTGGAAGTAGATGGGATGTTCCTATAAATACCCAACAAATGGAATTCATGAACTTACCGTGGGAATAATCAATCATAGTTACTTGAGGATTCAATATGTTTAGATATAATGTTAATAATCTTATAGTTTCCTTACATTACAATTACACTTTTTGGAAAAGGGATCAACCTTCTGCACACTGTGCAGGTCTTCCAGGACGTCCTAGAACTTCTCAGATGGAGTTTGTACATTAATTGATGGATATAATAGAATTTTCTATCTAATCTACTGCGGACTAAGTAGCAAGTGGATTAAGGTGGAGGTTTTGGGGCTCCCTAATTCTGATATCCTTATAATTATACTGCTTTGTTGACTAGTTATCTGTTTTCATACATATATACACCAGAATCTGCTACTAAATAATAGCGAATTAGATCGGTTGAATCTTGCATTATGTGACTTTGCGCTTGGTAATCCCGAAATATCATAACATTTAAACTCAAACGGAGAAGTATATCATAGCCTATATTCACACACGTACTAATTTTTCGCATTTCTAGTAGAATCTCAGGTACGCTAGGTAAGATACATTTATATAATGTAAAAGAACCTTTATATATTCGATCGTGAGTAGTATAGGTAAAGTGGACATTGTGTAAGGTACCACACATTATTTAATCCTAACAACAGTTGTTCTATGATGAAGAACCACCATGAATGAGAATAGCTAGTGCTAATGGGTTTTTGGTCCAATGTATAAAAGTGTATAATCATGTCATTTTTCGAACATAGACAAGAATCTATACAGGAAAATGTGTTATCTCTTGTACAAGGCATCACAATCACAACGTTAGACGAGGTTGACCTTTCACCATTTGAAGCTTTTTCTTACAAATTTTGTGTAACCAACCTGATCTTTGTTCATACATTCTTAATGCGGGCACCCACCCACTCCACTGGGAGACCTGCCTACTGTGATCAGGCATGCATGCGTTATCTTATGTCTTAGACCTGCGACAATACAAGGATTCAAATCCTTCTGCTGTAATCGAAAAGCATAAATCTAACCCATGGGACGCCTTCTCCCAAGGTATATATGTATTCATTACACCCCCGAAGTAAATAAAACAGAAAAATATAATACTAAAAGAATACTGGGCCTACATGTTGTATGCGCCAAGGGTGGCATAATTGTTATATTATGTACCACCCTCGCTAAGCAGTGCATACAATGTTGAAGGTATAGGAAACAGAACAGGGGTATAATAAAGGCAATCTTTCCTCTGTTTGTATCTTTTCCCATTTGTAAATACTCCTCTGAAAGTAAATGTATGCGAATAGTGCATACGTTAAAAGACATAACGCGACTGTCTAGAATATGCTTATAATTCCAAAGCTGTTGGCTATGGCAAAGGTTTCGGGTGACTTACTAACAGACTAAGTTACAAAGTTTTATCTCATATAAAATAAAGGAAGGATAGAAAGCTTTCGAATGCAATATTGAAAACTTTTAAATCAGGTTTTTATATATTCCCAGTCTCTGCGGACTATATTCATTCCATATCAGCCTCAGACCTGATATGACCGTCGTATCGGCCGCAGGGTTGTGTTGCGCTCTCAGTGCAAAGTCTATGCATGGGGATACAAAGGCGAAATAAATATTAATATATAATCAAATACCGACACCTTCTCCTAAGTCAAACTTGTTGTTGGTCTTGCCATGGCAGAGACCAGGGTAGTAACAGGCGTGTCATTATATGGTGACCTGCTGACTCAGCCAATTCCAGGGTAACAAGACCCCCATCCCTGTCAGCCTCTATGTCCCCTGCCACGGTTCTCACCACCTAGACTTTTATTGTCTCGGGTCGAGTGCGACCAGTAGAAATAGCAATCACTGAAAAAATCATAAGCTCCCCAGTCACAGGACCTTTGAGGTGTACGTTATGAAAGGACACAAGTTTGAATTATTGATAAAAACAACTCTTACGAAATTACGATGAGTGAGCCGGGGAAACATCGAGAGATGAAATCCAGTGTAATGATACCATTCAGTATTTAGAGGAAGTTTTTTGTGCATGCAGTGGTTGGCCGCGTTGGGAGACGAAGCCAGAAAATAAGACTCTCCTCAGAGACGGGATATTAATTCATTTCGGAATTTGCAGCAATTGAGATGGCTTTTATCTTAAAACAGCTGGATAGGCGATTTGTAACTCGCTCAGTAATTATATGAATATTTCATATGTATGAGTGAACTTGGATTGCATTCGAGTGTATTTTGATATGGCTGCCACTTTGTTAATCAAAATGTTGAGTTTCATGAGATTATCAATGTATTGAAATTGGACTCAAATACAATTTATCAAAAAAAATAATAAAAGCTATATATATGCAGTTTATTATTCAAATACTAAATTTCTTCACAATGAAGTTTTCTTTTTTTTCTTCCGACACAACTGACGCAAGAATGTTAACCATAATTATCATGTAGGGCTTCTGAGGATTTAGCGTGAAATGGTTTCTTACCTAATGAACATAGCCCTGTTCTCTGTGCAGATATTTTGAAAGGTTTAAGGGAAGGCTTATTCAACCTATCAGATATTTCCAAATACATGTTCTATTGGTCATGATATAATACCAATCCTAGCTTGAAAGACTATATGCATGGTTGCTTTATCCACCTATATGTGGATAAAACAGCAATACGGCATATATATGTCATATAGTTATCTGTGTAGGGGCTTCAATGGAAAGGTTTTACAGGTTGGTGGGATTGCTGTATATATATCGGATAGGCAGGACATTCTTTGTTGTTAAAATAAAGGCTTTTGATGTCGATGTCTTTTATTATACAACTTTCGGCCGACGTGGCCTTCGTCAATGGAAAGGGTAACGAATAATACCAGCTGAAACGGCATGAACAAGGACAAAACACTCATAATCTAGAGCAAGATGGCAATAATACAAAGCAGAATTAAAGTGCGTGACTTGCCAACTATATGTCAACGTTACAATCCTAAGAAGAGCTCACATATATATGTGATGTGTTCCAGGAAAATGAGTCACAAGTCACAACAGAAATGATTTTGAGATATCATGATGATATTATTTGAAAACATGAGATCTAGGCGATTCCAATGATAGTACACGATTTTTGTTATATATGGAAAATAAGTTTGCGATATTTTGTATGGTTAATCACTAGTAAAGTAGTTAGATATATACTCGTTGCTTTAGGATAACCTCGGATATGCATGGATATGATATATTCAATACACATTCTTCAAATTTGGTACATGTATTCATGCTACTAGCAGTACTAAGCATCCTCAAGCTGAAATCATTCCGAGGAGGGGATCTTGTGAATACATCACTTTGACAAACATCAGTTTTGCTATTTGTGACACATTTTCCTGTAACGCATCACATATTGCCTTACAATTGGTGTTTTTCTGTATACTCGTATCCATTATTTACCGACGTCATCAGAAGACACAAAATACTTTCAGCATACTTGTCTGGAATGGTGGAGGAGAAAGGGAATAAAATTCG
This sequence comes from Sthenelais limicola, assembly GCA_942159475.1. NCBI lineage: Eukaryota > Metazoa > Annelida > Polychaeta > Phyllodocida > Sigalionidae > Sthenelais > Sthenelais limicola. The sequence goes on along the minus strand of OW804096.1, from coordinate 48,477,528 downwards.
CTGGATGGTGCCGCTATTGTTTGCCGCGAATAACAAGGAACGTAGCCGCCCAAAAGTCAGCAAATCGCTCCACCTGTCTCAGCGATTTGGATATTTTTCAGCCGATGAACGCCTGTTTATGACCAAGGCATTTGCTGTAATCGAATCTCTCACTGACTACCCGGCGACCACGCAAATCAGTCGCACCATTATTCTCATTTCCACGTTGGGTTTCCTTGTATGGCCCCGCGCGAGTCGGATAGTTTATTTCTCAATAAGAAGAGGAAGGGCGAAATTGGACAGTTCCATGTGAATGTGAGACTACTCTCCTATGATGGAAACGCAATGGGATTTGTGTCCCCAAACGGAAAAATTGTAGTCAAGTTTCTTTCTTCCGAGTAAACTTGGACGCGGGGTAAACGAGGAAACTATTGAGTTTTCACCATCGTGCCACGAGCGAATGACTGGCCCATCACATTTTCTTTGCATCAGTTTGGATAACTCTTCAAAGAAAATGAAGTTTGTAGACAAAAGTTGCCTAATTTCCTCAGAGGAATCGAAGAATAATGCGTTACAACTATTTCCTTTTAATTCGGACAAGGAAATTCATTTATAAATAACTACGGTGGAACCTCGCATAAAGAGCACCTCTCTACAGAGACCACCCCTTTATTAAGACCAGTTTTTCTCAGTCCCCAATTGCTTTTCTCTTATTAGATTAGCCTCTCTCATTCAGTCCCTAGGGTGCTCTCAATAGAGCGGTTCCACTGTACATGTAATTCAGAGTTGATTCTTCAATGGTCGACATGTCATTCATAAAAATCTCTCTACATTCAGGACACTGAATCTTAACATCAAAACATACATTCTGCCAATAACAGAATATGCCAGCCCCTTTCTAAATTGATGTAGGAAAAATCTTCTTAAAAGGCTAGATAGGATAATGATCAGATCGTTGAAAATTGCCTATAGGGACCTAGCATTGGAACAAAAGTGGCATAGATCCGGGCTGATAATGGAATGATCTACCAGTGGATATTAGGTATGTTGACGACATAAAATTGTTCACAGAGCTGGTAAAAAGCCTATATGTTCAGGCTTGGATGGCAAATTGAACATTATAATTGTCTTTGATTACGGTGAAATTCAAGATGAAATGCTTATTTTCCCACTTTCTTTTGTTTTCAATTCTGACCTGTTTTAGGGGGTTTGCGGTATGTACTAAAATGCTCAGACACATGTGAATTTGCAAATGAAACATGCGATATACTTTTGGGCGGCTACGTTCCTTGTTATTCGCGGCAAACAATAGCGGCACCATCCAGCGATTTTTATTCCCTTTCTCCTCCACCATTCCAGACAAGTATGCTGAAAGTATTTTGTGTCTTCTGATGACGTCGGTAAAGCACCATAAGAAATTTCCTGAAGAAGGTGAGGTTCGAGATAGAAAATGATACGAAACTGTAACGATGTTATTTATGTGATGTATCAACGAAACAAAAAGATGTGGACAAAGTATATCTTGGTAATTTGATGGAATGATTAAATCGCTTCTCTAGGTTCACTTATTATGCTCAATATCAAAGCATCATTAGGTATCTTTGGCAACGCACAAAAATAATCATGTATATGGTTATGCGTCTTTTTCTAATGAAATTGTTAAATGTACTAAGGCCAATACAAATATTTAAAAAAGATAATATTATAGTCTATGCAAAAAAGTAAATGCATGTCGGTACGCGGTTTTGCCTCGCTTGCTCCATCTATAGCATATTAACGTAATATGTATCTGTAAACAAAATCCTCCGTACAGCTAATTCATGGGCCATCGTATAACCGAGCCATGAAAGCCGATTTTAATTTACCATAAGATGAAATAACAGGGCTATGTTACTCTTTGTGTAGGAGCGATTGAGCGAGATGAGCAGTGTATATATGATCCTTTATCGGGCACTTAATGCTTGGTAATCATATTGAATTTTACAGTACCCTTGCCTTTGATGCCTGGGCCCTCTAGGGGAGGAGGGGGTAAGGTGTCATGTAGACTTTGCCGTTATACACGAAAACTCCATCAGCAATTTTCACTCTATTTGTTATGGCTTGATAGGGTGCATCTCAGATTTTAGTGCAGCTTATCTAGCTACATGTGTACTACAGTACGAATCAATTAGATTAAATGCTAAAAAAGATATTGTAAGTTTACACACAATCGCTGTTCATAGTCTCTAAATGCTTTATTTACAAAAGATTAAGATTAGAATGCAACAAACACAAAAATATCGCTCTATATAGTGCATGGAATTATATGTAAACTGTATTTAAAAAAAAGCTTATATGAAATGTTAATCACGAAATATAACAATGTATACATGTAGTCGGAGCCCCAACCCCAAATTGGCTATTTTGGGGTATGAAATTTCTGATGGTACCAGGTCAAAGAGAATGCAATTGGGAATAATGAGTAAAGGTTTATATAAGGGCTACTGATGAACAAATGGAGCAACCCAGAAGATGTAGCCGTTAATGGATTAATACAAGTTTTCAAATCAAATCAAATAGTTACATTAGACTCAAAGCAGGGTTGGTTATAATTATAGTTTTGATCAAATATGATCTTTGACGTTTTATATATACATGTTCAATGACTTTACTCAAATTACTGACTGAACTTTAAGTTCCTTCCTCGTAAATCTTTATTTTTGTCATTACATCCTATCACAATCAAACACTTTAAAAATAACAAATTTATATCACATTTAAGCTTGCTACTTTGATGCATAATTCAGCTGCGGAGATTTAGATGGTTAAGCCTAGAAATTGTTTACGCACATACTATCCTTCCCATCCTCCGGGAGAGTAAGTCAAGCATTAATGTCCCAAGTCAGTATTTGAGCCATCACACTTTATTGGAAAGAATATTCTTTCATAAGTCGTTACCGCCTCCATAGAAGGCCTGACCGGAGAAAAAGAATTGCTTTCTAATGAAGGTTGACAAATATGGATGAGAGCTTACATAAGACCCCACGCGAGATACAGTGTAACGAGTGTGAATGATCGATACGACACTAGTCGCTACTGATGCGGATTGTAATCTGTAGTGGTGGTTTACTGGTGGCCTGAAAAATTCATGAAGAAAATAGATATAAATGGCATTTTCGAAATATATCGCCCACTACCCAAATCTCCTTATTAGGCGGCAACATTTGGCAGGCAGTACCAATACTAGGCTAACGAGACCAGGTCATTCCTGCAATTGCTTATATATATGGTACCTTTGGTTATCATAGTGTGGCTTTCGTCCTCATGTCTGCTTTTTTGAATATTGCATAATTCAGATGCGGTAAACAACACCGAATACTTGAATTTAGATTTGCTGAATTCGAAAGGGGCAAATAGTGCCAACGTGACACAAATTTCAAATGGGAAAAAGGTTTTCCACAGCCCAAGATAGTTCATGATCGATCATCCGTGTTCCATAATCGAATTAGTACCAGGGTATCTACGTAGTAATACAGGACCGGACTGCTTAATGCTTCCCTAGTAAAGTACAACGTATTCTTGCTGAATAGAAAGTTATCTGTAGGATAGAACAAAAAATGTATAGTGAAGGATCACATGTGCGTACCTTATGCATTATATGTACCAACATCCAAGTACAGTAAAATGAATCTGAATTATCTCACTGTTATCAAACAGCCCACACATTTCCGTGGCCCTTCCGTTGCACATTTCAGGCTAGGATCAAATTTCATGAAATATTTATCAAATATATTATTGGCTTTATTGAAATATAAAAAAAGGAATGAAAGTATTTTTGATAAGTTCATTTGAAAAAATAAGTAACACATTCACAAAATGGGATCCCCCCCCCCCGCCCATTAAAATTTAATGCTTAAGAAATGCTTACTATATTGCATTGCTGTCAAAAGTACTTCTATTGCCTATAGATCTCCTCAAGTTCTATCTTGCCATATACAGTTCTGCATACTTTATATTAATATGTCTAGATATATTCGTAAAAAACCTCGATTTTTTTGTCAATTTTTGGATAGTTTTGTAACAGATAATCTAATCAAACCAATACCAATACCACAATTGTTTGTAGGTCCTTATATTTTAAGGCTAGGCTCCATAATTGTAAACGGTGGACAATGGAAAGACAATACATTTTGTTAGTGTTATCATCCTGTGCATTTTGCTGTTGTTTAGTGATATGGAAATATGACCAGGCATGGGTAGTCAAATACCATTCAAATAATTCAAACATATGAGATTTAAGGTGAGTACAATTGACACAACACCCATTAAGATTAACATTACAAGGTTGCCAATTTAAAAGAATGTTCCATGTCATTCAGACACAAACCAATAGCTCGGATTTTCAATAAAATCAAACTTCCGCCATTATTTCTGAAAAAGATTTATGCAAATAAAAACCCTTTGGGCATGTCGAAACATAATACTATTTCATTTCTTCGGAGAACCCAATTTAAGTTGCTTTTTTTTAAAAGTCAAAAGGTTGACTTTGCCCATGAAAATGAGTGTTATATGGGTTCCTGGCAAAACTGAATATACTGCATATAGCACTATCCACTTGCAGTTCAGCATTGTTTCGTGCAGTAGGAATCAAAGATGCTATAAATAGTGCATGATTTTTATCTTTTTTGTGCTAATTGATGCTTGGATTTTTCTAGAGTATCTAAGCGTAGTGGTTTAGAGTACAGCTAGGAGATAACCTTGTTTTAATGGTTTCAGCCTAAATATGTTTATTCAAGTTAATTGAGTATTAATTTGTATTTTCGATAAACACCTCTATAGTTTCGCCCCGGGCACTGGCTCAGTCTATGTGTTAGGGTGGGGGTAGGGGGTAAGAAATGAGATGCATTTGATCCAGTTTTGATTATCTGGATACAGAAGAAAACATGGTATAACAAAATTGCACTGGTTATTTGTCTTTTTTCACACTATTACATCTTGCTTGATAATTAGAGAAAAAGGCTTTTAGTTTTTATTGACAAATCTAAAAGCTAAAATGCTAAGAACTATCAAAATTTACAGAAACTTTTTTTGAAGACATATGATCAAGTTTGGACTAGATTTAATTGACTAGCTTGAATTAAATTGAATAGTTCAATAATATCGCAGATTCGTAGAGATTTGTTATTGTTATTAAGCATGAAAGTTGTGTAAAACTATGTAATATCAGTCTAAACCACATGACACAGAACTTTCATTATTTTCTAGTAGCCTTACATGTCTTCTTGATAAATTCACCAACAAATGGTCAAAGAAAGCCCATACTTCCATATCATTTTGTGAGAATGGCTCAGTGTATCTTGTAAAAATTAAATGTCATAAGGAGTATGAGTTCTTTATTAATTCGAGACATTCTTCGATGAACATCTCACGAAGCACCATGTCATACAGAAACTACCTTGAACTACCTTGAACATTATAAACAATTGGTAAACACACAAACCACCTGACAGTGGTTAAACATTCTAAATTTGGAGATCGCTCCCAATGTCTTTATTGCTTATATTTATAAACCAACTGTTATGTGACAAATTCCCAGTTGAACACATCGCATATTGGTATAGCAAAAACCAAAGTTTCCATTTGCTATTCTAAGTCTTTTTCGTTTAAGAAAACCACATTCCTGTCAAGAGTAATCTTGAACAAGAAGCAATTGAAAATACCTTGGAAAACACACGATCCAACTGATGGACCAACAAAGCTAAGCTCAAGATTGGAAGCAAGTGCATGCTGGCTCCTTAGGGAAAACTAAAAGACATTACTAACCTAGGCGCACTGCACATGGCCCGTATTTCGAGCTAAGAGGCACTATTTCCCTCAGGGATTTTCTCATCCAAGATTCATTTCAATGGCAGCTACGACAGGGCTAACTATACCAGGTCCAGGTTCAGAGAATATTCCCTTTCTAGCCAGGTAAATGTGCAGAGAAGGGCATTGCTACCACATAATCTTCCTCTGCCATAGGTGGCAACTGCAGTTTCCTGGCTACAAACACGGGGGAACAGTATAACAACTGCTCTACCATAGTGGCACTCAAGGAAAGCCTAAAGTAATCTTTTTGATAACCCTGTGTACATGACTCTATCATGAGCTTACAATTTTTACTCCAGGTGCCTGTTGCATTGCAAATCTTTGATTAAACTCTGCGTGACTAGGTATATTTTCTTACTGTTTGGATAACAAAGAGCACCATTTGTATAACAAATTCCTTCCCTAAAACTCCTCACCAGCTTCTCAGTAAGGAAAGATAGCTAAGTAAAGAAAGTCTCATGGGTTTAAAAAGTAAGGGTTTGTTATGAAACAGGATGAAGTAAGGATTTGTTATTATGCTGTCCAATTATACATACAGCCCTGGAAAGATGTGGCGTTTGCAAACAGGTTTTGAATGATACGGTGGTTCTTCTTTGCTCTAAATTCAAAGATATGAACCGAATAATATTTACAAGTTAAAGGACTTTTTATAGCTACAGCTGATTACCTTCTTGATTAAAAGTCTTGTTTATTGTTAAATCCACCTATATCCACAATATATTTAGTTTTATTTTTGTTATTAACTCGGACTTTATTATATACTCATGAAAATTAACTTTGACTAATGAATTATACATGTAAGAATAGCAATAATTATAGACATTCTATTCTTTAACTTTTCGTCGGTGCTCCTAGAAGATCTGGATTAAATCCCAGGACATCTCTTTTGTCAAACTTATCGAATAAATAAAAAATATGTCATCATTTTTTATTATTACGTAAAAACCTTTGGAAACATGTACTGGTCAATACAGCTAATTTTTATGAAGTTGTATCTTCATTAAAAGCATTGCGTGGTGAGAATTTCAGCTGGCGTTATTTTGGTGTTTGTGCAGCTCACACATTACACTGTTTAATCAGAACTGCAAACAGGGACATTTCCCTCCACAAAACTCGCAAATTTGCACTTCAGTGTGGCCTTGTTATTTGATTTTTCTCTCCTAAATTCCGTTAGGTTCTCGAATCAGAGCATTGTAATGCTCATCTAAAGTTGATTATGGCCTTCCAGTAATAAAATTCGACCGTAAATTGACAGCGTCACGGAAGATTATAGAGGACTTAAACATGCTCTCAGTCGGAGTAGGTTCAATGATGTTACTGAAGCTTCTTAAGGAATCAATACTGTAACATTGATGATAAGATTTGAGATCATATTCTGCAACGAAAGGACGTTTTTATAAGTAAAATGTAACCCTTAAGAAACTGCCATATCGAATTTCGAATTTCACCACATGAGGAGCCACTGTCTTCTTCTTATGAATGGAAGTGACAAAGGCAGACAGGTTATTTGAGCATATGGTGTATTTGTGCGTCCCCTTCAAATATGGGATGATATGGGAGTGGGGTCGCTATATTTTGTGCAGAACGGAGGAGACCAGAATATGAACGGATCTTAAGACAATGACTCCAGGATCAATGTCAGAATAAAAACATGATGGAATAACATTTGACCTCGGCCCAGACGCTTTGCTCCAAGACAGAAACTTTGCCTGACCCTAACTGCAGAGGCGATATCCTTTGCTTGACCAATTTTCATCGTCTTTGTAACACAAACCGTAGCTGTGCACAATAGCAAGCCCCGAGGGCGGTGCTACTTTGGTGCGCACCCAATCTCAGTCCACATAGACATGATCAAAACAAGCATTGTGTTGTGATCTTCTGCCTCACTTGGATAAGAGCACCAGGGGCATGGCCTGTCCTTACGCGCGATCGCCCTTTCCTTCTGCCATCCCCGTACGTCCAACCACCCTTTTAGCCTCTCCCTACCGCCCGCCCCTCGCCCCTAAGGATATCGATAGCCTTGGGCTGAGATTATGACGTAGCACGCCGTTTGCTTCAGGGTCATTATGATATGACAGATTGGTGTAGTCTCAGAGTTTATATCCAGAGTATCGGTGTCTAACATCCATCGTGTCCCTCTCAAAGGGCCCTGATAGGGAAATATATGGTTTAACGGCACGGAAATTATCACATACGTGTGCTATATTACATATTATATTGAATCACCAACAGCATTCCTGCAGAGCCTCGGCGTGTGTTACAGATTGATAAATCACACAGCATATCACTGGCAACACATATCTTCAGTCATTGCTGCCCCTTTTTGAACATCACTGGTGCGCGTAGGTAATTAGATCATTAATGTCTAGCATCATATTCTAACGGCAGAGTAAAAATAAACCTAATTGGTATTGATATTAAGACTATAAACCACTTTAGAATTCAAAAGATAATAACCTTTTTATGAAGCTAATGGTCTCATAATAACTAATCGCATTAATTAACATTTTGAACACTTATCTTGATAAAAATCAGTTATATGTAGATCAGCACTCACTCATTTATGATATTGACTCATTGGAAGACGCTAATATTTTTTAGGATTCATTTGGTGTAATTCAATGACACATTTTCCGGAGAAGCCATTTTTGTAACCGTATAAACAAGTAATCTCACAGTGTGCACATTTATATTTTGGGCCCAAGGCAGTGATACTTTCACCAAAATGAAGCTTTAGGCTTACATTCGAGACTCCAATGCATCATAATCCCATTTTGTTCCTGTCAAAGATATGACTTTCAAAATCCATTTCATAACAGAATTGTACTGTTATAACATACGATATATCCTACGGCACGATTGCACTGTCTATACTGTGCCTCAAAATCAACCTATACACGTATAAACATACATGTGGATATTAGCTTAGGAAAGACATGAAAGCACCTACACAACCTTTTACATAAAAGAGGACCCTTTTAATACTGTGGCTTTTAAGAAATACTTTTACGATACGAATTCACAAGACAGTGACCGCCTGACATATAAGATTCCTTTAATCTATTTATCATAGTTCTATTTCTGAACATAATATAGAACTTTACAATTTTTTAAGAGGACATAGGATCGGAAAAAGGAGCTTTCCTTTTTAATGTACATACAGAGGCCTGTTTTATGAATGAGTAATCTCTAATTAAGAATGTTCTTGTTTAGCTATTTTGGGGACGTTTTACTTAAAGGGATTTGCTATACAATGCTGCCTTTTGTTTTTCCTACGTTAGAAACTTCGGTACCAAATCAAGGAAAAGAGCTGGATGTCTTGAATAGCTGTTGGATTTATTTCCCGAATATCTGTTTCATCAAAAACATCTTTATTTAATCAGGAATATTACAGCAGCCTCACTTATTACAAGTAATTTTCGTCGTGCCCCTGAAATATATACTACAATTATCATTATATCAATTATTTATATTTCATGAAAATGATATTAGTATACTACTGATATATCATGGAGTATCTAAATATTATTAAAATAGTGTTTGGAGCCTTAAAGAACCTATCTTCCCCGAAACCGCTGGCCAGATCTCCGTTATATTTCACTTGCACATTGCCAAAAATGGTGCCGAGCCATTCCGCTATGTTTCATTAACACTTTTGGAAGATATCAGGGTTATAAATGGGTTCGAAATGGGTTGAAATTGAACACCCCCATCCAGGGTCCCCATCGGTGCCTGAAAACAATCCCCTATCAGTGCCCCTACACCAGAAGGAGGCAATTTGCATATTGTGTGTGTATATAGGTCAGTGCAGATGGCCCAGTGGTGTTTAGATACATGTTAATACTTGATGTTCATTTAGCATTTACTGAGAGATCAGCTGGGGGGGGAGGGAGATCGGCGGGGGAGAGATCGGCGGGTGATGAGATCGGCGGGTGATGTGATCGGCTGGGGGATGAGATCAGCAGGGGGATGAGATCAGCGGGTGAGAGATCGGCAGGTGGGAGATTGGCGGGGGGATGAGATCGGCGGGGGATGAGATCGGCGGGTGAGAGATTGGCGGGGGGGGGGGGGGGGTTTAGATGGGCGGGTGACAGAATGCATCTCAGCTGTGTCTCTGTCTGTCTGTCTGACCATTTCTTTCTTTGCCTCAGTCTTCAGCACTCTGTACAGTGTGTGAAATTTAATGTTTTTTCTTTGCCAACTAAGTTGGCAGGTGAAATCAGAGCAGGTAAAATCAGAGATTTACCCGACCACACAGAAAAAGAATCTAAACAGGGTTGCATTTTTGGTATGCTGTTAATACAGATACTAAGTTATAGAGACAACTTGAAAGAGAAAGGTGGTGGGAGAGGGAACAAGGAGAGATGAGGATGTGGGCCCCACTGTCCCACTAGCACATCCCGTGCATAGCATGGGTATTTGCTAGTCTGATATAATCTCTATATTAATAAAATAAGGGTTTGGAGCCTTAAACCCCTATCTTGTCTGAAACCGCTGGCCAGATCTCCATTATATTGCACATGCACATTGCCAAAAATGGTGCCAAACCATTCCAGTATGTTTCATTAACAAATTAGGGTTGGAAAGGGGTTAGAAATGCGTTTACATCAAGCACCCCCATCCAGGGCCCCCAGCACTGCCTGAAAACAAACCTATCAGTGCCCCATCACCAGGTTTCTGGGTCACCCAAAGCATGACGTCATGGACGGGCACATCATTGCTTCACTATGGGACAGGAGTTGATATATTTCCACCGGAAGGAGCATCATCAGAGTTGAATCAGTTCATACACTATTGTTTGTGATGGTTTCTGAAGTCGAGCGGGGGGAACCCATCCACTAATTACCTTACAATGAAAGATGGAATGGGAGAGGGAGTGGGAGAGGGATTGGGACAAGGACAGGGACAGGGACAGGCAACACAACAACAGCACAACACTGAACAGTGACCAAAAAAGCATCACATTTATGGTATGAAGATACTAAGTTATAGAGACAACTTGAAAGAGAAAGATAGTGGGAGAGGGAACAAGGAGAGATGAGGATGTGGGTCCCACTGTCCCACTAGCAAATCCCGTGCGTATCACGGGTATTTGCTAGTACTAGAATAATAGTTAATGTAAATGTAAAATGAAGTAAAGTAAAAAAAACGTCTTTCCTAAATGTCCCGTGGATGGCAAGTGTTTCTTTATTCAAGCTCTACAACTGATCACAGCTCTGGCCTCCCAGCTGCCACGTATTGTGTCCTTCACCAGTGGACATCCCTCTATGTACATGCATGCTACCTAATATACAATGATAACTATGTAGACAACCGTGAGGATTTGTCTGTCCACCTGGTGGTATAACACTAGGACTACCGTATTACCTATCATGGCATTTTGTTTGTATCTGTAATATATATTCTACAGATATTTGTAATAGGCATAAATCTATCTAGCGAGGATGTCTAATTGGCATAATAACAGTGAATGATGATAAGGTGAAATGTTAATTTTAGCTTTTGCCTGTCCCATACACTGGTGAGTGAGTGGTATACCCCCAATATGAAATACAACCATTCTACATGTGTAATTGATTCACAAGGTAATGAGGGTTTTTACATTGGTCTGAGGAGGCATTTCACATGCGTGTATAGATTACATTTTTCACGTCCTATAGGGTGACGTGCTAACTATATGTTACATTATTATGTACAGCAAAAAGAGCGAAATAGTGAGAAGGGAGAAGAAAAAAGTATCACATAACCATATCGTTCGTAATACTGGGTTGGTTTATAAATCAATTTCTCTCAGATAGACGTAAAACAAGTATTTTTAATGTGACATTAATGTGGTATTATTGCAAAGTCAATGATCAATACGTAGTTTAAATATAATTTCTTGTGTCATTCACTGTACAATGCGAAACATTTTAATTTTTAATCTTAATCATGTGAAAAATCGTGTGCTGCTGTGACTGATTGCTAATGTTGTGAGAAGAAAAATTATATTGTTTCATGGCTGATTAATTTTCCAAATCGAAGAATGGAGCGAGATTTAGAACCACTAGTGTGCTGTAATTGGAAATCGAATTTTCAAAATGATTATTCTTCGAATGGATCGATTTAAAACTCATCCATTAACAATTAGCATAGTTAGTTCTTTCAAGTGTTTGTGGCTAGCTCAGAATGTGAACAAATGTCTCACAAAACCTTTGAAATATCACCGTTATCGCTGTTTATATTACCATTCAAGTTTTTATTTATCAACTCAAGGTATGACAACTTGCTGGTACACTTCTGAATGAATCGAAGCACAGGTCATACGGTGTATGCCATGGGGGAATTCCTCTGCAGTATGTGAGAAGCGTAGAGTACAATCAAATAAGAAACCAGAGTATAAAAGAAGAAGTGAAGAACTATTTCATGTACTGTTGGTTCATACATTGTTGGAATATGAACCAACATTACTGCAGAAAATTCGTACGCTTTCTTGCTGAAAGTATATTTCTATTTCTTTGCTCAATCAAAATAGTTCATTCGATCCGTACTGCGACTTTTGGGATATGTAGCTGAGAAAAGTGTGCATTATTAAGATGTATCCATTATCTATCTATCTTTAGTGTTGGCATCGATTCGACATTAGGCTTGAATCTTTTACTTTATCGTAGAGAATGTCGAAAATTTAAATAAACGCACTTCGTCTCTGATGGGTGGAAAATGAATTTTCTAAATCATATTGAAGCGCAATCGTTGTAACTAATTGTCCTTATCATGCGATCCAGACCATCGCACAATGTTTCAGCTACAGTTTAAACGTTCCATTATAATTTCTACTCGACATACCTCTTGCGTGCAAGTTACTGCATGGGGAATGGAAGCTCTGGAATGAATGGATGAATGCTTAGTCAAGCATATATAAGCACGTTTCTCCGCATTGTAAAGAGAGGTTGCCAAGCTTTAAATCGCTGTTGTACGAGCGCTTAACAATGACATCCCATTGCCTCCGAACCACACTGAAATGATACCGAAATCACATAAAAAGACACACAATACAGATATTCCCTCCTTTGCTTCACCAGGAACTACTTGTGAGGATGTATGATACCTTATTCTTTGGAGACCCTGGTCTGGCAGTGCTCGGATGAGGCGACGAGCCACCTACCAATTTACACTGGTTGGGCTTTAGGACTGCAAACGGAATGAATAACGAACTGTAGCAGCTTTCATCAAGAAGGGCCACTCAGTAGTTGTTCGATATTCATCTGATGCTGACACAAAAACAATCCAATATGCGTCTACCCTATTGATTACTTTAACTCCGGCTTGCTAGATATATACAACAGATTTCATATATCGGTATGTATACATAAAGGTCTATGTGCACATGGAAGAGAATTGTAGATTGGGACGTAGGGCTGATTTCCTTTTTATGTCCACGCCCTATGGCAGAGTGTGATACACTAAAGCTATATCTTTGCCCTTTGGGACTCTTCATTGCTCGCCGGGACAGTTCACTGGTACTTGTAAAAAGTTCGGAAGCCCGGGAGTGTTTTGCTGATGTATTTCATGTACTGTACACTTTTCTGTATTAGAATGTTTAATTCCATCAAAGCAGGTAAGAGGGGGATATTGGATGTATTGTTCATTTCGAACCATTTCCTGAAAATCTTGAAAGATGTTAGCTATGTATGTGAAATCACACTAAGCAGATCTAAGCCTTTTAGCCTCACAACGTTGACTGTTCAGTAAGAAAAAAAAAAATTCTCAAACTTATTACAATTCTTTGCAAGAACGCTTCTAACTGTGGGTATAATGATTCAGAAAGAAGAGGAGAATCCCCCAAATCATATTTAGAATAGAAATGGGGAAAATGATTGCCTTTTTGGGGGGAATACCGCATCTGTATGACCCGAAACGACAAGGACCTAATATTGACCTTGATCATCTCAAACCTAGATGCATTGTACCTTCTAATCAATCAATCATTTCGACTGTAGTAGACTATCCTTCACCATGTGTACTGGAGTCGTTCCAGGTCTTACTCCAGACATTGCGATCTTCTATTAGAGATGTTAGTTCCGAGATGTTCTCAAGTTCTGTGTCCCCAGGGAGGGCCTGTATATGTACACATGTTTTGTGTCAAGTACCTGCTGATCCATGTGTTGTATCCCAAAGCACGAATGTATGCTGCCTCTTCTTGGGGACGCTGAAGATGGTCTGCTGCCCTCAGTCTCCGCCACTTTGAAATTACCATACTTGCCGGCTGTAATACTTTAACATTGTGTTTTTTGCCGTGCGGCGGCCGTACACCAATCGGCCGTTGTAATGTGAATGGGCCTAAAGCGGTGAATACACAGTCAAGATTTGGCGGCCGATTTGGGCTCCACGATCCGTCGTACGATTTGGAATTGTCCATTTGAGATCGTACATCAGATCGTAGGTCCAAAATCGTGCCAAATGCGCTACACATGCACGATTTCAGCGCCGATTTTGCGCCGATTCAGCGCCGATTTGGATGTACGATTCATCGTAGGGGAAAAAAAGGGTCTTCTGCGATTTCAAATCAAATCGCAGCTGCTTCTACGATTAATCGTTGATGTGTAGAGAGTGCTGCGATTTATCGTAGACCTTTATAATGGGGTCTACGATAAATCGTAGGTGCTTCTACGATTTTCGAATAAATCCGAAACTCGTAAGTCTATCTGCCATCTGGCAATATAAAAGAATTGAATTATTTATAATTTTATTTTGAAATGCTATAACTTCACTAATTCTTGGAGTATCAACACAATTTTTTCACTTTTATAATGCAGAGTTTCCCTACTACGACATTAGGTCTCCTTCTTCTCATATTTTATTTTATTTTATTTGACAATTAAAAAGAGAAAAAAAACACCAGAAAATCGGTGATGTGTCACAGGAAAATGAGTAACGTTATATTTTATTTTATTTTTACAGTTTTTTACTTTCTTGTTTGCTTCTAGGGTCGTTTTTTAAAACTATTTTCTCAGATCTATATTCCAGAATCGCAGATCGAATCTAGACTGCCAACCCATCCACGATTTCACTTTTTACCCACGATTTCACTTTTTTCTCCATATCGTGCATGTGTAGGTCCAAAAATAGTCCCGATTTCAGGCAAATAAGCACCCACGATTAATCGTAGACCCTGAAATCGTGCCTGATTCCCAAATCGTGACTGTGTATTCACCGCTTTTAAGCAGTCTTTTAGCATATCTCCTTGACGATAGGTCACGCAAGCTTCCCAGCTGATGTTTATTGTCTTAAACCTCCTTATAATCCTCTTATGATCCTCATTCTTCTGTTTTATTTATTCTCTTGTATTTTTATCACTTTTACCATTTTCTCATTCAATCGTCCCCATTCTGCTTTATAAGCGTCGAGGCCATTTGTCATGATTGTTCTAAATAAACATAGGAGAGAAGTGAGAAGGAGGGAAGGAGAACAACTTTATTGCTCTTGGAATTACGATGAGAGTAGTGAATTTCAGGAAGCTCCATAAAAGTGGACGAATGTGCCTATGATGGGTACCTATGTAATCCAGTTTCTTAAGGAGAGATCAAACAGATCAATTATAAGGGGCACTCAATGCCATGAGATTATGGGAGACTACAGCATTAAGGTCAAGTGGTCTTCTTGTAGAGATCTTCGAAAGGCCAATCAAAACCTTCTACCGTTACAAATTTCAGGAAGGTGGAATTTTAATAGTATAGTTCATAGTTAAAGTTAACTCCCCATTCAAATGACCTCTATGTATAAATATAGCCTTCATGATATTCTCTGGCAACCCTATTTCCCGGAAAAAACCTTCATCATCATATTTTCCTAAGTGAAGAAAAAGTTTGGCTAGTGTCTAAAATGCACCACTTTGGCCCTTTTGAATATCTTATTGGTCAAGACGTTCGCTGGCTTCCTAGACTCCACGGAGCTTCTCCCCCTATAGAGCAGCGTTAAAATCTACTATGCTTTGCAGGCAGTTAAATATGTTCCATCCATATTGAAACTATCAGTTAAGAGGGCCTCCTAGATGATAATATTATTCCTCATTTATATATTGATTTTAAGCGTCTGGTACTTTGCCATGGGCAACCACTTAATGACAATCATGGCTTGCTACCGGTTTAATTATTTGTTCAGGAACGCAGCTTTTTTACTGGCAAGTGGTGCTAGTAGGCTGTAGAAGAAGAGCAAGGTGATTGGCGGACGTGCGTTGTAAGTTACAGATGATTCGCTGTGTCTATGGTAAAGAACTCCATAAAGAACTTAGACCACCAATCCAGGCCATGGGATCCGAAACAATGTATCTACTTCTCCCACGCTGAGCAGAGTATATCAAGACAATGACAAAGATTGGTATGTGTATAAACACACAGATATTTCCATAACGCCTTATAGATAGAAAAGAAATCACCGCCTGTAATTTCAGTTGGAGCTAGTCGAATATATATAATATATGTATAGGAGCTTATATCACAATCAATACATAATATATTACTATATTCTACAAACTTACTTTTTTAAAGCGCCGTAATTAGACTCTGTCATAAGTATTTCAAAATAAGAAGCATGGAAAAGAGAACATGTATACATGTTCTCTTTTCCATGCTTTTATTTTGAAACACTTTGCTATAGCAAAGTGTTATATTTATTTATATACATGCACAATGTTAAGGAATGGACTGCGTGAACAATTCATGACAAAATATGGGAAACTGAAACAAGATCTAAAACACAATGGGCCCGTTGTATAAGAAACTCATCGTATCCCAGTTGTAAGTGCTTCGCAAGCGCTCGCATATATGGGAGAAATGATTGGCATACAAACTGCGAGAGACATACGGTACAACACTTGTATAAGCTTCATCGCAAGAGATGCATATCTTCATCGCATTATTTCACAACTTTCTCGCATCTAGCTGAAGATACTACCGGTGACACCTGTTTTTATATTCCCACATCACATAATTGTAACTAAGTGAAAAGAGTGTCAAGTTCAGCGGAAGTTATCCACTGACTGAGACCACTGCAAACTGTATAGCAGACAGCGGACAGCGGAGTTTATGTTAATGTTATGTTAATGTTTATGTTTATGTTATGATGAAGCACATGTTGATGGACTGAACGATGATAGACTATTCAGAAAGTCCCATATGTATTAAATGTAGCTTTAGTGGAACTTGACAGTAGAGATAGATCTGTTTATGTGTGAGTTTATGTACGATAGGCCCGTAGGCTGGGCAAGGAGGGGGAGTGGGACTAGTCAGAACCCTTTGTATGTGTGCATATTTGTATGGGCATAAGAAAATGTACAATTAGCAGCTCTACTCAGTTTAGTCTCTCTCTTGCTCCCTGCCTCCTGCCCCCACTATGTTTCTCTGTTCCTCTCTCATTCCCCCACTCTCTCCCCTCCCCCTACCCCCATCTCTCACCTTCCCTCCCTCTCTCCCACTCTCTTTCTCTCCAGCCTCTGTCTCTCATGACATGTGTCTCTGTCTCTCTCCCTTGCTCCTCCCCCTTCACAACCCCCACCACCTATCTTGATTGCTATTTAATGGGATATAATAGATGTATTACATACATTTTGGAGTTTATAATAGGGTTGCTGCATTGAAGTGTAAAGAATAATTGGAGGTGATAGTAGGAGGAGGAGGTACTGGAGGGGATGAGGTCATGTACAGGAGAAAGTATAGGAAGGGGTACAAAAGGGTGTACAGCCGGAGGTACAGAAGGATTTGAGGTACAGAAGGAGTTACAGCTGGGGGTACAGGAGGAGGCACTGGAGAAAATAGGAGCTTTTACAGTCGGTGGTACTGGAGGATAGTGGGTACAGGAGGAGGTACAGGAAGAGGTAGCTAGAAGTACTGCACGAGTGTTTAAGTGGTAACTGGAGAAGGTTCTGCAGGAGGTACTAGAGGAGGTACTGCATGGGGGAGCTTGGAGGTACTGGAAGAGTCGTAGGACGATGTACTAGGTGAGGTATTGGGTGAGGTACTTGAAGAATGCTGAAGGGGGTACAGAAGGAGGTACTGGAGGTGGTACAAGAGGAAGTACTAGAAAATGCATTGGATAGGGCACAGGAGGAGGTACTAGAGGGGGTACAGGAAGACGCACTAGAGAAGGTTCTGGAGGTGGTACTGGAGCAGCACTGGCGGGGGTACTGGAGGAGGTACTGTAAGGGGTACTGGAGGATGCAGTGGAGGAGGTAATGGAAGAGATACTGGAGGAGGTACTGGAGGGGGCACTGGAGGAGGTACTGTAAGGGGTACTGGAGGAAAAGTTGAAGGGTATTGGAAGAGATACTGGAGGAGGTACTGGAGGAGGTAGTGGAGGAGGTAGTGGAGGAGGTACTGTAAGGGATACTGGAGGAGGCACTGAAGGGGGTACTGGAGGAGGTACTGGAAGAGAGTCTGGAGAAGGTACTGGAGGGGGCACTGGAGGAGGTACTGGAGGAGGTACTGGAAGGTACTGGAAGGGTACTGGAGGAAACGTTGAAGGGGTATTGGAAGAGATACTGGAGGAGGTGCTGTAGGAGGTACTGGAGGGGGTACTGTAAGGGGTACTGGAGGAAGCATTGGAGGGGGTACTGGAGGAGGTACTGGAGGAGTTATTGGAGGGGGTACTGGAGGAGGCACTGGAGGAGATACTGGAGGAGGAGGTATTGGAGGAGGCACTGGAGGAGGTACAGTATCCTATACCTCCTCCTGTACCCCCTCCAGGACCTCCTCCAGTACCTTGATCCTCCTGTAACCCCTCCTGTACCTCCTCTTCAAGTACCTCCTGCCCTAGTACCTGCTCCAGTATCTTCTTCTCCCATACCCAGTATACCCAGTGGCTCCAGTGCCTCCCATACCTTATCCATTATCTACCTCAATACCCACTCCAGTACTCCCATATCTACCTCCTCCAGTACCTCTGCTAGAACCTCTATTCTATTCAACACCCCCTATGCAATAGTACTAATTATTTACTTTGATATATTCAATCTAGGAGGTAAAAGATTAGGGTGGAGGGTACTTTTAAATATTTCATTTAGTAATGAGACAATTATTTTTTTCAACCATTATATGTGAGGGAGAATTTCATCCCTAGATTATATTGTAATTGGGACAAACTTATAATTACAGTACAGTATAGGACTTCAGGACCTCCCCCCACTCATAAATACAAACATTTGCTATGTATCACTAATTAATTACCCAGATATACCTCCCTATTACCTTTTTCTTACTCCAAATTTATACAATGAATTGTCTCTAATTTTTACAGGGACAGTTTCCATGGTATTTTTATCTCCTCCAGTACCTAATCATGTATCTCCTCCAGTGTCTTACCTGGCTCTGGTCATGTCCCTCTTACATTATGTCTTTCTTTGCCCTCCTCCTCCAATAATTTTCGGCCATAAATACACTTCATTTCTACTTAGCAGGAGATGTGAATAGAAATGAAGCCCTTCAGGGTGATCGCTGGTTTTAGCCGATATATATATACGAAAAAGATACAAAGCTGATTTTTTAATGCAAGCCAAAACACACTTACGATGAAGATAGTACCATATAGCAGCGAAGGATATATATATGATTTCTTGAGCTTATACAAGCAGATTGGACTTACGACCTACGAAGCATAAATTTGCGAACGGCCATCGCTATTTATACAACGGGCCCAATAACTGACAAATGCAGGCATCACCACAAACAAACATACATTTTGTTTAGACATGAAACAAAAAGCTGAGTGTTATCAACAAGTGGAATATTAGTATTTCTGTTCTGTTTGAATATTAGCTTTTTTGTTCTGTCTTTGTTTTCAGTTTGACCCAAAATATGTATAACAAACAATTCTGAATGAGACCTATTTGGAAATACACCATTTTTCACCCCCCTGGACGCCAAATAAATAGAATTGTCCAAGAAACCTACATGTAATACCATGTAACAGGACACTGGCAGATGTAATATTTATTTAGATATAATACCGATGGTCCCTTTCCACGGCTCCACTTGACTTTATGATGTATGAAATGTATTTTGTTAATATCCGGAGATTCATGGTATAACAAACAATTTTGAATGAGACCTATTTGGAAATGCACCATTTTTCAA
Organism: Sthenelais limicola; assembly: GCA_942159475.1. Lineage (NCBI taxonomy): Eukaryota > Metazoa > Annelida > Polychaeta > Phyllodocida > Sigalionidae > Sthenelais > Sthenelais limicola. Next base: position 48,457,597 of record OW804096.1, on the reverse strand, counting down.
CCCCCTGGACGCCAAATAAATAGAATTGTCCCAGAAACCTACAAGTAATACCACTTGACTTTATGATGTATGAAATCATGAATCTCCGGATATTAACTGAGCTATAGGAAAACGGACAAAATGAAGCCCAAAGTAAATATACCGTGCGTATGCCATATGATTTATTCTAAGTCTTGCCAATTTTATCAAATGTGTCTATACATATTTCTATTTCTTTATGCATAATGTGTTGAATAAGCATATATTTACTGGTTTCGGGATACCAGATGTTGGATTAAGTTATATTTAGGCATTACTCATGGATTCAAAAATGAACGAATTTTTTGTAAATCATTCCATTTTGAGGCTACATTACATTTTCCCCGTTGCATAACAATCTGCGAGTGCAATATTAATACTGAAAAAGCTACTCGCAGATTGTTATGCAACGGGGGCAACGTTGTGTTTAACTTTAACATATAAATGACCAATAATTATACTGGTCGCTTTTTTGTAGTTCAGAGTGTCTACCATCTACTCTAAAAGTTGAGAAGTGATGTCAAGAGCTTTTTCACATTTAGTAAACTCTTTGCCTAAAGCATATAGCAAGAGCAAGAGAGAAAACAAGTAGTGTACAATTTGATTAAGTTCGGGAACTAGTTAGTAACAATATATAATTCTATTGATTACGATTTTAGCATCAGCTCTGTGTGATATAATTGTCTGTTAAGTACACAGACTAGATATTTATTTTCAATACGAATTTCTCTTTCATCCTATGCATATGCATGGTATGCATATTCATGCATATGCATGGATGGGATAGGTATTTTGGATGGAAACGTATGTGAAGCTTATAAGAGTGATATTTGAAGTTGGCAGGCCCGTTTCATTCGGTGAGATCAATTAACTTCCATGTGCTAGATCTCTGCATATTTATTTTGAAAGTACAGGAAACGAAGTTACTTGATATATAGCACAAGTTTATAGATATCATATGATTATCTTGTATCATCCTAATTAATAAAATTGATAGAGCGACGGTAATATTGAAATCTGAGAATTGATTTTTAGATTTTAGAATTTTTCATTCAGGTATTAACATGACATCACATAATGACATTATTTTCAGTCAACGCTGATCGAACAAAACAATTCGAATTTGATTACAATTATAGCAAGTGTATAATAATTATAGTATATGTACTACCATTAATAGAAAATTAATCACACATGGTATATATATAGGATTATGCCGTAAATATACATACGAATAAAAAGTCACCTCATGTCACATCATGATATGATAATGCTCTGAATGTATATAGCTATAAAAGATAATATGTCAGATTTGTTTCGGGGCGCATCAAGAAATGACTGAAATAAACCAATAAATATTTATCGATTTGAATGGAGCGCTTGCATCTACTTTTACCCTGTTTCAGTGGTACAATAATAAACTTATGCTATACATGTATATCAAGAAACTTCGTGTCTTCTACACTCCAAAGTATCAGAAAATCTCCTATGAGGCATAAGAACACATAAGATTTTATGGATAGAGAAGCGACAGAAATTGCAGCCTATGGTCAAAAGGTGCTAGAGGAGAGGTCAGGTGTTAAAATGCTAGGAAGCAGAAATTCGACAGAATGGTGGGAGCTGTCGCCTGGGGGCCCCCTCCCCCATCCTCCGCCTCCTTGAAACCTTAACTTAGGTAAAGGAGTTCCATGTGATGTCCTTCCTTCCCATTGAGGCGAAATTTGGTCTGCAACTTTACAATATTGTTAAATGGGTCTATCTAGCCCCTGCTACGTCTTTACAGAGCGCAAATTGTTGCCCGGACACATCCCTTAACTCGTTTACTTATCGATCATAGTGCTCACAGGCGTCTGCCAAATTTCTTGTCCCCAGTAATTTGATGCATCAATGAGCCATGCACTTTGCTGGCTCAAAATAACTGGGGGGAGGAAGCTGGGAACGGAGAATGAATCTCGATGTGAGCCCCGCTTGCGAGGAGTTCTTTCCTGATACATATGAAATAAATGCGCCATGTGACTGCTGGATCCCCTCCCTCGGCGCCAACTAAGCCGACTTGTGATTGGTTGACACATCGCTAGTGTGACCGTTTGGGCGAGGCTTGCTGAACGTCTTGGCTATGCGGCAAGCTTGCGAGCGAGTGATGTATGGTGAAAGATTGGCAGAAGCCTGGGCGATGCCGCGAGACCTGCGACCATCGCTGAGCGAATAACCTACTGTGGGACCATGATATAGAAGCCACACTCACTGGGTCCCAGCACCAGGAGTACTCGGCGAGGAGTGTTCGCTCTTTGGATGTCACTATAGTAGGTAGTCGCAGCAGTTTGGGACGAATCTCTGTATAGCGCACCATCACTTTCCTACAGTCTCCCGCTTACGCCAAACCTTTGACTTTGCCCCCATTCTTTCAACAATTCCAGAATCACATAGGAAAGTAGAGAGACACCTGCAGGGGAGAGAAGAAGAACCAGCCTGGGATATTTCAGTTCTCCAGTTCTCTAGCCGTCCCTGTATAGACATTCCAATACCCCAAGTTAACGCAGGAATCTGGATCCTGCATCTAGGGCAAAGACCAGATTTGGAAGCAAAGGGCATGCGGGTTTAGTGCTTTAGAGCGGCAACTGCTCGTTCCACATTACATTCCTGATCCTTGGATAAAGGACGTCGATACGGAGGTGATTGCAAGGCAAACGGGCGCAGCACGGATGTGGTCCAAGGGCTTGAGTTACCATATGAGGAGAGGAAAGGAGAGGCAGAGGCATTGGTTATAATTGATACACTTTCTTGCCCACTTGATATGATGCGCAGCCCCCTTTAGAACATTTAAGGTCAGACACGCCAGGGTGTTGATGCACAAGGATAAGGAGCATAGTACGCTGCAATTCACAGAAGAAAGATAAAGCCGAGGAGAATCACCCTGAGAGCATAGGAGCCCTTCTTTCCTACTACAACGATTACTTTTCAGAGGGGGACAGCAGCCGCGATAACTGCTGCGTACTACTACAACTACATAACACGGGCCTGGCACAACTAACCAACCAGAGGATTCTGTACAGCTTTGGAGCATCACTTGCCATACTGTATTGTACACGAAAGCTCTATTGTTGCAGTGAGAAAAAACTATCAAGACATTAGACAGAGACCTGGAAATTCGTGTGTGCGTCGGCTCGTCGTCCTGGCAACGATATGCAATTGGTGCGAGTGTTCCTTGGGACTAGGAGGATAACTTAGTTGGCTAGTGCTGCATGGCTTTAGCGTGGAAACACGCCCAGGACACACTGTGAGCAGCGCATAAAAGTCGCCCATACGTACACATACAAGTAGGGGGTGGCCATACGTCATTGCAGGAGCCTTTGAGGCCATATAGCGTACGAAGAGGAGGTTGGGAGGAAGAGGACTCAGGAGCATCTGATACGGTTTCCCCCAGAACGCTGCCCTAGCTGCATTCGCACGCGTTTCCTCCTTCATCTTTTTTCTTATCATCTCCTTCATCTTCCCCCTCCTGGCTAAAGTGCTCCTTGCCTCTTCAAGGAACAATATTCAGCGTATTATCGCGACACTGGAGAAGAAGAAGAAGTGAGTCAGTGACCTGATAAATCATTACCTCTTTAAAAACCAGCAATCACTTGAATTGATAGAATCAAGCCACTGTGAGTTAAAAAGAACGCGCAGAGGGTACCCAAAAAACCTCCCCAGTAAGCAAGCAGGAAACTGAAAAACGCCTGGTGCAAGTATTTGCACCATCTTCTCAAATAGCACACGTTCCAATTGTACAACCATGAAAGTCGCTATGGATAACCTACAGGCTGTAATCTGCCTCTTGTTGGTTCGGATCCTATTCTGCGTACCTCAGAGCTTAGCAAGCTTCGCCAAGGAAAAGGTTTGTGATCATAACAGTGAATCCCTATCTACGTCTGGAGAAAAAACCCAAACAGGCCCAAGTCCATTCGCCATTGTCACCCAACAACACAAATACATCCCAGGACAGGTTGCAAAAGGTAAGGCTGCTTGTTATGTGTATATATATTGTCATCACCCTACTTTATTATATTTATAAATGTTTCAGGGCAAGACGAAAACCATCCATACGGATGAGATTCCCGCAGATGTATTACCTGAATCAAGAATTGTGAACAAGTAAAGCAATATGTATTTCCAACTTGTAAAGTTCATTCTTAAGTACAGCGCTCGTACTGATATATATATACCACATGTAATTAGACAGGTAGACAAATAAATGAGTAAGCCTCATTCGATTGAAAACGAGCTACGTGTTGCAATCACTGATTGTATGTAATGATGGTCTCTCGAGGCGATGATACGATTCTCTAATCATGCTAGATGGCAGAAACTCTTAAAGGTTCTCGTGATGAAAGAGATGAAAAATATATTCCTCCATTAAAATGGCACCACCAGAGCTTTCGTAATCCTCCCTCGCACGTATGACATCTCCAAACCGCATTGTGTTGCAGTGATTAATTAGAAGTAGGTCTACGTACATTCTTCTTCCGACTGCAAATGGTACAAATTCACACATTCTATACCAATCAACGTCCTAATTAGTGTAAAAAGTATTTTATCACGTGAGACAAGACTGATCCTGATCGTTGACAGGCATCAAATATAAGGAGGGAGATTTGATCTAGAACCATCGTTTCCTTATGTCGCTATATGTGATTAACCTTTCAACAGTCCACTCTAATTAGTGAAATAAGTTATTTGTATACCAACAATGGACACTGATTTCGTTTTGAGGAGTGTCCCGAGGTGGCAAGATGAATAAGGCTCATCCATTTGATAAGGATACATTCCCTTCGAGAATGCGCTTGTCTAAAATTCCCACGGGTTTCTATTCTTAGAAACAAGCGGTTGATCGTCCCGAGCAATCGATTTCTATATATATAGCATTTCCTCTCCTGGGGCTCGATATTGGAACTGTGGAGACAGCCGTTTCATATTGAATAGCTTCTCTCGTGAAGACCTTTTTTATCAGTGCCGCCCAATATTTGCCATCAAAGCTTTCTAATTATTCCAACCGCTTGTCAGATCCTTAAACATCTTATTGTTTACATTCAATACCAAACCTATAGGACTTGTCTCCTGGAACCTATTTATGTATGAAGCATTGAAGGGTGTCTGGTATAGCCTTGTAAACTGCTGACGATCGCATATTTTGCATGTGCCGTCACAAGTATATAAAACAAAATCTCATTTATCTTGTCTGCCTTCTGGATTCCTCATTTCTCTCTCAGACAAAACATAGTGTGAAATCCACCGTTTGGCGACGGAACTTATCTGGGAACCAACAGGTGAACTTGTTTTCATTTGGGTCAGTCATGGAAGGAAGATTCGCGTTGGCTATGCTTGCCTGGTAAAATGTTTGATGTTTTAGCCTCGGAAAACCTAAGGTATGGCTCTTCAGCTGCTCTGTTATTTCGAATATTTGCTTTAAAAAAAATATAAAAAAGGAACTGGATTGAAGTGAGAGCCAACTATATTTTAAAGATCTCTTCAGCTGCTCTGGTATTTCGAATATGCTTTCACAAAATTATAGAAAATAAACTGGATTGAAGTAAGAGCCAACTACATGTTTTAATGATAGTATTTTTTAATTAAAGGTAGGCATTTATTCATGACCTTTCTTATACAACTAATTTATTGTGGGCTGTACTCGATTGTCCATATCAAAATCATCACAGAAATGGAAAGTTTGGGGATGTGGGGTGGCCGAGTGGCATAAGTAACATGTTGTGGGTTCGAACCCGGGTGCGGATACAATTTCACCTCGTCCCCCCGCCCCCCCCCCCCCCCAGACACTAGAGGAAGACCACCATTGCAGTGATCTAGTCCCGGTAAAAAATGTTAAAAAACGTAGTTGGAATAGAAGTGACATAGACATATCCAATAGACATTGAAACTAATAACCTGAATAAAGATATGTTCACAAAATATTGGCGGGTTACTTTTTAAATAGACCAATAGCTTTCCCTTTGTACCAAAAAAATGATTGGATTAGAAATGATGAATGTAATCATTTTTTGATGATTAATTTGAGATGGAGGGAATTAATCAATGATTATTGATAATACTGGGTGATCAATTAATAGATGAATTTTTAACAGTTATGCATCCTCTAAACGAGAAAATAATGATGAGCCATGGACCTAACTGCTTGACATCTGAATAATTGCCAAGAATTCATTAAATTCTGAAACTGAGTAAACACAGCAAAAGCCACACCGTAGATATTACACTTCATCCAGCTTATAATTGCTAACACTAAGGTAACGGGAGAATCCCAGTGCCCTTGTTAATCATTCTCCTGCCTTTATCTAGAAGGTGTTGCCTCATGGACTTGTCTAGGATGCAGGAAGTGTAGCTTGCCTGCACCACATTGTACATGGAAAATACCCATGGAAAAAGGATTGAACCATGATTGTATGGAATTGTTGCTGGCACTTGAACATGCACAAGACAGCAATTCGTTGATCTATATATTGTTGTCACATTATTTGCACATGAAGACCTGGCAATACATTATAGAGCCGAGAAAGATTCCTGATGCCTTGGCCTTGATGGGCTTTTTTCTAAAGTTTTAAGAGAGTTGGCACAGTGTGTTCTGTCATGGAGCGATTATCTGTCAATGGGTGTGGGCATTGCAAAGGGAACATGGGAAAAAGCCCTATGCGTTCGGGTGTTCAGAAATGTCACATGTCTCGTTAGGCAGTCGAGGTGATTCTCGAATCGATGAACTGCACTGTGGGTTTTGGACACCGATCTCCTTTGTCATCTGCCTTTTTAAAATGCCCAAAGGAATTATTTCAATTCTCTTTATCAGACTTAAAAGGAGTTGCCCCACTAATTGAATCCGATGGCGCAGCAAATTTTATACATGAACTGGCTATCCGGGAACCAGGACCAAGAATAACTAGTCACGAATCAATGGTTTCATCCTCAGTGTAATAATACTTAACCTGAATCGTCATTCGCGTTACAGCATTTAACATCCATGCAGCCATATGGCAGCTGCAATTTACCTAGCAAATGAAGCTGCGTTCAGAAGCGTACAAGTATAATGGTCGGTAATTGAGTCTTTGCATTTCCCTAAGGATGCACAACCTCCTATTCCTTCACCACCGCTCCCTTGTCTCCCTCTCCCTATTTACAACCTTATCCGATACAAGAAGCCAAATGCCTGTATGCACAGGGATGTATCAACTTACCCGGTGTGTACATGGATGTACTTAGGTAATCATAAGTCCTCCTGTATGCTTTGTTTGGACAGACGAGAACGGAGGTTGATGCACATCACTCCATTAACCGTCCGCCCTCCATCTTCCCGTCATGCAAAACACTATTATACGACTCTTCTTACAAACAACAGAAATATGATTATGTTTATAACGTGCATGTCCTCTAAAAGGTTAAAAGCAAAAACCGATTTATTAAATGGGGGCTCAGGTAAGCGAACACATTAATGATATTTGTGTAGAATCTTGCCACTTAGATTTATTAGATTTGATTTATGCCTGATCACAGTATTAACTGCTACTGAACTCATCGACAGTTTCTTAGTACGAGTAGGTTTAGATGGTGATGAAACTGATTCCATGCCTCCGCACAAGGTGTCATTTTGGTCACGATCTGTGATTGAATGCCTTCTATTGCAAACCTTGAATGGGATTGGAAATTAAGAATTCCATTCCATTAAAATATTGGCCATGGCACTTTAATGATATTGAATTTCTTCAGAGGACCAGATTTAATAGAAAATGGACTGTTATATTTTATGATCAAATAAGCCTTTCATTCCGGTATTTATATGGAGCAATAAAGTAACAAAACCAAGAGCTATGGAGAATGCTTCCCACGTGGAAGTTGAAATGAATCCCTTAATGCGCTATCGTAAAAAGGGAGTAGAAGCCAACAGATTCCTGGATCTAATAAAGCAGTGTTGATGCCGCCCTATAGAAAAGTGAGTCCCTCTACAAGAAATCTCTCGCAATCGTGTTTAAAATCTCATATATCTCATTCAGTGAGATTTCCATTCGTTTCCTGACAATTGATAACTTAGTGACGACGGTAGCTTTTCTCAGGGTTTAGAGTACATTCTCGGTTGTGAAAATGGCTGAAACATAATGAGTACCACTTGTTGTTTGGGAAGGCAGCTCGCTCTATATGTACCCGTTTATTTCTCCAAGTGTACCACAATGAAGAATACATTTTGAACTATGACTGTGTAGTCATTATTTTCTGAGTTATGGTTAACAAAGTAACCTGAGTTCCGGCACATACTATACAGTACGAAGATGTTTGGTAGTTGCTCCTTAAGTGCATACATTAAAAACCTGTATCGAGTTATGAGGTAAGATATAAAAGCTACATTGAAAAGGTAAAGGGTATATATATCAAAATACCAAAGTGTACATGTAAAACAAAAATACGATTTGTGGATATAAAACTACTGGCTACACTAAAAGGCAAGTTTGAGTTGGATATCAGACCATTTGTGCTGACGTCATTTTGCATAACGGATCATGGGATCTGAAGTCGCATTGCAGTAGAAAAAGCTTGTCAAGCATGATTTGGCAGACTTGTTAGGACCACAACCAATCCCATATGTAAATAGATTCGTCCATTCGGTCTTTGAAGGGCACGTGAGTTTTTAAAAAATTATCAATGTTAAAGTGCAGCACATCAATGTTTTCAGATAGTGTTGAGGGAAACACTCTAAAGTCATCATACCCTCAGAAGTTAACAAAGAAATGATGAAAAGTGAGTAGATATTGATTTCTTAATCACTATTTGAACTGTCTGAAGGCACACCTGCAGGTTGCTATGCCCTGTTTAGGAGAAGCTGAGAGTAGGAAAGCCTGTCCCCCGGTCTATTTTTAGATTGCCATACTCCTTCCTGCTTTGGACAAGTGTACCTCAAACTATCGACTATACCAAGTCCACCTCACCGTGCACATTGAGACAACTACAGTGTCGGTTCAGAATTTGAAAAGTGACAATTGACATCCATGCACCCAACATACCCTGCTACTCAATTGACTGGTATTACCATTCATGTTACAGTAGCCATTACGAGGATACATGGTCTCTGAATTGCTTGGTGATTGGCAATTCAACGCCGAAGTAATAGGAAAAACATAACCAACATACATTTCGCAGTCAATCAGCAATCGGAAGTGATTTACCAGGAACATACGTCATGTCACCTCATTATCATATAATATACCAGCAAAGTACCCGTCCTCCGGACGGTCACACTCTCCCCCCCCCCCCCACACCTCTCTCGTTTCCCTCCCCCTTTTCTCTGTCTTTCATACCTATTTTTCTCTCCCAACCCCATCTCCGATTCCAACCCCGTCTCCCTCCCCTCTTCCTCATGCTCCCCTCCCCTCTCTCCCTTCCCCTACATCATCTCTCTCACCTCTTTCCCCTGTTCTTTCCCTCCCCCTGGATCCCCCTCTCCTATTCCCCCACCCTCCCTTTCTTTACTCTCCCCCCCTACACCCTCTCCATCCCATCCCTCTCTCCAACACTCCCACCCTCTCCCTTTCCTCTTCTTCACTCTCCCACTCCTCTGCATGTAGTTAGGTCCCCCTGAAAGGTTGTGGGAGATGATGTAGTGTCTCACAGGAGCTTTCCCAGGCTATAAATAGAGTGTAGAGATCCCACAGAACTGAATAGATTTTAGTTGTTTTGTTTTTTTATTTGCAATATGCTCCCATAGTCATTGAGTTACAATGATATTTTAAGTTACAATGATATTTTAATTTTAAATAAATAGAGAGAAAAAAGGATTATCATACAGAATTACAATAAATTTCATTATCAGACCTTCAAAGTGATATTTAATTTATTTCCCATAAGCATTAGATATGACCTTCTCTCCCAATATGTTCTTTTAGAATTGTTGGTGTAAGATTATCAATGAAACAAAGGGGGGTAATTTGAACCTAGAGGGGGTCATTTAAACCTAAGGTCTAAATTACCAGGGGGTATATCAGATGAGGGGGGTAATTTAGAACTGTTACACCGGTATAGGCTAGGGGTGTCAGTTGTTCAGAGGCAGGACAGGGTGTAGGGAATCCCACGTTGCCACAGACGGTGGGAGAGGCATGACGTCATTCTCTTTTATTTTCCAACAGGGGCTTTCCCGTGCTAAAAATAGTTGTATGAAAAAAAATATAAAAAGGGCTTCAAAATGACATTTCCACCCCAAAAACCTTCACAAACCACATACGACGACATCCAGAGAGGGGGGACAGACCTCTACAGATGAGTAAAGTGGTTTGCAAAACAACAAATTCCGAGAACATTCTGGACAAAGAAAACCTTCTTTCTACCATTTCTTTTCTACCTCCTTTCCTAGAAATCGCTCTAGCCGTATATTATATGGATGACACCGATTGCAGAGGGGAAGTCCCACCAACCATACAGGTTTATATGTGCGTGTCCACTGCTGAATTTTGGTGGACGCCAAAAATAAAATATCTGAACATATATTGCTATTCCTATGTTTTCACAAGCCTGTGATCCTCTTAGACCCGAATGGGCTTGTTTTGGTGAGTCATTAGCCGATGTTTGAGCAAGAAAACGCTGGAAGTATGACCAGTTTGCCCCGATAGAGCTGAGAATCTTAACTTTTAAATTAGAAAATTATTTAATTCACTTGGAGAAAAGTCTATACATATCCAAATAAATCCTTTAATACACTAAACCAAAGTCTCTTGTACCAGCCAAATGAAGTAAAATTGGCGAGGCATCAATAAAAACCTGCCTGGCAGCCATACATACGTAATGGAAGTTGCCAGGCGCAAACCCACATTTGCTTGTGCAAGTTAATGTTTCCTCCTGTCCCTCCACAAACCAATTAGGTCACGCATAAGTATATAAAACACGCATCTTCATTCTGGATCGCAGAGAAACGAATAGGAAACGACATTCAGCTGCTGCCCGTCATCACACAAAACAGGAGGGATGATCGGAATGAGGTAAACCTTGAAAAGCCCTCATGAATGTACAGTTTTGATCCATTGTACTGCATCAATTTGTGATAATGTTCTATTTAGGATATGGACGTTATGAATCACAAACGTGAATTTTTTTCTCTGTAATGATTATTAAATACGTTTCTTACATCAGAGAGTGGGATTCATTGATTGCTTTCAAAGGGATATTATTGAACTATAAGACGCGTGAGTTCAGTTGCAATAAATTTGATAAAGTTGTCATGACATTACGTCCAAATTTATACCACTTGGTCTCGCTTTATCGAGTAATTCCGTATGCATCTTTATTCCTACATGATACCTATCAAAACGAGACGACTCCTAAATTGGCTAAGCATAAGGCAACGATCAAATAACCATCGGTATGCATATCTTAAGCCATCGACCAAGAAAATCATCAATTACCGATCATTATCACGTACTATCATCATTTGACACAATCCGCTATCATCCATGGGAAAAATCCAATATCATCAGTGTGTGAAGAAGTCTCATATCATCCGCCAATATCATCTACCGATATTATCTACATAATTATCCGTCCGACTGTCTCCGCAAGACGGCCTGCTTGCCGCAGCCTATAGAGTTGTCTAGAATCTGAGTTATGCTCTTTTTCCCCAGCATATGGGAGGTTTGAAACATTCTCAGAATTTTATGTCACCTTCGATATTTGGCTTCTCCGAGCAGCCCTGGTTGGTAGGATGGCATGTATCCATAAACTGCGAGGTATTGTCAATTGGATCCACTCGGTGTTACATTGACAACACATTGCATGCTGCCAATTTTGATCCCTTTGATGTTTTTCTTACAGAATGACAGGGCTTTGGTTGCGGGATCCATCTCAAATAGCGAGGTATTCTGGCGAATATCAATGGGAGATGATGCTGTATGTACTCAAATCGTAGTCACCATAGCCGAGAAGCGTTGTTCCTGAACATTCTAGAATTTAATACCAAATGTCATTAGTCTCGATTAGTATTTGTCTCCCATGTAATGCACTATCATTCTAACTAACAGAGATTCCCTGATGAAACCGGATCTAGTGTTTACAATCACAATCCCATTAGGAGCATTTACTGGGATATTTTTTCTTCTTAATATTGAGCTCCCCCATGGACCTGAGCGAAGCTAGAACAACTGTGATTAGCTATACACGGAGATAACTCTGATCTCCATGATGCCGGAGATGCTGGTACTATTAAAATGAATGCCTCTCAACAGGCTTCGGCAATGCAGGAACTGATGGATGGCAGTGCATTTAAACCAGGACTTGGATTCGATGTGGATTCTCTCTCCCTCTCTCTCCCTCGCTCTGTATAAATATGTAAGCAAGAAATGTCCAACAGCAGCGCTTGTTCATATAGGCATGGGAAGGGAAGTTTAATTATACTAGAAGATACCAAACAAAGTTACCTTACTCAGCAAGGCAACATCCGAGCATGTGCATACTATATATAAAAGATAATCGATTATCTGCCCCTTGGTTATAGTTGAAAGTAATTCCTCATCTAGACGTTTGGTATAGATCATAAGTTATCAAGTTATCAATTATTCATTCAGAATTAGGAATGAGCTGTACAGGTTAGGAGGTCTCGCAAGACCATCATCCAAACATTTATAAATAAATGTGTGCCTGGAAATTGATTCGCAGGAGAGGAAATAAGATATCGGTGCATCAGAGAAGTAGGCATTTCATCGCAAACAGTAGGCAAGGCATTCCATCTCAAATAAATAACTTACTCCTCCCACATTTGCTACATTGACTAAATATAGATAAATATGATATAATGTATGAAATGGGTACCATATGCAGGGAATCCCCCAGCGTTTAACGGTCAGATGATAGTTTAAGTGGTGGAATTATTTGCCACAGAGTGACTCGATCGCCATCTTGCTGAAATAGCAAGAGGGTATATATGTATAAGCATTATATGGAGGATCATTATTTCATATGAGAGATCGATCAACTTAATAGCAGTTATTAATCAAAATTCAATTAACTAACTGCTGTTCATCTTAATCGCAGCTAATTCCTTGCCCACAAGTAAAATGAGAACTGACATTGCAGGGTGAGCTGTTAGCCTAATATATCACACGATTGCTGCTAGCCACAACTTAATTTGGGAGGCGATTTTATCTATGACATTTCATTGAGCTCACTTTCACGAGTGTAATATTCTGATCTGCTGAAAACAACTGTTTTGTTAATTCTGGTATGAATGATAGACACTATTCTATCAGAATGCTTCTATTTTAACTTTATCTATTGATGTGACTGAATCGTTTACCTCACGTTACTCCTCACAGTTCGTTATCTTAGACCTACAGTTGTCTTAGTAGTATTGTAGATGGGTTCAGTCATCAAGGTTCCTATTCATAGGAGGTATAACAACTATTTCACATACTTGATTTATAAACTAATAACTGGTTAATATGCATAGAAAAGCTCAAACTTCTCCCTCTAATTGAAACATTATATGAAAAAATGAATCTAAGGATATTTCCCCATGCTATAAGTGGCTGCGAAGGGTAATTCTATAAGCTCTGTTGTTATGGACATAAATATTTGACTAGATCTTCCGACACGTGTCGCGTCAGCTGTCGGGTGCAGCAATGGATATCCTGAATACTTAAAATTACAAGAGCCAGGATCATGTCTCCCCTGGTGCCCACTTACTACAACCTGTGTGTCCCACAACACACTACTACAGCTACTGACCATTTCCTCGACAACCTTCCTTTTGCATATCCTCACTTTGAGGATAGGAAAACACATATATCAAAGCAGTTTAGGGGAAGGATATGAGAGGTTTTCCCTACTTCCCATTAGAAATCACTGGATATTGTAATGTAGAAAACATTCTAACCCAGGCAGAAATTCACTATCAGCATTTTATCATTTTGATTTGATCGAGAGCCATATAATTATTTTACTTTGACATAATATTCTTCTTAAGTTGAAACGTTTTAGCACTACATCCTCTGGGGAAGAACATTTGTTAAACTCTATAGGGACAGCATAAGTTCTGTTCTGTGCTCTTGCGTTGTAAACATCTTGTTCTGAAGGACAGTACGTGAGACCTTCACTAGAATGGAGAACTCTTTTCTATTACAGCTATTGGAGTTACAGTCTATTTCACTAGGGGTTTGCATACAGTGCTTTATGTATTCCCTATATGGACCACCAGGTCTTTCTTATGCACTGCAGCTTATATTTGTGATAACTTCTGTATTGTATAGTCATGCTGTGTATGTACTCTTTGTTAAACTATACTTGTGACACCCCTATGTTTGCTGTGCATGTATTATACGGGGTGGACAGGCTCAGTACTTCTGTCCGAACCATGCTAGTGTGAATAAAGGATGATTGCTGACAAGGATCAAGAACCTGAGTTAGTGTTCATTCAGTCACTACAGAATCAATACTTTCGGTCCTTCTTTAAAGTCCAGATGCATTGTATCCAGGTCAAAGATCACATACATTTGTTTACTCATTACTGTCCTGCATACTTTCCAGTGCACAAACAGTCTCAGTGCACAAACAGTCTCAATGCACAAACAACCTCACCGAACATAATCCATTCACTCCTAAGCAGCTTCTCATGCGTCATCAAGAAGTTTAGGCCCCTGGATCCCCGGCTGTTATTTGTGTCATTCATACACTCTCACCGATGATCCAGAGATATTATAACCTATTGTCAAACACGATTCTATTATTATTTGATTGAGAGTAACATCGAGAGAAAGTTTCCAGAAGCAATACACAGCAGCTTCTGTAATGTGTAATCGAAGCGTTTCGCTACTATGTGATATTCGTAAAGCTGATGTCATAACAATACTACTAATAATATTCTATTGTAGTTTGTTTCTAACATGTATTTGAGTTGAATCATGGGCGATCTACTCTACTACAGAGAAACATGGGAAACTTTAAATAGTCTTTCTTGGTGCAATGAATCGTGAGGCAACGATGGTCAGCGAATAAGAAAACAGCCATCCTAATCTTGAACCTACATCCTAATGCAATTTCGACGCTCCACATGGATCAGCATACATCCTATAGACGTGGATCTAACCAGTGACAATGCAGGGGTAGGCTCTATTAAATTTGACCTGGGAAAATGGACACATACCTACTCCTAGGGATAACCAATACTTATATTAATTATTTTATGGGTCGGGAAAACCTAATATGTGTACACACTGAGGTCCTTGTATGGATTTTGTTTTAACTGCTTGGCTGTCATTTATTTTTTCATTGTTAAAAGCATGTCTATTGATTCCTAAATTGATTTTATACAGCACATCACATCACTCTCAGCTCTATTATCCTCCGAAAGGAAGTGGTTTGGCCGGTGCAGTATAAGAATAAAAAGATGGCGTGTAAAACATAACATAAATGCTAAGCACTGATGGGGGGTATATTTTTGTTATATGCAAAGCATTTAATGGAATTCATTAGGACATTATCGTCACTCCACTTCGTGTCGTAGGGGAAACTATGTCGAAGTGCTTCGGATTGTTTCGCATGTCAGGACAAGTCGCTTGGGTCTGACCATTTTTTCTGGAGTCATTAGACACAAAGTTCTATTGCGGAGCATGACAATAGGAGGTAATCTGCGGAGGCAATTGGGGGAAAGCGAGGCGACATGGTTACCCCGAGAAACCACGAGAGTCAACACAATACACAATGCACTCCTTATCATATAGAGAGCGTAGAAAATCATGTATATCGCGTTCGGGATTCCTTTTTGCATGGAAGAATTTGTTGAGATAATGGGTAATTTGTGACGGCAAGGGTATACGTCTTGTGTTGCGTAGGAATTAGAATGCTCACCATTGCCTGACAGCGTATTCATCACGCCGCTCTGGCCAGAATTGCACGCGGCCGCGAGAACTATTCCTGGCGTGAGAGCGGTCTCTAAGGGCTTCCACTAGATGACAAGGCGGTCCCCTCCCTCTCCATAAATCACCAGATTACTATAGGCACCTACAGCCACACGAGCTTGCAGGGTCCGCTTGGGTGCTGTGGGGAAGATAGAGAGGGGAGTAGAGAAAGGGAAACTGGGAGGTGCACCTCACTCTTATGCTCTCCTTCCCCACTCCTCCTACTTCTCCTTCTCCCATTTACCATCCTCAGAGGAGGCTAAACTACCTCTCCAACGCATGCATCGATTTCGATAGTTAAAAGCATGGGAAAAGTCAATAAACAAATGGAGGAAGCACAGCTTCAATCACAGTATTGCCACCCCAAGTCACGAAGATGTTCCTCGCCACAGGAGATATAGCTATATAGGCTTGCCTGGGAATTTGGAGTGAGAGTGAAAGAGAGCTCTATAGGTGTGTTAAATCTGCCTGCAGGGAGTCATTCCTTTGTGTACACCCTCTCGAGAATGAGGGCACATTAATACTGATTTGAAGTCCATAAATCGCATAATGTGTGTATAACATTCGCGGTTATGTTATGCACGTGTGGAGATATAATGAGAATTCATGTTGGTGGTGTAACTGTTACGACATGTGTAGCCACTTGACTCAACAGGGACCTAGCACTCCGCAATTGTACGGCTGCCAAGGCCAAATAATGGAATACATTATTGGCATGTACCCATATATTATAGACTACGCAACATTCCAGATCCAATTTATAATGGTTTAACTGGGTGGTTCAATATACTACTGGGCACTTTGCCTGTACAGATCTAACTGTGTCTATAATGCATGAATACTCCCGATTTGTTCTGGAGGCAAGGTAGTATATATCAGTGGCAATTATGGATAAAATATTTCTGTTGTTTGCGACAAAATAGCAGAATCTCCTGTAGGTAATGACTGCCTAGCGTTCTGAGTGTCCGCTAACAAACATCGCTGTGGGCAATTTGTGCCTAATTTTCCCGCTTTTCCCCGAACAGAACAATGTATTTTTAATAAGGGAGGAGAGAAGAAAACAGCGGCAGATTAATCTCTTTGCATGAACTATGTAGAAGCTCTGGCGGTCAGAACCAAGGCGGGGTTCCCGGTGCTCTTCATTAGAATCCAATCGAGTACATGATGAGTGCCCACACTCGTCTCATTTAAGCAAATGTGAAAAAGTTGGTTTAACAGGGGCCTCGGTTATATATCATGTATGAGCACCTAGGCTAATGCAGACGCATTGCTCACCGGCATATCAGCCCAAATGGGGATAAACCATTTATCCTCTCCCCTGGGAGCGTTTTATCTGTTAATCGCCATAATACCACAGCGGTTCCTCTTGCCACTCCCTGGCCTCTACCGATAATAAGAGCTCCCAATGCCAAAAGACAAAGCGCGGCTGGAAACAATCCAAAGAACTATCACTATTGTGCCGTTCAACAAGGTTTCGCTCCCGACAAATGGGCCCGTTGCGTTGGTCTATTTTCTCTATCAATCTAATCAACCCATTCGAAATGACCCTGCTCGCTCCAAAGCCTTGAAAGACAGTAAAATCTTCGCTCCTTAGAGACCTGTGCGTAACAGAATACTAGGTTTGGTTTTGTAGTTATCACTGAGAGCCAGAGCATACGAGCCTTTCCAGGACCCAGCCTGGTCTAAAAAGCATCTCTTTAACTTGGCATTTGCACCATGATTAAACAGGTTCTTTCAGTGTTTACCAAAATTCTTCCGGTTAGACTTCGATAGTAGGAGCGAATGAGACACCCTCACAAAAGTGACAACCATCAAAGGCGTTCTTACTCTCCTGAATCAGACAAAACATAGAAAAGTTTCATCAGGAAATGCCAATGCCACATTGACAAAACCTCATGATGAAGAGCCAATAATGCAACGGGTCTTTTCCTTTCCTGATAATAACCAGAGAGTTGTCTGGGCCGCTTCCCCGAGGCTCATTGACATTCCAATCAAAGGGAGAGCCTATGGTGTAAGCCATCTTCAGTCCGTACTACGGAGTATGTCGATCCTTTCGCGAGAAATCAACGCATTGTACGGTTGTTAGAGGCAGCACAATTGGCAGGGACCCTCGAATATCCCCCATAAATCAGGGACCCAAACAAGTTAAGGGGAAGTTAGCGACGCTCGCACCTTTACTATTGCCATCGTCTGCCATCTGTCAGAAACTGTGAAATGCACATTAGCCATTTGTGTTTCTATCAAGCGAGGGCGAGAAGGAGAAAATATATAGAGAGAGATAGAAGGGAGTGAGAGCGAAAAAGGGGGGACGAGCGAGAGAGAGGTGGGGGAGAGAAGGAAATATAGAGAAAGCGAGAGAAAGAGAAGGAGAGAGGAGGGGAGTGGGAGCGACAGGGGAAAGGAGGGGACCAGCGAGAGAAAGCAAAGACAAATAAAGAGAAGGGGGCAGAGAAAGGTTGGATATAGAGGACGGAGGGTGATATACATCGCGAAATATCCCATAGGTTAATGCCAATAGAAACCATGCGAGCAGAAATCGTTCGTGTATCATCTGTAACCTAGCAATGATGTGTATAACGACCCGTTTCCCACACCAATCAAGAGTCTAATGCGATTTGTCACATTCATTGGAATGCTACCAAGACCAATGCCTTAAAATAGTTTACACTGACAATAGTGAATCATAATCACCAGTGCAATTAGTATCTGGGGTAATCCTACACTCAAATTACGAACAGAGAATCCTATCAAATGACTAGATATAGGAGGCACAACTGATGTAAAGTGTAGGGGTCTTAAAGGAGGGGCTTGAATATCTGAATAGCACTTCCTTTGATTCTATATTCTCATGCACTGAGATCACAAAGGGAAGAGGACACTTGGAAAGTCTTTTACCGGATCTATAACACTGCCATGTAAGCTAGGATACTTTAACAAAATCTGAGGCGTCGATGTTGTTTAAAAATGATTTGAATGACGGAAATTTAATTATTGTTTAACATTGGTTTAGTCAGATCAAAATGAGTAATTTGGTTTTAAAATTAATTATTCTCGAATCCATAAATCCAATGAATTTGTATTAGCCCATTTCCCTAAGGACATAATACATTTAAAAGGAGGTGAAGATAATACGAGGCGTTATATATGATGTTTTCCGAAATTGCCACAAATAAGTTTGACAAGCTTGATCCATTGCAAATTGCTTGTATTAGTGCAAGTCCCAGACATATCAATTTTTCTCCTGCTCAGTCGACAGCAAGAAAAGAACTCGAGATAGGTTTTCACACTAGGAGCGTTTGTTCCATCGACGGTTTTTAGATTTATATATAATAGAGCAAATTGAATGGGCTACTCACAAGTAGATCTAGCTGGGAAGTGCGTGCGAGTTTCCTTTAAGGAAAAGGTGATGGAAATTCATCTTATACTGCATTTTTATTGGATGAATGCAATGTCTCGCGGCAGGCAAATTTTACATTTGATGGCAAGGTTGACTCACACTGTACGAATGGGAAGGTTTAAAGGGAGCTCTAGATAATTGACTGGGCTCCGCTAGCCAGCGACGGGTCACAACAAATGGGATTCGCCGTAGATTGATTAACCCTGAGCAAATAGATGGCAGCGAGGTTATACGACTAGATTTAGGGGAATAACTATGCTATATAAAAGAATAGGTATGGCTGAGCAATGCATAGATCTATGGACACGTTAACTGGGTAAATTGCAAGTGCATGCACCTAACTTTCTTCAAGAAGGTTGTGATACTCATAATTCATTGCCCAAGATTGATGTCCTACGAAGACAAACCCTGTAAGGTGGGTCATGGCCTCACCATTAGTTTGCCTTCTGGCTAAAAACTTTAAATGCCATTTGGCTAGCTAGAGCAAGATGGATAGACTATAAAAGTTTGAGACAAATATATATATTCCCAGGCAAACGTGTCTATTAAGTCCTTCGCCTTCAGATGTATTTACATTTCAAACTGAGGGCAGTAGATTTAGTGGCAGTGCACAATATCAATTTAATTTGATATCTTGCATTCATAGAAACTTACACTTATACTAATAAGTATGTATATTTGTGCCCCATGGTTACTATACCTCTGGGTATTTTTCATTATCTTCACTATGAAAATGTATGTTTTTATATTAGGCCACTAACAAAATCTATGTGTATCCATATCGCAGACACTGCCTTTCCCGACGGCAATGTTCAGAGATCAGAAATGGCTGTGGTAGCTTGGAAAGCACGAAGGAGGCGAGAATCCTTGTCAATCAACTGGAATCATCGAGTGTGATTTATAACTGATGACGTGAATTTACAGAGCCGTCATAGCTTGGGGGTCATATGTAGAATGTTTATGTCTGTGATTATTCATGGGAGAGGTAGCTGTCCCGCCTGTCTTCCCTAGCATGATTTGCACTGCTCCAAGGATGGATTATAGGCTTCGTTATGATCGAGAGAAAGGAAATCGCTCACACATTTAATCTGTCATCTACCCCTATGAAGGTATCCTGAGCTGGCTGAATGATAGTGGCAAGGCTTTCTACCCACTCTCTGTAATCTTAGTTAGCCTTTGTTCTTTGGCGACCTGATACAATATGTAAATGGGTAACAATCGCTTCTTTGGTCTTTGACTTTATTATAGGTACCGTTTTTCCATCCATGCGCAAAGACAGCCTGGAACACAGATGATTTAGTCAGTTCAATCCATTGAAATCCAACTTGACTTAATCGGCTTGGAGCAATAATATTTATGGACATGATTTTATCACCTCAGCTCAGCTACCTGCAATGCGATATAAAAGGTTTTAAGGGAACGTGCTGAAATAGTCCTTCCTCATCCAAGGAAGGAAAGATTCAATAAATTAAGAGACATTCTACCGGCAATTCATATCCATCACTGCATATAGGAAGGCCTGCCTATATATGATAGTCCTGATATACTTACTCAGAAAGCGCCTATCGGATCTTTTAGATGCATGCTAATGGAACGAAGCCCCCTTTTCGATGAGTGCAAATTATTCGTTCAGGCTGGGATTTATGTCAGTGATATATCACGACATCGAATCCATAAGCTGTTTTCTTAGCTCAACATGTATCCCCTCCGTCTCGCTGATGCCATTAATTCCACCCACTTCTTGGGGATCCCTGTTTCCCATATATAGATGCCTCCATTTTTCGGCGGACAGAGATTAAACAGGCTGCGATAAGATTGCTGCGGATAATGGTGGCCTCCGGATGGGTCTTACCCCATCATTATGCCCCATATTAGTATTCAGGCCAATCCAAAACGTTCGGCTATATTTAGACCGCTGGAATCCCTGGGGTATACGGACCATTGCCAACAGATTGCCTGCTCGGGACTACAGACAATTTCTTCCCAAAATGCCTGAAACTTGTTAAGAAACATCAGGCTGGAAATTAATTATAGTCACTGTATGGATCTACGTAATGCATGCGTGTAGGATATGTTTTTCCCCTCGTCACACGATCATGGCAACTGCTTGGGTGATATATGCGCATGTCTGATTGTTTGTGAAATCCCCCTGCGCCATACTATCAACTATCAATCAACTAACTTGCTCAGATGACATGTACATCTCTATGATTGCTCGTCGTCGAAATTAGGTTAAAAGAATATTATGTTTAATTCCTGGATCATTTTTACTTAACACTTAGGTTGACGCTAAAAAAAACTATGCGTTTTGATGAGTCAGATAATTCATTAATTAATATCCAAGGGCATCACCTCTAAACAACAAGATTTAATGTCAGTCACTTACAATTCCTGAAGGAGTTGTTCTTATGTTCATATTTTATAGTTTCCAGGTCCACTTCGCTTGTATTTTAGAATGGTGCTAGACTAGCATATTGCCTTTCAGAGAGGTGTCGGATACTCTATGCTGCTGTGAGAGAATTTTCCTCTTTTCGGAATAGTTCCTTAGTCCTCTCCGTGAACTAGAGGAATAAATCCAGTCCCACCAATGATGAGCCTGGCACCATTCCCAGCAGAAGGAACAGACGGTGTCTCCACTAGAGGACTAGAGCTTTCAACCAGAATATTTCAAGGCTACGAATAATCAGCCTATCACTATTGGGCTCCCATAATAGGTTAAGCCTTCGCATCAATAATATTGTTGTTTTTTAAAGATTTGTTCTAGTTTCAGTAAGGTCGATGTCACTCAAACCTCCATCTAGTGAAGCTATTAAAGAATGGCAGCTAGGGGAATAATAAGCTCGAGTAAACATCTGCAAGACAATGCATGCTGCTGAATAGTGGGGAAATAGTTATTTGCCCTGTGGTATGGAGTCGCAGACAACGATACAACGACAGGGTTTGGTGTCACAACAACAATCATAAATGTATATATGTAGGTGAAGCAACCCGTTTGACAGCTTGGCACTATTGTGAATCTTTGGAATAATATGGAAGGCAGGAATTCACACGGAACGCATTTTGGGAAAGCATTCGTAAGATCATCAGTCCATGCATGTACACCTATATTATATACAAGCAGTATAGTTCAATGTGCGAAGTGCTTTTCATTTAGACTTTAGAAAAATCTCAAAGAGAAGTGGTGTTTTATTTTTAAAAGTATTATAGATCTATAATTCTTAATTCCCTACATCCATGACTTATAATTATATATATAATTTCCCTATACCCATAAGTTGTTGACCAGTGGAATTATATGGCAGATAAGTGTTTACAAGTTCATGACTCTTTCCATATACTACTTGCACTGATAGGCGTAGGGAAGACTGGCTTGCCTAGGGATGGACTTGAACCCATTACCATCAAAGTACATGTCTAGTGCTTTGCTATCTGAGCTATACTTGGACTACCCACTCTTTCCAGCCCACGGACATCCACGTCACTACTTTCCACTTATGCTACGCAAGAATATCCCAGCATTCTATATTCAGCGTGGAAATAAATGAGAATACACTAGGCTTGAACATCCATTGAATAAATGAATATTCCACAGAGTTTGGCGGCAATATAATCCCTTCCCCTCAATTCTAAATATGCTGATGCTACGTAATTTCTCTCTTGAACTTGGTCAAACTCGAAGGTTCAATATAGAGAACAATACAACCAATTGAGAAGAACAATGTATCATTGTATTGTTCCTTCAATGAATAAATAAGATGATAAGACTTTATCACAACATTCGTCTGACAACCACATTCGCTCAAACCGACTGTTTATTTTTTCTTTCAAATATTTCATCAAATAGGCCTACTGGGTTTACCAAGTCCCTTTTCTGGGTGTTTAAATCATATATGAATTATGATCTGCGTATTGGGAAATGCACGATGGTCTGAATTGAAATTACAGTGTGTAGTGTTTGAGCTATATTATATTATATAATGGTAATCTATGAACAACAAGAGAGTTTTATATCAGTTATCGAGATCGAATCATTTCCATCAGATTGAAAATGTATATAAATGATTGAGGAAAAATGGTCCGGCCAATATTCTAGATATTCTATTATATTTCCCCATAGACTTATTGCCGATGGATTTAGCCTAGGTGATGGTGGTCCTGTTTTGATTGGTATCTGCACCTGTCTTTAAATCTGTCTAAGTAAACATGGTAATTATCACTTCATCAGTCTTTTTATCCCCAAGGCTAATCTTGGTACACTTCTGCAATACGAGTTCGTTCTTGGAGGCAGAATACTCTAACGTATTCATAGATATATTCCCCACACGAAACGATTAAAATGGCATTTTTCTCGCATTGAAATTGTCACTCGTTAACCACACAAAACAACCGTTTATTTGTAGGTTTAGGAGAGGAACATGTCACCTTTGGATCGGTTTAAATGGCATGAGGCTGTTTTGTTCATTCCCTTCGCTTCTGTTGCATTATTTTTTTCCAAACATCTTCAGCAAAACAGCGACACACTCGAACTCTATCCAAGCGATTAAGATGATTTCAGTTTATAGTTCACGCACTACGATTAGAAAAACGATCACAGGTGCATAATCAGCTTATAGGATCATGGATTGATGAGATGCGTTGCCTTGGGTGCAAAGAATTTATTCAGAAATCCATCTGCCTTTGAAAACAGTATGTTAAGGCCTTATCCTTTTTTAAGCCAAATAAAGCATCTTATGCACTGGCCTGGGGCTAGACTTTCTGAATAATATGTTCATGGAGGTTTTTCATGCTTCCTGGAGTAGCATACGGTACTTCCGTTCACTATACAGTACCTTTCACACGCCTGTCCTCCTTCCCCTCTGTTCTGCTAATCAACATCTCAAATTATTTCGAGCGAGAAAATCCGATTTATTTCACTATCTATTGAGATGAACGAAGTTCCTTTCTCGATGTTACCGTTTGCCTATCATCTTGTACATTGTGGTAAACCTGTCGTGTGATCTAATTAAAAGAACAAGTAATTAAGTTACCTTGTTTTAGAAGAACCATTTAAACAGTGCCACTCAGCCTCTATGGGGATTATTCACTTTTCATCGCTTCTTTACATTGCTTCTTTACATCGCTTCTTTACACTGCATTTTGAAGCTCATTTCTGTCTAAAATGTGAGCTATTTGAGAGGATTGATGAAGGCGAATTGTACATTTTCTGAAAATCTGACCCATTAATACACCATTCAACATTTAACCCTAACTGTAACCTTAACCCTAGCGGGGTTTGGCCCTTGATAGGTTCTGTCCAGGGGAGGTTGCCCGGCGGAGGTTTTCCCCGGACACCGCTGTATACATTACAGTATATCTGTGTTGATTGAGGGGAGTCAGGTTAGGAAAACCACAGCATTTTCACAACATTCTGAACCCTGTCACATTTCTCTTAGTTCCCGCGAATGACAGCACAACGTGCAGGTGGACTGTATTTGGGGAAATAATGGGTTTCAAAGCTGTGCTCGTTCATGTTATGGCCGAGGCACTTGTGTGGAATACTAAACCTACAACCTGGGCCCATACAACAGTAGATTTATTGTCATAGTTTAAAACCCGCATATGGTACACTTAGTCTTCTAGTCGGACTCTAATGGCAGCACAGGTGCATTGGGCATTACCCAGATAAATCCTATAACGGTTCACAGTCCACAATAAACTCTTATTTTGCCTTCCTCTCTAAATCTATAGCTGGCAGACTTCTCTCTAACATTTGGACAAATTGTGAACATCCGGTGACTGCAAAGACTCTGTTTGCCAACAATGTGTGGAAGTTATGCTCTTTTTCATTCCGTGGTGTAAGGATAGCAAAGTCTGATTGAATCAAGTGAAGCATAAAACAAAATTAAAGCGGACCAGGCTAATCTTCTTTATGGCCCAAAACTTAAGTACACTCTGGGCAATGTTACCAATATTATCAATCAAGGCCTGTGCTCAAAATTCCTCATCCACACCTCGGGCAGTTGCCAATTAGTATGACGTAGGCCCAAGCCCAAAGGGCCTTACAGCTCAGTGAAGTCTGTATCCAGTTGGATACAGCAATGGCCCTTCTGACTTCAAGGCATATACATTGGATGATTTTCATGGTCTGTTATCACCAAGCGTAATGACAGTATTGATACAGTATTCTTGGTTCCTCACTAAACCAATACGTATGATTATTTAGCGTTTAGATAGTGGGCTTGGCGTGGTTTTGGATAGCTACTGACTATGACCCTTGCCCTTGTCTAAACGCCGCCAAGATAGACAGAAAAGCTTTCCAAAGACATTAGTTGCATAGTACATGCAAGCAATTCTAAGCCTACAGTTTGATGATTACTGAAACCTGCTAAACAGTTCCGCTGCACATCCTATACCAGACAATTTCCCTAAACGGATCAAGGAGTCCAGTTCCATTAGATTTTGCTTTTTTCCAATTTGGACCCCTTCGCTGAACTTGAACCGGATAGTAGATGAAAGGTCCACATTCATTTGACAATCGGAATCTCTGCTCACAGGACTTGATCCGATCGCTGAAGGTAGGGAGGTACAGTACTCACAGCAGAATAAATGATACAGGGTCTCCCACTTACAACTACACATTTGGTGAAGATGCATCGGTATAGGACGAATAATTATAGTTCAAGATAGTTGGTATGGATGTTTCCTTTTATTATGAAATAATCACCCATAGTCGTTTCTCAAATGAAACACTTATTCAAAGCACTATAATAAGTAGTATAAATCCGAATAGGGTTATGCAGGTTACAATACTCTTCTACTTACTTCCTTTGGTCTGACATAATCTGGTTCATTTTAGGAATTAAATTGTTGCACTCTGATGGAAAGGGTCTCCCTGTGCGATGCCTCATTCCATTGTAAAGACAGAATAAAAGAGTTGAAGGATGACATCACGCTACTGTAGTGAATTGGAACATGATTCCACAACATGTGCAGTGTCTTTGATGTCGAATATTACCATGTGAGACCACAATCAGAAACACGAGCCGAGTTCAGATCGTGACCCAGGAATGCAATTCATTCTTCACCCAACCTTGTTAAGTACAGGGCCCATTTCTCCCGCCGTGGGATTCCAACCCTGTGTTGATCATTTGGAATGACCCCTTGGAGCAGATCCTGATGTAGGCCAAACAGATATGGCAATCCACATGGTGATTACCTATGATCAAAAGATTGTCTCTACAGCAACCCCAACCACAGCAGCCGTATGCATGCCCGTGGAAGGCAGTCAACGCGAAAACAACCTGATTTTCAATTACTTCCCCTCACGGAAGTTTAATGGGATTTGCCTATTCATCCCCCCCCTCGCCCCCCAATCGAAACAAGTACATCTGGCATAATACAAAATCGTTTCAATAAGGCCCCCTTTTACTTTGTTAGGTCCCCGAGGTCTTGAGACAAGAGAAACAGTTTCACATCGGACCATTAAGCGAAAACTTCAGGAGATATCTCACTTTTATACACATGAGAATCATCAATCATTGTTAAGGTTCGTAATAACTTAGAGGCATATTTCCCTCATTTGCGTCGGATGGTTTTTGACTTTGACTGCGCGAGGATCATAATTCAAAATTGTAGGCGAGAGAAACTCTTTTATCATCCAGATGCCATAAAAATTGACAGTACTGACGTCATTCAAGAGAGGCCTACCAGAAAGTGCATGACTCTATTGCCAGATTTCATGGTGCCTTGGGATATTGATTGTCAACTTTTTTTAACACCTGCGCTTCATTCGCATCTCCATTTCCCGTTCTGAGACATTCAAATCAATTAAACACATAACTATACGATTAAAAATTATATCCCCTGCGACTCCTTAATTTAATAGATTTAGATTTTTGTATTCAGGTATTAACATTACATCACATAACGACATTATTTTCAGTCAACCCTGTGAACCATGTGAAGTCTCATCACTATCGTTATATTGCTCTCCGAGGTATGACGTGCAATCGCTAATTCACATCGTGGCCAATGACCATTCTCGATGTTACCCCCACTTGAAAATTGTATTACTGAAGTTTCGAATCTACATTAAAGGGATTGTTACAAAGACAATGCTTCATTTGTTAGATACTGACTTGGAGCTAGGGCTACCGTCCATAGGAAGACTTAGAAAGTATTCAGGGATTACAAATTAGGATACACCTTGTAAGCTGGTTAAATCCTAAGGAGTTAAACATCTTCTTGTCCGTAGTCATCAAAGGAACAGATGCTCTTTGACAGGACTACGTTTCCCCTCTCCTTCGTAATTAAAGATGAAAAGAGGTTTTTCACTGGGTATTTTCGGTAAGAGTTGAACAACATGTGAGAACTTCCCAGCGTAGACTTTTAAGTTTGTCCTTCGGCACTCATTTAAAGTGCAAAGTGTGTTTCTCTTTT
Source organism: Sthenelais limicola (assembly GCA_942159475.1). Classification (NCBI taxonomy): domain Eukaryota; kingdom Metazoa; phylum Annelida; class Polychaeta; order Phyllodocida; family Sigalionidae; genus Sthenelais; species Sthenelais limicola. The sequence continues at coordinate 48,429,859 of OW804096.1, read as the reverse complement.
AATGATTCATTAATTCAAGTGGCATGTGCATGGTTTCTTGAGTCCTGCTCCTAAAAGGAGGTTTCGGTTCAACTATCGTATTTGTAACATGCGGTCACCTATATACTATGATCTTCACTTTATATTGGGACTATGCGATGCTTGCACTTTATATACCCTTTTAGATTCTGAGGTCGCAAGGAAAGGGTTATATAGTTGTCCTATTGGTCAGTGGATATAGGCAAAGTGCAAGTTAGGGAGTATTTACACAGCTCTTCGGTCCACTTGGGATGATACGCTTTGCTTCTCAGACCATATTCTGCTTAGATGACAGTAGACATATAACGGAAAGGGTCGGATACTTGATCTCTATCAGGGCACATCCCTTCTTGCACATTCCCTAGCATGCGAGACTTTTGGCTCAGGTGTGTAGATGGGAAAAGAACCATAAATCTGACTTACGCTTGCCGGAAGATCTGCTCAGATTGCCTTAGTGGAAAGGGCAATCTTAACGTGGCTAACGCGGAGGAACGAATGGCTGCCATTATTAAGGTATAAACAATAGCCAGCGTGCGGCTCGCTTGCTATTTCTCTGATTAAATTACCCGAAAGAAGTAGACGACATTTCAGGTATTCGGCCGGCGCGGCACCATTGATGAATGCATTTGGGATATCATGGTATCATTGGGTACATTAAGTTATGTCTTTTACAGTTTATGCTTGCTAGCCCATTCATCGGCGGCATTGTGCATCGTACCAATGTATATAGTCAAATAGCCTGTGGTCAAATGTGTGCTAATCTTGTTTTCGCTTTTGGTGTGGACGGAGAAAACAACGAAATTGTGATTGAATGTATATAGCATTCTGAACGACGAAGCAGACTATAGTGGCTTGAGGGCGCCCATTGGAAATAACATTGTGTATACTTGACTATTTCCCAGTTGAGCTCCAATTATGACACGTTATATATGAAGATAAATGGGAGATATGAATTCTACTGCATAACTAATCTAGATATGAAAAAAGAGGATTTAGACTCACTGCTGATTACCAGTATGATGTAAGGGCCTGACAGCTCATCGGTATGGCTAGGACTTATTCAGTCGAAGATGAATTGAAGTTGGTGTCACAAGTGATGGTAGTAATTACAGTGATAGGCAACTGGCTAGATTACTAAGTATTTAGTATACTGGCAGATAATGGCATACCGTAAGAGGTTGTCATAGTGCAGAGGCATGTGAATTATATAAGAATATATAAGCTGTGCTCGCTCGGTCTAAACTATGAATACTATTATTAGAGGTGTTTTGTTGGATGTGCAGGTATTATACCAATTAAGTTAGTATCGAGTACGGAAGGCTGAGCCAAGACCTCAGACCGTAAGCTACCTGTACCTGTATGCCGACCACAAGCCTAGAATCTAGAGGTATCTCGCCTGGATTTGAGAACCGTTTTCACCTGGGATTCAGTGGCTTTTTCTCTACCGTCTTACTTGAGCACAGAAAGGGAATCCTTGTGCAGTACAGAAGAGCAACTGAAAACGTTCAAAGTCAACATCAGATGCATGATTATCAGAGACAAGTAATTTACATTGTAACATAAGTGACAGAAGGTAAATTACCAAGCAGATTTTAAAGCCCGTTGCTCACATTTCTCTTACATAAATGTATCAGACTGTGCCCTGCGTCTAGGCAAAACATTCCTTCAGTTTCTTCCATTATAACATCTTTAAAACAGAATCACATGTGCATCTTAACAGTCCCACATCCCAAAACCTGAGTAGGCTCGGACCACGATTATTCTTAAATTAATGACATTTACTAAGTCATCAAGAGTTACATGATGATACCCAGTAATGGGGCTAACATCTTATCCATAGATGGAATAGGTTGCTCAGCCTCCAAACTAAGAAGATATATTTTCTCTTTTTTTGTGTAACCCAACAATACTGGGCCAATTGAAAAACCTCACCAGGGGAATTATCAATAAGATCTTTTAAAAAAGATTCGGGCATGCAGAAATATTGTTGGGCCACGTATAAACATTTGTTGATTTCTTCTTTTCCAACCAGAACTCCATAGAGACGAGTTATCGACGTAAGCTCAGATCTTTGGTCAATCGAGATTTTAACCTTGTTTGCATGGCAGAATACTGTGTTTTGCCAGTGGGAGATATCAGCATGTGAATCTGATTGATTGCCCGCCCACCCATCAGTCGCCTTCCTGGGAATAAATGGCAAGAAATGAAATGAAGAAAGACGAAAGAAGCCCTGATCGCTTGGAGGTTTTGTCATTCAACGCCTTTCACAATGGGTGCTTAGAAAAAAAGCACCGCACGATGGGATTCGCATTGATCGGATGTGACTGACTGACTGAGAATACTTTTGGAAGTCTCTTCAACAATTTACCCAAGCATTTTTATCGGCCCAGATGTGTTCGACCAAAAATGATTTAATGGCGAAACTGGGTAACAGCAACTCAACCTTAAAGAAGATGATCTAAGCTCTGCGTCCTTGTAAAACCTAACCTTACTGATTGAATCCGACCGGGACTTTTAACACTATTTTCAATGCAATTTCAAAGGTTGCAAATAGGTGATTACAAGCAAGGCCTCGGATTAATTGTAGTTATTACAATAAGTCTTTCTATATTTCAGAATTTTCAGAATCCGTGCAGATCTTACAGTTGTAGGCGTTACAAAATAGTGATGTGTATAAGCATGTTGCCAATACAATTTGAATAAACAAAGCACTGGCGTATTCACGTTTAACTAACTTTTCTGATCTTACAAAATACTAATGTTAGCTTATAATAACAATGTCATACAATAAGCAAATGATTACATTTACTATATATATATAAGCATCCTCATATTTTATATTTCAAATGGCTGAAAATTACCACAACCTATTGATGACAGGCGTCGACCGATTGTCACTTTGTCGTTTATTCGAGTGGCAAAGTACGGTTATCCCACCTCACCTCGCCTTTTACAAGGCTCTCAAACGAAAGAGAATGATTTAAACGGCCCCATATAGCTTTGATTTGCTGGTCACTGAACACGGGAGGATTTCAAGCAGATATAGGCAGCTATATATCTCTAGCCCGATGGGCATTTGTGCGCAATATATGCGCAAAAAAACGGGTGCAACTGAATGCGCATTTATTCTGAGATGAGAGTTTACATTTTTTGCGCAATTTTAATTGCTGTGAAAAACGCATAAATTGCGTATAGTTTTTGCATATATAATGCGCAATTTTTCTGAATTTATGATACATATATTTGCGCACAATGTGTGCATTTATAATACACAACTATTGCGAATTTTGAGCGCAATTCTATGTATATATATATGCGTTTTGGTTGCGCCTATAAATTGCATATATTATTTGGTTGGGTATGGGGTAATATATTGGTCCTTTATTCATTAATTCATCTTCATTGTTTCATCATTTTTTTCTTGGTCACATGGGATGGAAGCACATGTTAAGATGCGTCTATAGTAGTACCTGGAATAAGAAAATACAACATATAAGATACATGACAAAGGATAGAATGACAATGCAAATACTGAAACCATTTCTAATAAGTCATAATCATATAGACAAATATTATAATGTAATGTATGGTAACTTATGAATAGGTTCGACTAAAGAGTAATGCTGATGATTTTACCATATTGCTATGTCGTCGATTTATTGCTCAAAGCAATTCTGTCCTTCTCTCAATTGGCTCTTCAATCTGCTTCCTATACCTTATGTTATACAAATGCATATTTGACATTCATCCCCATTTGCCTATTCATCACAGAATTCCTCTTCACCGCCCCTGTGTAGAAGAGAAATGATTCACCAATAATGATTAATTTTTTATTTGAGTATGGTAGCTGGAAAAATGCCAATGTCCTTCCGAAAATGGTAATGCTTCCATTATATGAATTTAAAGAAATGTACAAAATGTAAAATGTTTGGAAGGATTGAGTTTCTGACAATAATGTCATTAAAACTTAACTTTAGATCTGTAATGGGTCTTAAAAAGATGTGAAGGTAAATGTTAAAATAAGGTTTATATTCCGCTCAATATTATAAACGTTTGGGTTACTTTATAAGGGTTTCTCTACGCAAGATTTATTTGTAAGAGCGTGGGTTACAGTTAATCCGTTTCCAGACGTTGGGGGACAGGCAGGGGAGTGAGCAGATTGTTGTTTCAGTCTGTAACCGTTTCCTGGAGGCCTGGTTCCCCTAAGCTGTTTCCCGCCGGGTTTTCTTTTGTCTTTGTTAATTACTTATGTGGGGCCGACCCGTGGGTTTGCTTCCATATATGGGAAAGTATCAGGATGGACTCTTTCCCTTTCCTTTGTCTTGATGGATTTGGAATGGTCTTTCTTCATTTCCCTCGTAGTGACAATGGGTACAAAGCATCCAACGAAATCCTAAAACATGAATATATGCATGTAATAAAACAGATATAAATACAATATATATAAAAATACATTTCATAAATTTCCCGGCCCATTATATCATCCTGTGATTTAGTATCATCTAAATTTGTTGAAATAAAAAGGCTAAACAGAGTAAGTATTATGGAAGAACCACAATGTTGAGGGGTCAGTCTGATTCTGTCCTCTTCTTATAATAGAATAAAGGCATCGGATATTCAGCCAAACTTATTCATAAGTTAACATTTTGATTATTATATGACTGAGAATAGAATGAACCTTAGAGTAAATGGAGTATTGGTGAGTGGTCATCTTCCTCCATGTGTATGACAGTATTGGAAGCCTCGTGGAGCTGGTGATATAGATGTTGCTTGGTTGAAGTCTAGGCGGGAGTGAGGGTGAATGTCCAAGTATGACCATGTGCTAGCCTCCTACCCTTCCGGTACCAATGCGCGCACACTGAGGCTACATTCAAATTCTTTAGAATTGCATAGGACTCAGACAGTGTTTCTTTAAACATACATCTTTCTTTTCTATTGTCTTAGTGCAAATTATTATAGTCTTGATGGGTTCAATGGGCATCCATTTAACTAACATTCATCATTTTTATATTATATATAATATAATTGTTATGATGTCGGGAAATTGTTTAAATGACCCATATTGAATGCATGCATACAGCATTCTCACAATTCTCTCCCAGCAGCAAATTATATTTTTGTATTATAATATCCCTGTTATACCTATATTTAGGCATGTTATACCTAAAGTATAAAGTGAAGTAGATTTTACATACCTGCTATATACTTATTAATAATAATTGATGATTTAATTTCAAATCTCTTTCAATATTCAAATGAAAGAAATATATAACATTTCTATCTGAAGACCTGGTCGCATGTCTCATCTGCCAATGTCCAGTATCGAAACCGCGCCATTTTAAAACCACAAGTATGCAGACAGGTCATGCACTGAGTGTGCATGCGTGCACTGTCTCAGACCCCTGCTCTGGGCTCTACTGCATGTACTAAAACTTTGTCTCAATCCTAGCTCAGAGGCACAAGAATATAATTTTATTCTCGGTACTCAGAGTATCTCTAAATTCAATTTTCATATAAGCTGAACAATGAAACGATCAAAATGAAACTATAATATTAATATAATTTTAAACCATTGAGGACGGGAGGCTGCATAAAGAGTAAGAACAGCTGGGAAGTATTGATACAGAAGTGTATAGATCGCATAGAACGGTAATAACGATAGTTGAATGTTGTTAGTAATTCAATCGTATAGGTAACTATCATGTTGTATAAGGTTGCAGGGCAAAGGGGAAAACAATGCGCCATTATAGCTCTGACAATTGTTTAGATATTGAAATGAAGTGTATAAACACTGTACAAACCGAAACACTACAATTACATATCAATTTAATGTTAGTTCGGGATAATTTAACGTAGGGGCAATGCATGTAATATAACAGCTCTGTCCGTTATGCGTATTTGAAACGAATATGAATTTGGCCATATGTAATATGGCCAAAAAAAATATTTAAAAAGAATGCTATAAATTATTGGGGTTCAGCCCAATGGATTGGACAGGAGAGGGATCTGAGTTTTGGTTCAGTTTTATTGGGGTCCGACGTTTCGGGCACATTTGCCCTTTTTCAAAAAAATAAATGAAGTCTACAATCTCTCCATTGAGGACGGGAGGCTGCATTTATGCAGTCTAGGCATTGCGGTCTGATATTGTTTGATATTGATAGAAGGGGCCATGTGAAGGGGCAACATTGAATCCTTTTCACGAATCCTGTAGGCCCTTTTAAATCCTGAATCCCGACCCAAAATCCACCCAAAATATGTCAATTTATGTATGGCAACAAAATGGATGAAGACTAGATGGCGGCATGCCTAACATTACATAGGAATATGTCAATGCAATTCGGATTTTATTCCGGATCTGAACATGGTAACACTGATTGCTATAGCTATCCCTTCCAATCATTTCCCTTATAATTCAATGAATCCGCAAAGATCAAAACGCAAAAGTTGCGCTCAAAATATACAGATATTTTGCAGTATTGTGTATTGGGCACTGATACAAGAAGGGTGGATATTGATTTTCTTTATCAAACTAAACGAATGTCGCTACATACACCATTCATCATTGTTTCGTAGTTGTTTCCCTTAGGAATAAACAGGTGTTAAACATGCAATAGATTCGCAAAATATTTTGCAGTTATGTCTGTCTCAGTTTGATGCAATTGTATCTCTAACATAGTGCAATGAATCAGCAATGATCGTAGCGCAAAACTTGTGCTCAAAGTATACAGATATTTTGCAGTATTCTGTATTATTCACTGATACAAGCAGGCCGGATATTGATTTTCATATCAAACAGAAGGAATTCAAGTATATGCATCATAATCATTCTTTCAGTTTCTATTTTCTCCAAAAATAAAACATGTGCAAAAAAAGTGCAAAACATTTTGTGAATAATTTTGCAGTCAGTTTTTCTCATTTCTGCAATGGATCCGCAATACATGGGCAAAACATTTTGCATTGCAGTCTATTGCGGTTGCATTGCTGATTTATTGCACACAGCATTGCACATCATGCCCAACGGGAGTATATCATTTGTCCACCTGTTATCGACGTTCAACGATCCTGCAAAATGGCTTTATTTAGACCGATATAGCCTTTCTGAATCTGTATTCATCTGGGAAGCCCAGTACAACTCTGGGCCGTTGAGGGCGTTGTAGATTTATTTAGGCTCCGCCAGATGTCGCTACAGTCGGCCGCCACCAGGGGGCAGCGGCTATTTCCGTCTACCACAGGGGGCGTCGTAGACTTCCTGTTTGGATACAGGCTGGGTAGTGGAGAATGAAGTGCACTGCCGCTAGGGGGCCTGCGATTCCTCTTCCGGCACGCAGCGTACAATTTGATCACTGTACTGTAGTCAGACTAGCCTAGGTCTCCTACGAAGAGGTCACCGGCAACATCCTAAATTTTTAAATATAAACTAGTATCCATTGAGAGAATCTATTACCACAGCAAAGAGAGGTTTAAAGGAAAGGCTGGTATTGCGTTGTTTATCGTAGTGCTAAAATGCCTTCGATATAGTACATTGATTTCTTTTCAATTTAAAATCACGTGGGAGATGATATGGGAATGTGGGGGATGATAGCTGAATACGACTTTAATACATATTTTATCAAACCATGGATGGTTCGAATTTTAGGACCCTCCTAAGGTTTGCAAAGTTGATATCAAGATGTTAAATATACAGAACCGTGGGTATTATACTATTTATCATACATACTTCACGAGCTAATGATGCCTATGTCGCGCATTTATGTCTGTCCATCCCCTACAGCTGAATGTAAGTCTGTGATCTTTGTGGTCATAGACTAGCGCTAGATGCAGTTATTTACATCGAAACTGCTTCATTATAGCTACGCTTAAACCATGGCGTATCGGCCTCAAGAGACTTCTTTTTATCATAATCATCCAATGCACGTATTAAATAAACATGAAATTGCTCACTACACCACCTAACATTAGATCTCCCCAGACTGGGAAAACACCCTCCCACGCAATTGTCAGACTAGGCTATAGTTGCACTTCATGGCACCCAAAAAATACTGATGAACTGTTTGCCTGGGAAAGTTTTCTCTATTGACCTTTCTTCAAATTTATTTGGATTCTGCCTCCTGCAGACCGTCGTGAGGAATATTCTGACTTGCTAGTCAGGAAGGGCTCTGTGGGAATATTGTCAAAAGCTATTGTAAATGGCCTATTTGGTATGAGTTGTTGTCCATACTTAAACCGGAGAAGAGACTAGCACCAAAACACTTGACTTCCAAATTGCCGATATGCCTGCCATGAATGTTAATATAAGTTGCTTCTGTATTCCAGGCCTTGGGCTTTTTGGGCAGGTAGGTCGTGCATGATGCTGCAATATTTTCATAATAAAACCAGGAAAACTGTGTCTATAGGAAGGTATAATCTTTCATGGCTTGGCTTCTCCATACATGTGTTGATGTGTTGAAGCACGAGAAACTATACTCCTTGCCTACAGTAAAAACCTCGTCTATAGATAAGCTAAAGGTGCTTAAACTTTATATAATACTATGCCTTCCGTTCCCGTTTCAGAGCAGAAAAAGCTAATTTCAAAACGTTGGAGGTGGGGGGTCAAATTGGCATTACTCGTGAAACAAAACTTTTGCAAAACACAACGTGTTTCCCTTCAAATCATAAGAAGTGCAATATGGTGGAGAAAAAGCACTTACAAAAGTCATATCATGAACATAACAACGTTAATCTGTATGCTCAAAGCCCATTTCTGGTAATCAGGAGTGGCATTTATGATCATCCAACTGTCGAATGAAGTGTAAAATTCAACAATAAAGGATGTTATGCGCAATGAACCTGTCATCCTTAGCTAAGGGGTACATACTAAATACAATTTGATGAGTTACTATGGCTCACTCCAGAAATTAATTCTTCTCGTGAGGTCCTGGCTATTAGGGCCATGCAATGGCACAGGTTCCACTGTCGCGGAGGCTCGGATTTAATGAGATAATACCAATCTCCTTCGTGATCATTAGCCAACGGACACAGCACACGGATATCTATTGTGGTGTACAACAAGTCAACATCTCATCTACAAGTAAAACAAGCTTCTTTTAGTCGACCAATGCTGCACGTGGTCGGAAATGCTGTGGGCTAGATTAATATTGTAGAACCCCTTCAACTAATATTGAGAGTACATTTCCAGAAAATAGCCCTTTCAATAATATTACCCGAGGACATCATGGCTAATTTTCCCTGCAGAACGGACCGGGCGTGCAAATGTTTGGTCATGCCATGGAGTGATATCACACGCAAAAGAAGCGTCTGTATCATTGGCGGAGCCCGAATGTTTTGTACAGACTGGCGAAGGGTTTCCAATGGACAGACACGCTCAAGGCAGGAAGGGTAGAATTATAGTCATATTCACAATGCACGTGCGCGAAATGATTCGGCCTACTTCCTAGCTGTTAACCACACGTTCATGAAATTTCTCGATGATTCTGGTGAGGTCTTAACCCATAGAAATCATTACTTTAAGAATACTATAGTCAACGAGGCAAGCAGACGCAAAAAGCACGATTGCCTAAGGATGTCGAAACAAAACCTGGGCTTCTTAGTTGCATTAGTTTTTTAAATAAAATAAAACAGTATGTCTATTAAAAATGGGCCCATGCGCATGCATGGATCTCCCAGACAACGCTTTAAGTCAGGGTTGGTCATGTCGGGGCTGCCTTGGCAAATCCTTGCTAGTGGCCTTCATGAAATTGGAACAAATTGTCCCCTTGTACCATTCAACGAAGCCACTCCAGGCCTGCCCTTGTACAGGGGATAACACTAGATAATGAGGAGCTTTTTCCTCTTTCCCGACAAGAGGATGCCTTGCTAATAATAACCTAGAGGTCACACGCACTGTTGCATGGAAGAGCCTGAAGAATCCCCACACTCATTACTATAATGGTAATTTAGATTAAACCGTTTAGGATAGGTATATGGGATTGGATTTGTAGTTTAGATCGGTCATATTTCACAATATTCAGTTCTGAATAAGTTGTATGAAGATAGAAAGAGTGGAAATAAGCAATAATGTACACGGCTTAAAAACCAATGCATGTATTCTGCAGGGGTTGTATCATGCGATTCCTATTCTAACTGTAACGGTATTGTTTGGATCACATAAAATGCTAATTTCAAATCTTGTCAAGAGTACCATGGTTGTTAGATTTCTAAAGAAAAGGATTGGGGAAAGGATACTCTTTGGAAGAGACTGATGAACTCATTGTACCGTTATAACTGACACTAAGTTATGTTTGTGAAAGAAATATAGAACGATAACTAGAACGAAATATCCAGTTTAAAACTTATTAAAGCTGCACTATCAGTTAACGTCGGTCAAAAACTGAACATTATCTACTTCTTGTTCCATTCTTTTCCAACACATCGAAACGTCACTTGACCAAACTTTTGGAGGATTTCGTACAGTTGTTTTTGATAGAGGGCTTCTTTAACGTCATCATTTGTATCTGGAGGACCCGCCCGAATCCTGTCATGCGATGACTTCACTTATTACCTTTATTCGGTTTTCTCTCAGTGATTAGACTTCAAATTCAAAATAGACATCATAACAGCAGCAGAATATTGATCAATCCAGTCGTATAAGTCATAATATGAGTAAATTTGGTAAGATTTGTTTTGTTTGTGTTTTCTTTTACAATAGCTGAGAATACAGCTTCAATACTGTTTGACGAAATTAAAATCTATGATGTTGGTATGATTAGGAAATAAACGGGCAAAAGCTTTCCCCAAACCGTAATTTCGAATCTTAATAGATACCCCCCCCCCCCCCCCACACACACACATCCAAAGAAATAGAAAAAATAGCCTAGAATAAAATAGATCATGGTAGCATAGAATTGGTGATATATAGTTAGTCATTAGTGATTATTCCGGATGAAATTGCTTCCGTGCGTAACGTATAGCATAAAATTGATCTCTTAGAGCTCCACCTGGATCTCGTTTCTAGTTGTCAAGAGTTCTTTTTCGCTTTGCATTTTCGGGGCACGCTATCTACACTGAAGAATCAATTTCGCGTTTTAAATGAATGTTTGTGCCTTTAAGAATTACCGGCGAGGGTTTCAAGAGCAGGTTTGACATGCAATTGCACTTGACAAAAGGAAGGGTCAGACCTCGTGCCAAACACGTTTGTTCGAGAAGACTGAACTGTCCCGACGCGTAGGGAATGTTCTGAGTCAGTATGCCGAGGGTTTGCTTTTTAAAGAGGTGTTTGCCCTGGAGTTTAGGTCAACTCCTCTAACTACCTGTTTAACTCAGAAATTATTTCTCTGTATATTTGTTCGAATGATATAGCCCTATTATAGTTCGAAATATTATTGTTTGTAATTGTCATTCGTATGATATTCACGTTTCCTAATTTTTAAAATTCACTTGTCTTCATAGTGATAACACTATATAAAGTCTGTTCGATTACACCACTATTAATGTAGGATCAATCAGGATTAGCTGAAAACAGTGACCTATGTTGTAATGCTTATACATGCTGAATGAATATATCTTAAAGCTGCACTCTCAGTTAACGTCAGTAAAAAAATATTTTCTACATTTTCTTCTATTCCTTTCCAACCCATCTAAATGTTGTTTGACCGAAAATTTGGAGGATTGTCTCTGGTTGATTTTGCTACAGGGCTTCTAAAACGTCCTTATTTGTTTTTGGAGGACCCGCCCGAATGTTTTCCCATGATGACTTCACTTATTATGGCTCATCGGCGGCTGTTTTCGCTCGGCCTATTACCTTCAAATTTGTGTATTTATAAATATATAAAATTAATAGCAGCAGAATATTGATACATTCTGTCCTATAAGTAATGGTATGAGTAAATTTGGTAAGATTGTCTTTGTCATAAGAGCTGAGAATGCAGCTTTAAATTAAAGTAACTAAACAGACTAAAATAAATTTTGAAATATTTATGTGACAGAGCTTCATAAGCGTGTTTCTGTCAGAGAGAAATGCTGTATGACCGTTTTCAACCATTGCTTTGTATTTTACAGAATAAAATCTAAGACCATACACTGTTTAAACAAGAATTGGTTATTTAAGATATTATTCCAGTTTGTGCAAGCGCTAACGTTTCCTTGCATATATATGCTTCCAATATCACATAATTATATTTGCCCGGAAGGTCATAAATTGTCCGATTATTTGCCTTGAATTCCGGCGCCAATTACAGTTAATTTCCCTTCTGGAAATGGGAAAAAGATCACTCAGTACTTCAGGCGTTCCATTGTAGCAGTTACGCCCCCAAATATGTACATCGATACTTGTGCGTCTGTATTGCATTTCTTAGCTCATTCATAGGTGAAGTGTTGGCACTCTTGTCATGTCAGTCTAAAATAAATCCTATCCTACACAAAAGCCTATACAAACCAAGGAGTGATGTTACCATTCTGCAACAGATCGATCCTAGCTTCCCCACGTAGAGCTAACTAAATCCTATGGATTGTGGCGTCCTGAATATGGGACTATACTCATTTCCCACCTTTAACGGCCATAACTGATTATGAGCTAGTATGTGATGGTTGTAAACATGTAACTCGACTTTTCCCAAATATGTTAGTGCTAACTGACACTTTAAATGGCGGTCTCGTTCTATCGCACTCACTGCCAGGCCCTTATTTCTAAAGAGAATGTAGAATGAACAAAATGTCCCGGGGAAGCAGGAAGGAATCTAAGCAAGGGATTAGCAAAGCCCTAGAATACATTGGAATGGGCATAGAGCGTTCAATGTTATCTACCTCAATACCACAGAGGAAGTGTTCTTCTGTCTGCATGGGCATTAGCTCTTAGAAAATGACCAACCCCTATCTAATTCCAACATCGTAGTCAGCAGGGCAACTCTGTACCTCTCTACTGGAGAAGAAACGGGGCACCAAAGTGAATAATTGCAGCACGCCCTTTCATCTAGACTCAGCAGACCCCTTTGTCCTGTCCTCAACGAAGTGAGGGCCTGGATTTGGGGATTTACGGACATCATACATTGGCATAATATGTGTATACAAGGCAGCTGTGACTAGGAAAAATGTGTGGAAGGAATTGAGTTTTAACTCAAAAGAAATCCTGCACCGCTGAGAGTGCTTAGCCCTAAAAATGAGGAAGGGCCTTCACATTTGTCAATGTTAGTTTAACTTACATTGCTTTTAAAGTTTATATAAGCCTTTCGTGATTGAATCCTCCTCACGAACCTGTTCCTATAATTGGATGGGTTATAACTTCCAATATGCAAGAACTGTACCACAAAAACAAACCATCATTCCATGAGAGGCTGAAATTGAATCGTGGCAAACAAAACATCGGGACAGCAGCTCTTCACCGCTGGTATTTGGACGTAATGTTTTCATGTAGTGTTGAAAGACAGTAGAGTAATAGAATGAATAGTAAAAAGAAACATGATTAATTCACAAGCAACATGAGATGTCACGATTCGTATTGGTTTTTGTATTGTAGTGTTGCTGCACTGCGTGTAACTGGGATTATTGTGGTTAACGTAGAGCATAATGTAGAGCACAGTAAACATCCATCTTTCGAAAAAGAAAACCAGGTGTTTACAATGTTACAAATAACGTAAATCTATTTGGATGTGATACCCTTAAACCTAAGCTACAAGATATAATAATGAACAATTTCATCTTTATAACTAAGTAAATATTATCTATTTATTTTTTTGTCTGAACATCATCAGCGCGAATCTGTTTCAAAATGCGTCCTATTTGCGTTATTACTATATTAACAAATGTGTAAATAACCCTTGTACTTTGTATCTTCCAGGTGAGTTTTTACGCCGGAGAATTCGTCTAGCGTACGTAGACAATAGATGTATTACTTGAAGGTATGACTTCTAATTTTAATATGCCGACTACTCTTCTTTAGCTACTAGTCAAGAGCTCCAAGCCAGGCTTTAATGCAAACCTTGTTGTATTTTTCCTCACCCTGTGGTACCCGTTTTAATGAAATTGATCTCTGTCATCTAAGAGGAAGGCTCATTCTGCGTCTCCCCAGATGTGCTGACTGAAAACGATTCGACGGTTGGAGGCGTGAGCTAGCATCAGCAAAGCCTGTTCCTGGCTATATTTATTAAATGAGATAGCTAATTCCGTATTAATGCATTCCACCTCAACAACCGATTCGGCATTTATTGCTTGCTGGAATAGTTAACTTTGAATGTACTGAAGTAACCATGAACACTGATTCACAAGAACCATTTCAGTCACGAGAAAACATGGGCAAGATATAAAACTAAAAGATCAGGCATCGAGCCAGACACAAACGTAATGTTTACTAAATTTGAGATGAGCAGTGTAAAAACACTTAGGTTAGCCTCCTGGGTGTAGCTTTGTCCTGTTTAAATTCAGAGCACATATATTTTACTTGAGATAACGGATTGCAGCATTCAATTGACGGTTTGGTATACCCACGAGATTCGAGGGGAATATCGACCTTAACTCCTGAAGAATTCTTTTGCATCGATCTTTGTGTTCCTGCGGCCTATGTGCATTGCCTACAGCTGGGCGACCCATCACAGTTATTACTTACTATACATTTGGCATTCCTGGAGCCATAAAACCTTGTCAGAGGAGAAAACACGCTGCCTCTTCAGTCCTAAATTCTGCATACTGTCACAATGCGCCTTTGTTCCCGTATTTCCCTTCATTGCGCACAGGGAATATGGAACACACAACAGTGAATGTAATTCACATAATGGCGCAGATTGTTCCTAAATTTATTGTATTTTTCTTCACAAAGTTAATATTGCACTCGCCTCCTGTAATTCTGGACGAATATTCCGGACGAGGTGGAGATCTATTATCAATTTCAGTATATTGCCCTTGCCTCTATGCCTCAATATAAGTTTATTGCAGTAAACAGGTTTCTCTATTCGGCGACCATCTATAACGCATAAGTGCACGATAAATCACTTAGTTGTATAGGCAGAGATAGGAAGAGCAATATAAAGTAATTGGGATTCCAAAGAGAGATGGAATATTGTGAGTGAACGATATCCTGCTGGGAGGTGGATATAATATATATATGAGGCTCAATTACTTTATAAACCTACTATGGAAAACAATAACCATAAAGATACTATATTCTCTGAGTGCATGTCTATATTATCAAATTTAATAAATTGACAAACGAACCACATGATGTCATCAAAATACTATGGAGCAGCGGTATGCAAACTTCAGGGACTTACGCAAAATAGGAGGCAGCAATGCATTTAACCTATTGCATTTCCTCATTCCAAAACGCTATCGTGCACCATTATCTATAGGCCGTAATATTATTTATGCACAGTTAAAACAAGACCGTAAGAAGCAGTAAACGAGGAAAACAGACGTGGGGGAGATGGTAAATCCTACGTGAATCCAGGGCATTAAAGTGATAGTGTGATAAAATCCCTCTGCATCTAAGCGGGTCTCACCTTTCTGATGACGCATTCCAAAGCTATAGCTTTACAAATAAATCGACACTGTTTAATATCAGCCTCGTGGCCGATCGTTGCAAAGATGCATTTGCTTGCTACTTCAAGAATCTGTAATCTGCCAATATAGCACCGTCTCTGTTCGTTGGAGAAATATCCATCATCGGCTGAAACAGCTGGGGGGACTTAGCAGTGGCGGCAGCCAAATATTGAATACCTTTGCATATCATGCACCATCAAAACGATCGACATCACAGCCCTTTCCATCAAACATCACTTCTCTTTTAACACTGCCTTTCGTGGCACACAGCTAAATATTGCTTTTAGATTAAAGCCAGTAGGAGCTTGCTGGTGATTGCGGATATGCCGACTGCTTGTATGTGAATTCTTTTTTCCTTGTATCAGCAGTTATCTAGAAATCACCCCACGTATTTGGTTACGGACTGTCGTTAGGTCCTCTAACGCGCGCTGCGTTTTAGTTTTGAAACGCAGCGCAGGAGAGACGCTATATATAATGTCCAAACCCTCTATTGTATTCATGAATAACGAAGCAATGTTATATCAAGAGCACTCAAGAAAAGCAAAGCTTAATTCGAATGCCTTCAAAGCACCCTGGTGTTAGATTGTCACTTGCATTGTGCCATTATCAGACCATTATACCTCAGGCCGCTTTAACAAAGAAACAATTGCTTTATGTTATCCTCACTTAGAGCGTACGTTGTAAGATTTTATTACACAGCTGTGCTACAATTAAAAGGCAATGCGACCATTTTTCTCTAGCATGGGGGAAGTATAAAACATTTCATGGTAATATAACAGCGAGAGGCTGGGGCCTAAATAGGGTTAATCCCCAGCAACTGTGTCCTAACGAAACCAATAAAGGCGGGCTTATCGAGCCTCCACGAACGCGGAACTAGAACTCTTCTACGGCCACGAAAAACGTGCCGTTGGATTCTAGCGACATCATTTGTTTATATGTACTTTATCTGAACAAGATGGTGGAGTTAGCCCATCCCGGCAGCGAGCTCCATGTACAACTCCCTCCGTCTGTGAAAGAGTATCGTGTAATAGGAACCCTTGGCAGGCCTAGACATGGACGCTGATACGTCAGCAATGTGACGTCACTCTGGCACGTGTTCTATCATTGCTTTGCTTTGAAGTCCTATGCAGGGACAATAAGCCCCTGCGCGCAATGTGATTGCCTCAAAATTTACATTCATGATTGGATGAGGCAAGTCCATGAAATTTTGGAATGGTGATATAGATCGCAATATTTGTCTTGTATTGATGACTACTCCTCTCTGGCGATAACCTAGTTTCCCATTTCAAGATGCAATCGCAATTTTAGATAACTACCCAAGGACTGTGATGTCAAACAATATATACCAATCGTAATACATACAAATATATTAGAGTGGTACCCAATAGACGTACCATGAATGCTCATGTATACATCATGCGCAGCTGGATTCGGTTTAAAAATCAATTTATAGCATAGCGCATTTCAAGGATTTTGAAATGTAATATCTATGTTCACCTAAAATGACATTTCAAGTTTGCTCTTGATGAAGAGAACCGTATTCAGATAATATGTCAGCCACATCCAATATAAATGGATGTAAACCGTGTGTTATATAAGTATACTCCCTGTATGTATGTATACCTCCTCCATCACGCTAATAAAATGCTGATGATGATAATAAATAAACTGAAGTTATAACAAAGAATGTATGAAATAATGGATGGGGTGACTCTGTCCTATGACACAGCCCAAAATGTGTTACGAATACCAAACAATTGTCGCGCGGTCATACCAAAATGAATTGATTATCCTTAATTAAAGCTAGATCAATAGAATGGGTCCGGACGTTCTCCAGTTGAGGCTTTGTTCTGAAGTGAACTGCAGGGAAGTCATTAATTGTTTTTTTTGTTGCCTTCACATAGAAGTTGGCGTTCTTAGAGGTGTGTCCTGACATGGGCCAGAGATTGTGCTGACGCCGGCAATCGTTTTTTTTTCTCTCGATCAAGTCAATCGTTAATCATGTCATCTACTGTATATAGGCCCTTTTCTGAATTAAATTGAAATAGGTATAGAAATCCTTTTCCCACGAATGCCTACTAGTAAAAACTTCCTTTAAATTTCCTTCCCACATTCAGTGTCTTCGGGGCGATTGATTGGTAGTAACAAACATCTCTGGGAAAAAAATATGGTCACGAAATTTCGAAAGGAATCGATCGACGTGAGATTCGTATAGTAACCCCATTGCATGACTACAATTATTCCGACCAATATAGAGCTCTATCACGGGTAATGCGCACTATGTAATACTACAATGCATTGCTCCAGGTTCCCGTGGCCTCTCCTGATCTTGGCTGTTATTTGCCACCTCTGTGGTGGGGTAGAGGCAAATGCGCCGATTGGTAGCAAACAAAAAAAGTACAATTCTTCTGCTTTGCGTGCCAATGTTTCGCCTGTCTAAGGCGAAGCTAGGGTCAACCACTGAAAATTTCCATTGACAAGGCGATCTATTTTTAGAACTCTCCTGGCAGAACGGTCCCCGCCAAGCTTTACCGGAGATTGGCAGGTGCCGAGTTTCTCACAACTGACATCAAGTTCTAGCATCCTCTCTCCGCCCATCCCCAACTCTCACTTACTCTTTCTTCCACTATTCTAATAACTAACAATGTCTGCTCTTCGGTCACGTTTACATTTGAAGCTGAATGCAATCTGACACATCTTCATTAATACCGATAAACCATGCAGCATTCGCTTGGCCTTTGCAGAAGACTCTCGGGTCGTGCTTCTGTTGTATTTATACAATTTTGTGTGTGTGGGGGCCGAAAGTAAAGCGCGTGAGAGCAGCGTATATCATAGAAGTTCTATGCACAATTAATGCATACAAAAACGTATATTCCTATCAATTGTTGACGTTGTTCAGACTTCAGTGAGACTGACAGTGTGCAATATTGCGAACTAACAACCAAACACGGCTCTTGTTTTGGATAACCTTTCTTATGTGTTATATCTGAATTCTGATTCACCGCATTGTTACAAAAAAAATAACCATTTCAAATGATTGATTCTGAGTGAACTGCAATAAAAACTAACAATTTTTATCGCATTGCTTACTTAACAATTCAATAATTCCTGTTGAGCCCTCCACTATTTTTTCTGTGTACAGGAGCGGCCTGTGGAAACCAACAGGCCATTAACCTAGCCCCAATAAAAGCATGTGGTGCTTTTGGCAGTGATTAGAGGAACCTATGCCAATACAATTAAGCAAATTGCTAATTTCCTGTCACCCTCGATTTAATAAAGGTCATCAGAGATAATCCAGTTCAATGTATTGCCTCTAAAGCGCTTAGCTTTTTGCGCGTGCATATTTGCCTTGGTGACCGGCATTAATGAAAGCTGCGAATGTCAAGCTGCCGCATGTTTGTCCCGTTCTATGCCCAATTTTAAAAGGACAGCTGATTCCTCTGTGTGTGCCCGAGCTAGCTAGCAAAGAAAGCGAGTTCAAGCATGGCGCATGGAGCATAACAAGGCGTCAAAATCATGTCTGTTTGCAGCTTCTTCCATAAGTGATGACTTCATCAGATAGTGATGGGACAGTAAATAAATATGCATGACACTCGTGATAGAAGGCTTTTTCACTCTCGTCTGCGCCACCCCACTTTCCAGTTTGCCGAATGATTTATGGTTATGTGCGAGTCTAAACGGAACTCTGGTCCTCACCGCCTTGTGTATGTGCGATTGGAGCGGAAACGAGGGCATCGAAGGCAAACTACTGGAGGCAATGTGCAGGTCGCCCTGTCATACACTTGCGTCCTTTATTATGTCTGATACTACACCCATCCCTCTCCTTCTGCGTTACCTATACCCTTACCCCGCCTCTTAACAACCCCTAGCAGTATGTATACCTTTGTTTACGCTTTGAGTAAAGGTGGATAAGCGTTTAGGATGATGTATTGGACGTATGTGTCCTGGGTGATAAAATGGTTGCAGGTTCTGGATCCGAGAGGTTCAGACAAGTGCTGGTGCATTTACACTGCAATAATATCAAGGCACATGCGGGTTGATCATATAAACCCTGCATGCATGGTGCTGCTCGGCTCGAATACTGGAATAAATATTCCCTCCAGGTTACGACTGGTGTACATCCAACGAGTGCATGGAATCAGGAACTGGTAAAAGGTAGCTACTGGGAATTTTCACGTCGTATCCACCGATTATATTATAGGCAATATGAATATAATACACTTTCGCGAAATGAATTAATCTATGGGATAGAAACTCTTTCTTTATTGTACTTAATGTACGATTGACCTTTTTAACACGAACAAAACAATCATGAAAAACGATTTAAGCAGTAAAACCAGCTACTTCGAGTTGTCACCAGCATGGCATCATTTTCATAGGACTTGGTTAGTATAACAAAAAAATCTGTTTGTGTTTTTTGGGGGCGGTGCAGCCATATAGATACTGGTCATATCTGGAAGGCGAGCAAATATACAACAGTATACTGTCGCTCGTTAGTGAGCCCGAGCAACATTAAAACGCCAGCGGGCATCGACCGTACATGATACATGGATGCATAGGGTGCTGTATTGACGTCATATCGGCTGACTTGGCGGCAACAGGAAAGAAGGATTAGATACCAGTGTGGCAGTCTACCTTATCCCTAGCCTTCTTCCTCCAGGGTTTTTTCTCTGATACCTTTGTGCACCATAATGGTAACCCTGCCACAAATTACCCCGACGTCAACGGCTGTAATTTTACAGCGATTCATCGCCAATGATCAATATGTTTCGAAAGGTTGGGTGCGTCAATTGCAAAGGCCCTAATGATCCGTTTTATCGAATAACCCCAAATTACCACTTGGCGGAGTCAGAGTATTCAACCGCCTGTAGCTCTTGACTGAAAAATCTCTATTAATTCTTTACTCTTCGCTCGAGAAGGAGACACCATATGGTCGATCATTATCGAAGATTGCAGAAAGCAACAAGAATTCTGACTTATATTAAGAGACAGTCGATCGAGCTTAAAGGCAGCACGAGTTTAAGATTGAGTCGGAAATCGGATTCAGAATAATATCGCAAGCGAGGAAATGAGTTTCTTGCCATCGAGGTCTATTATGCCCTTGGTAGCATCTTTTTGAAATGGAGACGAAAAATTCGCGCAGCCAACGAGCCGCATTTCGCCGAAGATGCTCGAAATAATGGCGCAGGCTATAATTGAATATACTAATATTTGGTGCGTAGGCGTCTTTTTATATATTATAGGCTTAAACAGGTTGGAATATCTGCATAATAAACTCAAAGGAATGGACAGTTGCGAATCATTGGCAATAAACCTATGGCTATATTTACTAATCTCCCTTTAGCTGGATCTTATCGTTTGAAATGATGATGGCATTAACGAGATAAAGTAGACCAGTGAAAGCAGCTAAATGTCTAGCGAAGATAAAGTTAGTGCGAGTCGGATCGAGCTCATCGCCCCAACAGATCAGCTTGCATATGTCCCCGGGCAGTCATTACTATGTGAGTTAGGTCTGCGTCCTTTGGACGGGCGGACCTTCGGAAATTGAGGGCTGCTGCCATTCAGATAGCAACCTTATCAGTCAAGATCGCTGCCCGAGAATTTTGCCTAGGCATCAGGGGCCGGCGAGAGTAAAATACCCACCCGAGGGTAGAGTTGATAACCCTAGTTTGGCGGGAGGTACCTCGGAGGCAAAATGCTTACCGTCCCACAGTCCCTTGCCTCATTCAACAATCTTCCAGTTCACTAGACACGTGTCTCTCCTCAGGGCACACTACTATGCATCTCCTAACCATGCGAAACAAGTCATTCTATTGAGAGAAACCCCAAGTGCCGCTCCCTTGTTTCTTCTAACTAGCAGGCAAGAGAAAGTTCTTGCGTTTGTCAGGATGATCAATGGAATGGTCTTACAACACCCAAAGTTGAAAGGACAACTCACGGCAAGCCTGTTCCATCTATAGAAGTCATTCTTTTCTCAGCCTCCATCGATTCTTGAACGCATGAGTCGAGATACTAAGTGGGTGCGAATTTGTGCTGCCGATGTGGACAGTAATCACACACATGCATGTGTCTGTACATCCATTGGTACGCATATCTAATTTTATTAACCATGACCTGGGCATTTCCCCCAACTGTTTATACTACTGGGTAAAATCTATCAGTTAACAGCCGAAGAGTTGATGTTAATGTTGAAATAATGATTACTATCATTTGGGCCTTAGCTTTTAACTTTTCGTTTTGTAGCTAAGCAACTAAATATCTGATATATATGATACGGTTTGCAATGATATTTGTGAATTTAAATGATTGCGCTATCCAATCATAGGATACACTTCCTATCTGACATTACATATCCAATAGTCATATCGACATGTTGGATCAAATTGATTTGGATTATTCATACGATGATATCCAGTGCATGGCGCATAGGGCCCATTGGGCATATGCACTGCATATGCCCACTATTTGAATTGTGGTTTTGATCAATACACAACCAATTATGTTGAGTAGCGAGAGGAGTGAATACAAATCTGGTGTCAAACCCTGGCCATCCACTCTCACCTTCAACCACTCTATCATCGGTGCAACATTCACCAGTGAACCAACGGTAGTAGTTCATGGAAAGAGGTATCTGCCCCTGGCCAGAGCCCAAATCTCCACATCTATTGTAGGCTATTTTTAGGGTTTGTGGGTGGGAGGGTTCGATAGGAGCTCGAGTTGCATACTATATTAGATTCATGCAATTCCAATGGGTAGGGCATGCACCTGCGGGTTATATATGGGGTTAAAGTTGGAATAGGCTTATCACACACCACTGTATTAAATGTGTGCAGTCAAGGGACGATATTAATATTGCCCCCGTTGCATAACAATCTGCGAGTAGCTTTTTCAGTGTTAATATTGAGCTCTCAGATTGTTATGCAACGGGGGCATGTGATGTTGATTCAGCATTGTGAAAGAGAATTCAAAATAGTTGAGTGTTTTTCTGTAAACCATGCGACCTTAGTCGTTGTAGTTTTACTACTGATATATATAGGCCTATTCCGTTTTAGCCTATGGGGATTTCCAGCTAAATTGATGGAATTGTCAACCAACGCGAACCAGTGGTATACGCTTTGGTTGACTGGGAAAAAGAGCCCAAGGGAGAAATTTTCTTCGGGAACTATTTTTTCTTTATCTTTTATATTTATTTGTTTGCAAGATTCATCATACTTATGGATATTTAAGACAATCTGTCGCCCGGGAGGAGACTATCTATATACCCATCCCAAAGGAAATCATGTCTCCTTCTCCAAACCTATCAATATCTCGTTCATTATTATTTACCTCACTGTCATCGGCTGATGATATATTACTGGGATATGTCGCATTTATTGAACGTTAAAGCATTGAAAGACGGCTTGTCTCAGATTTCCCTGCACAGTGGAGCATTATGGCGGCCATTTTGAAATCTGAGCTTGAGGGATGGGCGCATGGTGATAGCCTATGGAAATGAGTCTCATGTCTCACAATCTATCATAAACGGCGCCATAGGCCTAGTATACCCATGACCATCAGTTTTATAGGCTTTTCACTCCAGTAAAGCTTCGATGAGTGGTAAAAACTCGGTAAGTAATGAAGGACGGGTCTCTTACCTACATACATGATATATACTACCATCTGAACCAATAGGTTATTAATTAAATGTGTATAAAACACGCCTGGTCTTTTTTTCTCACGGAAGGAACTATAATATTGATTCACTATTAGTTCAGTAACCCAGCTTCTATAGCAGCTGTTTTGATGGGCATAATAATTACCTCTATGACGTACAATCGTGGGCACACTTGTAGTTTTAGCGTCACTGTTTTTAAAGGAGTCCATCCTTCAAATTTTCATATCAAGATTGTCATATACGTACATAAGAAAGTAAATATGAAAATGTACATTCAAAAAAGCCCCTTGATCAGATAAATTGATAGATAAAATTAATTCTATAGATGTCATTCTGTTACATAGTTTTATACATATTATCGAAAATAAAAATAATAATTTTGAAATGGCAATAGTTGTAAATGCAATTCTTTGATAGTCACTTCTTCAATACAAACGTTCAAGGGGTATTGCCTCGTTCATTTTGCCTATTTAAATTATGCATACTATCATCCACCCCATCTATCGAATTCCAACTTGATCATTTTATTTTTGAGCCGTAGGATATATATATATTACCGTGAATGAAAGAAGCATGCAATTGCCGACCCCATGCGCTCTTGACACGCCTGCTCCCGGTGGTGCCAATGGATGTGACGATATGTAGGAGGGTATCAATGCTTCACGATACCCCAGGGGAAAATGAACCAAGCGATTATTGTAGCACGAGACATTGGATGGCCAAATAAGCCTTTCGCCTAGGTGACCTCCCTCGCTCGCGTTGAGTGACTCATCCCCATCTGAGACCTTGCACTTACTCCTCCACTGTTGGCACCTAAGAGCGCCTTCTAGAGTTCAAACACCAAGGAAATAATGGCCAGGCTAATGGCTTAGGTGCTGTGTTTCTTTTAAAATTTCACCATGATTTGGAAATGCCCTATCCCATTTACCCGTCCCGTAACATTAGCGTTCATCTTGTCTATTATCCGGTATATATACGATCCAAAACGCTGATGGAAATTTTGCCTGAATGGGGATAGATAACTCCTTTCATACCTTTAGCTGCCATTGCAAAATTAGAGCCCCCATTTTTTAAGATATTCTACATCATCGGGGGAGTTACAACGATATTTTGAGAAGTCACTAAATTTATTCATGAACAAAATGTGCCTGAATGAGTCCGCTCGGTTATACTAGAGCATATCCCTCTACTCTTTAGGGCTAGATATGAACCTAAATTGGATTATCCAAACTGATTAATTTTTGTTAAAGGTAAAAACTTACCTCAGTTTAAAAATGAAAATTGGTTCAGCAACGTCCGGTAACATGAGGTGCCAATCAGCACCGGTGTAAACTCTTTCAATTATTTATTCCATTTCTCTCTTCTTTCATTGACATAGATATTTGTTTTACCGTCATCGGTAAATGTAATATGGAATGTTTATTTTGTAGCTAGGTATATCGATGGGTTCTAGTTCAAACTATTCTATATATTCAGAAAGAAAACTGATAACTAGCCCAATGAGGTACCAGTGGGACCATGAGTGCACCACAGATCAGTTCTTGGCCGTTGCCTGTTGGTAAACAAAGTTCTAGACCATTATGGTTCATTACCTGGACAGTCTAGGGGTCAATAGAGAATGGATAAAGAAAGCAGAGTAGGAACTGTGAAGGCAACACAAATTAGTACAGTGTTCTGTAACAATGTAGAGAGAGCCGTGGCTAGTTAGCCTTTTGGAGGAGGAGATGTCATCCCACTGCCACCATTTCCCATCGGACAAATTTACAAGTAATGAAGGGAAATATTGGTTAGTCATGAATTTGTATAAGTAAAGGGAAGCTAGACCCCCAAAACTCATAGCAAAAATAGTTTTGGTGCATGTACTTTATATGTATGTTGTTGTTAAAATATATTTTATTAAGGCAGAGACTTTAGATTACATCAGTTAGAAAGAAAAAATAACAAAATACGCATAACCTCAAGTGATTATTTTCATGCTGACACGGCCATATGTGGCATTGCATATATATTTGTGAATGAATTATAAGGAAGTGTCTCCATGAAAGATTTATGAATTTAATCCCATGTCGTGCCCGTTCATCACAACACATGTTTGGTACACGTTTGCCGACATATACTTCAAAAACAAGTCTTTACCGGTCTCTTTTAATACAAGTTATATTTGAGCATCTTCCGTGACCTTTACAACCACGTAAAACCTTTTCATCATACTTTTTCTCCATTTTCGCAGATCTATATGAAATGGCAATTTGATTACCTTTTTTTCTATATTAATTTCGATGTCATTCAGGTTCTGTCGCCTATAAGATTGAGTCCCGAAGGGAAATATCTTGGGGTTATATTGTATATATGGGGTAGCATTCAAATATCGATTTCCTTCCAGTGCGAATACAACGTCACGTCCCTTGAGAATTCAGAATGGTAAATATGGCTGTCTCCGAGCGTCTTTGGTTGCAATGCCTCGATCATATTCCAATAGCTTTAGGAAGTGCAAATCAAGAGATATTAAACCGAACGTCTCCTGTTATGCGGAAAAGCTCCCATTCTTATTGAATTGGAAACCCCGAAAGCGAATGCTTGTACTGAAAAAAGAGCTTCGTTGCCAATGCTTTATTTCAATCTCTATTATTTTTCCATTCCATGAATGACCCAACCAGATTGGGCCTACCGACGAAGAAGGAATGTTTGATAGTCAATCAGGGTCGAATAATAAAGCGGTAATTAGAAGCGACCGCTGGAAGGGAAAGAATTCCGCTGAATCCGATCTCGCATAAAAATCACAATCTATAGCGCGACTTTGATTCGTAATTGCTGCCTTGCCAAAAGTCGCTGCCAAGTAATGCATAATGTAGGATCGGCGATAAATTCAAGCAATCTGCGATTCGCTAAGGCGATATCATTACATTTCCTTGCCAGTCGAATCGCCACGCATGATGAGCGTTTTATTTTTAGCCGCTGTCTTTTTTAATATTCTTACAAATCATGGGAGTGCAACTTTTCCAATCAGTGGCGGATTTAGCCGAAAGACTTACTCAGGGATAGCACGGACAGCCACCAAATTAACCTTCAGGCTATGGTAAAAAGAGAAATAGGAAAAAACCAATTAATATGGTCCCTGACGTGAAACCAACCAAACATATAATTTTCCTTATTATTAGCTGCAAGGTAAATTATATCCTTGGACAGCCTCAGATGCAAGCTATCTGGGATCCGCAGATTACACAATACAATGTTTAAACGATGTGTTGAAAGTATAGACCTTGTGATTCGCTGATTGTTGATTTCGAATTAATTTGGCATGTAAGGATCACTTGGATCAATCTCTTGTCTCTCATATTGAATTATGTGCACTGATATCAAGTAGCCGAAACTCACAGACACCTACCTGATAGAGGGTTCATAATTATACTAGATCTATATGAGTTATACCCAGCCTATTTGGTACGCCATGCTGATATTGGTTTCATATATATGCGCACTAGAGTTTGTTCGGGAATGTATTTTTTGCCCATCCTCAAGTTTCTTCCGTGACATCTACTCATTATGTTAGTTCTTTATGTCTTCTGCTAACAATGCTGCTGGAAAATCCGACGAATGAGTGATTCAGTTATCATTGGGATGCTTTGTTTGTGTTGAATCAAGAAAACAGAAGCAGCGAATGGTTTAATCGATTAAATCAATGTAGTGCATTTTACGACATGTCGTATTTTTATCAGTTAAGTTCTTGCTAAGCCACTTTGCCATCCCCACCCTCCCCTCTTTCCCTTTTATGATGACTAGGCCTACCTTTTCTGGTAATTTGTGATTTATTAACTATGGCCACCTATATTCAAATATCCTAACCTCATATATCATATGGGGTATATGGGGTATTAAAATCAGTGCAGGAACAAATTACTCTCTCTGAAAGGAAAGTAGCGCATCCTCTAGAATAGAAGTGCGGCTAATATAACATTATTATAAAAACCTAATAAACGTTCTTGTTGCAAGCGAGGGAACCTGGTTTTCTCTCCAACCATCAAATATGCTCCAACCACTCCGGGGAAATGCTCCGCGCGATTGATCGTACCGATGACTAATTTCGAAACGTATCAAGCACTAATAAGGAAGCTTTCCAGTCCTTATTGGTTCCGGGCATTTGACTAAATGTGCTTAGGAAGGATTGGGTTAGGCAATTCTCATAAGATATGTCAGGAAGGTGTGGAGAATCTCTACCACCAGGTGTTACACATCCTGCATGGATGCTTTACTGCGCTTAATCTAAAAATAAATCAAAGTCTTTAGTACCATGAACATCGAACGTAGATTTATGTCTTTCCGAGATTCATCAAGATCATGTTTCTTCTTATTGCATGGGACAATGATTATATATCACCCCTTGTTCTAATTCTATTCTAATTAATTTATATTCAAATATAACCGTATTCATTTTAAGATAAAACGCATTTGATCTTTGAAGTTGGAATATGCGCTACATAATTCAAGTTTATAATCATTATTCAATATGATTACACTCGAAAAAAAGGAATGCATACGCTGTCCATGCTAGTAAACCTTCATGAATAGAAACTGAAACATCGGCCTAGTATTTCCCCTTGTTGGCGTTTCATATTCAGACCTTTGATAGTTTGCCCCACTGATGTAATAAAAAAAGGAAATATCAAAATAAGCACAACTGTGGTGTCGGTGGCGGACGAAAATCAAGGAAATATGAGTCCCGGGGGATCCCTAGTACCGGGGGAGACATGTTTTTCCTATGTCAGGGACATGCCACTAAAATATGCCCCCAAGCAATTGATGCATCTCGGCGTGGTAACGAAAACCTAGATGGTCGTGACAGCAATTTAATACGGATCTATTCAATGTCCAAATATCACCGCTTTCACTGTTTATTATTCCTAGTATACGTGCGTTGATTCACTGTTACATTCATTATCGCTATATGAACCACTCGAGCTTAACTATTGTATCTTGTATGTAGTCCTATACCTCCTCCCAAACGCCCTTAACGTTAGGTTTACTTTGTAGGAGATAGTTTACATATATATAGAATACTGTAGATGTATTGATTCTTTTGTCCCGTGGAGACCCAAGTTCAACAGAATTAGTGACAAAGTAAGTTGAAGCGAAGTTGTTTGCTTCATGATCACTGTGATTTAAAAGCATCCACGATCACTCATGACATGTCAGTAAATTATCGAAACAAATAATATATTATTTATAATTTTACAATGATTTAATAGTATGATGACTTATCCGAATGGGAGCCGTTGTTTTTGTTGTCTCCGGTCTGGAAACACCGGCTGACTTGAAGATGAAGTTCAGTTGTAATTTGTACGGGGAGGACTGTATTAGGTTTATTATCCGGGTCCTGTTCTTCCCAGACCTTGTTAGGAGACACAGTTTATCCAATGTATTATTCACTGTTTAAATATAGAAAATGGCGAAATGAAGTTAATGTCGTTAGAGGGGAACGATTCTGGTGGCAGTGGAGATAGCGTTACTATACGTCAAATGGGAAAGCATACTTGAATTATTTATACAATCTAGGTATTTTTCGTCCAGGAAGCTTTCCCAGGCTTCCCCGAAATTGCAAGAAGACCATTGCTTTCATAGTCGATCGCCTCGTTTCTTACATCATCTTGAGTGAAGTTCCTAATATATTTTCTATTATATATGTGGAATTACTTTCAGTATACTACGTATACATGTGGATCCGAAATAGCTCTAATCGCAAGTAACTGCAAGCGTAATTCCTTTGATAGCCAACTATATAATTAGTTCAGACATTCATGTGTCGGGTAATCGCAATGGCATCGCAACTTAATGCGTCCTGTATCTATCTACTCTCGGTCTTGCGTCGACCTCGTTGTTACTTGAATGTATTGCTCCAATGGGCCTGTTGTATAAGAAACTCATCGTATCGCTGGTGTAAGTGCTTCGCAAGCGCTCGCATCTATGGGAGAAACGATGGGCATACGAACTGCGAGAGACATACGATACACCACTTGTATAAGCTTCGTCGCAGGAGATACGTATCTTCATCGCATTATTTCACAAGTTTCTCGCATCTAGCTAAAGAGACCACCGGCGACACCTGTTTTTGTATTTCAACATCACATTATCTATGATTATATGCTATTTTTAGCACCCATTCGGGTCCAGCCGCCGTTAATGGGTCAGATTTTCAGAAAATGTACAATTGCCAGCTCCATACAAATAGGAAATTCGGCTAAATGTGGCTGAAAATGAAGAATACTGGGTATATCTGAGTATATTTGGTTTCTCATTGATTTAAAGTAACAGTTCTGTTATGTTAAACTGCATTTTGAAGATCATTTTTGTCTTAAATGTGGGTTATTTGAGAGGATTGGTGAAAACGAATTGTACATCTTCTGAAAATCCTCCCCTTCCCTCTCTCTGCATCTCCCTACCACGCTCTCATTCTCTCTCCGCCTCTGTCTATCTCCGTCCCTCTCCCCCTTCCTCCACTGTCCCCCTCCCCCATCTCTCTCCTGCCGTCCTAAGACTCTTTTACCAGCCTCTGTCTCTCCCTCTTACTCACTCACCCTCTCCTCCTCCCTCCCCCTCTCTTGATTAGTTTTTAATGATATAATGTAAATGTATTACAAATACAAAGTTCTGGATTTTGTAATAGGATTGCTGCAATATGTGTAAAGAATAATTCCTGTAGAAGTGATAGGGTAATGTGCTGATGAGAATAAAGCAGGAGATAGAGGAGTTACAGGAGGAAGTACAAAAGGGGGTACAGGAGGAGTTACAGGAAGCGGTGCAGGAGCTAGGAGAAACAGATGAATGTACCAGGGGAGATAGATTTATAAACAGGAGGAGGTACAGGAAGTGGTACATGAGGGGAGTACAGCAGTTACTGGAGAGGAATTATAGGTGGGGGTACATCAGTAACTGGTAAGGGGTATAGAAGCTTACTGAAGGAGGTACTGAAGGAGGTACTGGATGAGGTACTGTAGAGGGGTACATAGTGGTTACTGGAGGAGTTACTGGAGGAGGTTACTGGAAGAGATACTGGAGAGGGGTATATGTGGTTACTGGAGGAGGGTACTGAAGGAGGTACTAGAGGAACTAGTTACTGGAGGAGGTTACTGGAGGAGGAGTTATTGGAAAGGGGTATAGGTGGCTACTGGAGAAAGGTATTAGAGGAGGTACTGGAAAGGGGTATGTATGGGTACTGGAGGAAGTACTGTAGGATTTACTGGAAAGGGGTATATGTGGGTACTGGAGGAGGTTACTGGAGGAGGTACTGGAAAGGGGTATATATGGATACTGGAGGAGGTTACCGGAGGAAGTTACTGGAGGAAGTTATCTGAGAAGGTTACTGGAAAGGGGTATAGTTGGTTACTGGAGGAGGTTACTGGAGGAAGTTACTGGAGGGAGTACTGGGAAAGGGGTATGGGGGAGTTACTGGAAGAGGTACTGAAAGAGTTCCTGAAGAAGGCTATAGGGGGTTACTGGAGGAGTTACTGGGGGAATCTACTGGAGGAGGTTACTGGAGGAAGTTGTTATGTATACACACCTTTTTGCTGTACCTCCTGCTGTAGCACTGTGCTGCACTATGCTGCGCAGCACTGTGCTGCACAGCACTTTCCAGTGCAGCACTTTCCAGCGCAGCACTGTGCTGCTCAGCACTTTTCAGTGCAGCACAGTGCTGCGCAGCACTTTCCAGCGCAGCACTGTGCTGTGCAGCACTTTCCAGCGCAGCACTGTGCTGCTCAGCACTTTCCAGCGCAGCACTGTGCTGCTCAGCACTTTCCAGCGCAGCACAGTGCTGCTCAGCACTTTCCAGCGCAGCACTGTGCTGTGCAGCACTTTCCAGCGCAGCACTGTGCTATGCAGCACTTTCCAGCGCAGCACTGTGCTGCTCAGCACTTTCCAGCGCAGCACTTTCCAGCACAGCACTGTGCTGCACAGCACTGTGCTGCGCAGAAGAGGGAGGACGGGGAGAAAGAGTAGGAGGGAGAGAGAGATGGGTCATAGAGACAGGGAAGGGGATGGGACGGGGGTGGGGCAGAGAGAGGAAGGCAGAGTGAGGGGTAGAGAGAGAGAGGGGGAAAGTGAGTGGCAGAGCTCAAGATGGAGAAAGAAGGAGGAAGAGAAAGAGGCACAGGCAAAATATACTTTTGACCCATAAATTACACTTAATTTCTACTTTGTATCTCCTGCGAAGTAGAAACGAAGCCCTTCAGGGTGATCGCAGGTTTTAACTGATATTTGCGAAAAAGATACAAAGTCGATTTTCTTATACAAGCAAAAACCGACTTACGATGAAGATAGTACGATTTGGCTGTGAATGACATACGATTTCTTGAGCTTATACAAGTAGATTGGACTTACTACGCACTACGAAGCATTTGCGAACGGCCGTCACAATTCATACAATGGGCCCATAGGGTCACTGACTTTGTATATCGAAATCGCAGTGAAAGCAAGTATGAAGGTATTATTTCACGCACATTTTAGACGGGGAAGGCCTAATACTCCTCTACAGATTCTACGTTGATTCGGTCCCGGCAATCACATGCAATAAGTTCCATTGAGGCCTGAAAGGTCATTCAGTATCGGTTGCGCCTCTTCATTATTTTGATTTAGTTATCTGCCTGGCGGCTTGCGATTTGATGCATGGCTTTTCTGGGACGAGCCATCTCATTCTGAATTAAAGACGTTTAATTGCATATCGCATTTTCTAATTAAGCATGCCCCATGCGCCATGCATTTCTTTGGAAGACATTTCAGAATGTTTTAACCTTCAATATTCCATCAGATACCAAAGTTTGGCGCTATACATCTTTACTTAAACAATACAAGACCTTAAATTGCATCAATGTATTTATGTTGTAGAAACATAGCAATGGCATCTTTGGAAATCCTATGAATTCGGACCTACATATGAATCCATTGCTTATAGTAAATTTCATCGTCGATTTGGGAAAATCCTTCCCCTAATTCTAATGGAAATATCTTAATGTTCGAATAAAATTATATGCGATCGCTTGAAAAGTATATCACCGACGGAAGCCTTAATGATTTGACATCCTGACCCAATATCATCTTGATGCCGATTCACCATCAAATTCAAATCAGCCCATTGCTTAAAGTTTATGGCACATTAAATGCAAGAAGCTATTTCGCCACATTTTGAGGTAATCACACCGAACCAACCAAGTGGCCAAGCAGCCAACCAACTCGGGAGTATTTCTCCCTTTTCTGAAAAGAAGACAATTTGTCAGAGACTGCAGATGACTTAGACGTTTTAAGGTGTGATTATTCCTTTATTATGCTTGAGGCCCTCCTATCATTCCCACCAAGAACACTCTAGGCCGATACGCCGCGGAAATAACCAATTTGTTCCATAATTATCTCATTACTGAGTGGCTTCGGAGCGCCAAGCAGACCCTCCATTTGACACTACGAGTAGAAAATTGTAATCTTTAAAGCTTTAGAACTGGGTGAATACGAATCAGTTACTCATAATCCGTCATTACAGAAACTATCTCTCCTGTATGCAGATGTCTAAGGTCGGTTTTTTTTCGGTAATTTACATATGTTAATGAAGATGCAAGGCGTTAAGCATAGTTTTATATAGCATTGAGTGCCTATTGTAAAGGCAACTTGAAGAAGAGGTACTAGGAAGTCTCAGGAAATGAACAGGACAAAAAGATTTTTTATTGAACATAGGAGTAGTGAAACAACATTTATACCCGCTTTGTATAGAAAAACGGCGGCGACAAATGTTGTTGTTGCCCACTAACATCAGTTCATTTCATGTTTGCAATGAAAACGCAAATGGAGGAGTGTCAGATGTGTTGCCACATTCTCTGGAAACTGTTGTTTCTGTATGGATTTTTGTTGCAACAAATTAGTGGGCACCAACAAAATTTGTCGGCGCCGTTTTTCTCTCTAGTGAAGTCGCCCTAGAGTTGGTAGAATCCTTAACTAAAAATGTTCATTGCTTAGCTATTGCCTTTGCTTAGCAGCTGGTAAGGAACTACTAAGGGGAGGGATTCGTTATACATGCTATTGTTTGAGTAAAAATTGCCTAGCAACTCAGTGAAAAATAGCTCTAAGTAATGAACATTGTAAGTCAGCACTTGGAACCGCATCCCCGTCATTTCATTGCCGTTACTCATAATAAATTGTGCAATAAATGTTTTATTTTGATTAGTTTGGAATCCTGCATGTACACATACCTCGAGAATCGACAGTATGTTGCGGTAGCATCTTTAAATTTTCCAATATATCTGGCATCTCAGGGACACAGGATGACATATTTTGATGGCTAAACCCTTGTGCCTTCTTCCCACGCTTTATAGCTCTACGACATGGAAGTATATCAAATTTTATACCTTTTAAAGCCAGGGGAAATCCCAGTTGAAGACCTATACCTGACACAACCTGATATTCGTTTTATTAGTATGATGGTATGACATCATGATAGGGTGATACCCTACCCAGTATCTATTACTTATAATAGTGTGATACCCTATCCGGTATCTATTTATAATCCATATCATGTATACTTTCACGTGGAATTCGAAATAAACACGTACTTTCATTGTTTAGTTCCACATATGGCTTTAGGCATGGAACGAGGGTACATGCGTTCTGCAGTGGCATCAAAGCTTTTAGAGTAGACATATGGGGATATATGGCTACATGATACACTCGATCCTTTGATTATTTCAGAACACAGACATGCATGTGAATGTATTTCCAGGCCGCCTCGAGATATTTATCCATCAATCAAATGTTTATCATTTATGCTATTCTTCCTAGATTTATGACTCAAACATTTAGATTAGCTATTTCGTGACCATAATGCAATTGTTGCATTAGCTAGAGGATTATTAAATACTAATATAATTTTAGTTCATGAAGATATATTTGACTTGCCCTTTTAAGTTGCACGCAATGATATCGACTAGCATCTAGACGCACTACATAATATATCTAATCTGTACTTTTGAATTGCGACTGTGTAACTATTGTAAGAAACCCTTCAAATATATGCATTCGTTTTCTTTAAAACGATTGAATTGTTATTGTCCTATTGTCAGTATTGCGATTCTACTGGATGGATTACACTCTCCAGCTCCAAACATTGTAGCAATTAGTAAACATTCACAAGAACATTGTAATGATTGATTAGAGGAGCACATGGACAGAAACTATGTCAGCACAACCGCCATATGAAACCAGCCTTCAGTATCAAAGAAGCCATCAAATTCTCAGTTCATCGTCTTCTTCATCTGACGGGCGTTTTTTACGAGACCACCAGAGCCGCAGTGAGTTATAATTTGCGAATGATAACATTGGCAATCTTCATGGCACAAGAGCAATGATAATTTCCAGGGAAATGAATCAGGGTCGATTATGGTTTTTTCATCACTTTCTCCCCTTTTGGTTATGTATGTTCCAGTATCATTTCATAATCTGTCCTATTTGCACCAGGTCAAACAGAGGTGTAGTATTACTAATGAAGACAGATCGGCACAGACAAGGACAGCCGTCTATTGGGAAATACCAGGAAGAAAGATGGTGGCAGGAGATTCATTTGTCTGTGCCTTTGATGCGAAAATCTGATGCCATTGGGGAGTACATGCGGGTACTTGCTTTCCGTTTCTACTGAGTACGAGACTTTGGTCGAATTGATGAAATTATGAGTTCAAGCTCCTTCCTGATTTGTGATCACATAGGACAAGTTGGGAAAAAAAGCTTTATATGCAACCCCACCGAAAACATCAGATTTGATCAAAAGATTCTTGAGGAAAAAGATGCTGTCTTGGGCGAAGCATGAACCGGTCTCCCTAAAGAGATTTAGCTTTCTCTTTGGTCTATCAGTCCGCTTGAATGGATCCGTGCTCTTCTCAAAAGGATACTTCACACTCTTATCCTTTAAACCGGTTTTAATAGTCATCACGACGGTTCCCATTCCCGCTTTTAACCCCATCGATGCTCTCCTCAAATCGCAGCTTGGGCCATGGTGCCTGCAGATATTTCCTCTCAAGAGTCGTTCTAAACCATCCATTCCTTATTTGTGAATGTACTTAAATAGTCCGCCTGTTATGTACCCTGACCCTATAGGACAATGGAGATGTATTTCGATCGAATACATCGGAGGGGCAAGCAGGAATTGTTGTTGTCATGGCGGTGGCGCAAGTGGTGGTGTTGGTGTTGGTGATTGTTGCTATCTCCCAAGTTGAAGACCCATCGATAGGTGTTAGTCCCTTGGGGTCAGTTTGTTGATGTGGGCACGAGGAACTACTTCGCAGAAAGCAATTGATTGATCTCAGTGAGCACGAAGGAAGATGTGTCATTGATCGATGCATCAGGCCCTCTCTCCTTCTTCTCTCTTATCAGCTGCTAAAAAAACCCTCTCACTAACACACACTCTGAAGCATCGGATTGAAAAGGAAATTTGCCATGGCTACCTCGCCTAATGGGTATTGATTGTCGCGGGATTTGCATTTTCAGTCAAAACGTCTTTCTGAGCGTGCAACAACCCATCTGACTGACACGAACTGATTTAAATATCGAATACAATGTAGCCTATATTGTGCTCATCTGCGAGGCACTGTCAATTCGAAATTGCACGGTTCTTGTTACTGGCAATCACACAAGTTGCAACCAAATTAACTAAATTTCGATATCGCACCTGCTTCACTATTATATAATATCATTTTCACTGGGAAACCGTGCTTCCTCCCAACTTAATTTATGCTCAGTACTGTCTATGGGACAATGAGAACTTTCCAAGGCGAGTGATCAATACGGTGTGTTGGGTTAAATAAAAAATAGAAGTTCCGCCAGCGATTTATCAATATGCTGGATATAGACCTTGGGTTCTCCATACGAGCCCCCAACACAACCAAGTACATTGGGCCCGTTGTATACGTTGCGATGGCCGTTCGCAAATGCTTCGTATTGTGTCACAAGTCAAATCTGCTTGTATAAGCTCAAGAAATCGTATGTCATTCACAGCCATATCGTACTACCTTCATCGTAAGTGTGTTTTGCCTTGCATAAGAAAATCAGCTTCATATCTTTTTTGCAAATATTGGCTTATACCTGCGATCATCCTGAAGGTCTTCGCTTCTATTCGCATCTCCTGCTAAGTAGAAATGAAGTGTATTTATGGCCGAAAATTATTGGAGGAGGAGTGCAAAGAAAGCCATAATGTAAGAGGGATATGACCAGAGCCAGGTAAGACACTGAAGGAGATAAAAATATCATGGAAACTGTACCTATTTTTCTATTTAACTTTATAATCAGTTTAACTTAATGTTTATACCCTACGTTTCCAAAGGAAACAACTTCTCAGGATTAATTATTTGTGCACGATGTCAAGTCATAGTTACTGAAATTTAGTCTTTCTTAAACTGAAAATGCAGAATATTTACTGTCATATACAGGGTATATACAGTCATATACAGGGTTCCTGAGGTCAGTAAAAGGTCTGTTAAATTATACCACGATCAGGGGTTGTACACGCTGCAAATGAGTGGATACCTGCTATTGTGTTTTGTTGAATGGATCCACGCGTGAAAATATTACCCTTTTTTAGCCTAAATGTAAGGAGCATCCTCATTGGTTGACGTTTAACTCGCTCATGACGTCACGCCCATTCGGACGTCATATGCCACTGTGCCGTCGTTGATCAGCCAATCAGTTATACGCTTGTTTAGTGATTTGGCATAAACCAAATCAATATGGCAGAACATTGGAGAGAAGCGAGGTAAATAAATAGTTTGTTTATTCATTTATTTTGCAACATGAGATCGTGGAATAAAGATAGGATGTAACTCGGTTAGTTTCTGACTTACTGTACACGATGGCCACTCGTTTTTTCCGACCAGGGATCTCACTCGAAGCCTGCGGCTTCTCGTGAGATCCCTGGTCGGAAAAAACTCGTGACCATCATGTACAGTAAGTCAGAAACCAACCTCGTTACATCCTATCATAGTAATTATGATTTTGGGTTTTTCATCTCTCTAAAATTAGTAGAATGCACTAAAACAGCACTCAGAGTGAGAGAGAGAAAGAGAGATGGGGGTAATGGGTGGAAGGCTAGGGAAGGAGGGAGGGAGGGAGGGAGCTGGAAGGCAAGGGAGGGAGTGGGCAACCAACCATGACTGGGTATGGGGCAGGCCTGGTTTGTCTTATTATGTAATAACCAGAGGGGGGCAAGGTGGAGTGGTGTAGGGTGGATGTGAGGAATGGGTGGAGTAGATAAGCCTTCTGCAAACATGCAAACTGATCAGACAGATGATTTTACACTGATTGTTACCTCACACATCCCACAATCAGCTAACACATTTATGTTGGATTGAAACGATAAAGATGATTGACAGAATGGATATCGACTTGCTATCTTCTCAGCGGATCCTGAGAAGAAAAAAGGTAAAAGGGAGGTATATCTAGGTAATTAATTAGTGATACATAGCAAAGGTTTGTATTTATGTGTGGGGGTGAGGTCCTGAAGTCCTATACTGTACTGTAATTATATATGAGTTTGTAAGGTAATTAGATTACATGGTGGAATAATGTGACAGGAATGTGTTGGCATATTTACATGGAATATGTTGAATGAATTATACTTTTTGGGGTTGGGGGTGGGTCTGGGTGGAGGGTTGACGACTAGAAAGATCTGGGTAAATAAGGGATTTTCATGGTATCCATGAATATAAGAGATAACAAAAAACTGATTAGCGTAAATTGTTGAGGTGGTAGTGTATGTTGAGGGTTGGGGGGTGGTATAGACAAGGGTGATCTTTGATACGGCAGAGCTAGGCTGCCTACTTAAACTAGGGGGGGGGGGTCCTAACTATGATAGGTGACCATTGGTCATGTGTGTCGGGGGTAGGGGAGGCTGTTGTTGATAGGAATAGAGGTACTGGAGAAGATCCTTGAGTAATTAAAGGAGGAGGTACACACTGGGGTAGAGGAGGAGGTACAGGAGGGTGTGCTGGAGTTGGAACAGGGATAGGTAAAAGAGGAGGTACAGGGCGGGGGGAGATACAGGAGGAGGCATAAGAGGAGGGGGTACTGGAAACGTTACTGGAGCAGGGCACTGGAGGAGGTACTGGAGGAGGGGGCACTGGAGGATATACTGTAGGAGATACTGGAAGAGGTACTGGAGGAAGGGTACTGGAGAAGGGGTACTGGAGGTACTGCGATGTACAGCCTCACTACAGGGGAATGTACAGGAGGAGGTACATCTTCCTGTACCTCCACATAGCAGGAGGATGTGCAGGGGGAGTTATAGGGGGAGACACAGGAGGACATACATGCAGGGGGGTCATACAGGATAAGATAGAGGGGGCATACAGGAGGAGCCACAGGGGGATGAACAGGAGGGGGTACAGGAGGTGGTACAGCAGTAGGGGGCACAGAAGGAGCTACAGGAGTGGGTACAGGAGGTACATGGGGGATACAGGAGCAGGTAAAGGAGGAAGTACAGGAGCAGGTACAGGAGCAGGTACAGGGGGATATACAGGCGGACGTACAGGAGGAGGCATAGGAGGGCATACAGGAGGAGGTACTGAGAGACGTACACAAGGGGGTACATTATCCCATCCTGTACATGATTGTGTAACTCCTCCAATACTCTGCTAATACCTCCTCCTGTAACTCCTCCTGTGCCTCCTCCAATAACCTTCTATACCCCTCTCCAGTAACTCCTCCAGTAGCCTCCTCCGGTAACCTCCTCCTGTACCTCCTATACCCCTCTCCAGTACCTCCTCTAGTACCTCCTTCAGTAACCTCCTCCAGTAACCTCCTCCAGTAACCGCCTCCTGTAACCTCCTACACCCCACTCCAATAACCTCCTCTAATAACCTCTCCAGTAACCACTTATGTCCCTCTCCAGTACCTCCTCCAGTAACCACCTATACCCCACGCCACCCCACTCCAGAACCTCCTCCAATACCTCCTCCAGTAACCTCCAATACCCCTCTCAGTACCCTCCTCCAGTAACCGCCTATACCCCTCTCAAGAGAAACAAAGGCTGGTGATAGAGTGGGTGTGGGTGTGGGTGGAAGGGGGACAGGGGTTAGAGGGATGGAGATAAAGGAGAGAGGGGGGAGAGCAAGGTAGAGAAATAGATCACAGAGAGAGGGACGGAGAGAGTGAGTGGGAGAGAGTGGGGAAAGACGGAGAGGCAGAGGGGCAGGGAGGGAGGAAGGGGAAGGGAGGTTGAGGTAGAGGAGGGAGGCAGGGGAAGAAGGCAGGGAGGGAAGAGAATCATCAATGAAAGGCAGAGAGAGAGGGGAGGGGAGAGCGAGAGAGTGGAGCAGGAAGAGATAGATCATGGAGAGGAGCAGAGGAGAGAGAGGGAGGGGGAGAGAGGGGCAGAGGGAGAGATTGACAGAGGTGGGAGAGGGGGGGGGGGGGAGAGGCAGAGAGAGAGAAGCAAAGAGGGGGAGAGGAAAGAGACAGAGTGTATGTGTGTGTGTGTGTGGGGGGGGGGGGTTGAGAGACCGAGGGAAGGAGGGAGGAGAGAGATGGAGATTTCTAATACTCAGTGTGGATGTTTGATTTACTTGTTTACACTCGTTATTACATTTCATCTTTGCATCTACTGCAAAGTAGAAATGAAGCCCTTCTAGGTGATTGCAGATTTTAGCCGATATTTGCGAAAAAAGATACGAAGCTGATTTTCTTATGCAAGGCAAAACACACTTACGATGAAGATACGGCGATAGGGCTGCGAAGGACATACGATTTCTTGAGCTTATACAAGCAGATTGGACTTGCGACGCACTACAAAGCATTTGCGAACAGCCATCACAATTTATACAACGGGCCCATAGTCTTATCCCTATTGCATCTGTGCCGCCCTTTCCATTTGATCTACCAGGACAGCCTTGCCTGACTAGATTATGTCCCATCATCCCATGGTCGATCCCAGGGCTACTCTATACATTTCTTCCTCCCAAGATCGGAGAAAAGAACTTGCTCTTGGTAGGACCAGAACCTACCAACTCTCTTCCCCATAGAATTGCTCGTATGAACACCAGCCGAATTACCGGGACTGCTTTGCCTGACTATTTTTGTCAGCATGGTTGGTTCAGGGGCAGTTATATGTGTTCATTATTGTGTGCATATATGTTTTACTGTCTCTAGAAACATTGTTTCAGAAATATAAGAATGGTTCGATTCATCAGGATAACTTATTTCACATTCACATGTCGTTGCTGAATTAATCCAAGAAGAGCAAGCGCCCTTATGAGCCTAATATTGTAGACATGATTGTATATCTTATTGATAGATGCATGCATCCCTAGGAACCTGTCAATAAAACTGGCGAGACAGCGTTTCATTGCTTACAGCATTGACGACCCACATTGCCATTCGCCCCATTCGCGATATATAACACACATAATTAGAGAATGGAAAGTATTTATTGCACGCTCGTAGAATTCCTTTTATAAAGGTTATTGGCATGCACTATATGTGATCATTACCAGCGGTAGTCAAGAGGGTTCTAACTAGAAGGCTAAAACACGCAATAGGCTTCCACTTCTATCATCGGTGCACCTGGAAGAAAGGGGCTGCCTCTGGCAATATCTCATTTAGACGGGACCCATTGTGGATTAATGAGTTGGCCTTTATCCCAATGTCACAGGTCAAGCTCAGAGGTCAAAGTTATCCATTGACAGCCCAATAACAAGCTTCATTCCAATATCATTATTGGTTCGTAAAACCGTGCACTATCATTCAAATGACAGGCCCATCTTTAGTGGATTTGTATCCGACGATTTATAGCCCACCGACGAGGGGCAATTTGTAGCTTTTGCGCAGTACAAGTGATGTCCTTTCGTCAGGGTAAAAGTAATTTATCATGTCTGTGGCTGACTACGGACAGATTTCCTACTGTATCCAAGAGTCTCCTGCAGAATCGGATTACAAGAAAAGGCCATCAACTAAGTTGTTCAAATATAAAAAGTATATATTTTTGATCCAGTGCAGCTTTTGAATACAATCGTAATCTTTGTGCTGGTTGTTAGGTGTACAAATTCTTTTTTTTTTCATTGTTGTTTTTTTGTTTATTCAATTGATCAGCCAAGTAATATTTAACAAGTGATAGTGAAAAACGCATACATGTCCGCCTTGCGCATGTGTTCTTGCGTTGCTGTTGATACCATTACAATACATTCTACTTATCATGAGCACAAATTATAACTAAAGAACATCGTTATACATAATAACATATCATTTACATATTCAAGTCTCAGTTCAAATTCTCCATCAACATATATATTCCGAGTGATTTTCTCCAAAAGAATCGCCTAGTCCTGAAAAGGACCTTTATGCACATGTAGAACAAAGGGACGGGATAAAAAAAACTGATATCAATTCTCGTTCCTCCTGTTAATCTGTTATCTATTATCTAAATTTGTTATGAGGAAAATAATTGCTTGTGTCGATGCCAATCCGTCATTCAGCATCACATGGGTTGTGCATTGCAGAAATAAATAGTTTTCCGATGGAGGCAGAAGCGCCCAAGATATATCTTTAGCCGTAGAAAGCATTTTGCATGTATGGACAACGGGTCAGCTTAAAATCACCGATTATTTACTTGAACTCTACTTCTCTGGACAATCCAGTTAAAAGTTCGTTTTTTATTATTATGTTATATTATATGTGCGAAAATATTATTATAGTTATTAAAGATAGCCCACTTGGGGTAAAAGTCGGCTAATAAAATTACCCATGATCGGTACATTTCACATGTAGATCTTTTCAGTCATTAACATAGACCATTTACCTAACATTTGTTTTAGCATATTGTACACAAATATATAAAATATAATCCGCACATATATG
Organism: Sthenelais limicola; assembly: GCA_942159475.1. Lineage (NCBI taxonomy): Eukaryota > Metazoa > Annelida > Polychaeta > Phyllodocida > Sigalionidae > Sthenelais > Sthenelais limicola. Next base: position 48,387,825 of record OW804096.1, on the reverse strand, counting down.
CCCCAAATAACCAGTCATTATATAATGTGCGCTGGGGACATTGACAAGGCACAGTATATCTCCCATAGATCTATAACGGGGTGCCGTTACTATTGCAACCAAAATTGATTCCTAATGGGGTGATGTATCCTTCGATAATATCCCTATGAGATTAATGCTATCAAAATATTCCTGGGCCACCGCCGACAGAGAATATATATTGTGTTTATTCGCCACTCCACCGAGCAGTTATTTTTATTACGATGTGCTTCACTTGGTAGAAGAAATTAGAATATTCCCCTGGGTATAGTCCTAACAGTGCAGAGACCAGCTATTTTGAGCGTGATAAAATGATGTGATTAAACCGCACTCGAGGTTCATTACCTCAGAAAGTAATATGTCAGAAAATATTGCTAAGAGTTGTGCACCTGAAAACACAAATCCGCCTGGCGTCTTCAATCTAGATGTGTGGCTCGAATTAGCTTTGTACATTGCCAGGTTGATTTTCAGTTCACAAAAGGACAGGCGTGATTACAAAATGGCAACGAGATGGTTTTTCTCATAAAATGGCATTCTAAGAGGTGGTGGAATGTATTTTTTGTATAACAAAATGTATTCAGGTTCAACAAAGATAGTTCCACTCTCACTTATAAAAAATGTCTTTGGTCGTGTCCTGCATTCAGTCAATTAAACAGTCATTTCACATATCAGGGATCATTGATATTCCAGACATTGGTTTTTGAAATATGTACAAATTCAGACAAGCTAGTCTTAGTGATTGATAGATAGATGATAATGAGGTGTGATGAGTTATGGGTAATGAAGCCAGTATACGGGTTCAAATCACAGTGCAGCCTTCCAAAAGTTTCATCTTGCTTCCTCAGTAAAAGAGCTTTTTCATCACAACTGTGCTTATATACAATGTGGAACTCGACTGTGATTTTAAGTACACAAAGCTCAAGTCCTTACATCTTTTGCATTTTCGCAGTATTCTCTCGTTCCGGCGAGACCAGTTTTTATCTTAATACCACTAGATCTAAATGGATCCAAACGGTTTATCGCGCAATATTGTTTGGCGGCCAATATCAGCCCCTAAGCCTATTTCTGTATTGCGATCTCTGGCCGATTGCTTTGAAATATAGTGGCTTATCAGGAGTTGATAGAAGCTTGTAAGATGAAGTGGGCAAAGTAAAGGAGTATCGGATTGAAATGGCATGTATATGGACGTATAGCGTCCTTATCTCTGAACACGTGAACTATCAGATAATATAGTCATCCTTTATGTATTTCAATCTACTGCCAGAAAGCATACAGCCTGCTGCATACTGATGCTGTAGTCTCCAATATATATCAGGCAATCCACTGAGAGCCTGGGCCCTGGTTCCAGCTGCTATTTTTAGAAGTGGGTCATGGCCCTTGGCGCCATTTGTATTGCTCTTGGATGAAAAGCTCCCACAGTAGCACTTCTTGCATTGCACACTACAGGTTCGTTACGTGGAAAGTTTTTTTCCCCTCTTGACATATTTTTGAAAGGAGTTCGTATGTTTTAACAGGGCCAGAACAAAGTACGCTGCCGACCATAATGGACAATAGGTACCAGCAGCTATCGGACATATATGGGACCTGATCGATACATGCTGAAGATGGGACTATTTAAGGAGACGCTGCCGAGTAATATGCCATAGTGTTTTCAGGTGAAAGCAAGGGGATGTATTATATTATATAAGTGTATATAGTATGTATACATTAGGGGTATGACCGCTGTATATATAGTGAACTGAGGCTGTTAAAATCTTTCACCTGCCCGTTATGTGTTACGTATGTATACATGTGTTTATGGAGTATCCTTGGACTGCCTTCTGCACTCTTCCAGCCCATGCTTCAAATACGGGCCGATGCTTGGTGGAAGCACGAGGTTGATAACATCAACAACATAATACATTATGATTGTACAAGAACGGACTCCTCTCGGCCCGCGGCTTTTGGTTTTGGGAATAAGGCAGGTCCTTAGGGAGTGCAATAAAACACACATTTTAAAACATGGCAAGGAAGCCACACAATACACAGAAAATTAAACCATAAATACGATACCGTGCGGTGGAAGATGGCAGAACTAGCGGTTGCATTTAATGTTCCCTTCGACAAAAATATATTTCATTGGGTCGTTGAAGCTGGAATGACGTCACTTATACAAAAGTATATTGCTCCATCATTCCTGGACCATAAACTGGGTCAAATCTTTATCTCGATCCTATTCGGCATGAACACATTGCATTGAAAGAGGGAATTACCAAAACGCTTTGGAAACTCATTGATTATTCATATGGGGTCCTTTCTCTTAATTATACTTCGTTGCTCTCTTTTTACTTTCGCAGCAATCATACGGTGGTTCATTGATACAGTTTACACCACAATGAAAAATCTTAAATATCGCCTTACATTACAACTGTACTATGCCAATTGCCGAGTGTTTAAATATTATGTACCGACAACACGTGTGTGTGTGGTGTGGTGGTGGTGGGGTAGGGGGGGGTCTTTCTGAAAGCAATATTGAAATTGACTGCGATCACCATCAGTGCAATAAACTGCCACAAAGTCAATACATTTTTTACACCAGCGATCCACAATCACTGTTATTATTAAACAAAGTTAATCCGCGACTTGTTTTTATCCGTGAGGTACATCACTACACATTTCTGGATTTGGTTATCATCAAATAAATGCATTCTGTTATTAATCCATAAATCATAGGACCTGTAAGGTGATGTGGAGTTATGTTTGTTCTGATGGTAACACCTACGGTTTTTCTCGTGTCAGTGCGACGAGTTTCATTTTGTAAATGGATACTCCATTCTACCGCTCGTATTTACAGTTCGATGATTAGTTATAGATCCTTTTCCCCGCAGTTGAGTGAATATTACAAATATCATATTCATCAGGCCAATAGGACTTCATCATCCTAAGGCTATTGACCGCCAGCCGTGTAATATTAATTATTCCCGAATTCTTTATATCAAGAATTCATAGTTTTTGTTTTGATTTTGCAATTTATAGTTTATACTGCCATCCATTATTTCAAGTCTTGATCCAAATTTCAATATTCTTGATACTAATAATTGAATTCTTGCTATCCATAATTCGTGGATTCGTGGATATCGGAAATTCAAATTTTTGATGTATATATAATTGAATTCTTGATGTCCAAAATACGAATTTCTGATATCAACAATTCGAATTATGTATATCAAGAATGCAATTGTTAATATCCACAAATGGAATTCTGACTATTAAACATTCAATTGTTGATATCCTGAATCTAATTATGAATATCAAAATTTCAATTCTGGATTTCAAGAATTATTGATAACCTCTATTAAATGCGTGGATATATAACAATTGAATTTCGGAATGTTTATTCCAAATTCGTCACATCTTGAATTGGCTATTTTAATTGTTAGATCAAATTATCCTTCTTTGTACTGCAACTCATATAAGGTATTAGCTGAATGAGATTATTAATCACAGCAACTATACGCATATGACTGTAATGACCTTAGCACTGATGTGAAGAAATAACAAACTATTAAAACCTATTATTACTATTACTCGCATTTATCCAGACGTTGGGGAGAGTTCTCATATAGTATTACACATGTAGATCAATTCATGGTGTCGTTCTTGATCAGGTATAAAATAGGTAAAGAAGAAGTAAAAATAGTACCATATTGTAATCAGCTCCACCTTGTGGGAAAGTATTTAAGCAATAACATGTGCGCGTATGTGTACAATGAGTGAATATCGCGCGCGCAGGAATATATTTTAAGACATTAGTGCATGAGTACTCTATAACCGAGATGTAAGTAGTATAGTCAAATCTCTATTTGTCTAAGGCAATGCACATACCTCAAACTGTAGATGTAGGTGACGGTCCTCAAGAAATGTTTACGTCATTTTGTTCAAACCGCCTATACATAATGTAAAATTTGTAACCCGGTTTATATTATATGGACTACATTTACTGTATACAATATAATCCACCTTATCTGTTCTAGAATAAAAATAAACTGTTACAGTACAGTATAGATATCTTCTCAGCAAGACGAAAAAGGTTCACTGATTATCAATCATGAAAACGTAATAGCAAACAATACCAAAATAAATTCCATGTCGAATTTTGCATTATAAAGATCTTATAATACAAAAGGCTATAATTATGTAGTTGTCATGTTGCCTCCGATAACGCAATGTATGTCAGCGTATGTCAGTAGACCGTACTGACATACGCTGCCCAGTAAAATTGTTACCATCCAATTACTTCTAAACATTATTATATTTCTTTTCAGTTACACTGGTTGCTACTTCACCGTTCGTTGGCTTTGTCATACAAGCTCGTCAAATTACTAAATCAGATGTAGTTGGGAAATTTACGGCTGTGCCTTCTGGAATATTACTGGACAGTTGTGAAGGTACCAACGACACACTCTACGCCTGGTTCAACAATCCTCGTCCGGCACAAAACCTAACCTTCAGTTGGTTCACACCCGACGCCAATCAAGGAACTCTTCACTTCCTGTAAGTGTCCAATAAGTCTGTAAACATTATTCTCCACCGGAAAAAATCTGTCACCAGCATTCATGAATGTCCACCCCCACCCCCACCCCCTCCCTCCGAACACTTCCACACAGAACAAACAAAAGACTTCGTTTGCATTACAAATAATTCGTTTACATTATACATTTGAAGGGCACTAACGCAATAATATGTGCACGCATGGTACGTGTGCAATGAGTAGATATTGCATGCGCCGTGATATGTTATAAGACATTATAGTGCATACCGTATAATTATATATATATACAGGTTAACTAACGAGTGAATATTGCACGAGTTGCGTAGCAACGAGGGCAATATTCTAAGCGACTGAACTATTATACATGCTTGCAATCATGAAAAAAGAAACAAATCGATACATAAATTTGAATTTTACCGGTAATCTTAGTAAAAAAAATTGGTTGTCATGACAACTCCACGTAAATCACTAGTGAAATACGCACTATGCGTAAATCACTCTAGATACGTTGTTTACAGAGCAATGCATGTATAATAAATATATGTAATCTATACTGAGATGTAAGTAGTATAGTACAATCTATATTTGCCTAAGGCACTATACTTACATATTACATTCTCTATATTTTGTTGAAGATAAATCATCCCCTCTCTGTGGCCCCATTGCACCACAAATCATTATGGTAACGACAGTCTGTATGCAAACAATTGTATCCTTAACATATATGTTATAGCTATTGTGATGGCATGGTCATTTTTTTTATAACATTTGTATTGGCAATACAATTATATCATTACGTCAACTTGCCATGTCTAATTTAATCTTAGAATAACGTCTCCAAGGCCCAAAGTAACACATAGATCTATCGTAGTCATGGTGCAAATGTGCATTTTTATCCATCTATGGTGTAACGAAACCCTGATCAGAAAATACAAATATATCATATTATTTTGAATCTTGTGATGAACGTAGCGTTAGCAATGACACCAGTGACGCACCCGACCCCATTAAATTATTAGAATGCAAGCTCAGACAACTTTTAGGGTGATGAAAATGTAATTTTTATAGGCCACAGTCTAGGTTCAGAGTGGAGAGTCCCTCCAAACTGAGGAAAAGCCTCTCTCTCCAAACCACAAAATGGCATTATAATCCCATTGGGACTCTTACTCCTGGGCTCGGAAAGCCATTATTAGCGCGTCCAATCGTCCAATCACTGACGTTCTTATCTGATCTGAGAGGCTCTGAGCCTAGACTTTTTAAATCATTCTCAGCTATATAGGTGTTCTGGGACGACACAATCCATTGTTTTAGCCACTATCTGTGAGGGATCGAGATGCTCTGGTTGTCTGAGCAAGAGTGAGTGGGTTGAGGGTTTGAATGTGGGGCGTGTGGGTATTAGTGTAGGTTAGGGCGCTCTAGGTGTCAGCAATGACTTACCATCTCGCAAATGCATAAAAACGAAAACTGTCTCTTGGCAGAACAACATGTGTACTGTAAAAGGCTTGATGATACTCGATAAATAATTTCTTACTATCCTTTGAATTTCGGTTAAGTATAAGGACCTGTAGGAGCTAACAAGAAAGAGTCTTATCAATCCTATAGCTACACATGTGTAGCTATAGGATCGTTGGTCTTATCCCGTGAAGTGAAAGATCTTAACTGTTTATTAATAGGCTCGCTTCTCCCGATGTCTGTGGCTCCCTAAGTGAGTTATGTCGGAACGCAGCTCGAGATAACACATGCCCTTTTGCCCCAAGGTGTTATTGATAGAAATTGAACACAACTATAATAAACCACAACTATAACAAAGGGGGTCAGTAGCTTGGCAACCTGCGTGGACGCCTTTATTTAAATTACAAATTACATATTTTTAAGGGCCTAGTCCACTTAGCCGATTCTCATGCGATTCTAACAGAATTTAGTGCAAACGATTCCCCTGCGGTGCAAAATCGCATGAGAATCGGCTTGGTGGACTAGCCCTTATTAGTGAAAGAAAAAAAGTTCACTAGGTGTAGAGAGTAAACTGTTCAGGTTTGCAGCAGTCAGTAGAGTGAGGTGACCGTGAGATAGTTTGACCACTACATATCTGAGATGCAGTTCATAGGACGCAGTTCTGTATGGGTCTGATATGTCTATGTAAGTGTGATACTAATTAGAGTGGACAAATAGTATAGGCTATTTGGAATTCAGTGTGAAGTGTGTTGTGGCCATAAACGTCCCAGTTCTTCACACGCCCCTAACCTGAAGTCCGACCAGAGACCAGATACCGTGACACCTCTGTAGCAGGAAACACATCTCAACTCCCCATACTCACATCAACATTAACCCTCACTAGACTAAGCTCAAATGTTTATATAAGACTATAGCCCATCGTTGGGACGATTTTCATTGCCGAACATCACCCAGAAATCAGGGGTCCCAGCGGAGGAGGGTCTTGCCAGCCTATACCTTTTGCTTAGTCAATGTGTAATGACCCTAGGTATTCGTTTGAGCAGGAGAATAACAAAAACAAGTAGAAATAAAATCAAGTCGTTCGGGAAGAAGCTGTCAATATTATAAAATAAGTAAAGGAGCAAGGCATGACAATGCACTCCATGTAGTGGGTAATAATATTAGCATTGTCTTGCGCATACAATAATAGTTAACCCAACCGTATATATAGCAAAGTGAGTACACACACATGTAAGGTAACTTGTAAGAGGCGTGAGTAGTATAGTACAAGTTGGCAGTTGTTATGGCACTACAAATGTCTGTCTGTGTTAATAAGTAGGCTACTGCTTAGGACTTTGAACTATAATTGCCTGCTGAAGTCAGACATTATAGATGTTTAGTCCATATTAATAATAAGATAAGATAAGAGGTTTTTTATTTGTCTTTAAAGATGTACAAACATATTTTGCTTATGAGGAAGACAAACTGGTCGATATATGGGGAAAATCTGATGAATTGACCCATTTCTTCCGGCAATATAATGCACCTCACGTGTCCAGCCGTGTAAGGGACACAGAGAAAGCGATGTCCTAGATGAGAGACGCCTGACATTCAACTAGGGATATTACCAGCTACCTTACCCAAAATGGCCCTAATGCTTTTGGGAATGAAATAATAGGCAATATGAAGTGATATATCAAATAAAAGGTAAATATGTACAAAAAGATCCTATAAGAACGAGCACGAGCCGGAACAAAGTACTCGTTTTATGTTGACTGTTTAAGGGGTGCCAATGAAAGAGAGAATGTGTTCCTACACTGGAGATGGTGGTCTTCCTATGAAACTGATACCATAACCAAAAGGGCATTTGATTTCAGGCATTACGTAGTGCGGTTTTAACGCTTATCTCATCCATTCCTCTTCTTACCAAAATGGTTAGAGCGGCGCGTCAGAGTGGTATATCCAAGTTAGTCTATGTCATTTCTGTACACAATTTTAGTATATTCCCCAAACAAAATATCTGGAATTCGTTTGACAAACAACTTTAATATCATAGATAATTATGGAAGTTAATGGAAGCAGCAATTAGTTTTCCTTTTCACTTTCACAGACAGAGAGATAGACACAAGTGCAAGCCTTAGATTTGAACTTAAATGTCAATACGCTGTCCATCCTATACTTCTCTAGATAAATATTCCATAACATTACTTAAATCGCCGTTAAATTAGAAGAAAATAAATCGAGACCCATTTGGTAGGAATGGCTCATGTAATGTAGTGTATGGGTCATGCGTACTCATCCCGGCCAATTCGAAGCACTGATTGGATAGCTCCATAACCAAATCTGCACCCATTAAATGGTCGTGGAGTGGTCAATCCATCTTTCATCCATATAGACATCTGTCATAGAGATTGCTAAACAAATATGCGCTGATCCACTTCCATATTCGATCTCTATCTCAGATTCGGAAATGATTACTGCCACCTCTTTTGCGAACTGTGGAAAGTTCCAAAGGAAGTTTACGATAGTCAAGTGTGATTTAATCACATGAATTCCCATGAAGCTACCTAAATAGTTATTACTTAGTCTAATAGTTTAATTTGTATTTAGTGAGCATTAGAAACTTCCACTCATGATATATATTTTTTTCAAATGGGGTTCACTACTTGGATTTGGGATTATGAAATCAAAAGATGAAAAGAATTATAAGTACACTCAAGTCGAAGTTCTAAAATGTATGGCAATTACCGGAAGACCTGGCACGTCAGAATTGACCAACCACTTGTAATAACATCAGCAATAAAGCCTTTTTTTAATTGGATTGAATTCCAGTGAGGTCAATTTTGACTGCTCAGATAGCAATACGAAAGGTGACTGAAACGATTTGCTTGTGTCAATTGTCTATGACGAATTTCTAGAAGTCGATAAAGATGCATGATAACGTTGGTGTGGGGAGGCCTGGTGCTCTGTATGTATGTCCCTTTTAATTTCAGTAACGTAGGTTCTTAAAAACTGTACCTAAAATTTAAATATTGTCCTTCCTTCAGAACTTGACCAAAAGAAGTGCGCCCTGTTTCCCAGGGGTCGCTTAATACATCTCGCCGAGGCCGAGGCGATGGAAAACCCTGTTATCGCCTTCGCATTTAGTCCTTTTTTTGATAGTTGACAGTAAAATGTATTTAGTGAGCATTAGAAACTTCCACTCATGATATATTTTTTTCAAATGGGGTTCACTACTTGGATTTGGGATTATGAAATCACAAGATAAAAAAAATTGTAAGTACACATAAATTAATGTTGGCTTATTTGCATTACATTATTTGTTTAAAATGTGACCTAATACTAATGTGAGAGGGTTCTTTGGGAACTCTAAATACCAAATCAATATCTATCATATATGCTGATGTCCAGAATTGGTTGGACTGACTATAGAATAGATTGCACCACAGTTTCCAGCTTGGGGTATTAATGGGATCTGAAGGAGCAGTGAGTGCTTAGTCTACACAGGGACATCTACTCTACACCTACTCAGCAGTCACTCACTCACTTTACCCACAAGCCCATTTAATTACCTTTGTTGAACCCACCCTCATCAAAGTCCTTATGCCGTATTTCATCAAATGGAAGCCGAGGGTTCAATTTCCCCATAACGCTATGCCTCCGATACCGACTTACAAAAAAAACAAGACCTGTATTTCAAACGTCTATGTTTGAAACGTCAATTCCCTGACAGTGTTGGGAACGGATCCAAAGATTTCTTTTATTCATAAATTGTTTTCAAAATGTTTTCAAAATTGTTTTGTGTGAACACATACATATACCTGCTTCATACACTGTTCATTATACTCACTGACATTCAAGCATATCATACGAAGCTGTCTTATAAATATGCCAAAGCTAGTATTTCACGCAGTTTATCCACAGACATGTCGGTATACTGACTATTCGAAGAAATACGGTGCATCATTAATTGTATCACTCAGTTGCTACTATGGTGTGCACCTCATTTAAAGTATATGCGGTACGTATATGTATGCATGATGTAGCAGTACATAAAGATATAACATTACAAGTGTGTCTTTCCATTGTGTTTTCAGGGGAACGGTTTACAGTAATGAAGCGAAGTATTGGACCAACCTTGAATCCAAGCGATTGAGAAAAGGCAGGTATTCTTAATAACATATAATACAATGATACGCAATCTTGCCATCGAATCCATTGCTTCATATTTCAGCAATATGTCAATTGAGAGAACTAAATCTAGCTGGATTAATATTAATATTAACTTTTATGTGTTGTATTTGAGTAAGTGCAGGTGTGTAACTGTAGCTTCAGTGTATACATATACGGCACATTATATAGATCATCTATGAAATGATTGCCAATTACTTTTATTCAATGTAATTTGGAAGGAAAACAGCTCAGTAATTCCTTTTTTAACACCTGTTGATCTAATTCTAATACACCGATTAAATTCTAATTCTAGGGTTTGCCGCGATAAGCGCGCAGGATTGTGGAACTAGGAAAAGTTGTTTCAGGTGAGCATATTCAAAACATTATAATAGAATATGTGATGTGTTACAGAAAAATGAGTCATAAGTCGTTGATTGATATTGCGCTGACGGTATATATATTTTTTTTATATTATACTCGAGATATTTTAAAAGAAAGGTTTTTGTATGTGATAGATGGAGATCCGCTGTCCACAAAGATATGTAAATCTGGAGCGACATTATCCAGACTAGAAAAAGAAAAAATGGTCCATACCAGGCGACCGGGTCGCTTCTAGTTACATGTATTAATATTCGAACTCATTATGTATTATTATTCAAATTCCTTACAGTAATTTAACTTATTCGACTATTGTTATAGGTAGTAGCAATCGTATCTCTATAGATATAAAAGAATGTAATCTGTAAAAACGTTTTTCTTTCGTAGCAGAAATTTCTGAAAACAGCATCATACTCGATGTAATCGCATAACCTGAAATAAAACTGTATAAATGCATACACCAAATATCAAGACAATGTATAATAAGTATATCCTTGCGTTCCTAGGGTCAATCCATGTAGTATATTTAGCTTAGCTACTTAGTAATTGTCCACTCAAAAATATTGCACACTTTTCTTTAAAAAATAACCCCATGGTATCTCAAAATCCATTTTTCTTCGTCTTATGGCTCATTTGTTCTGATACATCACATTAAATAGGCACTTTACTCTATAACACTCCAGTTTAGATATAACTTAGTGTTTTCCATCCAAGTGTTCCTTGGTGAGGACTGTTTCCTCGTCAAGGAACTGTGTAGCTGTCATTGGCACACAGATTCATGCGGTCCTGGAAGCCTCCACACTAATTGCATTCGTGGGTTGCCTCAGGTATCAATAGGGTGAGGGACACCTATTTCACGTTGAATGGGGGTCTGAGTCGACGCGTTAATTGAGTGACCTGATCATGGCCGAAACCTCGCCAGAAAGAAAATAGATTAATCAAGATACATGTACATGAATGCGACTGAAAACCAGTGAATCATATATACATTCATCTCTACAAACTATCTTAGCGATATTCCACTTCCCAAGTGTATCGCATAGTTATCAGGATCGGCTGAAATATCATCGATGATGTAATGCTCTTTCTGAATCAAAAAATCTTAAATAAAGAAAAAAATCAAATTCCGATTTTGAGGAGAAATCATACAAGAGAAAAGACTTCCCCATTTGATCCTCAACAGAGACCCGCATTCAAGTAAGGTATCCCTTACCATGTAAATTATGTTCTGATATAATGTTTCAGGTATACGAAAAATGGAGATAAATCCTGCACGCAGTCGTCGTGTGTATACATGGTCACTTCACGAGTAGAAGGTTCGAACGCTCACTTCGAAATGAGTGCTGAGGCCGACTGGGCTGCGATCGGATTTTCTTCAGATGACAAAATGGTGAGACAGATATTTGTTCATTGCAGTTTTTAGTTCTTGTTTATTTAGGGCGCTTCTGTTTTATTATCACACTTTCTGGGACCATTTTTGACCAACCGGTAAAATGGTTAAAATTGTTCAAGATGGGATGTGCAGCTCGATTTCGACTGTGTTGCCCCAGTGAAAGAGTTTGACATTTGAAGTGCATATTTGAGTATGCCATAAGGGAGTTCACCTAGACTCAGGCTTGCCACAAGGGCATTTATCCTGTTGGCATTTGAAAGGTTTGGGATTGCCTATAATTGCCTTTCCTTCCCAAAATGTGTACTGAACGCCAGTCCGTACCTTTGTTTCCTTGGCCTACTGAACTGCAATGCTTTGCGCACCAGCATGTTTATATATATATGACATTCGTCATATATGGTGTGCATGGGTTATTTGACTCTTTATGTTTAAATGATTCTGAAAGATGAATATATATTATAATAGAAACTGAATTATCTAATTGCATTGGGTGAATAATTTGTTGAATGAATTCAATGATGTAGAAATCAGGAAAAAAACATTCAGATTTATATGAGAAAAATATTAGTGGTATGTTTATGTACAGTAGTGAGGTAATCAACTGGTGTGCTAGTGACTGTAAAGTGTGATGTGGTGTTTTTATTGTCCGATGGGGGTAGCAATGTTGAGCATATATATTTTAATCGATTTTCGAAATTATTTTAAAAAGAATAGTATTTATCTTAATTGATACTTATAAGCCTCAACAAGACTGTATTCTTGTTGACATGAAACACGATTTCTATCCATACGATGTGAAGTTATTATTTAGCAGCGATAAGAATGCTAGAATTTGTATAACTGATGACTTAATACTTACAGGGTGGTGACGACGTCTTTATGTGTATGAGGGCTAGGACAGGTGACGGAGAAGTTCGACATTATTGGAATGACTACGCCTACCAACCTCCACATTTTCAAGAGTTAAACCCCCTTTATAACCGTCAAGTATGTATCGAATCTCTCAAATCTCCCTTGTTTCTCGGGGAAGGTGCGGAGCAAACTTAATTCTTATTAAGAATCATCATTTAAAAGTATGACAATTTTAAAAAAGGTTGTTTGTTTATATTACCTTACCAACAACGGATGGCATACTGATGCATGCTGAGAACCCCTATGTACCAACCAGGATGTATGTCCTTATACTTGCCATTACATAGATCTGCGCAAAACAAGCTTTTACCAAAGAAATGAAAAATGTTATTATTCAATTATCCTTTCTCAGGTTGAGGTCAGTGAAGATGGAACAATCGCCTGCAGGTTTTCAAGGCCTCTAAAGGTTAACAACGGAAACCAGTTCAATATAGACTTGAATAATGATTGGTTTCAACTATACGCTTGGGGTCGTTTGTCCCAGGGTAGGTATCTAAACAAATATGAATCATACATCCATTTAGTATAGTATAGTAGAGCGAAGTATACATACATTATACTAGTGCCACAACTACATTTAAGAGTCTATTAATTTGTATACTAATAACCTGAAAAAGGAGGAAGCCTAGTGTGGTTAGTAATACAATCAATAAAACAAACTAATGGAGGAAAGTGGAGTTATATAATTACAGAGGGCATCTCTTAACCGAGTTTCATAAGCAATAAGGCAATAATTCCTCACTCTGATTCAGTAGGTGCTATTATTATGATTATGTGTAATACGCAATAGAATACACTGAAATAAATCAGTAACATCTTATGATTTCAGGTGGCAGTTTGATCAGGCACGATCTGGATAGCCCACCAGTGTCAGCAACGAAAATGACAATGTTAAGAAACCGCGATATCATAGGGGGCACGTCAACCATTCGCCCAAGTGTTGTTTCCACTCTCTCCATAGCCTGTGTATGGATAATGTTCAAACATCTCCTCCCAGTTACTTAATGCTCACTTCAGAGGGATAGAATTCGAGAATGTCTATTATCTGCTTTTGTGTCCTTCAGCGTCATCATCACTGATCATCTGCTTTTGGTCACGGCAGGACGTATTTAAAGTTCAGTACGTATACGTTGGCGATGAAACTAAAAAGAGAAACGAAGTCATGGAACCTGCCTGCTGGCATCGATGACGATAATCCTGATACGATTGTATGAGAAATTTTACCAGAGTGTGCGCTTCCCTTTTGTAAAACAGAATCGGGTAAATTGTGAGTGTGTAAGGAATGAAGGCATGACCGTACGTATGTATGTACCCTATAGTGCATATTACTATACTAAGTGTCCTTCCCAGGAGCCTGTAGAAGCAGTCTTCATCTAGGTGAGGGGAGAAATGATCAAGACATTCTACCTAAGACAAAAAAGAATGGTAGAATGAATCAAAAGCATATCTTTTTCGCATTACATGAATTTTGTGAGAAACGGCGACTATCACTGATTGCTGAAAAGGAGATGTCGTTTATAAATATAATATACATTTAAGATTCTGCTTGTATCGCGGGTGTGTATAAGACATACTAATGTTGTTATACCCACTGACGAAAAGTATATAAGTAGTTATGGCAGGGCTATTTACTTATTTATAAGATGTAGTCTACTTGTCGTTCATGGTGTTGGATATCCACTTGAGAGTTCTGCCCGCCCTGTTAATGCTAGCAGGATCTTGCTTTGCTATGCTGGTTTTACTAAGGTGTTTTAATTTTCTTATAAACCATGTGGTGCGCACATAGGACGAAATATTCCGACTGTGCATGCTCAAAGCTTAAATTTTACATCCCCAACTAGATTCTACAGACGGGGATTCGAACCTCTATAGATGCTCTCGCTATAAATGAAACCATATTTTATCATTCCTGGTTCATGTCTGTACATATCGATGAATGCAAATAAATGCGAGGCTGTTATGGTATCAACTGTCTAGCAAGGATCCATAGGATGAGGTGGGTTCTATCAATTGCTGTGGCCGTAAAAACGACCTGGCAAACGAATGGATAATTGCATCTATTGTAAAAAAAAAAAGAGTTGATAATCATTGCATGATGATAGAACACAGAAAACAAAACAAACTGGTTCTGCAGGTTAAGTAATGAATGGAAATTTTTTGCTGAAATATTTTATGATGCATCTTACGCAGGTCCATCAGTTGGGAGTAAATAAATGTATCCCGTGCCCCTACGTGAGTGTCGCAACAAGAAAAGGTTGCCCCACAATTTAGAGAAAAGTAAGTGGCTTTCAGTCAGAGGACTCCACAGAGACTAGTCCCTGGGTGATATGAATAATGGACCGGCAATGATTATGTCAAAACATTGATCACTTTCCTCTAAAATGTCACAAGTTGAGTTACTCACTGTTCCGATTGTGGACTTTCGATGCGTATCAAACTACAAGATTCATCAGAACGCTGGAGAAATCTAATCTAACTTTTGAAGCGATGGTTGTACTAGATGTGCCGTGCGTATATATACCTCCTTACCAAGGTATACATAATAACAATGATAAAGACTTCTCAATGTTTGTGCTTAATATCAACTTGCTCGATCTACATATCGCTGTAGGTATAGAATATAATATCATTACGGGAACCATGAATAGATGTACATATGAAAATACGTTTCTAAACAAGGAAGATATTCCGTACATTCCGATATATACCCGCGTTATAATTTAAAAAGGTTAAATAATCTGGCTGGAATTAAATCATTTCCCGGAATACACTGCATGTATTTTAAAATGAACGTCGCATTAAAGCCCGGATCTATGCAATATTGGTAATAACATGAAAAGCATTATACTCTTTGAAATTACGTCTCGACATGATTTAGTAATCAGATCTTGAAAATCAGTCCCAAATGACGACAGCACATCTGGGACAACGATTGCAACGAAACCAGTCATCTTGTCGTACAAGCAAGAAGGTATGCATATATATGGCTAGTATTCACCAGTATCTGTTATCTGGTACTCTACGGTAATACGATAATTCATTTCTATGTGACGCTCTCATGTTAATCAAACTGAATATTGTCATGTTTATTCTTCCCCCCCTATTGCCTATGGGAGAATCTCGTCCATGCTATGATGATATATGCGAGAGAAATGCTGCTGTCAATGCCTCTTAATTATCGATACTAGAAATGGTACTATATAGTGGACTCTTTGTCAGGTTCTATTTAAAAATGTATTCATCTGTGCTAGGACTTTTTGAATGATCAATCACTGTTAATTAATCTTCCAGGGAGATGAATGTGCGTAAGTATTGTCGTATACATGTACATTATCCAATTTTAGGTATAAGACGATAAGAGGGCAAAACAATAATTCATTGCATTACTTCAATTTCATTACATAATGATGCGAGCATCATGTGGTAGACAGCCATGCTTAGAAAAAAAATGAATAGGAGCTTTACACAGACTTGGATGTATGTACATAATTAAATATAAAAGCTTGGAAAATGTTCATCGGTCGTTGATTTGTTGGAAACTATAGATGTTACATGTAAATATCCTAAGTAATTACGTTCCATATAAATGAATATATAAATATGTACATATATATATGCATATATATGTAACACATATATCATTATATCCAAAGTGTAGCGTTCATGCCAATCGTGGGATGAGCAAATACATATTCATGGTACAAAGAGAATACTCGCAGCAATGGTAAAGCCTGTTTACTGTTTCTTAGGATTATGTAAAATTCATATTGTTATGTGAAGAATCCATTTTTTCTGAGACGCATTGTTACACGTCATGACAAGAATGCATCTATAGAATGTTTTGTTGGTGATTAAATAACTTTATATAAAGTGTTTATATTCGCTGTCATTCGTCATTATTAATCATGTGAGTCACAATCATAGTATTTGAGGTTTCAGTACTTGCAGGGTTGTAACAAGCATTTTGGTCATGCATTTCTCTCATCCAGCGACATTAACAAGGATTAATACTATTGTCAAGGATTTAAGGACGTGGAACAATTTTATATTTGGCCGAGAAAACAGGTTTAAGGGAGAGGAGCATCCTTGCGATTTATGTGTTCGGTGCCAATAGTCGGGCTTATTGATATTTGGCTAGACCCAGTACAGTGGCTGATAGAATTATTCATCATCTCCTAATTTCTTCCCCATTCTTACATGTGTCGGGGTGTTTTCATGAATTTATGAATAGTATGTGTCCTGTACTCTAAATCCTTTAACTTGATTTGACTTAATCAAAGCCGTCTGTATTATGTCGTTTTTTGTTGCTGTTCTAATGAAAGCTCTGGCAATCAGGTACAGTCAAGAAGGCGTTTGATAGATGATTTGATCATAATAAGTTTAACGTGTTTCCTATCCGAGGAATGTGCATGAAGTACTTTCCACCCTCGCCTGCTGGCTCTCTTTCCATAATCTGTCCGACTATATTCAGACATCTCTCAAACCTATGTCCAACATGAGTTGTCCTTTTTCATCTGGATGGCTGTTCAAAAACCGATGTCTATCTATTTGTAATAAACTGCGACGTCATGAAATTGGTCAGGAGTTGTGAGTCTCTTACATCAATTTTTAATTGAGGAGCGTTCACCGATTCTGGGGCCATCCTATATGAGTTTGACTTTTGTTTTAGATAGAAGATCATAAGGGCTCTTAAAAAGTTTTGTTTTCATAATTCTGAGTGGTTGCATGGTTTCTTGCTTACATGGAAATGCAATCAATATCTACAGAGAGGGGATCTGCGTCTAGCATCTAAAATAAATGAGAATTCCCAATGCACGACGTAAATACAATTTGATATAATATTATGTTAATGAAGTAAAGCTAGTAGAGCTTGTATTAAGGAAAGCTATTAAGGATGCTATGCATAGAGTACTCAGTGGAGTGAGGGAAAATCCAAGTACCCAGCTTGAGGGTCTTTTAGTATCGATTCTGTTTATATTTAGAATATACATGTAGGCCTAGGTTAGCTTATTAGTGGCTGACGGTTGCTATGGTGGCGCCCCTCAGGGGTATGACGGAACTTAAAGATGTATAAAAATGATGCATTTTCGAAGGCAGATTAGAACCGCTATTTAATGTGGTTATATCATTTCAAGTTTTGACTACTTCCAATTTTCTAAATCACTTAAGAATCTGTCAGTATCGGAAGATGTGGAATATGATGAGGAAATGTAGGCCTATTGGAATAAATATGCTAAACCCATAAGGGCCAATTTAATGTTTAATACCGTATAATAATTGGAAGTGCACAGATTATGAGCCATGCAAAATAAGACAGAATAGTGAACAACGTATGATGAATTAAAACGTAACAATTACAGTTTGTATGCAGAAGGACTTTTTATTCAACAAGGTTTGAACAGTGTTTGAAATAAGTTAAATAAATAGTTTTATAATAAATAGATAAATAAATTAAATAAATAAATAATCTACAGCTGTTCTTCGTGACGAATTTCCGTCATTTAAAGAGGGTAGTAGGGGTTTTCTGTTATCTAGTAGTTTCGCATTCCAGTTTCATCTCGACTTGCTTGTTGCTACTACGCAAACCAGATCACACCTGAAACAAGTAAGGAAGCATGTTTACCAAGATATCGATATATTAAAATGAGGAAACCAACAAGAAAATCCGATTATGAATAAAGCTAAGTTGCAATAACAATATATGATATATTTTCTGAATAAATATTGTTATTTTAATAGCATAAACATTTTGTTGGTCGACATGATGTAATACAATATAATATCAAAAATGTATTTGCAAAAACCTAGGATGAATAACACATATGAACATTGGATTCCTTATATACATACACTATTGACTTAATGCTAATATAAAGGTGGTGACAATATTTACCTTAGGGTGATCCAGTATATCCGAAGAGGCTTTGACAATTCTCCAGCAACGTCTCGTAGGAGTTGGAGCATGTGGCACAGGCGCAGTTGCTGAAGTTGAGTACCTCGACTGCCCTTACAACACCAGAGGGCCAACATGTCACCTGTTCCTCTTTGTATTCACCGTCTCCTTGGCAACATTTACAGTCTGCCTTGTGGGAAGCCTGAAAATCATTCAGAAGAGTCTAACGTTAATACACTGATTCACTGCAAGATACTCCTCTATCTTTCCAATTAACTTATCAGATAAAACAACTGTCACGTTCATCGATAGAGAAAGTCATTGTCTATAGAATCTGATAAGTAAGATTACAATTATGCCGGACAATTATGTAATATATTATCGGTTGGATGGAATGGGTAAAGGTAAATACCTCGAATGACGTGTCCTTGAAGCGAATAGCACTGGAGTCCTCGGAATTACACTTTCCTTGGCACATGGACATGGAAATAGGCTCATTTGAGACACACATCTGTCCATTCTCGTCCGTTATGTTTATGAATCTGGAGACGTTCTTCGTTTGGCATTTCTCTTCAACAACTGAAATCAATCGGAAAGAATCGTTAAACAAATAGTCCAGCATATTAACTATCCAAAGGTCATTTTGTTCTACGTTAGCTATTTGCAGTACAACTCAGAAAGATATGTCCCTAGAGTTTACATGTTCGACGGTTAGTCTTTACACTCTGAAGTAAAAAGAGAACAAATCCCCAGAAAGAAATCCCCATCAACGCAACCCCGAATGTGGAAATTGACTTCGAAGTATCGATCCCTAGAACTTACCGACAATAGGTTTACAGTTGCAGCAAGAATCAGCCGTTGGTGGAGCCAAGGTCATATTCTGAAAAAGAAAAGTGTAACGTTTAACGCATACATTCAATTCCGGATAGTATTAAGCGTAAAATGAACATTTAACTTCGATTTCTTCCTAGAAATTAGGAAATTACGAAAACAGACCAAATATCTGAAACTCCAATGCAAATACTGAATTTCTAGCGCTCCTGCATTGTGGATGTGTTCCACCATTATTATGTAAACATAACAGTGGGTTAATTAATGTTTAAAGATGGGCTACTTACCTCGCCACACGTGCATGTATCAGTGATATCAACTGTTGAGACTTCTCCATAGACACACTCGTGGTAGAGGCAAGGATTAGTTTCATCTTGCCATGTACCGGTCTTGTGCTGCAAATAAAAGAAATGTGTTTAAGTCATTGCATGGCATCTATAAAAGAAATCTTCTCAATAATAATTATACATGGTAAGAAATAATGATGATGATACAAAAAGCAATAGTGACCATAAGGTAGCAAACTTACCACTCCATCGATGAGGCAAAGGACACAGTCTTCTAGCGGTACACACGATCCGTTTCCGTGACGGAAGGTTCCGGGCACACATCCGCAGTCTTGATGAAGTACTTGACTCTTACAGTCGCTCACATTCATGAACTGAGGATACTCACAAGTCTGCTCACATTCTACTTCAACGTAGTACTCCCCCTCGTCACAAACTGTAAAAGGTGTGATATAGCATATATATTAAATGTGAGACAATAGTTTGTTAATAGTAGGAAATGGTTAGAGTGCCACAGCTGACCAAAAGAGATCCAAGATATTTATGTTTTACCAAGACACTCAACGAATTATCATTCAAGCAAAAAGTCACTAATTTGATATGGAGGTAAAAATATACAAGAAAGATAGTACCATCTATGTATTGTGGAGTCAAATGAACCAAATACTCTACATAATTATTATAAATTATTCACATAATTTCAGTAATAAATGATAAAATAAATGTCATCATAATTAATTACCTGATGTAGTTGTCACCATGGTCGTCAGAGCGGTGGTTGTCTCATTTCCAGTAACGCCAGTCGTGGGAACAGTTGTTACACTTGTCGTTGACAAGGCTGTGCTTGTGGTAGTCATCGAGGTTGTTGAGGTTCCTGTAGTTGTTGCGCATGTGAAATTGTTGCAAGATTCTTGCTCGAACACAGGACCGTCACATTGGTGTCCACCACAGTTGGGTGTCGGACTGCTACATGTTCTCGTCCTGTACATGGCACCGTGAGGTCCGCACGTGGCACTGCACGAGCTCCAATCAGTCCATTCAGAAAGTCCACCGTCCACTGTTCAACGGTAATAAAAATAAAATCAATTAGAATGTGGAAACGATGATTCCTTTGTGAACAGATCTATTCTTTAACCGGCAAATATATCAAGGAAGGGAATTAGATTTCTAGGATTTGGTTGGGGTTAAACCTCCAGTAATATGTCATTGAAACTGTTAATATATTCTTTCTTATTTTACAAAGGGTTTAATCCAAATACACATATCTATATAAGGAGAATGTTATGTACGTACCGACGCTTCCATTCTGGATGTCGCATTGTATCGCGAGATAGCTATTACAATAACTGGAAAGGAGAATCAATATTTTGATGAATAGTTTGATAACGTTGAATAATAATCAGGAGAAGACAAGACATTTCACATAACACGTATGTAATCAAATTTTCTGATCTGACAAGTTAGTAATCTGGAGATAGTGGAATTTTACTTTCTGGAAATAAAGAATTGGTTATCTTATCTTATCTTATCTAATGAACGATCGGTCGAAAGACAATTCACAGAATTAAAATAGATATACAATGCATTTTTGGGAACGATTCTGACTTTTTTTCCAAAGAATAAATAAACAAAGATAACTTACCAGATGGAGCATTCGGTAACATTGATGGTCGAATAGATTTCGTGCGTTGTGCCCTCGTGGTCGACGCAAACACAACCCGTGTTGTTAACGTTGCATGGTCGAGATTCGGACTCGGGTTCGGTGCAGAGGGTTCCATTGCCCTGGGCAGGTGGGCTATCCCCAGACCTTGTTCTGAATTGAGTACCATCGCAAGTCTTTGAGCAGTCACTCCATTCTGCCCAGTCGGTGTAGCCACAGTCAACTAGAGCGAAAAAGTAACAATTATTCCCGGTTCTCATGCAATTGACATACTTGTTATTCACACATTTTTTCAAATTAAAGAAAGATCAAATTTCGCAGATAAATACTGAACATTTTGACTCACCATCACAATCTTTAGGCGTGCAGATGTATTGTCCCTCTTTGCATTCGCTATAGATTAAAAAACGGTAAAAAATGGTTAAACATATGACGGGTAGTATCTGTATGGTTTTGAGAATTCATTCTTCATTATCAAGTCATTACCTGATTAATTGATACGATTAGCTAGAGACAGATAATCAATTCACAGCTGCAGTAGTTAACCATGAATTGCTAAAAAAAATATGTCTAATCTTGTTCCTTACCAAACTTCGCACTCTGTTTCGTTCTTGAAACCGGCAGGATACACGTTACCAAAACTATCGACACATTGACAGTCGGCCACATGTACACATTCGCCGTCGCTGTTTTCCACCTAGCGAATATAACAACAAGACAAGTTAGTAATCTGGAGATAGTGGAATTGTGCGCAGCAATGGCATCACATAAACTCCTAGAGAGAACATCAAGGTTATTTCAATACTTAATAGCTGTAGCTACTGACCTAAAAAGTCTCGTAGAATCTGTAAGTAATTTGCTAAACCTAGTTCGTGTTAATCTTCTTTAGACATCCATATACATATTTTTGCTATAGAAACCATTTGAGAACAGCAAGAGATTGAAATTCTCATTAAACATGCAAGTAAATTGATGAACATACCATGCCGGCTGGACAGTGACAAGCAGGGACACAAACTTCAGGCTCAACACACGTAGTTTGCTCGCGATAATCCGCACAGGTAGCAGGACAATGTACGTATTCATCACAATCAGCCCATACGCGAGGATGCTCACAGACTGAAACAGTTTGAAGGAATAAAAAAGGATTTTAAAACAATGATAATGCATTGCTCACACAGCAAGAGCTTCTTGTAACGTGGAGGACACCCTGAAGGAAGCAGAGAGTGTCCTGTAATAAAATATGATATTAGATAGAATAGAAAAGGTATTGTACACGAATCTGGTACATGGAAGGGAACAACTATGAGACGAATTTCATGCATAACGAAGTCAAATACCTGTTTCATTGCAGCTGGGGGGAACATCACAACCTTCTGTTTCAGTATCGCTTCCTGTACAGTTTTCTCCATTTAAAACAGAATAATCTGGGATGCGAGTACGAAGTCGATTGCCACCACAATCAATACTGCAATTTGACCATGCCGACCAGGTGGTCCATTCACAACCTTGCGTGGGGAAAAAATACAATTAGTAATTCATAAATAAATAGGTGCAATAGCTTTCTTGAATCGAAGTATAGGAGAAAAAAAAATTTAGAAAAGCAAAGCTAACCACTTGGGAAACACATACATATTATATATGTGTGAGATGCATTAGTAAAAGAATAAAGAGTATGGTGCTTAAAAATTATTACATATTGTAAGGGTCGTAAATATACAAAGCAACTTAGGTTACTTCAAATTACCTGTGCAGGGTTGAATGTGGCAAACCTCCACTTGATGGTCGCCTGGGTTATTGGAACATGGTTGACCACCAGGTCCAGCGGGGGTGAACGTTCTTGTCCTATTACGAATTCCTTGATCACAGTCGGCAGAGCAGTCTGACCACTCACTCCATTCATGCCATTCACAATCTGGATAATAGTTTTTGAAATGAATTAATAAGATTACTTGATGGAGAAATGTGTGTAGAGGACAGGTACATGACTCCCAAAATCGGAAGAAACCGTGATTAAAGAAAGGCTTCGATAAGAATAGAAATACATTAACTATGGAATTTCGATAGAATTGCAGAACAAATTAAATAGAGGATGGAGTTAAAGAAAGGGTGAGTTCCCTGAAGGTGCTTACCGTCGCAAGATGAGGAGTCACAGACAATATTGTGGTTTTCATCACAATAACTGAAACAGGAAACAAAGGATTAGCACCATAAGAATCGGATATGAAATGGCAATAGAGTCAGCGTCAAAATTAGATTATGAAAGCAATGACTATTAATTACCAGACTCTGCAGTCAGTATGAAGAGGTAGGCCAATTTGCAACTCATCCCCTATGTGGACCACTTCAGCAGTTGAGCTTAGACCAACTATGTTATCTTTCTCGATCCATGCAATCGGACCACCATTTGTGAATGGAATTCCGAAGACTTCTTCATAAGCATCATCATCAAAGATGCATACATTCTGTTGTGATGTAGACGTAGGATAGGTGATGGTTGTCAAAGGAACTGCAAGAAAAATAAACAATATTAAGAGTGACTTCCATAATGTGAATTTTTATTGAATATATGTGGGATTGGAATATGGTCAGAAAATGACACTAACCTGTAGAGGACACATTAGAAGTTGAAAAAGAGGTAACAGATGTAGTCGGGAGGAAGGTTGTCAGAGTTGAAATACTAGTTGAGGTGGGGACAATAGTTGTAGCACTTATGACAGTGGTGGTTCCAGTCACTGTGCTAGTTGTTCCTGTTCCTGTCACTGAGGTTGTTACTCCAGTTGTTGTTGGAAGAGCTGTTGTGCCAGTCACACCAGTTGTGGTTCCAGTCACAGTAGTAGTTGTACCTGTTCCTGTCACTGAGGTTGTTACTCCAGTTGTTGTTGGAAGAGCTGTGGTGCCAGTCACACCAGTTGTGGTTCCAGTCACAGTAGTAGTTGTACCTGTTCCTGTCACTGAGGTTGTTACTCCAGTTGTTGTTGGAAGAGCTGTGGTGCCAGTCACACCAGTTGTGGTTCCAGTCACTGTAGTAGTTGTACCTGTTCCTGTCACTGAGGTTGTTATGCCAGTTGTTGTTGGGAGAGCTGTGGTGCCAGTCACACCAGTTGTGGTTCCAGTCACTGTACTAGTTGTTCCTGTTCCTGTCACTGAGGTTGTTATGCCAGTTGTTGTTGGGAGAGCTGTGGTGCCAGTCACACCAGTTGTGGTTCCAGTCACAGTAGTAGTTGTACCTGTTCCTGTCACTGAGGTTGTTACTCCAGTTGTTGTTGGAAGAGCTGTGGTGCCAGTCACACCAGTTGTGGTTCCAGTCACTGTAGTAGTTGTACCTGTTCCTGTCACTGAGGTTGTTACTCCAGTTGTTGTTGGAAGAGCTGTGGTGCCAGTCACACCAGTTGTGGTTCCAGTCACTGTACTAGTTGTACCTGTTCCTGTCACTGAGGTTGTTACTCCAGTTGTTGTTGGAAGAGCTGTGGTGCCAGTCACACCAGTTGTGGTTCCAGTCACTGTAGTAGTTGTACCTGTTCCTGTCACTGAGGTTGTTACTCCAGTTGTTGTTGGAAGAGCTGTGGTGCCAGTCACACCAGTTGTGGTTCCAGTCACTGTAGTAGTTGTACCTGTTCCTGTCACTGAGGTTGTTACTCCAGTTGTTGTTGGAAGAGCTGTGGTGCCAGTCACACCAGTTGTGGTTCCAGTCACTGTAGTAGTTGTACCTGTTCCTGTCACTGAGGTTGTTACTCCAGTTGTTGTTGGAAGAGCTGTGGTGCCAGTCACACCAGTTGTGGTTCCAGTCACTGTAGTAGTTGTACCTGTTCCTGTCACTGAGGTTGTTACTCCAGTTGTTGTTGGAAGAGCTGTGGTGCCAGTCACACCAGTTGTGGTTCCAGTCACTGTAGTAGTTGTACCTGTTCCTGTCACTGAGGTTGTTACTCCAGTTGTTGTTGGAAGAGCTGTGGTGCCAGTCACACCAGTTGTGGTTCCAGTCACTGTAGTAGTTGTACCTGTTCCTGTCACTGAGGTTGTTACTCCAGTTGTTGTTGGAAGAGCTGTGGTGCCAGTCACACCAGTTGTGGTTCCAGTCACTGTAGTAGTTGTACCTGTTCCTGTCACTGAGGTTGTTACTCCAGTTGTTGTTGGAAGAGCTGTGGTGCCAGTCACACCAGTTGTGGTTCCAGTCACTGTAGTAGTTGTACCTGTTCCTGTCACTGAGGTTGTTACTCCAGTTGTTGTTGGAAGAGCTGTGGTGCCAGTCACACCAGTTGTGGTTCCAGTCACTGTAGTAGTTGTACCTGTTCCTGTCACTGAGGTTGTTACTCCAGTTGTTGTTGGAAGAGCTGTGGTGCCAGTCACACCAGTTGTGGTTCCAGTCACTGTAGTAGTTGTACCTGTTCCTGTCACTGAGGTTGTTACTCCAGTTGTTGTTGGAAGAGCTGTGGTGCCAGTCACACCAGTTGTGGTTCCAGTCACTGTAGTAGTTGTACCTGTTCCTGTCACTGAGGTTGTTACTCCAGTTGTTGTTGGAAGAGCTGTGGTGCCAGTCACACCAGTTGTGGTTCCAGTCACTGTAGTAGTTGTACCTGTTCCTGTCACTGAGGTTGTTACTCCAGTTGTTGTTGGAAGAGCTGTGGTGCCAGTCACACCAGTTGTGGTTCCAGTCACTGTAGTAGTTGTACCTGTTCCTGTCACTGAGGTTGTTACTCCAGTTGTTGTTGGAAGAGCTGTGGTGCCAGTCACACCAGTTGTGGTTCCAGTCACTGTAGTAGTTGTACCTGTTCCTGTCACTGAGGTTGTTACTCCAGTTGTTGTTGGAAGAGCTGTGGTGCCAGTCACACCAGTTGTGGTTCCAGTCACTGTAGTAGTTGTACCTGTTCCTGTCACTGAGGTTGTTACTCCAGTTGTTGTTGGAAGAGCTGTGGTGCCAGTCACACCAGTTGTGGTTCCAGTCACTGTAGTAGTTGTACCTGTTCCTGTCACTGAGGTTGTTACTCCAGTTGTTGTTGGAAGAGCTGTGGTGCCAGTCACACCAGTTGTGGTTCCAGTCACTGTAGTAGTTGTACCTGTTCCTGTCACTGAGGTTGTTACTCCAGTTGTTGTTGGAAGAGCTGTGGTGCCAGTCACACCAGTTGTGGTTCCAGTCACTGTAGTAGTTGTACCTGTTCCTGTCACTGAGGTTGTTACTCCAGTTGTTGTTGGAAGAGCTGTGGTGCCAGTCACACCAGTTGTGGTTCCAGTCACTGTAGTAGTTGTACCTGTTCCTGTCACTGAGGTTGTTACTCCAGTTGTTGTTGGAAGAGCTGTGGTGCCAGTCACACCAGTTGTGGTTCCAGTCACTGTAGTAGTTGTACCTGTTCCTGTCACTGAGGTTGTTACTCCAGTTGTTGTTGGAAGAGCTGTGGTGCCAGTCACACCAGTTGTGGTTCCAGTCACTGTAGTAGTTGTACCTGTTCCTGTCACTGAGGTTGTTACTCCAGTTGTTGTTGGAAGAGCTGTGGTGCCAGTCACACCAGTTGTGGTTCCAGTCACTGTAGTAGTTGTACCTGTTCCTGTCACTGAGGTTGTTACTCCAGTTGTTGTTGGAAGAGCTGTGGTGCCAGTCACACCAGTTGTGGTTCCAGTCACTGTAGTAGTTGTACCTGTTCCTGTCACTGAGGTTGTTACTCCAGTTGTTGTTGGAAGAGCTGTGGTGCCAGTCACACCAGTTGTGGTTCCAGTCACTGTAGTAGTTGTACCTGTTCCTGTCACTGAGGTTGTTACTCCAGTTGTTGTTGGAAGAGCTGTGGTGCCAGTCACACCAGTTGTGGTTCCAGTCACTGTAGTAGTTGTACCTGTTCCTGTCACTGAGGTTGTTACTCCAGTTGTTGTTGGAAGAGCTGTGGTGCCAGTCACACCAGTTGTGGTTCCAGTCACTGTAGTAGTTGTACCTGTTCCTGTCACTGAGGTTGTTACTCCAGTTGTTGTTGGAAGAGCTGTGGTGCCAGTCACACCAGTTGTGGTTCCAGTCACTGTAGTAGTTGTACCTGTTCCTGTCACTGAGGTTGTTACTCCAGTTGTTGTTGGAAGAGCTGTGGTGCCAGTCACACCAGTTGTGGTTCCAGTCACTGTAGTAGTTGTACCTGTTCCTGTCACTGAGGTTGTTACTCCAGTTGTTGTTGGAAGAGCTGTGGTGCCAGTCACACCAGTTGTGGTTCCAGTCACTGTAGTAGTTGTACCTGTTCCTGTCACTGAGGTTGTTACTCCAGTTGTTGTTGGAAGAGCTGTGGTGCCAGTCACACCAGTTGTGGTTCCAGTCACTGTAGTAGTTGTACCTGTTCCTGTCACTGAGGTTGTTACTCCAGTTGTTGTTGGAAGAGCTGTGGTGCCAGTCACACCAGTTGTGGTTCCAGTCACTGTAGTAGTTGTACCTGTTCCTGTCACTGAGGTTGTTACTCCAGTTGTTGTTGGAAGAGCTGTGGTGCCAGTCACACCAGTTGTGGTTCCAGTCACTGTAGTAGTTGTACCTGTTCCTGTCACTGAGGTTGTTACTCCAGTTGTTGTTGGAAGAGCTGTGGTGCCAGTCACACCAGTTGTGGTTCCAGTCACTGTAGTAGTTGTACCTGTTCCTGTCACTGAGGTTGTTACTCCAGTTGTTGTTGGAAGAGCTGTGGTGCCAGTCACACCAGTTGTGGTTCCAGTCACTGTAGTAGTTGTACCTGTTCCTGTCACTGAGGTTGTTACTCCAGTTGTTGTTGGAAGAGCTGTGGTGCCAGTCACACCAGTTGTGGTTCCAGTCACTGTAGTAGTTGTACCTGTTCCTGTCACTGAGGTTGTTACTCCAGTTGTTGTTGGAAGAGCTGTGGTGCCAGTCACACCAGTTGTGGTTCCAGTCACTGTAGTAGTTGTACCTGTTCCTGTCACTGAGGTTGTTACTCCAGTTGTTGTTGGAAGAGCTGTGGTGCCAGTCACACCAGTTGTGGTTCCAGTCACTGTAGTAGTTGTACCTGTTCCTGTCACTGAGGTTGTTACTCCAGTTGTTGTTGGAAGAGCTGTGGTGCCAGTCACACCAGTTGTGGTTCCAGTCACTGTAGTAGTTGTACCTGTTCCTGTCACTGAGGTTGTTACTCCAGTTGTTGTTGGAAGAGCTGTGGTGCCAGTCACACCAGTTGTGGTTCCAGTCACTGTAGTAGTTGTACCTGTTCCTGTCACTGACGTTGTTACTCCAGTTGTTGTTGGAAGAGCTGTGGTGCCAGTCACACCAGTTGTGGTTCCAGTCACTGTAGTAGTTGTACCTGTTCCTGTCACTGAGGTTGTTACTCCAGTTGTTGTTGGAAGAGCTGTGGTGCCAGTCACACCAGTTGTGGTTCCAGTCACTGTAGTAGTTGTACCTGTTCCTGTCACTGAGGTTGTTACTCCAGTTGTTGTTGGAAGAGCTGTGGTGCCAGTCACACCAGTTGTGGTTCCAGTCACTGTAGTAGTTGTACCTGTTCCTGTCACTGACGTTGTTACTCCAGTTGTTGTTGGAAGAGCTGTGGTGCCAGTCACACCAGTTGTGGTTCCAGTCACTGTAGTAGTTGTACCTGTTCCTGTCACTGAGGTTGTTACTCCAGTTGTTGTTGGAAGAGCTGTGGTGCCAGTCACACCAGTTGTGGTTCCAGTCACTGTAGTAGTTGTACCTGTTCCTGTCACTGAGGTTGTTACTCCAGTTGTTGTTGGAAGAGCTGTGGTGCCAGTCACACCAGTTGTGGTTCCAGTCACTGTAGTAGTTGTACCTGTTCCTGTCACTGAGGTTGTTACTCCAGTTGTTGTTGGAAGAGCTGTGGTGCCAGTCACACCAGTTGTGGTTCCAGTCACTGTAGTAGTTGTACCTGTTCCTGTCACTGAGGTTGTTACTCCAGTTGTTGTTGGAAGAGCTGTGGTGCCAGTCACACCAGTTGTGGTTCCAGTCACTGTAGTAGTTGTACCTGTTCCTGTCACTGAGGTTGTTACTCCAGTTGTTGTTGGAAGAGCTGTGGTGCCAGTCACACCAGTTGTGGTTCCAGTCACTGTAGTAGTTGTACCTGTTCCTGTCACTGAGGTTGTTACTCCAGTTGTTGTTGGAAGAGCTGTGGTGCCAGTCACACCAGTTGTGGTTCCAGTCACTGTAGTAGTTGTACCTGTTCCTGTCACTGAGGTTGTTACTCCAGTTGTTGTTGGAAGAGCTGTGGTGCCAGTCACACCAGTTGTGGTTCCAGTCACTGTAGTAGTTGTACCTGTTCCTGTCACTGAGGTTGTTACTCCAGTTGTTGTTGGAAGAGCTGTGGTGCCAGTCACACCAGTTGTGGTTCCAGTCACTGTACTAGTTGTACCTGTTCCTGTCACTGAGGTTGTTACTCCAGTTGTTGTTGGAAGAGCTGTGGTGCCAGTCACACCAGTTGTGGTTCCAGTCACTGTAGTAGTTGTACCTGTTCCTGTCACTGAGGTTGTTACTCCAGTTGTTGTTGGAAGAGCTGTGGTGCCAGTCACACCAGTTGTGGTTCCAGTCACTGTAGTAGTTGTACCTGTTCCTGTCACTGAGGTTGTTACTCCAGTTGTTGTTGGAAGAGCTGTGGTGCCAGTCACACCAGTTGTGGTTCCAGTCACTGTAGTAGTTGTACCTGTTCCTGTCACTGAGGTTGTTACTCCAGTTGTTGTTGGAAGAGCTGTGGTGCCAGTCACACCAGTTGTGGTTCCAGTCACTGTACTAGTTGTTCCTGTTCCTGTCACTGAGGTTGTTACTCCAGTTGTTGTTGGAAGAGCTGTGGTGCCAGTCACACCAGTTGTGGTTCCAGTCACTGTACTAGTTGTTCCTGTTCCTGTCACTGAGGTTGTTATGCCAGTTGTTGTTGGGAGAGCTGTGGTGCCAGTCACACCAGTTGTGGTTCCAGTCACAGTAGTAGTTGTACCTGTTCCTGTCACTGAGGTTGTTACTCCAGTTGTTGTTGGAAGAGCTGTGGTGCCAGTCACACCAGTTGTGGTTCCAGTCACTGTAGTAGTTGTACCTGTTCCTGTCACTGAGGTTGTTACTCCAGTTGTTGTTGGAAGAGCTGTGGTGCCAGTCACACCAGTTGTGGTTCCAGTCACTGTACTAGTTGTACCTGTTCCTGTCACTGAGGTTGTTACTCCAGTTGTTGTTGGAAGAGCTGTGGTGCCAGTCACACCAGTTGTGGTTCCAGTCACTGTAGTAGTTGTACCTGTTCCTGTCACTGAGGTTGTTACTCCAGTTGTTGTTGGAAGAGCTGTGGTGCCAGTCACACCAGTTGTGGTTCCAGTCACTGTAGTAGTTGTACCTGTTCCTGTCACTGAGGTTGTTACTCCAGTTGTTGTTGGAAGAGCTGTGGTGCCAGTCACACCAGTTGTGGTTCCAGTCACTGTACTAGTTGTTCCTGTTCCTGTCACTGAGGTTGTTATGCCAGTTGTTGTTGGGAGAGCTGTGGTGCCAGTCACACCAGTTGTGGTTCCAGTCACTGTAATAGTTGTACCTGTTCCTGTCACTGAGGTTGTTACTCCAGTTGTTGTTGGAAGAGCTGTGGTGCCAGTCACACCAGTTGTGGTTCCAGTCACTGTGCTAGTTGTACCTGTTCCTGTCACTGAGGTTGTTACTCCTGTAGTTGTTGGAAGAGCTGTGGTGCCAGTCACACCAGTTGTGGTTCCAGTCACTGTAGTAGTTTTACCTGTTCCAGTCACTGAGGTTGTTACTCCAGTTGTTGTTGGAAGAGCTGTGGTACCAGTCACACCAGTTGTGGTTCCAGTCACAGTAGTAGTTCCTGCAGTCTCTGTAGGAAGGGTCTTGTTAAGAACAGCAGTAAACGTGAGGCCTGTGAGTGTGGTTGTTCCAATTGTACCTGTCACTGAAGTTGTTACTCCAGTTGTTGTGGGAAAAGCAGTGGTGCCAGTCACACCAGTTGTGGTTCCAGTCACAGTTGTTGTTGTACCAGTTCCAGTCACTGAGGTTGTTACTCCAGTTGATGATGGAACAAGGGTGGGGTAAGTCACACCAGTTGTGGTTCCAGTCACAGTGGTAGTCGTACCTGTTCCTGTCACTGAGGTTGTTACTCCAGTTGATGATGGAACAAGGGTGGGGTGAGTCACACCAGTTGTGGTTCCAGTCACAGTGGTTGTTGTACCAGTTCCAGTCACTGAGGTTGTTACTCCAGTTGATGATGGAACAAGGGTGGGGTAAGTCACACCAGTTGTGGTTCCAGTCACAGTGGTAGTCGTACCTGTTCTTGTCACTGAGGTTGTTACTCCAGTTGATGATGGAACAAGGGTGGGGTGAGTCACACCAGTTGTGGTTCCAGTCACAGTGGTTGTTGTACCAGTTCCAGTCACTGAGGTTGTTACTCCAGTTGATGATGGAACAAGGGTGGGGTGAGTCACACCAGTTGTGGTTCCAGTCACAGTGGTAGTCGTACCTGTTCCTGTCACTGAGGTTGTTACTCCAGTTGATGATGGAAGAAGGGTGGGGTGAGTCACACCAGTTGTTGTACCAGTCACAGTGGTTGTTGTACCAGTTCCAGTCACTGAGGTTGTTACTCCAGTTGATGAAGGAACAAGGGTGGGGTGAGTCACACCAGTTGTGGTTCCAGTCACAGTGGTTGTTGTACCAGTTCCTGTCACTGAGGTTGTTACTCCAGTTGATGATGGAACAAGGGTGGGGTGAGTCACACCAGTGGTAGTTTCAGTCACCGTGGTAGTTGTACCTGTTCCTGTCACTGAGGTTGTTACTCCAGTTGATGAAGGAACAAGGGTGGGGTGAGTCACACCAGTTGTGGTACCAGTCACAGTGGTTGTTGTACCAGTTCCAGTCACTGAGGTTGTTACTCCAGTTGATGATGGAACAAGGGTGGGGTGAGTCACACCAGTTGTGGTTCCAGTCACCGTGGTTGTTGTACCAGTTCCAGTCACTGAGGTTGTTACTCCAGTTGATGATGGAACAGCGGTTGTGCCAGTCACACCAGTTGTGGTTCCAGTCACAGTGGTTGTTGTACCAGTTCCAGTCACTGAGGTTGTTACTCCAGTTGATGATGGAACAGCGGTTGTGCCAGTCACACCAGTTGTGGTTCCAGTCACAGTGGTTGTTGTACCAGTTCCAGTCACTGAGGTTGTTACTCCAGTTGATGATGGAACAAGGGTGGGGTGAGTCACACCAGTTGTGGTTCCAGTCACAGTGGTTGTTGTACCAGTTCCAGTCACTGAGGTTGTTACTCCAGTTGATGATGGAACAACTGTGGGGCCAGTCACACCAGTTGTGGTTCCAGTCACAGTGGTTGTTGTACCAGTTCCAGTCACTGAGGTTGTTACTCCAGTTGATGATGGAACAAGGGTGGGTTGAGTCACACCAGTTGTTGTACCAGTCACAGTGGTTGTTGTACCAGTTCCAGTCACTGAGGATGTTACTCCAGTTGATGATGGAACAAGGGTGGGGTGAGTCACACCAGTTGTGGTTCCAGTCACAGTGGTTGTTGTACCAGTTCCAGTCACTGAGGTTGTTACTCCAGTTGATGATGGAACAAGGGTGGGGTGAGTCACACCAGTTGTGGTTCCAGTCACAGTGGTTGTTGTACCAGTTCCAGTCACTGAGGTTGTTACTCCAGTTGATGATGGAACAGCAGTTGTGCCAGTCACACCAGTTGTGGTTCCAGTCACAGTGGTTGTTGTACCTGTTCCTGTCACTGAGGTTGTTACTCCAGTTGATGATGGAACAAGGGTGGGGTGAGTCACACCAGTTGTGGTTCCAGTCACAGTGGTTGTTGTACCTGTTCCTGTCACTGAGGTTGTTACGCCAGTTGATGAAGGAACAAGGGTGGGGTGAGTCACACCAGTGGTAGTTCCAGTCACCGTGGTAGTCGTACCTGTTCCTGTCACTGAGGTTGTTACTCCAGTTGATGAAGGAACAAGGGTGGGGTGAGTCACACCGGTTGTGGTACCAGTCACAGTGGTTGTTGTACCAGTTCCAGTCACTGAGGTTGTTACTCCAGTTGATGATGGAACAAGGGTGGGGTGAGTCACACCAGTTGTGGTTCCAGTCACAGTGGTTGTTGTACCAGTTCCAGTCACTGAGGTTGTTACTCCAGTTGATGATGGAACAGCGGTTGTGCCAGTCACACCAGTTGTGGTTCCAGTCACAGTGGTTGTTGTACCAGTTCCAGTCACTGAGGTTGTTACTCCAGTTGATGATGGAACAAGGGTGGGGTGAGTCACACCAGTTGTGGTTCCAGTCACCGTGGTTGTTGTACCAGTTCCAGTCACTGAGGTTGTTACTCCAGTTGATGATGGAACAGCGGTTGTGCCAGTCACACCAGTTGTGGTTCCAGTCACAGTGGTTGTTGTACCAGTTCCAGTCACTGAGGTTGTTACTCCAGTTGATGATGGAACAGCGGTTGTGCCAGTCACACCAGTTGTGGTTCCAGTCACCGTGGTTGTTGTACCAGTTCCAGTCACTGAGGTTGTTACTCCAGTTGATGATGGAACAAGGGTGGGGTGAGTCACACCAGTTGTGGTTCCAGTCACAGTGGTTGTTGTACCAGTTCCAGTCACTGAGGTTGTTACTCCAGTTGATGATGGAACAACTGTGGGGCCAGTCACACCAGTTGTGGTTCCAGTCACAGTGGTTGTTGTACCAGTTCCAGTCACTGAGGTTGTTACTCCAGTTGATGATGGAACAAGGGTGGGTTGAGTCACACCAGTTGTTGTACCAGTCACAGTGGTTGTTGTACCAGTTCCAGTCACTGAGGTTGTTACTCCAGTTGATGATGGAACAGCAGTTGTGCCAGTCACACCAGTTGTGGTTCCAGTCACAGTGGTTGTTGTACCTGTTCCTGTCACTGAGGTTGTTACTCCAGTTGATGATGGAACAAGGGTGGGGTGAGTCACACCAGTTGTGGTTCCAGTCACAGTGGTTGTTGTACCTGTTCCTGTCACTGAGGTTGTTACGCCAGTTGATGAAGGAACAAGGGTGGGGTGAGTCACACCAGTGGTAGTTCCAGTCACCGTGGTAGTCGTACCTGTTCCTGTCACTGAGGTTGTTACTCCAGTTGATGAAGGAACAAGGGTGGGGTGAGTCACACCGGTTGTGGTACCAGTCACAGTGGTTGTTGT
This sequence comes from Sthenelais limicola, assembly GCA_942159475.1. Lineage (NCBI taxonomy): Eukaryota > Metazoa > Annelida > Polychaeta > Phyllodocida > Sigalionidae > Sthenelais > Sthenelais limicola. The sequence goes on along the minus strand of OW804096.1, from coordinate 48,353,229 downwards.
ACCAGTTCCAGTCACTGAGGTTGTTACTCCAGTTGATGATGGAACAAGGGTGGGGTGAGTCACACCAGTTGTGGTTCCAGTCACAGTGGTTGTTGTACCAGTTCCAGTCACTGAGGTTGTTACTCCAGTTGATGATGGAACAGCGGTTGTGCCAGTCACACCAGTTGTGGTTCCAGTCACAGTGGTTGTTGTACCAGTTCCAGTCACTGAGGTTGTTACTCCAGTTGATGATGGAACAAGGGTGGGGTGAGTCACACCAGTTGTGGTTCCAGTCACCGTGGTTGTTGTACCAGTTCCAGTCACTGAGGTTGTTACTCCAGTTGATGATGGAACAGCGGTTGTGCCAGTCACACCAGTTGTGGTTCCAGTCACAGTGGTTGTTGTACCAGTTCCAGTCACTGAGGTTGTTACTCCAGTTGATGATGGAACAGCGGTTGTGCCAGTCACACCAGTTGTGGTTCCAGTCACAGTGGTTGTTGTACCAGTTCCAGTCACTGAGGTTGTTACTCCAGTTGATGATGGAACAAGGGTGGGGTGAGTCACACCAGTTGTGGTTCCAGTCACAGTGGTTGTTGTACCAGTTCCAGTCACTGAGGTTGTTACTCCAGTTGATGATGGAACAACTGTGGGGCCAGTCACACCAGTTGTGGTTCCAGTCACAGTGGTTGTTGTACCAGTTCCAGTCACTGAGGTTGTTACTCCAGTTGATGATGGAACAAGGGTGGGTTGAGTCACACCAGTTGTTGTACCAGTCACAGTGGTTGTTGTACCAGTTCCAGTCACTGAGGATGTTACTCCAGTTGATGATGGAACAAGGGTGGGGTGAGTCACACCAGTTGTGGTTCCAGTCACAGTGGTTGTTGTACCAGTTCCAGTCACTGAGGTTGTTACTCCAGTTGATGATGGAACAAGGGTGGGGTGAGTCACACCAGTTGTGGTTCCAGTCACCGTGGTTGTTGTACCTGTTCCTGTCACTGAGGTTGTTACTCCAGTTGATGATGGAACAAGGGTGGGGTGAGTCACACCAGTTGTGGTTCCAGTCACAGTGGTTGTTGTACCAGTTCCAGTCACTGAGGTTGTTACTCCAGTTGATGATGGAACAGCTGTTGTGCCAGTCACACCAGTTGTGGTTCCAGTCACAGTGGTTGTTGTACCTGTTCCTGTCACTGAGGTTGTTACTCCAGTTGATGATGGAACAAGGGTGGGGTGAGTCACACCAGTTGTGGTTCCAGTCACAGTGGTTGTTGTACCTGTTCCTGTCACTGAGGTTGTTACGCCAGTTGATGATGGAACAAGGGTGGGGTGAGTCACACCAGTGGTAGTTCCAGTCACCGTGGTAGTCATACCTGTTCCTGTCACTGAGGTTGTTACTCCAGTTGATGAAGGAACAAGGGTGGGGTGAGTCACACCGGTTGTGGTACCAGTCACAGTGGTTGTTGTACCAGTTCCAGTCACTGAGGTTGTTACTCCAGTTGATGATGGAACAAGGGTGGGGTGAGTCACACCAGTTGTGGTTCCAGTCACAGTGGTTGTTGTACCAGTTCCAGTCACTGAGGTTGTTACTCCAGTTGATGATGGAACAGCGGTTGTGCCAGTCACACCAGTTGTGGTTCCAGTCACAGTGGTTGTTGTACCAGTTCCAGTCACTGAGGTTGTTACTCCAGTTGATGATGGAACAGCGGTTGTGCCAGTCACACCAGTTGTGGTTCCAGTCACAGTGGTTGTTGTACCTGTTCCTGTCACTGAGGTTGTTACTCCAGTTGATGATGGAACAAGGGTGGGGTGAGTCACACCAGTTGTGGTTCCAGTCACAGTGGTTGTTGTACCAGTTCCAGTCACTGAGGTTGTTACTCCAGTTGATGATGGAACAAGGGTGGGGTGAGTCACACCAGTTGTGGTTCCAGTCACAGTGGTTGTTGTACCAGTTCCAGTCACTGAGGTTGTTACTCCAGTTGATGATGGAACAAGGGTGGGATGAGTCACACCAGTTGTGGTTCCAGTCACAGTTGTAGTCGTACCTGTTCCTGTCACTGAGGTTGTTACTCCAGTTGATGATGGAACAAGGGTGGGGTGAGTCACACCAGTTGTGGTTCCAGTCACAGTGGTTGTTGTACCTGTTCCTGTCACTGAGGTTGTTACTCCGGTTGATGATGGAACAAGGGTTGGGTGAGTCACACCAGTTGTGGTTCCAGTCACAGTGGTTGTTGTACCAGTTCCAGTCACTGAGGTTGTTACTCCAGTTGATGATGGAACAACTGTGGGGCCAGTCACACCAGTTGTGGTTCCAGTCACAGTGGTTGTTGTACCAGTTCCAGTCACTGAGGTTGTTACTCCAGTTGATGATGGAACAAGGGTGGGGTGAGTCACACCAGTTGTTGTACCAGTCACAGTGGTTGTTGTACCAGTTCCAGTCACTGAGGTTGTTACTCCAGTTGATGATGGAACAAGGGTGGGGTGAGTCACACCAGTTGTGGTTCCAGTCACAGTGGTTGTTGTACCAGTTCCAGTCACTGAGGTTGTTACTCCAGTTGATGATGGAACAGCGGTTGTGCCAGTCACACCAGTTGTGGTTCCAGTCACAGTGGTTGTTGTACCAGTTCCAGTCACTGAGGTTGTTACTCCAGTTGATGATGGAACAGCGGTTGTGCCAGTCACACCAGTTGTGGTTCCAGTCACAGTGGTTGTTGTACCAGTTCCAGTCACTGAGGTTGTTACTCCAGTTGATGATAGAACAGCGGTTGTGCCAGTCACACCAGTTGTGGTTCCAGTCACAGTGGTTGTTGTACCAGTTCCAGTCACTGAGGTTGTTACTCCAGTTGATGATGGAACAGCAGTTGTGCCAGTCACACCAGTTGTGGTTCCAGTCACAGTGGTTGTTGTACCAGTTCCAGTCACTGAGGTTGTTACTCCAGTTGATGATGGAACAGCGGTTGTGCCAGTCACACCAGTTGTGGTTCCAGTCACAGTGGTTGTTGTACCAGTTCCAGTCACTGAGGTTGTTACTCCAGTTGATGATGGAACAGCGGTTGTGCCAGTCACACCAGTTGTGGTTCCAGTCACAGTGGTTGTTGTACCAGTTCCAGTCACTGAGGTTGTTACTCCAGTTGATGATGGAACAAGGGTGGGGTGAGTCACACCAGTTGTGGTTCCAGTCACAGTGGTAGTCGTACCTGTTCCTGTCACTGAGGTTGTTACTCCAGTTGATGATGGAACAAGGGTGGGGTGAGTCACACCAGTTGTGGTTCCAGTCACAGTGGTTGTTGTACCTGTTCCTGTCACTGAGGTTGTTACTCCAGTTGATGATGGAACAAGGGTGGGGTGAGTCACACCAGTTGTGGTTCCAGTCACAGTGGTTGTTGTACCAGTTCCAGTCACTGAGGTTGTTACTCCAGTTGATGATGGAACAACTGTGGGGCCAGTCACACCAGTTGTGGTTCCAGTCACAGTGGTTGTTGTACCAGTTCCAGTCACTGAGGTTGTTACTCCAGTTGATGATGGAACAACTGTGGGGCCAGTCACACCAGTTGTGGTTCCAGTCACAGTGGTTGTTGTACCAGTTCCAGTCACTGAGGTTGTTACTCCAGTTGATGATGGAACAAGGGTGGGGTGAGTCACACCAGTTGTGGTTCCAGTCACAGTGGTTGTTGTACCAGTTCCTGTCACTGAGGTTGTTACTCCAGTTGATGATGGAACAAGGGTGGGGTGAGTCACACCAGTGGTAGTTCCAGTCACCGTGGTAGTCGTACCTGTTCCTGTCACTGAGGTTGTTACTCCAGTTGATGAAGGAACAAGGGTGGGGTGAGTCACACCAGTTGTGGTACCAGTCACAGTGGTTGTTGTACCAGTTCCAGTCACTGAGGTTGTTACTCCAGTTGATGATGGAACAGCGGTTGTGCCAGTCACACCAGTTGTGGTTCCAGTCACAGTGGTTGATGTACCAGTTCCAGTCACTGAGGTTGTTACTCCAGTTGATGATGGAACAGCGGTTGTGCCAGTCACACCAGTTGTGGTTCCAGTCACAGTGGTTGTTGTACCAGTTCCAGTCACTGAGGTTGTTACTCCAGTTGATGATGGAACAAGGGTGGGGTGAGTTACACCAGTTGTGGTTCCAGTCACAGTGGTTGTTGTACCAGTTCCTGTCACTGAGGTTGTTACTCCAGTTGATGATGGAACAAGGGTGGGGTGAGTCACACCAGTTGTGGTTCCAGTCACAGTGGTTGTTGTACCTGTTCCAGTCACTGAGGTTGTTACTCCAGTTGATGATGGAACAAGGGTGGGGTGAGTCACACCAGTTGTGGTTCCAGTCACAGTGGTTGTTGTACCAGTTCCAGTCACTGAGGTTGTTACTCCAGTTGATGATGGAACAGCGGTTGTGCCAGTCACACCAGTTGTGGTTCCAGTCACAGTGGTTGTTGTACCAGTTCCAGTCACTGAGGTTGTTACTCCAGTTGATGATGGAACAAGGGTGGGGTGAGTCACACCAGTTGTGGTTCCAGTCACAGTGGTTGTTGTACCAGTTCCAGTCACTGAGGTTGTTACTCCAGTTGATGATGGAACAAGGGTGGGGTGAGTCACACCAGTTGTGGTTCCAGTCACAGTGGTAGTCGTACCTGTTCCTGTCACTGAGGTTGTTACTCCAGTTGATGATGGAACAAGGGTGGGGTGAGTCACACCAGTTGTGGTTCCAGTCACAGTGGTTGTTGTACCTGTTCCTGTCACTGAGGTTGTTACTCCAGTTGATGATGGAACAAGGGTGGGGTGAGTCACACCAGTTGTGGTTCCAGTCACAGTGGTTGTTGTACCAGTTCCAGTCACAGAGGTTGTTACTCCAGTTGATGATGGAACAACTGTGGGGCCAGTCACACCAGTTGTGGTTCCAGTCACAGTGGTTGTTGTACCAGTTCCAGTCACTGAGGTTGTTACTCCAGTTGATGATGGAACAACTGTGGGGCCAGTCACACCAGTTGTTGTACCAGTCACAGTGGTTGTTGTACCAGTTCCAGTCACTGAGGTTGTTACTCCAGTTGATGATGGAACAAGGGTGGGGTGAGTCACACCAGTTGTGGTTCCAGTCACAGTGGTTGTTGTACCAGTTCCTGTCACTGAGGTTGTTACTCCAGTTGATGATGGAACAAGGGTGGGGTGAGTCACACCAGTGGTAGTTCCAGTCACCGTGGTAGTCGTACCTGTTCCTGTCACTGAGGTTGTTACTCCAGTTGATGAAGGAACAAGGGTGGGGTGAGTCACACCAGTTGTGGTACCAGTCACAGTGGTTGTTGTACCAGTTCCAGTCACTGAGGTTGTTACTCCAGTTGATGATGGAACAAGGGTGGGGTGAGTCACACCAGTTGTGGTTCCAGTCACAGTGGTTGTTGTACCAGTTCCAGTCACTGAGGTTGTTACTCCAGTTGATGATGGAACAGCAGTTGTGCCAGTCACACCAGTTGTGGTTCCAGTCACCGTGGTTGTTGTACCAGTTCCAGTCACTGAGGTTGTTACTCCAGTTGATGATGGAACAGCAGTTGTGCCAGTCACACCAGTTGTGGTTCCAGTCACAGTGGTTGTTGTACCAGTTCCAGTCACTGAGGTTGTTACTCCAGTTGATGATGGAACAGCGGTTGTGCCAGTCACACCAGTTGTGGTTCCAGTCACAGTGGTTGTTGTACCTGTTCCAGTCACTGAGGTTGTTACTCCAGTTGATGATGGAACAGCGGTTGTGCCAGTCACACCAGTTGTGGTTCCAGTCACAGTGGTTGTTGTACCAGTTCCAGTCACTGAGGTTGTTACTCCAGTTGATGATGGAACAAGGGTGGGGTGAGTCACACCAGTTGTGGTTCCAGTCACAGTGGTTGTTGTACCTGTTCCTGTCACTGAGGTTGTTACTCCAGTTGATGATGGAACAAGGGTGGGGTGAGTCACACCAGTTGTGGTTCCAGTCACAGTCGTAGTTGTACCTGTTCCTGTCACTGAGGTTGTTACTCCAGTTGATGATGGAACAGCGGTTGTGCCAGTCACACCAGTTGTGGTTCCAGTCACAGTGGTTGTTGTACCAGTTCCAGTCACTGAGGTTGTTACTCCAGTCGATGATGGAACAAGGGTTGGGTGAGTCACACCAGTTGTGGTTCCAGTCACAATGGTAGTTGTACCTGTTCCTGTCACAGAGGTTGTTACTCCAGTTGATGATGGAACAAGGGTGGGGTGGGTCACACCAGTTGTGGTTCCAGTCACAGTGGTAGTCGTACCTGTTCCTGTCACTGAGGTTGTTACTCCAGTTGATGATGGAACAACTGTGGGGCCAGTCACACCAGTTGTGGTTCCAGTCACCGTGGTAGTCGTACCTGTTCCTGTCACTGAGGTTGTTACTCCAGTTGATGATGGAACAAGGGTGGGGTGAGTCACACCAGTTGTGGTTCCAGTCACAGTGGTTGTTGTACCAGTTCCAGTCACTGAGGTTGTTACTCCTGTTGATGATGGAACAGCGGTTGTGCCAGTCACACCAGTTGTGGTACCAGTCACAGTGGTTGTTGTACCAGTTCCAGTCACTGAGGTTGTTACTCCAGTTGATGATGGAACAGCGGTTGTGCCAGTCACACCAGTTGTGGTTCCAGTCACAGTGGTTGTTGTACCAGTTCCAGTCACTGAGGTTGATGTACTTGTTCCAGTTACTTCAGTTGTTGTGGGAACCCCTGTGGTGGTTGATGAAGGACTAGTCGTAGTTGAAGTTGCTGGAAAAGGTAAATAGGCTTTGTATGTTCATGTGCAATAAATCCCAATTAAAATTGATATTTTATCATCAGATATCAACATACCTGATGTTCTTCATCACAGAAAAATAAATTCTCATAGTCTGATGAGATAGAATATCATTTGCTATCATCACAAGCAACTAACATGGAGTGCTAATTTGCAAAAGTTCAAACTTTCTTCCATGTATAACTGCACACACAATTTATTTGACAATTAAATTGAGTATTAAAAATCAAGCAAGGGAGACAAATGGAACAAAACAGTTTCCTTGTTGATAATGTCATGAATCTGTTCCAAATGCTTAAAAGCAACTGCACTCACTAAATATGCTGGTAACTGCAGGAGTGGAAGTGGTAGAAGAGACAGTGGTGCTATGAGTCACAGACGATCCTCCAGTTACACTGGGAGTGAAAGGTGATGAAGTTATTCCTGGAAAGACAAAGAAAAGAAGTTAGTATGAAGATTGGCAAATCTAGTTTTTTTGAAATTTGAGTAAAGAATACAACATAACAGTTAGGGCAGTAAATGTATATACCACTTGTTATCGTCGAAGAAGGAGTGGTGGTGGTAGAACCAGAGGGCATATGAGTTGAAGAGGTAACGGTTGATTGTGTTTGAGATGTAACAGTTGATGGAATGAAGGAAGTTGTAGGCAATGAAACAGTAGAACTACCAGTCACACCAGTTGTGGGGCCAGTCACCCTGGTAGTTTCAGCTGTTCCAGTAACTGAAGTTGTTATACCAGTTGTTGTAGGAATAGCAGTGGTGCCAGTCACACCAGTTGTGGTTCCAGTCACTGTAGTAGTTGTACCTGTTCCTGTCACTGAGGTTGTTACTCCAGTTGTTGTTGGAAGAGCTGTGGTGCCAGTCACACCAGTTGTGGTTCCAGTCACTGTAGTAGTTGTACCTGTTCCTGTCACTGAGGTTGTTACTCCAGTTGTTGTTGGAAGAGCTGTGGTGCCAGTCACACCAGTTGTGGTTCCAGTCACTGTAGTAGTTGTACCTGTTCCTGTCACTGAGGTTGTTACTCCAGTTGTTGTTGGAAGAGCTGTGGTGCCAGTCACACCAGTTGTGGTTCCAGTCACTGTAGTAGCTGTACCTGTTCCTGTCACTGAGGTTGTTATGCCAGTTGTTGTTGGGAGAGCTGTGGTACCAGTCACACCAGTTGTGGTTCCAGTCACAGTAGTAGTTGTACCTGTTCCTGTCACTGAGGTTGTTACTCCAGTTGTTGTTGGAAGAGCTGTGGTGCCAGTCACACCAGTTGTGGTTCCAGTCACTGTAGTAGTTGTACCTGTTCCTGTCACTGAGGTTGTTACTCCAGTTGTTGTTGGAAGAGCTGTGGTGCCAGTCACACCAGTTGTGGTTCCAGTCACTGTAGTAGTTGTACCTGTTCCTGTCACTGAGGTTGTTACTCCAGTTGTTGTTGGAAGAGCTGTGGTGCCAGTCACACCAGTTGTGGTTCCAGTCACTGTAGTAGTTGAACCTGTTCCTGTCACTGAGGTTGTTACTCCAGTTGTTGTTGGGAGAGCTGTGGTGCCAGTCACACCAGTTGTGGTTCCAGTCACTGTAGTAGTTGTACCTGTTCCTGTCACTGAGGTTGTTACTCCAGTTGTTGTTGGGAGAGCTGTGGTGCCAGTCACACCAGTTGTGGTTCCAGTCACTGTAGTAGTTGTACCTGTTCCTGTCACTGAGGTTGTTACTCCAGTTGTTGTTGGAAGAGCTGTGGTGCCAGTCACACCAGTTGTGGTTCCAGTCACTGTAGTAGTTGTACCTGTTCCTGTCACTGAGGTTGTTACTCCAGTTGTTGTTGGAAGAGCTGTGGTGCCAGTCACACCAGTTGTGGTTCCAGTCACTGTAGTAGTTGTACCTGTTCCTGTCACTGACGTTGTTACTCCAGTTGTTGTTGGAAGAGCTGTGGTGCCAGTCACACCAGTTGTGGTTCCAGTCACTGTACTAGTTGTACCTGTTCCTGTCACTGAGGTTGTTACTCCAGTTGTTGTTGGAAGAGCTGTGGTGCCAGTCACACCAGTTGTGGTTCCAGTCACTGTAGTAGTTGTACCTGTTCCTGTCACTGAGGTTGTTACTCCAGTTGTTGTTGGAAGAGCTGTGGTGCCAGTCACACCAGTTGTGGTTCCAGTCACAGTAGTAGTTGTACCTGTTCCTGTCACTGAGGTTGTTACTCCAGTTGTTGTTGGAAGAGCTGTGGTGCCAGTCACACCAGTTGTGGTTCCAGTCACAGTAGTAGTTGTACCTGTTCCTGTCACTGAGGTTGTTACTCCAGTTGTTGTTGGAAGAGCTGTGGTGCCAGTCACACCAGTTGTGGTTCCAGTCACTGTAGTAGTTGTACCTGTTCCTGTCACTGAGGTTGTTACTCCAGTTGTTGTTGGGAGAGCTGTGGTGCCAGTCACACCAGTTGTGGTTCCAGTCACTGTAGTAGTTGTACCTGTTCCTGTCACTGAGGTTGTTATGCCAGTTGTTGTTGGGAGAGCTTTGGTGCCAGTCACACCAGTTGTGGTTCCAGTCACAGTAGTAGTTGTACCTGTTCCTGTCACTGAGGTTGTTACTCCAGTTGTTGTTGGAAGAGCTGTGGTGCCAGTCACACCAGTTGTGGTTCCAGTCACTGTAGTAGTTGTACCTGTTCCTGTCACTGAGGTTGTTACTCCAGTTGTTGTTGGGAGAGCTGTGGTGCCAGTCACACCAGTTGTGGTTCCAGTCACTGTAGTAGTTGTACCTGTTCCTGTCACTGAGGTTGTTATGCCAGTTGTTGTTGGGAGAGCTTTGGTGCCAGTCACACCAGTTGTGGTTCCAGTCACAGTAGTAGTTGTACCTGTTCCTGTCACTGAGGTTGTTACTCCAGTTGTTGTTGGAAGAGCTGTGGTGCCAGTCACACCAGTTGTGGTTCCAGTCACTGTAGTAGTTGTACCTGTTCCTGTCACTGAGGTTGTTACTCCAGTTGTTGTTGGAAGAGCTGTGGTGCCAGTCACACCAGTTGTGGTTCCAGTCACTGTAGTAGTTGTACCTGTTCCTGTCACTGAGGTTGTTACTCCAGTTGTTGTTGGAAGAGCTGTGGTGCCAGTCACACCAGTTGTGGTTCCAGTCACTGTAGTAGTTGTACCTGTTCCTGTCACTGAGGTTGTTACTCCAGTTGTTGTTGGAAGAGCTGTGGTGCCAGTCACACCAGTTGTGGTTCCAGTCACTGTAGTAGTTGTACCTGTTCCTGTCACTGAGGTTGTTACTCCAGTTGTTGTTGGAAGAGCTGTGGTGCCAGTCACACCAGTTGTGGTTCCAGTCACTGTAGTAGTTGTACCTGTTCCTGTCACTGAGGTTGTTACTCCAGTTGTTGTTGGAAGAGCTGTGGTGCCAGTCACACCAGTTGTGGTTCCAGTCACTGTAGTAGTTGTACCTGTTCCTGTCACTGAGGTTGTTACTCCAGTTGTTGTTGGAAGAGCTGTGGTGCCAGTCACACCAGTTGTGGTTCCAGTCACTGTAGTAGTTGTACCTGTTCCTGTCACTGAGGTTGTTACTCCAGTTGTTGTTGGAAGAGCTGTGGTGCCAGTCACACCAGTTGTGGTTCCAGTCACTGTAGTAGTTGTACCTGTTCCTGTCACTGAGGTTGTTACTCCAGTTGTTGTTGGAAGAGCTGTGGTGCCAGTCACACCAGTTGTGGTTCCAGTCACAGTAGTAGTTGTACCTGTTCCTGTCACTGAGGTTGTTACTCCAGTTGTTGTTGGAAGAGCTGTGGTGCCAGTCACACCAGTTGTGGTTCCAGTCACTGTAGTAGTTGTACCTGTTCCTGTCACTGACGTTGTTACTCCAGTTGTTGTTGGAAGAGCTGTGGTGCCAGTCACACCAGTTGTGGTTCCAGTCACTCTACTAGTTGTACCTGTTCCTGTCACTGAGGTTGTTACTCCAGTTGTTGTTGGAAGAGCTGTGGTGCCAGTCACACCAGTTGTGGTTCCAGTCACTGTAGTAGTTGTACCTGTTCCTGTCACTGAGGTTGTTACTCCAGTTGTTGTTGGAAGAGCTGTGGTGCCAGTCACACCAGTTGTGGTTCCAGTCACAGTAGTAGTTGTACCTGTTCCTGTCACTGAGGTTGTTACTCCAGTTGTTGTTGGAAGAGCTGTGGTGCCAGTCACACCAGTTGTGGTTCCAGTCACAGTAGTAGTTGTACCTGTTCCTGTCACTGAGGTTGTTACTCCAGTTGTTGTTGGAAGAGCTGTGGTGCCAGTCACACCAGTTGTGGTTCCAGTCACTGTAGTAGTTGTACCTGTTCCTGTCACTGAGGTTGTTACTCCAGTTGTTGTTGGGAGAGCTGTGGTGCCAGTCACACCAGTTGTGGTTCCAGTCACTGTAGTAGTTGTACCTGTTCCTGTCACTGAGGTTGTTATGCCAGTTGTTGTTGGGAGAACTGTGGTGCCAGTCACACCAGTTGTGGTTCCAGTCACAGTAGTAGTTGTACCTGTTCCTGTCACTGAGGTTGTTACTCCAGTTGTTGTTGGAAGAGCTGTGGTGCCAGTCACACCAGTTGTGGTTCCAGTCACTGTAGTAGTTGTACCTGTTCCTGTCACTGAGGTTGTTACTCCAGTTGTTGTTGGAAGAGCTGTGGTGCCAGTCACACCAGTTGTGGTTCCAGTCACTGTAGTAGTTGTACCTGTTCCTGTCACTGAGGTTGTTACTCCAGTTGTTGTTGGGAGAGCTGTGGTGCCAGTCACACCAGTTGTGGTTCCAGTCACTGTAGTAGTTGTACCTGTTCCTGTCACTGAGGTTGTTACTCCAGTTGTTGTTGGAAGAGCTGTGGTGCCAGTCACACCAGTTGTGGTTCCAGTCACTGTAGTAGTTGTACCTGTTCCTGTCACTGAGGTTGTTACTCCAGTTGTTGTTGGAAGAGCTGTGGTGCCAGTCACACCAGTTGTGGTTCCAGTCACTGTAGTAGTTGTACCTGTTCCTGTCACTGAGGTTGTTACTCCAGTTGTTGTTGGAAGAGCTGTGGTGCCAGTCACACCAGTTGTGGTTCCAGTCACTGTAGTAGTTGTACCTGTTCCTGTCACTGAGGTTGTTACTCCAGTTGTTGTTGGAAGAGCTGTGGTGCCAGTCACACCAGTTGTGGTTCCAGTCACTGTAGTAGTTGTACCTGTTCCTGTCACTGAGGTTGTTACTCCAGTTGTTGTTGGAAGAGCTGTGGTGCCAGTCACACCAGTTGTGGTTCCAGTCACTGTAGTAGTTGTACCTGTTCCTGTCACTGAGGTTGTTACTCCAGTTGTTGTTGGAAGAGCTGTGGTGCCAGTCACACCAGTTGTGGTTCCAGTCACTGTAGTAGTTGTACCTGTTCCTGTCACTGAGGTTGTTACTCCAGTTGTTGTTGGAAGAGCTGTGGTGCCAGTCACACCAGTTGTGGTTCCAGTCACTGTAGTAGTTGTACCTGTTCCTGTCACTGAGGTTGTTACTCCAGTTGTTGTTGGAAGAGCTGTGGTGCCAGTCACACCAGTTGTGGTTCCAGTCACAGTAGTAGTTGTACCTGTTCCTGTCACTGAGGTTGTTACTCCAGTTGTTGTTGGAAGAGCTGTGGTGCCAGTCACACCAGTTCTGGTTCCAGTCACTGTAGTAGTTGTACCTGTTCCTGTCACTGACGTTGTTACTCCAGTTGTTGTTGGAAGAGCTGTGGTGCCAGTCACACCAGTTGTGGTTCCAGTCACTCTACTAGTTGTACCTGTTCCTGTCACTGAGGTTGTTACTCCAGTTGTTGTTGGAAGAGCTGTGGTGCCAGTCACACCAGTTGTGGTTCCAGTCACTGTAGTAGTTGTACCTGTTCCTGTCACTGAGGTTGTTACTCCAGTTGTTGTTGGAAGAGCTGTGGTGCCAGTCACACCAGTTGTGGTTCCAGTCACAGTAGTAGTTGTACCTGTTCCTGTCACTGAGGTTGTTACTCCAGTTGTTGTTGGAAGAGCTGTGGTGCCAGTCACACCAGTTGTGGTTCCAGTCACTGTAGTAGTTGTACCTGTTCCTGTCTCTGAGGTTGTTACTCCAGTTGTTGTTGGGAGAGCTGTGGTGCCAGTCACACCAGTTGTGGTTCCAGTCACTGTAGTAGTTGTACCTGTTCCTGTCACTGAGGTTGTTACTCCAGTTGTTGTTGGGAGAGCTGTGGTGCCAGTCACACCAGTTGTGGTTCCAGTCACAGTAGTAGTTGTACCTGTTCCTGTCACTGAGGTTGTTACTCCAGTTGTTGTTGGAAGAGCTGTGGTGCCAGTCACACCAGTTGTGGTTCCAGTCACTGTAGTAGTTGTACCTGTTCCTGTCACTGAGGTTGTTACTCCAGTTGTTGTTGGAAGAGCTGTGGTGCCAGTCACACCAGTTGTGGTTCCAGTCACTGTAGTAGTTGTACCTGTTCCTGTCACTGAGGTTGTTACTCCAGTTGTTGTTGGGAGAGCTGTGGTGCCAGTCACACCAGTTGTGGTTCCAGTCACTGTAGTAGTTGTACCTGTTCCTGTCACTGAGGTTGTTACTCCAGTTGTTGTTGGAAGAGCTGTGGTGCCAGTCACACCAGTTGTGGTTCCAGTCACTGTAGTAGTTGTACCTGTTCCTGTCACTGAGGTTGTTACTCCAGTTGTTGTTGGAAGAGCTGTGGTGCCAGTCACACCAGTTGTGGTTCCAGTCACTGTAGTAGTTGTACCTGTTCCTGTCACTGAGGTTGTTACTCCAGTTGTTGTTGGAAGAGCTGTGGTGCCAGTCACACCAGTTGTGGTTCCAGTCACTGTAGTAGTTGTACCTGTTCCTGTCACTGAGGTTGTTACTCCAGTTGTTGTTGGAAGAGCTGTGGTGCCAGTCACACCAGTTGTGGTTCCAGTCACTGTAGTAGTTGTACCTGTTCCTGTCACTGAGGTTGTTACTCCAGTTGTTGTTGGAAGAGCTGTGGTGCCAGTCACACCAGTTGTGGTTCCAGTCACTGTAGTAGTTGTACCTGTTCCTGTCACTGAGGTTGTTACTCCAGTTGTTGTTGGAAGAGCTGTGGTGCCAGTCACACCAGTTGTGGTTCCAGTCACTGTAGTAGTTGTACCTGTTCCTGTCACTGAGGTTGTTACTCCAGTTGTTGTTGGAAGAGCTGTGGTGCCAGTCACACCAGTTGTGGTTCCAGTCACTGTAGTAGTTGTACCTGTTCCTGTCACTGACGTTGTTACTCCAGTTGTTGTTGGAAGAGCTGTGGTGCCAGTCACACCAGTTGTGGTTCCAGTCACTGTAGTAGTTGTACCTGTTCCTGTCACTGACGTTGTTACTCCAGTTGTTGTTGGAAGAGCTGTGGTGCCAGTCACACCAGTTGTGGTTCCAGTCACTGTACTAGTTGTACCTGTTCCTGTCACTGAGGTTGTTACTCCAGTTGTTGTTGGAAGAGCTGTGGTGCCAGTCACACCAGTTGTGGTTCCAGTCACTGTAGTAGTTGTACCTGTTCCTGTCACTGAGGTTGTTATGCCAGTTGTTGTTGGAAGAGCTGTGGTGCCAGTCACACCAGTTGTGGTTCCAGTCACTGTAGTAGTTGTACCTGTTCCTGTCACTGAGGTTGTTACTCCAGTTGTTGTTGGAAGAGCTGTGGTGCCAGTCACACCAGTTGTGGTTCCAGTCACAGTAGTAGTTGTACCTGTTCCTGTCACTGAGGTTGTTACTCCAGTTGTTGTTGGAAGAGCTGTGGTGCCAGTCACACCAGTTGTGGTTCCAGTCACAGTAGTAGTTGTACCTGTTCCTGTCACTGAGGTTGTTACTCCAGTTGTTGTTGGAAGAGCTGTGGTGCCAGTCACACCAGTTGTGGTTCCAGTAACTGTAGTAGTTGTACCTGTTCCTGTCACTGAGGTTGTTACTCCAGTTGTTGTTGGGAGAGCTGTGGTGCCAGTCACACCAGTTGTGGTTCCAGTCACTGTAGTAGTTGTACCTGTTCCTGTCACTGAGGTTGTTATGCCAGTTGTTGTTGGGAGAGCTGTGGTGCCAGTCACACCAGTTGTGGTTCCAGTCACTCTACTAGTTGTACCTGTTCCTGTCACTGAGGTTGTTACTCCAGTTGTTGTTGGAAGAGCTGTGGTGCCAGTCACACCAGTTGTGGTTCCAGTCACTGTAGTAGTTGTACCTGTTCCTGTCACTGAGGTTGTTACTCCAGTTGTTGTTGGAAGAGCTGTGGTGCCAGTCACACCAGTTGTGGTTCCAGTCACTGTAGTAGTTGTACCTGTTCCTGTCACTGAGGTTGTTACTCCAGTTGTTGTTGGGAGAGCTGTGGTGCCAGTCACACCAGTTGTGGTTCCAGTCACTGTAGTAGTTGTACCTGTTCCTGTCACTGAGGTTGTTACTCCAGTTGTTGTTGGAAGAGCTGTGGTGCCAGTCACACCAGTTGTGGTTCCAGTCACTGTAGTAGTTGTACCTGTTCCTGTCACTGAGGTTGTTACTCCAGTTGTTGTTGGAAGAGCTGTGGTGCCAGTCACACCAGTTGTGGTTCCAGTCACTGTAGTAGTTGTACCTGTTCCTGTCACTGAGGTTGTTACTCCAGTTGTTGTTGGAAGAGCTGTGGTGCCAGTCACACCAGTTGTGGTTCCAGTCACTGTAGTAGTTGTACCTGTTCCTGTCACTGAGGTTGTTACTCCAGTTGTTGTTGGAAGAGCTGTGGTGCCAGTCACACCAGTTGTGGTTCCAGTCACTGTAGTAGTTGTACCTGTTCCTGTCACTGACGTTGTTACTCCAGTTGTTGTTGGAAGAGCTGTGGTGCCAGTCACACCAGTTGTGGTTCCAGTCACTGTACTAGTTGTACCTGTTCCTGTCACTGAGGTTGTTACTCCAGTTGTTGTTGGAAGAGCTGTGGTGCCAGTCACACCAGTTGTGGTTCCAGTCACTGTAGTAGTTGTACCTGTTCCTGTCACTGAGGTTGTTACTCCAGTTGTTGTTGGAAGAGCTGTGGTGCCAGTCACACCAGTTGTGGTTCCAGTCACTGTAGTAGTTGTACCTGTTCCTGTCACTGAGGTTGTTACTCCAGTTGTTGTTGGAAGAGCTGTGGTGCCAGTCACACCAGTTGTGGTTCCAGTCACTGTAGTAGTTGTACCTGTTCCTGTCACTGACGTTGTTACTCCAGTTGTTGTTGGAAGAGCTGTGGTGCCAGTCACACCAGTTGTGGTTCCAGTCACTGTACTAGTTGTACCTGTTCCTGTCACTGAGGTTGTTACTCCAGTTGTTGTTGGAAGAGCTGTGGTGCCAGTCACACCAGTTGTGGTTCCAGTCACTGTAGTAGTTGTACCTGTTCCTGTCACTGAGGTTGTTACTCCAGTTGTTGTTGGAAGAGCTGTGGTGCCAGTCACACCAGTTGTGGTTCCAGTCACAGTAGTAGTTGTACCTGTTCCTGTCACTGAGGTTGTTATGCCAGTTGTTGTTGGGAGAGCTGTGGTGCCAGTCACACCAGTTGTGGTTCCAGTCACTGTAGTAGTTGTACCTGTTCCTGTCACTGAGGTTGTTACTCCAGTTGATGATGGAACAACTGTGGGGCCAGTCACACCAGTTGTGGTTCCAGTCACCATGGTAGTCGTACCTGTTCCTGTCACTGAGGTTGTTACTCCAGTTGATGATGGAACAAGGGTGGGGTGAGTCACACCAGTTGTGGTTCCAGTCACAGTGGTTGTTGTACCAGTTCCAGTCACTGAGGTTGTTACTACAGTTGATGATGGAACAAGGGTGGGGTGAGTCACACCAGTTGTGGTTCCAGTCACAGTGGTTGTTGTACCAGTTCCAGTCACTGAGCTTGTTACTCCAGTTGATGATGGAACAACTGTGGGGCCAGTCACACCAGTTGTGGTTCCAGTCACCGTGGTAGTCGTACCTGTTCCTGTCACTGAGGTTGTTACTCCAGTTGATGATGGAACAAGGGTGGGGTGAGTCACACCGGTTGTGGTTCCAGTCACAGTGGTTGTTGTACCAGTTCCAGTCACTGAGGTTGTTACTCCAGTTGATGATGGAACAATGGTGGGGTGAGTCACACCCGTTGTGGTTCCAGTCACAGTGGTTGTTGTACCAGTTCCAGTCACTGAGGTTGTTACTCCAGTTGATGATGGAACAAGGGTGGGGTGAGTCACACCAGTTGTGGTTCCAGTCACAGTGGTTGTTGTACCAGTTCCAGTCACTGAGGTTGTTACTCCAGTTGATGATGGAACAAGGGTGGGGTGAGTCACACCAGTTGTGGTTCCAGTCACAGTGGTAGTCGTACCTGTTCCTGTCACTGAGGTTGTTACTCCAGTTGATGATGGAACAAGGGTGGGGTGAGTCACACCAGTTGTGGTTCCAGTCACAGTGGTTGTTGTACCAGTTCCAGTCACTGAGGTTGTTACTCCAGTTGATGATGGAACAGCTGTAGTGCCAGTCACACCCGTTGTGGTTCCAGTCACAGTGGTTGTTGTACCAGTTCCAGTCACTGAGGTTGTAACTCCAGTTGATGATGGAACAAGGGTGGGGTGAGTCACACCAGTTGTGGTTCCAGTCACAGTGGTCGTTGTACCAGTTCCAGTCACTGAGGTTGTTACTCCAGTTGATGATGGAACAAGGGTGGGGTGAGTCACACCAGTTGTGGTTCCAGTCACAGTGGTTGTTGTACCAGTTCCAGTCACTGAGGTTGTTACTCCAGTTGATGATGGAACAGCACTTGTGCCAGTCACACCAGTTGTGGTTCCAGTCACAGTGGTTGTTGTACCAGTTCCAGTCACTGAGGTTGTTACTCCAGTTGATGATGGAACAAGGGTGGGGTGAGTCACACCAGTTGTGGTTCCAGTCACAGTGGTTGTTGTACCTGTTCCAGTCACTGAGGTTGTTACTCCAGTTGATGATGGAACAGCGGTTGTGCCAGTCACACCAGTTGTGGTTCCAGTCACAGTGGTTGTTGTACCAGTTCCAGTCACTGAGGTTGTTACTCCAGTTGATGATGGAACAGCTGTTGTGCCAGTCACACCAGTTGTGGTTCCAGTCACAGTTGTTGTTGTACCAGTTCCAGTCACTGAGGTTGTTACTCCTGTTGATGATGGAACAAGGGTGGGGTGAGTCACACCAGTTGTGGTTCCGGTCACAGTGGTTGTTGTACCAGTTCCAGTCACTGAGGTTGTTACTCCAGTTGATGATGGAACAAGGGTGGGGTGAGTCACACCAGTTGTGGTTCCAGTCACAGTGGTTGTTGTACCAGTTCCAGTCACTGAGGTTGTTACTCCAGTTGATGATGGAACAACTGTGGGGCCAGTCACACCAGTTGTGGTTCCAGTCACCATGCTAGTTGTACCTGTTCCTGTCACTGAGGTTGTTACTCCAGTTGATGATGGAACAAGGGTGGGGTGAGTCACACCGGTTGTGGTTCCAGTCACAGTGGTTGTTGTACCAGTTCCAGTCACTGAGGTTGTTACTCCAGTTGATGATGGAACAATGGTGGGGTGAGTCACACCCGTTGTGGTTCCAGTCACAGTGGTTGTTGTACCAGTTCCAGTCACTGAGGTTGTTACTCCAGTTGATGATGGAACAAGGGTGGGGTGAGTCACACCAGTTGTGGTTCCAGTCACAGTGGTTGTTGTACCAGTTCCAGTCACTGAGGTTGTTACTCCAGTTGATGATGGAACAAGGGTGGGGTGAGTCACACCCGTTGTGGTTCCAGTCACAGTGGTTGTTGTACCAGTTCCAGTCACTGAGGTTGTTACTCCAGTTGATGATGGAACAAGGGTGGGGTGAGTCACACCAGTTGTGGTTCCAGTCACAGTGGTTGTTGTACCAGTTCCAGTCACTGAGGTTGTTACTCCAGTTGATGATGGAACAAGGGTGGGATGAGTCACACCAGTTGTGGTTCCAGTCACAGTGGTTGTTGTACCAGTTCCAGTCACTGAGGTTGTTACTCCAGTTGATGATGGAACAACTGTGGGGCCAGTCACACCAGTTGTGGTTCCAGTCACCGTGGTAGTCGTACCTGTTCCTGTCACTGAGGTTGTTACTCCAGTTGATGATGGAACAAGGGTGGGGTGAGTCACACCAGTTGTGGTTCCAGTCACAGTGGTTGTTGTACCAGTTCCAGTCACTGAGGTTGTTACTCCAGTTGATGATGGAACAATGGTGGGGTGAGTCACACCCGTTGTGGTTCCAGTCACAGTGGTTGTTGTACCAGTTCCAGTCACTGAGGTTGTTACTCCAGTTGATGATGGAACAAGGGTGGGGTGAGTCACACCAGTTGTGGTTCCAGTCACAGTGGTTGTTGTACCAGTTCCAGTCACTGAGGTTGTTACTCCAGTTGATGATGGAACAAGGGTGGGGTGAGTCACACCAGTTGTGGTTCCAGTCACAGTCGTTGTCGTACCGGTTCGTGTCACTGAGGTTGTTACTCCAGTTGATGATGGAACAAGGGTGGGGTGAGTCACACCAGTTGTGGTTCCAGTCACAGTGGTTGTTGTACCAGTTCCAGTCACTGAGGTTGTAACTCCAGTTGATGATGGAACAGCTGTTGTGCCAGTCACACCAGTGGTGGTTCCAGTCACAGTTGTTGTTGTACCAGTTCCAGTCACTGAGGTTGTTACTCCAGTTGATGATGGAACAAGGGTGGGGTGAGTCACACCAGTTGTGGTTCCAGTCACAGTGGTTGTTGTACCAGTTCCAGTCACTGAGGTTGTTACTCCAGTTGATGATGGAACAAGGGTGGGGTGAGTCACACCAGTTGTGGTTCCAGTCACAGTGGTTGTTGTACCAGTTCCAGTCACTGAGGTTGTTACTCCAGTTGATGATGGAACAAGGGTGGGGTGAGTCACACCAGTTGTGGTTCCAGTCACAGTGGTAGTCGTACCTGTTCCTGTCACTGAGGTTGTTACTCCAGTTGATGATGGAACAAGGGTGGGGTGAGTCACACCAGTTGTGGTTCCAGTCACAGTGGTTGTTGTACCAGTTCCAGTCACTGAGGTTGTTACTCCAGTTGATGATGGAACAGCTGTAGTGCCAGTCACACCAGTTGTGGTTCCAGTCACAGTGGTTGTTGTACCAGTTCCAGTCACTGAGGTTGTAACTCCAGTTGATGATGGAACAGCTGTTGTGCCAGTCACACCAGTTGTGGTTCCAGTCACAGTTGTTGTTGTACCTGTTCCTGTCACTGAGGTTGTTACTCCAGTTGATGATGGAACAAGGGTGGGGTGAGTCACACCAGTTGTGGTTCCAGTCACAGTCGTTGTCGTACCTGTTCCTGTCACTGAGGTTGTTACTCCAGTTGATGATGGAACAAGGGTGGGGTGAGTCACACCAGTTGTGGTTCCAGTCACAGTGGTTGTTGTACCAGTTCCAGTCACTGAGGTTGTAACTCCAGTTGATGATGGAACAGCTGTTGTGCCAGTCACACCAGTGGTGGTTCCAGTCACAGTTGTTGTTGTACCAGTTCCAGTCACTGAGGTTGTTACTCCAGTTGATGATGGAACAACTGTGGGGTGAGTCACACCAGTTGTGGTTCCAGTCACAGTGGTTGTTGTACCAGTTCCAGTCACTGAGGTTGTTACTCCAGTTGATGATGGAACAAGGGTGGGGTGAGTCACACCAGTTGTGGTTCCAGTCACAGTGGTTGTTGTACCAGTTCCAGTCACTGAGGTTGTTACTCCAGTTGATGATGGAACAAGGGTGGGGTGAGTCACACCAGTTGTGGTTCCAGTCACAGTGGTTGTTGTACCAGTTCCAGTCACTGAGGTTGTTACTCCAGTTGATGATGGAACAAGGGTGGGGTGAGTCACACCAGTTGTGGTTCCAGTCACAGTGGTTGTTGTACCAGTTCCAGTCACTGAGGTTGTTACTCCAGTTGATGATGAAACAAGGGTGGGGTGAGTCACACCAGTTGTGGTTCCAGTCACAGTGGTTGTTGTACCAGTTCCAGTCACTGAGGTTGTTACTCCAGTTGATGATGGAACAAGGGTGGGGTGAGTCACACCAGTTGTGGTTCCAGTCACAGTGGTTGTTGTACCAGTTCCAGTCACTGAGGTTGTTACTCCAGTTGATGATGGAACAAGGGTGGGGTGAGTCACACCAGTTGTGGTTCCAGTCACAGTGGTTGTTGTACCAGTTCCAGTCACTGAGGTTGTTACTCCAGTTGATGATGGAACAAGGGTGGGGTGAGTCACACCCGTTGTGGTTCCAGTCACAGTGGTTGTTGTACCAGTTCCAGTCACTGAGGTTGTTACTCCAGTTGATGATGGAACAAGGGTGGGGTGAGTCACACCCGTTGTGGTTCCAGTCACAGTGGTTGTTGTACCAGTTCCAGTCACTGAGGTTGTTACTCCAGTTGATGATGGAACAAGGGTGGGGTGAGTCACACCAGTTGTGGTTCCAGTCACAGTGGTTGTTGTACCAGTTCCAGTCACTGAGGTTGTTACTCCAGTTGATGATGGAACAAGGGTGGGGTGAGTCACACCAGTTGTGGTTCCAGTCACAGTGGTTGTTGTACCAGTTCCAGTCACTGAGGTTGTTACTCCAGTTGATGATGGAACAAGGGTGGGGTGAGTCACACCAGTTGTGGTTCCAGTCACAGTGGTTGTTGTACCAGTTCCAGTCACTGAGGTTGTTACTCCAGTTGATGATGGAACAAGGGTGGGGTGAGTCACACCAGTTGTGGTTCCAGTCACAGTGGTTGTTGTACCAGTTCCAGTCACTGAGGTTGTAACTCCAGTTGATGATGGAACAAGGGTGGGGTGAGTCACACCAGTTGTGGTTCCAGTCACAGTGGTTGTTGTACCAGTTTCAGTCACTGAGGTTGTTACTCCAGTTGATGATGGAACAGCTGTAGTGCCAGTCACACCCGTTGTGGTTCCAGTCACAGTGGTTGTTGTACCAGTTCCAGTCACTGAGGTTGTAACTACAGTTGATGATGGAACAGCTGTTGTGCCAGTCACACCAGTTGTGGTTCCAGTCACAGTTGTTGTCGTACCTGTTCCTGTCACTGAGGTTGTTACTCCAGTTGATGATGGAACAAGGGTGGGGTGAGTCACACCAGTTGTGGTTCCAGTCACAGTCGTTGTCGTACCTGTTCCTGTCACTGAGGTTGTTACTCCAGTTGATGATGGAACAAGGGTGGGGTGAGTCACACCTGTTGTGGTTCCAGTCACAGTGGTTGTTGTACCAGTTCCAGTCACTGAGGTTGTTACTCCAGTTGATGATGGAACAAGGGTGGGGTGAGTCACACCAGTTGTGGTTCCAGTCACAGTGGTTGTTGTACCAGTTCCAGTCACTGAGGTTGTTACTCCAGTTGATGATGGAACAAGGGTGGGGTGAGTCACACCAGTTGTGGTTCCAGTCACAGTGGTTGTTGTACCAGTTCCAGTCACTGAGGTTGTTACTCCAGTTGATGATGGAACAAGGGTGGGGTGAGTCACACCAGTTGTGGTTCCAGTCACAGTGGTTGTTGTACCAGTTCCAGTCACTGAGGTTGTTACTCCAGTTGATGATGGAACAGCAGTTGTGCCAGTCACACCAGTTGTGGTTCCAGTCACAGTGGTTGTTGTACCAGTTCCAGTCACTGAGGTTGTTACTCCAGTTGATGATGGAACAAGGGTGGGGTGAGTCACACCCGTTGTGATTCCAGTCACAGTGGTTGTTGTACCAGTTCCAGTCACTGAGGTTGTTACTCCAGTTGATGATGGAACAGCTGTTGTGCCAGTCACACCAGTTGTGGTTCCAGTCACAGTGGTTGTTGTACCAGTTCCAGTCACTGAGGTTGTTACTCCAGTTGATGATGGAACAAGGGTGGGGTGAGTCACACCCGTTGTGATTCCAGTCACAGTGGTTGTTGTACCAGTTCCAGTCACTGAGGTTGTTACTCCAGTTGATGATGGAACAGCTGTTGTGCCAGTCACACCAGTTGTGGTTCCAGTCACAGTGGTTGTTGTACCAGTTCCAGTCACTGAGGTTGTTACTCCAGTTGATGATGGAACAAGGGTGGGGTGAGTCACACCAGTTGTGGTTCCAGTCACAGTGGTTGTTGTACCAGTTCCAGTCACTGAGGTTGTTACTCCAGTTGATGATGGAACAGCTGTTGTGCCAGTCACACCAGTTGTGGTTCCAGTCACAGTGGTTGTTGTACCAGTTCCAGTCACTGAGGTTGTTACTCCAGTTGATGATGGCACAAGGGTGGGGTGAGTCACACCAGTTGTGGTTCCAGTCACAGTGGTTGTTGTACCAGTTCCAGTCACTGAGGTTGTTACTCCAGTTGATGATGGAACAAGGGTGGGGTGAGTCACACCAGTTGTGGTTCCAGTCACAGTGGTTGTTGTACCAGTTCCAGTCACTGAGGTTGTTACTCCAGTTGATGATGGAACAAGGGTGGGGTGAGTCACACCAGTTGTGGTTCCAGTCACAGTGGTTGTTGTACCAGTTCCAGTCACTGAGGTTGTTACTCCAGTTGATGATGGAACAAGGGTGGGGTGAGTCACACCCGTTGTGGTTCCAGTCACAGTTGTTGTTGTACCAGTTCCAGTCACTGAGGTTGTAACTCCAGTTGATGATGGAACAGCTGTTGTGCCAGTCACACCTGTTGTGGTTCCAGTCACAGTGGTTGTTGTACCTGTTCCAGTCACTGAGGTTGTTACTCCAGTTGATGATGGAACAAGGGTGGGGTGAGTCACACCAGTTGTGGTTCCAGTCACAGTGGTTGTTGTACCAGTTCCAGTCACTGAGGTTGTTACTCCAGTTGATGAAGGGACAAGGGTGGGGTGAGTCACACCAGTTGTGGTTCCAGTCACAGTGGTTGTTGTACCAGTTCCAGTCACTGAGGTTGTTACTCCAGTTGATGATGGAACAAGGGTGGGGTGAGTCACACCAGTTGTGGTTCCAGTCACAGTGGTTGTTGTACCAGTTCCAGTCACTGAGGTTGTTGCTCCAGTTGATGATGGAACAGCTGTTGTGCCAGTCACACCTGTTGTGGTTCCAGTCACAGTGGTTGTTGTACCTGTTCCAGTCACTGAAGTTGTTACTCCAGTTGATGATGGACCAAGGGTGGGGTGAGTCACACCAGTTGTGGTTCCAGTCACAGTGGTTGTTGTACCAGTTCCAGTCACTGAGGTTGTTACTCCAGTTGATGATGGAACAAGGGTGGGGTGAGTCACACCAGTTGTGGTTCCAGTCACAGTGGTTGTTGTACCAGTTCCAGTCACTGAGGTTGTTACTCCAGTTGATGATGGAACAACTGTGGGGCCAGTCACACCAGTTGTGGTTCCAGTCACCGTGGTAGTCGTACCAGTTCCAGTCACTGAGGTTGTTACTCCAGTTGATGATGGAAGAACTGTTGGGCCAGTCACACCAGTTGTGGTTCCAGTAACAGTGGTGGTTGTACCAGTTCCAGTCACTGAGGTTGTTACTCCAGTTGATGATGGAACAAGGGTGGGGTGAGTCACACCAGTTGTGGTTCCAGTCATAGTGGTTGTTGTACCAGTTCCAGTCACTGAGGTTGTTACTCCAGTTGATGATGGAACAAGGGTGGGGTGAGTCACACCAGTTGTGGTTCCAGTCACAGTGGTTGTTGTACCAGTTCCAGTCACTGAGGTTGTTACTCCAGTTGATGATGGAACAAGGGTGGGGTGAGTCACACCAGTTGTGGTTCCAGTCACAGTGGTTGTTGTACCAGTTCCAGTCACTGAGGTTGTTACTCCAGTTGATGATGGAACAAGGGTGGGGTGAGTCACACCAGTTGTGGTTCCAGTCACAGTGGTTGTTGTACCAGTTCCAGTCACTGAGGTTGTTACTCCAGTTGATGATGGAACAAGGGTGGGGTGAGTCACACCAGTTGTGGTTCCAGTCACAGTGGTAGTCGTACCTGTTCCTGTCACTGAGGTTGTTACTCCAGTTGATGATGGAACAAGGGTGGGGTGAGTCACACCAGTTGTGGTTCCAGTCACAGTGGTTGTTGTACCAGTTCCAGTCACTGAGGTTGTTACTCCAGTTGATGATGGAACAAGGGTGGGGTGAGTCACACCAGTTGTGGTTCCAGTCACAGTCGTTGTTGTACCAGTTCCAGTCACTGAGGTTGTTACTCCAGTTGATGATGGAACAAGGGTGGGGTGAGTCACACCAGTTGTGGTTCCAGTCACAGTGGTTGTTGTACCAGTTCCAGTCACTGAGGTTGTTACTCCAGTTGATGATGGAACAAGGGTGGGGTGAGTCACACCAGTTGTGGTTCCAGTCACAGTGGTTGTTGTACCAGTTCCAGTCACTGAGGTTGTTACTCCAGTTGATGATGGAACAAGGGTGGGGTGAGTCACACCAGTTGTGGTTCCAGTCACAGTGGTTGTTGTACCAGTTCCAGTCACTGAAGTTGTTACTCCAGTTGATGATGGAACAAGGGTGGGGTGAGTCACACCAGTTGTGGTTCCAGTCACAGTGGTTGTTGTACCAGTTCCAGTCACTGAGGTTGTTACTCCAGTTGATGATGGAACAAGGGTGGGGTGAGTCACACCAGTTGTGGTTCCAGTCACAGTGGTTGTTGTACCAGTTCCAGTCACTGAGGTTGTTACTCCAGTTGATGGAGGAGAAGTTGTTGTTGGGAATGTTGTCAAAGTTTCAGTACAGGCTTCTATAAAAACATTTCTCACTGCAATGGCACTATTTGCGTAGACTTCTAATTGCAATGCATTTATCTCACTTCCAGATATTTGTTGGATGTCAATTATTCCTGATGACCACCAGTTTCCTTGTGTTGGGAAAACCTGTACAAAAAGAGTTCATCAATTACATGTCTCACATATCAACTGCTTTACTGCTGTATGAATTTTTTTAACTAAAGTCCACAATCACCAACTGTGCTTACCTCAATGATTTCCTGTAACGTTATTAATCCTAGTGATCCAGCAAGTACTTTGACAGAGTCTGCCCCCAGAACCTCAAAGGATACATGATATATGCTGCCACTTCCTTTCAAACTAACTGCTAACATAGCTACGCCATCGGCTAAGTCACTTTGCAGTGGCATCCAGACCTTAGAGCTTCCATACAGTGCATTGACTGCCTCAGAGGACGATGAAGATGAGAACACTTGTATCTTATCTCCCATAGACACATTCTCCAGATGTTCACAGACTTTGACAGCTAAAATGAAGGTGTATTTCAATACTATTAATGTGGTCACATATGTTACTTTCTGAATTGGATAACTATGTGGTTTGGATGACCATCCCTTTGCCTGTTGTGCATTTTGTATCCATAAAAAGCATAAATTTTCAGTTTTGTATCATGTATATCTCCATATTGATAAATCTCTATATTGGCCTTCTCACCATGTACTTACATTCATTCAGGTATATCATTATGTACTCTTAAAAATTCAGGTTGTCTTTAATAAGCCCCAAGTAATTTATAACAACTCTGTTTACTTCCTTTGGTTTGGTTATTAATGTCCTTTGTTTGTATTTTTGTCTTTTCAGGAAATTTATACTATTATATATTTTTTGCTTTGTGGGATGTTTCATCATTTTATATCATGTTCTAGTTAATATTAAGATGTTATCATCAGCGAATATTTAGATATTAGCTGTTATTTGCTATGTTAACTTAAATTTCTTAAAACATAAGTGCGATATTCCGTTAAGTGAATACATTTCTGTTAAGTATTGTATTACTCAATCTATGACTTTATCTGAAGCGATCAAATTTTAGCTGAGAAGGATGACTTACATGTGGTTGCAACAGTTGTTCCAGTTGTTGTTGAAGCTGTAAAATATGAAAGAGTTAAATGTAAAGCAAACCATGAGATATAGACTGAATTCACAAACAAAATTTTAGCGATTTAGATAAGTTACGATCGAACAAGTAGTAGCTATATACAAGGCTATTCTGCAAAGGTATCATCAATAAATTCATTTTATCAAATAGCAACTCGAAACTCACCTGTTTCTATACATGATTTAGCGTGTAAATCTTTCACTTTTGTGGTCTCACCAGGAGATTGGATCAGTGTTATCTCGATGCCAAATACTTGGACCCTGGGAGGCCCAATCTTCAGCGAATATTCCTGCCACTCTTCAGCATCGTTAGCATTTTCCTAAGAAAACAAAACAAAATTATGAATATACAATTCCTCTACTTTAAAACGACGAGAACAAACACGTCAGTTACTTTAATTTTATTCAAGACGAAATTTCAATTAAAATTTTCCTCACCACAACTGGTAACTGACTAGCCGCTGGCCCATCTGTGGTAGCTTGGAATGTGACTGATATGACACCTTTGGCTTTAAGTTTGAGCGTCACCTCCATTTTTGCTAGATCAGTTATACTTGGGACCATATTTAGTATTGTCGTGGTTTGATCAACTTCCAGTAAAGATCCTGAACCAAGTAAAGGGTCCAGAATGCTGTTCCCATTCTCAGAGAAAAGCCCAAAGGTGGAGAGTCCATAATAGTAATCTACCAAATCCTGGTCGCAGTATTCTGAAAATAAATGCATTTTTGTTAATGCTAAAGCACTCATCAAGGTAATGTGAGCGGTTACTTCACTTAAAATAGGGATCAACTTCACAGTTGCTATATAAATTGGATGGCATTGATATTTGAGTGATGTAAAAAGGAAAAAAATATAAACAAACCTGTGACTGTGGTGTATGGAGCAGTGGTTGAAATAGTTGTGAATGTGCCGGTACCCTGGGTTGATGTAATGGTTGAAGTTGGCGCCATACTAGTTGTGACTAATTGAGATAACCAAAGAGTAACAGTAATTTTTTATATGTATATTGATATTTATCATATCATTCAAAATGTACAGACAAATGGCCATCGTCTTCTGCAATGCAGGTCTTCCAGACTGTCCTTTAAACACATAAAATGATATTAGAAAACTGTCGCATATTTTATCTTAAATGGGGTACTTTCGTGATACAAGATTTGTCCCTTTCCCAGTATAAAGTGCACCTACCGGTCTCTGAGCAATAGACCATGTCCAACTGGCGAATTTGCAGGGGGCTTGTTAACGAAGTACTAGGTGTAATCAAAAGTACAATGTGTCCAAGGGTAAGATCAGCATTTACAAGATTTGGCTGAACTTTGGTCCAAGATGCACCATCAGAGATTGTAACCTGGAATAAAAATTATGGATCATGTTATTTTATGGTATTGAAGGTAAATGCAATTGATTCGGAATCACATAGATAATTTTATAACAAAACAACAAAGAACATTATCACGACAAAAATGAATACTTACAAACTGTAGATATGTCATGTACCCATCTCCATTGTAGACTGTGAACTTCACTTGTTCAGCTCCAGTAACTTCAATAGATACACTATTTAAAGTGGCAATATCGGGAATCATTGTACTTGAGATGTTCAGAACGGCCTGACCCAAACTATTTATAGAAGGTGCAAATATTCCTCCTGAGAGAATTGTTGTAGCATCGGTACCACTGCCATCCATTATGTCAAATCCATCAGTCAAATTATCGGTACACACTGCAAACCAAAATGTGTTAAATCAACCATAGCAAGGGTGCTCATCTGTTGGCAGTAAACTAAAATGGAAATGCTAGAAAGGATTAATATCAATTCAGAGTCAGTAGATATTCAAGTATTGATAAGTCAACTTACCCCCTGTGACTGTTGTAACTGTGGAGGTAGTTTCAGTCATCCCAGTAGTTGTGCTGGTTGTTCCAGTGACAATGGTTGTAACTCCAGTGGTTGTAGGAACTGTTGTTGTTCCAGTCACTGAGGTTGTTACTCCAGTTGATGATGGAACAACTGTGGGGCCAGTCACACCAGTTGTGGTTCCAGTCACAGTGGTTGTTGTACCTGTTCCTGTCACTGAGGTTGTTACTCCAGTTGATGATGGTACAGCGGTTGGGCCAGTCACACCAGTTGTGGTTCCAGTCACAGTGGTTGTTGTACCAGTTCCAGTCACTGAGGTTGTTACTCCAGTTGATGATGGAACAAGGGTGGGGTGAGTCACACCAGTTGTGGTTCCAGTCACAGTGGTTGTTGTACCAGTTCCAGTCACTGAGGTTGTTACTCCAGTTGATGATGGAACAGCGGTTGGGCCAGTCACACCTGTTGTGGTTCCAGTCACAGTGGTAGTTGTACCTGTTCCTGTCACTGAGGTTGTTACTCCTGTTGTTGTGGGAACAGTTGTGGTTGCCTCTGTTGTACCAGTTGTAACAGTAGTCTCTGATGTGCTTATCTGGGTTGCAGCAGTGGTAGATTCTTCACAGAATTCGGCCTGGAAGCCTTTGATCGTAGGTAGATTTGAGACAGCAGTGAATGTCAGTTGGATCTTTGTTATTTTGTAGTTTATATTCCCAAGGGCTGGTTTTGCGAAATATTCCTTATTGTTGTCTGGGTAGTTGAACTGAAAGTGAATATTCACAATAACTATGGGAGGACCAAGACAAAATAACCAAAGGCAAAAATAGAGAATTTATTAAGCAGAGAATTTATTCAATTTACATCCAATTTTAGGATTTTATGGAGATATACATATGATGTTGAATTAAACCTTACCAGATTCCAGTAGTACTTGAAGTTATTTTGTCCAAACAATTCAACTGCTACAGTTACACCACCCTGTGTAACAAAACTAATGCCTAGCAATCCACTTAGTCCATCTGGATATGTGCTTTCAAAAACTATTCTACTTTGAAGATTGGTATCAATGGTTGGACTGAATTGGGAGTCTGAACCGAGGAGACTTGTACTAGCATCATTCCCGTACTGGTCCGTGACAACAAATCCATCCTGATGATACCAATTCCACAGCCTGATTCCGTATGCACAAAGTTCTGAAGGAAAACAGAAAAGTTTATCTATGGAGTTGGTACTGGGGAAATATTAGCACTAGTGGCAAGGAACAAAGAACTGTACAAATTTTAGAACAAATTCAAAATTAAATAGATTGACTACAATTACCAGAAGTTGTTGGGGATAAGGTTGAGGTGGTACTATAGACGATAGTGGTCTGTCCTTCAGAGGTAGTCTCTGGAGGTCCAGTTGTTGACTCACAGAATTCAGCCTGGAAGTCCTTAAATTCTGGCACAGAGCTTTGAGCTTTGAGTGATAAAACTATCTTTGTCACTTCATATGTTATGGTGCCAATAGGTGGGTTAACATAATAGTCTTGCCCAGAGTCAGGATAGTAGAACTGAAAAAGAAAAAAGTAGCATATTCTTACATTTGAAAACTGGAGAAAAGAGAAAAGGGATAGTTAAATGTGATTATAACTGATCTTATCAAATATAACATATATGACTGGACGATCACAACATCATATAATCATATAATCAGGTTAACTGTTTGCTTTCCTATGTTCACAGATAGCATACCCATTACTATCTATAAAATGAACGCATACAGTATTAGCCAAAAATATTGTGGCACATACCTGATTCCAGAAATATTTGAAATTGTTTGGGCCATATATTTCAATTATGACTGTCACTCCACCTTTGACCACAAATGTGAAGTCAACAAGTCCACTCAGTCCACCGGCATAGGTAGATTCAAAGATGATTTGGCCACGTTTATCGGAATCAAGGATTGGCACATATGTCTCTCCAGATCCAAGAAGAACATCACTTGCATCGTTGCCATAGTTGTCTTGCACATTGAATCCCAGAAGGTGTACACTGTTCCAGAAACGAATACCATAGGCACAAGGGGCTGAAAAGTGAATTCCATACATTGCCTTTAAATTAATAAGTCAATAAAACAAATCTGTGGGAGCAGAATTCACTGATACATTCTATCATTACAGTACACTCAACATATTATTTATGAATGATCACCAAGCTCGCCAATTAATAATCATTTATGCAAAGTCACAAGGCCTGACATACTTGTTGTTGTTGTATAGATAGTTGTTGATGTTGTAGGTACTGTTGTAGGTAATGTCTCCTCTGTTATGGGAGGGGAGGGTGTTATATTCTCACAGAATTCCGCTTGGAAGTCATACACTGAAGGCATATTGGTAACGGCAGTGATTGTAAGGACCAATTTTGTGACTTCATAATTAATGGATCCCAGGGATGGTTGTGCGTAGTAGCTTACATCATTATCAGGGTATGTGTGCTGCAAATAATGGAGTGAAAATGAAAAGAGTGAAATGTGATTTAAAAAGATTATTCTAAGAATAAATAACTTTGTATACACATGTAATCTGCATGAGGCTGATGAATGGAATAAAACATTTTTGTACCTGATTCCAATAATGCTTGAAACCATCAGGTCCATAGATCACTAATGCAATAGAGATACCACCAGCAAGACGATAATGGACATCCAATAGACCACTGAGACCTCCAGGAATGGTTGTTTCGAAAATAATTTCGGCCTTGTTGTTTAAATCAAGGGTTGGTGAGAGCTTGGAACCAGAACCCAGCAGGATGTCACTTGCATCATCCCCATACTGGTCTTTTACCGTGAATCCAACAGTGTGGGCAGCATCCCAAATGCGAATATCATGAGCACATGGTGCTGGAAAAGTAAGACATAAGATATGATATGACTCCATGCACATATTTTCTTTGGGATAAATGATGTCATAGGATTGCGCTATTTTTCATTGTACACAACATATATATAATTAGTGCAGAGAAAACTAACTGGTTGTTGTTTCAAAGGTGCCGGTAGTTGTAGTAGTCTTGGCAGTAGTTCCAGTTGTTGATGAGGTTGAAGTCGATACTTCTTCACAGAATTCAGCCTGGAAGTCCTTCAAGGCTGGAATGTTTGTCACTGCGTTGATGGTAATCACTACCTTAGTAACCTCATAGTTGATGGTACCAAGAGGAGGATTGACATAGTAGTCAACGTTTGAATCTGGGAATGAAAACTGAAGGAAAGCCAAAGCATCCCTTTATTAAGTGAGGAACATAGATCTAAATTCGAAAATTTAATTTTTGTAAGCCTGTAAGAACATGAATTTCAATGCAACTGGGATCATGCCTAATGATAAACATTTTTCCAACGCCAAATATGTGAAACTGACTAATGAGAGTGGGATGACATACCTGATTCCAATAGTATTTAAAGCCCTGAGGCCCATAAATCTCAACAATGACTGCTACACCACCATTTGTAACAAAGGTGATATCCACTAGACCACTAAGCCCAGCAGGCAATGCTGACTCAAAAATGATTTTGGCTTTGTTGTTGCTATCCAGGGTAGGGACAAAGGCAGAACCAGATCCTAGGAGGATGTCACTGGCATCATTGTCATACTGGTCCTTCACAGTAAATCCATCAACCTGACCATCATTCCACAACCTGATGCCATGAGCACAGGGGGCTGAAATATGAAAAGAGCATTTCATCATATAAGAGCTGGTTGGATGAAATTCACAATGAATATTTGTAAAAGCTAATCATTTATCGCATTGAAAACTCTTATATTTTATTTATTGCTTGTATTATAAGAAAGAACTAACATGATTATATGATGTTCATTTGGTAAAAATTATACAAAAAGTCAAAGAATGCCAATATTGTTTCTTTGTGCTCAACACATAAATAGTGATATAAGAAGTCTTTGAAAACTAACTGGTTGTTGTTTCATAGCTGGAGGTTGTTGTAGTCTCGACAGTAGTTCCAGTTGTTGATGAGGATGAAGTTGATACTTCTTCACAGAATTCAGCTTGGAACTCCTTCAAGGCTGGAATGTTTGATACTGCCTTGATGGTAAGCTCTATCTTAGTAACCTCATAGTTGATGGTACCAAGTGATGGTTTGACATAGTAGTCAACATTTGCATCTGGGAATGAGAACTGAAGAAAAACAAAAGCATCTCTCAATTAAAGTTATTAGGGACCTAGATTAACATCCAAAAATTTAAGATTTTCGTAATTTTATAAGAAGATTAATTTCAATACAACTGGGATCATGACGAATGAGAACTATCACAGCTTGTGAAACTTCGATCAATAAAATTTATTTAAAAAAAAATCATGCCTAATGATGAACATTCTCCCAAGGCCGAATATGTAAAACTGACTAATGAGAGTGGGATAGCCTACCTGATTCCAGTAGTATTTAAAGCCCTGAGGCCCATAAATTTCAACAATGATGGTGACACCTCCAGTTGTAACAAAGGTGATATCCAATAGACCACTAAGTCCAGCAGGGAATGTTGACTCAAAAATGATTTTTGCTCTGTTGTTGTTATCCAGAGTAGGGATTACGGCAGACCCAGATCCTAGGAGGATGTCGCTGGCATCATTACCATACTGGTCTTTCACAGTAAATCCATCAACATGACCATCATTCCAGAGTCTGATACCATAGGCACATGGAGCTGAAAAATATGAAAGATATTAATTCTTTAGTATATATGTTGATAGTAATGCCAATTACTTTTGAAAGCGTGTCATTAATAAATACATATAAATATTGTATATATGTGATTGTATATTATATATTTTGCTTTCATAAACACTCACTAGTAGTTGTCAATTCTGGAGTGGTTGATGTCTTGATGGTTGATGTCGTGCTGCTTGAACTACCTGGCATAGATGTAGTATGAGTTGGGGTCGTGATGGTGACAGTTGGAGTTGGTGATGTACCACTAGTGGTTCCTGTTGTACTTGTGGTGGACAGAGTGGTTGTTTGGGTGGGACTGGTGGTAGAGCCTGTCACAGAAGTAGTGGTTCCTGTCACAGAAGTAGTGGTACCTGTCACAGAAATAGTGGTTCCTTTTTAAATATATTTAGAAAGTTGATATTTTAAATTCGGATAAATGCAGGACAAATAGCTGAAGAAGAAAATATACTAGCTTCAATGGTTAGTTTAATGATTAACTTCTCTCACTATTGCTTGACATTTTTTCACTTCATGTACTTACTTGATGATTCAACACAAAATTTGGCAGTAAGCATTTGGATGTCAGGCTTAGTACTTGGATACGCCGTCAAACGAATTTCAATCCTGCCCACTTCTATGGCAACACCTGGTAAAGTTGGCGAGATACCTTGCCAGGAATTCACATTCACTATGTTCAGCTGTGGAAGAACGATGAAATATTGTGGTTTGTACAATTTGGAGAATGGTATATTGGATTTTCATCAATTAGGTTTACCAGAACTCTTTATTTATATGAAACGTTGTATTTAATCCTTAAAATCCCCAACTTACCCATTTATGGTAAACTTGCACACCGCTGTTATCATATACATCAATCTGCACCCTTTCAGACCCACGCACACTAAAAGAAAGCTGTGCCAGCTTCGGAGACCTGTCATTGATGGCATTATATATGGTGACAAGCGATTCTGCATTTGTATCAGCAGGAACACTATATGATGTATTAGAACCCAAGAGTGCATTTGAAGCATCAGCAGCAGACATGTCGGTGATGACAAAGTCCTGGGTGGAAGTGTACTGATAGTCCACAACATCATGGATACATATGGGAGCTGCAAATATAAATTCAGTTGACATACAGCGAGAAGCTGGGGAATTTTTAATATTGAATGTCTTGACAGCATTAAATATTATACTACAGAGAACTGCAAATATCTATGGTGTTGACATAATAAACAGAGGTAAAAGGTAGTATAATTACCCGAGGTGGTTGTTTGAGTGGACGTAGATGTACTTCCAGTGACACTTGTAGTCGATGTCATGCCTTTTGTTGTAGTTATTGTGATCGTTGGTGTTGATATGGCTGAAAATGGATTCACAGATTATGTTAAAGGTTAGGATCTATATTGTGTTTCCAATTCAACCCATAATACAAGTGTGTTTGTATTGTTTAAACCCTTGTAAGATGATTAATCCCTTCCCGAATGAGGTATATTTCACAAAAGGACTCACTTGGGGTAAAACTGGTCGTGAAACCAGTTATCTCTGTAGTAGGTGTAAGAGTGCTAACTGTATAAGTTGACGGTGTTGTAGTAAAGATAGTTGTGCCAGTGACGCCAGTTGTGGGAATAGCTGTAGTGCCAGTTACTCCAGTTGTGGTTCCAGTTACGGTGGTAGTTGTACCTGTTCCTGTCACTGAAGTTGTTGCACCAGTTGTTGTGGGAAGAGCTGTGGTGCCAGTCACACCAGTTGTGGTTCCAGTCACAGTGGTAGTTGTACCTGTTCCTGTCACTGAGGTTGTTACACCAGTTGTTGTGGGAACAGCTGTGGTGCCAGTTACTCCAGTTGTGGTTCCAGTCAGAGTGGTAGTCGTTCCTGTTCCTGTCACTGAAGTTGTTACACCAGTTGTGGGAACAGCTGTGGTGCCAGTCACACCAGTTGTGGTTCCAGTAACAGTGGTAGTTGTACCTGTTCCTGTCACTGAAGTTGTTACACCAGTTGTGGGAACGGCTGTGGTGCCAGTCACACCAGTTGTGGTTCCAGTCACAGTGGTAGTTGTTCCTGTTCCTGTCACTGCAGTTGTCACACCAGTGGTTGTGGGAACTGCTGTGGTGCCAGTCACACCAGTTGTGGTTCCAGTCACAGTGGTAGTTGTACCTGTTCCTGTCACTGAAGTTGTAACACCAGTTGTGGGAACGGCTGTGGTGCCAGTCACACCAGTTGTGGTTCCAGTCACAGTGGTAGTCGTACCTGTTCCTGTCACTGAAGTTGTTACACCAGTGGTTGTGGGAACTGCTGTGGTGCCAGTCACTTCAGTTGTGGTTCCAGTCACAGTTGTAGTTGTACCTGTTTCTGTCACTGAGGTTGTTACACCAGTTGTGGGAACGGCTGTGGTGCCAGTCACACCAGTTGTGGTTCCAGTCACAGTGGTAGTTGTTCCTGTTCCTGTCACTGAAGTTGTTACACCAGTGGTTGTGGAAACTGCTGTGGTGCCAGTCACTCCAGTTGTGGTTCCAGTCACAGTGGTAGTTGTACCTGTTCCTGTCACTGAAGTTGTTACACCAGTTGTGGGAACGGCTGTGGTGCCAGTCACACCAGTTGTGGTTCCAGTCACAGTGGTAGTCGTTCCTGTTCCTGTCACTGAAGTTGTTACACCAGTTGTGGGAACGGCTGTGGTGCCAGTCACACCAGTTGTGGTTCCAGTCACAGTGGTAGTTGTTCCTGTTCCTGTCACTGAAGTTGTCACACCAGTGGTTGTGGGAACTGCTGTGGTGCCAGTCACACCAGTTGTGGTTCCAGTCACAGTGGTAGTTGTACCTGTTCCTGTCACTGAAGTTGTAACACCAGTTGTGGGAACGGCTGTGGTGCCAGTCACACCTGTTGTGGTTCCAGTCACTGTGGTAGTTGTTCCTGTTCCTGTCACTGAAGTTGTTACACCAGTTGTTGTGGGAAGAGCTGTGGTGCCAGTCACACCAGTTGTGGTTCCAGTCACAGTGGTAGTTGTTCCTGTTCCTGTCACTGAAGTTGTTACACCAGTTGTGGGAACGGCTGTGGTGCCAGTCACACCAGTTGTGGTTCCAGTCACAGTGGTAGTTGTTCCTGTTCCTGTCACTGATGTTGTTACACCAGTTGTTGTGGGAAGAGCTGTGGTGCCAGTCACACCAGTTGTGGTTCCAGTCACAGTGGTAGTTGTTCCTGTTCCTGTCACTGAGGTTGTTACACCAGTTGTTGTGGGAAGAGCTGTGGTGCCAGTCACACCAGTTGTGGTTCCAGTCACTGTAGTAGTTGTTCCTGTTCCTGTCACTGAAGTTGTTACACCAGTTGTTGTGGGAAGAGCTGTGGTGCCAGTCACACCAGTTGTGGTTCCAGTCACAGTGGTAGTTGTTCCTGTTCCTGTCACTGAGGTTGTTACACCAGTTGTTGTGGGAAGAGCTGTGGTGCCAGTCACACCAGTTGTGGTTCCAGTCACTGTAGTAGTTGTTCCTGTTCCTGTCACTGAAGTTGTTACACCAGTTGTTGTGGGAAGAGCTGTGGTGCCAGTCACACCAGTTGTGGTTCCAGTCACTGTAGTAGTTGTTCCTGTTCCTGTCACTGAAGTTGTTACACCAGTTGTTGTGGGAACAGCTGTGGTGCCAGTCACACCAGTTGTGGTTCCAGTCACAGTGGTAGTTGTTCCTGTTCCTGTCACTGAAGTTGTTACACCAGTTGTTGTGGGAACAGCTGTGGTGCCAGTCACACCAGTTGTGGTTCCAGTCACAGTGGTTGTTGTTCCTGTTCCTGTCACTGAAGTTGTTATGCCAGTTGTTGTGGGAACAGCTGTGGTGCCAGTCACACCAGTCGTTGAAGTCACTGTGGTAGTTGTAGTTGTTAATGGATGTGTGCACACTCTGAGTGCAACATCTCGTACTTTAACAGGTACAGTTTCATCTCTTGGAATGATCTCAACCTCAATGGATGATATGTCAAGACCATCAGGCACGTTGACCGACACAATCACTGTTGCAAGGTTGGCATTATTCACAGTCTGAAAAGTGACAATTTGTTAAGATAAAAAAGGAAAATTCAAGGGAATTAAAGGATTTTAATAATATGATTTCACAACAATTAAAAATTATGCAGCAGGGAACTTACATTTGAAGTGAAAGAACCACCAGCTGTTGTTGTCACAGTTGTGGTGACTACGAGCGCATTATCAACTTCGAAGTCACTGATCTCAATAAGAACATTTTCTACAGGGGCGTTGTCAGTAAATACCAATGTGGTTTCAGATCCAGTTGTAAACACAAATTGACCCGTGAGGGAGCCTGTCAGTGCACCACTGGCATCAAGTCCATTTTGATCTTCTACTGTCATACCCAGCTGGTTGCCATATACGATCACCTCCTCATTACCATAGCATACAGAACCTAAAGGGTAAAGTTAAGTTATTCGTTGATTTGAATATTCAATTACTGCCATAAACAGATATGTATATTACCCTAGAAACATATATTACCAGTCATAAGAATATTGACATAACACCAGAATGCAATTGAATTCCATACTCTATCATTCAATCTAAATATCAGTGTACTAAAAATGAAATTTAAATACCTGTGGTTGTTGTGTAACCAGGGGTAGTTGTTGTACCTGAAACATCAAATTGAGATTGTCATTCTGATAACTTGTAAGTTCTTTGCAAGTCAAAAGTCAGACATATTACTTTAAACCTTCACAGTAGATCTAATGCTACGTACCCCTTTCCTCACAGAATTCAGCCTGGAAATCTTTTATATAGGGTTGTTCATTTGGTTGTGCAGTTATTTTAACCACAATACTTCCAAGAGCATGTACAGGACCAAGTATTGGAGATACTTCATATTCCCTTCCAGTATCGGGGAAAAGGTTCTAAAAGTAAGTTACCAAAACATTTGTCATTTTAGATTTAAAGCATTCATCATTCCACAGAACTTCTACAAACCCA
Organism: Sthenelais limicola; assembly: GCA_942159475.1. Taxonomy (NCBI): domain Eukaryota; kingdom Metazoa; phylum Annelida; class Polychaeta; order Phyllodocida; family Sigalionidae; genus Sthenelais; species Sthenelais limicola. The sequence continues at coordinate 48,315,266 of OW804096.1, read as the reverse complement.
CAGCGTAAAGTCAGAATGAAGTATCAATTTCTCAAATTCAGGATCCAAAGTACTGTATCTCACCTCTTGCCATAGATATTTGAAATACAAGGGACTGAATACTTCTATGGAAATGAAAAGTTCTTTGGCTGTGGTAAAATTGAAATCTCTAAGGCCATTTATGCCTAGTGGATCTGTGAACCGGATAATAAAGACAGCCGAATTGTTGCTATCCATGACAGGGAAATAGCTCGACCCACTGCCCTTTAGCATGGCACTTGCATCAACTCCAGAAGCACTTTCTATTACAAAACCATCAGCGTTAAAAGCATCAAGTGTCCTGATACCATTTACGCAGGGAGCTAAAAGGGAAAAGAGAGCCCGTTGAGTTCCTCCAGTCCAGTATGGTTGCCAATGCAAATTACAGTACAAATGCTACAAATAACACACCCCTAGAATGCATTCTATTTGTTAAGAGATTGCCAGCTGAATTCTGCGGGAAATATAAACAAAGCTCTTACCAAGGGTTGTTTTTTCTGTTGTTGTTGTTGTTGCTGTTGTTGTTGTTGCTGTCGTTATTGAAGGTGTAACTGTAGTTGTGACTGTTGGAGTGGTAGTGACCGTGGTAGTTGTTACTGAAATAAAAAGAGACATAATTTCAATAACTTGATTTTTCAATGACTTGATATTATATATAACAATGTTGGTAAATGAATAATTTTCAACTAACTGATTGATTTTGAATAAGGTTGATTACATTAAGAGAGAGGGAACAGTTACTGTTTCATATGGAAGGATATATGAAATCCTTCCTACACAAGGAGTGAATAACTCATCATTGCATGAATTTAAATCACCTGGATGGGCACAAGCTTGAATTATGATGCCCTCTATGGTGATTGGCAGTGAGTCATTTGATGCTGTAATGGTGAGAATTATACGGCCTATTTCCATGTTAGATGGAACATGGACTTTAATGCTTGTTTTGTCTCCAGGGTTTTCGGGTTCGGTCGCCATTGTCTGTAGAAAAAGGAAAAGACTTTTAAAACCTCTTCAAAAACTACTGCAACGAATTTCAATAATAGAAGACAGTATTGTCTATTGAGAATTGGGTCCTTAAAGGGAAAAGGAACTGTACCGTTGAGATGAACTCATTTCCTGCTGGGGATATTACAGCAATGTTAATCATGTCAACATTAGTAACAGCGAACTCAGGGATGTCCATCAAGAATACTGTCTCTGGTGTATTATCCTCAAAGACAAGTGAAACAGTCTTTCCAGAATCACTGATATAAGCAGTACCAGATCCATCGAGAGCGGATGTTGCATCATCTCCACTTTCATCAACATTAATTCCCAAGGGGTTGTAGTAGTCAAATATTTCCTCATCGCCAACACAAACTTCCACTGAAATAATGAGGTATTCATCACCATTGTACTCAAAGAGTTTGATATTTTGATTTCAACACTTAAATCGATCAAATCCATTTTGTATACATGTAGGTTGCTCTACTGAGAGGAATTGTATCGTAATAAACAGATCTATCCACCTGTTGTTGTTGTTGTGGCAGCTGTGGTCGTTGTTGGAACGGTTGTTCCTGTAGTGGTGGGAACAGTAGTGGCTGTGGTAGTGGTTTTTCCCGTGGTACCTAAAGTTTTGCCAGAGTATAATTAACCATGTATACCTAGGTCCCTTCATGCAATGAACTATACATCTTTTTATGATAATAAGTCAAAGGAATGCACATGATTCGTGAGTGACGAATACACTATAAATATCTCTATATAAAAATGTCTTTCTTACTTGTGGATGGAGCTGTAGTGGAAGTTGATGTGTACACTTGAGTGGTTGTGGTAACTGAAAACGCAAGATGGTCATATATTAGTAGTAAATGTCCTATATCCTCCCACCATCAACATCATCTTTACTAGGAATTGTATTGTGGTTTCATGTAATAAAGCAAAACACATACAAATAATGAACATACCTGGTGGCTGGCCACAGATTTTCACTTGTATACCACTCACTGTTATAGGAACCGATTCATTGATTGCTGTGATGACTATTGTGATTGTCGCCACCTCTACATTTGAAGGAACTTGGGTATCGATTGGAGTATATTTCTCCTCATCTGTTTCTCCCGTTGTAGTCTAAAAATAGAATCCAATGAACATATATCTTGTTTTAATGAACTTCACCAAGGACTGAATAATTGACATAATACTGATACTGATATCAAATACAGATATAAACAATGTAGTTAAATCTCACCGTGTGAATATATTCAGCACCAGTGGGTGTTGTAATAGTAGTCTTCACAGTTTCAGCATTTGTAACTGTATATTCTGATATTGCCATAAGGATATTTGTTCCTTCTTGCACAACAGTAATAATCACTGATGTGGTTGAACCAATGGGTGACACATATTCAGACGTCGATCCTTCCAAGGCATTGGTTCCGTCATTACCATTTTCATCTTCAACACTGATGGCGTTTTGGTCATCATAATCGAAGACTTGTTCATTGTAGTTACAAACAGAGGCTGGAAAAATATATTCATATTATTAACGAATGGTCCCTTAGGTTTGGTTCACACTGTCTTGAGCAATGACAATGGATGTATACAAGTATATAACTCTACACATATTGAATGATTTACCGGTTGTGGTGGTCGGTGCAGTGGTTGTGGTGGTTGCTGAAGTGGTGGTGCTGACAGCAGTGGAGCCCGTAGTAGTTGGGGTAACAGTAGTTGTATGGGTAACTGAAGGAGTTGTTGTGGTTCCAGTAACTGAAGTCGTGGTTCCAGTAACTGACGTCGTGCTTCCAGTAAGGGAAGTTGTGGTTCCAGTTACAGAAGTGGTACTTCCACTGACAGTTGTGCTACCAGTGGTGGTAGTTGAAGGCGTTGTGCTTGTAACAGGGACAGTTGTTGCTAAAAGAAATATTGAGCAATTAATATCTTAATTTCTAACTACTTTTTTTTTCATTTATTCCATGGGAATAAATAGATAATACAAATGTAAACAAATGAAACATCACATTTGTTTCTGGCAACTGCCTATGACGTAATAGGCGGATCGTGATGTAATAACATCGCTATGGAGACATTCCAGTCTTCATTGCATGGTAGCAGTTTGGCACAGCAGGTCGAGGCACAGCTCGCCACGTACAATATATTTAATTTCTAACTACCGTATTCAAAAACAATTCGGCAAATATACAGATAAGGATGATGCATAATGGAAAGAAGTATAAGGTGTTGCTTACTTAATGGATGAGCACAAATCTTTATTTGTACATTTGACACCTCCACCGGTTTGGTGACATCCTCGGGGGTGATGATGAACTTGATTAATCCCAACTCAAGTCCAGGAGGAATGTTCACGTTGACCGGTTGAACAACAGTTTCGTTGAAAATGGATGTATCAACCTATTTAAAGAATTTCCCAGATTGATTAGTTAAATATCATTTTATAAACCATAATCAGGTATTGGGAAGTAATGTAGATTACCAAATTGAATAAGAAAAAGATGAAATCTGATTTGAAGAGTTACTTACTGATGTGTCAAAAATATCTCCATTTGTACTGATAATCTTTACATCAACTGATTTGGTATTGACAACATTGAATTCAGGGATGTCCATGACTTCATTATCACCAAGATCAGTATTCTCAATGATGATGGTAGTTGATGTGCTTGGTAGAGACACATAGGTATCATTTGAACCAGACAGGATACTTGAGGCATCAAGATTATTTTGATCTACGACATTAACGCCAGATGAAGAGCTGGTATCAATTGTCTGCTCATTCTCAGCACATACAGATTCTGAAAAAGGCCAATAAGAATAATCTGATCACTATGTTTTTAATCATACAATGATAAAGATGGGTACAATCACACAATGTTATTTTAGCTGTTGTTATCCGTTGTAAAAATCGATGTGAAATCATAGGAAACACAAAAGTAATGTGATTAAAAGAACATACGTGTGGTAGTTGGTACAGTAGTTGTTGTCGTTGCTCCTGTAGTAGATGTTGTAGTTGTGGATGTTGTGGTGGTTGGGGGGACAGCACAAACATGTACAGATACTCCGCCAATTGTAACAGGAACATTCTCATCTATGGGAGTGATCTCGATAGTAATCTCTTTAAATTCCATGTCAGTTGGTGTGGGTACATCAATGGGAGACAGATCCGTTACATCAGTGGTGCCAGTAGGAACCTATTAAAAGAAGAGGATAATATTTTCACCAAGATTGAAGAAAATTTGTGACATCAGTTAATTTTATATGAAGGGTACAAAACCGGGATTTCTTGAATATTTTTATATTGTTACTGACCTCAACAACGTATTCATCTCCATTGGGTGACTCAATGGTGACTTTAACTTTTGCGACATTTGTCACAGTCAATTCGGGGATGTCCATCAGAGTATTCTCTCCCGGCTGTTCATCAGTGATAACAATAGTTGTACCATTGGAAGGTGTGGATGAAGAATATGAACCAGTAGGAGAATCTTCAAGTGCATCGGTTGCATCATTACTATCCTCATCGACTATGCTTATGCCTGTCTGCTGGTTGTAATTGAATACTTGTTTATTATGATCACAAGGAACTGTAGTGGTAGTCAATACCGTTGTGGTTGTGCTTGGCTGGCTGGTGGTAACTGTTAAAATTAAAATGCATACATATATTAACATTTAAGTTAAATTCATGATTAATTCAGTGGATATTATGAGTAGACTTCCAATTCTGTGAGTATGACATATGTACATTTAAAATTATTTTGATTCTTTAAATTACCTGATGTGGTGGTGAATGGGGTCGAAGTTGTGCCAGATGTTGAGTATGAAGTCGTGGTTGTAGTTACAGGTGTAGTGGTAACTAAATACAAAATGTTTTTTAAAAAATCAGACCTTTGAAATGTCAACTATATTCTATAATCTAGACAATGAAAATAGCTTTGAATACTAAATATAAAAGGTGATTTTGTCTCATCGATGTGCTTACCTGGAGGAACATAACAGATCTTTATCTCTACATTGGCAATACTAATTGGCCGGTCATCATTGATAGGTTGAAGGACAATGGTGACAGTTGAGAAATCCATATCTGAGGGGGTATCAGGCTTAATGGGAACAAGTGCACTGTCATCCGTTTCCAATGTGTCAGAGGTGGTTGTGAATAAGTCACCATTGGAGGCCACAACGGTGACTTTAACTGTAGCAGCGTTGGTGACATCAAAAGCAGAGATATCCATCAGAGTGTTGTCTCCTGGCTGCGTTTCAGTGAAAATGATTGTCACAGTGGGACCAGAAGTAGACACATATGAACCACCTGGTGATCCCTTAAGTGCATCAATGGCTTCAACTCCATCAATAGTAGCCACATTGATTCCTTCTTGATTGTTGTAATCAAAGACCTGTTCATCATGTGCACATATTGACACTGAAAGACAATACCAACGCAAAATGAGTATATGGATACATCTATCCAAACATCAAGAGGAACAAGCAAATATTTTCAGGGAGTATGGAGACATCGATAAATTCGTGCGTAAAGGTTATTTTATGTTTCACGTAGTTTGTCTGATAACCAGGAATAGAGAAATACCTGTGGTAGTCACAGAAGTACTGGTTGTGGGTACAGTTGTGGTAGTTGCAGTGCCTGTTACTTCAGTTGTCGTGCCAGTAACGCTGGTTGTAGTACCTGTCACAGACGTGGTGCCACTTGTTGTGACAGTAACTGTTGTTGTCGGGGTTGTAGTGACTGTAGTGGTTGTTGGTGGATGGGCACAAACCTTTATTTCAATATCACCAATGGTAACTGGGCTTGTCTCATTGATTGGCTCAATTAGGATTACAATCCTCTCCATTTCCATGTCTAGTGGAATTTGAGGTGTAATCGATGTCACCACAGCTGGGTTTGTCTCTCCTGTATTCACCTGAACGCAAAAAGAATTTTTGAAAATGTCCATATATTTTGGAATGGTAGAGAAGTAAATGACTGAATAGACTTTTAATTTTGCCTTGAAACCTTAATTCTAGTCATATATAATATTTTATTCCTTCTGTACACAACCTAAATACTAACTTTATAGCATTGTGGAGATTTGGGAATTAACTTACTACAGTAGAATACGAATCTCCATTTGGAGATTTAATTGTAACTTTCACAGTTTCAGCATTGGTGACTGTGAAAGTAACAATCTCCATTAATGTGTTTTCACCCTCCTGATCATCTTCAATGACAATAGTGGTTGTTCCACCAGTTGGGTTCTCAAATGAACCAGATGGAGATCCCTTCAATGCATCGCTTGCATCGTCCCCTTGGCTATCCTCAATGGTTATGCCAGTCTGGTTATCATAGTTAAATGTCTGTGGGTTGTCCGAACAAGGGAAAGCTGAAAATGCAGTCACACATAATGTAATTATTAATTTACAGCACGTTAGAAAAGTAATTGTAAATGTTGGAGAATGTTGTTATGAAATATCAGCATATTATCAGTTTTCAAATTACCAGTAGTAACAGTTGTGGAACTTGTTGTGGTGGGCAGCGTTGAGACAGATGTTGTTGAAGTACTTCCGGTTGTTGAAGGGACAGTCGAGGTTGTTCCAGTTACAGCAGGAGTAGTTGTTACTTTTGAGAAATGAATATATACATAGACAAATAAGCCACTGAGTTTGGAATCTATGTCTTTTTGACAAAAAGGAATTCATAAAAACTATTTTGAGCATACATATGAGACATCTCACCTGGTGGAATGGCGCAGACCTTGACTACAACATCAGAGATCCCAACTATGAGGTTTTCGTTGATAGCATATGCAACTATTTCCAATTCCCCTAATTCTAGATTATTCGGGAGTGTAACCTTCACTGTGTTCACGGTTGATGGGGATGTTCCAGGGACATCAATCTGCAATCAAGTAATTATGGTTACCTCAGAGTTTGCACTGACCCACCAAAAAGAAATAAAATGTACGCCAAAATCGTGGAACACATGTCTCCATAATTATAAGGGAACACAATTCCTTACCGTTTTGATGTATTCGTCACCTGATGGACTAGTAATCGTCACTCTAATTTCCTTAATGTTGGAAACATTGAATGCAGGCAAGTCCATTAGAGTATTTTCTCCTGGCTGGACGTCAACAATTTTGACAGAAATTGTCCCTGGTGAAGTTGGTGTGTAGCCTGAAGGAGATTCTTTCAGGATATCTGATGCATCATTTCCTTCACTGTCCGTAACATTGATGGCCTCTTGATTCTCATAGTCATAAACTTGAGCATTCTCGTCACAGTATACATCTAGAAATATTATCAATTATTTCCTTTTAATTCCATTCCACTCAATGCAATAGTTGATTTAATTGATACCTCATCATCATGAGCTGGGAAATAGGATTATACAAAAAAATACTTACATGTGGTTGTGGTTCCAGTCACTGTGGTTGTTGTACCAGTTCCAGTCACTGAGGTTGTTACTCCAGTTGATGATGGAACAAGGGTGGGGTGAGTCACACCAGTTGTGGTTCCAGTCACAGTGGTTGTTGTACCAGTTCCAGTCACTGAGGTTGTTACTCCAGTTGATGATGGAACAGCGGTTGTGCCAGTCACACCAGTTGTGGTTCCAGTCACAGTGGTTGTTGTACCAGTTCCAGTCACTGAGGTTGTTACTCCAGTTGATGATGGAACAGCTGTTGTGCCAGTCACACCAGTTGTGGTTCCAGTCACAGTGGTTGTTGTACCAGTTCCAGTCACTGAGGTTGTTACTCCAGTTGATGATGGAACAACTGTGGGGCCAGTCACACCAGTTGTGGTTCCAGTCACAGTGGTTGTTGTACCAGTTCCAGTCACAGTGGTAGTCGTACCTGTTCCTGTCACTGAGGTTGTTACTCCAGTTGATGATGGAACAACTGTGGGGCCAGTCACACCAGTTGTGGTTCCAGTCACCGTGGTAGTCGTACCTGTTCCTGTCACTGAGGTTGTTACTCCAGTTGATGATGGAACAGCGGTTGTGCCAGTCACACCAGTTGTGGTTCCAGTCACAGTGGTTGTTGTACCAGTTCCAGTCACTGAGGTTGTTACTCCAGTTGATGATGGAACAGCTGTTGTGCCAGTCACACCAGTTGTGGTTCCAGTCACAGTGGTTGTTGTACCAGTTCCAGTCACTGAGGTTGTTACTCCAGTTGATGATGGAACAACTGTGGGGCCAGTCACACCAGTTGTGGTTCCAGTCACAGTGGTTGTTGTACCAGTTCCAGTCACTGAGGTTGTTACTCCAGTTGATGATGGAACAAGGGTGGGGTGAGTCACACCAGTTGTGGTTCCAGTCACAGTGGTTGTTGTACCAGTTCCAGTCACTGAGGTTGTTACTCCAGTTGATGTTGGAACAAGGGTGGGGTGAGTCACACCAGTTGTGGTTCCAGTCACAGTGGTAGTTGTACCTGTTCCTGTCACTGAGGTTGTTACTCCAGTTGATGATGGAACAAGGGTGGGGTGAGTCACACCAGTTGTGGTTCCAGTCACAGTGGTTGTTGTACCAGTTCCAGTCACTGAGGTTGTTACTCCAGTTGATGATGGAACAAGGGTGGGGTGAGTCACACCAGTTGTGGTTCCAGTCACAGTGGTTGTTGTACCAGTTCCAGTCACTGAGGTTGTTACTCCAGTTGATGATGGAACAAGGGTGGGGTGAGTCACACCAGTTGTGGTTCCAGTCACAGTGGTTGTTGTACCAGTTCCAGTCACTGAGGTTGTTACTCCAGTTGTTGTAGGAACAGCTGTGGTCCCAGTCACGCCAGTTGTGGTTCCAGTCACAGTAGTTGTTGTAGGGGCAGGTGTACTAGTTGTTGTAGTAATGCCTAATAAATGATAAATACATCAATATGCAATTTTAAATATAAATGTGTACTCCAATATTAAGAAACTCCATGGCAGACTGCAGTATTCAGGGACTAACATATAAAATGACATAATACTTACCAGTAGGATGTGTGCACACTTTAATTGTGATGCCACCAATAGTCACCTCCTCAGTGGTATTGTCAGCAATTATCAAGATCTTTATTTTGCCAAGCTCAAGACCATCTGTTATATTCACTTTCACTGGGGTTGGCGCTGAGGGATTGACCGCAGTGTCCACCTATAATTACAATTAATCAATTCAAACTCAACTCACTCCGAGAATACAAGTAGAAAACTGGTCGATACTCAAAAAAAAGCTAAATATCCCATGAGATGTATTGGAATGATACTCACAATTGATGTGAAGATATCTCCAGTAGTACTGATTACTTTCACTTCAACAGTGTCAGCATTCGTCACTTCAAACTCAGAGATGTCCATCAAGGTGTTGTTTCCAGGTTGAGTGTATTCAATGGTGATGATAGATACAGGAGTGGGTCCATCTGTAAATGACCCTTGGGAGGAACCAGTCAGTGCTTCACTTGCATCATCTCCATCGCTGTTTGTCACCACAATACCAGTAGGCGATGAGGCATCAAAGATCTGGGGATTGTCACTACAAACTCCGGAGGTTGCTAAGTAAAAAAGAAAAAAGTGTTATTACATGAATTGATCTCATCATATTCATAATGGACACATAACAATTCTGAATAAAAATTCAACATCAAGTCTAAGTCAAATCACCCTATCATGGAAATCACATTGTCATGTATGAGTTGGAAATGGATTTCCTCATTCAGGAACTTACTTGTTGTGACTCCTGTTGTAGAAGTAGATGTTGTAGGCGCTGTGGTTGTTCCAGTCACTGGAGTTGATGAGGTTGTATAACTAGTTGTAGTCACTCCTGTTGTAGTTCCAGTGACTGAAGTAGTTGTACCAGTAACTGATGTGGTTGAGCCAGTCACAGATGTTGTGGTTCCAGTCATGCCAGTAGTAGTTCCTGTTACAGATGTAGTTGTTCCAGTCATGCCAGTAGTAGTTCCTGTCACAGTAGTTGTAGGCAGAATAGTTGTACTGGTTGTGGAAGTACCTTTCAAAAAGAAAGCAAAGTGATTAACATTCATGAACTCAAAATACCTCTTTCAATAGGGACACTAACTAAAACTCACTGCAATCAAATACTTAGACAGCTTTAACATAATGTACATACCTGGAGGATGTGCACACACTTTGATAGTGATGCCACCAATAGTGATCTCCTCAGTGGGATTATCAGCAATTATCAAGATCTTTATTTTGCCAAGCTCAAGACCATCAGTGATGTTTACTTTCACTGGTGTTGGAGCTGAAGGATTGACCGCTGTGTCCACCTAAAGTTAAAAGCAATTAGGTGTATCAATAACCAACTTTCTCAATTCAACTTTCAGTTTGCTATAATAATTCAGACAGGTACACCAGTAAAAACATGATGAGATGACTTACTGTTGTGGTGAAGATGTCACCATTGGTACTATACACTGTGATTTGAACAGTGTCAGCATTTGTCACTTCAAACTCAGAGATGTCCATTAAGGTGTTTGTTCCTGGTTGAGTGTATTCAATGGTAATGGTAGACACAGGAGTGGGTCCATCTGTAAATGACCCTTGGGTGGAACCAGTCAGTGCTTCACTTGCATCATCTCCATTGCTGTTTGTCACCACAATACCAGTGGGTGATGTGGCATCAAAGATCTGGGGATTGTCACTACAAAGTCCAGAAGTTGCTGAAAACAACAGTAACAAGGTTAATAAGATTGCAAATATTGGAAAGATTGTGTGCAAACCATCTCAAAGTGTAAAATCCCATTAACACTAGAATTGCTTCATCATACTACAATATACCTATATGTCATTGGAAGAGAAATTCTGTTTTGATTATTGTATGACTCACTTGTCACTGCTGTTGAGGTATAGGTCCCTGTGGGAGCTGTAGTAGTTCCAGTTACAGAGGTAGTTGACCCAGTAGTGCTGCTTGTACTGAATCCAGTGGTGGTTGTAGGGATGGTTGTTGTGCCAGTCACACCAGTTGAAGTTCCTGTCACTGTAGTAATAGGTGTACTTGTGATGGTAGTACCTAATGAACAATATTCATAACACTGAATTACAACATGCAACAATAGTACTTATGTGAAAATAGACATGTCTTTGATTGTATAAAGCCAATTCATAAAGAGACGAGTTTCAGGAAATTGTACTTACCAGTAGGATGTGTGCACACTTTAATTGTGATTCTGCCAATAGTCACCTCCTCAGTAGGGTTTTCAGCAATTACAAAGATCTTTATTTTGCCAAGCTCAAGACCATCTGTTATATTCACTTTCACTGGGGTTGGTGCTGAGGGATTGACCTCGGTGTCAACCTAAAATTACAATCAATCAATTCTAATTCAGCTCAATCCAAGAATACAAGTATAAAACAGGTGAATGCTCCAAAGAAACCTAGATATAACATCAGATGTATTGGAATAATAGACTCACAATTGATGTGAAGACATCTCCAGTTGTACTGATTACTTTCACTTCAACAGTGTCAGCATTTGTCACTTCAAACTCAGAGATGTCCATCAAGGTGTTGTTTCCAGGTTGAGTGTATTCAATGGTGATGATAGATACAGGAGTGGGTCCATCTGTAAATGACCCTTGGGAGGAACCAGTCAGTGCTTCACTTGCATCATCTCCATTGCTGTTTGTCACCACAATACCAGTAGGTGATGTGGCATCAAAGATCTGGGGATTGTCACTACAAACTCCTGAGGTTGCTTAGTAAAGAAGAAAAAAGTGTTATAACATGAATTGATTTTGTCATATTCATAACTGGATACATAACAATTCCAAATAAACATTTAACATCAACATTAAGTCAAACCACTATTCCATGGAAATGACATTGTCATATGTTTGTTGAATATATACTTCCTCATCTGGGAACTTACTTGTTGTGACTCCTGTTGTAGTAGTGGATATTGTAGGAGCTGTAGTTGTTCCGGTGACTGAAGTTGATGAGGTTGTATAGCTAGTTGTAGTCACTCCTGTCACTGATGTGGTTGAGCCAGTCACAGATGTAGTGGTTCCAGTCATGCCAGTAGTAGTTCCTGTCACAGTAGTTGTAGGCAGAATAGTTGTACTGGTTGTGGAAGTACCTTTCAAAAAGAAAGCAAAGTGATTAACATTCATGAACTCAAAATACCTCTCTTTCAATAGGGACACTAACTAAAACTCACTGCAATCAAATACTTAGACAGCTTTAACATAATGTACATACCTGGAGGATGTGCACACACTTTGATAGTGATGCCACCAATAGTGATCTCCTCAGTGGGATTATCAGCAATTATCAAGATCTTTATTTTGCCAAGCTCAAGACCATCAGTGATGTTTACTTTCACTGGTGTTGGAGCTGAAGGATTGACCGCTGTGTCCACCTAAAGTTAAAAGCAATTAGGTGTATCAATAACCAACTTTCTCAATTCTACTTTCAGTTTGCTATAATAATTCAGACCAGCACACCAGTAAAAACATGATGAGATGACTTACTGTTGTGGTGAAGATGTCACCATTGGTACTATACACTGTGATTTGAACAGTGTCAGCATTTGTCACTTCAAACTCAGAGATGTCCATTAAGGTGTTTGTTCCTGGCTGGGTGTATTCAATGGTAATGGTGGAAACAGGAGTGGGTCCATCTGTAAATGACCCTTGGGTGGAACCAGTCAGTGCTTCACTTGCATCATCTCCATTGCTGTTTGTCACCACAATACCAGTGGGCGATGAGGCATCAAAGATCTGGGGATTGTCAGTACAAAGTCCAGAAGTTGCTGAAAATAAAAGTAACAAGGTTAATCAGATTGCAAATGTGGGAAAGATTGTGTACAAATCATCCCAAAGTGTAAAATCCCATTTACATTGGAATTACTTTCCCCATACTACAAAATATATCCATATCTGTCATTGGAAGGAAATTTTATTTTGATTATTGTATGACTCACTTGTCACTGCTGTTGAGGTATAGGTCACTGTTGGAGCTGTAGTAGTTCCAGTTACAGAGGTAGTTGACCCAGTAGTGCTGGTTGTAGTAACTCCAGTGGTGGTTGTAGGAAGGGATGTTGTGCCAGTGTAACCAGTTGAAGTTCCTGTCACTGTAGTTGTTGTAGGGGTAGGGGTAGTGGTGACAGTTGTACCTGATAAATATTGTTTTATGATATTTAGGTACACAATACATCATAAGTCAAATATCCTTTCCAGTGGATGTGAAAACAGTAATCATCATTCAAAAGATACCAGTTTCTACTTACTTCATTCATAGGTTTCAGGAAATTGTACTTACCAGTAGGATGTGTGCACACTTTAATTGTGATTCCACCAATAGTCACCTCCTCAGTAGGGTTTTCAGCAATTACGAAGATCTCAATTTTGCCAAGCTCAAGACCATCTGTTATATTCACTTTCACTGGGGTTGGTGCTGAGGGATTGACCTCGGTGTCAACCTAAAATTACAATCAATCAATTCTAATTCAGCTCAATCCAAGAATACAAGTAGAAAATAGGTGAATGCTCCAAAGAAATCTAGATATAACATTAGATGTATTGGAATAATAGACTCACAATTGATGTGAAGACATCTCCAGTAGTACTGGTTACTTTCACTTCAACAGTGTCAGCATTTGTCACTTCAAACTCAGAGATGTCCATCAAGGTGTTGTTTCCAGGTTGAGTGTATTCAATGGTGATGATAGATACAGGAGTGGGTCCATCTGTAAATGACCCTTGGGAGGAACCAGTCAGTGCTTCACTTGCATCATCTCCATCGCTGTTTGTCACCACAATACCAGTAGGCGATGAGGCATCAAAGATCTGGGGATTGTCACTACAAACTCCGGAGGTTGCTGAAAAAATTGAGTATTGTAGATACACTAAATTTGTAATGGTATTTATTAGAACAATAACATCCCATTCCCATAAAAAAAAAATATCAGACTTTTTTGTACTCATGAACATTGAATTTTTCTCTTATTATGTAAGAGAAAGTCCTTTCTTTGTGTGTTACTTTTTGTTTAATGAACCGTTTTAATAATTCAAACCCCTTCTGAGCAAAACGCCAAGGGACTTAAGTGTTCTACTTCCATATAATCGCACCAGATTTAACTTACTAGTGGTAACTCCTGTTGTGGTAGTTGAAATGGTAGGAGTAGATGTTGTTCCTGTGATAGCTGTTGTTCCTGTGGTAGTTGCAGTTGTTACAGAGCTACTAGTTGTAGGAGGAGTTGAAGTTGTGCCAATGGCAGTTGTCGTGATAGTTGTTGATGTGGTTACACCTGTAAAAAAGTCATGGTTGTAAAACATTACAAGGCACACAAATGTAGAGGTCAGTTTATATTCTAAAAGTTCATCACAGAATAAGCCGATTGAGGATGGGAGAAATTAAAAGACCCTTACCTGGAGGGACATAACAGATCTTTACGATAATATTTCCAACTTCAACAGGACTGGTTGACGACAGGGACGTGATAGTGATCAGAATCTTCACTAATTCCATGTCAGTTGGTACATGAGGTTCTATTGTAACAACTGCAGTTGAATCGGTCTCTTCAGTGTGTATCTAAAAAAAGTATTATTTCATAAACTTCGGTCACTTTTTAATGTTATGATCATAATACTATTGGTATAAGATCCTTAATATATCAGAGGAAAGTTGCATCCAGTTAATGGCTCACTGAAGATCAATTGGCACTTACGTTTGTAACATACAAGTCGTCGTCCGTTCCCTCAATAACAATCTTTACTTTTTCTGCATTTTTTACAGTGAATGGTGGAATCGACATCAGAGTGTTGTTGCCAGGCAAGTTATCAACTATCATTATTGTGGCAGTGGGACCAGGTGGAGCAGTATAATAGCCCTCGGGAGATCCAGAAAGGGCAGAAGTAGCATTGTTTCCTACCAAGTCGGTAATGTTTACACCATTTTGGTTCTCATACTCAAACACATACTCATTGTGCTGGCAAGGATAAGCTGAAAGATTACCAATGAACACATGTAGGTTTCAAATATAATATGTCAGCATCAGCTTCATAACCTTGATTTTTAAATAAATGTTCAATATACATCATAGGGTTGGTAGCTACATCAACTCCAATAAAATGATAGGCAAGAGCAGGGCCTTTAGTATATATGAGGTTATGGTAATCACTATGCATAATTATTCTTAGGTTTATGAAATCCAAACGCATAATTTACCTTCAGAAGTAGTTGTAACAGAGGTTGTTGGTGTTGTGACTGTAGTTCCTAGAAAATCAAGTAAACGTAATTATGTTTCAGAGAGATGATATATTTTTAATTATCTTATATTGTTAGCCTGAATATAACAAATGCTGACGATACATTATTAGGAGGTCTCACCTGTTGTGGCTGTTGTTGTTGTTGCATTAGTAACACTTGTTGTGGAGGTTGTTGTTGCATTTGTAACACCTGTTGTGGAGGTTATTGTGGTTGTCGGTGGGGTTGTAATACTCGTTGTTGACGCGGTTGTTGTGGTAGAAATCGTAGCTAAAACAATATCAAACGAATTCTTAATGACAATATCTGATTGGGAATATTGGTTAAGTATTTCAAAATGAGAAACTGATTAATTAATTTGAAGAACTATATAGCCATGGAATCTTTACTTACTGAAGATTTCACGACAGACTTGGACTTCCATGTTGCTGACTTTTATTGGGAATGTGGAAATAAGTGCATCAAATACAAACACGACCTTTCCAATTTTGATATCAGAAACTGGCAATGTGACATCAACGATGGCTATATCAGTGTTATCCACCGCCTCAGTCACTTCCTGAAAAAGTAATTTTATTTTTAGTTATCTATAAAAGTCACTGTGACTAATAAAAATTAAATTCCAAACAATAGACCAAGCTATGAGCTGTTCAAAAAAGGTCTATATATATATAAAATAATATAATTTAACATACCTCGCCGGAGAAGACCTCAGTTCCGTTTTCATCAAAGACCAAAAGTCTGACAGTTTTAGCATTAGCCACATTGAATTCAGCTATATTCATAAGGCTTGTGTCGCCAAATGCTGTTGCCTCAATTATGATTGATGCAGTTAAGCCAGGAGTCGTTTGGAATGTGCTGTTGGAGTTGAGCAACGCATCTGAAGCTTCTGTTCCAAGGTTGTCATAAACTTCAAAACCTTCTTGGGATTCATAAGACAAATCAAATCTGTCGTGGAGGCAAGGGAAGGCTGGAAACGAGACAGAAATCATTAGGTGTTGTTATAATCCAATTCATTCATATTCGAATATGGAACCTGTTATAACATGGTAAAAAAACTATTTCTTTCCGACTTACTGGTGGTTATAGAAGCGGTGGTGCTTGTAGTAGAGGTTGAGGTGGTTGTCGTGGCTGTTGTTGATGTTGTGGTTAAAGGGGTTGTAGTTGTGGTAGTGGTGGGGATAGGTGTTGTTGTAGTAGTAGTTGAAGTGGTTGTAGTCACTAAAGAATAGAAGAATATACCCGTAAAATGAAAATAGGAACACATGGAAATGTTGCAATCAATATCTGCTTTATACCAATAGAAGAAGGAACATATAATAAAGGAATAATTGGATGGTTACAATATGAACAGAATAAGATAAAGTGATTATTCCAAATTCTACATACCAGGGGTGTAACAGGCCTTCAGTGTCATTCCAGAGACTTGGATGGTGTCATCATGGTCTCCAGTTTGCAAGAAGGAAAGTTTTATTCCACTTGCACTAATTCCAACGCTTTGGTAATTGATGACTACGTACTCGAATTGGTTGTATTTGTCAATTGTCTCAACTTTCACCTGAAAAAACATAGACACATATCATCAGCATTGAACAAAGCAGTATGCTGGGTCGATTGAATGACAGAATGAAAAAAGATGATTGTTAATAATTAGGACAATACAAAAGTCATCTTAAATATGAAGTGTACCGCCTACCTGATTACTTAAGATTTGTCCATTTTCATCCAAAGGCTCTACTTTAATGGCGTCAGCTCTGAATACCCAGAGCTCAGTTTCGATGATGGTTACATTCTTCACTTTGTTTGAGTCAAATCCAATAATAATTGAATCATCAGCCTCGAGGTCAAGAATAACATTGGACTCTTGAAGAGCATCGACAGCACTGGGTGGAGTGACCATGAGGACTCCACCATTTTGAATGTCGCTATCATTATAGGATAATGTGGTGTAGGCACAGGGAACTGGAAAACAAATTTAACAAATCAATTATGTATG
Source organism: Sthenelais limicola (assembly GCA_942159475.1). Lineage (NCBI taxonomy): Eukaryota > Metazoa > Annelida > Polychaeta > Phyllodocida > Sigalionidae > Sthenelais > Sthenelais limicola. The sequence goes on along the minus strand of OW804096.1, from coordinate 48,298,069 downwards.
CCTCTCTATAGCAAGTTGAAATTATGGTTCAATTGTAAAGATCTCTTATTGTTTCTGTATGCAGGAAAGAAAGAGGTTAGAGTATTTATCACATTCAGATAAAATATACATTTCTAGAAAACCTTACAGCAATTTTGTTCGTCACTTCCATCTCCACAATCGTCATGTTCGTCACAGACAACGTAATTGGGCAGGCAGGCGCCATTCTGGCATTGGAACAAGTCCATGCCATAACATTCAGTGGCTAAAATATCAAATTTATGACAAAGTTAAGTCACAGCTGAATACAATGATTTTTCTTTCAATAATCATTACTTAATATCGACAAATAATGATAAAAGTCACATGAACAACAACAAAAGTAAATTTGATATTTTACTGGACACATGCGAGCTTTTACTTACCATTACAATTGATTTCATCGGAGAAGTCATTGTGACCACAATCATATTTTCCATCACAGACGTAGTCGTTGGGAATGCAACGTGTTGAATTACATTCGAAGAATCGAGTGGCATTACATGTCATGGTTTCTGTAGAAATAAAAAACAGAGAATGTATATAGTAAAAGTGTTGTATACTAATAATAAGCTATATGTATTACCAGAAATATCAGAAAACCTATAATTGGGTGATAATGTGAATCTACACTTACCACAACCCAGTTCGTCTGATCCATCTGCACAATCAGGAGTATCATCGCAAACATATCCAGCCGGAATGCATTTACCATTTGTGAGACACTGATACTGGTCTGAGTCACACAGGTAGGCTGAAGTAAAATATGTTATGATTACGAACTTTGTTATGGGGAAAAAGAGGTTATATAATGGTTTGTCATGTGCTGACGATTGAAGTATTGAAGTGGGATAAAGAATTTGTGTGAGGCCTAAATTTGTGAAAAGTCATAACTTAAATATACATACTGCAGTTGCGCTCGTCGCTTCCATCATTACAGTCAATCATACCATCGCACTTGAATGTTACAGGGAGACAACGCTCGGGTTGACCATTGGGTCCAAGACAAGGAATCTCATCTTCATCGCAGACCACCTGGGCACAGCTCTCGCCCTGGCAATGGAAGTTTCCATTGATACAGGAACTAGAAATTCAAGATAACATAAGTCTCGTTAGCATGACTATATACCGGTATTTCGAAGATGGGTCGATTCTTGTCTCAGTTTATCTTTTAGAAAAATGACACGTGTAAAATCATTAATTGTGCATCTTTAAATGGACTGTTTCTTACCAGTTTAGACAATCGTAAGACAAGAATGTTCCAGCTGGGTAGGCGACACCATTGTGTGTACAAGGACATTCAGTTGCTTCAACACATTTCTCTCCGTCCTTGTAAAAACCATTAGGACAGAAGCAGCCCTCAACACAATGGGTGGTTTCACAATAAGGCTCTACTTCGTCTCCAATGTTCTGACATGTCTCCTGGCACGGTGGGCCACATGGCTTGTATACAGAGCCACCTTCGCACATCACGGCTGTTAATGGTGATGCAAAAAAATGCTCTTAATTGTGTGTCTGGTGGTGGTGGGGGTGGGAGGGTAATCTTACACAAATTTTCCAGTAATCATCATCTTCAGATAGTGGTGAAATGCTTACTCAACTTATAATTGTGTTGTATTATATTGGAATTATTGATATAAAGTGAAACTTACGGCAGAGACGCTGGTGACGCCAATGCACATAGACACCAGCCTTGTTACATTCCTCAGCAAAGTTTCCTATGGCAGTACAGAGACACTCGCAATCACCTCCTCGGTCACAGCTACAATCAAAATAAGTAATATTATAAGTAATTCATCAGCCACTTTTAATAATATGATCCTAGAGCGAACCATTCTTATTGATTTGAAATCTTATTGAGTGGACAACGTGCAATGGTTCTCGTACCCGCAAGCATCGTATTCACAGTCAGTCCTGTATTCCATGTAGTTGGTCACCACCTTCCTACATTCTTCAAATATGTAACTGTCACTGATGATCCTACATCTTTCTCTGGCCCATGTGCTTCTTTCTGGGTTTTCCTTTAAAGGGGTAGAAACATTACAAAAACGATTAAACTCCAATAAACATCAATTAAGATAGTAAACACGAAGAAAAGCAAGCAGGTGTTTCAAGTGATAAAAACATATATAATTATGTAAGTTACCTCGCATGGATCATGATTGAGGGCTTCAGACATGTCTATTTCTGGACAAGAGGCCGAGGTCCTCCACGTGTGTCCGAATTCCTGGGGTGTTGAAGCCAGCTGTCCAGTTACGAGGTCAAGGAAATCGTCATCGGCGCGACCGTTGAAATCGCCACAAAGACCTTCCATTCTGCTGGCATACTTGGAGGCAATGAATACATACACACGAGTACCTGGAAGCAGTTGCAAGCACAGAGATAGAGATAGGATATTTTTAGTCATAAAGTTTGGGTTTAATTGTGTGATTGACTACGTTTTTGATTTCTCATGAGAGAAATTGTATTCCGATATTAGAAGCAGCGCTTCAAGCGCATGGACACCATCATATTATATATTTATAAGGATTTATGTTCACCTCCGTCCCACAAAACGCTGTATTCCAGTTGTGTCCATGTAACTCTGATGAAAAGACCATCGCGCTCAACGTAGAGCCCAAGCGTTTCGTCACGGTAGGTACCATCCAAGGCAATGGTCATGTTATCTATTTTAATGTCAATTCCCTGTGGAAGGAAGAGAGAAATCCCGAGGTAAGCATTAAAGTGAAGACGTAAATGGACAATTCAAAGTTTAACTTGATGTTTGTTCTTTCGATTCTATTCATACTTGATGCTTCTGTTTGCATATAGGTACGTTTAGTATGATTCATAAGGCTTATTAGTATGTAAGTAAAATTGTATGTATATGAATACTGACCTGTACAAGGTGAATATTTGTTCCATAACTGAGAATGTTGACAGACTTGGTACATGTAACACCTGTTGATCCACAAGGCACGTTCTCAGTAGTGATAGTAAAGGCACCACCTCTGTCCCTGGCCAAGATGTAGTTACAAGATCCCATGAAGGAGAAGTGCCGCCCGTCAAAGGTTGTGTAGTGAGGATCTCCACTAGCCCAGCAAACACCTGTTTGAAACACAATGAAATTTATCTTTTTTATTACCAGATAGGTACTAGAGCGTAAGGTATATTTGTGGAGATCATGTATACAAATAACAGATTTTAATCGAATTCGGATACATACCAGGACAGTCGTATTCAGCAACAGCTACCCACTTCTGACTTTGACAGGCACTGGTTGGAAAAAAAAGTTGAGGTATGAAATCAATGTCCTAGTTGAAATACGAATATCAAATGCCGATTGTTAATAAACAGAGGTAACCTTTAGCAGAGTAAACAATGAAACTTACTATTCCTTGCAGCCAACTGTGACAGTTTGAGTTCTGTTATAGAAGGTACCATCGTGGTAGCAGGGACAATTGTTTGGTAGAATACAGACTCCCTGGAAGAATTTCAAACAATGCAACTTGAACCTCTTTTACTCATCGTTTAATAATCATAAATTATTAACTAACTTTGAATGATTATAAGCAAACACTAGTTGTTCATATTGAGCACTTCACCTTTCAAAATTATCCCGAAATGAATGGTATAAAACTTACATTATGGTCCAATACCTGTCCCTCGGGACAGCCACATCCTTCATGAAGCGCGCTATCATCCGTACAAGTCACTTGCATGGTAGACAGACAAGTCATACCACATGCACTGAGGTCCCTCCTGTAGACTTGGTTGTTGGGACAGATTACCTTGGTGTCGCACGTGTCATCCAGACAGTCCCAGGTTCCATTGGCACAGGTGCTGAAAAGGCATTTTAGGAGTGGTTGTAGTATAGGGTAAGATAAAATTATCATAATATATATGCAAGTATCACCAAGTATAGCTTTAATAATAGGCCTACTTTAAGGTAATTTTGATTTTAAAAAAACAATTACCAATTAGTGCAGCCAATTGCTACTTGGTCTCCAGCAATCTTGATAGGGTCGCTGTGGTCGTATTTGTGGTAGCAAGTACAGTCATGTGGGTTCACACATTGACCATAGTCATCCATCTTTTCTCCATCAGGGCAGGTACACCCAGCAATGCAACTGTCACACTAAATAAATGAATGAATGAATTTGCAATGAATCAATTCCGATGAATATCAAACTGGTGCGGTCGATGATGGATCTTTGAATTAGTTTAAGGTATGTAAAAAGATCATGATATTGGCATCATGCTTATAGATGATTCCATACATTAAAATTCATTCAGAATTTATCCATAGCCTAAAAAGAAAACGTACGCCAGTTTCACCAAGTTGTAAATCTCGGCATGCCCCACATGGGGATGCACACTCCTGATAACCTTGACCACCTTGGCACATAAATCCAGAGATACCTGAAATGAATATATATACGGGTTTGATTTGTTTTCCATAACAATATCTACATAGAAACAAATATTCAATCACTTAGGTAGGATGTATTGAGTACGAAAGTGAAAATGTATAGACAATATTGTTGTAGACTTTGACACATACTGGCACATCTGACTTGGGCATCTGGGTGGCTCATCCAGTCCACTTCACTGCCCACTTGGCGACATTCCCTAGCCATAGCTGCCATATAGGTACACACAACCACGCCGGAATAAGATTGACCGCGAGCACACAAATCGTATTCACAGAGATGTCTGTAGTTGCGCCAGTCTATGAGGTTAGCACAGGCTCCAAAGATATCAGCGCGTCCGATTATAGAGCAGGTACTTTTGGATAGAGCAGCGATCTGAAAACATTAATGAGATAAAGTCAGTTACAAAAAATAATCAGCGGTATTGCAATGAATCATGGTAATAAATGCATTAATTGTCTTTATTGTAGTATTAGGGTCTTGGGTTGAGCTAACAGTGACCGGTATGAATTGCAATGAGTTCTTACTTGAGTCTGAATGGTACAAGGCTGGATGTCTTGTTGAGTAGAGCTGGTAGACGAGCATGAGGCATCAGCCCAGGAGTCACCAAACTCGCACACAGAGGCTATGATTCCAGAGGCAGTAGTGAAATCGTTGTTAACAGATCCATCCATGTTACCGCACAAACCTTTGAGCTGGTGAAGCATAGAAGATCGAGAGTAAAAAACACTGTAGATTCATGGCAAATCGTCAAACAATTGTGGCTGATTACATTCCTGAAAGTCATCAATATCACCTGTAGGCCTATAACTAAAGATGGATATATGTGATTCTCACCTCATTTTGGTAGAAGGGTTCCATACGGATGTAAATTCGCCCATTGTGGTCATACAAAAGGCGGAAGCCGATAGCTCTAACCATCATGAACATGGAAGTAACCTTCTTCACGTAAATCGGTTCGGTGTTGTATGGAGACATTTCCAGGTTGATCACATCCATCCCATTGATAGTGACTCGGTAATTCTTGTCAATAATTATATTTGTTCGGACACCGCTGCGGCTCCAATGTGAAATAAGAACAGCTTCGGTACATTTAATGTTCATGGTGGTACATTCAGCCAACCTATGACTGATGATCAAACTTCCTTTGTCTGTAGAGTTAGATGTCTGGAAAGGAACAAAAGATATAGGTTTTAATCCATTACATATAATAAATCATATTATAAGCCTCTCCTATCACAATTTCAACTACCTATATCCACTGTAGAATACTTAATGAATGATTAATTAATATGCAAACTGACTGACCTGTACTAAAGTATATTGACAGTTGGCGCCTTGGAAGGTGTATTCCCTGCCGTCGAATGTGGTGTAATGCTGACTTCCGATCATGCTACAGATTCGTGGGCAAATCTTCTCAGTACAGTGCCAACGTCCATTGCTACACTGACTGCAATGGTGAACATAAAAAGACATGAATGTAATTATTTGCTCTGTGAAGATTTTCATTTAAAAAAAGCAACTTGTAACAATATACTCTGAGCTATATATCATATATGTGGAAAGAATTGCCTTACAGCCAAATATTGCCATGACGACCCTGGGTCTTACTCTTAGTGATTCAAAAAGAAATGAGGAGATAGAGGGAAATGAGTTTTGGTGATATAAATAAAATAAAATTAGATAATTCAACCGCAACTGAAACGTACCATGTGTTGCATCCAATAGCCACAGAAGTACCAGGGAGATGATCTTTCTGCTGGAAGGAGCATGGACATTCACTAGCTGGCACGCAAGCTCCCTTATGGAGGAATGTACCTGCCTCACATTGACAACCTGAATAGCATCCATCCATGCACTCTCGGGGCACGACAGCGTAGAGAGAACTGCAAGTCTTGGGGCATTTCGAAGCACACTCAGTGTAGTACATACCGGTAGGGCAAGTCTTGGCTATGGGAATAAACAGTACATAAAATTTAGATTTAAATCGTGAAAACAGCTACAATACATTTAATTGACTTGTGAAATTGAGTCTCAGGGAGGTTCAACATAAAGGAAACCATGTGATGGGAGACTATGTGATCTGCTCATATATATGGGAATATGGTAAGGTGAAATGTCAAATAATATTCATGTATACGTCAAAGAATGTTTAAAGGTTTTAGATTAGGCCTACTTACGGCAAAGATTTGATCCCCTCCAGTCCATGACTATGCTCTCTGCTCCACAGGCTCGGCTGTAGCTAGAGAGTACATCACATATGACACCCTGGCAATCGGCTTCTATTGACTCTGGAGTTCCACTATGAGAGAGGGCATAGCAGAAGCTATTCACGCAGCGAGCATAGTAATCGCGATATGACACCTGGAAGAGATAAGAGTTGGTTAGATCAATTACTTCAAAAGTAAATTATTTCTTTTTAAATAATGATCATGGAGGTAGTTAGAACTAAGAAAGAAAGGGGGGAAGAAATATAACTTTCCAAACTAAAGGCGAAATCTTATATCATTATTTGGAGTAACTAAAATGATTATTTATCAATGCAATACCTTAGCATGGCATTTTGTGAAGGGGGACATGCTGATTCTGGAGCAGGCATCCCTAGCAGTCTTCTCATCTTCAGCGTTACTGCAACTGTATTGTTCATTGGGGGCATCGGGGCATACACCATAGGCAGTTTGCAGGGCCCATGAGTTTCCAAAAGCAGCCACACTCGTTGCCAGTTGACCATTCATTTTGCGGAGATCGTCTATTCAACAAAGAAGAGCATTTTTTTTATTGTACCAAGAAAGGAAATATAAAATTAAAACATTTCATTTGAAAACATCCGATACGAGCACAAGTTAGCAAGAAAAATGCAAGGTACTTACTTGTAGGCTCCAGATCGAAGTTACCACAGATACCCTTGATGACATCTCCAGAAGGCCTGTCATCTTTTTCAAGTGAGAGTTCCCATGTTGTTGTGTCGTCGAACTTGAATCTCAGTGAACGGTACTCAGCGTAGAAAAACTCACCACGGTTCTCAATGCGTACACCTGGAAAGGATTGATTCGTTCGTCTTTGAATTTATTCTCAAATATAGAAATGAAAATAGTATAGAGATAGAGAATATGCACCAGTCCTTATGTGTGTAGAGAAATATGGGTAAATAAACAAGTTTAAGAAGTTGAGTATGGGTTATATTACCTGTGCTTGGCGAAGCGAACCCATTATTGCCGGTAACATTGATGGACTGCCCATTAAGCTGAATGTCGTTGTGGCCATTTATGCGCAGGACAGCATTATCATTGAGTCTCAGAACATAGATCTATGGAAAGTAGAGAAATATTTAAATATCACAGAAATAAAACTTTGTGCGACGTGCAAGTGTCGGGGATTTGTCAAAAAGACTGGAAGATTAATAACAAAAAATTGTAATTTTGAAAGTCAAGATTACTTTTTTCTTTTTCTTTAAAGCATTGAACTATTCGATGGATACCTTTCTGCAGAGGCTGTAACGATGACAATCAACCATTTGAACTGTGAGTGAGCGAGTACCGTCATTAAAAGCCATGTAAGTACATCTTCCGCCGAAGAGGAAAGCAAGGCTATCGAATGTACGATAGAAGTTGGGTCCATGAGACATGCAGGTTCGGAACGTCAGACTGTCATCATTGGGAATCACTGCAAACCAAAGCAATTTAAAATTTAGCTTAAACAGAGCAGGAATCTGTAACAGCTGCCAAACATTTTGACTCTATTTTCTTTCTATTCTTTTGAAACGATTGAAAGGTGTACTTACCGACTGGAGCGGAGTTGAATGTGAAGGAGTCTTCTGGCAGTACGGTGGAGCACATCTCACAAGAAATTCCACTAAGACCCCAAGAATGACCACCGCCCGTGCAACAAGGTTCGCGCTCTACAGGCAAAGTGAATCCATCCACACGATCGCCACCACAAGTGCTTCCCCGGTAACAGTACCTCAAGGTGTCGGTAACCGCTGCAATTGGGCACGTAGAATATAAGATTTGTTGAGTGTACATCTATCTACCACCCTGTCATTAACGGCATACTTTGAAATTTGGATTGATCCAATTACCAAATGAGTTCAGTTTAATATACATGTATATGGTTTAGGATAAAGAAATCATAAAATGAACCTATTTCGGATTGTAGGGAACGTGAGATTTTGATATGGAAATATTAACTTGGGATGAACATTTTGGAAGGCGATTGCGAAGTAATGTGAATATATGTTCAGGGAACCAACAAATGACTGTTACATACCAGTTTCATCGTCCTGACAGTGATTGCCTCTGTAACCATTGGGACAGCTGCAGGAGTTAGGTCCAGCGCACGTCCCACCGTTTGTACATGGTGGCTGGCAGATCGCTATTGAATGATATTCATAATTTTTAAATAACGAGCCATGCAAGTGTTTCATGTTTAAGATTCCAATAAAACATTCCATATATCAAAAGGTACATATCAAAATATATCACGTACAGAATTACTGCATAGGTATTGTGTATCGTTTCTGAATTATTTATATCTATATATATATGAGAATTAAGCCATCCATACTGGCTATGCATTTGAAAGAGAGAATGTGTCAAGATATAATGTAGTATTTTACTTACGGATGTTACAGGCCTCGCCACTCCATCCCCCACAACAAACTTCAACTTCTTGAGGAGAGAACCTGGACGAAAAGCAAGTCAAACTCCATTTACCTTCCATTTTGTATCAACCATCCAATTTAGAATAGTGCATTATCTCCTTAACTACTTACATATATATATGGCACTGTGTGTTAATTTTCTAAAACCCAAACTTGAGTGATACAGTCCCATTATCCCAGGTTTCCAGAATACAATTTCAAAAGTTCAGAAGTGATTTTAACTTACCGATGGAAGACACAGTCTGGCCCATCGGCTGGATTCCTTCCCCAGGAATAAAGTTGGGATTGCAGAGCGGCATCTCCAAGTCCACCAAGACCAGAGGCTTGCCGGTCAATGGTGAAACCGTCGAGCACCAGTGAGAAGAAATCCCCACATTTTGCAGTCCGGTTGTCTATCTTAGTCTCCTGTACAGTACAGAAGTGGCTGTCGCTGCAAACATATAACAACATTGTCAATATTGAAGTCATAGCAAAAATTAAATGATGCTACTCAAAATGGGGAAGGGTGTGAGGGAGGAAATTTAATAGACATAAAACTGATCCCATGTTACCATCCTGATTTTTTATTATGAGATGCAGAAATTAATAACTGAAAAGAAGTTAAATACAATATGAACAAGAAGCTGAACGATTTAGAGAACATACCCAGTTGGGTTGTTCGTTTGTGCAAAGACATCTGCCAAGAGTATCGCCGATCCGTAAGCCAAGATGTAGAAAGGTGCAATAAGACCCATGATCTAGGTATGGGCACCTCGATCTACTACTGGAGGCAGTGGCACTACCAAGGTATCCTTCGGCAAGACTTCAATATCTGGCCGGAAAATGTTCACGGTATATCCTAGGGTAGAAAGTATCAGCTTCTCTCTCTCAGGGTTGAAACCCTTTCTGAGGAATGAAGGCGAGTGGATTTGCTTAAATACCTGCGGGTAACAGTAGGCGAGGATGGTCATTGGCGACATATGGGACCAGGGATGGTCACAGTTGAATGGTCAGCGCTGCCTTGCCCCTCCGGCAGAGGTATGGCGCATGGCGCGATTGTTCTATGACAATGCGCAACCAGTCGCACAGGGGTTTTATATTGTATATTGAACTCGTGTATACGTAGAATAATTGATGGGAGAAATAGTTTATGTAACGTTTCTAGAATGTTTTCGAAACTAGGACCCAGGTTTGAGGATGCCTTTATTCAACTTTTACCGCTCGATATTTAAAATACCGAATGGAGCAGTATGTTTCATGGATGTTTTTATTAATAAAAAAACTGCATACGTGTACTTTCGATTCGTTGTACTAGAAAGGTATCTTTTCGATTTGGAGAAAGCGTTTGCCTTACCCGTTTATTTCTAAATCATATCTGAATATAATGTGTACAACATAGTAGGTTTAGGCTTCGTCAAACAATATTAACAGGCTTTAAACTACTTACACTTACTTACACTTGATAGTTTGTTCTAGTAAGCTTGTCAGTCCTTATAAGTTTACTTTAACCTTTTTAATCATAGATTAACACAAGTAAAAGCAATACATTTGAGTGCACTTTACAATAGTTTCTGTTATACTAAAGGCGTTTTCACACACAGAAATAGAGTGCTAGGTATAACTTTACAACGATTTTATCGGTCTCCCCCACAGTATTCTCCCAATCTTTTTCTTTAGCAACCTAATAATCATTCTTTACCGTCTTTACTGATTCAATTGCTAACCTTGCCCTTGTTTCATTACCCAATAATGAAAAATTGGGAAATGGAGACCCAAAATAAAGTAGTCTATCAGACTCAAAACACTGAATGAATTTACATATTACTTGCGAGAAAATACATACACGATATCAGTCATCACCTCATGTTGAAGTTGAACATAGTTCTTATGGTTTGAAATATAGTATGCTGACGCTTTTTAAAATTCTGAGCAAATCATTCATTTGATGGAGAACTGGGATTAGAAGTATTCTACAAATTGACAGGGGAAACATTCTAGTATAATATCTAGGCACTATCGAAAGCACCACACAGCTAAACTCATGCAACTCGGGAACGTTAACTTTTCTCAAATAGATCATGAGTTAAGTAATCAAACAATTACAGGCTCTAAATATATTTTGATATAAAGTTATAAGTCTCAGCCTTTCCTTAATTTTTAAATAGTGTACATGTGTATACGAAACAATTTATTGATATAGTATTCATGAAAATTAAGTGTTGGGATTTGTATTTGAAACTAAGAAAATGGAAATATTTGTATTCTTAAATGACCTATCAAGAAATTCATTTTTATGAAAATGATTCGAAATATTTTCACAATAGATATTTTAAGAAAAGTTACTCCCACGGTCACTGATTTGCTACTATCCGGAATATTATAACATTGTGCGAAATCATAACCACTCAGCAACATTTATAAAGTAATATATTTTCGTCAAGATACTCGGTAACTATCGCGTCATTTTCGAATTGTCGGCATTATTATGAAGGGTTTTCCTCTAGATCCCAAATTCCACAAAATCCCAGTAATGGGTATCATGTCCTTGTTGAATCATAGTATCATGTCTTTATTGAAGCGATCATCTCTCACTGAATTTGTCAACCTTGCATAGTATATATTGGTCAAGACTTCGGAAAATGTACAATTGGCCTTCACCAATCCTCTCAAATAACCCAAATTTAAGGCAAAAATCAGGTTCAAAATACAGTTCAACATAACCAGACTAGTTAACTGAATGAATATAATACGGAATACACTCAGATATACCTAGTATTTATCAATCTTCACTCTAATTTAGCAGAATTTGAGAGATGTGTTGAAGTGTAGATTGTGCATTTTCTGAAAATCTGACCCATATGTATGCAGTTCTCTGGAACCAACGGGGTGATTACAGTTTATTAATCTTAACCCTGCATGCTAGTGAATTATATTAAATAAAGACTAGTTTTGCGCAAAAATGATTCAGATAAAGACTTGTTTTGCGCAAAAATGGTTCAGATAAAATATGCTGATCAATAGGATTTGCATTGTGTTACGTTATATTACTCATCAATCACACAAAAATAAACTGGCTTTGGTAGACTGTGAGCAGGATTATAGGAACACTTTAAAACGTTAGAGCCTTAAAAACCCAGAGCCACATTCCTTATTCGCATCGGGTCACTTCAGAAACATCGTTATTAGTAACAACTTACTATCATCACTTTAGAAGTTGTAGACCGTGTTAGAGTTGGTTTAATATCGGTATTCTCGAAATGATCAAAATCGAAGATTGTAACAAAAACAAATATCTGGTTATTTATTTATTGAGATTTTATTTCCGTGCTAGCGCTGGACATGCGTTATACAAGCCCCGACCAAATCTATTCTTTTCACATTTATAAGCTCCTTCTCGGAAATCATTGCTATACATGAAAAGCACACATGACATCCTGGTCAATATTATTCTATTCATCTTCAAGTCTCAGCTTCAAAAACTGTATTATTTTCATATATCACCAAGTGCTCGTGCACACAATAGGTTTGTTTGATGAATGGTCAGTCTGTGCCCTTGTCCCTTTGTGCTGCGACAATACAAATAGACAGTCACTGCCCACTTAATTGGTCGCTCCGAAATAGATGGGCGGGAACCAGCGCGACATGTTGCGCGACGGTTGTGAATACCTCCATCAGTTTACTTTATGTCAGATTATTGCGTAGCCATTTAATCTGTGAGACATTAAATGAAAGGCATAATTTATTTTTCAGTATAAAAATAGCCATGCACTAAAGAACTGTATAAATACGTAAACGTCCTATATAGCTGTGACCCCTTGCCCTAACTCTGGGATGTTTTTATGAGAGACAAATACATGTAGTATGGATGATTCCTAAATGATATATAATTATATGCTTGAATGTTTTAGAGTTTTATGACTAGCATAAAGGTTTATCTACATTTTTTTATATACTAATTTTATTTATACTGGGTTATCTAAGTCCCATTTTCAGGGTTTTCACCTGCCTCAGTATTGAGTATATATAAATATTTCCAAATTTGTTTGTAGGCAATTCTTTGGACATATTCATCAGCGATAATTGCGATACTTATTGTTTATATCCCTTCATCTCTAGTATAAGATGGTAAAAAATGTGTATTGCTTGTGTGGGTATACTGATCGAGATGTTTGTCAAACATTATTCAAAACTGAATTATTTTGTATTTCACGATGTTACGAGAGGTCGAACAACATCATGTTTTGATTTTTGATTTCTTTAACCCTTAGACTGGCGTTTCTCATCATGATGAGAAGCGTTTTCCCGGCCTATCCTATTGTACACCGAGGCAAAACTGTATGTATATGCTAAGGATAGAAAAATCGTTGGCGACATTAATTTGTCTGTACCAGGATAATGAGATTATATAATTCAGGGAATATATGTGTGATTTATTAGTATGTTTGCACTGGCAACAGGTTCTAACTCATTTCTTTGGGGATGTCGAAATATATATTATTTTTTTTTTCTCGGAGAACTGATTTTGATACCAGTATAATGAGATTACATAATTCAGGGAATATATATGTGTACGCTGTAAGAATGTTGGGAATATATATGGAGTTAACTGAATTCATTATGTAAACATTTTAGTAATTAAATCGTTTTATTGAGAAGGTAAATGGGATATTTATTCATGTTAGGCAACGCATATTTATTGATATAATACATTCTTTGACCAAAATCGAATGAAACAAAAGATGGGTAATGCTATTCATCAATTTTGTTGGTTGGTTAGATATAAAAAAAACGATTTGATAACTACAAAACAATATAACTGACAACCATGTGCCTATATCGATTTTGCGAATACCAAAGAGATTAAAGAAAAAAATGAATTTCTCACATGTTAAAACACTCTCGACAGACTGTAATTTATGTCTGGCCTAAATAGATATCGATCCAAACAATCATGCATGCGAGTAAAATATACATATATAAAGGTAGTGGGAGATATCTTATAAATATAGTGAAGTCCGTATTCAAAGCGGAATCCTTCTCCGCATTTAAGACCTGAAGTGGTCTCAGAGTGAAACACTACCGCCCCCTAGCGCAATTTCCGTATACTCACTGAGATGTGAGATGTTACATAATGGGTACATGACCCTGGCTTATGGGTCAGAAAATGTACAATTGGCAGCTGTACACATTTACTAAATTCTGCTAAATTAGGCTGCAATATGGTCAATACTAGGTAAATTTCGAGTATATTCGGCATTGCATTGATTCTAGCAATCTGTTTGGTTAGGTTGAACTGTATTTTGAACTTTATTTTCGTCCGAAATTTGGGTTATTTGAGAAGATTGGCGAAGTTGAATTGTACATTTTCTGAAAATCTGACCCATAAGTCACGCCTTCGCATTCGCTCAGACCTTGGTCGAAATGTCTTAAAGATCAACCCCGTAATGAAACTCATTGAACTAGGAAACTATCAAAAGGGCGGTTTTGCTATAGAGTAAGTAGATTGGGTAGCAATGGTATCAATAATATCCAGACTCGGGATCCAGACTATCATGAGGCAGCAGGTCCTTTTACTTGAACCAACGAGAGTAAATGGTATGCAAGAAGTTATACAACAGCTGTAAGTGATCACACCGGATCACACTGTTTTAATGCCGTTTGGGTGTCGAGACGGACCACACAATATAACGAATTGATTTATATTCAAAGGAAATTCATGAAAATAGTGTACGGATAAAAACCAAACACCACTGCTGTAGGTTATGAGCAGGAAAGGTCCTAGATAATGTTTAAAACTATACGCGCGCGTTACTATCATTGATAATAACGCCCGTTCGCATGGGGATAAACATTTCTTTATTTTGGGTCTTATTTTGATTTTGATACTTCGTACATTTATTAGAGAATGCGCTTTTTTATCGTTTTCTATTGGGTCATAAAACGGTAACATGCAGTTCCCATATCTGTCAAGAAGAAATTATAAAGATTAGGAACGTATAGAATGCTGATGGGAAGAGGCATACGTGGTGGTAGTTCTGAGAGAAAGGTCTGTTCGACCCAGAGCTCAGTAACACAATAATCAGTGAGTGTTGCCATACTATTTCTAAAAATTAAAGTGCAGAAATGTTCTTACACTTTGGAAACAAAATAAAAGGAAAATTATGGTCAACTTATATATTTAAAAAAAAGAAATTCGGTCCATTTCCGGATATTTAGAAATATATGGTTTTTAATGAGTAAAAAAATAAAAACAATGTTGGTCCAGTGAAAGTGATTGCATGGAATTGAGTATGTATGGGGGAGTATGGTAGTACCGGTGCTGTGGTACCGTTTTACTTTAGTGCTGACACCTAGTGGATAGCGCTCTTACTAGAAACCATATGCATGACGTGGCGTGAGGAAGAGCGATGAATGCTCACCAGGTGGAGTTAATGGTAATAGACATATCCACCAGGTGGCGCCGCGGATGCTCAAAATACCATGAACATCTTACACTCTGTTTGAGACCTACTTAGATTGAACATCAACGCGACCCAATGGTAACCCTACGGCGAGCCGCTCCAAGTAGATTTCAAATAGTGTAGTTTCAGCTAGTGTCGTCGGTCGTCATTATTGTGATTTAATTAGGTATATTTTAGCACAGCTAATCGTATCTCTGGTGGAGTCATGCAGGCTATAATTATCTCTTTACTTAAAACTGATAAACTTTCAGAACTAAATCAACCAAGTTAAAAGTGTGGGACTGATCTTATTAATAACGATAATACCATAGACATAGTTATAAAGTAAAAAAAAAATAACAAATATTTGACAAAATGAACACAAAATGCATTCAATACCGCAATGATTTTGATGTTTGTTATAATTCATGGGTGGCAGTTGCAAGGTGTAAAATGGGGCATGCTTGGGGGCATTACATATAATATGAGCCATGATTATTTATTCTTCCCAATTTTTCTAGTTTCGAAAGGTTTTTGCTTGGCGTACAATTTTACAGTTAACTGAGACTTACCTGTAAGTTGAGGTTTAATCTGGAATTATGTCGAGGCCATCACGGTAGTGGTGAGACTATGTGAGATACGACACTTCCGGCTGCGCGCTATGACGTCAGGTTTTAAAGGTGAAGAGGGTTCACTTTAGAGAAAATATGCCCCAAGGACTAGGACGAGACATGATCAGTCTACTGTCCCCAAAAATACTTTTTAAAAACTATAAATGAGAGTTATCTGTAAGTGCCATCACCCACCAGTCTCGCTCTTGTCTATTGCAATAGCAAGAGGGGCCGGAGGGCGGGCACATAGTCTCACCACTACCGTGATGGCCTCGACATAATTCCAGATTAAACCTCAACTTACAGGTAAGTCTCAGTTAACTGTAAAATTATGTCTCGGCCACCACGGAAGTGGTTCTAGACTCTGTGAGACTTCGTAGTTTCTCTGAAGAGAAAACCCGAGTCACTCCAAGTAAACCCATACTATAAATGATCCAAAGGATCTGGAAATATTAATTTTGAAAAAAGAAATATTTATAATATGTCTATATCTATCGAGCAGCGAACAATAAATAAGTCACCACTTCAACATAATACAAATTTTATTTCTTTTTCTTTTCAATCACAACTTTCTTCTTTTTCTTGTTTTTGTTATTCAAAATGGTGTAACCCACCGATTTCTTAATAGAGTCAATCTTTTTGTGATAAAACCTCGCAAACGTACGTGCGTTGCTCCAAGAGGCTTGTCGTAATAGTACATTCATGTTAACACCCAAGTCCAAGGCCTTAGAAGTGACCGCCGAGCGCGTACTGTGCGCTTTATAGACTCCTGTGTCTATTCCAGCAAGTTCTAAAGTTCTTTTTGTCCAGTTCGAGACTGTAGATCGCGCCACCGCATTATGTGGCCAAATGTAACTGAGTAGGAGTTGATCCTCTCCTTCTCTAATGCCCTCCGTTCTATCAATATACTCAAGAACACAAAGAACTGGGCATAACAGTGGATTGTCCGGAAATCTGGGCACCGATATGATATCCAAAGGATCGCCTGGGCGATTATGTTTCAACAAATGCTTCATCTGGACCCGCAGAAACTTAGAATCACACTGCAGGCCCGAAACATTAAATCTCCAAATGGTTTGACCCCTTTGTGCGGAAGTCAACAATAACAGAACAGTAGTTTTTAACGTTAATTCTTTCAAATCTAACTTTTCATTGGGACCCCATTTAACGAACAGGTCAAAAACTAACGAGACGTCCCATGTAGACGTATACCTAGGCTTCGGAGGTCTGTCATTATAAATTGCTCTTACCAACATACAAATATAGTGGTTCTGTCCAACCGTGAAACCTGCTACATTAGGTGCAATAGCTGAGATTGCCGAACGTGCAATCCCTAGCGTGCTTGACGCAATACCTGAGTTTGCTAGAAGTCTAAGAAAATCTGTATACGCCCTTAAAGAGGGTTCATACATATCATAATCGTTAACACAACAAAATTCCATCCACCTGTTGATGAACGGAATGTAAGACTTTCTAGTGTTCTCTCTCCACGAGTGTTGAAGAAGATTAGCAGTTTTTAACGATAAGCCCTGTTTTAGTAAGTTCCTTGTAAGAAGCGGCAGGCTATAAGGGGGATTCTTGATACCGAATCCGTCACTTTCCCCTTGTCTGGATGATGTAGGTTTCCGACTTGCTTCGGTAGGTACATGAGATCTGTCGCCGTTGACGTGACTACTGCATACCAGCTTTGTCCTGGCCAGTCCGGGACTATGAGAATGCCTTGTGCTCTGTCCCTCTGCAGTTTTTGCCACACTCTGGCTACCAAACTGAAAGGAGGAAAAATGTATAAACTTTCACCAAAGTTCCAGTTAAATGAGAAGGCATCAGTAATTTCCGCCCCTGGGTCTGGGCCCCAACTACAGTACCTGCTAGTTTTGTTATTTAATCTCGAGGCGAATAGGTCAAACGTGGGCTTTCCCCACTTAGATACAATTAGTTTGTAAATGTCTGGGTTTAACTCCCATTCTACATTGTCAGAAAAGTTTCTCGAGAGAAAATCCGCTTCCTCGTTGTTCACACCAGGTACATGAGCGGCTACTAACCAAACATTATTAGTTTCTGCCCACAACCAAATTTTCTTGGCTACCTCTTGACAAGGGAGGGACTTAACCCCGCCCATTTTATTTATGTACGAGACTGTAACTGTGTTATCCGAAAGTACCTTGACACACACATTGGACGCTAAGCAAAGGCTTTGGAGTCCCAAATACACTGCTAAAAGTTCTTTAACATTGATGTGGAGTTTGTATTCTTCTGAATCCCATCTCCCGTTAGCTTGTTTACCTAAGAGCGTGGCCCCCCAACCTGCGTTGGAGGCATCAGTGAACATAATTAGATCTGGATCTATCGTTCTAATGTTTTTGTACGCAAAAGTAACATGTTCTTTCCACCAAAAGACATTTTCCCATCCTGCTGGAGAGGGAGACATAACCGCTTCATAACTTCCCCAGTTATTTTTAAGCGCAGAGATCTTATCAATTTCTAATTCTTTTACATGGTTTGGTCCATACTCAACTGCTACTCCGTACGCAATCATGAGCCCAATGAGGCCTGCAAATTCTTTGATCGAGGCACTTTGTTTAGCGATAATTTCGTCACAAACTTTTATCATTTTCTCCCTTTTATCGTCTGTCAATGAAACCGTCATGGCATCAGAGTCAATAATAAATCCTAAAAACACTTTTTGAAGGAAGAAACACCGATTTCTCATCATGAACTCTAAATCCTAGTTTAATCAGTTGATTTTTTAGTTCGAGCGTGCTTTCTTTGCATTTCTCGTAGCTCAGTTCCATAACAAATGAGTCATCAATATAAGGGAAACAGCTGATCCCTCTACTTCTCAGGTCGGCATACACCGGCTGGAGTAATTTTGTGAAGATATAAGGTGCACAAGCCAGTCCCATAGGTAAACAAGTGTATTGGAGCGTGGTCCCTTGCCATCTAAATCTAAGGTATTTCCTAAAGTCATGTCTCACTGGGACTGAATAATAAGCATCCCTGAGGTCGATACTGGCCATAAAGGCCCCTGGTACAACTAAGTCTAACGCTGCCTGCAGGGAAAACATCTTAAAATGTTCATAATGTACTCCCTTATTAAAGAGAGACAAGTCAATAATCATCCTAAATTTCCCGTTTGGTTTAGGTCTTAAGAAGACATTCGATAAGAATTGATCGTAACTCTCGTTAGTGAATTCAAGGACTCCTTTTGTTAACAGTTCATTAATCTCATCTTGTATGATATTAAATTGCTCCCCTGACGCTTTGAACAGGGGTGGAGGGAAAGGTTGATAAGGAACATAATCAAGTGGAATATGAGCTCCGGTCACCACTTGGAAAATCCAAGGATCACTAGTAATCAGTTGCCAGAAATGTACTTTATCTGCAATTGCTCCCGCAATGAAATGTGATATAGGGGGACTCACCGCAATTACTTCTGCTTGGCGCCCCCCCCTCGGCTGAAAATTCTGACGTGGTTGAGAATTTGGCTGCCGAGGACGAAACTGTTGTTGTTGTTGAGGTTGCTGCTGAGGGAACCTCGGAGCGTAAGATTGCTGCCATCCATTCATTTGCATCTGAGGCATCATAGCTTGTTGCTGCATGTTGCCCATGTAGCCACCACGGCCACGGCCGCGACCTCTCTTTCCTCCCCTGCCTCTGGAGGGAGCACTCTTTTCCAGCCTTTTCTTGACTTTGAAGGCAGTATCAGAGTCGTCCATCTTTTCCTTGACGTTGCCCCCGAGGAGAAACTCTGAAGACGAGGGAGTTTTAGCTGTAAACACTCCCTGATATCTCGGATCTACTGCTTTCTGGAGAGCCTCTTTCCTACGAGAGTTGATCTCTTGTGCCACAAAGCACTGCAGTCTCACCGCATCTCTGAGTTGAAGTCCCGCTTCCTTAAGCTTGACCAGGGGCAAGAGTTCCTCGAAAACTTTGGCAATAATAGCAACAGAAGAGAACAGAGCTCTCTGCATATAGCGAAACTTTTTGTCATTGTCCTTAGGGTCTTTGCCAATAGCTTCGAAAATGATGTTATCCACCAGCGGAACTTTCATCCAATCCATGTTGTCCGGTCTGGGGAAACCAGTAATCAAATCATCTACCTTACTTCTCGTAGGTTTAGGGATATATCTGTCAATACTCGCCTTGAGTACATCCTTGATCGGAGGGCCAACTACCTCGTCCTCGTTCACTGCCAGGTCGGCCAAAACTTTTTTCTCTAGTTCTGACATATTACCGCCCAGCTTAGCTGCTAGAGCTAACAACGAATCTTCATTATTTTCCCCCGGAAAATCTTCCTCTTCCTCATAATATTCTTCTTCCTCTGACAGGTCATGAACTCTTTTCGAATGATAGAACTGAGGCTGTTGGGGAAAGTTATAACCCGGATTCTGTTGCATGCCCCAATTCCATTGAGGTTGCTGCCATTGTTGAGGCTGTTGCCACTGTTGACCGTAGAAAGGGTTCGGCTGAGGGAATTGTGGCTGATATTGATACTGAGGAGGCATAAGCCCCTGCTGATATCCGTTTAGATTCATCTGAGGCACCGCGAAGTTGGGCTGCTGCATGTTCTGAGCCAGCGGGGCCGCCGGTCTCCCTGCGAGACCCGGATCAGCGCCATGTTGCGCGGCTCCCTGATTTGGCGGGAAACCGTCAGCCGCTTCCCTAACAACGTTCTCCATCTTGTTTTCTTCACCGTTAACACCGTTAGCCGCCGCTGCTGCCGGCCCATTGGCATTGATGTTAGGATTTTCATCTGCCATAACAACTGATTCTATGACTCTCCGAGAACTTTTAGGGACACTTTTCACAGTTCTTAGTTCTTTCGGAATGAAATTTTCGTCCGATACAAAACCGGCTCTCGCACTGTTCCAAGTACGTCTGGGCATTCAAGCGCTGAACTGCAAAATTCAAGACAAAACACGACCATTAGGTAATTGTCTGAGGTAAAATGGAGTAAAAACGGCGGTTTACAACCTACCACTCCAAAAATCAAGTTTTCGAGAAAAATTTCTCGAATTAAACACATAAATAAGGGTAAAAACTTACCCAACCCAAACGTCGCGTGTCTAGCTGCTCGGAATTCCCGTGTCTACTGACGTCATAGCGCGCAGCCGGAAGTGTCGTATCTCACAGAGTCTAGAACCACTTCCGTGGTGGCCGAGACATAATTTCCAGGCTTTTGTGCAAATTTCCTGTCTTCAGAACGTTTTAAAAAACTAGATAACTCAACTCAGAATTGCAAAATTGATTCATGATATTTTCGGAAATATGGTTTAGATAATAAATGAACGAAGTTATACTCATCAATATTGATCCAGTCAGAATTAAGTTGTATAGCTCATAGCAAATAGTTTAATTTCTTGGAATTATTTTCAAAAATAGAATAACACAAAACATTATATATAGTGACAGAAATAATAACTCACGTTTTCTCACATCAAGACTTTTATTTCACAAGCCTCAAGCAGTCATTTTATCATCAGTCAAGTGATATATTTATCATTTGCCAAAAAGAAGACCCATAGCTTTGTAGGTGGATTATACCATTTCTTCCCCCATACATATTATGCCCATACATAAGTGGATTAAGCACAACGCTCGCCTACACAATGTTCCAATGGTGATACCATTACTAGTTAATTAGTAAGTTCTCGGTGGTCAACTGCAACGAATACATGAGTTATGGAACATCATAGTAAAACGAGCGCATCAGTATTTTGAAATAGATGTTAAACCCTCTTTGAATAACTTTGTACCAACGACCAAGGTGTTGAGCTGCTAAGTACACAAATGACAGCAAATCAATGATTATATTCCCCGGTTCTGAGTGAAACTACTACTTTACTTTACTTGGTGGCAGTTATTTACTCTTGTAGAAGTATTTTATTTGAGTTCTGGGATAAATTGAGTATGATGTTTGTGATTTCCATTGCATCATTCATGCTAGGGTATTTCATGCCGGAAAGTATCGATTTCAAACCTAGGTGAAAATCACAGATTGTTACACTTTAACTGCCCCATGCATTTAAAAAGCAGGGCAAAAGAATAATCGTGGGACTGGAACAATAATATTCCCCCCAACTATACTTGTGGAAAGTAAACCATGTATAATGCCAAAAAGCAGCAACATTTGGTAGAAAATCCTAGTAGAAAAATTAAGTATAAGTACATTCAAGCAAGTCAGTAGATATACATTTGAAAAAGAAACACCCTGCGCCAAGTCTGCCATAAGATTTAAAGACCACCCTCTAACTAGGCAACGAGGGGCAGGTCATTGGAAGTCTGGGAAAACCCAGCAATCGAGTTTCATAATTATTTCATTTAATAACATAGGTATGTAGGTGCTGACACATTGTGGGGAAAAAAATGGTTGCAGCTGCCGGTAGCATTGCACATGTATCTAGCAATGCATCGGCGGCGAACTTTAGTCTTGGCAATTTGCCAGGAAGACTGAAATTGAATTCTACATCACAAGTATAAAATGTAGAAAAACAAAATAACGAGAAGAGTTGGTCCCTCGCTCATATACTAGAACACAAAATTCTGGGGTTTGTATGACAACAATCACATTAAATATAATCGAACACACGCCAAGCTATGCCGCTCACAGTGGCATTTAAAGCTGTTACCCATCGATATAAGCACAATCATCTGTAATTTGAAATAGATCAATAATGATGGAATTCAAGACGGTTCTTTGGAACAGAAGTATGGAATAGCTTAACATTAAACAAGAAAAGCACTAATTCAAAAAAAGTCATGGCAACGAGATTCATGACTATACCAATGGTTGGTAGGCCAATGGCTGGAACATATAAGAATATTCAAAGTTTGGCAATTCAAAACAAAAGGAAAATGTAAGCACCTTGGAATAAAACGTAACTAGCCATCGGCGAATAACAATTACAGAACACACTGATCCATTGGCAATTAATTCAACTTTCGTAACCCTTGGATATTTTGGCAACACTGAAACTTAAGCTGAAACACAGATCTGGATTTTACACTTGTTCTTAAGACTCACGAGTATAATACTGTATAGACGATATATTACAATAGATGTATAAAGTTGGCATCTCGTTGTCTTAACACTTGACAAAATAAACAGCTGAACAAAGGAACTAGATCTATTTCAATCAAGCTAGATAGGATGCTATAAGAGATAATAATATGGTGTTAAAACACCAAAATAAACCTTAAGCTTACAAAAAGAAACAATATATTTTGACAGCGATGGTCAATCATAAACGCGTGGAAGGCGGATCAATGTTAAACTCTACTAGTAAAAGACAAGAGTATATTTAAGACACAAGAACCACGATCACTTAAACGCATTGGTTGTGACAATCTATTACATCTGTCATGCTTATTTCCTCTCCCCATAAAAAGGCCACACATATTATTCAGCTGTATAATTCCAATATACCAAGGCAACAAAATCGGCTCAGAATGAGTGAAGTTCAAGGCACAAAGCTTCGTTTTTCAATGGAGAATCTGCGCTAAAACATTGATCATACATAACTACAGACGGCAAATCCTGGTGTTCTTTGTTATACATAATATGTTTTTTTCAAACCGAAACCCGGATGCCTTGCTTTCCAAAACAGGAAACATGTATTATCCTAAGTATATACTACCTCAATCCCTTTAATAATCTTCCTCGAACCCCTATAATTTGAATTACATCTTCATCGTTGAGCTACCTGACAATATTTCTAACCAACTGACATAGTAGTGATTTTCAGTTTAAGTAAAGACTGTCATTATATACGACAGGGAGGACTTGAATGAACATAAGACATAAAATAAATGTATGTATTTTCCGAACTGAATCTCCATAGTTGTAGCGCCCTGCATGTTCCTAAACCTAAACCTGAACCTATTCGCGCATATTTTCATACATGTATATAGTCGCTATATGTACCATATACAACTTACTATCCAGAGAATAATATAGAGTAACAGGCTACTGAAAGTGCTACAGAGAAAGAGCTAATCCTAGAAATACCATGACATGATTATGCATTCACTGCTTCTTGAGGAATTCATCAGCACCGTGATTGATTGAGAGATACAAGAGTACAGGTTCTTTGAGAACTCTTGCCATAGAAATATAGCCGAGGCCACTTTTCATACATGTATGCAGATTGAACGTTTAGTTTTACTAATAAGCTACTTCAACAAATATATAATTCCATTTCCATTATTTGGCATACACGACAAGGTCTCCAGGTTGAAATGAGAGAACAATGATACACAACCAGTAAAGGCAGACAAACATGTAACACACCTGCGACATATATGAGCTAGGATTGGCACACCCATCTCAGACACCGCCCAATCTGAGTGCATGTCTCTTACACTCGGATTTTGATTTAATTTCACTCCTCGTCTTTCTTTGGTTCCGCTTCCTTCGCAACCTCGGCATCTCCTTGACCTTCTGGTGCGCTTGCTTGCTCCTTCTCCTCTGGTGCCTTTTCCGCTGCAGACTCTTCTTTCTTTTCCTCACCTGCAAGAGATGATGTTTTAATATTCATTAAGTGATTGACATTCTTTAGCACAGACGAAAAATGCTTCAAATCATGGAAGGAATGGGTCATAATGTATTATTTAAATCATGGTATATTAGATTAGTTATATATATATATATTATTAGATGATGGTTTCGAGCTAGCTTCGTTTTTCCTAGTTTTAATAAATCAGCTAGTGTTTGCGTTGTTTTTTAAAATTTTATTTAAGGCCGAAAGAGATGAAAGAGAATCACTAGAACATAGTATCTTCTGTTTAATTTAGGAGGAGTTTCTTTACTGGCTGTACATGTATTTACACATGCATTAAACTAGAAACTGCAAATATACGAGACAATATGCCACATGTCTCTATTGCTATATTATTTGATAATTATTCATTTTATACATCGATAGAGGACATAAATGAACATGAAATTAATTTTGTGCCACAAGCAATAGAACGTTATAATTCCAGCCAACGACCAATGCTACATCTAGTGGGCGATCATTGACTTAGCAAGATGACGTAGTCTGCATAGCCTACCCTCAAATATAACAACTAAAAAGCTTAACTAGAATATGAGTGATAATGACTAACTGTCTATTACATGTATAAACTGTCTATTACATGTATAGCCTTATTCACAAAGTAAATAAGTTCATCAGTGAATGATCGAGATTAAAGGCTGAACATTCCACCCCCTAATATAATATGAAAAAGAACTAAAATTAACTTTTACGAACAATCTACAGGTATAACCATACAGCTAACTAACACAATATCTGCGGAACCACAAAATAAATAACTGAAGTCTATAAAAAGAAAAGTCAAGAGATTTTCAGTAAAAATATTTCTCCCAACGAGCACCGATACCTATAGGTGATCCATACAATATCAATACATACAAATGGACTGAATCTCACCTCCAAAATGTAACGTCTAGAGATTTTCAATGACTTGAATTCGATATTATCACTTTTTTTCATAATTATTAATTAGAGGCCTATTTAAAACAGTTACAGAAAGACGCAATATTCATCATGAATGTTTCAATGCGTTGCTTGAACATGGAATGTTAGACCCTATGTATTAGTGTTTATATCATAACCAGAGACTCTGAGGGTCAAGGACATGTTAAGGTAATATTAAAAATGTCGTATTTTTAAATCAAGTTATTGCCTTCTGACATGCAATAAAGGTCTAATCTTAACTAACCTGTTGACAAGCGTCTAAAAGTACTGGAAACCTCTATTGCAGGAAACACTTGCAAAGCCAGCTTTGTTCTACGGTCTCTAATCGCTAAGCTGGACCGACATTATAGTCTTGAAACGCAAAGTTTTGAACTTGAAGCGGGGATATCATTACTTGAGCGCGCACAGTGACGCGTATACGCCGACCCCCCCCCCCCCCCCCCCTTCAGCTACGAGCATTCCATTCTGATATATATGCAGTCAGGTATTATAACAAATGCTCAGCAGGTGGGTGATGGTTAATGTAAGGACCCACCAGGTGGCACAACTACATTGCCAGGATAAGTGCCGAAATGTTAGCCCGGGCAGCGACTAAATACTAGGCCCTGAGTCACTTGTCTTTACTCCTCGCTCCGTGATTTCATTCATTTTTACCGATATTAGCTATAATTAATAAAGACTACTGATTCGGAGACATTTAGGCATATTCGTGATTCCTCAGCGACGGACCGATTATTAAGCATATGTACACGCCATAAATATCAACTGCTCACAAGAAAAGGCAGATTAACAATAATGGCATAACTAATGATGACATGAGTTATTCTCTGTATGAAAATATTAAATGGTGTCTTGTAAAAACAGAACGGTATCACAATGTTTCTACAGTACTGGTAAGCTATGATACCTAATTTGATTCAGCAATAGGTAGCTCACACCACACCAAAGGCTAAGAAATTAAAGGGTCACACGCAAAAACTTCCGACGAAAAAACAAAGGAACGAGTAATAATTGCAATAGCCAACACAAAGTCTCCCGAGCTAAAATGGAGAAAAGTCTAGAGCAGAAGCCTACCAGCATCTTCCTTTTCTTCGTCCTTCTTCGCGTCCTCTTCCTTTGCCTCAGCCTTTTCTTCTTTTTTATCTTCCTTCTTTTTATCTTTCTTTCCCTCCTTTTTCTTCTTTTCCTTCTTCTTCTCTGGCTCTGGTTCCGGTTCCGGCTCTTTTTCGGTAGAAAGAATGACTTTGCCAACGTTTAGGCGATCATGCATTCTGGCCATAGCCCGACCGACCTGAAATGGAAATTCAGACTCGTGATTTTCAGAATTACCCCTGGTATTCTCACATATAACGTTATAAGATGGTCGGTGGATACATGGTGTAAGAATAGCAGGTCTAAGCAATGTATGCTTTTGGGCGTGTGAAGTGAAGAGACTACGGTATTTGCATTAGTTTCTACAATTCAGAGGCACAGAGGCGCACCAAAAAAAAAGAATTCCACTCATCGATCTTTATATGGGAATTTAACACGTAACCACGAACGACATTCAACTGGTTAGCAGTATCCCCACCCATCATTTCTACAGTATAGTCACTGACTTTGCTACATTTCAATAGTGTTCAAAGAGTATTATACGCGACAGTAACACGTAGTTTCATTACAATGACTCTGGTGCCAAGGTCGAAGATTGAAGTCAAACTTTCATGATCTGGCAGCCCAACTCTTGAATTTTACATACCTTTATGCTATTGATTTTGTCTTGGGGTCTCTTGAGAGGCGTTTTGTCCCCACATAATTTTATGCTATTGTTAGAACGTTATTAGATTACAAATCATATGGATTTTTGTGATCCGAAATACAAGATTGAATTGAATTGAATTAATATCACGCCCGCAATCGCACAGCGCTATTCTGAGCTAAGGAGGCCACATGCATATACTAAAGGCGGGGCATACAGATTTAACCAGATCTGCATATATGTAATCCTTAAATAAGGTAGCAAAACAAGACGTAGCAGTATTCACCTAAACCTGTACGACCGTTGAAAAAAAAAATTCTCCCAGAATGGACAAAACCAGGATAAAGGGTGGAAGATTTTGAAATATAATCAGGCAAATGTATTTAATTAACAGGAAAATAAGGATAATGATAATACCCCAGATACGACCGGTTCTCTTTAATTGGTTTGAAACATGTGACAATATTAGCAGCAAAACATGATACTTAAGGTGCTTACGTTTTCAAAGGCCCACACTGTATCAATGACAGGTTTGATTTTTCCCTCTTTATACAAAGTCAGAAGTTCGGCCATTATTTCTCGGAGCGGTTCCCTATGAGAAAACAAATGACCAAGGTGGACACCACAAACAGCCTTGTTTTGAGTCATCAGATGAAGAGGATTGATATTCTTGGTGTTCCACCAGGTCTTTAACAGCTGTAAGTAGTTCTTGGTCGGTCCTGAGAAAAAGTTGGCAGCACCTAGAGAGAGACATATCAGAATGTATTAAGACTGATTGAACAAAACTATATATTTTAGGATCAATAACATGTTTCTTGAATAAATGTATTACAATAACGAGGCAACACGTTGAACCACAGTAGTATGTCTAAGTGATTAAAGATCTAAGGCTTATAGGGTGAACTGATGGTGCATTTTTGGCACTTAATCTATCGAATTATAACTGGGCAATTTCCGCGGTAGACCCAAACATTTTTCCAGATTGGAAAAAAAATGATTGAAGAATAAAGATTTAATCAAATTGGTGCGGATGCATCCTACAACATGATGAGGTATCAATTAAGGATTAACTGATGAGTTTGCTCATCTACCAACTTAGGTAAACAAAAATAATAAAGAATCCCTTTAGTTGTTGGTCGATTTTAACTGAGAATGCAACTTCAACAGATCGGGGCTAAATATATACACTTGAGTTAACCAAATGATACTTGCCATAGTGAATTATCCTCCCAAGCGGTTTAACCAAATTGAGGCCTTTAACCGAATCATCACCTGAGAGGGGGTCCATGACGATGTCAACACCTGGCAACAGAAGGGAATCAAATGAGATGATGACATTGAAGGTTATTCATCCTAAATATATAAGAGGGCCCATTTAATTATTTTGATAAATTTAGAAAATAATATGAATTCGTTGGCTTCTTCTCGTCCATTAATGCGCCAGGTTTAAATTAATACTAAATGGGGGTCATCCATTGACTTCAAACTTACATGCTCCCATAGGAGCGAGGGAATTGTGTTATAAGCATTATTGGACTAAACGCCCATGGTATAGATCTATGGATCGATTGCGAATAATGTGCATCACCGCCACATTTCAGACTGATGTTACGAGCAAAAAACAGATTTTTAGAGCAAGGTCAATCAATTTCATACCATGTCACGAAAAATTTAACAGAATTTTAATGCAATCTAAAAGCCCCGATAAAGATTGAACTATTACCGCAATCTTAACCTATAAAGTAATCTTAACCTATAGAGTAACTTCTGAGTCATCCCTGATGAAGGACCTAATGGTCTGAAACTGTTGGATACTCATCACTCAGAAATAAAAAAAAAATTGAATTACAAATGCCTCTTCCTTGGTAAAAGACAACGATTTAACACGTGAAGATCCTGGTTGGTAATCCTCAACCCAACACTTAACCTATAAAGTATGGTCAAAACGATCTAAGTAAATAGATAAATGGAAGTCACTCAAGTTCATTCACATATAAACACACGTCAAAAACAGCTTATATAATAGTATTCGTACCTCCAGGACAAACTTTCTTGACTTCGGCTACATAATCGGTAGTCCGGTAGTCAATAGGATGGGTCACTCCATTTTCCTTGATAAATTCATGTTTTTCAGCAGAGGCTGTTCCGAAAATGGTTACCCCATCCACTGTCTTGCAGAGCTGGGTGGCAGCTGTACCCACTCCACCTAAGAGAGGAAGAAGTGATACACTATAATTTGAATATTGAAATTATTGAAATTCATAAATACATACTTCAGGTAAAATGATATAGTGGAAGTTTTAACCACATATATATGCAAAACTATGACCATTCCCCTATGGTCTTTATGCTGTATAAAGAAAAATAATCATAACTATTCATGTTATACTGCTTGGAACAGATGGAAATGATAGATTCCTGCAAACACAAACATGTTTATACTACGAACGGTCAGAATTCAAAAATAATTATTATCTTGGTTTAGATCGGCACTTCTAAATCATAAGTGCCACCATCTAGAACTTGAAGAACAGAGTTATCGACAATAAAGAACATATTGATCATAACAAATCTAGTATGATTGATATTTACCAGCGGCCATGTGAACTAGCACACTTTGATTAGGTCTGAGATGTCCAAAGTTGAACAAGATAACATGAGCGGTCATGTAGGCAACAGGCAAGGCAGCGGCCTCTTCAAATGACATCCCGTCGGGCATTTCAAAAACATCATCTTCGTCCACTGCCGCATACTCGGACCAGAGTCCGAAATCCCTCATGCAAATGACACGCTCGCCACCCTAGAAGAACCAAGATAAATTGTAAACGTTACGGGGAAGAAAGTGTTTGAAAATAAATGAATCTATTATCAGAATATAGATACAGACACTGGAAACCAAGTAATCGATCAGGAGGTAGAATACCGGACATATTCCATGTTCAGTATATTGCTAGAAATGACAATAAATAATCACATATAACCAATCCAGGTGGCAATGATTAATTTATTGATTTATTTATTCATGATAAGCGGGTTCACGCCTAGCAAATATCACAGGTCATTTTCACGACAAGGCTGATCAAAACATGATTTGCACGGGGCAATGATATTCTCTAAAACTTGTACAAATACTGCGGAAAACAATTCTGATTTGGTGTGACATGATGCTAAATAAAGACCCCTCAAGGGATCTAAGGGCGCATCCTGCCAAGGGAGATTTAGAGCATACCGGTATGTAGGAAGGAGAGAATTCTTTTCTACGCTAGTCATTGAAATAACAGGGGAGCCTCAGCCCTGGCAATATATTATATCTCTCTTGCTTGTCTCGAGTAACTAGGGGCACCAGACATAATATTTACGGGTGGTAGAACAGCGAAGTGTGCAGGGATATTTACTTGAAACAGATTATATATCTGAGTGATACATCCATTCACAAATGAATCAATGAGTCTAAGTGGTGGTATGACTATCATACAAAATTACTCCCAGACAAAATCGAATTCTCATTTGAACAGTTCCTGGAATGAAGCTGGAGAAATTAAGGGTCTCTTCTCATTATTTCCGGTAATCGATATTTCAGGATCCCTATCAGTGATCACGTAGTCATCCTTCTCGACATGTCATCAGGTCTAAACTAGGGCAACAAATCTTATTAGACAATACGTCTATTGGCACTATCTAATTGTTACTCTTGAATATAAATCTGTGATCCAGCAAGCTAATACATCTGTCACTGCTGTAAGATAGTACAATCCCAAGATTTTGCCATGTACTAATCAAATGTTTTGTGATTAATTACTCATCCCTTAGTGCAACCTGCATTTGAAATAAAATATGGCCCAAACTGTGCGTAGGGTGTGGGTCACTTTAAGTCCGGGAGTATTTGTTGACTCTCTATGCATTGAGGTCGGAGATAGGAAAGAATGTCAATAGTAACCGAAACGAGGTCATGTCACAAAACATTCTGGAGAGAATCACAAATATATTACTCTTACAATAACTAGAAAAGGGGTATCTAAAGAGGGAAGAAAATGTATGAGCCCGAATGGGCTCTTTAATTGAGAGACACTCAAAAAATATATTTCTAGATCAATTATCTATTTATCTGAGATTCCTATAATCCATAAAATTAGTTTAATCAATTTCAGATAAATCTCGAGTGGAGAATATATAGAAGATATTATCGGCTAAGGAAGTCTGCACAAGTGAACAAAGTTACAGGTGCTCGAGAAGATGCGTTAAGGAAGAATGGATAGATCAGTCCGATATCATAATTATTAACTTATTCTTGTAATACATGGAAATTATGTACAAAGGAACCATTTTAAATGTGTTAAGATTTTGTCCATGCTCAGATAACGAACTGTAAGATTCCTTTGCGCGCACCCCCCCCCCCCCCAACACACACACCGCCCCGCTATGCCCCTTCACATTCCAATGGTATACAATTGAGACGTGTTTACAACTTTCAAGGGGGTCATGATTCGTTATCATAAATCTGTGGTACAATGGTATGTGAAAGGGTTATTTGTATGATGAGAGAATAAAATAGTAATTTTAATCTAGATGTTAAAGTAATTAAATTCATCTTTATTGAACTTAACTATTAGCTATTTGTATGGGTTCCATGAGATATCATTGTATGAAACTGGACTCAATAAAATTTATTAAAATAAAAATCATATCAAACATGTTTTGCATAGATGTTACAAAGAAACGTATTCTCTCCATTCCCCTTTGATAGTAGAAAACAAATTTACGGTTGCATTGACGTTTTAATTAATGCATAAACCATAATGCATAAACCAGAAATACGATATCCTAGCACATCAAAAATCGACACTAAACCAGTAACACTGGTTGTAGCCCCTGGTATCCAATAGAATTAACCCCCTAAAACTTAAAAGCATATCGAATATGCGAAATCTTGGGAAATAATGGGTTAAGTTAAAGCTTCAGTATTTTTTCCAGGGCCGGTGGATAACATTTATATTATACAGATAACGAGCGGAGATGGTTCCAGGCGACCGGAACCGGAGTCTGAGTATCGCCAGGGAGATATAAAATACCTACCTCCCTGGTAACACATATATAGATTAACAACCGGTTGAATATCCCCTGTTCAATGTCAGAAGATATTCTCTCAAAATTAGAGACGGGTGGGATACATATTTCGCACATGCGCCGGTTGTGCTTGTGGTTCTTATGATAAATGCTCACTACGTGGAGTACATCTTATACGCTATATATTGTATTAGAAAATAAACAAAAACTATATAAGCTAATATTTACATTACAATATGCATGTATTACTATGCAATC
Source organism: Sthenelais limicola (assembly GCA_942159475.1). NCBI lineage: Eukaryota > Metazoa > Annelida > Polychaeta > Phyllodocida > Sigalionidae > Sthenelais > Sthenelais limicola. The sequence goes on along the minus strand of OW804096.1, from coordinate 48,265,407 downwards.
CATAAGGACTGCTCGATGACCACAAAATGCTGACATTGCATTAAGATAAATGATTCTAAACCCAGAGATCTAGTTGACAACCACTGGGTATAGATGATGTCTTAATGATCATGAATGTATTTTTGCTTGACTTGCCTTGCTTGATTCGTCCTCGTATAAATGTAACGATCATGTGAAGTATTTGTGATGACTCTATGAAGCTCCAGGAAACCTCCAGGAATCTCCGGAATTGTCTCCAGGATTCTCCGGCATTCTCCGGACTTCTCCGGCATTCTCCGAGGTATCCATGCAGTTCTCCTGGTGGCCACTTGGTGTCTTCATGTGCAGACCAGCTGATGTTCCAGAATTATTATAGTGATCTAATTATTCCTTAATATTGAGTAAATATTCATGCATATTACTTCTATCATACATCATGTTAAACATTACTCTAATTAATGATGGAGTTTGTATTTGTTATTTCATATCATTTATGTATATATTCCTCATTATGTACAAATACCTTGATGTATATGTTCATGATTTCATAAGGTTCCATCAGAACTTTTGTGTAACCAGGTTGGAGACAAACCTCTCCACCTCATCAAGGATTGCAGGAATAAAGCTGGAATTGCAGATGTACTTTCTTTATATTCTTATTTAACTTGGAGCAATGTTAAAACATATAATATTTTCCTCCCTTTGCCTTTGACTCTGAAGATTAGTTCTTTCCTCCACTATCCTTATTATATTTCATAAGATATTCATAGCATATTCTCGCAGAAGTAACCTATACGATCACATTGAATGAATATTGGTAGTGTTTAAGCCCGGAAGAGATCCGGAGGCAAGATCACAGAAGTGCAACACTGGCTCATCAACTCAATGGAAAGAACATAGGCTATAATCACAACACTGGTGCCGTGAGAGTGAAGGAATATTACTTAGGTATGTATTTCTAGAACTCTGGAGTTGTCTTTTCTGGACATGAGATGACATTGTTCCTGGAATAATTTTCTGAGATAGCCAGATTTGGAGCACATGGATGCGGAGCACATGGAGCACAAGGAACCAGAGCTCCTGGATCTGCTGGAGTACATTTTATATGGTAGCCAGCGGGATTTTCTCACTGTTATTTTGGGGGCATTGACATTGTCCCAGCCTATATTGAGGAATCATAGGTAAACATAATTTTCTCAGATATCGGGAGGATGCTGGAACTCACACACACTTGGATATCCTAGGATCTAGAGTGATCTGGAGAAGTCCGGAGGAATCCGGAGAAGTTCGGAGGAATCCGGAGAAGTCCAGAGTAGTGTTTTCTTGTTAGTTCTCTTGGATATCTCATAAGGAATTGCTTTTTGGATATGATATTATTTTCATAACTTATATTTAAATCTATACGGATTTCCGACGGGCTATCCTAATAATAAAGCCTGTATATCTGTGACAAGTAGTTATCTTTCAAACCCTTGGGATAGCGCATCTACTCTTGTTCGCGAGATATTTATCGCTTTTTCTTCCCTGAATTTTTTGTTCAAGATATTTTTTTTTTGTTTCTGACTTTCTCTTGTTGAACATAGGATAACATAATGGATTCATATGTCTGTGGAATCATAGGATTATTCCTCTGCAACTATGATTGTGCAATATTGCATGATGAGCTGGAAATAAATTTGGAAACCTTCAAATGAAATTAGATGCGACAGTTCAAGAAAGGGATCAACATCTGACAGATTCAGACATACTACAGGTTGATATTCGTAGAAGAGACAATGAAATTAAGTGACTCCGGCAGGAATAAAGGAGTCTAACCGCAATTATACGGAGGCTTATAGCGATGCTATTCACTACAAGCAGAAAGCAGATGATTACCAAAAGGAATTGGGATTGCTTCAGGATCAATTTATCATGCCGGATGGCAAGGATGTTAGAAATTCTGATCTGTAGAAACAATTGGACACTGCATCACTATTTGGTACCCCTGGTGGTCATGGTAATGTGAAGAAAGATGTCTCTTTTGCATGAAAAGGAGCTTCTCTGCCCTTGTTTAGATCTGGAGGAGGAGGAAGAAGATCAGGATATATGTCCGATTAAAATCAGGGGATCTGTTTCTTCTTCAGCTCCTGCTTGGTATGAGAAGCCTAAATGCTCCATGCCACCTGCCTTTGATGGGAAGATATGATACCAATATTTAGTTCAGTTCTAAAACAGAAGTTCTGCTAATAATTGGTCAATGGAACCAAGGAATCATGTCCTTTTCTCAAAATGCATGGGTGAAGCAGCCAGTGTAGTAATGATTTTGGTATAGTCAATGGAGGCTATGAAGATCTTGTGACAGTCCTTTATCGTGTTTATGGTGGTGGAACCCTGGAAGATAGGGAAAATACCTTTTACATCAGGAAACAATTACCAGGAGAGGATATGAATGCTTTTGCTGTACAAATCATATCTTTAATGATTTGGGGTTTTCCTGGGGAATGGTATAGATTCCACACTCGTGTGTTGGTCCAGAAATTCATCAAGGGATTACTTGATGAGAAAATTGCCCTTGATGTGCATGCACAGCAGTCAAAATCTCTTTTTGAGGCTTTGGATATTGCTAATAGGTACAAGAGTGGACTTTGTTTGGTGTCAATGCTAGCTCTAATATCCTCAGTGCTGTTTCTAGTGTTGTGGATACGATTGAAATGGAACATGATTGCTCAGATGAAGATGAAATAAGTCTATGCCATAGGAGGAAGGAAGAGATATTTAGGTGGTAGATCAGGGACATTCCGGAAGGATAAGGGATCTCAGACTCCATGCAAGTGGTGTGATGCACTGGACACTTGAGTATTTCATGTCGGAGATTTCTGCTCGCCAAATCCAGGTATGTGGAGTCCGGTCTACCTGGACAAGGCAAGCAAGCGGCCGATGGAAAAAAGAGGGAAACGAATAGTGGTTGAATTGCATAAGGCTGACGATTCAACCACCGAAGCTCAAAATGGCTTCTCCAGCGGCAATTGTGGACAAGTATATATGATTCATCTGATTCCCCTTTATTAGGGGAAGGTACAACCCCTGAAGCATTGCGTGAGTTATCATTGATGAAAGAATCAGATTTGAGGGATACCATTTATTATTTGCCAAATAGGAAGGGAGCTAGGTGGTATACCCCGGTTTCCTTCGGAGGAGATTCTCATCGCCTTTTGGTGGATACTGGGGCCTCCATAAGCATATTGAGGGGGAAGTTTATTCTTCCCTTCATATGTCTCCGCAGTTGTATCTGACCAATGATGGAGTAGTTGCTGCAAATGGAAGCAACATAAATCTCTCAGGAGCTGTGAATTTCCATTTTGAGCTTGGAGAAACATCGCACATCTGCGGATTGTACATGGGAAACATTCATGGAGAATCAGTGAATCTTAGGTTTGGATTTACAGATGGCAATGGACATGGCATTAGGAGCATAATATTAAGGTTATGTGAATTCATGTCGAGCAATGGGATATAGGGAGTTTAAAGTATTACATTCATGGATACCTATGATATTCCTATGCCATGGGGTTCTCTTTGCTCCGTTTTGGTGCTATTACGGAAATACAGGTGTGTAAAATCTGCCTTCAACAGATAGGTTATCAAAATTCCACATAATAGTCTCGTCAAGGTGGGCATTCCAGGACCAAGAGAGTTCATGGCAGTTGGACTGGAAAACCACTGAGTGGTCGAGGGGAAGGTCCAATGTATTGTTGTCGGTGAGAAACTCATCAATTGGACTCTGATCCGATAAGATATGAAAGAAAATGGCCAATGTGGATTACCTGAAGCCCTACCCGAACCCTGGTATGTTGAAACTGGACGATGAAACACCCAGAAATATAGACAAAATGCGCGGTACAGGTATAGATTTGCCAGGAAATATCACGAGATCTAGTAACTGGGTGATTAGGGCTCCCTCAAGATTGGGATTCGAAGGAAAAATGAATAACTAATATTTATATTTGATTATTTACATTGCCGCCTTTGGGTCTGGCGATACACGTAAAGAAGCTCTTGGTGAAACACATGGGGGGAGGAGATACGATTACATGGTGGATCTACGGCCATTTTGAAACCATGAAAAGATATTATTTTTCGAGGAAATCATTAACTGTTCTTCGATTTGAATTTTTTTTTTTTTTTTTTGTCTCTAACATAATATGTTAGTATTCCTCATAAGAGGACTGTAACAAAACAAAAAGGGACAGGACAGAAGGAAGGATAGCAGTGAGGATGTTGGATTGAGGAAACAACAGGAGAGTCTGTGTTTGCCTGGTGAGGAGCCTCATCATGGATGAAAGATTGTTCTCCTAGAGAGAAGACAATACTGAATATTAGGTGCAATGGAATTGTTTCTCAAGTAGAAGAAACTACAAATCATGAAACACCAGGACATTGCACTGGGGAGACTATCAAATTAATCTCAACCTATTTCACCAATTAGGAGTCTGCAATCAGGATTTTCCTGAATGCTTGAAAGATGGATAGTCCAAAATAGTGATTTGCGGAAGGTGCAGAATCGTATGCAAATCAGACCTGATGGTATATCTTGATGTGAACGTAAAGGAGGGATTTTGTGACACATCACTTCAATACTTGGCCCCCATAGTCTATATGGCAGAGCAATTGCCACTTATCTCTGAACAGGGGGACAATGTTGAAGAAAAATCTAAGAAAAACAAGAAGAGCAATAGGAATCACTCTGCTTTGATGATCAACATTGAGGGACACAGGCCTTGAGATGATAGGAAGGGATATGTTCTTCTACTCGGACATGGAATCAAGATGATAGGAAACATGTATGTTCCTAGAATGGGACTGGAATCAATGTGTGGTTTTCCAGATGGGATAATCACGTATTGATGGTCAATAAAAGAGACTAGGAACGGCAACAGCAACCAAAATCAGGAAAGGATGCAGATCTTGGTTTGATGTTAGACTGGAAATATGTATACTTTTTAGAAAATCAAGGAGTGCCTATGAAGTGTAGTCAATACGGGGAGGTATATACACCAGGCCCAGGCCTAAGAGCGATATTAACATCAGGGATTCCAGCATTCTATATGTATTGGGATTTTATTCTAATTGTTGCATAGGATACTAAATTGAAGATCAGGACTTTTTCTGCCTTGGGAAAAGCTTGGATATTGGGACCTGTGAAATGATACCACTCTGAGAGTTAGTTTGTTTTTGTTCACGATACCGATGGTGTTGATTTTGTCTGTGACTTAGGCAGTTATAGAATTGTCGACTGCACTGAGGAAAATCACTGTAAATGATGCCCTTCTCTCCAGTAGGGAACAAACTATCAAGAAATTTAAGACCAATTCTTGCTTCACATGGATGAGGAAGCCAGATACTAAGACCTTGCAGGAGAATACTTGGGTTCCTGCCACACAAAATGTGAACATATTGAGATGTGAATGAATGATGGAATAATTGAGATGTGAATGAATGATGGAATGGTATGTATCTCAATGCCCTAGTGGGGCAATCATTTACTAGGATACAGACTAGTAAGTCGGAGGAGGAAAACTTAAGACTCCTATCACACAGAATGTGGACAAACTTGGAAGGCGTGATTCATGAAGGAATGATGATGATGGATTAAAGTGTGCTTCCATGCACCAGTGGAGCAGTTGTTTGATGGGTTTCGAGATCGAGGTCCCCAAGTTCCAGGGCATAACATGTTTGTTTTCCGAACAATATAGAATTATCCCTGGATGAATTCTAGATAGAATTATGGGAAGCAGAGTCCCATTGCTGCTATACACCTGGCCTCTGGATCTGGATCTGTCAGGCAATGTCTCCATGTGCTAAGAACTATAGGGTTTACTGGAAGAAGAAGGGAAAAGAAAAAAAAAAGATGAGAAGGAAGTTTGTGATAGGAGAACCAAGCAGTTTATGAAGGGACAGGATTAATAGAGAATTATAAGAATCAGGAGTAATTGGAATAAGGAGCATATTGAGAATCTAATGCTTCAACTGACGAAGAATCAGGAGATGGACGGCTGCCTATGCAGCATATTTCTGAGATTTTTACAACTCTCACTCCAAGGAGACATCCTTAACACAGCTTCATTTAGGAGCTATTACTGTTATTGTTGGATCGTTATTGGATGAAGATGTTATTTATATGAATAAAATTCGCAACTCATGGAATATGTTCTGCCTCCTTGCAAAATTTTATTTCCCTTGGGGGGAGTGTAACGATCATGTGAAGTATTTGTGATGACTCTATGAGGCTCCAGGAAACCTCCAGGAATCTCCGGAATTGTCTCCAGGATTCTCCGGCATTCTCCGAGGTATCCATGCAGTTCTCCTGGTGGCCACTTGGTGTCTTCATGTGCAGAGTAGCTGATGTTCCAGAATTATTATAGTGATCTAATTATTCCTTAATATTGAGTAAATATTCATGCATATTACTTCTATCATACATCATGTTAAACATTACTCTAATTAATGATGGAGTTTGTATTTGTTATTTCATATCATTTATGTATATATTCCTCATTTATGTACAAATACCTTGATGTATACGTTCATGATTTCATAAGGTTCCATCAGAACTTTTGTGTAACCAGGTTGGAGACAAACCTCTCCACCTCATCAAGGATTGCAGGAATAAAGCTGGAATTGCAGATGTACGGTACTTTCTTTATATTCTTGTTTAACTTGGAGCAATGTTAAAACATATAATATTTTCCTCCCTTTGCCTTTGACTCTGAAGATTAGTTCTTTTCTCCACTATCCTTATTATATTTCATAAGATATTCATAGCATATTCTCGCAGAAGTAACCTATACGATCACATTGAATGAATATTGGTAGTGTTTAAGCCTGGAAGAGATCCGGAGGCGAGATCACAGAAGTGCAACACTGGCTCATCAACTCAATGGAAAGAAGAACATAGGCTATAATCACAACACAAAGATTAGAATGTGTGTAAAACAAGAGTTAACGTAAAAGAGTAAAGAATAAGATTTGTCAGCCTCAAGTTCAACTGAGAATATTCTAAATGCAAAAACTTCTGTGCTGACTAATTTAGTTGAACTAAATCAGCATACTGTTTAACTAGTCTCTGTATGCATAGCCTACATTAATAATAGTGAGTGAGTGAGTGAGTGAGTGAGTGAGTGAGTGAGTGAGATTGGTTGCTTTAATTACGCCCTTATCAACACATTTGAGATGGTTATATCGAGGGCGGGAGAGCTGAGAGGGAGGCAGTTTTATGCTCTTACCCAGGAAATAGAGATAGAGAAGAAGGGCGAAAGAGAAGAGAAAAACAGATAGATAGGCACTTTATGGTCATACCCAGGACCATACATTAATAATAGGTTAGGATTTATTATACCCACGACTCCCACACCAATGGTCTGTCTACCTCATTATTATTATCATTTAATAATACATTTCATAAATGTATCTAAATTCTAAAATAGAAGTCTAGGCCTAACTTATTAATAACTTTACTCAGTCTTTAATTGCCCCGGGCCCGGTCAAAAAATATAGACTATAGGCGGGGAGATATGAATGATATAATATTTATAGTGCACCCTCTTATTGCCTAGTTAAGACTTAACTTACGTTATAACTTATGGAATAATGTTAACTACCGGTACAAAATTATTAAATAGCAAAGGCAATGAATTGAATATATTTTATCATCTCGTGTATTTCAGATTGTAGAGCCACGGACTGCTACTCGCCAAATGCAATAGAAATAACATTATATCATGCAACATGGTGGAGGAAACGAGTCAGGCTTTATTATCCATATAGCAAACCCAGTCTATGTGGTCCAGCATCATAAAGACAGTCAAGTGGAAGAAGATGAAACCATCTGCTGGCAATGGGAGGGCTGACTCAAACTAGTAAAAGGAAAGGTCTGGGCCTCTGGGCCGCCGCATCGCCTCTTCCGTGGTGTGAATCACGTCATGTGACTGTCGACACATAATTATACCACATAACTAATTAATGTTTTAATCTAAGACAGCTAGCATAGATAGATATCCCTGCAGTACAGACACGCGAAAAAAATAACCATAGTTCAATTATAAGGATGTTTAGGTGATAAATACCTTAAATTTGGTTGCTTCTTCGCCGACTTCCGCAACAACTCCAGCTCCTTCCAGGCCCAAGACCGTCGGCAATTTAGGGCACCGGTCGTAGGCTCCAATACGGCATATCAATTCGGCGAAGTTTATGCCGCTAGCTTTGATATTTATCAAGACCTGTCCCTTTCCGGGGGTCGGTCGTTCTTGGTCTTGAATTTTGAGCTTGTCGTAGCCTCCATGGCCAACGAGTACGATGGCCTTGGAAGTAGGTTTACTTGTTGCTTCAGTCTGGGCTGGGGTGTCGTCTGCCATTTTCTCTCGACCAGTGCCTGACTGGAGGTGAAGGCCGCGAGGTGACCAATCAAATTGCTGGAACCATAAATGTACACGCCAAGTCGGGAGAGCAAGATCGTAGCAATTTCCCGCCCGATCACCTGCCTGGATCCAGGCCACCGAAGGTCCGGAGGTCTTAGAAATATCACTAACAACGAAATATCATAAGTACGACAATATTTGGGCATATATTATTCATCAATGTTCATTTTGTACTCAATATTGGTACTTTCAATAAAAATTACTTGCACTCAGTATTTGTCCTCAGCTTGATCAGTGCGCCCATGCAGGATCCAGAAGGTGGTGCCACCAGAGAGGTCCAGAACTATCAAACCGCTAGATGGCCCTTCGGGATGATTTATTTGTGTACATGCTTTAGTGTACTACTACCATATCGGTATTGCTTTTGTTTGGTTGTTTTGATTCGGAAATAGAACCCATCCACCCACCCTAGCTCTCTCTATCCCTCCTACCCACAATATCCATTTGATTTAGTGTTAAAAAGCGTAGACGCACTGTGTACGTCTACGCTACCCGCCCTATCAATACATGTTGTCAACAAGCTATCCATTTCGTATATATCCCATTTGCCGGTTACGTTTATTTTTTTATTTTTTTAATACTCCTTTATTTTCACTTTCTTTATTATTCTCTCTTTTTTCTCTTATTTTATTTCTAATATTCCAGGTCTTCTTTCCATCCTCAGGTCTTCTTTCCATCCTCATGTTCCTTGCTCTCCTGTTATCTAGCTCCTTCTCTCCATCTTGGTCATCTTGTCTTGTATCTCCTTATATCTTGTCCTTATCTCCTCATATTTCACTTTCTTGGGGTCGGTCCTCTCTTCCTCTGTGACTGTAGTGGGTCCATTTTTCGGTTTGAGACATGCTTGGCAGTTGCCAGCCTTCATGATCGCTATCACTGCCACAGGTCAGTGGGTGGTCGCCCATCCCTGGCCTGTGGTTATCCTGATTAATCAGGCCCAGAAACACTGACAGCTGTGGAGGTTGTGACTTAAGTGACTACGTGTGGGGTGTCAGAGCCTTCCCTCAAAGTCGCACTTGTAGAGTAAGTGACCCTCGACCTGGTGGACAGTCTACCCAATTGAGCCTACGGCCAGCACTCTCCCCTGGGTTGGGGGCGGCTGTGGTATAGTCAAAATCCTTGCCGACCATGGGATTCGATACCACAACCTCCCGACCTAGAGTCCTAAGCTCTACCACCTGAGCTAAGGAGGCCGGTCCGGTTACGTTTATTAGCGTGAACGTGACTTCCGGGAACGGGTGCACATGCAGTTGGCACAGTGGTTCCCTTAGGGCTCCAACGTGGTGGCGTAAATGGCGGTGTGCACTTCCCAACGCTTCCCCATAGGAATAGTATAGGAATATCGAAAATCTATTTTACAGCGTAGATTGATTATTTCTTCGGACAAAACTTGCAGAGGACATCCTATCGTTGCGATTTCTGGGTAAGGATGTCGGCTATCGGTATGTTTACTAGGAAAACGATGCGGCCAGGTTGAGATGTGGAAGGTATTGAGCCATGGCTGTGAAGGCCCGGGGCGACAGAAGGATTCGAAATATGCCTGCTGCGCACCGCCTTTCTCAAGGCGGTTTTTGGTCGCCTCTCGTCTAGATATTGTTTTAGTCACTGTCCCTGAACTGTTTTCGAGCTATACCTAATTATTAAAATACCTTACAGCTAAAAACTTGTGCGGGATAATGATTGGTGGATGTGCATTTTAAAACAGCTTCACGGTGAAAAAAAATTGCCTTTGATTGCCTCCACACCATAGAACTGTATGCTAAACTCTCAATTTGTGAAGAAAAAAATTTGCAGTGCCAGAAATTAATCTTAGGCGCGGCGCCCCACCTCAATAATTTGGTCGAAATGTGAAAAAAATTATTTGCCAAAGAATGTCACTCAAAAACGATTATGCAACGTATACAGTGGTAAGACTAATGAAATCATAAATAATAAGTTCAGAAAGTTATCATGTAGGATAATTCATGTAAAAACTAAGAGAATCAGTAACAAAATTATTGTTCTTGCTGATTCAGAACTTCATTTCTGTATATCTTCTTTCTCAATGCCTATCTGTCCCTGCATCCCTCCCTCTCCCTCTCGCCCTCCTCCCTCTACCTTGATATATCTTTCTCTCCTCTCACTGTCTATTTACCTCACTATCAATCTTCTTCTCACCTTACCATGTATACCTTACTAAAAATATCAAGGTAGGTCTGGAAAATCATAACACATACCTCGAATTAAATACCCCATTTACATGGCATCATAGCCAATTTAAGTGGGGTGCATGCATGGCATCATAACACATACCTTGAATCAAATACCCCACTTACCACCATGCACCCACCACCCTTCCCCTTCCCCGCTCCTTCTCATTCTCTCCCCTCCTCCTTCTTGGCCTCTTGTTTTTCGCCCCCGAGCTACTCCTTCTTCCCCACCTCCTTCCCCACCTCCTTCCCCACTATGACATTGTACTGGACATCAAACATTACACATCCCTTCTCCTCCATACCCTACACTCCTTCATCTCCCTTCCTTCTCTGGGCCCTCCTCCACTTCCTCCAGTAGAGAGAGGAGATAGGGGAGGAAGAGGAAGGAAGGAGGGACAGGGCAGAGAAGGAGGGAGGGGGGAGAAGGAGGAGGGAAATGAGTCATAAGTCGTAAAAATTATATTTTTCAACAGGATCTCTGTATTTAAATGTTCTAATTTTTGCAGGGTTTAACACTCTTATAGTCTTATAAATCTATGTACCAAGAACATCATATTAAATATATCATTGCGTTTTAAAGGTCTTCATATGGAGTATATTTAGTTAATTTACTGGTGATTGACCATTAAGAAATATTGCAAACCTTTTTTTCAAAAATAAAAATATCAAACTTAAAATATAGAAATGTACTAGTACTTATTAGATAAACGTCTTACTGTTTTCAATTATTGGAATCGGCTTGGTGTCATCTTTTCAATTATGTACACAATTCATTGAATACAGATATGGTAAATAACAAATATAACATTGTGACTCATTTCCTTGTAACACATCACACACATAGTATCAAAGGTATGCAAGGAATTGGACTAGAAACATTTTAGTGTGACGAAACTGTCCTCTCAAAAGGGGAAAGGCGAGAGGGGAGAGTTGAGAGATGAGGGAGGAGAGTTGAGAGATGAGAGATGAGGGACAAGGGCATGATATTTTTTTCAAAAACAAGTTTTTATTTCGAGAAATTTCACAATGGTGATACATTTCAATCCCCGCTCCTGTTGTTCCCCTCTCCCCATCCTACCCAGTGCTCCCCCACCCCACCACCACCTTCCATCCCTCAATCCCACCTCACAGGGCCCTTCACTCCATCCTACTCTCCTTCTTTATTCCATGATTTGGCCGTGAGCGTACAATATAATCGATATACTTGCCGCTCACAAGGTGGACAATATAAATTCCCTGTATTGTACAGTGACGTCACGACCGTTCGAAACTATGCAGACAACACAGTTTGATGAAATTAAAGCAAATAAAGTTGTTTTAAGTTAAGAATCATGGGATAAAAGCAAGAATAGCACAGTATCGCGTATGAGGAGGCCTATATTCTCCTCGTATGGCCGAAAAACAACTCGGCCTACGGCCTCGTTGTTTTTGGCCATACTCGGAGAATATAGCCCCCCTCATACGCGATACTATGCTATTCTTGCTATAATATCGATGTCTCCCTCCTAAAAGGTATCGACAAAGGGTGGGCTATGTTTATTGAGGTATAACAAATGGGTGAGAACTAATCTGGATATATTGATGATCCAGATTATTATAAAATTATATTCTGGTTTGCTGCTGTGAATACTCTAAATAAATACATTGTGATGTGTTCCAGCATAATGAGTCACAAGTCGTAAAATCGATATTTTCCAATAAGATGTATTGATTTACAATTAAGATCTGTTTGGTGGAATGTTCTGATTTTTGTAAGGCTGATCGAGCGCTTTAACTTTAAGACGTATTTATGTACAGGTACCAAATTTCAAGACAGTGTATTATATCCTTGCCTTACAAACTTTTAAGGTAAAGTATACCATATTAAAATTTAAAGATTTATCCATGATAGTATAGACATTATAATAAGGGTGCCCGATTTCCTGATAATGTATTGGATATGTGTGAAATATTCCGATTCTATCATACTATTGGAGGGTCCCCCAATATTTTATCTGTTCCGCCGCGCCTGTAATAGATTGTAATTAGGCCGCTCACCGGTGTCAGTTTAATTTGACAAGTAGCCTATGCCTCCGAGTAAATGAGGCAATCCAGCTACGATATCGTCATGATATAATAATTGTTCATAATAACTGATATAATTGTTCATAATAACTGATTGAAATGCCTCCAACAGAGAAACACGTTCTCTGGTCTCCACTGGTAACCACATAAGCTTTCCTGCTCTACCTACCGCGCCTGGTTTTGAGCGCCTTCATCCGGGCCTTAGGTATATATCCCAGGCTTCATTGCAAACCTTTTGCAGTCAGAGGGGAGTCACGTGATCTGCTCCCGACTTGAGGCCGCCATGATGCACGCGGTTCGGCACTGCTGCGCGAGCGCTTTGAGGGCTGCAAAGCCTGCGCTATATGCCCAGAGAGCTTCCCAAACTGCTCTCAAATCGCTTGCCTCTTACCACACTACCAGTAAGTATAACTTTTTTCTATGTTCATTCTGTATTTTTTGGTTTTCCGCCAAATTGATCAGCCGGCATTTTGAAGGACATGCCCCGATACTTGACAGCTAGTGTATGATTGGGCCGGGTGTCGGCGTTCAGCTTGCGAATTACTTGAAGGGCACGATAACCTAACGATGTCAGTAAGAAATTCTGTTGTATTTAAATAGTGTACGTCCTTTTTGATTGAGGATACAATCTTTTACATTCACACCAAAGTTACCTTGAATGACTTTACGAGCGGGATTCACTATTTGGCAACATGATTCGTGTCATGACCTTGGTGTCTGTCACCACTGCTGTCAAAACTCCTTCGCTTCCCCAAAGTCAGCACTGAATTTGTATGAATATGGTCGTCACGTACTCCAATATTGCCACAACGTATTGCTTGCATTATTTTGCTCGAACTTTGTATGATATTCGTCCCAATGCTTGTGACTTGTTCATTCCTTCAGCAATGCAGGTCATACATATTGTGTTTTCTTTTGAACGGACTGTGACCCGTCCCCTCGTACCGCCGGTTGGACGAATGTCATGTTTTGGAACCTATTTTTCCAGTTTTGTATTGCTTGGCATCCTTTTTGCGATGGAAATACAATTTTGAATTAAATGAAAACTTATTTATTGATCCAAGCTACGGTTTGTTCTATCTGTCCTTCGCACTGTAGGTTCACTAGGATGGCTAGAATGTTTTGACATCAAATGTCATTGTTGTACATAAGCCAGTTTTGATCGAACTTGAAAAGTTTAGTGTCCCCTGAGGCCTGACTGAGCTCACTGGTGCAATCCAAATACTTCCATACCATTGACATTGTGGATTTGGTCAACTTTAATAATTAGGGCGACTTAGACATGGACACGGTCATGCATTTAGTTACGAACTATTTCCAATGGCTGGCGTCTCTCATGCTTTTGTCTTGATCACTGTACCGTAGTTTGTACTTAATTAACGCCACTATCTTAATACAATGTTATGTAGGGTTGTTCTATTGTCTTCGCCTAGTTTAATACATTTTGGGGTTTAACAGTTATTGACCTTCCAGTGACATGCCCTACTCTTTAGCCAGTCTTGACCTTGGACCTAGATATAAGCACACATGGTACCACAGTAAACAAGAGGGTTGATGTTTGATCCAAGGGGCCAAGGATACTCAATAATGATTACATTATGAAACCAATACCTTTCTATTTGTTGAATCAAGAAACTTCCTAACAATTCAATTGCTGAGAGTGAGACAGATCTATCTGATATTCATTTTGCTGACTAGACATTCAATAGGTAGAATGTAGTTTTAGATTCGTAGACAGTTGGCAGATATTTAAACTCCCTTTTATTTGTCTGCACTTGAATTCAGCTATTATAAACTAAAACTGAATGGCGTTTTACAGAACACATTAGTAAATGACGGGATATTTTCATTAACTAGACAATGATACCATTATTTTGTGTATTGAATGTCCGAGTGTATTGAACTCTCCAGATATGTCCATTTAAATATGCTGACAGTTCAAATTTCCATTGCACATTGACCATCTTGGAATAATAGATACAGGACCATAGGGCCTACTAGTAATAGTTCTACTTTTGGCAAGCAGCTGACCAAATGAATTCGTGCACATAAAGTGTTCCCTTTTTTAAAATAAAAATAAGTCAACGTTTACCTCTACTCAACAACTTTATTTAATCCGTTACATCGTTCTTTCCCGCAACAATTAAATTAAAAATGTTAGTTTTGCATGTTGGCAGATCTGATCTTAGAAAGTTTCACACCTATAAACATTTTATACCATACTAACTCACGTGTTGATCTCTAATGGCAGAGTCCAGCTATGCTGCTGAGGCTAAAGCGGCAGCATCCACTGTCACGCCGGGACGTGTCGTAGCTGTCATTGGTGCCGTCGTCGACGTCCAGTTTGACGATGACCTGCCACCAATCCTCAATGCCTTGGAGGTTGAGAACAGGACCCCAAGGCTCGTCTTGGAGGTCGCTCAACATCTGGGTAAGTGTCTCTCTTTTGTCACTTATGATCTGTTAGAAATCACCATATCATTAAATGTGTTGATAAGGGCGTAAAGCAACCAATCTCACTCACTCACCATATCATTATGATATGGGTGGGGGGTCAAATATAATAATCATGTTTGTGTACCCTTACATATTCTATCGAAATGATTAGAGTTGTGTTGTACATCTAAGGAGTTTTAGTAAATATGTGTCTGTATGTGTCCCTTTACAGGTGAGAACACAGTGCGAACCATTGCTATGGACGGTACCGAGGGTCTCGTCCGCGGTCAGTTATGTCACGACTCTGGAACCCCCATCAGCATCCCTGTGGGACCAGAAACACTTGGCCGTATCATCAACGTGATCGGTGAGCCCATTGATGAGCGTGGACCAGTTAACTCCAAAGTGTAAGTACACATGGGAAAAATACACATGGGGGTAGAGTTGAATGTTGACAATGCTGCGTAAAGTGGTGTGGTGCATTTCCAGACTGGCCAATCTATTCCTGATGACAAAAGAGACTTGATAGGTGGTTCAGCAGTTAGGTTTTGGATAATTAAGAAATAAATTTTAATGCAACTTACAAACGTAAGATACTAAAATGTAAGAATAGGGCTCCTGGGAATCTGAGAAATCTGGAAAAGTCGGGGATTGTGCGGAAAATTACTTCAGGGAAGTGGCCAGTGTTAGGTCTCTCTTGTCCAAACAGGGATGATTGGCTTTTGTTGGTGGCTGTTTAGAAAGGACGTCTCTCTTTTACCATGTTAACTGGGCCAGCATGGAAGCCTTGTCAAAACTGGAAATAGATCAAACTAATTATCCTGTAATTTTGAAAACTCGTTCGGGAAAATCAGGGAATTTTGCTTTCGTGATGAATCATGAAATACTGGAATAGACTTACAACGAAATCGATTGCCATTGGAGTGAACTTCTGACATCGCTGTAACCTATAATATTTATCCCCTTGACAGAAAACTCCCCATCCACGCTGAGGCCCCACCATTTGTGGAGATGAGTGTTGAACAAGAAATTCTTGAGACTGGAATCAAAGTTGTCGATTTGCTCGCCCCATACGCCAAAGGAGGCAAAATCGGTACGCAATTTCATATCCTTTCCCTCCTCAGTTAATGAAAGCTATTCGAGAAATGTGTCTAGCTTTTCTTCTCTACAAGTTGATACCAAATTAAATCCAGATCGGACCGTATTACCTATAACTCACTGATTGCTCCAACAGGTCTCTTCGGAGGTGCCGGTGTAGGAAAGACTGTGTTGATTATGGAACTTATTAACAACGTCGCCAAAGCCCATGGAGGTTACTCAGTCTTCGCCGGTGTGGGAGAGCGTACCCGTGAGGGTAACGATCTCTACCACGAGATGATTGAGTCTGGCGTCATCTGCCTCACAGACAACACATCCAAGGTGAATAGTAGCTTCTCCTACGATTCCCACTTCAGCCTGTTAAATCAAATGTTTTAAATTATAAAAGAAACTTTATTTTCATTTTGTTATACAGACAGTGATCAAAGCTTTCTACATGGAAATCGTTTTTTGTTCTCTGTCCCAGACAGCTCTTCCAAACAAACCTTAACTCTTCCAAACAAACCTTAATGATAAGAGACGATCCAGGTTTACCTCGAGTGCTATTTGTCTCGCATGGTTCATTTATTGGAAGCACTGATTGCATTCCCTCCTGTCCCCTTGCAGGTATCCCTTGTGTACGGTCAGATGAATGAGCCCCCAGGCGCCCGTGCCCGTGTTGCTCTTACTGGATTGACCGTCGCCGAGTACTTCCGTGACCAAGAAGGACAAGATGTGCTTCTCTTCATTGACAACATTTTCCGTTTCACCCAAGCCGGTTCTGAGGTAGGTTTTCTATGTTAAAAGCTCTGAAATTTCGATTTCTTGCGCCGTTATTCACTTCTCCAAGCAAAGCTTTTAAATGTCAAGTTTGTGGGGGTTGTGTTTTCGAGGTTGGCTTGAAGTGACTATTTAGAATCTGTAGCGGTCAAAATAAATTGCTTTTTCACGAATATCTCTACCCTGAACACATTAAATAAAATTCTCTATGATGTGAGAAACTAAACTCGATCTCGTAACTTTGTGGGGGAAATTTATCATTTATGAGATAACAATTTGGACTTGGTGAAATAACGTTGCTCTACATGTACTACTTCTGATACCATGGTCGTTACTTAAGTCTGTCCAAGGCAGATGGGATGGGGAGTGGGTCAGACTAAGTTCCTGGGCGTCTTATTTAGCAGAGGATATTGCTAGATTCGCATACTAATACTTGTACCACTCTATCCCCAGGTGTCTGCCCTGTTGGGTCGTATTCCCTCTGCTGTAGGCTACCAGCCAACTCTGGCCACTGACATGGGTACCATGCAGGAGCGTATCACCACCACCACCAAGGGCTCTATCACCTCTGTGCAGGCCATCTATGTGCCCGCTGACGATTTGACTGACCCCGCCCCTGCCACCACATTCGCTCATTTGGACGCTACCACTGTGCTCTCCCGTGGTATCTCCGAGTTGGGTATCTACCCCGCCGTAGATCCCCTCGATTCCACCTCTCGTATCCTCGATATCAACGTCGTCGGAGAGGTGCATTACACTGTGGCTCGTGGTGTCCAGAAGATTCTCCAGGTATGTGGCCAAATCATGCTGTCCTTGGAAATAACAACTTGGAAGGATTTTTTAAATTTCCCCTGATGTGTGCAGCTCATTGGGAAAATCTTTTAATGGATGTTGCCTTCCTTATGTTATTTTGTATGTAGGCACACTGGCACTGGTTGGCTATTTAGACCATCATTAGAAGATATTACTTTAGTATCTAATTTTTATTTAAAGCTTGCATCCAACCATAATGCACTATTACTTCCTCCAGCCATAATGTTTCTTGTATTATAGAGTAGCTCAATTTGCGCCAGCGTGTAACGGTGTTTAACCTGAATCCTTTGCCTTTCAGGACTACAAATCTCTCCAGGATATCATTGCTATCCTTGGTATGGATGACTTGTCCGAAGATGATAAACTTACTGTGTCCCGTGCCCGTAAGATCCAGAGGTTCCTCAGTCAACCCTTCCAGGTAAGTTTTTTTTTCATTTTCATTAAATTTTCGCCTGTACGACATGAAGAAGTTGTCATTAATACATCAATATATTCTATTGGCAACATTCGGAAGCATTCAATATTGATGTGGTGAGCTTAACATTACCAATACTTTCTCCTCCCTAGGTCGCCGAGGTCTTCACAGGTTCTGCTGGAAAACTAGTCCACCTGACAGAAACAATTAAGGGCTTCAAGATGATCCTCGATGGTAAGTCTGCTTTGAACGTGCATCTGTTTTCTTGTCACTTTATATTATATAGAAATATCACTTCAATGAGGAATTTTTGAGCTGTGAGTGTTGGCTTTTTGCGACACATGAACAAACAATCCCTTTTGCTCTCTGAGAAGTGATATATCTAACTTTTTATTGATTTAGGTAACAACTTAAGATTTGGATTAAAAATGCTGCTTGTGGAATCACCACCTATGTTGCTATTTCTTACCTCACCAACTTACCATGAAATCTAACTTAGCGTTTTTCGATTGTTGGAGATGGTTGGATGTTTTTGTTTTCTAATCAGTGTATACAGTATTATAGAAATATCACTTCTATGAGGAATTTTTGAGCTATGAGTGTTTGCTTTATGCAACACATGAACAAACAATCCCTTTTGCTCTCTGAGAAGTGATATATCTAACTTGTTCAATTTAGGTAATAACTTAAGATTTAGGCATTGGATTAAAAATAAACCACCAACCTATGTTATTTCGTACCTCACAAACTTACTATAAAACCTAACTTTGCCTTTTCAAATGTCAAGTAAGATCTAGATGGGATTTTTAAAAAATTCCTAGTAACTGTATATAGAAATATCACTTCTATGAGGAATTTTTGAGCTGTGAGTGTTAGCTTTTTGCGACACATGAACAAACAATCCCTTTTGCTCTCTGAGAAGTGATATATCTAACTTATTGATTTAGGTATTAACTTAAGATATGAATTAAAAATGATACTTGTGGAATCACCACCTATGTTGCTATTTCTTACCTCACCAACTTGTATACAGTACTATAGAAATATCACTTCTATGAGGAATTTTTGAGCTGTGAGTGTTGGCTTTATGCAACACATGAACAAACAATCCCTTTTGCTCTCTGAGAAGTGATATATCTATCTAACTTATTGATTTAGGTATTAACTGAAGATTTAGGCATTGGATTAAAAATGCTGCTTGTGGAATTACGCCCTGTTATTTTTTCTTACCTCACCAACTTACCACAAAACCTAACTTCACCTTTTTTAATGTAAAGTGAGATCTAGTTGATGTTTTTGTTTCTAATCACTGTGTATATAATATCACTTCTATGAGGAATTTTTGAGCTGTGAGTGTTGGCTTTTTGCGACACATGAACAAACCATCCCTTTTGCTCTCTGAGAAAGTGATGTATATAATAATGTTATATATTGGAGCTAAAGGTTATATCGAACTTTCTCTAATGTTATATCGTACGAACAAGATTTAGCTATTAAATTTAAAATTTAGGTATTTGATTTTTTATTTTGACAACTTAACTTAGTTTTTTTTTGCGTCTGGGACTGGGAGGTCTATTTGGAGTCAGTAGGAAGGAATATTGAAACTTACCATGTTAAAGTTGAGAGATTCATATTATAATGATGAACATCGAACTTGTGAATTTGTAACTTGGTTACAGATGAACACACAATCCCTTTTGCTCTCTGAATATAAGTAATCTCCCACTTTTGACATGGATTGCTTAGTTTTTGTGAAGTCGATGATTCGGTGGTATTTCACTCGTTTTTCAAATCAATAATTATCAGCTCTTTTTTTTTAATGTATAAGCAGTGAACAAGAATTCCTGCCTATTTCGGGTTGATAGTTGATTTCCCCCTCTGTTTGATGATGATTATTTATCTCGCCTTATTAATTTTCCAGGTGAACTTGACCACTTGCCCGAGATGGCCTTCTACATGGTTGGATCAGTAGAAGAGGTTGTCGCCAAGGCTGACAGATTGGCCTCCGAGCGTAGTTAATTTGATACCACGTCACTCATGCTATAAGACTGGGTCTCACATCTCTACCTTCATCTTCCATGGGGTTAATTTAAAATTATGGTAGATTTAAAAAATAAAAAAATTCCTCTATACCAACGTGTTACACGAGAACATAGTTTTGAAATGTTCTTCGTCCTTGCATTAATTACAATTGGTTGCATCATGGTGCGTCATCAACATGCGGGTGTTTGAATGGAGTATATATAAAACGAAGCCCTCTGTCTGGTCTAGACTGTCTGTAGAATGCATGGCTGTGTACCATCAAGAACGAATCACATGGCATGTCTACAAGTATTGGAACCGAACAACACCAGGTCTACTATACAAAGTTCTGAAGTCTGTATTTGACAAACGGTTTAGACCTTTCAGAGGTTTGTGTAAAATGTATTTACTTGAAGTGAATGATCACGTCACAGTGAAAAAGAAAATATAAAAAAATGTTCAAAAAGAGAATGTCTCTTTGTTTTATGTTGTTGGTAATAATACGAAGTCCGATCCATAGATGTCTCCACCGAATTGTCCTGGCACGCCCTGTGTGCTTATGGTTAGCTTCTCTGTCCATCTACCCCGGGAAAAGATTTAACAAAAGTTGGATATCCAGGAGGGACCCTATGCTTTACAAACTTCCCTTAAGTTAACGAAAGACTAAACTTTGAATATCCAGGAGGGTTCTTATGTTTTACAAACTTCGTTTAACGAAAGATTTTAATGACGGTGAGAGCCATGGTAGAAGCGTAATCGTAGCAATGTAAAACCGTTCAGTCTATTGTAGACTGTATTGAAGAGTGCTGATAAAATTGCCCATTCGAGGGCGAGAAAGGCTGAACGGGTATTCCAAGTAAATGCTCTGGGGAGTAAGAGCAAAGGCGGAAAACGAACTAGATGAAAGCACAGAAGTAATAGGCTGAAAAATCAAAAGGATTAAACGATTCAAAGAGTGAACTGGTTCGAAATCGTATTGACTGTTAAACGTTTAATTAACTCTTCAAGATGTTAAATGTAAAACTCATTTTGTACCTGTATTAATGACCTCGGTAGAAACAGGTTTGCTGGCCCCTGTTAAAAAGAACTGAGAATAAGCAACTGACAAAACTTCAAAGGATAATATAGGTGTTCCTTGTTTTGGTGAAAATAAGATTTTAAATGTTATTTAAAGTAGTATTTTTTTATATATATTTTTAAAATGTATTATTCGGGATGTTAAACCACAAGTCAAAAAATAATAACCAAGTAGGAAATGCGCAGGCCTATAGTGAAAATAATTATAATACAGCTATCTACCGCTAGGTAGTAGCACATGTGAGATCCGAAGCGCATGCGTCGACACATTTAAGCCGTGAATCGTCGACGACGGACGTACTTTTGAGCGGTGCCTTTGAATTCTACTTTTTGCTGTTTGGGTTCCAAACAGGTAAGGAAGTTTGAAAATTGTACTGTTATGTATGTTACCCATCCTTTGAAAGGTGTGGAAGGTTCTCGTGCTGGAATTGCTTTAATGTTTGGTTCTTCTCGTTTCTTATGAAACATAGTGAGTCGAACCTGACCGAGAACTCGGACTGACTTTTTACTTGGCTTTCCTTTCATTTCGCCTTTATGGTGTGTTGTATTGGAGCTAGTATGGTTACTAATGTGTGTTTTTTGTATGTTGCAGGTCATTATGTCCGAAAACGATAACACCAGTGCTACAAGTGGTGTTCCTGACGCCGGTGCACCTACACCGGGTACGTCAGGTGCTGGGTCTTCGACTACGACTGACAAATTGCTTGCTACCCTTATTAAGGATTTCAAGTCTATCAAAGATGATATTGTCGTTCTGAAGGAGAAGCAGGCTAAGCTTCAAGAATTGCCCAGGAAGACTCCTTGTCCTCGTAGACCTATCCATGACATTAGTAACGATGAAGATGATTATCTGTCTATGGGCCAAAACGCAGAATGGTTTGAGGATGCTCCTGAGGATGTTTCTCAGGTCGTGATTGAGGAGGCTCAGGTTGAGGTTGTTACTGAGAAAAACGACAATGTGGCCCCAGTTGATGTGGATGTCTGTGCTGCTAGGGCCGTCCTCGTGACCAGTGACGAGACGGTTGGGGTGCCGGTAGAATCTGAGAATATCAAGTTGATTATCGAAACCATCATGGCTGATGCTCCTCCTTGGGCCAGGGTGAAAGATATCCAGGAGAAGTACAGAAGGCCAAGCAATTTAGATAATTTGCGTGTGCCTACTATTCCCAAGATAGTGTGGGATGGACTTCCCCAGGGTCTTCGTACCAAAGAGAAAACTCACCAGAAACACCAACAGGTTTTCATTCATATGATGGTGGCTCTTGTGCGTGTGGCGGATTTGATGGAAGAAGCTAAGGTGCAACTTGCCGGTAGCGCTTTGCTCAAAGAGAAGAATTTCGTGGCAAATTGTATGACCTCTGTTCTTGATGCCCTTGAACTTGGGGCTTTCTTCAATATGGAGGAGATTACCAAGAGGAGAAGGCTTGACCTCAAAAAGCACTTCCCAGCCAAGTACCAGGCATACTGTTCAGACACGGTGTCTTTCCCTTCGACTCCTAAACTTCTTCTGGGAGAGAAAATCGAAGACGACTTGAAACAGCTGGACGCGGCGTTCAAGCTCAAGCAGAAGATTTCCACCGAGAAATCGAAGGAAGGTACTTCGACCCCGAAGGGTCGTGGCAGAGGCAAAGGTGCTTCCACTAACGCTCCGGCCAAAGGAAAGGGGCGTGGTCGCGGTGGTTCTTACAACAATAGTAAGGGCTACAATCGCCAGAAGTACGACGACAATGAGGATTTTCGTCGGGGCTCTCAGGAGAAAACCAAGAAGTGACGTCAGAGGTAACTAAAGGTGATGATGTTTTTCTCCCTGGTAAACTGAAATACTATCAATCTAATTGGCGTGAAATTTCTTCTGATTGGAATATTCTTGAATATGTAAATGGCATTGAACTGAATTTTATGTCTGTTCCATATCAGGGATTTCTCCCATCTCAGTATAAAATCAGTGGTGATGTTGCTTTGAAAATGCAGGTTGAAATTGAGAAATTGATTAATCTTGATGTGGTAAGGGAAGTCCCTTACTCAAAAGAGTTGTATGTTTCCAATGTATTTGCTAGGCCTAAACCAGGTGGCAAAATTAGGCTAATTATTGATCTTACTAAGGTAAACAATTTCATTCGACATGTTCATTTCAAAATGGATCATTTACAAGCAGCGTTAGAGCTTATTGACAGGGATTGGTTTATGGCTTCTATTGATTTAAAAGATGCTTATTTCCATATTCCTCTAAGCGATTTCACTAAACGTTTTCTGAATTTTGTGTGGAATGATAAGGTTTATCAATACCAGTGTATGCCTTTCGGCTTATGCTCTGCCCCTTATATTTTCACGAAACTCATGCGTGTTGTCTTCTCTGAATTTAGAGAAGTAGGAGGTCTAGGTTTCAGTTATATCGATGATTGCTTTATCACCGCTCCTACCCAAGCTGAGTGTGTGTTTCAAGTGGAGAATCTGAAATCTATTCTTTGGAGGTTAGGTTATTGCATTAACCATGAGAAATCAGCGTTTGACCCGGTGACGAAATTGAAATTTCTAGGGTTTGACATTGACACTCATCTACTGAGGGTGTCACCCCCCGCCGATAAGGTACAGAAAACAGTTGGTTGGTTATCTTCCACCATCAGTAAGTCTAAGGGTAGGTTTACCATTCGGAGCATTGCTTCATTAGTAGGGGTACTTAATGACTTATGCAAAGGTGTTCAATACGGTCCTCTTTATCTGAAGAATATCGAGATGGACAAAATTTTGGCCTTGGAAGCTAATCATGGTGACTGGGACAGCTTCATGTATTTGACTAAGAGTTCCATTGATGATCTCAAATGGTGGGTAAGAAATCTGCCCTGCGCAAGTAAGGAAAGGGATTTCACGTGCCCATCTGTTGAGATTTTCTGTGACGCTTCTTTAGAAGGGTGGTCTTTCGTATGGGGGAATCTCCATGCTAGAGGCGCTTGGTCTTTAGAGGAACGTAGCTTACACATTAACGTGTTAGAAATCAGAGCGATCAAATTAGGTCTTTGGTCTCAAGCTGCGGACTTATGTGATGTTTTCCTTGTTATTCGTTCGGACAATACGACAGCAGTTGCTTACATCAATAAGATGGGTGGCACTCAGTCGCGTGCGTGCAATAATGAGGTGAAGCAGATTTGGTCCTGGGCTGAGTCCAGAAACATTCGGTTATATGCTTCACATATAGCGGGTGTTGAGAATATTGAAGCAGATCTAGGTAGCAGGTTTTTCACTGACGATACTGAGTGGGAATTATCTCCTGATATTTTCCAACTGATTGTTGAAAAATGGGGCTCTCCCGACATTGATTTGTTTGCATCTAGAATCAATCATAAAGTTGATTCTTATTGTGCCTGGTTCCCAGACCCGTGGTGCTCTTTTGTAGACGCCTTTTCTCTGAACTGGTCGAAATTTGACTTTTGTTATATCTTTCCACCTTTTAGCCTGATTGGGAGAGTATATCGCCGGATAATACAAGCACGTTGCAAAGCAGTTCTCGTGACTCCGGACTGGAAGGGGAGGTATTGGTACCCCAAAGTGCAGAGACACGCAAGAGATATGTTGCTTATACCAAAACTGAAGTCAAACTTGTTGGCCAATCGAGAGGGGCAATTACATCAGCTGCTAAGCACTCCGTTAAGAATCTTCCTCTTTTAGAGCAGAAAATCTTGTCTTTAAATCTTCCCCCCGAGGTAGTTCCCTTCTATAGGGCCTCTTGGAGGCCTAACACGCAAAAATCGTACGATGTTTTTCATAGGAAATGGAGAATGTTCTGCGTGTTACATGACCTCGACCCTTTAAAACCAAATCTAATGATGGGGTTACGTTTTTTGAGTTTGATGTATAGACAAGGGTATTCTTACTCTTCGTTGAATTCAATGAGGTGTTCCTTGTCTTCCTTGATGAGTGACATAGAAGGGAACTCTTTCGGTAAGCACATTATTACGCGTAGAGTGGTAACGGGTTTTTATAACCTAAGGCCTCCGAAAACCAGATACTGTGAATTTTGGGACCCAGATGTCTTGTTGGATTACTTGAGGGAATTTTTTCCTCATAAGAAACTAACTTTCAAAAACCTAACTATGAAGACGGTTACTCTTCTTAGTCTGATTTCGAGTCAGAGGTGTCAGACCTTAGCTGGTCTTAAGCTAGAAGACGTTGTTTTTTCAAAGAACTTTTGCCGTATCTTGTTTTCGGAGTTGCAGAAACACTCTAGGGTTGGCGAAGCACTGGGTATGCTTTCGTTTGAATCTTTTCTTCCGGACCCAAGAGTCTGTGTAGTAAAAGTGTTAGCTGATTATTTAGAATATTCTAAAGAATTGCGTGGTGAAACGAAGAATCTTTTTGTAAGTGTGAGACCTCCGTACAATGCGGTTGGATCTCAAACGATTGGCAGATGGATTCGTGATACGCTACATCTGGCAGGTATTAATACTAAGGTGTTCGGGGCCCATTCTGTAAGAGGCGCTAGCACCTCGAAGTTGGCCTCACTTTCGGTATCTGTAAATGAAATTCTCAAGAAGGCGGCATGGAAGAGTGAAAACACTTTTCGCGCTTTCTACCAGAAGCCTATTTGTAAAGAGTCTGTTCATGACAACGCACTTCTTGCGCAGAATGTATCTAGGAAGCCCAGGCCTTCCACTTCTGTGATTACTCCCAGGAATTCTCTGTCAAGGTTTAAGAGAAGTTAATAAATCGTTGATCTGTTGTTTCGATTTATCGTTATTTTTGTTGTGTTGAGTTATTTAAAATTCTCACATGTGCTACTACCTAGCGGTAGATAGCTGTATTATAATTTTAGATTAAACGAACAATGTACTAACCTTGTGAAGTTTAATCCTGATTATAAGAAGATATCTAACGCTGGTAGTAGTTCAAGTGCCCACCCGGGCCCACCCGGCGTTAGATATCTCTTATTTTTGGGTTTTTATTTTATCGTGTTAGCATAAAATAAATGTTCCCTTATTTAAAACTGTGTCGACGCATGCGCTTCGGATCTCACTTGAACTACTACCAGCGTTAGATATCTTCTTATAATCAGGATTAAACTTCACAAGGTTAGTACATTGTTCGTTTAATCTAAAATTATAATACGTTTTACTACTATAACGTATCGTTTGTGTCATTTCATAGTCATAAATTATACCGATACAACAATAACTACAACCTCCAGGTCCCGTCTTTAAGATTATGAAAAAAACCCACTTAAATGGGCATGGAAGGGCCTTGAAAACATTGAATTTCTTAGTCCAAATGCGCGGAGACCGTGTACTATTATAGGTTGCATTGTCCAACTACAATATTCCCTGGTTCCACATAATCAGAGGTACACTAGCCTATTGTACTCCTATATCCTCGCCCTCTTTCCAAGGGCAGGCGTAGCGTGGGACGTCCTTAAGGATGAGACTGTGGTTTGACCTGATGCATGCTGCCCTCTACTGTTGTTGGAAATGAGCTCAGTGATCTACTAGTCCGTTCTAAGAAACATTCTGCGAAAAATTCTTAAGTTTCTTATTGGACACTATCCCCTTGAAAACCCTCAAGTTTCTTATACTGGGCACTATCCCCATGAGCACCCTACTGACTCGTTAAATAAAAGTTAAAAACGGTAATTGATATAAAATCTAAAACTGGTTAAATGCATCATTGGCCTATGAACAATAACAAAAAGTCTCTGGTCCTGTCTGTCACAAGGGGTCTGATAAATCAATTAAACGGGCTTTGAAAAGCCTGGAATTTCTTGTAATCAAATCTTGCTACCAGAACAGGTGGAAAACATAATGAGCCAGATTAACACTATGGATTGCGCCATCAAGTTATTCGACGATGTCTTTTATCCTGTACCAGAAAAGCTAAACCATCAGAAGTTCAGTGGAAACAATCTAAAAATTCGTATCCTCCACAATGCCATTTCATGAATTACTGGTTTTTCCTCGAAATAGTCAATACCTCTTTATAATTTAATTGTTCTACAGTGGCAATTTGGGGATAAAGAGGATAATATGTAATTATTGTAAAGAAATTTTATTGCGTGACATTTTCAGCGAGTTATTAATCTCATGTGCACAAGGAAAAATGTTGGTAGATAACATTTAACATCGAAATATGTTCACAAAGTTGATAATCCACTACGGCAAAGCTAGGAAAAAAAGGCGTGTTTCCGATTTATCTGGCTGAAAACTAGGTAGGGGGTAACTTTTTTTATTTCAAGGTCACCAAAAAAACCACCTCTCAGGAAGTGAAGAAATTGTTTATTTCATAACAATAGTTGTTTTAAACATGGGGAATGTGCTTTTTGACAGTTCCGGGTTCGGAAAACCTGTTTTCCTGCTTTGATCAGCTTTTTTTGTCAAAAAATCCAAAAAAAAGTAAGATATGGTGAACAAAAAATCAGGTATGGTAAAAAATGTTTTAGGTAGGGTAAGGTTTTTCTAGGTAGGGGGGGGGGGGGGGGGGGGAGGGATAAATCGGAATCACACCTATTTTTTTCCCCTATATTTTATTTTAACGTTAATCATTTTCGATTTTTATTACAACACAATGGAATAGAGTCCTGCCATATCTAATAGGAGATTGGCACTAGTTTTTCCATCATAATTCAAAGTCATAACCGAATACAAATGCATAATTTCTTGGCCTCTAGATATATCTAATATACCTGTCTGAGCTGGGCTATCACAGCATTTCCAAGTCCATCGAGGATTCACCCAATTTTGTTATTGTTTTTTTAACAGAAATCTTTCTTTTAGTCTGCCCTCGGGGCTTCAACAAATCTTATCCTGTGTTGGTTCACATTTTCCACGATATCGTCTTTATCGACGCAGTTATGTAGGCCTACCCACTTTTTAATTATTTTTTCTGAATTTTCTTGTCAAAATACCTCAAGCATTTACCATCTAATAACATCACATCTTAGCCGCCGTGCAACTTTAAATTAATACATTCATCCATCTCAATAACAAGATTTTTCCATAGCTTAGGGCTTGGTTTCCCAAGTACCCTGTGATTATATTCGACGGATCTCAGGTTACCGGTAGCTTTAATCTCATTGATACAAGCAGTATCAATTCAAACATTGATTGAAGTTGATTGAAGTCTAGGCCTACAGCTTTATGCAATCTTCCACTGTTTTGGACCCAACTTCTAATTAATTCCGTATTCCCCGTACTTTTGAACATCCCCACAAGAAATGACATTATAGTATCCTCATCGTTACAACAATTGCATTCAGACTCTTTTCGCATTTGAATTCTTTTCAGATACGAATTGTACCCAATAGTCCTGTGAAACATATTGGAGAGATTGAAGCCTCACCCGGCCGCATCACGTGCCGCATGCTTTGAGGCAGAAAACACCTTCTCCCATGTTTCCCCGTCTCGTCTCCCTTAGTAAATTTGTCCACTCCTTTTCCCCTCCGTTTATTGATTGTAACATTCAATTACACTGCATATCTGTCTATAATTCAATTGTCAATTTTGCGGAAGATTGGCTATAAATACAAATTCTAAATTAAAAAAAAAAATGGTGAAAGAGGGACATGAAAATAAGGGGATCCTGGTGTTCAGCGATATTGATATTTAGGAGATTTGGTTTTACACGAAGACAAGGGGAAAATCCCTCTATTTTTAATAAATTAACCGTTATAATAATATATAGGCCTAGTGCATTATGTTATCACAGCAATTTAATTCTGAATGCACCATGCATTGTCCAATAATATGTACCTTATATTCTTTCCGCCAGATTCATGGTTCGTTAGGGTCCTGTTTTAATTTAATCTAAGTGTTTACATTTTTTTCAAGGCCTTGAAAGTCCATAAATTGTGATAAATCTAAATTTACTAAGAGGCATATTAGGCCTAGTCCTACTGTATAACTCAAAACTGACTGTTTACAGGCCTTTCCAGAAGGAAAATCGAGGAGAACGAATTATTATGATCCAAAAATGCCCCTGAGTCTTAGTTTTACGGGGGGATAGGGTGGGGGAGGGGACATATGGGAGAGGGGCATGTCCCCGGCCCCACTAGACATGCTTCTCGCCTGCAGCAACTATCGTAACAGCGCCGTGGACGCTGCATGAATCTTTAAAATTTCACATCCTACAATTTCTCCTTTTTATGGTGTTAACTGCCACCCCTGATATAGACCAAATATATCAAAATCATTGCTGTATTGAGCGTTTTGTGTTATTGAGGTCCTTTAAAAACTGCATTCCCAGTTTTGAAAGTCATTGATTTTTAATAACGAGAGAAATGTAGAACCAGGAGGCGACACAGACGATGAAACATTCATAGACTTCCAACAGCTAAACGATCACTGGCACAGTGACATAAGTTGGGTTGGGGTTGAAGTCTGGAAAACATTTTTTTATGAAAAGGATAATGACAAATCAAAAGAAAAGAATCCAAGGTAGAGACGTAACTGGACTTGATATGTTAAAGAAGCGAATTAAACCTTTGGCTTTCTTTCTAATGGCTAGTATAGTGCCAAACAGATAAAGTATTAAGCTGTCCTGTAATTGAAAGCACATCCGGGCATAATTCCGATAGTAATGTTTTATCAGTTTATCTGAGAATGATGGCTAGTTTCCATTAATTTCGACCGAATGTAATGGAAGTTTTATTATTCATGGATGGAGCCGGATCTCTCCTGACACCACCCAAACCGTCCCACACTCACTGTTAGAACGAATGCGTTCCTGTCCTAGCCTTTGTTACCCTTCCATTACATTCTCTGTCACCTATTCATACCGGAAGAAACTGAAATCCTACCCGATCATACGATTTTGACTCCCAAATTTCATCATTATTTTCATGACTGTACTCAGAGATGGAAATTTTATATAAAAAATAATGGAATATATATCCTTAGACATAATAAATTATTAATGTAAAAAGGAAATAAAATTACTTACATATCAATTTAGTTTATATGTAAGTAATTTTATTTCCTTTTTACATTTTATTTCCTATTTTACATTGGCATACAGTATATGGAATACATTACACGGAAATATAGGTCGGTCTCATCTGTTAACGACAGGCGTCAAGTCTTCCTGGAACCCTTTAAATACAATTTGTACATAAAGTTTGAATCATTGTCGAATTCAAAATAATTATTATCTCAATTTTAATTTGACAACGGTTTCAATAATAATCAGATTTCCTATTTTTAAATGATATTTAACAGTAGGCCTATGCTTTGACAATTATTGTGTCTTGCTCCTAGTTCATACATTTATCTTTCTGGGGCCACAGCTTTACTTGCTTGGAGTGTTGATCTATATTATTATTTGCTTATTCGCAACTCATTTGTCAGGTCTCTCGACCTGGTAAAACTTCCAATTGACCGAGTTATATGCGCTGAACCCGGTGGGAAATTACTGACATAAAACTAATTTGTAGTGCTCTCTTGAACTTACATTTCAATTCAAATTCCCATTTCTTGCTACGCTGTAAAGGCAAGGGGCGAGTGTGTGTGGGGGGGGGGGGGGGGGGGGGTGCGGTGCTCTGCGGTAAGCCTTGCAAGGTGTTGTGCTGGTCCTGTAGGTGGACAGGAATGTCCTACATGGCCGGTGAACCATGTAGGCAGGACCTCGCCACTCCTCCTCATCGCAACACCATCGCAAGGCTTACCACAGAGCTTACCGCAAAGCCTACCGCAGAGCCTATCGCAGCCAGTGGAGACCCCACTTATTAGCCTATGCTTGCATAAACCATTAACCGGTCCCATTCCAACAGGTATATAGTAATTATAGCCCATCTAGGACAAGTCTCTCAAATGATCCACTTTAGCCTGAATAAATTCGACGATTAACAGACGTATC
Source organism: Sthenelais limicola (assembly GCA_942159475.1). NCBI lineage: Eukaryota > Metazoa > Annelida > Polychaeta > Phyllodocida > Sigalionidae > Sthenelais > Sthenelais limicola. The sequence continues at coordinate 48,234,268 of OW804096.1, read as the reverse complement.
CTCCCTTTGTAAATGATGGGCTCCCATCCAAGCAATCCATTAGGCATGCTCCTGCACCACATATGGCTTTAAAGCAGGACACATCTCCGAGGAACTGCCAATTAATGGCATAAGGAGTCACTCCAAGCCAGAGAACTCCTCCAGGTGCCCCAGTTGCCTTTGGTGCAAATGGTCTTATAGCTTCTTATCCCGTAGAGGCGCATGGCACAGGAGCAGGAGTAGTGTAAGGCGCTACACCGGAACCAACAACAGGAAAAATAAAAAGTAGAACTTGTAAGATTTGTTTGTTTTGTTCGATCACTTTTTATACATGTTGCTCTAGTTTCTTTAATTGCGTCTACCTATAACAAAAAAAACACTCTCTGTGATTTATACCAGTCCTTTGCTTTATTAGATTAGATTGGATGACCTTTTTCCACCTGAAAGAAATTTAAATGTTTTATTCGCAAAATTCGTAAAATAAATGTGACTTGTGATCCTATATCACATCACCTAATCATTTTTGATAAATATTTATATTGGCCATACATTTAACAGGATAATCAGAAAATATGCATAATCAGCTAATGTGGTTGTTTTCCTGCTTTTCCATCGTTAAAAATACAAGTATGTTTTTTTATTAAATTTTATTGAGTGAATTTTCACAGTGTGTGATAAATTTCTGTATTAATAATAATCAAGTTATATATTAGGTACCGAGACATAAATTCTCATAGATCAAATATAAACGTAGCAGACATTATCATGCACTCCCTCCTGCAAATCAAAATTATACTTATAAATGGAAAACTCATGCAATACTTCAAATCGACAAGTTATAACTATTAGCTAGAATACATTATCCAAATTACATCATTTCAACCCCTCTATACTAACTCTGTCTGTGATCAAGTAGTTTTAGACATAGTCTTTTCAGACACAAATATACATCATCAAGTTCACAATAGCTGTCATCACCGCAGTAATAAGTTATAAAAACACAGGGATTTAAAAACAAACAATCGATTCTAAACTAACCTCTTATATCCGTCATACACAGGGATTTAAAAAACTATTAATTAACTATTGTTATATTGCTATGGGGGCGTTGCTCAACCCTGTTTAGTACTGAATCTCTACAGAAGGAATACAAAGGTAAAATGTACAAAATATCTTAAAACTTAGTTTTTATAAGTTATGGTTTACATATGGTTCAACATGCTTGACTGATTTCGTAATCCACGAATTTGGTAATTTCCATAACTTGTTGATCGTAGAATCAATATTACAAAATGTGCGTAATTTGCTACGCAATTTCGTTGTGTTTCTAGGGAAAATTCTGAGAGTGTATGAATTACATGGATATACCATAGGAAAGCGGTTCTGTGGTATTTTTAACCTCTGTACCAGGAAGACAATGCTACCATTTAAATCTGACAAAATAATATAACTTGATTCGAAATCCAAATAAATAAATGAGATTATCAATACCGCAATGTTTTTATTTAGAGTACATACTGCGTTACCTATTAGATGTGTTGGTTTGCGGAGTTCCCGATGTCATTTGCAGTTATCTGCAGTAACGATCATTGGAAATGTCATTTTAGTAGGCAGATCTATTATACTCATTGGTGAAAACACAACTCTGATTGGTTTTAATATCTAAATTCAAAACCTATATGAAAAAGAGATTCATAACCTATAAAACCGTCCAAACACATCTCCTGACTACTGGATGTAAATTGGCGCACATGGCTCAGTTATTTAGACATAATGGTTGTCTAAACAGGATTACGTTGGTCGAACACGCTACCTGTGTCCATATAACAATGAAGACTTCTGTATAAGACAGGCCAATTGGAGTGGCTTCCAAGTCTCTAGTCGGATTTACGAAAAGAAATGGCTGCAGCCTGGATAGTATTAATTGGTTTCATCTCTTGTTGTGATAAGTCTGGAATATAAATGGATATTGCAGTCATGTTGGTTCGATTGTGAAAATCCTATTTATTATACCTCTGGGAGGGATGGTATGGTACGCCATAGGCTACAGCATTGGAAAACCGTATTACCCTCTGGGCGGTATTTACATATCATATTGCCCCCTGGCGGAATTTTTGTTGAAAAAATAGGCCCATGTTCGCATCCTTATTTTCTCTATTTAAATAATTATTTTCACGGGAAAAAAACTCTTAATACATCGTATGTAATGATAAAATATTAATGACACTAATAAGCAACTCTAAAAATATCAATATCGAAGATGGAAGGTGTTGAATCACTCATTTATTTCTAAATAAAGTAGACCCAGCGGTGAAAATAGTTCGGTAATACATATGACGTCACAGAACGCTTCACTGAGCTCCTCCTCCAAACTCAAAATGGACGTGTCGGCAGAAGTTTTTGATTTGTGTTACAAGGAAATCGTGGCTGACCTTATTTCATTCACTTTGAAAGAAATCGCCGAAGAGCAAGATGACCAGGAGTACATATTCGTACCAGAAGATGTTATCAACGATTTCCTGGATAACAGTTGGGAAGATGAGCAAGTCCAGCAAGTCGACCAAGTCGAGCAGACGATAATTAACGCAGCGGTGCCCACAGAGTTGCTCGTACAGGCTACTGAGCCTGAGGTGCCTATAGACGAAGAAATCGAAAGATTCATATTAAATCAAGGTGAAATACAGGAAGAAATAAATGAAAACGCTAGGGAGGTGGAAAAATATATCTCCGAAAGTAGAAACATCAACACGATTAGAGCGACGAGAAGAGTAAGTTGTCAAAAATATTCACATATACCTGAACAAAGTCATAATTTTGAATAGGATTTGCTGAGCATTTAAATGATAAAATCAAACCAATATTTATAATATTCTCATATTGTTTTGCAGTCAGTCAAACGATTCGAGGAGTATCTCAGAGGCAGCAAGGTCCCCGACTTGACTAGTATTACCAACATCGAGCCAGAACGCCTAAACATCTACATGGCGAAATTCCTAATGACAGCTAATAAGGTCGATGGATCTTCATATCAGCCAGATAGCCTGACAGCCCTATATCGAGGCATAAGCAGGTAATTTTATCCTAGGTTTATTATTTATTAAATGATAGAATACAAAAATAAATACCTTCTTGACCTCCGACTCGGTGATCCTCCCGAGGCTCGCTAAGGAGACCGATCGCCGATCGCTTTTGTTGACGGCTTCATAGGCCATGGGGTGCCGGGAGAATTTTTGTTGCCTAAAAAATGAAAATCATGGTTATATGCGAAATATTTATGTATTTAAATTTATTTCAGACATCTCTCGGAGCAAAACTACGGGATAGATATTCATAAATCTGAGATATTCGAACTAACCAGGAAAACATTAGCTGCTCGACGTAAGGAATTAAAAGGAGAGGGCTTAGGAAATCGACCCAACCGAGCAGATACCATCACTGTAGACCTAACAGACAAGCTTTGGGACATTGGGCAGCTGGGGGGAGATAACCCTGTTCAATTGCAGAATACGATATTTTTTATTTTTACTTCAGCGTTGGGCCTTCGTGGCTGCACAGAGCCTCGCTCAATGTGCTGGGGAGATATTTCTGTTAAAACAACTGACGATGGTACCGAATACATCGAATTTACAGAGCGATTAACCAAGACGAGGAAAGCAGAAAGTTCTTCTAGTACCAGCAGAGTATTTAATCAGAAAATTTTCGCCATCGAGGATTCTCAGAGATGTCCTGTCGTTCTGTACAGAAAATTCGCCGAAAAGAGGCCAGTGGAGATGGTACGAGCTGACTCACCATTTTATTTGTGTGTTAAGAGAGATGTGAAGCCTAGTGATCCTATATGGTACATTTGCAAAGCTATGGGGAAGAATTACCTCAATAAAATCGTCAAGGAAATCACAGAACCGCTTGGATCAGATTTAAAGTTGACAAATCATTCGCTTCGGAAGAAAACAGTGCAAACCCTTGCCGACAATGGGATACCCCCGACCGAAATCGCCCAGCTGACTGGACATAAGAACATCAACTCAATAAATAACTACAGCATCGCTAGCATGGAGAAACAGAGAAAGATGTCGGACCTTCTCACTGGGGGATCTTCTGCTGCTAAAAAGCCAAGGCCCGAAGCTCCTATTTCGGTGGAAATCTCCCTCCCCGTTGAAACTGAGAATATGTCCGCCATTGCTTCGGATAGCGCCCAGGGTCCCTTGGCAATGGTCCCTAAACTAGATCCCACGAAAACCATGTCAGCCATGTTCTATGGAGCTCAGATACATGGAAACGTCAATGTACATATCAACTATAATATCAATAAGTAGAAAGGTTTAAATAAAAGCCATTTTGTTCTGTTAAACTTACTTGATTTCTTGTGTCATCCTCTCGATAGGTAATCCAAACTGAAAATGCCGGCCGGCACGCTCGCATGAAAACAACATGCGCAGTTAGTAAAAAATCGATATTTAATCTGAATTCTTTGGTAAATCATGAAAGTAACGTCGATTATTATGAAAAATTAGATCGTATTTAATAGTTTAAATCTAAATATTCGCAGAATTTAAGAGAAAAACGAGAAAAACATGGGACTATTTCTTGTTGCGTAATACATTCCACCGCATCACTCTCCTTGCTCAAGCGCGCATTGATATATTCCCCACTCAACCGGAAGTAAACAAGGAAGCCTGACCGCATCGTAGCTGTCAGCTCGTGAGGCTACAGTACGAGGCTTTTTCTAATGTTTTTATTTAGTTAATCGGTTCGATTCTTTTTTAGATATATTTTTATGGAGGTATAATAAATACAAAATTGACTGGTGGGCTTGTGGGAGGTGGTTATCTCCCTTGGGCTACGCAAATCGTCGGGGTGCTACGCACCCCTTACGATATTGCTACGCCCGCGGGAGATAACCACCTCCCACAAGCCCACCAGTCAATTTTGGCCTTGGGCTACGCAAATCGTCGGGGTGCTACGCACCCCTTACGATATTGCTACGCCCGCGGGAGATAACCACCTCCCACAAGCCCACCAGTCAATTTTGTCTATATATCGCAAGGATGGTATTTTAGTAACTGGTGTCAATCCATTCCGATTATTTCTTACAATAATTATATGCTACCAAGTTGGCATTGTCTCAATCTCTTAATTCATAATACTTTCTATATTTATTATTCCTCTTCTTCATGTTAAGGTCTGAGGCTAAGTATATCACCTTCATCCGAATGGGCACACATGACAAACTAAAAGATTATCCCAGCAACGGTGTGTTCTGGATATGGTGACCATATGGATTTTCTAAACTGCTATGAATGTATTTGGAATATTGGAATTGTTTGAGCTGTTTCTCTCATAATTTGTTTGTAGGATGATAAAATGTATGTATAATGATGACTGAAGACGTCTTTATTTACCTAACTTGAATTTTTCATAATGTCATGTACCATCGACTTTGACTTCGTATCAATACTGAACGTCAGGGCAACGCATGAAATATAGGCGCGTGGACAGTTATGCGTATCTTGATAATCTTGAATTGGTTGAATGTGTGGGCCAATAAAAATATTTAAAAAAAAAAGAATGATTACCACATACATGTATGGTACTTCCATCTAAATGAAATACTGCTTTTCCTTTCTGTTCTGTTTTATAAACATTTGCATAGTTAAGAATTAAGTTCGCGTTGCAGAAAATAATGTTTAATAACCTCACTCTGACATTTTCTACTTAATCTTCTAGTTAACTGCCGATCAAGAGACATTATAGTCTTGCTGATCATATCAAATGGCACTGTGCATCTTGAATTGCATCGACTTAAGGACCCATTAAGTGATACATCTGCATTCAGACATTATTAATTAAAAGGATGTAATAAGCAGCTGATTCGCTAACAACAATTAGATCATTATATATCAGTTATACAAGATATCCCACATGCGCACTCTACTTGACGGTATGTAGGTCGGATGTAAAAAAGACATCCACAGTGCTATCTTCTCCTGTTCGTACTACTCACTCTGTTCATAAATGCCATTTCATAAAAGAAAGTCCACTTGCAAATTGTGTTACCTAACCTTAAAATACACTCATGGAAACATACTATACGATGAAAACATAAATAGATAGGCTACATGACGTAGGTGAGTGGATAAGTCACAAAGCTGGTATACAGTTAGAAAATATTCATGATTTCCATCAATAAAATATTTTTTCACACAATATGTTTGAACTTACGGTTGTCATTCCAAACATATATTTATTGATATATTCAAAAATTATAATTCCTGTAAAAAAATTCCGTATTCAGTCCGGAACATCGGAATCAGCACCACCAACTTTTATACATTTCATCAAAATAAAACATCATAAGTGAAATCACTGAGAGTCTAGTTGCGATGCATTACTTCACTATTAATTGTTTTAATATATTGACCGTTGTCAACTGCTTATTAATGTGTCTGCAAGCAGTTTCCATATGTATACTTTCATTCGTGTCCGTTTCCATATACTACTTATAGTTGTGTCCATTTCCATATACTACATACAGATGTGTCAGTTTCCATATATTAATTACACCTATGTGCCAGTTTCCATATATACTACTTACAGTTGTGTCCGTTTCCATATACTTTCCATATACGTTGTTAACTGCTTATTAATGTGTCTGCAAGCAGTTTCCATATGTATACTTTCATTTGTGTACGTTTCCATATAGGCTACTACTTACATGTGTGTCCGTTTCCAGATGTGTCAGTTTCCATATACTACTTACACGTATGTGCCAGTTTCCATATACTACTTTCCATATACTACTTACACATAGGCCTATGTGCCAGTTTCCTTCTTACACATATGTGCCAGTTTCCATATACTACTAACACTTGTGTCCTTTTCCATATACTACTTACATATATTATGTGCCAGTTTCCTTCTTACACATATGTGCCAGTTTCCATATACTACTAACATTTGTGTCCTTTTCCATATACTACTTACATATGTGCCAGTTTCCATATACTACTAACATTTGTGTCCTTTTCCATATCCTACTTACATATGTGCCAGTTTCCATGTACTACTAACATTTGTGTCCGTTTCCATATACTACTTACAGTTGTGTCCGTTTCCATATACTACTTACATATGTGCCAGTTTCCATATGCTACCAACATTTGTGTCCTTTTCCATATACTACTAACATTTGTGTCCTTTTCCGTATACTACTTACATATGTGCCAGTTTCCATATACTACTTACAGTTGTGTCCGTTTCCATATACTACTAACATCTGTGTCCTTTTCCATATACTACTTACATATATTATGTGCCAGTTTCCTTCTTACACATATGTGCCAGTTTCCATATACTACTAACATTTGTGTCCTTTTCCATATACTACTTACGTATGTGCCAGTTTCCATATACTACTAACATTTGAGTCCGTTTCCATATACTACTTACATATGTGCCAGTTTCCATATACTACTTACATATGTGCCAGTTTCCATACTACTTACATATGTGCCAGTTTCTATCTGTATATACTATACTTACAGATGTACTATACTTACAGATGTACCACTTTCTATACACTACATATATGTGACACTACATCGTTCTTCTCACATTGTGTTTGTGCGGGGTTTACTTTCAATAGGGCTCGAACTTCTTGGCTGTGCATGCTGGCCGCCAAGGTCAATTGCGTTTCTCATCAGCCCATAAGCATGTTGTTCTTGCATTACTCTACCAGGCGGAGTGATATGTTCTTTATATATTATATCATTCTAAGGTATTCATACTTTACTCCACCCTACAACATGTAGCCTTCCTGTTTGGATGTTTAATAAGAAAGTAATAAATCAGTGTAACATAAACGTTTTTTAATTCTATATTCTCCTCCTTGAGCCATATATCCTGGACCTTTAGATTTACATATAGGGCCTATGCAGTTTTAAAGGCCATGTTCTATTTGTTGTTTCTTGTCACCATCCTCTTTTTCTGTCGCCTATGTTTCATTGTTCTTGGTCAGCTTCCTCTCTTAATTCATAACACCAAAAAGCGGCGGTCCTGCCATCAAAATCATCAGACCTGTCGTCTGTACTAGGGATATATCTTGTTTCGTCTGGGAATGCTCCCTCACGATGAAGGCATCAGATAACCCCCTATCTAACCGGGAATCAATGGAACCACCGCAAATGACTTGTGAAAAAAATACGTAGAGCGGCCGGGAAGCACCGGGAACAGCCGGGAAGTTGATTTTCCCCGCGAAACATTAAATCGAGATACTGCCCCCGTTGCATAACAATCTGCGAGCTCAATAGTAACACTGAAAAAGCTATTCGCAGATTTTTATGCAACGGGGACATTGATAGGAAATACCTTTGTTTTTGTTTTGATTCCCGATAAAGTGTCAACAAGAAAAACAAATTCGAAAGTTTACTTCATGTGTACAACAAAATATATATTATTATTGCACCCATTAAATGCACACTTCAGATCAAAATACGAGCATATTATAAATGATTTCGTGAGATAATCACAATAATTACAATTTTCAGTAAATGTAAATGTCATGGTATATATTCACGATCCAATACTCAAACCGGTATCTACCCTCACAATCTCCAGTGGGTTAGCCTTAGTGACTTAGCGACTGCCCCTTTGAAACAGTACAGCTTCACTAATTTTTAGAATATCAAAACGATTTTGTCACCTTTATAATGCGCAGTTCTACCTCTGGACATGCCGACATTTGGTTTGCCTCTTCTTATATTTTATTTTATTCTATTCGACATTTAAACAAGAAATTTAAAAACCTACCAGAACATAGGTGATGTGTCACTGGAAAATGACTCATTAGTCATTTTGAGTAAGGGTTCTTGTGGAAAACCATTTAAGAAATATAATTTTTTGCGACCTGTGACTCATTTTTCTTTAACACATCACATCTGTATTCAACTCTGCTATATATATATACGTATGGTTATTATTTTTTTATTATGTAATGAGAGTAGTGGTTAGGGGACGGGATACCATGCCTAAAAGCTGATCTCAGGATCGGAGAAATTAACCTAGAAACCCAAATAAGTTTTGATTGTACTTATGAACAAGATTATGAAGCTGTATTATATTATCATGCACCTTTTTTTTACATGAAATCGTACAACAGAATCGCAGATGAAATCTTGACTGTGTAGGCCAAACTACCCACGATTTCACCTATTTCCGAAATCCTTCGTAAAATCGTGCATTTCTAGGTCGCAAAAAGAATTACGATTTCAGATTTTTGAACCCCACAAAAGCACCCATGATTAGTCATACAATTTGTGAAATCGTGACTGTGTATTCGGGGCATAATAATGTAACAAATAATGAAGATATATATTTATTGTATAAGCCAGAGGATACCTAAATGTTAAAGGTTATTGGCTTGATCAGAGATATTAATTTCATTTCGCCATTGATGAAATATCAGAGGTAATTTGATTGTTAGGCCTGTATTTCGTCCGACCTTAGTCGATAGACTTCTGCCTTGCTCAGATAATGGAGAGCTGGCACGATTTAAATTACTTACATTGTATCTATTTTCACCATTCAAATTTCTTTTATCAGTTTTTATGTCAATCCTCAAATCGGATGAAGAGAATAGTATACATATGCGTCCGTCTACAATCTGCAATTCCAAATAGGGGTTAAAACCGTAATAAAAGTAATTAGGTAAATGGACGTTACAGATAATAACAAGAGCAGATCATTGCCTTTAAATGAATAATAAAAAAATATCATGCCCAATAACAATTGTATTCCTCTATACGCCTATATTAAATTTCTTTTCATCACGACTGTATAGGTTTATATGATACTTTCAAGATACCAGCTATAGACCAGGAGTTGTTGCTCAACTGTGTAGATAATTTGAATGATGTGCCGAATGTAGGCTGACAAACGACCGTAACCTGATTAAAGATGTGATTGTTTTTTTAAAAAAGAAAAAAAGGTCAAATTAATACCTGTTAAATGTAGGCCTACACTCAGCCATGGATGAGATCGTGTGCGTATAACATTAGCGTGTGTTAATTTAAACGAACGAAACAGTTTCACGAGCGCTCTCGATGTTAACACGCGATCCGGGCAGGGAAATGACAGTCCACAAAGTCCGCTTGTCCTGTCAGAGGGAGCCAGTGTGGCGGCGCGTCTGTGTGATAGGTAGTTTTGCGCTACGGGAGAGATATGCTGGGAGAGGGAGAGAGAAAGAAGGTGGTCCGACCTTCAGTTTCACTCGGCTCATGGGTAGTGGCCGGTCGTACGTGTTGAGCGTTGGAGACACCATTCATCTTGGGGGAGTGCTCCTTGCAAGTGCTCGTTAGAAGCCCACTAAGAGCGCGGCTATGGCAAGCCTTCAATATTCCCACTGGTTCCCTTACCTGTTGTGCCACGGGGCTTTAAGCGGCAAATGAAGTCCAGAAACGATTATTGACATCGATTAGATTCGTTAAGACCAGGTTCAGTGGAAGAGAGTGGCAAGAGGGCGGTAAAGCCTAGTAAAGGTAAGCCCGACGCGACACAAGTTCATATCTCCTTTTATAGGCCTTAATGGGTTCCTTAAAATGTCTTCTCTACAGAACGAATATCGATCGTGATTGGTAATTTGTTCTAGGCGTATTCTTGTAGTTTTCCTTATTAGGCCCACATGACATGCATCTGAACTGAAGGTTATCGTATTGGAAAGTCAAGATTAAACTTAATTAAAGGATTACAGTAAATGGTATCTATTATAGTTGTGAGGTCTGAAAAGAGGGATAGAAAGAATTTCGTGCAAAATCATCCAAATTGACTCGCCTCCCTTGTGGATGGAAAGATCTTTTCTGACCTGAACCAGTTCTATCCGATTGGTGTTAACGATTCGCCAGTTAATGGCTTTAGCGATCTTTTTACGAAGTGTTGATCGATTTGGTGACCACGGAGCGGCCAAAAAGCAATGTTATCACTTGGGCGTGAACTCGTTTAAAATTTCTGAGTTTTTCAGTGTTTTTGCTAAACAAGCTGTGTATTTTAATCTGGCTTCCTTGGGGAAGAGGGACTTGCTTGTGAGAAATTTATCGTGGGCCTGCATAGATCCAAATAAACAAGGACAAAACTCGATATTTAAATAGTTTGAGTGCCTTTTTCATCTATTTCTACTCTCAACCAGTTGTACGCATGTGGGAAGCCCTTTAGAAAACTGATCGTGCGTACACGTACGTGAACAACCACTCTCTCTTGGCAGGGTAAATGGACTTATAGGGAAGGGGCTTGGAAAGTGCACACTGAGATGGGAGGATGATAAAAAGTTAATCCATGTCCATTATTCTATTCGTTTCAGTCGTTTTCTCCCAAATCTAGAGATTAAATTGGGGTTTGGGCTATGGGGAAACAACCAAAGGTAGCCCTTGAATATGTGGGCCTACCTGTGGTTGTGTCCTTCAAGGTATTAGGCAACAAATGCTTACTACCTATGCACAGGACACCGTGTATGTTACCTCCTCCAATATTCATAACTCTCTTAGTTCTAGTAGGCAAAACATTTTCACTGAACTCCTAAATAACACGAACATATCGATTCTCGCTATTAAAGTATTATAATGGATTTGTTTCAGACTTAACTGTAAATTATATCGAGGAGACCAGGAATAGAGGTTTTTGTATAGTTTAAGTAGGTTTTATTTCCCCCCGAAAGTCGGAAGCGGTGGACGACATCCGCTAATAGTGAGATTTAGCCATCACAACACACCAACACAACACTAACGCATCCAATAACTATTAGTACATTATTACCGTTGTGGGGATATTTCGAGAGGCCTGCAACGCAGATGCCCTCAGCCTAGCGCCTCTCGAGATATCCCCCAGTGGTAGTAATGTACAAATAGTTAGTGGATGCGTTAGTGCTGTGTTGGTGCGCTGGGGTTGCTAAATCTCCCTATTGTTATTATTTTTTCTCCCCATGCTGCATTTAGTTGGCACCAGGGTTGGTACCTGCTCAGTCACCAGTACCAGTTACCAGCTTAGCACCAACTCATATGCTCAAAACAGTCTTTAACTTTTATTACCAAAATACTATAATTTTAACCAATAAACTTATGCTATCCGCTCATTCATGCGCAAAAAGTTGGAACAAATACGCACATCAAATACCTTCTTGCACAGCAATGCTTTATTCGCTTGGTTTTTTTTGCGGCGACTTAAATTACATCAGGGTATGCCCTACCTTTGTGCTTTGACATAAATAGTAAAGGTCTTTTTCGATCTGATATCTCCAGAATTCATCACAAAGTATGGTCCCAACAGTAAAGATTATACTGGTATGCTACTAGAAATTATTCATGGACAATTTAAAAGCTTGTGATTATAGCTGGCAGCTGCATGTTTAAAATAATTATATCCATTATATCGTTTTAGCTAGGCGTCTTGAATTCTATTGCATATCCATTCACACGGTCGCTTCTACGACCATGAATTTTTTTATATTGATGTTGAAGAGATAACAGCATGAGAAAGAGAGTGGGCAGGGAGGGTGAGGGGGGGGGGTTAGAGAGAGAGAGAGAGAGAGAGAGAGAGAGAGTGTGTAAAAGAGGAAGGGAAATAAATTTTTTATATGAGAGTGTGCTTGTTTCACCGTCCAGGATTTAAATTTTAACAGATTTCTCCATAACACTACTAACAAGGTTATGTTAAAAATGATGGTTCGGATCGTGATCTTAATGCTTGTCAGTTGAAACATACTGAGGACAGAAAACATGTTGCCTGTCATGAGAAATATCCAGCACGGAGCTTAAAATTACCTTACATCTTAGATGTTGTAACACATACATATTTAAATGTGTAGCTGAGAAGATCTTTCCGGGATATCAGTAGGAGTGATATTCCTTTTTACTCTAAGATGGTACTTTTATCCCATATTTAGGCCTATATTATAATGTTATTGCTCCTAGAATTCAATACGGCAGTGGTTATATTAGCCATTGGAATGTTCAGCATGCTGTCGTACCTGATTTTCCTTATCTTGTACTATTTACTACATCCTTTCTACACTTTCTTTCTTTCTTATTTCCGATTCATATAAAATCGAACAAAATATCAATTGGTGTTGAATTCACTGATTCAGATAAAGTTGAAACAGATTACATGTATGTTAGTTGTATCTTAGATATTATTATGTTAGTGAAGATATAAAGGGAGTTTATCGACCCCACTGAAAACGATGTCCCTGATTTGTGTAACATGGCTAAATCAGACATGGCTTCATCATAGAAACCTCACCTCAGAAACCTGAAGGCATCTGTCCAGATTCTGAGTCGTCACTGTTGAGTATAATTATCAGTTTTTGCTCAACAAGAGCAAACCTGGGTAACCTCTGTACACTGGGGATCTTGACGGAAGATCTTTCACATTAATACTACTTCTGAGAATGTGCTTGATCGCCATCACAATAAAGGGACACGTATCGTATTATGTGACTAGTAACAGACTGATATAGAGAGGGATCTGAAATGACTCCTAGCTACGGGTTTCCAATTACCAGAAGTAATCAAAGAGGAAAGATCGTAGATAAGTGCATGGATGCACAGCCTGTGACATAAGGTACACCGTGGTGGGCACACCAGGCTAATGGCAGGCGAGAAAAATATTGACCTAGTCCTGGTTTTGAGACACTGACTAGCAATGTTGGCAAATAAAACTGCATTTATATCGTGAAAGGGCACGAACTAGGATGATTTTTTTTACAAGTGCTGGAAATCACTGTTTTTTGTTTTGTCTTAGATAGTTTATTCCGCATGACATCATGTACATTATTCTCAGTACAAGCTGATATTTTAAATCATTATTATGATAAATTATACAAATACTTATGTCAAATCAATAATCTCTTAAGTTACTCATAATCCTTATACAATAATACAACTCCCCTTACATGATAGGTTTCTCACCCGTAAAAAGTTCTTTAACACCGGATATTTGTGAGCCGGAGATCAAGAAATACAATAAATGAAATAAAAAGAAAAGAAAAAACGAGTAAAATACTAACACCTACGCCGTGTCAAATTCATGATAAACACATCATCTACATGGTATCAAACTAATAGTGCTAAAAATAAGCACAAGAAGACTGATCTTAAGTCAGATGGGCACGACCAATTTCTTAAACCTTTAAAAGATACAAAATAAAGAATTTCTTATCTGAACTTATGTAAAGAGAAATAATAATACTAATTAAATCATGTTACCCATAGATAGTGCCACTTTCTTCTTCCAGTTTATAATATATCAGATATAAATTTGCAGGTCCAGAAGGAATGTCTGGGACCAAACTGTGTGGTAATAAACCTGTCTAGAACATACTTACCTGACGGAAAAGGTATTTTCTTAGCACTCGGTGCACTGCCAATAATCACAGAAAGCAGCGTCATATATACAGCAGAGTACACTGTAGGAATCTATACGCAGTGTCTCAGTTTGCATTTTAGGGACGATGTCCAAAGAGCGTGTGTCAGTATTTAAACTAAACTCACATCAAGTCATCTTTTTTTAAACTATATTGATCCATCCCGGTTTAGATGTAATTCGCATACAGTAAGATTACATCTATTCCAGCATCCTGTTTAAATAGATTATTTTTTCGTTTACATTGTTGCTGCTCGGCCATCAGGATCTATATCATCTGGGTATGCTTATAGATGGGGTTATTACCAAATACTTTTGCCCCAAAATCTAATTTCTTATATTCATTATTTCGTTATCTGATCCATAGTTGTTAGGGTTGTATGGTTTTAATATTGGCAATCAAGGAAAAAGGTTATTTTCACTGTTTATGAAAGAGTTATAAGCTTTTTCTCCTGATTTCTATTATTCTTTTGTTACAGAGATCTACAGTGCTCTGTTGTATAAGCTAAGGGAATAATTTTTTTTGTGGGAAGTCCTATATTCTTTTCCTTTACTATGGTGAGAAATTCCTACAGTAAAATTCATTGTGTGTATATATAGGCTATTCCTTCCCTAAACCTTTCCTTACTAGCTGCTAAGCATATCAAAATAGTTGCTCACAAGGGCATTCCTTAAGTCCCATACAGTTTCAGTTATGTTTCTCTGGGAATTGTTCTACAACTTTTCCCAACAAGCAGAGGTACACACGTGAGAAATTACTAAAGCCTTTCCCTCCTTGAACCACTCAATATTCCCTGTCTAAAATTCTCATGCGGTTTTGCGCTGCAGAGGACTCTTTGCTACTAAATTCTGTGAAAATCGCATGAGAATCGGCTTAGTGGACTAGGCCCTTAATCCAAAAAAACAGTCTTCAAGGTACATGGTAAAGCAGGAGACATGCTTTGTTCTCACTAGATCGACACTATTGACACACAAACAGTTGACACAAATTAGGTCAAGGACAAATTTGAATTGGTTATAATGTAACTTCAAATTGTAAGAAATGTGTTATGTTAGTCTTCAAACCCAAGAAATGAGTGAATAGTATGCATCCTATTTACCTTCTACCTTGCAGACCCACACCTGTACAGCAAGGACTATTCCTACGAGCTGGGAAAGGCACGTAGAAATGAATGTATGGAGGGGAAAATTCTTTTGCTTAGCTCATACAACAGGGTCCAGCGATATTCGGTAGAAATAATCGGAAAGTTGTTTATAAGCCTCTCGGCATATTTCTCTACCCAACATTACCTTAAACATCCAATTGCATAGATGGTTCCCTTGGTTACAGAGGTAGAACTCGAATCTGTTTAATAGCTTCATTTCGGTGAAACCAGACATGACAGAAAATCGTGATAGGGACACAGACCTTGGCAGAACTGAGCAAATCTCTTTAATATTCTATTGTGGTGACTTCCAGATTAGGAAATATTGGACCAAAATTATTTCATGTAAATAATAGATAGAATGCAACTCTAATTAAATCGAAAATCCCTTTTTTTATTAGTATGTTTTTTTATCAGTTAGTTGTTTACCTACCGTATATATGTTCCATATTGTTAAAAAGAGTTCATTTTACCAATCGACTTGGTCATCCTTTTGAAATATATTTCGCACGTTTTAGAGGAAAACACTTTCCCATGTGATGTATGTATTGACACCTCTCTAAACACGTTTCTCACTTCGTGGCAAAGAGGATAAATGTGTTGTCCTTCTCATCAATTGTTCCACACAATGTCTAAACGTCCCCCATCACATTGCCCTCAGGCCCTGTACATTGTGTATGGAAATTTTATGAAATGAATGAAGTTGATTGATTAGAATAACATGTTTAGCCAAATAGAATTGATGCCATTTTTGTGGTGTTAATGATCGTTTTATTCTTGAGGTTTCATATAGATGAGATTATTTTAAAGATGCTTCAAATGGCATGAGTTCTGCTCAGTCTAGGCTCACAGCCTCTCAGATCAGATAAGAATGGTATGTCAGTGATCGGACGTCAGTTGCGCTAATGGCTTTCCTGGTCCTGAAGTAGGCATTCTAATGGGATTATAATGGCATCTTGCGGGTTTAGAGTTAGATGTGTTCTCTAAATGTGGAGGGATTCTCTCAACTCTAAGCCCCATGTCTATTACCACGGTCGCCTGAAGTACCTGGTGTGCCTGCATCGCGCGACAAACACCACTGTGTTGAAGTATTATAGTCAGTCGGGCGGCCATGGCAAGTGAAGGTGAAAGCTGATGCACGATAATAATAATGAAATCATAATGGAAATGTTTCATGAATGATACCGAAGAATAAAAAAGGCAATATAGTAGAAATTACCGCACATCAAGCCATCACTTGGGAATAACACGATCTTAATTTGATGTGACAAACGATAGCTTTGTGCAAAATATGCACTGAATGTTACTTTAAAATGTATTGCTTATTTTCGTATCAATACTTAATTGATTATATGGATTCAATCCTTCTTGTTATTGACCTTTAGAAGATCTATTTCGAGAGAAAAAACGTGAGAAGTCAAATATATATAGTTAGCCTTTCGCCTAGGTGGGAAGCTCTCAATCATTAACCCGGGTATCTCGGACGTTTTGTCGACAGCGATTTCGTGCCAAAGATGGTCCAATAATGTGTTTGGGGGTAATGCCATTATTTGTTCTCTAGATTCGTCTAATTCTTAATTCCCACTGAGAGACGATTGGTTATTGTCAAGAGAGTTGATTAATATTGTTATAATGAATGGTCAGTATTCGGTATCTATACGTCTTATCTCATATAGCTGGACTTCTTGAATATCAAGGAAGGAGCTAGATCGATAAGCTGCAAGTTTATTAATGAACACAGACATGAATATCAGGTGTATTTATACAGAAAGCGCAGACTCGGCAGGCCTAATTACCCAGAACATTCACCCAAGACGAAATGAAAGAATAATAATTGAATAACAAATAAGACTAGTCCAGCAAATTAACAATACATATATAAAAATCGTCCATGCCCCCGTTGCATAACAATCTGCGAGTAGCTTTTTCAGTGTTAATATTGCGATAATATTGGATTGTTATGCAACGGGGGCATATTACCACTGATAAAGCTACTCGCAGATTGTTATGCAACGGGGGCCTTGATCCCAAGTCTCACACAACAACGGGGGGAAAAAAACAAAACAAAAAAAGCCGATTGATAATTATTATCTTGTGTGACACTGCTTGAAAATGGATGTATGCTTTGAGGAGCAATATCCTTCCGAGCCCCCTCTTATATTAATTATCCATTAAGGTTTATAATCTATCCTAATGGGATTATGATTACCCAGAATAGTTCAACATTTATGAATTTTGAATGTATTCATTATCGTGGAGATTATCTAAATCAAATTATTTCATGCGAATAAGAAAGAGTTTATTCCAATAAATTTCACCAATTATAGTGATGTATACATTTCATCATCAAAATATCCGTCGCAACCTAATGAATGTAAATTTATACAATATTTATACAATTTTATCATTTATTACCTCAGTTAATCCTAACTTCCTACACAAGAATAATTGAATCTGTATCTTAATTATTTAGCGATATTGTATAGGCAGGCGATTTATAATCTATCATAATGGGATTACACAGGCAGGTTCAATTTCTATGAATTCTGAATGTAATCATATCGTGTAATATATAGCTAACGGGAATAAACTGCATTCCGTGTGTGATAATAGAGGTTTCATAATTGATAAATATTTATTTCAATATGACTGGCCTTGGGTGGTAATATCTAATATACATCTAATAAGCAATACCCAGATTTTCACTCTATGTTCTTTGAAAAATATATATTAGCCACGTTGTTTTATTCAATGCCTTGCCCGGTAAAAGTTTAATATGGGTAATGCTAGGGCTACACCAAGGTTTTCGTCCTTGCGGCAGATACGGTTTTCTAATCCGGCACCATTGGTTTACCATTAGCCGTAAGGTGAAAACCGGATGGGCCGTAATGAAAAATCTCTTGGTGAAGTTACACCTTGAAGAACGGGAGAAAGCTGGTGGCAAACGGCCAAGCATACATCGGCTTCTGAATAGGCTGGGTATACCGGAATACATTTTCTTTTACTTGTCTTTATAGTGTAACCAAGTGCGATCAATTATAAAACCTGTTCGTCATTTCGTCATAGCGTGAATACAAATATTTCACCCGACATTAAGCAGTTTTAGTTGAAGCTTTGAAGTTGCATTCAAGCACCGAACAGAAGCAATTCCGATTCATCTTTATCTCAGATGCTTTGGGCTTTCGCTTCTGTCGTGATCTATTTCGACGCGCGGCTTCCCTCCGGGTGTAGCCCTGCCTATGATCTTATAGCTTTCCGGTATTGACTTTGATATAGACAAAAGACGAATTCACCTTGTTCAAACATCCTAAGGATAGACTGTCCGTGCATTATCCAAGTCAGTACAATTGGATTCATTATTATCAATCCGTTCCCATGATGCTGTTTTAGCAACTATTTCTATGTCAATATTCCGCCTCCTCTGCGGGTGATTAAATTGGCCCGCAATAATCTTAGGTTATTTTGCTCGTTTGCCTCATTTTTCTTTGAATTATAACAGATCTTCAAACATCTTCAACACTCTTAGACTTAGGACACAGCAGCCCAACTGATATATATATATATATATATATATATATATATATATATATATATATATATATATATTGTAGATTTTTGTTTACTGAGTTAGGGCTACTGCTGCTACTACTGTTACAATTGCCTATACTTGATGTAGTTCTACTGAATGTCGACATGGCCTCAGACAAGCTCTTGTGTATACTGAGGTACGTCTATACCGTCTGTGTCCTGTTGGTCTAGCACGATGTCATGTCCTCCAAAGTATTGTAGAACATTGAATGACGTGTGGGCAAACATAATGCTAGTTAATCAGTGCACATTTTCGTTCTCAAAACAAAATGCAAAATAGTTCATCGTGCTTATATTCTTACATTAAAGAGAGGAAAAATGAAAAGAAAAACCTGACACATTTTTGTAAACATCTTGTCTTCAAAGTCGACAGCATTAGAAGCTTTTTGTAGATAGTATAACTCCACATGAGATTGACATGTTTACTCCGACAGTATGTTCGGACACAACGTCCTTCTTCAGATAACAAGACAACGCACTATTTATTATTTACGTATGGCGTGTCTGATAACCGAGTGATGTTCTTGTTTGGGATCATCGCTTTAGCAGCAGTATAAAACAAATCACCTTCATTAGTCCCATCATATTGGGGTACTTTATCACAGGTCTCTGTGTATTTATAATTTAGTGTCAAAATGTGTGAACATACAGCTGGTAAATCCCAAGTTCCATTAGCCATATAGATATAAACATCAGACTTTTTGAAACGGAACAACCCTTTTTCTACATGCATGTATACATACACACATTAACATGCGCATCTAATATGTATACATACGTATACGGCCATTGTCTACTAATAATTTATTTAGTAGAGAATATGGAAATCTCATAAAAGTCTATAAAGCATCCTTTGGTCCTAAACATGTTACGGCCATACAATGTTGTCCGTGTTAAAATGCTCAGGAACGTAAGGTTCACCTAGGTTTCTGAGTTGTTTCAGATTTGTTTCTGAAGGTTCCTAAGTGAAATAAGGAATACCCCTTAAGAAACCCTCCTCCCCCAGAACCAATAGTGGCGAAAATGGCCATACACACGTACACATACGTACGTGACTGTACACACACATACATGTACGTATACGTACACATGAATACTTGATTGCTTTGTTAAAGTAAAGGTTCGTCACGAAAGGTTAGTGACTGACATCTTGTATTCGGTCTTATGAATATTGCCATGTCTTTGCATCTGACTCGAGGCAAATTTCGGCGTTCCACCAAGAAAATCTTAGCTCGCTAAAAGCGACCTTTGTAACCACTGGATGGCAGGCACTCAGCCAAATCTTGGTCCACAAAGCAAGTCAGACAGCAACAGAGAAACTCTCTCAAACACATTGCATAGACGTTCTAACAGGGAAGGGGCAGAAATGCCCTTAAGTTATCCCTGCGTTTTTATCACTCGGCCGAGGGTTCCAAATAAATACCGAAAGAAATGTATGTTTCAACTTCTTGGGGCTATAGAATTGCGAGGAACAAGGTGTCGCACCCAATCCTTCCCCGGAGAAGGTTTTGACACTTTTACAGGCGACTGTCTGACTGGTCGTGTTTTATGTAGCGTCCTTATGCTGAATAAATTCATGGGGGAAGATGGCTGCTCATCAGTGGATGAAGATTGCAGACGACAGGTCGAGCGGTTGGACATGGACGTCGCTATAGACTTATGGTAACGCCAGCATACATACCCATCTTGATATGAACACCTGAAGGGCAGGCGAAACGAAGGACATAGTTTTTGTGTGCGTGGAGGAGGAGGGAGAGGGAGACATAGTGAGAGATGAGAGGGAGACAAGCGGATAGGGGTGAGCACAGCTGGTCATGGCGCTACCTTGCCGACAAGACAAATGGGTAACTTAAGACTTACCTTGTATCACAGCCGCCCTCCGGCTGGAGAAGGCTGCTGGAGATTTATGGAAAGCACACAGAGATCTAGCGGTACTACATGATGATTCCCATCGAGGACACTCTGAGGAGAATCTTGGGAATCAAATAGCTGTTCCGAAATCCCACCTCCATCCTCATACCAAAGGCACATACATGCAAACGCTTATCCAGAGGGTGTCTGGAGGAAGAAGGGGAATAGACTGCATGGCGGTTTAACCATTTGTGGAAATCAAATATATTATAGATAAATAAATAATTATGGTATAATTAATGAAAGGGTTCACATGAATGTCATAATAATTGTCTATTGGCTAGTGATCTATCTTTTTATGAACGATTGAATGTTGTTTATTTGAAGCAGTGTTATCAACTTTCGCAATTTTGATATAAATTGTTCGGTTTTAAGGAGACAATTAAAGATAATGAATACAAAAGGTTAGGAGGAATGTACCTCCACCACACATAGTCAATGATCTAGTTCCTCCATTGTATACATACTAATGTGAATGGCAGTCTATACTGTACGCCCCTAGTATTTCTAAGACAGGCTGGTTTTTCTCATCCTCTGAGAAACACTTGAGGTAAGAAGACAAGTTTACCTAAAAGGGGCCTGTAGATTAAAAGGTGGGAGGGGATCATTGTTGGCTGCCAGCATGAACTGGATAGGTCCGATGACTTCGTGAAAACATTTTTTTCTTCCCAAGCTGGAAGAGATCTCACACGATCGATTGAGAAGCTGTTGGTGCGCCTTCCAAATGGAAGTTCCGTGTAGCCAGTGTGGGAACTCCCCAAACACGAGGGGAACTTTTTAGAAGCTGTTTGCATAGGCCTCACTCAAGAAAAAAAAAGCTTCTGACAACTAATGTCTTCTGCAGAAGGTATTGGCGCCCGCGACAGTAATCATGCGACTGTTGAACCTGGGATAAGCAATCAATTGAACATTTGTGTACTAGCTGCTGACACATGGTGCTAGAGAACGAAATGTTTCCTCGTCCCTTACATAGGCCAGATGATATTTGAATGATCACGTAATTCATAAAATGTAAAGGCCCTAGTCCACTAAGCCAATTCTCACGCGATTTTCGCGCCGCAGAGGACCCTTTCTCACTAAGTTCTGTGAGAATCGCATGAGAATCAGCTTAGTGGACTAGGCTCTTAAGACGTTTTCCCTATCATTAACTAATGACTGCCTTACGAGTCTTTGGGGGAAAGGGGTTTCTTGGGAGATAAGGCCCACCGGCTTTCAAGTAGGTCCGTTCCGTATCTGTTTATTACCGCCATTATTATCCGATAGATTTCTCAGTCTGTTGATCCCCGTTGTAACTAAAATACAGATTTACAATTTAGTACATCTGTCACACCATAAACTACGGAAGAACAACTATATATATTCATGCAGCATTGTACAATACAGACACACAAATCAATAAGCGATACGTGAAACTCTGTGCATATATACTAAGTATTTAGAAAATGGATTGAACAATGTCACAAGTCTTATGATATGATATGATATGATAAATGGAACTGATGAACCACGTACGTTACACAGCATACTGAAAACATTGTGAACGTGCCCTCATCACATTAGACCTACATACTAATTATATCTATCAAATTCCACAGTGGCTATTTTAGTCTCTCAATATCAGGCATCATTTTGTTTCCAGGAAAAAGTATCCATATCTTACAGAATTTCTTCTACCACAGAGCTCGCAGTGACTGTTTTTGTCGAGCCAACATATCCCGATAATTGTTTGGATAAAAACGTGAACTTCCCATAGGACACTGCAGCATTCCCTATCACACAAATAACAGCGCATGGGCCATTCCTAGACACCGAAGTAATAGAGAGGCCTGGGAGGTAATCTAAACCAACATGCAATCGGCCTTCCCTTCATATTTTACCAATCAACTTATGATCCATGGATATATAAATGGAATTAATGAGAGGGGCTTTTTTTATCCTCAACTCTGAAGCCTCTGTTTGCACCAAATCTTGGCAACTGAAATTGCTCATTGGTACATATTAGGTACAATAGATATAGCACTAGGCATATACCAACTACCGGAAGGGGGCTATTCAATACGATTCGATTTGCGAGTAGTATATAAGATAACACCGTTGCCGCAGGGATATTCCAGTTTCGTGCAACAGACGCATATGCTACAAATGATTTTCTGTCACGAGAACTAGATGGGAGCTTTATTGGGATTCCAAATCCTCAGCCTGGACATTATTGTGCAAAGCTGCATATCGTCGGTACACACCGATAATTACGTTGCTTTGTTTGAGATAAAGCGACGAAGCAGGCGAGCCTTTTAAATCTACGCATTGTACATCTTATCATATATTGACTTGTGCCATCGACCAGCCCCATCATCCCCTCCACTCCTCTGCAGTAGATATTGGAAATGTACCCAAGACAAGGACCCGAATCTATTAAGTGTTGGTTCGGCTCAGGATTTCCAGCCACGAGTGTGAGATAGATGCCAGAAATGAGTCAAATACCTTGTATATTCACCTATTAATTTGTTTGAGAAGTATCACCCTTTCGCCCGGGTCCAACTTCGAATCGTACTACATTATATAGGCCTATAATTCTAGTAAACAAGTAACCAGATCAACAGGGTTACCGATACTTATTTCTAAACCAAAATGTTGGTCATGCTTTATTTTGATTTTTTTTGATCGTGCGGTACTAATATATATACGGAAATGGAAAAGTGAGGGCTTATGTGAAGAAATCTTATGAATATTTATTTCTGACTTTCATTGATGTGTACAACATCTGATTTTAAATTGCGTTCAGCCTAGCTGGTAAAGACGGAGAACGTCACAGCGTTACTGTACATAATATTGACGCTGCGTGTTTTGCCTTGATTAGGGCACTTGTCCTCCCCGCACCCTTTAGTATAGATCTTAATCCGCAGCTTGGCATGTGTTTGCATAAAATGTGCCGTGAGAGATATTAAAGGTGTCATAAACACAACCAAACATAGTTAGACCGCGAATAATCGCTTTAAACTCCAGGTTTAGTCGCTGTCCTCTTCCTCTCCATCTGGGAGGAGCGTGAAAAAATCGCCCAGTTTGAATTAAACCTTGCTAGACTGCATATTTCTTACCTTCTCCTCTGCCGCACCGGACGGCGGGGATGGTGTTAGTACAATACAAGCTTGTTCACCCTATTTGGTGTGCCATGTCCCTGGTACGCAGGCCTTGTCAGCATTTTCCTGTTGAGAGTGTGGGGACAGAATAGGGATGTAGAGAGACCACGAGGAGGAAAAGGGTCGCAGTGGCATTTCCGTGGCATTTACTTCCTGCATCGAAATCTTTTCTATATTCCTGATCTCAAGTTGTCAAGGCTTGGGATAATTGAGATGGTAGCTAAGGGGATTTCAGACATACTGCTGTCTCCGCTGTAGGGTGCAGTATATATATTCGTTCACTCTATAACAGAGGCTTGGTCAGATGTACGTGAAAACTAGATGTGCGTCGTAAAAATGGCTGTTAAATTTTAATGCGGTCTTCACCAAACTCCACCTCGGATTTTTATTCACTTGGATGGGAGATGTAAACATGCATATCAAGTAGTGATTTGTCTGGAGAATCCATCAATGATCAGAATTTCAATTTCCTAAGTGGGTGGTGTGCTAACATTTTTTTTAGCTGATTTCAATTACAGGGGATCATATGATCCGGGTGTATTTTACCTGATTAGTTTTACAGACCATTATTGCATTCGGCTTAATACTTAATAAATCAAACAATGTAATACTTTGCCAGGAAGTTCCAATGCATTTGCAAATTGTTAACAGTTTTCGGTGGAGCAAAATTGTAGTCCATAACACCACGAACTGTTAAAACTGACATTCGATTACGTTTAGGTAATTTACGTATATATATGTGTTCTTCCATTAATTCAAGTTTGATAGACAAAATACAGATAATTTAACACGGTGAAGCTATAAGTTTTGTTATTTTTAGGAAGGAATTGTAATTATTGTTGAAAATATCTCCGAACATTTACATTTCAACTTATAATAGGATTTCGGACTTGTGGTCTACATGTAACAGGGGGTGTGGGGTTGCCGAGCGGTCTAAGTGCTGGATCGGCTTGGTTACATGAGTCGCATGTTGTGGGTTTGAACCCGGGAACGGCTGCAGTTTTACCTCCTCCCCACCGGTACTAAGGGAAGACCTAAGGTGATCTAGTCCTGACAGGAAATGTGAAAAATGTGTGAAAAAAATATAAATGTCATTATCTTCGGTCGACATTCCAGCATCTGACGATTTTCATGATAAACTATACGGTAATAATGCGAATCCATGAGAGGGTTATTGGAAATCTGGTAATTCGCTTTGCCTCTGTATGGGAAAGTGTTTCATTTCCCAATGAAACGGGTTCATGGAGGAAATCGATATTATTATGTTTTGAATAGTTTTAATTACTATATAACATAGGTAATAGTTTTTTCAATCATTAATGTATCCCTCGCCTCAGAAATTAAATCTATAGATTAATATAGTACAAAAAAGCATTTACCTGTTTATCATAACCAATGTATTGTTTAAGTTATATTCTTACTATTGTCCATTTATTTATACAAAATCATCCTTCCTTTAAAGAGTAACTCAATGACTCTATAGAGCACTTTCCTGACTATTAAGGCCAAGTGTTCACGAGTGTGCCCTCCGTTCAATATAAATATGTTATGGCCATTCTAAGAAGCTCGGGATTGGGCGATCTAAAGATCAAATGGGCTGATTATACACAAGAGGTAGCTATCGACAACTGCCCCTCTTCACTCGTTTGGAGTGGGCGAAGACCGAGGTTCTTAGCTCACAAGAGGGGAACCTTATGAATGCATACTAACTGCACGATAGGATCAGTCACTCATGAGCAAGAGATGCATTTAGTTAATCATAAACCTATTTTTATAAATGTATAAGAATAAGTTTCCATGTCTACATTTTTAAGAAAGATTGGTGACTTCATGTCAAAGTCCTTACGCTCTTTAAAGACCTTCGTTGTTTGTTATCTAATCTTCTCTACCATTATGTATATCCAATACAATAATATGCAGAACATTCAGGACTACATATTGATTTTAAACACACATACCCCGACCGTTAGCTTGTCCGTCCCCCTGGCACTGTTCTGAATCTTGATGTCTATCGGTGAAGCTCTAATAAGATTGCTGGTCCCCATGTGTGATGATTTCAGTCATTCTGCATTTCCATAAGCGAGCAGATTTTTTAGTTCTAAGATTGGTGTTATTTCCCTGGACAATATGTTCAGCATGAGAACTAGCTAATCCTGTCGTGAAAATATTACGATTTTCCGTTGTATTTTTGGCTTTTCTCGTTAAAGACTGTGTTTGAATTTAAGGATCGATTAGTTCTTAATTATGTATTTTATTCCTTTTACTAATTTAAATAGATGCTTCAACTACCAATATACCGATCTTAAAAACGAATTTCTAATTTTCCTTTCAGACCCAAGCAGTGAACAGGTGAACGAATGAAATGTGAGGAAACCACAGCAAATATTTCTATATCATGTGAGTTTCATGGATGATTTCCCCAAAATGAAAACTTTGGTTTCACCATGTCAGCTGCGTTAAATACATCACAGGGAGGAATTCGCTGCGCCATTTATACCGACTGGTGAGATATCATCTCTCAGGCAAAGGCCAATTTGAATCATTGCCTCCTATATCGTTTACCATTTCCCTTGAGACACTGCTAGAGGCACACTTCAATATTGAAATATACGCAGCATTAATATGGGGAGCAAGCACTTATGGCTTTGAAATTAGCTTGTCTCATGTCAACAACTGATTGGATGAGAAGCGCAGCCTTCTAGAGACTTCGAGGCTGGATGTATTTAACCCTGTGATTAACAATAAAGGAATTAACAGCACTCACCGCAAGGTGTAACTTGAATTTGAAGAAAGAGCACGACAAGTGTGTGAGAATCTAATCAGAAGATATGGCTAGTAGGCCTACTAGTAACAGGACAAAATGTAATAGAGTAAATCAAGGAACACCACCACCGCTGAGTCAAGGACTAGTGAAGAGAAACCACCATTCATAGAATATTAATTGTGATTGCACCAACCCGGCGAACTTCTCCGTCTGCGAATATCGCCCCGAAACACTCTCGCTCCTCTATTGGATTCCTATGAATCGCATTGAGTATTATTCGGACTGTACTTGGGAGACCGAACCCTAGGGCCTTGTATCGCCATATTGAAGTGGGACGCCGCGCTTCTGGATCATTTAATCAAGACTATTGACCCGTTCCTCTTTGAAACATGAACCAGTTCAGTTCTATCTACGGACAACTTTTCTGTTGTAGTTGCCCTGGTGGTTTCAATGGCCTGCGATGTGACAATAGAACTGGAGTGGTTGTGCCATACCCCCTTCTTGCCAAGTCATCATACTTGTGGGTGGCGGGGGTTCTCTGCGTACTCATCTTCTCCATCATTACTGTCTTTGGGGCCATATATTGCTGTAGACGAAGAAGGTAAGTTATACATACTTGACTTCTTTTTGCGTCACCGGTGATCTTTTGCTCTGGGTTATGTATAGATGATATTATTGTCCACATATGTCATGGTGTGGTATATACTATTATACTGACGTAAAATAGAAGTAAAAAACGTCAATAATAATTATTGAGTTTGCTGAAAGGTCCAATACTCTTAGAAATAATATCATTATGTAGTGTGAGGAGTGATAAGAGTGATAGAGTATAATACCATTGAGAAATTCAGTATTTCACAGGAAGTGTGTCCCATAAAAATTGCAAAATTCAAATATGTTCAAATAATGCCCCCATTACATAACAATCTGCGAGTAGCTTATCAAGTGTTAATATTGAGCTCACAGGTTGTTATGCAATGGGGGCAATGACCTGGATGAACCATCAACATACTTTCTTTAAGTCTTGCGAAAATCAATTCCCGTTCAACCTTTTATTATAGTTGTTACACTTTATATAAAAGGAGGCCAGCACATTTATTATCTAAGAGTATGGGAACTGCTTGAGATCGAGTGAAGGTCTGGCATTATTTATTCTTAAATGTTCAAGGAACTTCCTCAACTCAACTTTCCTCTGGTATGATACATACTCCTCATTTGAGATCATTGTCGATGGGAACTGCCTTGGTTGATGTGGCTTCCTGTCTTCGTTCTGTTCCGTAATGACGCTTTCCCCTTAAAATGCCATGAAATATTTGCCTCGTTAAAGGTTTAATCGGCCTCGAAGAAAAACAGATTTAAATTACATCAATTCTCTTCAGTTTCCTATCTGGTCACCATGTGGTAGTCGAACGGCAGCCTGTGCAGGGAATATCTGTCTCTTCTTTCCTGATATAGGAGAGCTGTTACATTTAAAATAAAGGCCGGCATGCTGATGATATTTCATCTTTATAACTAGTGATGTTTGGAACCATTGCTAAACAGGGTGTCTGAAGGTTTGTGCAGCGCATACTAATGGCAATGTCTCAAGCCAACCGGGAAATGTCGCTTTCCTGAGAATCACTATGTGTAGGAGAGAGCCATTCAGGGAAAGATGAAGTGTGATCCCGGAAAATATACTCCATGTCACACTCTGCGCCCATCGTTACTATGTTCATCTGTAGAATGTGCTTCAGGGTGTCAACACTGATTTGCTGGTTTGCTGGAGAGGACTTCAACGCAACAGTAAATTTACATGAGGTTCAGGATGTGGGGAAACCTCACACAAGGCAGGGGCGCAACCAACAACTTGCTGTGCGGTCTTCCTTTCCAAAATACCGAGTAATATTTAATAATAGAGTAGTCTATCCAGTATTCGCTACCTTTTCGTGGTACTTCGGTATACTCGGGTATATTGGGGGAATATTTCATTGCACAATATTTTGAGACATTTATCACGATTCTGTAAAGTGCTTTCTGGATGGATGTTCACCTCATCGTCCATAGTTATAATGATTAGTAAATTACTGCGGATTGCATACTATGGCAACATAGTTTCGATGTTAGAATTTTGAGGATGTCTACATATTTGTTGCTGGGGCTATTCTTATTGCAAGCTGGGCAAGAGAGTAGTGCGGAGATAGATATTCTATATAATACTGACATGCGAAATTCTCTTTCTGGTCTGGAGGACTCCAGAAATGAATGTAACAAAGGACAAGGGGAGTATATAGTTTGTTCCTGTATCTCCCGACACCATGCATGTATGAACTCACGAACATAATGCATGTTATTACATATTGGTTGCTAGTATTGGGGATAATATATATCTATCCTTCCTGTACCTCTTCATATATCTCTGTCATATATGTTCAATATCCGGCAGGACAGAAATAATAATAATTAATCAGATATTAGACATTTAAATGTCGTTGGTAGAATACATGTATATGGCTTGCCAACGATATGTTGAATGTTTTACTGATTTGCGTGATGAGGCAAAAGGGACAATAGGCAAAATGGTGTTATGGATGATCGATGAGAGAAACGAGAGGTACAAGGCGCAGGGAAGAAGCTGTAATTCCGGAGACCGCCGACATGAGAAGATAAATGGCCATCAATTATCAGAACACGCCAGACATTTGATCCTGTAATTGCGCTGACATTAGGCACACGAGGCCTTGTTCATTTAGTATCGGTTATCACGGAATCGTATATATTAAAACTGTCGTCAGACATTAGATACGACTTATTAAGCTTGTCATCACTTGTATTCGTCACCCGAACTTTTTTAACCTTCAAGCCGCAAAGCAGCATTAAATCTGCCATCTTCACATTGATATATTATATATTATATATATAATGTAGATCTATTTCATTTACTATTAAAGCCTTGGCTAGTGTACAGGCAAGTGGATTCCAGGTATTTACTTCAATCCCCCTTCTCTGAATCTTATCAAATAGCAATTTATGGCACGCTTCCTTTCCCAGTTATCCTTGCCAACATCGGCTGGAAAGAATCGATATAATTTTTGATAGAAAAATAACTCCATTATGTAAGTTATCGTCTCTAAACTCATATTTAGCCCGAGGCAATTGCCAAAGGGCTCAGAAAGTTGCCGAGATGGATTTTCCTGAAATACCTTAATTCGCTAGACAGCAATTCCATAGCCCGCAGAAACTAGCTATTTATCCAAATCAGGCAGTGCGATTGTAAATAGAAGCATGTTATCTCAGAATTATTACCCATTCCTCGAAACCTGATTGCAAATTGATCTCAAGATACATGCTCCAGTCGGCAAAGCATCTTATCCTGTCATTGAGGCAACCTTGTGCCCCTCTGACAGCTGACAACCAGTTGGTGGCCAACAGATGGGAGTAAATGTTCTCATCCATTCTCTCATGACAGGGGTCTAAAGTTGATGTATATTTTAAGAAGCATTTTCTGCTATAAAATTCTTGGTTTGATCCTTTCTTTCCATATAGCAGTGCAGGATAAGAGTTGGTATGGATACCGGCATATCTATATATATTATGGTTGAGACCTTACAATGACGAAGTCTGACAGATATCGATGTTCAGAAAATGAAACTATAGGTTGTTTTGACTTCAAATTCCCCTACAGGTCTTGTGCCATTACAAGGTATATTGGTATATGAGATACAATCAGAAAGTCGTTGTCAGATGTAAGACTGTCAGTACTCTGACATTCTTACTGACAGGAAAGGTAGAAAGATTCCTAAACATCCTATAGAGCGGCTTATCTTTTCTTTATAATGATGTCCAGTGTTTCAGTACGGTCTTTTTTCCATCTTCTGAATGTATTGTATTTCAATTCGGATATTTATCTGCGATAGTAATGCGCTGATAGATGAGATATAGAAATTGATATCGATGTTATATTCATATTATTTCTCGTCATATTCAATGAATCGAATCCCTATTCAAACGCGTCGACTTGAACCTGAGAAAGCCGAGCTAATAGACGCTTTGTGTCCATGTATTTCATCCGATCTCTCTATTTACATTTAGCTGGATGACAATTTCATATCACTGTTTCGAATAAGAAACACAAGTTATGTATTTTGTCAGAGATGGGAGAGTTGGTTTGAATAATTCTTACTAAACAGCCAAGCTCCAATTCACAATTCATTTCTTCTTTTCTGAGCCATAACCTTTTGTTGTATCTTGAGCAACGCTTTCCTGCTGAAACCTCAATCAATTTGGTAAGGTAGGACAACTTCGCTTGTCAATCGGAGACTTTACGTTAAATGCATGAGGAAAGCAAATTCTTCACAAGAACGATTTTGAAAGCAAACGAGTAGCCGAGTCTTGAATAAAAGATCGTTCTGTGTTTTGTTGAAGATTTGCTGTTAATCGATGTTTACCTACAAACAGTGCGCAAGCTTTGGTGGATGTTTTCAAAAGGATTCGCTATTGCGTTCTCGCAGATGTGTCATCAGTGAAAAACTTTGATTTTCCTTCACTCAAATATTTTTCTTGGGGAGGAATCGGCCTATTCGTCAAGCCATCTCGGATCCCAGGTGGTCTCTGTCAATACGTTCTTTAAGTGAGGGGAAAGGCCTTCCTTAGAATATCTATGGCTTGCTATTGAATGATCGGGCTCTGAAAGTCAAAGTATAAGAGACATCAATATTAGGTTACACTGAATTCCTCAAGAGACTAGCAAATTGATATAATTGAGTTGATATGTATTATGTTGTTATTCCATCCGGAGTTGTAGGCCATAGGAAAACAATGGCTTAAATGATAATAATAAATGAAATAATAATGAATAAATTGCGACATATATTAAGAGGATCTAGTTCAACCAGGACACACTATAATCATGAATATATAGACGCTCTAATGAAATTCAATGTCCAACCTGTGATAAAAGAAAAAAAGGACGAAATCTGGGGGGAGCGAAAGCCTCTCATGCACCATCCCTTCATTTAAATTCATATTTATCATACGCAACAAAGTCGGGACAAATGATCGGCAGGAGTTTTATGAACACTTTTAAGCGGTACCATCCGATTCCATGCAGGCTTGCTACTGCAGTGACGACCGTTTTATGCGTTTGCTTTTCATCGGGGGTGAGTAGATTGGTTTGAGTTGAATTACTGAGCTTATCACGAGTACACCACCAGTCTATTTGCAACCGATGTTGTTCCTCCCAGACCCGCAGTACACTGACTCGCCACTGAGGGTCGCAGATTTACAGTTTTCTCCCAAGTTGGATTCACCATGGGTACACAAGAAGTAGCTATTTGATCACCAACCGACAGCCTGGAAACTTGTTCGTCGGGAAGATTCATCCTCGCTCTAAATCATATTTTGTTATGGTTGCTAGAATCAATTATATTTCCTTCTGTCAACCGCCGCTAATGACGACTGAAGAGATTCGGAGGCAGTCGAGTCATTTCCAAAGCTGCTCAAAGCTCACATATAAGGGTGATATTAATAGAAGATACACTCTATGGCAAAGGACCCGATCTTCGTAGGCCTACTGCTCTTCTGGCTGAGTGATATACAAAGCTCACTGTAATCATTTATTGCTTGTGCACTCTGCGGTACAAACAGAAATTGGACTGCTTCCCCATGTGCAATAATGGTTAGTAGTTTTGTCTGGTCGTTGGGATCATTAAACCAAACTAATACCCAAAGTAATTGTTATTGTGCCAGACAGGTGCATCCATATTTCAATGCAAGCGTGCATCAAGAGCATAACTTAATAATCATCATCCCACATGTAAAGTATAGATAAGTAATTGGCAATAAAAG
Organism: Sthenelais limicola; assembly: GCA_942159475.1. Lineage (NCBI taxonomy): Eukaryota > Metazoa > Annelida > Polychaeta > Phyllodocida > Sigalionidae > Sthenelais > Sthenelais limicola. The sequence continues at coordinate 48,201,518 of OW804096.1, read as the reverse complement.
ATGGGGCGGCACGAGGGCCATTCTGTTTCAAGTATCTGACTGGAATCTGCCACTCGCGTAAGTCTACAAGCAATGAAATAATTCACCTTAATAGAAACAAATGTGAATGAGTGCAGTTTAACTGTTTCGTGATGCTCGTAAACTCTGCTTTAATTCGAAAAGTATCCACTGTAGGGGTCTGGTGGCGAATACCTGAGAGTTATTTAAATACTAAATCATGGCTGCTATAATCCCGTGTAATCGCCTGGGAAGTTTACCAACAGGGTGCGCTGAAATATTGTTACACAGATGGACAATGGGAAGCGCAAGGCTGCTGGTACTGCGCCCAATGGAACAACACACGGATTGCTAATGGCGCCATAATAATATAGATTGGTTTTTCCAATGGACATTGGTTTCACGAACGGTGCTAATGTGGTCGAATAGCAATATGTGTGTCTGCCTGCTATATATATTGAATCATTAATCCACCCATGCAGGTTATTACACTATTACATTGTTATATATCAACATGATTTACGCACAGTGTGTATTTCACTAGTGAGTTACGTGGGGTTATCATGGCAACCAATCTGGTTTTTTTACTAAGATTACCGCTGAAATTCAAATTTATGACTCGGTTTTTGTTCTATTCTCATGATTGAAAGCATTGTATAATAAATCTGTTCACTATACTCTTTGGTTTTAGTCGTTTAGAATACTGCACTCGTAGCTACGCAACTCGTGCAATATTCACGTTCCTTTAACCAACTCGTTAATTAACCTGTATGTATACACACGTACAAACACCTAATGCAATATTCCCAAATACACTATATAAACTGTGTATTATATAGCATTTATGAGAGTAATCTTGTTGGCTGGTCACACAGGTATATAGTGAGGTCGGCGGCCCCAATGGCGAAGTTGTGAGGGCATCATACATGTAATAGGACGGTCAAAGGTTCCATTCCTGCCCGGGGGTAGCCAGCCAATCCCGCCAGGTTTACGATACTATATGTGTGTGCTATAATGGTAAATTAATAAGTGGGCAAATCAGACAGTGCTGGACGAGTGGTTGTGTGATAAATCGGATGGTGGCTGACAGAAGTATGGACAATAGAATTTGACTGAATAGGTGAGTGAAGAAGTGAAAAATAGTTTGTACTGTGAGTACCAGTGCCAGCCTATGCCGTTGGTGATCTGAAATTAAAGGACATGCCTGAATGGCCTCCATCGCATCATTCTTGCATAGCTATTTAATCAGGTGTACAGCATAAAAAGGTTGGCATTTCATTAAGCCTCCCCTACCTAAAAATTTGATTTTTTTTACCATACTTTACTACCTTACCATACCTACTTATATTCATATACCATATACCATGATTTTTTTTGTCAAAAAATGCTAATAAAAGCAGGAAAACAGGTTTCCTAACCCGGACCTGTCAAAAAGCACATTTCCCTTGAAACTATTGTTATAGAATAGACATTTTTCCAGTTCCTGGGAGATGGTTTCCTTTAAAAAAAATATAAAAAAATAAACCACCCCCCTACCTAGTTTTCAGCCAGATAAATTGGAAACACACCTATATTTTTTGGCCTAACCTCGGAGGAGACTGGTAAGGACAAATGTTTCCCTTCACTTTTGTTATTTAAACACGCGTAATCCAAAGAGACCAATCAGCAATGAAAATCGTTCCCAAGTTATTACCAACACAAGACGGCCAGGGTTCGTACAGGGGCTTGAATTACTTAAAAGTCCTTGAATTTTATTTGAATTTTTCAAGGCATTGGAAGTCTGAATTCTGCACAAAAGCCTAGAATGGCCTAGCTGTTTACAGAAGCCATGAAAATCAAGAAGAATGAATAATGGTGATCCGAAAAAACTCCTAGTTTTTACAAATACGGTGGAATGGGAGGTAGGAGTGGGGCATGCCCCAACCCGCTAGAACTGCTTTAAGCCTGCAGCACTCGTAACAGCGCTATGACCACTGATTCTTTAACTATTTATATCCTACACTTTTTGTTTGTTTTATATTGTCAGCTGCCACCCCTACATTAGAACAACAATATCAAAATCGTTGCTGTACCGAATATGTTTTGTGTTTCTTAGATCCTTAAAAACTGGAATTCTTGGTCATGAAAGTCCTTGATAAGTCCTTGAATTTAATCATGACAGAAATATACGAGCCCTGAGAGGAGGGTGTACTGCCGATAACGGAGGATCTGAATAACCACAGGACAATCGTTCCTGGCATTATATTCGATCTCATCCTCCCAAGTCTCCGCTAAAAAGTCAGCCTGAATGAGCCAGCAATGATAGAGTGATAACAGACTGAGTTATAGTGATTGATTGCCGAGGAACATAATAATGAAACTGACATGGTGCACCGCTTGAACACATTATCAACGAATGCCATTAATATTCCTACATTTCTTTTTTGAACCTTGACTGTACGCTTGAATCCAGTGCCAGGCCTATGTCAATTTGCCTACGTTGATGCGAATTCCATATGTCAAGCTTGCTCTGGATTCATCATTCTTTCCCATTTCATAGTGCACTGTACCTATTACCTGGGAAGTATAGATGGCAGACAGCCAAACAGCCATGCATGTTCATATATGAAACGCTGGCTATCAAAGCTTGACTAAAGAGGGCCAGCTGAATTATTGCCTTAACGTTTAACGTTGCTGGGTTGTATGTAGATAAACAGGTAGCTATTGGATTAGTATTGAACAGTTTAATATGAATTTGCGCCATGTTGCGAATTAAAAGAAATGTTTCTGGCACGTTGTGTACTATAAATATCCCACCAGACATCGCTTCCTCTCAGTCTGCTATTAATGTAATATGTTTACGTGATACTAGCTCAGGGTGAAGTTCAAAACCACGGAAGTAGACCTGATGGTATGCCTGTTAAATACATGTATGGCACCTAGATTATGGCAAGGGCTATTTTTATGTTTCAGCGTCCACCCTCTTTGTAGACAAGTTTTTGTACGTAGTTTGTTTCGATCAAGGCAACGCACGAAGACACCCGGGTAGGGCTTATTTGCGTTTTTTCATAATTATATTTCTATACTTAACTTAATGTAACTGGCCTTTCAAATGAAATAAAAAAATATATATATATTATGGGGAAAGGTTTCCGCGGACGGCATCTTAAGATCGTGTTATTATAATTTCACTCGGGGCATGCTTTATGAAAGCTAAATTGCACACCAGGGTTGCCTGGTGCCCTGTGTTATTATAATTTCACTTGGGGCATGCTTTATGAAAGCTAAATTGCACACCAGGGTTGCCTGGTGCCCTGACCTTTTTTCTTATGCTACTAATGCTCCCCGAGGACGAATTTCTGAGAACTTAGGACAGTGACTTCAACGCTGTAGATCATGAGAAGGAAACCTTCGTGTCCATTAAAGGGCGCGGCCAAGGCCATGGTGCAATTTATTCATGTTGGTTAATGGGATCAGATTTTCGGGGTGGGAAGCCTGATGAACAGGTATACGCAATTCTGTCCGAATGAAATCTCCCTGCATGCTTCATTATAGTCCATATACGCATCAGAGAGATCACCTCCCATGAATTCTTTAACCAGCTCTAACTGGCGAGGAGACGTGACATTTAATTGATAGAGCTTCTTCTTCACATCTTCAATATGTGAGGAGCGACGAAAGAGATCTCCTAGTATATATAAGCCGCTGGAATCCCGTCAGAAATTGTGTTCAAATAAATGTTTCAAAGTGCACGTCTGAGGTGCGTAAAATGTTGATTGACGCAAGGCTTCATGTCTACATGCGAATGTCTTATTAACTGTAGCGAGGTTTAAAGTGTTATCCGACCTTCAACTCTAAGCCATCTCAAGCCACACTCTTGACTCTCTTATCTACTATCTCGTTCAAGGCAAGATTTTCTATGTGCGGCGTCATCTAGTAGATGGTAAGCCAAATCACTATCGCCGACTTGGTGAGTGACAGTAACATGACAGAGGTGCTCTGACCATTGGTCAGAACGGCAGGTCAAAGAAGGTTAGCTTCGACTGTATATTCTGCTCAACATATGTCATGTGTATGAGTTAAATCAATGTACCACCCACGGACGGGTAGAGTGGCTTGTCACGATTGGATTATATAGTAGACAACCCTTTCAGTCTATTCCTCTGCCACAGTAACCCTGTTAATATTGGAGTCGAACTGTCAAACCAGGAAGAAAATGGACTTAGATTGAGATCCCGGGGGACCTGAATTAGGTGCATGTCTCAATCTCAACCTTTCCACCCTCTTACTATTACAAGATTACCGAGTATTGGATTTCCAGTTGTGCTAGCAATAACTCTGGACTTGCAGTCAATGCCCGCAGTTGATTCAATATGAATTATGCCCGTCGGGAATTCCATGCGTCCTTCTCTCATTTTAGACTATACAACTGCAGGTATTCAGTGGCCGGCACATTGAACATTTCTCTATACAATATGTTATGCATTATTTGGCTGTAATTCAAAGCCAACTTGTCTTCACTGCTCCGTAATGAGTGTAGACAAATACAAGCTGACGTAGGTTCCCCCCATGGGGATCAATCTGATATCAAATATTCTCATGATCTTAGAAAGTAATCAGTTCCTGCAATAGTAGTTGAGCTTTCCCCTTTTTTGCAAAGCCAGGCTATGGAATAATTCATGGAATGCAATTAGTGTTAACTTAGTTAAAATTCCGAGGAAATCATCGACCATTGGTGCTTTAAAGCTCTGATGGTATACCCGTTCACTTCTCTGCTTTGCATGAGTTGAGGCTTCAGGGATCTCCTGCCTTGAAGTCCAATCACATCCAAAAGTATACCCGTGCAATGGCATTGATTTCCTCATAGCTTTTAGCCATGCAATGGACCCAACACAAGGGGACGTCTAGTATCACAACCAATCAGGAGTACCGTCATGATTATGATGTGTCACTATTGGAAACTCCTACATAATGAATAGGTCTTTTTATCATGCGTTTCATTTGTGCAGTTGTGCAATATGTGATGTGTTCCAGGAAAATGAGTCATAAGTCGCTAAAAATAGATTTTGAGATACCATTAGATTTGAAAAGATGAGATCAAGCTGATTCCAATGATAGTAAACAGTCTAATAATCTTATAAGTATTTCTAGAATTTAGTTTGATATTTTCGTTTTTGAAAAAAAAAGTATCCAATATTTCTGGGGGTCAATAAACAGTAAAGTTACTAAATGTAGTCCATATGGTGACCTTTAAAACGAGAGGATGTATTATATAGATTTTCCTGAAATTTGATACACCGATTGATATAAGTCTAAGTGATGAACTCGCTAAAAATCAGAACATTCCAATAATGTGATCTTGTAAAAAGAAAACTTTGAAAAATATCAATTTTGCGACTTATGACTCATTTTCCTGAAACACAACACATATATAAATAAATGTGTCTACACATACATATATATTAAACCTAATCTCTGTAGGTATTATAAACGGTATTATAGAAAAAAGGAACAATAATTATGTGCATTGCGCTCAAAATATGAGATAGCCCACACAATGCTAAAGGTTGTCTAATATATGGTAGCCATGAAGACATCCACAACAGTTTGATCCTAGACAGGCTCTTCCCAATGAATGTTGAGACTTTCCCCCTATGTTTTATCATCTGAATATGACTCTGGGCCCTCATTAATCATTGATCACTAGATCCAAAGAAAGGATGTAAAATACTGGAGGTCCTATTCATAACATATACGACAATAGGAATAGCGTCATATTCTACTTTTTATGTCTTACTTTTCTTTTATATTTGTGGACGTTGCAAACTAGTGAGAAAATGAACAAATTTTTAATGAAAGCCGAGAAAAAGGAATTGGCTCAGAGTAAATTACAAAACGATTTTCTAAGCTAATTTTTCACCCGTAGAAAATAGATATTGAGACCGGCAATGGTTGTGGTGAGGGTGCAAGGATGTTGCTAAGCTCATTTATTATACACGCATTGCTCTGAAACAACGTATCTAGAGTGATTTACGCATAGTGCGTATTTCACTAGTGATTTATGTGGGGTTGTCATGGCAACCAATCTGTTTTTTTTACTAAGATTACTGGTAAAATTAAAATTTATGACTCATTCTTTTCCTATTTTCATGATTGAAAGCATGTATAATAAATCTGCTAACTAACTTGTTGATTTCAGTCGCTTAGAATATTGCACTCGTTGCTACGCAACTCGTGCAATATTCACGCTCCTTCAACCAACTCGTTAGTTAACCTGTATATATACTGACCTTTGTGCAATTGAAGCAGTCGTTCACTTTGAAGATAAGGTGTTCTTTATTTTTCATAGACTGAACGATATAAGTCAACGATATATGAAGCTACCTGAAAGACCGTTGATTATTGGCTGGCACAATACATCGAAGCACAGTTCAGTCATATCAAATCAGAAATGATCATCCTGCCTTCCTGTATCTCTATACTATTCTCTCTATCACCTTTATTCCTGCATACTACTAGGTCATATTCTATCAACTCATTCCCTTTTACTCTAGCACCCCCATTCATTTATACTACTACGCCCCATTCCTTCAATTCTCTATACTACTCACTCTATCACCTCATTCCCTTTTACTGCTAGGCCCCATTCCTTCAACTCTATCCTACTCACTCCACACCCTCAGTCCTTTAATATTAGGTCCTATTCCTTCATTTCTCTATACTACTCACTCTATCGCCTTCATTCCCTTTTACTACTGGCTCCTATTCCTTCATTTCTCTATACTACTTCTTAGGTCCTTCATCTGTCTATACTACTCACTCTCTCTATCACACTCATTCCTTTATACTACTTGTCCCTATTCCTTCATTTCTCTATACTATTTACTATCACCCTCATTCCTTTATACTACTTGTTCCTATTCCTTCATTTCTCTATACTACTTACTATCACCCTCATTCCTTTATACTACTTGTTCCTATTCCTTCATTTCTCTATACTACTTACTATCACCCTCATTCCTTTATACTACTTGTTCCTATTCCTTCATTTCTCTATACTACTTACTATCACCCTCATTCCTTTATACTACTTGTCCCTATTCCTTCATTTCTCTATACTACTTACTATCACCCTCATTCCTTTATACTACTTGTCCCTATTCCTTCATTTCTCTATACTACTTACTATCACCCTCATTCCTTTATACTACTTGTTCCTATTCCTTCATTTCTCTATACTACTTACTATCACCCTCATTCCTTTATACTACTTGTCCCTATTCCTTCATTTCTCTATACTACTTACTATCACCCTCATTCCTTTATACTACTGGCTCATATTCCTTAATCTCTCTATACTACTCACTCTATCACCCTCATTCCTATATACTGTTTGGTCATAGTCCTTCAGCTCTCTAGATACTACTTCACTGTAAAAACTGGGGCTCGGGATGCACAAATTGGGGGGTCAATATACACAAATTGGAGATCATATGGTGTCATTAACGCCTATTGGGCGTAGATTGAGTGTGCCATCCAATTCAATGTAACTTTACTTATTATTATACTTACTAGCAAAAGTACCCGTCCTCTGGACGGTCACCCTCTCTCTCCACACTTCCCCCTCTCCCTCTTTTCCCTCCCCCTCTTCTCTGACTTTCATACCTGTTTTTCTCTCCCAACCCCATCTCCGATCCCCCCTCTCTCCCCTCTTCCTCATGCTCCCCTTCCCCACTTTCTCTCCCTCCCCTCTCTCCCTTCCCCTACATCTCTCCCTCCTCTCTTCTTTCCCTCCCCCCTGTTGCTCATGAATCAACCACAAAAAAGGAGCTCAGAAAATTACCTTGAAAATGTAAAACATAAAATTCTTCACCCTCCCACTCCTCTGCATGTCAGGCTAAAGATACAGAATTGCCTTTATATCATTAACTGAGTAAAAATGTGGTGGAACATATAGGCAGTTAAAAGGCAATTCTATATCTTTAGCCTACAACTTTAGTTAGGTTCCCCTGGACGTAGGTTGTGGGAAATGACGTAGTATCTCACAGGGGCTTTCCCAGGCTATAAATAGAGTGTGGTTATCCCGATTTAAAAAAGGCTTCAAAATCACATTTCCACCCCAAATACCTTCACAAACCACATACGACGACATCCAGAGAGGGGGGAGAGACCTCTAAAGATGAGTAAAGTGGTTTGTAAAACAACAAATTCCGAGAACATTCTGGACAAAGAAAACCTTCTTTCTACCATTTCTTTTGTACCTCCTTTCCTAGAAATCGCTCTAGCTTTATATTATATGGATACTTGTTATTTCTTATGGTCAAACAAGCTGCTATATACAATGGACCAAGGGCGGCGTCAAGCACACCCTAGTATAGCCTTCTCACCACATCAAAACAGGGTTGTGTTGCAGGGCAAATGCCCCCATTGCAATATTATAACTTTCAATGTTTTAAAGTTTGATCTCGAAATAAATTCATTCATCACTAAATTAATATATGAATTCATACACTGTGAAAGGGTAGGCGGCTACTGAGACAAGATAATTTCATTATGAATCTATATAAACATATCATTTTAAATGAAGTTATCAAGCAATATCAATATCACATTACACATTGAATAAGCAATTTAGATTATGCACTATGATGGAACTCGATGTTACAATACATATCTAAATTATGGTGATATTCAATTCAATTCAATTCAATTCATAGATTCTTTTATTGATGATGTTATTTCAGTTACAGGTTGTTCGTCGTCTGGTTAAATACAGAATATTTAGCCAGTTCTTCCGGCGAATGCCTAAAGAATCCATAAAAATATCCATATATCCAAGAATCCATATAAATCGAATCCATATAGCTCCGTGTTATTTCAGTTATTAATTAGCGTATTGGTGATAATTGGCTATCAATTATCATTAGCAATAACGGAGAACATTTAGCATCATATTATAGAAGTAATTAATTAGTGTGTAGATGATAATTGGATATCAGTTATCATCAGTTAGAAAGAGTAACGGTACCCAATAATAAGGATAGTCTTCAAAATAACCAAGACTTATCAACATCCTCTTCGATTATTAACTCATTATGCAACTATATGTATACATACACACATAATTATACAGTTAGCACAGCAGATATAACGGGTTTCACATAGTCCCCATGTTGTGAGTGCAAAGCTAGTCTGTATCACTTTACGCATGTGCGATTCATTAAACCTATTTCCAATGGGGGACACAACCCACAGAGCAAACCTCCCCTCCAGTGCACGCTGCACCCAGTGCACCCACTCACTGTCAACACCACCCCGCTACCCATGCGTCCATGAACCAATCCTGCACCAACTTTTGTTTTGGTGGAAAGCCTTTGACAAAAGTTCCGCTATTCTGATATTGATAGATGAATCAACCTGGAATTGGACATAACTACTTTAAATGTTTGATAATCCTAGAATTCAGAGCTAGAATTCTGGGAGCTTAAGTGGGGAAAGTTTTACGCCTTTGGTGATTGTATACTATATATGACGACTGGGTGTGTGCCCGTTCTAATTCTGACTACGGGTCACTGTCACCACTCCTGACGTAGCACTACTGTCAGTTTATGAACCCTACTATTATCCTCCTATGTCGCATCAGTAGGCCTACATATTATGGTGTCATGATAATTTGTGCGAGAAATAAAATAAAATCTGTGCAATCTGTTGGTGCGATAACAGTAACCACTGGACAGACAAGTCTTAAGACAAAAACAAAAAGATAATGTCATTAGGGAGGCACCTCATACTCCCTCATACTATGGACATAGGCATTGTCTTGATTTAAGCATCAATGAACAGTTCATTTACCCTCGGGTAACACTTCTTGCGTTGACGAGATCTCGACGACTAGGAGATTTCCCATCAGTTTGCGTGGATTTCCCCACTGAAGTAGACGTACTTGATTGGTAGTGTCAATCGCTTTCATTAAGGCCCGGGCGTTTGGAATTTTCGGGCTTCAAAGACGCTCACAGAAGTGAAACCGTTTTGAAGGGACCCTTCTCTATAGAGATATACAGAGATAATGTAATCTTGACCAAGCGCAACCGACCCCGCCCCCTATAGGGCGGATTTAGACCACCTTTAAACCTCCTTTCGTTGCTCCATTACCCCTGGTATTCTCAGTTAGACAGAACTCACACCCATCGACCTGTTTTTTATGTTTTCCCATCTAAATGGGTACCATTACATCATCTGAATGGCAAGTTTTGTTCCTCTTCATGCCTTTTTAGGGGACGACTTATGTATAATCTGGTACAGGAAAGTTGCAATTTTAAATATAAAGATTGGTTTAGAATCCCACCCCTGTCGGAGCTCTCACACACACTGCACCTTCACTCACACACTACACTCACTCACCAGCCACTGCCCCTCCCGCTGCCTGCCACTGCCTACCACTGCCTGCCACTAGTGTGTGTGTAGCCTTGCCTCAAGGCTACACACACACTAGGCAGGTAGGCAGTCAGGTATCAAACACTAACACATGGGAGGAGTGAAGGATGGGTGGTTGGTGGGCATGCAGTGTCATTCAAGGTGAGAAAAATGACAACTATAAGAACAAAAACAGACAATAAAATAAGTAGAGCAAGCAAAAGTACTAGCGGGTAGAATTTCTGGATTCGTCCGCGTAAGCACTTTGCCTACATCATGTTGCTTACGCGGACGAATCTCGTCCAATAGATTTTCGATTACGACGGCGAGTTCATAATATGCATAACATTTGATCAAATATCGTATGTATTTGTATTTAATATTTTTCATTCAGCTAAAACACGTACATTATTCTCAGGATCGATGATTCACTACAAATTCAAGATACTATAACAAAAATAACATGAAATTAAAACCGTCACCGACGCATCTTTTATATTCATGACAGTCAAGGTAGGGTTTCTAATGCGACAAAAAATTAAACAATTATCACTATAAAGCATCCACACGAGCAGGCCTTAAACATAATACAATATATAATAATATAATATCCCTGTTCGTTTTTAAGTTAGATCATCTCACCGAAAGACTACTGGATCATCCACTGACCATATCTCCTCAGATCGAATAACATTTTAACACTAACAGAGAAAGCTTTTTAATCTTCTGTTTTCGTATCTCTAGTGGTAAAGAGTTCAAAATTGAACGTATTTTGCCAATGAGACTTCTACGTACAGATTATTTCTTCCAGTGGTATACTACGAGTCGTGCAGGACCCCGCATGTCATAGCCATGAATGATGCTGCAGGTTCTGCACGCCCTTTTCCGACCAAAATAGATTTATAAATACACCTCTGTAATCTTCTATAACATAGGGGAGATAATATACAACTCTCATGCAAGTTAAAATTAGAAATTCGTTGATATTCCCTAATACGAACACTGCATACTATTCTCATGCAATGATTTTCTAATACCTGTAGCGTCGAGCTTGTTGCTTCGAGGCTAAATCAATAGTAATATTTCCAAATTCCAGCACTGGAAGAATATATGTCTTATATATCAAACAGGCAAGCTCTTTCGAAATACAATTCCTGATTCTTCTCAACCTGTTCTTTACAATCTGTAAATCATTCGATAAGATTGAACAAGTAGCCATTGACAGTGTGAACACCACCGACTCTGTAGGCCTATGGCTATGCCTATGAATGTGTTGGCATGCTTCGCGGAGAGCTCTTGTCTAAGTTGTTAATTTCATAACTATGAAATAACAACTTAAAGGCAAACGCTACTATTCACTGCCACGCCCCCCTTTTCCATATACCAAATATACGGGCATTTTACGTACTATTGCTTTAGCACTGCAGTCTATGAGGAAACAGCCCATTTTTTCATGTTTTATAGTATAAAACAAACAATTAATGGTTATTCCTACTGTCCCAAAACTTTCTACACATATAATGCAGGTTATATACTACATATTAAAAGGAAAAAAAACATATGTCATCGAGTTAGATTTTTTTTTATAGCTGTCTGAAATAGACATGTTTGGGGAACTGAGCTGACTGTGGGTACCCTCAGTTGTACCCATTTAGTATGCAAGTCTATTGGGAAGTGCTGCATTTTTCTTTCACGGTTTTGGGAATAAAACAAAAATGAAAACTCCTAATGTCCCAAAATTTTCTACACATATAGTGCAGGTAACATTCTACACATATATAGGGGAAAAAAATGTATGTCATCACGCTAAAAAAATAATTGTAGCTGTTTGAAATAGACATGTTTAGGAAACATAGAACACATTGAAACAGCAGATTTTTTTGGTTGTCATGCCATGTTTCAATGCCCCATAATTCAGAAACTAGCACGGTGACCCATTTTTTTTTTTTCAGTTTTATGAACACACATACTTCAAGAATCATATACTAAAGAATCAGAAAAATGACATTTAATTTCGATGAGAGAGAAAAAAAATGTTTTTATTAAATTAGTGAAAAAAAAGTGGGTTTTTTCGAGTTTTTAATTTAAAATTTGCATTTCATATTTTTTGTTTTCAGAATAAAAATAACCATGCATTCTATAAAAAAGAGGCATAGAATTATTAGCCAAGTAATACTCTCTCTAAAACTGTTAACCTTACTTAAATTGAGGGAATATAAATAGCAAATATGAACTATGAAGTCGAGGTACTCCAAAATGAGCCCCCCTTTTGATCCTCATTGGTTCTTTTGAGATACCAACTTTTGAAGCACTCTAATTAAAAATTGAGCACGGTGACCCATTGATTTTTTTCCATCTTTATGACCAGAAACACTTCAAGAATCAAATTTCAAAGTTTCAGAAAAATGACATTTATTTTCATTTTCCACTAGATAGTAGCGTTTGTCTTTAAACAAGCGCCTTTGGATCTCCGCGAAGCATGTCAACAGACTGCGGAGGTAACGTAGAACTATTTTTAGACAACTACATAAAACGTTTTTTATTGCATCCCACTTATTGCGCCTCTCAAGAGGAGTGCACGTATAATAATGACGGCACTACATTGTGGATATACGTTACATAACATGACATGGTATAGCAGATCTCATGCAGCTGGTGGCATTTAGAATATAGGTGTAGCGTGGACCTACAGGCCTCATCAATTTCAGCAGCCAGGGCATCCTTTTATGAGGACTGAACCCAGAGATACTGAAACTTGCGTCGATGCAACAAAAAGTGGGATGAGGTGGGAGGTCAACTATGTACGGTCGCAGTTCCTTGTTGCAGCGACTTTGAAGGGTATTGCAAGTAGTTAGAGAAAGCTGCTGAGGAGGTTCCCTCTTTGGAAAGGCCTGCAGCTCCACACCAAGAGCGCAAGAGGATCAAATCTCTAGATCTATACTTTGCCGCCTTTATCTCTCTGGATGGTCGAATGTTATGTCTGACGCTAACCATGTGACATCTTTCACAAAGCTGAATATTAGGAGGGATCGAAAGGACTTTAAGGCAAATGGAGGGGTTTTCTCCCACTTCAAAGACAGGAGGGAATACCATGTGAGGCTCGCACGTGCGTGTATTGGTTATACTTGTGAAAAGTAATAAGTGCTTACTTGATTTAGATGATAGAATCTTGACTTCATCAATAGGACCTTTTTATCTTTACAATATTTCAGCTCATATTTTATGTTGTGTCTAAGATAGCCGGTGGAAAACCTGAAAACTATACCATGACCTAAATTCTAAATGTGATATTTAATTTTGAATATTTGATTACTTGATGTACCGGTAATTGTATTGTAAACAGAAATGATAAGCAGATGATATATCATTCTCAGGATGTGTGGTCAGTAAATGAGCAGGAGTTAACGAACTGACTGTATAATAATAGACAATGATTTGTGGTGATAGTACCCTAAGATCTGCTTGCTTGTGTGTACACATACTTTTTGGATTATATGTACAGGGTGGGACTTATGAATAACAAACCTTGCGGACTGTCATGATTAGAAAATGCGTCGGTGATGGTTTTAATATCTGTATTGCTCTTATAGTTCAATTGTCTTGTGTATAATTATCATAGTTATGATCGTATGGATTACCAAAATTTGCTATATAATATTTGATTTATTAGAGTCAGCGACGACTGAGATATAGAGTATTCGTTACATAATGTTTTGTGCTGAATAAAAATATTTAAATACAATAACAAATATGAATATGTGATTGTCGGGTTTACTACAGACCTCAAAATGTCTGTCCTTTTTGCCTAAAACTACCCATATTTTGTTTGGCTTCTAGCATTGCCATCGCCGCTAATATGTATGTCCATGTATAAGCAAAACCATATATACTCCTGGTTAGCTTTCGTCACAATGACATCTGTCGTCCGACTGTGAAAACGAAAAGAACTGTTTTTAAAGAATTCATGACCGAAATAACGCAAAAGGTTCGATTGGTTTATCTTTTTATTTGGCCATACGTGGGCTAAAGTAAAAATAATCGGAATTTGATGTGCCATACATTTTTATAGATATGAACAGAATCAGTACCCGCAACTATAGGAAGGTTCTGAAATAAAATAAAGGGGATAGGTAGATTTCCCATAATGTCTCTCTTAATGAATACTTGATCTTGTCCGTTCTAGGCTCTGTCTAGAAATAGATCCCGAATAGAGGGCGCTATGCATATTTAGTGGGAGGCCATGTGTAAATCGCATTTAATCATGGTTTCTCATGCATTCTACGTGTTCTGCCCTAGTCAAGGGTTTGCTATAATTGGCATACTCGCTGTAGGCCCTGGTAACCACTGACAGAATTTGCTATTCAAAGAACCTGTTGCTAATCAGGATTGTTCCAGTGGCCGGGTTCGTGATACAGAAGATTTATCGTCATCACGATTCTGTGAATGATTTTCCTCTTCCATCGAAGAAATTGTAATTTGTAATAAATTTCTCTAGACTTCAAGTAGGTCGTAAAGAATGGTGTTACAATTAAGAATTTCGAAACAAGGTAAAAGCATTGCTTTGGGCTCCATCCTGGAAGCATTGCGTTGCTCGATGAATTGATGTAATGCTTCCTCGAGGGATCAATTAGGACATCTGAGGATACTTTTTTATGCAGAGCCTTTGCCGGAAATGTCTTTGTATTACGCAAACCGAAATAACGCTGGATTAATTGTTGAACTCATGGGAGATAAAACTTGGATAATAACAGAAGCCCGAGTGATAGGCGAGAATCATTAAACGCGCCTGCTTCGCCGATAAGAGCCTCGAAAAGACCTGCTGCTCTGAAGACCTCTTAGGAAGAAAATTCCTCCTTCTCCGTGAAGAAACCTCGGAGGAGCGTTGGAAAGCACTTAACTTCTTTGCATTGCAATTTAGAGTATAAATGGATGAGTGTCCTTATCTTGGAAAGGAGACAGAGATGGAAGTATGTACACGGGTGTCGGGTGGTGGTATTTTGTAATGGAATGGCCAATCGGCCGCTTCGTCTCATCGCCGTCCTGATGGCTTCGGAATCAATCCTCTGTGAAGATATTTGCAATCGTATATAGACGCGAAATCCCAGATGGGGAGAAAAACGTGCAAACGTCTGATATCTCTGCACGAGTACTTAAAACTGAAGCCGTTGATACATATAGCCATACATCTGACTCCCCGTTTCCTTTGATTCAACGATTTGACACAATATATATGCTGTAAAATGCCATGCCATCGTTCGTTGTCATACGAGAACCACAGGAAACTCTTTAGTGGATGACATAATATCAGTATCACGTTTAGAGGGTGAGATATATCCTGCGTGGAAAACCGATCGAGGTGAAGTTAGTTGACAATATAAATCTTAGTTCCATCTCATTGAAAGAGTTTTTCTTAATGAGAAACTAATCCTTAAGCTCTTTCATGCATACACTCTTCTCACCCAGTTTTTTCCCCAAAATCACATTTAGTTGGGTTATAACTTTCTCAAGTTCACAATGACTTATACTTGACTATTTAGAATAA
Source organism: Sthenelais limicola (assembly GCA_942159475.1). NCBI lineage: Eukaryota > Metazoa > Annelida > Polychaeta > Phyllodocida > Sigalionidae > Sthenelais > Sthenelais limicola. Next base: position 48,185,587 of record OW804096.1, on the reverse strand, counting down.
ATACCATCTTATATGGTAATTACAGAAAATGGTCGCCCATTGAGGCATTTGCACATTTTTAGAATATCTGAATGCCAATAAGGAAACTTTGAGCACTGTAATCGTAATCTTGACGGGCTGTCGAATTGACGTACTGTATCATATATGAGGTGCAGGAAAAAATCCCCGTACCGTAATGACACAGGCCGATAAGATCAGTGCGAGCGTAGCATTTTCTTTTAAAATACAAAGTAGATTTCTTGCATTCCTGTCAAACAAAATAACTGTTCGACGTGCACAGGTTTCCCCGAGGTATAAAACCCATCTAATGCTGTTTGAATCCTGTCGTATCCATTAGCTACAAAGCCATATAACCAGCCATATGAAAAAGAGGTATCTTGTCTGTGATCATAGCCCCCTGTTCTTCGGTGATTTTATTGTATTTAAAATCGTTCGTAGCCATCTAATTGTGATTTGTTTGCCTCGTCGCTGTTTTCTGCAGGAAATACATCCAGGCTTGGAATCAATTTTATTTTTGCTTACACCTGAGCCTTATTAAATTTAAGTAGTATGGGGCGTGCTTCGATATTGGCGATCGGCTTGGTAAAGCGTAAAACACAGTTTGGGGCACGGCCTCGATAACAAATGTCTTGGGAAAATGTCTCAGGAAAACATTGGCTAGGAATACTAAATCAGAGAGTAATAAGAAGCACCATCCTAGTTTATTGCTATTTCCCTGCTTTAGATCCTATCTGGGGAAGGACAGGTTGTAAGAAAGGGCACAGATTAATGTCATGGTATTACTGAACATAAACAATCAGCAATTACCCACGGCTTGAGAACTACTGAGAATAATGTTTTCCTGTTTGGAACATGGCTGTAATTCAGCTCAAGGGGTGGCCAAATGGGTTGTTCGACTCGTATTGCTGGTTATCGAGGCGCTATAGAAGGTGGATGATGTTTTTCCTCTTTCTATCGCAATCACGTGGGTTCATTGGTTATGCTAGATTCATTCGTTTTCTTTGGTTTCTTTGATCATTTGTCCATAATTATAGGTGTTCTCTCATCAATATCATGCCAAAGGAAACTAAACCTGGAACTATTATCAATATTTGTGGAATACAACTAGTGTGAAGAACATTTGTAAATACATCTGTTATCACCTACCGTGGTAGAGTGAAATATAGATGATTCAGTGGAATAAGACGGTTAAACAAACACAAGTATGGGGAAATAACTAACTTTTATAGATAGGCCAAAACTATCTATGTCCTCATACATTGAGAGGATAACCTGGCGATCGTCAGTCTTCTTTCCTCGGGACTTTATTGTTCTTCTCCATACAGATTTGCTTTCCTTGCTTGCTGTAGATACAGTGAGTTTGAATCTTCCTTGTGTAGATCATTCCGTTGTAAGCTACTCGCTCCTCCCGATTGGTCGAAATTACTGTGAGAAACACTATTATTCTTTTTAATTAGGGGCTCCTTATTACCTTTCTATATTTGACCGTGACAATGGCCTTAGTTCCCATAATTAGCCTCAAATCAGAATCCAGAATTTGGTCGATGCTCCATATTTATTATGTAGATTATGTAGATCTTTATTGCTGTCACGTATCATTTTAACAAGACAATGGCCTTGGTTCTGTTGCTTTTTTCCAAATCTGAATTCAAAGTTGTTTCGATGTAAGCCCCTATTTGAAAGAAAGGTCAGTTTTCGTCCCTGGATTTGTATTGGTTCTCGGAATCACATTTGGCAGACTAAAACAGATAAAAGCTAACATCCCAACAAAAAGGAACATGTGGTTCAACATTTAAAGATCAATGTAAAATGTTAAATCGTCCATGAAAAAAGTTTGATCCAAATTAAATCTACGCAGCACAATGGTGCTTTAAGGCATGAAGTTCAAAATCAATTCAAATAATAATGTACACAAGCCGCAAATTCTCGAGATTCAAGGCATGAAATAATCCTGCTGCCAGATAATATGAAATGGAAACGATAGGGAGTAAAGTTTACTCTATCGGGCCATTGTTATAAACCCATTATTATATCATTGGAATGCTTTTGGAAAACATTAAATGCCATACGAAGTTTAGAAAATATATTGTTCACGAGCATCGATCCACTCTTCCAGACTTCCACTGCCTCGAGTAGTCAGATCCTTATTCCTGAAACACCTCTGGAGCCGCGGCAGGAAATATTTGGTTTGCCCAAATAAATAGAGACCCTCCGGTCAGTCCAAAGGGGGAATGATCCTCTAAGTCCATCAGTTCACCTTGTCTATTACCTCCACTCCGACCATGGAAAGGCTTGGTCTATGAAGTGAAACATAAGAAAGTGAACATGGTTCGAACTAAAGTAAGGGCCCTAACCAAACTGTATCACATATGTGATAAATCAACTGCTTTTAATTTACAAGACTATGATCAGACCCATTATTGAAGTGCAGAATTTTGCACTAAAAATAATACTTCATCTCCCAAAAACTTTCTAGCACAAAAGAAATCCATACCAAACTAAATATTATATCCCTTCAAATGAGGAGGGAAACACATATTTTGGATAGGTTTTCGTTAGAAGTAGGGTTGAGGAGAATGGGGATAAAAGAAAAGTCCGACTGTGGGACTTATGGAGGGGAAGAAACTTCTTTTTCCCCACCCCAGAAATGAGATATTTAAAAGGTCAAACCTCTATAGTATACCAACACTTTGGAACAGGCTTGAGCGTTGACTCAGACAAGAAAAGAATTCAAGATGTATTTAAAACATCAATACCACTTGAAATTTGATCTTTTCCTGAAATCAAGTGTTAATACGGATCAATCTACGACTGAAAATTCATTGCAAGGGGACAATCTTATTTAAGGGGGAATAATCTGTGAATTGTAAAAGCACAGGAAAAGTTATGATCGATACAACGATGTACAACAGGGAGGGGGGGGGCCCTTATTGACTTTTTAGTCAATTCTTTTATTGACTTTTTAGTCAATCCTATTAAAAGTAATTGGTGTTCTTTGACATTAATATTAAACACCCAATGTATGATTCCCTGCAAATATTAAGGTAGGAATCGTTCTTTACAAATGTAATTTGTTATCTAATCTACATGGGAAACCATTCTCATGATACCTCATTTTAATGTGTCAACGAATGTAATTGTTCTTAGAGTATTGATGAAAATCCTTGTCATTAATCGAACCACAAATGGTTGCATTATAACTTATCCAACAAGGATAACATGTAAATGTCTTTTATGAAGATAATTTAAAATCTGCGTTAATTATAGTGATGATAATCCGTGAAATGGAACTCACTAAGTAGATTAAAGCCTCGGTAATAAAGACTGACATTGAAAAACAATCATAGTGAAATGAATGAAAACCATCAACACGAGTCAAGACTCCAAAACACAAGGCAACAAACAACAAGTATGGCAAGAATCAAAACACGAACTTTAATGATAGGATCATTAATCTATGGATAGTCATTTAATAAGCATTACAAACTTTTACACCTCATTTTATTTGTTTGGGCGGTCTGGAAGACCTGATTGCAGATGATTATTAAAGCCAAATTCCAGATTATTGTTATTCAATATGTACGATGTATTGTAATATAATATTGTATGTATGAACAGAATTCAGAATAAAAATCTTTATAATATATATATAATTCGTTGCCTATATCAATGTTGGGGATTAGTTGCGCTTGATCTACATGGATTTGTATAAAAGTAATGAAATGATATAGCACTTGTGATTTTTTATTTAAACACTAAATATAGAAAATAAAAGAGGTATCGCTGCACACCTTAAATTATGTCCGCAAAGCTCATTCATTAGACGATCGATGGATTAACCATCGTTTTATTCATGGATTATTGCAATAATGTAATGGTTCAATTGTAGTATACAACGTTGATCAATTATTCATAATGCACGAAGTGGTGCTTTACTTAATTACGAAATAATATTATAAAGAAGGTGCCCTTGAACCTCATAATATTATATTATATATTATTGGTTTTCAATGGATATATTTCATTTCCAATTATTTATCTAACATACCATGAATGTCATAAGGCTAAAACATTTTCCATCCATTGTGGGTCATATTCAACTGCCAATCATTTTAATGTTCTTATTACATTTCAATCGCATCAATCTCCTTAAAACAGAACACAATATTTGTCATTAATTATCGAAAAGTGTCTCGTCATTGACTCCAAATGAAAATTATCCAATTACCTGTGAGGGTCAATTCTAAAAATGGAAAGCACTTATTCAAAAGATGATAGTTTAAAATGTTTGGCTAATAAAATTGCTTTCGAAAATCGCCAACAAGTAAAAGTAAGATAAATGTATTCACTAATGGCATACATAATTTTGCAGGTGGTATATAAGTATATTTATGTTCGAATGCCTTTTTCAGATGACTAGGCCTACTTGCGACTATTGGTCTTGCGACTATTGTAACATAATGGGGCCCCGTCAATCTATTTTACTTCATTGTCTTATTTTGAATTCATTTTGGTTGTCGCTTATACATATGAGAAATATCCTTTATCCTATTGTCTTACTTTAATGCATTATTTTAGTCACATATATGGAACGTTTTATTAGATGTTACACAAAAGGACATGGGTAATTACTGGAGGGCATTAGGTCTTGTTTAATCTAGAGGTTCGTTAAAGTCAATGACATGGTGGTGCCTAATAGAAATAATTGGCTCCAAACTCACACCTAACCTCCCCCGTAGGTCTTATTAGTCAACTGGGTCCGAACCAAATAGAACCGTATCCCTTCTAAACCCCTGAAGTTATGTTGATAATCAATGCTTATTTTGATAATTATACACAAGCTGCATGATTTCATAACAGTATAGTTTCATGACCTACAGCATAACATTATGGAGCCCATGAAATTATTCTGGGAATCATTAGCCACTTATGATACTGGTTCAGTGCTAAATGAAGAACAAGTTTGAAGGCGAAGTGATACAAAACGAAGTCCCAGTCCCCACCCAGTCCGAACCCTCCATCGTCGTTGCTTGCTATAAAATACCACCCTTCGTTCCCAACTGAATAAATCGTAATTGCTAAATGTGATGCATAACATCATTTCGGTTATATAGTGATGATTTGCAGTATAATTTCATGGGTTGCAGACTTCCGTGCCATAAAGCAAGCCATTGTGTAGCTTGTAAGGGTGTGAAAAGTACACCTGCAACTGTTGTTTCCTTTGGTGGTCTTCCACCATCAGTAGCATCCACGAAACTGAAGACATGGCCATCGAGTAAGCTGATTTCTAAAGCAAATTTACAGAGTGTACTCCTCCCTGGAGCCCTATGTGAAATTTATATTTTAAGATCAAGTCAATTTTCCCTCGGTGTCTTTGAAGCTTTTTTCAAATATCTGAAGCGAAAGATGATAGATGATGAAACCGTTTGCCTTGCGGTGATATCCTTTGAATATACCTAAATTGGCTTTAGGATCAGAGCCGAGGTACTCAGCTATTGTTATGTATATTAGCGTACATCACATATTAAAACCCCTTGAGATACATTATGAGCTATGTGATACGCTTGTCTTTTTCATGCTCTTATGGGATATTGATTGCAATCTTCTTACAAAATATTGTCTATCAGACTGTAATTCAACACCATTCTACACAATGTATGGAAAGCGAAGAAGTAATAGAGAAGCACGACCCTTACGAATCTCATATTTCGTATGGAGTTTCTTCTGTGTCGACCAAAATGAGCATAATGGCTACTTTTCGATGGGATTTTGACGTTTTGGATGGGCTTTTTTCAGACTGAGACTGTGTCCTGGGATGGATTTCATCAAGAAGAACAGCGGGAGATGATCCATTCTCTGCGAACACAAAACCTACATCATCCTAATGAAGAAGCCCAAACCAATGCATCCATCTGTGGAGGTATCCGCAGTAAAAACAGTAGAAAAGATGTTTGGAACACTTTTGACTTCATTATTGTGATTATTCTGTCGCCTACTTAAAATGCGTCTGCTTTCAAATTCCCATTATAGGCGTTTCACCATCAATTCAAGCAAATTTCTCCAAGGACGTTAAAAATGCATGCATACAATGAATGAATGCCAAACTTCAGTGCTGGAGTGTTAGGAAAATGTTTGTGCCAAAGCGCTAAGTTTACATACTATCTTCCCTTCAAGCAATACTGTGAATGATCTGTTGGAATATTTACCGTCTTGTGAAATACATAGCATCATTGAATGCACTACAATGGAAAGTATTTAGAAAATTAGTACTTTCACAAAAACCAATCAATTTCCTTGCATTTATAATAGGAGATTAAGTCTGATGCCAGGCATTACTTCAGTGGTAATATGTTAGACAAGGAATGTAACCACGTTCAGTATAAATAAATATACCTATACATAGAGCTTGAATCTGGACTTCCACCGATTGTGTAATAGAAACTAACGTTACTGTTTTGAAGCAAGAAGACATGTCCTTTCTCCGATTGTGTAAAGGGCTCATGATATTCAGCACGCAAGGCCGATGACTCCCCTCATGCAATTCCTGTTAGGCCATATAAAAACATTATGGCCATTAATATCATGTATACATATTGCGTGATGGTTCCTATTCTTATGGTAAGCTAACATGATAGTGTAGGGCCCCGGATAACTCGGTAACATAAGATATGCGAAGTAAAAAGAAATAATTCTGGAAATTTCAAAGAGTGTTGTGATTGATTGTAGTCAGGAGAAATCTTGATCTTGATAAATCGTGATTTGTTTTATTCGGGCCATATCTTTTCCCCCGGAAAGATAAATTGATTTGAAAAAGTCATCCATCACTGTATCGAATTGAAAGTATTGAGAATAGATTGAACATAGTCAGCAACTAATCTTTGAATCTAGTACTTACAAGACATGTTTTATTTTCAAGTTTAATAAATTATTTCGCAAGATTTTCCTTAACAGGGTTTTTAACTGTGGTCTTTTGATTAGTTCTTTTTTCAAATTGGATCATTTATCCTGACGCTAGTTTCTCCCCTAATTTCATTTTTGAGTTGTCATTGTTTAGGTATCCTAATTATTTTTGCATGGGTGGCACGAAACCTCTTTGAGACATGAAAATTAAAATATAAAAAGTGAAATTCGTGGCGAAAATTGTCCTTCTGTTGCATGGCTGTCGCCCAATTCATGGACAGGCGAACTACTTTTGTTATAAAATTTGTATTTTACAACTTCCAAATAAGATTTTGAGATGACCCTCATCTGAGTAACGTTATCAATTCACGCAAAGGTTTCTGCGCACTATGTTTTGCTGGTACCTCCAAATAGGTCCACCTCGACACACGGGATAAAGGGATGGATCGGACACTTGGATTAGAACGTCGAGAGATTAATTGAAGGCTTCAGTTTGTAGAAAGCGGTCCTTATCAAAAGGCGATGAGACATCCATCGCGAGGAGTAGCTGCGATATTACTGCCTCGGCGAAACTTAAAGATGGCTTGTATATTTATGCTCCGCTCACTCCCAAACCTGCTCTATTACCCTACCGTATTACAAAGACAAGGTAATTAAACAGACGTAGAGCATGAGGCAACCTGCTCACAAATGTTTTAACAAGTTTTGATTACACTTCCTTCGTGAGCCCCAGGCAGTAATTTGGGGAACTACTGGCTTTATTAAAGACATCCAATCCCCACGGAGGCAATGCAGTACGGAGGCGTCCGCTGAAGAGTTACTATCCAAAACAATGATTCAAGGGCATCAGATGTCCTTCCAGTTCCAATAACAATCCTTAATAATAGTGATAGATACATCACTGTGAAGCCTCTTTACTATATGCTCATTCCTGTCCCATCCAATAAGTGCAATAACGAAAGTCAATAGCAACGTTATGACTTAAATAAGTGCAGAGTAGGAGCGATCAAGAAACAGAACTTAGACTTATTTTAGTTGATTAATTTCATTCATTTGACGAGCTTATGTCTGTAGTATGGGGAGTAGTTGCTAGAAGAATAAACGGTTCTATCTGCAACATATTCAATCTTACATTGATGTATGTATTGTAAAGATATAATGTACTATACTAGTCGTACACTTGAAAACCAAAGCCCCTTTAGCTGTACCCTTCACCACTAGACTTTAGTACTATTACTTGATGTTTATAACTGTTTTCAGTACCTGTATGTAAACTAACTATTAGCTTCCTCCTATAGTCATAGTCACATGAAACTAAGAAACTAACACCAAGTCAGGCACGAACTGGAAGACCTGAATCAATTTCAAATGTTCGCAACCCATCATAGCGAATGAAGAATATTTCAATTCAATTTCAATTCAATTCAACTCAATATAAGTACTGCAAGTTGTTGGACACTTGTAATAAAGAATTCCTATGGAGTTTGAATGGAATATATTTACATTGCATGAATGCAGGCCAACCCCATTATGAGCAATTCCACCAAAAGTGTGCCATTTGGGTTGAAAAATAACAGCTCCTCCAGAGGCTAAAGTATTTTTTGAGATTATTTTCTTTGGTATTTTCTGATCCAGTGGAGAAAAATAGCCTAGGGGGAAGTATCCTACGACGTTTTTTCTAAATTTTTCTTTAATTGTGAGGCCAAGAAAAGGTTTATTTTCCTGCCAGCACCACACATAAAAAAGGGGGTTTTCCTATCAAAACCACTGTTTAAAAGATGCAGCTAGTAATTTTTGGGGAAAACACATTACTCTGAAATGATGTGTTGGTATGGTTAAAAAATCACTATTTTCAACTTTCCAATTAATTTCTTGATGATATTATGTAAAGTTGATTTATTTGGAATCACCCTGATGCCGTAACGGGGGTCTAAATTATTTTTGGAATAGATAGACCTAGAAGAACTTGAAATGAAAGCAACCTTACTACCATTACTTATAACATTGTTTATGATTACCTACTTCCATTGTGTTCATTGAAAATTCTCCAGCTAATTCTTCCCATCTCAAAAGTGGGGTAAGGATACTGTGAATATTGGTTTGGAATATTAATGTCGCCGTAATGGGGTCTAGGTTTTTATCAATAAATAAATAAATTAATACTAAAATTATTTTCTCTAAGCACTATAAGGTGTAAGAAACACTAGGAAAATAAATAAATACATACAAAATTGTTGAACCAATTTGGATAGGCGGCACAAGCATAAAACTATATGTCGCCGTAACGGGGGTCTAGAGGGCGACCATGTCGCCGTAACGGAGGTCTAGAGGAGCGGGGCTCTGAAGGGGGGTGGAAACTATTTTTTCTAAATTTTCCCATACTAATTTTGCTTCTAAATACCTAAATATAACTTACATTTACCTCCATAAACAACCGAAACTAGTATATAAATCAACTTAACAGGAAAATTAGGGGAAAGCAATGTTATTAATATGTTTGTACATATTCTAGATATAATGGATTATATGTGCATAATGGGCCAGAGGGTCAATGACCTATGACCTTTGCCATGGCCGTTACAATTACCATAACTGAATGGCTATTTGGCTGTAACTTTTCTTCTAGTTGGAATATTTTCACAAACCAAAGAGTGTTATGACCCTAATATAAAGATCTATCAAGTACAGACTGATTTAAAACATTATGCGTTCATTTGTATTATTTATTTCTAATTCAAATCCTCATTTATGTAGAAATATGTACCTTTCTCCTGTGCCCTTACCACCAGAATTCAGGTCACAGTGTCTCCCAAGCTGCCCTGACCACAATATCCATTATTAACATTCCCAATTCCGTCTATATTATATATATCTAGTTTATATATGAGAAAAAATAAATCGATGGAAGCAATTTTTAAAAAATACGAATTTTCAGACCTAGATGGTCAAATGACGCATTTTTGGTGGAATTGCTCATATATCCTGATTTGCATAATATAATTATATCCGAATTGATCAAATTGATAATATAACCCATATTTCTAAATCCATCCGTGTTGGTTTTATTGATTCCGTATAGTAGGATCTCGCCATATAAAACTAATTGATGAAGGAGTCGCAGATTCACAACATTACTTTAATGACTGAAGTCACAGTTATCAAAGGATAGAAAGGACAGAAAGCTTCCTGCATCGGTAGATTGCTCCGTATCTGCATTAAGGGATTATTAATTACAGCTCAAAGATCAAAGTGGTCTGCCAATCAGAGTGGCTATCCTTTTTAATTAGTTTGAATAAAAGGAACGTATCAGTTATGTTCGGTTAAAGGAACATCTTTCATAGAAATTTAGGATCTCCACATTGTATTTAAAGTATTCTTTGCATTGTGAGAGGATGAAGGTATATCGGATACCTTCGTATTCTCAGAATCGAATGACAGCACAGTAATTAAGAATGGGTTGTTGATTTCGAAGCTAAGATGTTGTTTATGTGCTAGGTCTGACTCAGGACATTCTAGAATACATTATGTTATTGTACTTATTCAAAAGATTTCTCTACCTGTCTTTCGGGGTGGTCTGTATCAACTGTAACATAATGATATTATTTTTGTAATTCAAATCAAAGCTATCATTACTCGTTCACAGCGTCATGCCGGTTCTTCTGAACACTTTTTTTTATTGTTTTCTTGGCAAATCAAAGATACATCTTCGAGGTGATTTCTTTAGACTGCCAGCTCTGCAGTTATTTACTATGACGGAAAATCAATGGACACGTCCCAATTCCTTCAATTTAAGAAATTATCGTGGAATAAAAACTATTATTTGAATGTGGGAATAAATATTTTCCATTTAACATCATCGTTAAGAATGAAAAATGAATAATAATGATCCTCAAAGCATCTTTAAATGAATTGTTTTCGAATTTGGGTTACTTTCTAATCCAAACACAAGTACTTTTGCCGTTGCTGGTAGAATAGACTCCTTAAAAGCATCTCTGCTCCCTGGGAAAGAATCTATAAGCAACTGCTCCCTGGCTCCTGTTATCGCATAAATCCTGACATGAGACCCCCTAACCGGGAAACAATGGGTTATCCATAGACTTGTTTTGGAAACCTGCACCTGCCACCTGCTATAGCCTATGTATTGTGGATGTAATGTTTCTGCTTGTCACGTCCCTTGCAAGAAAGTGTGGGGATAGATTTACTCTTGACCGATTTGTCTTAACCAACATACAGTTTTTAAGGCTGCATTCTCCTCACCAATTACGAAAAGAAAATCTCATTTAGTTTACTTATATCATGACTCAAAGGGCTAAATATAACAATATTCTGCTGCTGTAGCAACTGCATTGTAGCATTGTAGCAAAAAACAACCGAACAAAATTCCCCCAAATGGTCGGGCAGCATTAACCAACACTCAATTTAGTTTAGCGAAACAGATTAACAAGATTAACTTAGCGCGGAGTTACTATAGTTCACAAAATTAAGGATTCTGTTGACCATCGGTCATGGGCGTTTGTTGTCATTGTCACTGTGGTGATTCGCCTCGATAGATAAAACTGTGGCTAGGTAATGAAATAATGGGCCCAGAGACGCCTACAATGCCGTACACAAATTCCTTTCATTTTGTACACCAAACACCGGACTGTGAAGATTATGTTCCCCCTAGCTATATGTTTGAGCATTGCCTACGTCATAATAGCCATGAACAAGGCAGAGGGTCGTCTTGCCAGGGGTGTTGCTGGTAATGGGCAATGTTGTGGCCAAACCTGCTATTTTACCGCGACTGACGGCCACTATAACGAGAAATTCCCTCGTTGAGATTGCATCTCGGCCCAGGTAGCGCCTGGCTTAAGTTAGGCGTTGAGTTATTTCAAGAGGCAGCCATCTGGCAGCAACGAAGTGTCGGCGACAAAGCCCTGAGACATGCGGTTTTGATCTTATGCCACGATCGAGCTGCCATGGCAGATGAAGGCCGCCAATAGAGCGGCGAATGAAAGGGATCAACCTATATATGAGAAATGATCCATGAAAGTACCCAGTGGAACTGCAGACAATGGGTTTTTTTTATTGATGTGGTCTGACATGGCCTTATAGAGATGCTATCAGCTGAGTCTCAATCGTTTGGATAGGTAGAAGCCCCCGTCCTCTACCTCTAGGCTGTGAAAAACCTTCTCATGGCATTGCTTATATGAACATTGTAAATATATAGGTATACAATAAGACATAACTGGTTTGGACAAGTTCTGTTTCAAAAGAAAGCATGCACTGCCTCCCCTACTCGATGAGCTGCTGTTTAATATAATTTATCAAGATTGGTAAAACATGAAAGTTTGGATGTGACAGATGGATCATTCAACATTTGGTGAGAAAAATATGAAACTTGTCATGTGGCTGGAGACCACTTGTATTGCATTAGGAAGTCTAGCGGTCTTTAGCTGCTAAAGCGATTTTATTGCCCAGCACCTCCTCCATTCCAGACAAAAGTGTCAATGGAGAAAAATGAGTGGTCTGCATGTCTTGTACTTAAGGGGGCAACATAAGAAAGCATCCTACTCAAAAATAGTTTCTCCTCGAGACCTAGCAGCTTGGCAAGGCACCGTTACGCCGATGCTCCCTAGACCTCGGGGTACGATCAACATTGGGCTTCAACAAACTCGATAAGGCCAGCTCCGCTGCTAAATGTCTCGCATAATGTCTTTTTCTGAAGTAACTACTGTCAGGGGAACCAAGAGTACCTGGCTTCACCACGACTGAATGCGCTAACCATTCACTGCACTAGAATATTCCTTTTTTTTCAAAATATAAAGTACATTTTGAGATGTAGAAAGGTGTTGTTGAAAAGTTTAACCTTAAGTTCTTAATTTAATGTTCGTTAGCTCTCTCGTCATGCCCTCAAACTCTCATCTCGAATTCATGTGGAAATAGACTGGCTGTCTAACTGGGCTGAATGAAATCCATTAGAGAAACATCCGGCAATGTCAATAAAGGCAAATATGAACATTAAGGATATATAGATCCACTGTAAAGCTTGAGGGAAGCAGTGGAACTACCTTGGCAAGCCGGATTATGGTTGCTTCGTGCCAGTTCGCTATGTCCGCGAGTCGCTATTATGTCTATGATTCCCAGTAATTGGACACCTGTCCCAGTGGCTTCTGTCTCCCCTTCGGCGATACCTCTACATTTGATCTCACCTTCAAATGTACCTTTTCCATGACAATGGTATTCACATAGATGCATTCTTTTCAGGCCATTGTTACAATACATATACGCAGCAAACCGCTCGATCAGTGAAGCCATATTTATTTTTTTGAAGCCGTCTTTGGAATTCACATTAACGTCCCATTTCTTCTTGACATTTGCTTTTTATTCTTACACATAATGAATTGCCTCGGTTATGAAGCTCCTTACTTCCTAATGATCTGCTTCAATAAGACAATGTCTACTATGATTCAGGACTGGGTAACCGAGGGTTTTTCTTCACCCTTGCAATGCATTCTGACCATACCGCTAGATGAACTTAGGTTTACTAATGGGGGGGTATTTTAATTAATTATACAGGCGTCCCTGGATAGACATGAAGGAGAGCGATCGACAGAATTGCACTATTGGTTCTGGGTGCTGTATACTCTCACCGCTAAATCATATATTGCTTTGAAAATCACTTTGTTTGCTCGCGGCAAGTAGTGATGGGAGTTGGTAGTTTGCTGCAGGGTATTTCTATTTCAGAGCGACGGGGAGTAAAGAAGCACTCTCCCTTAGAGTCGATGGGAATTATTTACCGTTGACTTCAGCATGCTTTTTATAAGCCATCGCAATGGATGTCATAGGTAATTATAACATCCATTCAAATTTAATGGCCAATCTGGATCATTTGTACCCAAGCTGAATACAATTATCCAACATGTATAACTATATAGCCTGTCATGTGTGGATTAATTCATAGACATAAGGGCTTAAGGATAGCTAAATCAGTCCATATATAACATTTGTTAATTGCCCTCATACATCTATTATAGACTTACACTATCCAGTTGTTGTGTTTGTGTCGTGTTATGATCTGCTTAGCGAATACGTCTTTAAGGAATACAAAGGCTTATCAATAGTAGTATAGTAGCATTACCAATAGTGCAACGTGGCCGTATAGGCCAAATTACTTATGGGCCTAAGGGGCACGTATATTCCACCGAGTATTTGACGCTATGGTAATCCTGCTTTTATTCTATGATTTCGTGAAAGAAATGTGACATTGAACATTTTTTTCTCTTGGGAACTACAGACCACCACTTAACATGCCTGGTCCATCCATGCCCATCCGCCTTTCCTACGCCCCTTCCGGGAGAAACGCAAACTACTTTGTTACGCTTCTTAACGAATTACCCAGGGCCTACCACAACTTCCTGCCGTCAACACTTATGGGATGGACAACATTAAGCATTCTGAATGATTTATTCAAGTAGATGCCTGAATTCATTCATAATTCATAATTAAACTTTCGGATTTGGGCACTGAACACGGACAGGATCATGACGTAGTTCATCGACTTAATATTATTATAGTCAATTAATAGTGTTAACACCTCGTGGGCGGACAATATATATCCGATATTTAGTCTCATTGCTATTATTACATAGATATATTACATATTAAACTGCATGCAATTGACCTGATATCATTAGTGTATCCACTTTGGGTGATGACTATAATTGTTAGCTTAACACTTTTGGCGCACATGTCGCATGTCAGTTAAAATGTCAGTTTAAGTTCTTCAGCTCCCCAGGAATTCAGTTATTTACATGTACATATAAGCGCCTGTATGTTATAAAACAACAAATGACATTATCAAGGAGATCCATTTCTGGTTGTTCTGGTGCTAAAATACTGTCCCGGATGTTTAATACTTTTAAAATATTTTGATAATAGCAAATGCAGACATGCATGTACGATTATCTAGAATCACGAGAAAAAAATTACTTAACGAATATGATCTCTGAATGCAAATGAAAAAGAAAAAGAAAATGTAAGAGACCCCATAACGTTTGATTAGCTTCAGGTTTTAGGGATGACCATAAATGTTTTCGGTGCCCGTCCACTTCCATTACCATCCTGGTCAGTTAGTGTTAGCAGCAAGCCATTAATGATGTGGGTCCCTTCATTCCCCATACCCTGTTTTGCGCCCAGGTTGCACACCAGAGCAAGCAATAGAATGAAGACACCTGCATTAGGCCCGGGTTTACCTTAGTGACATATAGAGGTCTAAGGAAGAAGGGAAGTACCGGTTGCCATGGCGACTGATGAATAGACTTTATCAAGCTGTCATATTGGATACAAGCTATTACGTGGAAAGGAATCAAGGCACGTGCTGAACGTATGGATATATAGCTGACCCATGGGTTGGGAGTCATCCTGGAGAAGGTATTCTGCTACAATATTCATAAACAGAAGAACATGTTATCAGCATAATGTTGGATTAATCCGTACACCTGCTTTGAATAATCTTCTGTCATATTCGCATCATCCTACAAGAATCAGGATCACAGCATTAACAAACGTGTTATCTCTTTTACAAAGTGATGATTGCCTCGGGATTTATTAATTATCCATTGACGTTTCAAGTTAACACTGCCCGAATGTAATGCCATATGTTATAGGGAACGTAAGCCGGCACCTGTCGTAGTCCTGATACATAATATATGCCACTTTAAAGACGTTAATTCATGCGAGAACATTAAGGTTTAAGGACCATTTGTTTCGATATGAATTGCGGCGTAGCCCTGAGAACTTTAAACAAACGATGTTAGAAAATATCTTGATTTAACTTTAATTATTTCTAACCTTTTCTACTAATGATACATTTAACAAGTGAGAGGCTTATTCTAAAAACTGATGGTTTCATACAAGCCATGAAATATGTTAAAAACGTAAATTACTGAATTGTTGCAATAATTCTTTACATAAACACGAAATTATTTACGATCAATTCTTGATACAAATTGAATGGTGACTTAGTTCTCTAAGTGAAGTCTTATTAAACTAATTAAATCTACGAAATTAGCACAGGAGGAATGAGTGATATGTTTTGTATACTAAGTATATAACAAAACTATAGAGAGGGGACGTCTCTGGTTTCTGTGTCATATTGTTTAGTCTACTCCGTCGGAGAGGTCTGATCAACAAGACGCAATCTCTTGCGGGGGAGCGCTATTGTCTTAGGTTTAGTATCCATACCAATCAATCAATGTTAAGAAGCCGCCCACTTCATTAGTACGTCCTATTCAGGGCATGGGTTCTCTCTTATTTGAGAGACGACTTCCCTAAGACCTAACACTAACACTAGCAGTTCTTGCCTGGCTTTCTCAATAAGGGGTCACTGATAACCCCCAGACGCCCAGTCAGCTCGTCTGTTCAAGAGAAGGCGGACGAGTGACGAGAATATTGTTAAAATGCCACCTGGTACGGATATTGAAGGTACAACTGAGCTTAAATTTGAAAGGTTTATGCCAGATAAGACGCAGGAAATGGTCATCATCATGTCATCTGTCTTTAGTGCTTCATATGTTGATCGAAAGTTATTACATCCCCTTGGTCTGATATATAAGAATGCCCGTCACTTTTGATGTTCATGCAAATGGTATGACACTTTTTATTGCGTCACATGTTATAGCGTTGTCTAGGCGAACCTGTCTGGTGTCGGGACAGCCACCCGCCAGACATCTACCCGCCGGACAGTTACCCGCCGACATTTACTCGCTGGATATTTACCATCCTGCAGATGAACTCGCTAGGGCATCTACCATCCAGGACATTCAGCCACCTAGGAAATTCACCCGCCATATGTAGTTTTAAAGGGAACTTATACCCAACGTTTGGTCTTTGTATATGTATACCGCCACTTATTTTAGGGGGTGGGGGTGGCGGGCATTACACTCCTCATAAATTAACGTGAAGCTGCACCGTATCAGGTCTTTCCACCCAAATGCAACTAACGCAAAAGCCGACAATCTGATATGAAGGCAGCTTGTCTGGACTCTTCACCATCAGTGGCAGAGTAAAGCAGGGATATTTGCTGGCCTTAACTCTATTCAGCAAATTTTGCTACTATAGCATACATTCTGGCCATCAACAGATGATATTTATATGAAGACCAGGTCCACATCTTCTGGACTAAGTTCCGTAAGCCTGTAAAAACACACTTCACTTCTTTCACACTTACCTGATATCACCATTAACAACTGATCAATCTGGGTGGTAGCATTCTACCATCAGTGAAAGCCCCTCCCTAAATGCTGAAAACAACAAACCCTTCAGCAAAGGTACATCGATCTTGTCTTGACCCCACAAGTCTTGGAGAACCCAAAACTCACCGTCAAAACAAAAGCAGCAGTGTACAATGTCTGGCATCAGCTCGCTCCTCTGTGATAATTAGGCTTGGACCACATACTCAAATCAAGAAAGGGCACTCAGCAGCTTCCCTATATATATGTGTGTGTTGTCACCGCCAACTACTTGATGTCACCTGGAGAGACAAAATACCAAAATCTGAGCTCCTCACCCGTATTGGGGCTACCAACCATGTACGCAATCCTCGTGTAATGCAAACTATCCTGACTAGGCCACGAACAATAAATAGAAGATGGCAGCTCCCCATATGGAATTGTCATCGGGAAGGCGAAATGTTGGCCTAGCCATCTGTAATCACTGACTTCAGAACGCATTTTGAGGCAGTGGGCTGAACAATGCAATACACAGAAAGCAAGATCCAGCCTGATTCCACCGCTGTCCAGCAATGACCTGCCATATATCAGCAAAATCTTGATGCCATGATAATTAACCACTGTAGAAGCTGCACAAGATAGTAGGGAGGTTCCGCAAGCAAACTTATCTCAATTACGTAACCGTATCCGTATCTTTTTTCTGACGGGTCGTAATTCTATGTATAAGAAATAAATTGTGAGATGAAACATTTTGCTTCATATGTTATGTTACGTTTTCCCACCATGTTTTGCTGGACCTCTTTCTTTCTTTTCACCTATGTTTCTATATCAGAGATACGGATACGTTTACGTTTACGTATAGGTTAGACTTGCTGAACCTCACTATTGAAAATCAGATCAAGACGTAAAAACTGTGTTTGGATATTACCATGCTGCAGGTCATATATATAATATATAGTGAATGTGGCACCTTAGTACTGTAGTAGGTATATCAATGATTTTCTTTAACTATAAATATACAGTATTTCAGAGAAAGATTAGTTGAAGCACCTTTTCAGTATCGGAGAGTAGCTCCCCTCAGCCTTGTTGCCCATCCACAAAGAGGGACTTAAATTGTAGTTGTCACCATTTTTACCTGCATTTCAACAGTCCTAACATTTGTTGGGAAGCCTATTTCTGTGCTCAGAATTTTAGCAGTGCTTCACTTAATGAGCACTATTTGAAATCTAATGAAGTGAAAAGGGACAGAATTAATTTAATCCACCACTTCATAGCGTACATTGTGCAATTACTCATAAGCGGGGATCTCGCAATGATTGGCCTGAGTACCTTCATCAGTATTCCCTCTGCTAGGAACAATTATATCTAAAACTGGTTTCCAAATGAACGCCAGACCATGCCTTATTCAATTTGCAGCATTGATGGGAGAAGATAGGAGACGCTATCAACTTGTAAACATCATGTAGCACCATCGTCTCAGGTGCTTAATGCCGCCTGGAATTCGTCCCTGCGTCCTACTGAGGTGATGTGATTTCAGAGCTAGTTTACAACACACACAAACTCGACTCGATTGCACCTTTCTTTCTGATATATTATATCTATAAGACTTTTAAAAGAACATCCTCTTATAGATATAGATATATACTTAAAGGTGTAAATATGTTGTATTCGATTCTCAAAGAAAATATCCAAGTCTGGGCCATTGTTTTATACCAGCCTTTTTGGTCGTTTATGTTTCGGAGGATGTCAATATGGTTGCCTTCCTCAAAAACAATCCACTTAATCCACTCCCCCTCTTTATACGTAACAAGATGTGAAAGCTATTTTACGTATAGTTAACTTCCAATTTCGTCAATACACTTTTTAGAGGAGACAGGTGAGCACCGTATATATATGTCAAATGACAGTTCTTCCCGGAGTACCTCTGGATGTCGAACCATACATATTGTAAATTGATAGCATGCATAAATATATTGTTTATATACCAATTATTACTCGAATGAAATTATGTTAAATTAAATACCAAATACCTGTGATCATCTATACAACTATATATATACCACTATCATAATCTAACGGATATAATTATATCCGGAATCAGCATTACTAGCCTGTATGGTGGGATACATTGATACATGCATTACAGAGAAGTCTGTAAAAATCCTGTTAGTGGAGGTTGGCTGAATTCATTACTGCGCGCAATGAAAAGACTAGACCTAGCTTCATATTTCGTTGAGAGCATTGCATTGTGAACTAAAATTTTGTCACACAAGATGGGAAAATAAATATAATATGATATATCTATCAAATCTCCACTCTTTCCAGGAAAAGTTTATCATGCCTGAGTCACCTGGATACGTATTGAAATATATCTGAAATGTAATTCTTTACTTCGTTCCTATTTTCGAATATTCATGACACCTAATGCGCTTTGAAATATACAATTTCAGACTGTCCCGGTCTCATAGATGTGCTATATAAACCACTTCTCAATATATAATATAAATTTACATATATACTGATACATATAGCGAAAGCAGGTAATGATATCTCCCTAGCCTTGACGTAGATCTTCATCTCCTTGTAGCTTCCCCTCATTGTTCCGAAGTGTATATCTTCCTTAGGATGAGATGCCATATCATTACACAATTGGTCTGAAGATGCATGGTCTAGTCATGGACTTTTTAACCAACTAAATTAGTAGTTCTGAAGTGTGCAAAGCAGTGTCTGGGTCTTATTAGAGCTTGTTAGCAGTCTCTATGAATCGTAAAATGTCAGAACCTGTTCCAGCATTTTTAAGATTCATGTTTATAGAAAGAATGGTATTTATCACTTGGCATTTGATACTTCGAGCAATTGAGCAACATATATAGTTACGGGTATTAGCAGTATATGTATGCACAATCCGAATATATACATATATGTGTATCTGTCTGTGGTGTTGCGTTGTCAAGTGGTCATTAACGTTCATTGAGCTCTGACATACAATATTGATTGACAATTGTCTTCTGAGAATGTCCGTCATCAGACCCCCTAGTAGAATATGGAGAGATGATGGTATCTGATTGAATTCAAGGAAATAGAGGTTGGTATGTTCTTCTATTGGGCTGTTTGTTTGTAATATTGTTTCACTGTTTGTTTGAAAAATTGTTTCATTCAGGCTCTGATATTTCAAGAATTGATACTTTTTAAAACAAATTGTATATGTATATAAATATACATTGTTGCCATTAAAGCCAGAAGCAGAACAAGAAGCAAGACAAAATTGTTAAGTGAGATAATTCTGACTTGATCTTAAGCCATGCGCTCCTGCTTCTGATTTATCTGAGATTAACACCAACCCCAACCTCCCCAAACATCTGATTCTTATCAACGATGGACGTTTTTCTACTTGATAACATAATTGGCAGATTACCATTTGCTCTCCGGATTATATATGGAAAGACATATGATAATGAAGGGATTTTCAATATTCATGTTAAGAGCAAGATACTACCGCTGGCCATTAGGCGAGAGGTTAGATCTATTAACTTATTGAAAAGAACAGATAATTTTGTTAATGATGATAGTGGTCATTTATTGAGAAATGGATGTCGAAAGAAAATAAAGTCTATTAGATGGAAAAAGCAGCAGATCAACAGAACAACTATGGCTGGACTTACAAGCACCTGGAATAAGCTGCCTGAAAGAATTCGGATTATAGATGGTGACTTGGGTTTTAAAAACTCAATTAAGAACTGTTATTATCAACGCTTTATCAACTCTGGTGTAGTTGAGATGTGAAATATGTGAAGATATGCTGATCATTTCAATAATATGACAGCCAGTGTCAATCTGGCTGGTACATATATCCCAGAGCTCTGACTGATTATTGGTAATATCTGTATTGTATGATTCTCCATGTGTCATATATTATAATTTGATTAATGGTATGTTTGTAAGAATTTTGTGATGATTTGCTATCAATGGTAGAGTATAGCTTAGAGAAACACTACAGTATTGCATTGTGTTGTCTGACTTACCTTGCGACCAGGCCTATGTTGATACTATGGATTGCATTGGCTTAATGTTAAATTAATGTGTTATGACAATTTAAAGTTTAATACCCAATGGTATATGTGTAAGAGCACGACGCGAATCATATAGATATTCTGTTCATTGTTTTTAAATATGTTTTAGACAAAGATTTGAATTTGAATACGAAGTACTATTGACTATTGTGAAGTTGATCACAATGTATCCATCATGTCGAAGTCTTTATGCATTGAAATGATTAATATCCTTATATAATTTTCTTCCTTTGTGTTATTGAATAACTAAGTGCCTTGCCTTATTCAATCAGACAACTTCTGAGAATATCAACGCTTGTCACTAAAATGTATTTCTGTTGTCCTGAATAAACATAATTTAAGATCAAATCAAATCATAAATCTGCCAATAAATTAATAATTTAGTTTTAGGCGCCGTATACACCAATTCCCACCTAAAATACAACTTTTTACTACATCAAAATAACATACTACAAACGTCAACAGGGAGGATAAGATAGCCATATAAGAATTGATGTATATTATCTATAATCCTAACATAATATTTTACATTGGATAATTGCTCCGTATAGATGCATTTGCAAATGTATGATCCATGACGATACAAGTAAATAGTGCAAAATTCATTTCTTCATCAAAAGCAAGCTAATTGTGACAAAAATTTCTCTGTGTGGTATATATACACCACTGGTGATAAATGGTAAGCATTCTTAATCGTACCCTTATTCGTCACCTACTTTAGGATTTGATGCGACCTCTGGTCCGACGTATATGAAATGACACTTTCAGACACTATCAGTAGGGTTTTGCGGGTAATCTAGCACAGGCAATCACAATAACAGAGAAGTTAAATCAGAACTGTTGTAAAGAAACTGGCATATCGTATGTGACATTTTACAATATATGAGAATAGTTTGCCACTCCATGTTAATAACTGGACGTTACTGTATAGGATCTCATACCTCCGACCTTATAGCTAGATTCGGAATTATTGTAATATGACCACCTACCAGCAGTTCTTCATACTTGATATTACCACATGGGGCTCACGGAAAGTAGCCATTCTGCAGGCCGCATGGCCATTTATTTTCTCCCATGAATAGGCATACCTTGCTTGGCGCTACCGTTCAAGCCTTAAGTTGCTTATCAATGTCAACCACCGGGATGCGAAAAATTGTCATAAGAAGCTTTACAGTTGAAGCTTTCTGACAGTTTAGTATGCTTGAGTTGGACTTTGCCTTGAATCAGCAAGATTAAATTTTCTTTGCAATGCCCTTGCAGGAAACCATGGTGGTTTCGATTGGGACCTAAAAGGCTGGGAAATCTGATGCATTCCTGGTTTGCAGTTTTCTTTGTTTTGTGTGGATAGGAGAAGAACTTGATGCCTGCCATCCATGGATACTTATCCAATCTGTTGATTTTCTGGAGCAGGAATGACATTCAGTGACAGTACAATTCAAGTGTATAGCTTTCTCTTAAATATCCTTTAGTTTGATGGTGATATAAGCTGTATTACTTCACTTAAATCAAAATCAAAAGATGAGTATGGTACTCCCAGCCCCTGTTGGGAGCTATAGAGCGGAACTAAACAAACCATGGAAGTGGCCCCTGTTCCTTCTAAGATTTCCCGTGAGCCTTTGCTCAGCCTCCCAGGCCCGTAGCCACTCCCCAACTCGGGCTAGCTCTATTGAAGCACTAGTTTCATTTTGGAAATCCAAGTTCTTATCATTGGGGCGTTTATATTCCGCTGTTGAGCTCAGATATCCAGTTCTTATATAACATTTCCCTAGGACTAATATGTTTAATATTATTAATTACTAATATTGTGTCTACTAGATAAAAGGACCATACTGAGTGAATATCTACAAGAAAATGTTATAGTGGGTACAAAGATAAGATAAATGGGGCAGCTTATACTTTTAAAGGAAATGTATGTGGTGTCAAAAATCAAAATTGATAAAACAGGAGAAATAAATGTATGGCGACGTAGCTGGAAGGGAATCGGGAGGAAGGGGGGCCCTGATAAAGGAGACATATTAGGAGAAATGATTGAAGAGGAAGAACATAAACTTTCATAGCCATCGAAGGAAGGAGAATACGACCGCTGGCGGTATGGAAGGAATTCAAGGACGCTTATAGGTGGATTTAGACGGAGAGGGTTATTTCTTAATAGATCTCGCATTATTGAAACTGAAGGACAATGAGGAGAATTGAAAGCGGTTGTGCGGTAGTTGATGAGTATTTTATACAAATAAATCTTTTTAGAATTGCGGGATAAAATAAAGATGATGATTAGGAGTAGGTTGGTAAATTTGGTAAAATAAGATTGAATCTGTTAGCTAAAACTGATGAGATGAACAATGTGTATGGGTAATTTGAAGTTAGTGGTGAGGCAGAGGAACAAAGATATAGGAGGAGGTATAGTGGGGAGGGATATAGATAGTATGAGTGTGTAGTGGAGACGTTTGTAGAAACGATAATTTAACGGTTATGGATAGGTATAGGGGGAGTGGTCATCAATAATGCCTCAGCATTAACCAATATTGTTCACTGCTAACCAAATGGCTAGCCGAGAGACGAAGATAGTTTAGGCAGTAAAATGAGACGGTAGGTTCAGGATAATTTTAGAGCGATACGTTAATTGATTGAGGTAGAGACCATAGATTGCAAAATGAAGATGCAATTTAAAGGGAATGGAAAGGAAATTTGCCTCTCATATTAGTGTACCCTAAACGCAGGCCATCACTCTTTGACCCGAATACAATATTCAAATATGAAGTACGGATAATGTTATTAGAGCTTACGACATGCGATACTATTATCGCTGATCACCCTACTGTTGAAAAGTATTCTGGCTCCATCTAAAGGAGATTAAGGAAGATTCAGATTACAGAGACTCCATGCCTCAATTCCCTTTGCCCTTCCACCTGTTTCTGTCAAATACATCATATCTCTGATAGCCAATGTACAGAAGGAACATTCACTGGTATAGAACACAGAGCCGTTGATAGTGCACATAACGCCCCATTCAATTGCCCCGAAGCTTTTCATTGCTCGGGGATCCAAGCCCTTTCTGTAATGACTTGCAGACTGGGAGAACCACTAATAAATCTCTACCACCTTCAGACAAGTGTCAGTTTGAACTACCCAAGCGCACAGGTGAGAGGAAATTGCAGAATTGTCGGCCGCGCCCGGAGACCTTTAAGGACCAACTCCAGTGCTAAGATATCGGCGTAATTAAAGGAAGTATAGGTCGTGTAGGTGATATCCCAGCTCGGATATCGCCTTCTGCGGACGCCCCACCCCCCTCCCCACCCCACGCCCTATCGCTGAGCCTAATACCTATACACCCAAGGATTAAAGGTCGGGTCGCACTGGTATATATAATGTCTATTCATGAGTATTTTTATGCGATCCACTCCTGAGACAATGAGGTGCGACAGGCGATCTGTAAGAATGGATCCAAGATCAGGATCTGATACTTTTGTTTGGGTTGAAGGTCATACCATTCGGCCATTTTCAACAATAGATATCGAGTAATGGAAGAAGTCTGAGATGTTCTATATCATGTCCCTCTGCTCAACTATTCTTCATCTTTGGGTATGGTTTATATGATATAGGACCAATACAAAAAGAAAATCTATTCTAGCATTGTTTGAAATACGAATGACTATCTTCAATGGGATCTCCGGATCTAAATATAAATCTTTTTAAAGAGAGATTCGTGAGGAAGTTTCCTAAAAGCTACGTTACTTCAAATCATATATAACATAATAAAATACATGCTCTGTGCACATTTATAACAACCACACCTGATTGATAATTTGGCTGTCCATCTGTATAAAGGATAGAGGCATCTTCTATCCCTCTAATTCGCCATTGGGATTCTTATACGTAATGACATTGTCAACCCTAACTACAGTAGCAATGCGTCTTGCTGAGTTGTTCTGTCTCCCACGTGACAACATTTCCCATCCGTCATTCCAATTACATTGAGAAATGTCAATATCAGCTGCGTCCCCTGCATCTCGAACAGAATAGAAGATTTCAGCAAATTAGCCCGAGCTATCATATACTCACTAAAATTCTTCAGTTCTTATAGTATCCCCTGTATAATATAGGAGACCACATAGGAGGATGGAGAGCTGTAAGATCGGCTCATATCAGATACAGTTGAAGTAGGTACATGTACATTATGACTGCTTGCTGAGGCTCGCTCGCCCTGAGAGAGATGCCAATTGGGGTTAGTGCTGTGGCTATATAGAGAATCTTTTTCAAACATTTTCTTTTTGTTCATGGTTGCAATGGTTCTACTGACCAGCTGGTCTTCTGGCTCAATCTCCATTTCTTTCTCCCATCTGCCCCATTGTTTACTACTCTCTGCTCTCTACCCGCCTTCCCCTTTCTTTAGTATCTCTTTCGCCCTATCTTCGAATCCTCCTTCCTGCCGTCACTACTGTAGCTCTCTCGCCCTTTCTCTCTTCTGGCGTTCTGTCTCTATCCGCGTTGCTTGATGATCGATGAATCTGGTGAAATATATAAGGCATGAATGTAACGCCCTATAAGCCATTCAGTTTGGGCGCATGTCATGTAAATACTAGTTGCTTTGCACGTTAACTAGAATGAATGATTAATGAATGATTATTACGCCATTCTTGGACATTATCATGACTCCAATATTCTCATACATCAAACCGCGTTATCACCATCGAGTGATCGATCGTCACTAAAAAAATAAAAGGGCAGTGTCAGAGATTCCACCAGGATATTAAAGATGCAAAGCACACAACAGCAGCATTATGCTTTCCTTTCCTCTTTCAGCAGAAACTGCAATATTCAATTTAATTGGCATCTGACATCGACTATCATCTCGTAATCAGTCTAGGGCATCAATTCAAATGATCATGATTACCTGATTTGCCGGAATTGCAGGATCGTGAATTACATTTTGGTATTGACAAGTGGAAATGATTGCTTCTATTAGATTTTATTAGAATGAGGGATAAGGTATATGAAACTATACGAGAGTGAGCCAATAATGTATCCTCAATGATCTAAAAAATGCCATGTAATTTTTCCACCATAAAGTTGCTGCCAACCGCAGGGTTCCACGTAATATAAGGCTTGACTCCACTGATGTGTTTTCCTCTGAGGTCGTTGTGATTTCATTCTGCAATGCATTTCCAATGCGAATATAATAACAAATGGAGCTTGTCAGAGGGGAGGCTTGCTAGGTTATGTAATATATATGTTCTTTATGATAATTAATATATATGACAATACCTACCAAACCGCATATTAAGCGGCGGACACATATTCACGATTTTGCAAAGCGTACGATTTCATGTTCTACAACAAATCGTGGGCTGAGATTGGGATGATTTTCATTGAAATCGGCCTGTTTTTACCCGCACACATTGGATTTGAAGCCCGGGTTAATTTGGGTTGAGATTGTGAGCCTAGGTCGTACGATTTGAATCACCTCACATTATATGGTGATTTCAAAAAAAAATTATTTCATCATGTACTTGCGACGATTGAGAAAAAAGGTAAAAAAAAAAATTTATAATCACAAGATTTTAACATACTTGAGACAATATGTCTAGACTTTGATTGATACAACATTGGTGAACATAGAGTTGTTCAACCGTCCATGTTTTCCCACTACAATGGAAAGACGTGGCACCCACCCACGTTTGATCGTGCACCTACCATTGGTGCCTACTACTAATCATGGGTTACCACACACATACACACTCACGATCTCAACCCAAATCGTGCTTCATAGAAATTGTATGATCTCAAACTTGGAAACATGCGCTAAAATCGGCCCCGAAATCATGCATGTGTGCCCCAAAATCAAGCCCCACGATTAGTTGTGCACCTGCACGATTTGTACACCATTGAAACAAGATCGTACGACGAATTGTAGGTGCCAAATCGGCCTTAAAATCGTGAATATGTGCCCCCAGCATTAGCTGCAATAAGCGTGCGGTCTGGTGGGTCCCTGCCTATATAGGTACAATATGTGTGCAAAACCCAATCGGTATCATAGGGAATCATGTGTTTTGTGACTCATTCATGTGGCGTAAAAGGGTATGGAATGGATGAAATGTTGATTCACTGGTTGCTTGTCGTTATGCATTCCAGCCTCAATAGTAGATCAGCCTGCTAAAACTTCTGTCATCAAGAGTGGCTGACAAGTGACTTAGAGGCTATTTGCATGGGAATAATCGGAGACGGAGGGTAGATTCACTTCTACCCTCTCACGTTTCCTGCATGCCAAGCACAGAGTAACATAATTACTCCTTGTGGCAAAGCTGTATCTGAACCCTTAATGATTCATGTACATAGGCAAGAAAAACACAACTGCTTACCTTGCTTTTTCAGTTTTTATTTTTTTACTACTACCTGTTTTATCTCTTTCAAACTGCTTTGCTATGTTTTTATCCGTACAAAATAGTAAACTGATAACAGAATCACAACACTCCACCACAAAGTGTCTGAGTGGCAAGTGAAATCTGCTGTTATAAACATCACATCTCTTTTATCGATTTATTATTCGACTATCAAATATAAGCAAACAAATATCACTAACACTCCACAGGAGTCTGAGTGGCACAGTGAATATTGAAACTCCAAAATCACCGATGTAAATCTCATTTAAATATCATTTTATCATTTTTCCTAAATCTTCTTCTAAAAACTTCTGTATATGTCTGTACGATGCGCCAAGGAAAGTTATTGTATTATATCTACACATCATCTTTGTCCGACAGAACTAACCCCAAAAAGGGAGTCGGTTAACCAAGTATAAATAAATGTTTTTAAAAAAAAGCAAAAAAAAGCAGATTTTCTGTTGAATCGATTTAAATGAGGAAGGCATTGTCACCTGTCCAACAGACACATATACATGGTAAACCCATTAGAGATAATGAGGATTTATCTAAATAAATCCAACTTTCTGTACGCCTTTGTACTTTCTTTTATTTGAGGGACTAGCTATAATATTTTGGCGATCTCAAAAATATACTAGGATTCTAAACCTTTAATAACCCTTGCCCAGTAAAATAAATATTTTAGGGTAGTGCCTGAAACCTTAGAGAACGGAAATGGCTTGACTCTACTGATGCTTTTTTTCCCTCTAGCTGTTGTCGTTGCGGTTCTACAGTGCGACCTGACTCCGAATATAATAACAAATGAAACTGGTCAGAGGAGAGTATTGATAGGTTGTGTAACACAAGTTCTTTATAATAAATAATACATGACAATAACTACTAAACCGCACATTAGCCGCAATAAGCACGCGACCTTAAGGGTCACCTACGAAACCGAATAAGGGACATGCTGTAGTAGATTGTGTACGACTTTTGAGACAGGTGGGTCAAAATTAAATTCAATATACCTTAGATGATTTGAGTGCATGCAGTATTTCTCTGCAATCTTACTACCCCCAGAGGCTTTAATATGCATTGCCTAGCTGACCGTGTGGAAATTTGTCGTCCCTTTCATGCATAGCCGGAAGAGCTGTCTTGAAAAAAGTAGTGGTTGGTGACATTTATAACTCTTGCTTGCCTATATATGTATGGTATTCAAATCAATGCCTCTTGAACTAAGAATTTATTCAGTAAGATGAACTGGCTAGGAGTATGTGATTATACCGACAAGAGCCTGTCATATAATTCATTCGAAAAAGTGAGCTATATATAGCACGTTTGAAGTAGATGGAGAATTATGATAAGAAAATATCCCATGTTACAGAAATGTGAATTGAGGTTTTAAGTTATTGCATGCATTGTCGAAATGGGCGATCAGAAGTAAATAAGCTATTTCCAATGCACCATAAATAGGGATTTTTCCTATTGAATGGCTGACGTCATACATGGAGCATTCTGTATAAGAGAAGTTCATTGAACCACCAATCATGTTTTTATGCTTCACCACCTGAGACATGCATTCAAATACTTTTAAATCTTCCACACGTTTTACAGAGCAGATCATTTGTTTACAACATATGGAAGAGACTCTGTCTTCTTTGTATCGTAATTTTGCAACCGGTGAGACAATACATATACACTATTATATTAGCTATTCAGAGGTCAAAGGGTAATATATGCTGATCAAATTCGAGAGGTCCTCAACCCAAGCCGTCGATATTCAGCACAGAGTTGCATTACTCACTGACAAAGTTAGATATAATGGATTAAATGAAGAGCATTTTGGCATTGATAGATCAGGTTAGTTTTTGAGTTTTCGCAAGTATGTATAGCATAGCTTTATGCAATGCGTGTGCATTGTTGGGAACCAATCACCACCCCCCTACTGCAGCGCCACACATCAACCAGGCGCTGCACTACTCATTCACAAACCTACCTCCAATCACTTCACCTCTCGCCACCATACCTATCACACAAATTTTTTCTTGGCGGAGTGGAGATACTCGCTGCCTGCGCAACACTAGCCAGCAGCATCCACACCCATGCGTATATTATTACCCAGAAAACAGAGGGAAAGGTCTAGAACGTCTTGATATCACATATCCTTGAATATGACTGGAGGAAGGAGAAAAACCCGTACCAAATGCAGCAAGCAAACAGAGCCTAGGGTCGCCAGTCAGGTGACTATACCTGCGGCCGCTGGCAACAAGAAAATAGTGGAAGAACGCAGTGACCATGAACGCTCACCTCCAAAGAAAGCCACCAAGACCAAAGTGACAAACAAGAAATTGGATGAGCAAGTTCAATCTATGGAGGCGTCGGTCGAGAGCCTCAAGGGGACAGTAGATAAAATGGCACAGCAACTAGCCATGGTAGTACGGCACGCAGCCGGCAAGGCGAAGACGAAACAAAAGAAAACAAGGGAGCCAGAAACAGAGTCTGAGTCGAGCGAGGAGGAGAGTGAGACATCAGAGTCAGAGACCGAATCAGAGCCCGAGGAACGGCTACCGAAGTCACACCACCGCCGAAAGCATTCCAAGAAATCCAGGCACCGCCGTTGGAGGTCCGAGGTCATCACCCCCACCATCTTCAAGCGACAACTCGACAGTGATCGATTTCTGGAGAAAGAAATGGAGCGGGAGAAACGAACCTCGGGCCTCCATGGTAAGAACAATATAATTTCTGACGCATTGTCATCCAGAGTGTTTGCTAAACCTTATATGTTCATCAACAGGGAGGCCATAACCACAATTAAGCAAAAGGTAGACACTAGGAGCAGTATGACACCTGTCGAGTACATAGATGCATTCTTGTCCCTACTCGATGACCCTAGGGGCTATTATCGCGAAGATTACTATGACATGTTTGACCACCTTAGAAATGTTATCAGGGACTCCCTAGACAGGCCGTGGGCAGCCGTTCGAAGGTGGACCGACTTCATATGGGACTCTGTAGAAAACGGCACAATGAGATGGGAAGACAGGGGTAGAATACAAGAAGAAAGAGTCAGGTTATGTTTAACATCGGCGGTAGCAACACCGCTCTCAGGAGCCTATGCTTCGGGTCAACATACATCTAATCACAGGCATAGCAATGATAACACAGCTAGCAGGGCCCCTTCTAATCAAACTGAACTTGTGTGCAGGGCTTTCAACTCTCGTGGGGGATGCAGGAACAATTCTAGTCATTCTGAGGGGTCGATGTATCTGTTACATATATGCTCTTACTGCGACTCGGTCGGCAAGAGCTGTCAACACGCCATCGGCGAATGTATGCGTAAGATCACACATGCTCAGTCCTCCGATAGAAATGCAAACAGGAATGGCCAGGGTAGTACAACCCAAGCAGGCTTTAACAGATCGAATAATCATGCTAATGTTGTTTCCCAGTCCAATTCCAGCTACGGGCCAAAAACGAGTAACTGGCGTCTCAAGCAACTGGAACTTAGAGGCGCCCCCATTCATACCCAGAAGTGGGACTCAGCAAGACAGCGGCAGCAGCCGCCATGACAGCGCCACGCCCACTACACGAGGCTCTGTTATGATCTCGCCGAGTCTCGCCGGGGGTGAGAGCGCGACCCAAGATGGCGGCCACAACACGAGAAAGGGCTTGGGCGCCCATGATGCGAGGAGAGAAAGGCCGACTGCCGTCCCTCAAGCGAATACCAGCCACACGGGTGACAATAGACGAGTAGGTACCAATGCATACTTTCACGATGTAAGATTAATCTGCGCAGATAAGCTTGACAAAGACGGCATCGACCTAGCGCCCCATGCATTCGCCGATCATCGTAAAGAAAAATGGCCGCACATGTATATGGCCAATTCCACCAATTTGACAACATTTGGCCCCCAACCGTGGAAAGTGATGAAATGGGCTTAAATCAAATTAATTACTATTAATTTGATAATTTTTTTTGATTGGATGGTTCTACCAACCTGCGGAACCACATTTTTGGCATTTTTGGTCCAATTTTATTTTTATTTTTATTTCAAAATCCCATTTTGGGGCCAAAAATCATTTTTTTAAACTGCTATTAGTCCATGGAATTGTTGAATTTCTAAATAATCTTCGAATTTGAACATTATTTTTTATATGTTGTGATAGTAGGTTACGTGAACATGATCTGTGTAAAAAAAAAATGCAAAAAAAATATTTTTTTGCCAAAAACCATCAAAAACCAATTTATTTTTGTGTGGGGCACCCCCCATGTCGTGTGCCGTCACGCAGTGTGCCTAAGGTGGAATAAAAAAATAAAAAATATATATATCTATCAAATTATTATGAATAATGATAAAATGCATGGGATTATATATGTAAAAACATTAAATGTATTTATTTGAGTTTTTCTTGGATCATAGCAGAGAAATAACATGGTGGCAAAAGGTGGTGGGTCCCAGAGTTCATGTTGTGTGCCGTCACGCATATTTTAGGGTATTTAGAGCTTTATAAGGCATAAATTTAATAATAAACTTTAAATTTGACATCTATTATTGACATTGCTTGGTACCAATCTATGTAGCTTGAAACCCATGATTTCCGAGTTGTTTTTACATGATTCTTAAGGCAAAATGCTTTAAAAATGTGCCGTCACGTTGTGTCGTGTGCCGTCACGTTGTGTCGTGTGACGTCACGTTTGCCGTCACATAATGTCAGAAATTATATCTCTAACATAATAATATACACAATATTTGAACCTTTATCCTTGAAGATTTTGCCTCTAAATAATTAAACAGAACAGGAACAATTAATACAAGTATTCAAATCAACTTGAAAAAGTAAACAAGGGTAATAAATGATATATATATTCCAAATATAATGAATAATATAATTTGTATTGGCAGAGGGTCAATGACCTGTCACCCTTACCGCTGCCATTATGATTACCATCACTGAATGGTTATTTGGCTGTAACTTTTCTTCTAGTTAGAATATTTTCACAAACTAAAAACTGTTATCATCCTAATGTCGAGACCTATCAAGTACAAAATAGTTCAATATATTATGGGCATATTTGTTTTATTTATTTCTAATTCAAATCCCCATTTATGTAGAAATATGTACCATTATTCGTCATGCTATTTTGGGCATATTTTTCATATTTGGGATCAATTTTTCGACCCCCCTGTAAAAATATTACTAATAATCAGAATGGTTCCAAACTTAGCAGTTAAATGCGCATATATATAAGGTTGATAGAAAATAACAAATCAACTTATGAATTTAAAAATTATTTTTGGGTACTCAGAGGGTGTCTAGGGGCCCAAATGTTGTCAAATTGGTGGAAATGGCCATATAGGGGAAGAGTACACTACCCACAGCGATATATATAACACAGTGTGTGACACCGGCATGCCAAACGCACTAGGGGCGAGGGTCCAACTCCCCACTAAATTACATCTTGAAAATATGGAAGAAGTATTTGTGTAATGATGACGATGAAAGGGAACTATGTGACATGGTCACTTATGGATTTCCGATGGGCTACCTTGGCCCCACCTCGCACTACGACACAGGGGAGAACCATTCTAGCGCCGACGCCTATGCTGACAAAATAAACGATTTTATTAATAAAGAAGTAGGGCTCGGCGGACTGGTAGGCCCACTAGACACGCCTCCGTTCGACACTTGGTATCACTGTGCGCCCATTATGTCGCGTGAGAAAAGAGAATCTACCGCCAGAAGAGTTATAATCGATTTGAGCTTCCCGGAAGAAAAATCTGTGAATGCATATTTGATGAAGAACTCAGTATGGGGTAAACAACGACAACATTCATTGCCAACGGTAGAGAGTCTCGTTGAGGAACTAGTATTGATAGGCGACAGAGCATATATGAACACTATTGACATTTCTAGAGCGTACAAGAATTTCAAGAGCGACCCGCTCAACAATATTACTTAGATGTCACGATGCCGTTCAGGTCGAGATCGTCATCGTGCCACATGCAGCGTGTGGCCGAGTCAATCGTTAAAATCCTCCACAGAGAAGGTATATCTAGCAGGATGTATTTAGACAACCTCGTGATAATTTCCCCAGACCACCAAAGCGCACAACAACACTACAAAAGGGCAATATATATAATCTGTCTTTAATACTGGCAAAGGCAAAAACCCCACCATTCTGGAATCAGCTAGACTGGCCTGGATGGCACAGGCCATATTTGACATACGAATATCATATGAACATATAGCAGGCCTAGATAACGTTATTGCCGATAATCTTAGTAGAGCCCACCTAGACAAGAAACATCAACAAGCAGCTAATGAAAATGTTAGAGAAAGATGCCTTAAAATGATACAACCATGTCTCTTTGCTATCGATAATGCTTACTTCTCGTCTCCCCACAGGGCTACTCATCACAAGGCTGATGTCAAGAGCAGCACGACGGCAGACACAGGCATGGGCCACAGGCACGACGGAGAATAGGCAAGCAGCAACACGGCGATACATCCAATTCGCTAATAGGGTCGGAATGGATCCAGCCAACCCGTCATACATTATGATCTGCACCTACATCGAATTCCTCCGGGAAACCATAGCATCACCACGTACGATAAGGAATCACATATCACACATAAGGACAACATTCAAGCTGAATCACCTTCCTACCGACCCACTGGACCATCAAAGGGTCAGGTGGGCACTGCAGGCTATAGATCGCGACAAATCATTTACTCCCCGCGCGAAGCTACCAGTCCCAATAGACTTACTAAGACGTGCCATCATCAGCATCCCCCGTGAGTCCACAATGCAGACGGTCAAGGCAGCCCTCCTGACCATATATTATGAGGGACTGCGACAATCGGAGGTACTTACACCAACTGCTAGAAAATATGACCCACTCATTCATCTCACACGAGCAGACGCCAAGGTCACCGCCGACCAAGTCATAATAACAATCAAGTCAGCAAAAAACTTGCAGTCAGCATATCAGTCGAAGCAAGTAATCCTCAAAGCATCTGACCACCATAGGTTCTGCGCCGTCAGAGCAATAACAGCAATGATAGCCCATCTACCGACCACAGATTCCAAACAACCATGCTTCATGTTCCCCGCAACACACCAGCCACTCACGGCCACATACGTCGCCAATCAGTGGAAGGAGATCCTCATATCACTGGGCGCTCCCCACAAGTCATACACACTGCACAGCCTCAGAAAGGCGGCCGCGACAGAGGCATTCGCAGCAGGGTGTAGCTCACTGCAAATCCAAAACTATATCGGCTGGTCTTCAGACTCCTACCGTGCATACATACGTACGGATGATAATCCAGTGAACCAAGCCCTTAGGAGAGCCCTAAGCTCACCCAATCCCTAGTAATATCAGCTCACAGAGCAATAGACTCTAAAAATCTAAAAACACCCTCCATCACCCTCCAACATATTCGGCCACTCGGCCTAAAGACTAAGCCCTCAGGCAAAAGGACAGTCACTCAGTGGCCAACGAACTACCCCATCTGGGTTAAAATATACAACATGCCAGCAAAATGCATGTTTTATTATCATAATCTTCTTACCTATTTATTATCTTACACCCATCCCACCCACACCTACTCTCATTACTCACCCATCATACAAAAAATTGGCAGTCTTGGCTAATTATCTTATATTATTAATTTATCAATTTTATCACTTCAATTTTAAACTTAAATAACATCAACTTTTACCAATTTTATACCAAAAATTCAATCAATTTTATTCATCAATTTATTTTATACATTTATATAAATTATTACAAATTAAATAAAAATATTTAATTTCCCAAGCTGCCGCTTCACTCCTTATTTATCACTTAAATGGTTTGCCAACAATGTGTATAGCATAGCTTTATGCAATGCGTGTGCATTGTTGGGAACCAATCACCACCCCCCTACTGCAGCACCACACATCAACCAGGCGCTGCACTACTCATTCACAAACCTACCTCCAACCACTTCACCTCTCGCCACCATACCTATCACACAAATTTCCCACCCACCCACACCTAATATACATCATTTCATTCCTCCATACTAATTATCTTATATTATTAATTTATCAATTTTATCACTTCAATTTTAAACTTAAATAACATCAACCTTTACCAATTTTATACCAAAAATTCAATCAATTTTATTCATCAATTTATTTTATACATTTATATAAATTATTACAAATTAAATAAGAATATTTAATTTCCCAAGCTGCCGCTTCACTCCTTATTTATCACTTAAATGGTTCGCCAACAATGTGTATACATGCACATCACCACAATGACCAAGAAATACTACATACTTTATATAATACATTGTGCATCGGATTGAATACCGTGTCATTTCAACTTCGCTATATTTTATAGTTCTCAAAAATTGAAGTAGGATATCATTAGGGAAAATATATCATGTCGTTGCATTACTGTCCTCCTTTGAATATCGAAATAGAAAGAGACCTCTTTGGATGATAGATAGCCGGTGCAATTCGGCCCGCCGTTTACAGTTTCTTTATAATCACAATTTGAGGAAAAGTCCCCTTATTCGAACCTGTGTAGAATACCAGATCTCTTTTTCCAATCACTTAACATTCTCTGAGTATCCTCGTCAGATTACTATGCAAAATACCATCTCCGTTTTTACATTAGTACAACGTTGGAAACTATATCATACAGGTATTCAAGTCATGTCTCATTCTTGACGATACAATCCGTATTGTGTAATCATAATTGCACAACGTGCAATCACGAATCACGATATTGTACTTCATGCATAGGGCCCATTCAAATGACAATTCAAATGATCATGATTGCCTTATTTGCCGGAATTGCAGGATCATGAATTTCATTTTGGTATTGACTGCTGGAAATGACTGCTTCTATTAGATTTGTATTTGAATGTAGGATAACTATACAAAAGTATAAATAGAATAATCGATTGTCCATTTTGATTATAAGTACATTGAGTGGGTATCAGAACTCTTGGGTTCAATTGCCTACGATTCGTGTCTTAAGTTCTCCGTCTTTCACCTGATAGTCGTTAACCAGTAATGTATAAGAGTCCCGCTAGAATTGTCTGACATATATGTATTGGATTGGATTTATTCGTCGCCACATAGAGAGGCAGGGCTGGAATCAGCTCGAGGCAGTCTTTATGGTTCGCAAAGCGTTGCTGAATATTCGAAATCGGAGGACCGATTTGCCTCTCCGAGCCAATTCCGAAAGTCAATTCCTGGCACTCGTGCAATCTATGCTCTTATGCCCCTGTTCCACCATGCAATCGCTCAGACAGATCGGACATAAACGGCTGCCATCGGGTTTTTTTTCAGATCGTTTTTTCCATCGGACTCTTACGTTTTTCCTCTGAAAATAACTATATGTTATGCCAACCGATGTGTCTGATGCGCTCACCAGCCGCTCGGTTACTTACATCGTTTTTCGCCATCGTTTTCTGTGTTAGTATGGCCATTTCAGCTATCACATGACCAAACTTGGTTTACTTCCCTGACCGGTTGGGTCCGTTTGTTCCTACCTGTTTGTCCGAATCGCTAGGACTGGTTTGGACTCGTTCAGAGGGAACAACAAACAAGCTGATGGAAAATCAAATTCATGCTTGATTCCTCGATTTCTACCGATGGAGTCCGAAATGTGGTGGAGCTCGTAGGAGTAAGTGGTAACCCAAGGCCAGCTAGATCAGAACGAACAGACTTCTCTTTTATTTTCTTAAACTCAGGCTCCCAGCTTGGCTAGTTGCAACGCCGACAGTGGGGAATGTCCACAACATGTAGACATAACAAAACGCAAAGAAATGTATCTCAACCGGTGGAACAGGGGCATAACCCAGCAAAGCAACTGATATTCATAGACATAGTCTGGAACCCTGCAACCTACGATACTGAAATGTGGACCAATGTTCCCACTTTGGATTAATTGCATTGCGAACATAATCATAACCCTTTATGAGCATTATAATCAGAAGGTTGCCAATGCTCTAGTAGGCC
Source organism: Sthenelais limicola (assembly GCA_942159475.1). Lineage (NCBI taxonomy): Eukaryota > Metazoa > Annelida > Polychaeta > Phyllodocida > Sigalionidae > Sthenelais > Sthenelais limicola. Next base: position 48,148,020 of record OW804096.1, on the reverse strand, counting down.
TACTGTGAATGGAGTAGAACAGAACGACTTTAAATTAATTCTTGGTGTCAGAAAGTTTCTCAGTTTCGTGTAGAGAAATGACCAATTGGTGCGCCATTGATTGTGTTCCTTGACCATCCACGGGGAAACTAAGGTACACATCAGACACCAGACACTCGGTTTAAAACTCCATAACAAGATGTACAAGATGTTAGGGCAGCGATAGAAGTAATATTGTTAATATAGAATCAAGATTTTTGATACAATAAATTGATGACAAGATTGTTTGGACTGCAGGTCAAGAGAATGTATGCGTTTCGTGTACATGCCGATGAGAGTAAAGAAACGGTTCGAGTAGGTAGCTTGATTCCCATAACAACTATAAACCGATCTGTGAATTATCAAAGAAGATTGGTCTCTTAATATATAGATCGATCTGGGTGTGTCATTCTTGGGTATGAGCATATATATTTTATATCGATCCTTATTTCCTCGTACTTTAAGCAATAGTATACATCTGTTTAGGTCATGGTAATCTGTTTAGGCCATGGTACACATAATTATATAAAACGTTTAGATGTTTATCCAATACTGTATTCATGCAATACTTCAAGAAAGTTGGAAATCATGACCAACATTAAAAGACATTTTACCACATCGATCTCCCTTTTCATGCCATTCTGTGCACTGCTTATAGGGGAAATTTCGAGTCGATTTTATTTAATCACACCTGCGTGCATTCGCCCGAAGAAATGCATTTAACCATCAAATGAACTTAGGGGACTCCATTCAGCATCAACCTTAAGCACTTACAGGTTCGTATCACAGAGCCAGGTATAATGACCCTTTTTCTCAGCGATGAATGTTTTTGCTAAACAATTGCATTGTCGACGCCGCTACAAAAGAAATTCAATTGGGTCAGGACCGACCTGCATAAATGGAGCCGTTATACCAAGAGAACCTCGGGTGTATACGAATTGCTCGGACACGCAGAACTAAAAGCTTTCGACCATCTACTTAGAGGTAAACATAATTGTGGGCACTTTATGTTGCAAAGGACTACAATGTATATCAGGGAATGGTGTCCTACCTCAACCCTATTACAAGTATGTATATATATATAGCACAGGTTTAGATCTATACACTTAGCCAACGATAATGCCCGCAACATTTATATATGTCCTTATTTCTTACAATTTACGATGACAAAAGGAACGTTCCTTTCATCCCCCAGACGTCGGGCATTACATAGAACACATCGTCCTCGGGGCTTCATTTGCTCGGGATCCATTCCTTAAGCCGGGCCCACACATTTAATAACTCAGAGTCGAATTGGGCCTTAAGACAAGTCGTACAATTTCAAAATCATTCTTTTAGGGAACATTCTTGAGTTCGGTAATTGGTGGGCTGTGATGTGTCACAGGAAAATGAGTCCACGAAATCGTAATTCCTTAAGAAAAGTGCTAAGACAATTCGTAAGGCAATTCGGGAATCTATGGGCCAGGTATGGACCATGTGTGGGCCACGAAAAACTAACAAAAATTCGTACGAATTGGCCAATTTTGTTAAGAATTCGTCCACGAATTGTCGTAAGACCCCAATTCGTACGAATTGTGAGTTCTTGAATGTGTGGGCCCGGCATTATAGTACGTTATTGTACCCTTATGAAAGTCATGGAGGCAATACTTTGCGCTCAACTATTTCGCTATGTATATTAACTTCAACAGAATGTAGAAAAGGCAATTATGTTCATGATTTTTCATGCTCAGCTACAATGCTTAAATATCCATGCACGATCCAATGTAATAACTGTTCCTTATTGTTTCCTCAGTCTTACTTGACCAGGTCCCACAGCTATCTATTTGGTTGAAATTCGAGTCAACCGAGGACGAGTTGCTAGAACGAGGACGAGTTGCTAGAATTGGAAATTTGATGCTGCATATTTTTTTATTTGCGCGCCTGACGCAGTGCATCACTCAGTGGCGCATAGTCTTTGCTGAAAGTCGATCATTCACTGGCTAAATGGGAGGCTTTTTCATACCATGTCTTCCATTTCATTCTTCGTTTCATCAAAACGTCAATGGAGGGTATAATAATGCGACGGGATTCATCATAATTATTTTGTTATATGGCAATCTTACAGCTGAATTCCCGGCTAAATTATAAATTAAATGTTTATCTGAGATAAACAACTGTATCAATAATCGGAAAGGTGTGCATGACAAGCCCATCTAACATCGATACACAACTAAAGATTGTTTATTACATTACATTTTGTAGGATTTTATTGTTTGAAATATTTTTTACTCGGGCTTTATCAATATTCAGAGCTTTTGTATCAATAAATAACCGTAACAGAATATTGATAAATAAAGTCAATAACGATATGTTTACTCATAATCATTATGGACTATATGAAATAAAATCCTCCAAAATGTTGGTCAAAAGACTTCCAGAGGTTTAGGATGAGAATGGAGCAAAAAGTAATAATCTTAATTCTGTATCGAAGTTAGCTGGACTGAGAATCTAGGTTTAACTTGTCATGTACACCCTTCCGATTATTGATACAGTTGTTCATCTCAGATCATAAGCCAGTTAAACCTGTGTTTGACGTAAAAGCGTGATGTGATAAATAATGCAATGTCACCAACGGCACAATATAATCCGGCGCCCAGCCCCTTTCTCGGGACCCCAGCCGCGCTTGAATGATTAAAAAACTAAAACGGGAAAGAGCCTAATGGGTGCAAATCATTTAGCATCAGGTTGCTGTTTTTAATGCTTAAGACAATAAAAGAGCGAGATGAAGATCTGGTCCAATTAATTCCTAGGACATTTCCAATTAGAAAGGGAGGCATTCTTCCCAGATCACAAAAATAAGTGATTGGACCTCTCCGAGACGTATTTCGTGGATGACAGGTTGTAATCGTATAAAGCCGGGCCCACACATTCAAGAACTCAGAGCCGAATTGGGCCTCAAGACAAGTCGTACAAATTCAAAATCATTCTTTAGGGAACATTCATGGGTTCGGTAATGTGTGTACCGTACCTGTACCGAATTCAGAGCCGAATTGGTCCTTTGATCATTCTTAAGAGCATTTCCCAATTCGTATGAATTAAAGTGAAGTCCTAAGACAAATGGTTTTTTCGTAGACCACATGCTCTACATTGTTCTACGAAAATTCTTAAGGCCCTTAAAACAATTGTATATATCCGAAAGTCTTAAGAGATTCTACGATTTGACCAAAAACCTTAGGAATTCTGAGAGGCAGGTAACTTTGAAAGTCTGTAACTTCCCTAATTTTTGGAGTATCAACAATTCTTTTTCCACTTTTATAACGCTCATTTCCCCTTCTGTACATCCCCAAATTTTTTGGATGTTTTACATGTGATGTGTCACAGGAAAATGAGTCCTCGAAATCGTAATTCCTTAAGAAAAATGCTAAGACAATTTGTAAGGCAATTCGGGAATGTGTGGGCCATGTGTGGGCCACGAAAAACTAACAAAAATTCGTACGAATTGGCCAATTTTGTTAAGAATTCGTCCACAAATTGCCGTAAGACCCAATTCTTACGAATTGTGGGTTCTTGAATGTGTACGCCTGGCATAAGCAGGGTATGATTTCCGCAATCCTTCACTTTAAACAACAACTCAATATTCCCATTTTTATTATGAATCTTGTTTGGATACATCTCATATATTGTTCACACCTCATATTTATTGACATTATAAGCGGTGGACACATATTCACGATTTTGAAAAATTTATCGTACAATTTCATGTTCTACGACAAATCGTGGGCTCCGATCGGGATAATTTTAACTGAAATCAGCTTGTTTTTACCCACACACATCGGACATTCATTGAAGCACGATTTGGGTTGAGATTGTGAGTCTAGGTCGTACGATTTGGATCACCTCAAATTATATGGAGATTTTGAAAAAATATTCTTTTAATCGAATCGTAGGTGCCAAATCAGCTTTGAAATCGTGAATATGTGCCCCCAGCAATAATATTTATTATGTGTTTTGTGCGTAATAGTGAATAGCCAGATCGAATGCCTTCCTCGTTTGGTAAGAATAAGCTATTCAAAGGGGGGGGGGGGGCAGAAAAAAAGAATAAGCTATTCACACAACTTGTTTAATCGCGAGAGTAGCCATCGGGGTTTCACTCATCCAGGTCATTGAAACGTATTTGAAAATGAATGCAAACTGAACGAAGCATCCTTTCAAGCCAGAAAAGGCTTCATTGGAACGGGTGGTCAATTTCATTTTAGACAGGAATCTATAGTGTTAACACCGAAGAATAATCTATGTTCTTCACTTCTAATTCCATGCCATGCACGCATCGACCCATGGCTGTAGAGAAGAATAGTTCGTCAGCAATTTCTAAAACATGTTTGACGGATCAATATAATAACTGTTTACTCTGTCTGTGCACAAGCTTTTGATGTGTTGATGACAATGCTATTCTTTCTGACTTTGCAGAGCCGACGGTGACGTGATAAGTATAATACGATTCCAGAGCACCTTGCTTGGGGACGGGGAGGCGCCGACAGACACAGAGGGCTTGGTCAACTCTTCTTTTGAAAATTCAGCTTACACCGCACAAGATGAGGCACGTTTCATTCTAATTAGATAAGCTGGTTTCCCCCCAATGCATACTTCGCAGTAGCGAATGTCATGCTTTCTCACGAGTGCTCAGGGGTGGACTCACTTTACTAAAAATTGGCTTGTGTAAATCACATAATGTAGTTTGTAACATTCTCATTGTACTTTTAATAATTGGATGCTGTAAATGTGTGTCGTTCATTTGCCCATTTAGAATTGCATGTTGATAGTATCTTATAGATACCAACTTCCCAATATGTATTATTTAATTATAATTATTTTGTATTATTGGTTACTATTGTGGTTCGTGCCCAGTAGACCACATGGTGTATATAGAATGGGCTATGAATGGCCAAGGTATTCCAAAGGCTGTGGATCCTCGCTTATTTTATTGTCCGTTGCAACTTTCCCAATTGATGCTGTTTATTATATAGCATTTAGAACGCTGAGTGTCTAAATATCCCATTTAAACCGAAGGCTGCAAAAATTGTTTAATCACCCTAAAACTTTAATAGAATGATTAGGAAGGTACTGTGAGTACATGGAAGAAATTTGGTGAAATTCTCTTAAATAAGTTCTGAGATATAGGGTGGGTCGAAAACGACCCCTTTAGGCAAATCCGGGGGCAAATATTGGGGCAAATATGAGGGGCAAATAGGTAAGTTACACAGTGAATGATATAACAATAGGTCACATTGCTGTAGCCCCCAAAAGGCTAATTTTGAGACAAATTCATCGGAATTTGGTACAGAGGTAAATTTGTTCATCCTCTACCATTTTAGATGGGGACACATTCTGAAATATGAAATTGGTTTCCATGGCAACCGATCATTCCTATCAGGTATCAACACTGCTTTAGGCTTATCTAACTAGTTTAATGTAGATACAACAGGATACAAAGAGTGGAATCTTTGTAAAATATTCATTTGAAATGTAGTTAAACATGGAATTAATTTATTTAATATTTTAATATATAGTATCTGGTTACCATAGCAACTAAAAAGGCAGACCAAAAAGTCAGAAAAATGGCTCAATTCTGCTGTTTTTGTTTTTCAAGGTCATATTTGGTGACATCCACTTTGATCAAGGTCATTGACTTTGAGACTTTATATAGCCCTCATGTGCCCCATCAATAATACCAAGTTTGGTCACATTCCTAATAAAAGTGTAGTAATGAAACCCTAAAAACCAATTTTTTTGCTAAAATAGAAAAAAATACCTTCAGTTACCATAGAAACCTCCTATTTGGAAAATAATTGCAATCAGCCCTTTCAGCTGCTTTCTCTTCATTTTCAGAAAGTTAAAGAAATTCTACCTAGAATACCTCAAATTTAGCTTATTGTATAGTGGGTAGTATTATATAGTGGGTCCTACCCTAATGATAAGGGTTTTTTTTACCCCATATTGTCCTAATGGGGTCGTTTTCGACCCAACCCCAAAGAACCTCCATTCTTTTCTTACAAAATATTGATAATTCTAGTTTAAGTATGAAAATGGATGACTGAGATATTGGTTAGTTCATTCTATGCATTAACTTTCTAAAATTACTTATTATATTGTCATTTTGAACCCCCTTTTCTGTTTAGATATTTTTTTTTGTAGCAAGCAAACAGCAGTGATGGTCACGTGACATAAAAATAGTGTGTTGTCATGGCGTTGTCATGGTAACGCTTGTTTTGCAATGTGGAGAATCTATACTTCCCATACATATCATTTTCATTACTTATTCAATTTAATATAATATATTTAATGCTGTTGAAAAAAACCATCTCACATGGGTCGAAAACGACCCCTTTGGGGACAAATGGGATATAGAAATACTTAAAGAGGCTGGTTCTATTCGATAAAGTTTAATATCTCACCGCAAAACATGAGACAAATAGTCTAATCTAGGTTAGAAATGTGAACGAGCGATCGTCGCTGATTGTAAACGTATCTATAGCCGTGATGAGTTTGAAGGAAAAGAGACAGACCTCATGAAATAAACGACAGGTCTTGAGTCCATGGGAAACACAAGGTGCCGAGGATGAAGGTGACGGATAGGTCAATCAGAGGCGCGAATGTTCATTTTACGTGACTCGGGAATCCCTCAAATTATTTCCTTCTCGGGGTTGACATTGAGTGTCGTTATTCGTCATAGCGTCCTTGTTTTGAGATTCCAGAAAGCGTGATGTCATGATTCGTCGATAATGTTATTTTTTTATAGGAACTCGCCTATAAATATAGCTTCGGTGAAAAGTCTTCCTAATGTGCGTTATTGTTTACTATTCAAATACAAAACGGGAATTCTGCGTATAATATTCACTCTGAAAGTGCTTCTAGACAAAGTGAATTTCCATAGCCTGTTAAGAATCTTCGTAGCACCAATTCGGCTCTGAATTCGGTACAGTGTGGGCCAATATTTTGTCTACAAATTGCCTTAAGAACCCATGATTTGTCATTGAAGTTCTCTTCGTAAGAAAGCCCACACATTACCAAACTCAAATAAGTTTCTTAAAAATGATTTTGAATTCGTATGAATTGTCTAAAGACCCAATTCGTCCCTGAGTTCTTGAATGTGTGGGACCGGCTGATGTAATGAGAAACAGGCGAAGTACAGTTTCTGATGTTTGCTGGTCAATGGCCAAAGCTCAACTGATTTGGACACACTGGTTCAGATCAACTGATTTGGGCATGCAGGTCTGCTCTATTTATATAAAACAGGGTGAGTTCACAGTGTGATGGCATACACGCTCAGTACTGATTTCGTAATTCTACGACGTTTCAGTGGTAATTCTCATTCAAAACATTGTAATTCATAATTTCTAACATCATAAAAGATATCCTAAGAAAGCTAAAGGATTACAAAGAAATCTCATCATCCCGTAGACCCATACAGCCTACCAGCCAGTGAAAGACAAGCCAATGTGCCCATTAGTGCATGACAGCTGCCAGTGTGCTACCAGTGACAATACCACAGAGAAAAAACCTGTCCATGCCTGGGTTCTATGTAACAACCTTGTTGTTCCCATGTGAGCTTCTTCACCACTACACTACCAAATCGGTCAATGATATTATGCTCAAATTGTGAGTCTGAATGCAAAGAGAAAGGAATAGTGAGCGGGAGAAAGAGAGAGAAAGAAAGACAGAGAGGGAGGGAGATTGCAATTGCAAAAGAGGGAGAGAGACAGGAAGAGTTTGCAAGAGGGAGAGTCAGGGAAAGGCGAAAGAGAGAGGAAGAACAAAGAAAAATGAGAATAGATATAAATGTGTATGGTGTTGCAGATTTGATTTATTACTACAAGGCCTATACAATCATTTTGATAAGTCCTGTTTTTATCATTTCTTCATTATTCTAATGGAGTATCTTGTGAACTTGTGAGGCCTAATCTTTTTTCTGATTTAAATGGCATAGGCCAAAATGTTTTTATTATTGATATATCTATCTTATTAGTAGTTTTCATGTGACCCTGATAAATTATTTCTAAGCATCTTATTGCTTTCAATTCAGCTAAGGCATATTTAATATCAAGGTTGCCTTCTTTAAATAATTTTCACCGATATATAAAGGCTTTTAGTTGTAAGATTATCCAGTTTAGAAATTATCATTGTGTTTTTTATTTCTATGCCGAAAATAATTTCTTGAGTTATAAACACTATATTTTGATCTTGTCTGTGTAATACTGGCTCTCATGAGAGCCAGGAAGACAGTCAAAAAGAGAGATTGTAGGAGAAAGATTATACACAATTATAAGAAAGAGGTGGGAAAGGAGAGGATAGAGGAACAATAAAAAAAGAAACCAGAAACAGGGAGATTAGCCTTCTGCTATGTTTCAGTAGGCATATAAGCAGGTGAATGATTTGTAGTCTTCATAACAGAATATGATTAAATCTCTAAAGAAGGAATACAAAGGTTAAATGTACGAATTATCTTAAAACTCTATGATTTTAAACAAATTGTGTTTTACATGTGATTCACAAGACCCCACTATTTCGTTCAACAATGCCACAATGGAATATTATGATAGGATGTAACAAGTTTGGTATCTGACTTACTATATACGAAGCCCACAAGTTTTTTTTCGACCAGGGATGTGACGAAAAGCTGCAGCCTTTGAGTGATATTTCTGGTATAAATGAGTGGGCATTGTGTATGGTAATGCACTTGTCCATTACTTGTACCGCCCGGAGATCGAGAGACAAGAGTAAGAGAGGATTGGGCTAATTAAAATTTTATTGGATGAGATTTTAATTATTATACATATGATGTAATCTGGCATGTTGGCATACATTGTTGTAATACAAGCAAATACATTATATATAGGCCCTAGCCGCGTCAGCCTTTGATATTGGAGAGGGTGGGAGGGGTGAAAAATAAGATGCTGGAGTATGTGGAGGACTGGAGCAGAGTGAGGGGGAGCGGAAGGGGTTGAGAGGTTAAGTAGCCAGGGGCTAGTGGGAGTAGAGGGTGGAGGTCTCTGACACCAGGCGGCAGCAATGCAGCTGTATCTCTAACTGAGATACCTACACCATTACTTGTACCGCCCGGAGATCGAGAGACAAGAGTAAGAGAGGATTGGGCTAATTAAAATTTTATTGGATGAGATTTTAATTATTATACATATGATGTAATCTGGCATGTTGGCATACATTGTTGTAATACAAGCAAATACATTATATATAGGCCAAAGAACCAGAGATATTATTTTAGGAGTGGGAGGGAGGGTTTAAAGAAGAGAGGGGTTATGGAGTTGTATTGATTTAAGAAGGGGGGAGATAATGGGTGGCTGAGCGGCACATTATTGGTAGTATTGTAGATATATATAGTATATCGCTAGTGTTGATTTCTAGGCGAGATATAGTGTTGGAGGTGTTTACTTAGCGATGGCTTTAATGATTTTTTGATTAGTTTTTGCATATTTGGTTCGGACATAGGCTTTATATGCCTGTGATGACCAGCCACCGTAATTTTGAACAGCCACCGTAATTTTGAACTTCGAGTTCAGTCGCCCCGGCATTGAATGCTGCTGTGGCTGCCGCTTTTCTCAGGCTATGAAGGCTCAGTCTGTTAGTGTCAATGTTATTACGTTTCAGATGTTTCTTCCATCTGCTGCTGACGAAACTTGCAGGCACAGGTCTTGTTGTACCCTTGAATGTTATGAATGGTTGGTCAGCTTTTATCGTAGGGTTGTTGTTGAGCATTTGTGTAATAGCTCTGACAACACACATTTCTTTGTCTGAAGATTTAGCGAGTTTAATTACTCTCCTCTGATATGTGGATTGCATATTTTTGGCGGCCCATGGTCTCTCCATTATGTCCCTAGTGACCTGTCTTAGGTGAAACATGACATCCTCATACTGTTCATCCCTATATGCATCAGGGTCATTTAGTAGCGTGAGGAAACCGTCTATATATTCAACAGAGGTGAGGTTAGCTCGGGCATCAAGCTTTTGCTTGACGGTTTGGTTCCCATCTCTCTGGACATACATGTAGGGTTTTGACATAATATTAGATCGATGTATGTTACCAATTATATTTACCCTACCATGTAAGCCGTCGGCGAATCTTTCCCGGTCTATCTGCTTCTCTACGAAGTCATCGTTGATCATCTGTCTGCGTAAGACCCTCGGGATGGCGAAAGGCCTCCGGTTGTTCTCGTAAATCCAGTCATGCACTTTGTTATTAATGTTGTCTTGCTTCTGATCGTTCTTAGGCGGAGATTGTGGTTTCTTTTTCTTAGGTGGGGAGTCTTCCCTAGTCCGGGACTTTTCTGAGCGGGGTTTCTCCGAGCGCGAGGTAGACCTGGACCTCCTGCTCCTGCTGCCCGATGAGCGGCTGTCTCTATCCGAGCGAGAAGTGCGGGATTTGTTGTCTTCCTCTCTGTCTTGTTTCAAGTCTTTTCTTATTTGGTCCAAGGTGGTCAGGATACTTGCAACTTGACTTTTGACCTCTTTAATCTCGCCACCTACTCCAGTAATTTCCTTTTGGAGCGACATGCAGGAGGGCTTGGTCGTTTTCTTGGGTTTGTCCTGTTGGTCACCCCCGCCTCGTGTGTTGTGTTGGCCCTTGCCTTGGCCGTTTTGCTCGTTTTGGTCCTCCATAGTTTTATCTGCTCAATGTTTGAAATAGAGCAGCTTAGTCACCTAGGTATTAATTTCCTGAGGTGTGTTATGGGCTTGCCGATGATTTGGGTGATGTTGTGTGATCGGATGGGCCAAAAATTGGGAAGATTGACTCAGATTATGTGGTCAAGGCCCGTTCCTGAAAAATAAGATGCTGGAGTATGTGGAGGACTGGAGCAGAGTGAGGGGGAGTGGAAGGGGTTGAGAGGTTAAGTACCCAGGGGCTAGTGGGAGTAGAGGGTGGAGGTCTCTGACACCAGGCGGCAGCAATGCAGCTGTATCTCTAACTGAGATACCTACACAATTGAAACCCCACCCCCACCCCCGGGTAGGTAGGGGAATGGTAGGGGAATGTCTGAGAAAACATTCCCCCACCCAGGCGGAGATTTCCCTTAGTTTACAGCAGTATCAACTGGAGGGGTGGGGGAATGTCTGTATGTATAACTGTATCTTCCCCAGTTTTTTTATGAATCAAAAATATATTTTTACATGATATCCTTGAGACATTTTGTCTCGAGTATGTTAAAATATTGTGATTGTGAATTTATTTTTTTTACCTTTTTTCTCAATTGTCACAATTACATCATAAAAAAATGTTTTTTCAAAAGAATGTTTTTAGAATAAACAAGAGCTCATTTTAAAGGAATAATTCTGGCAAACTAAAAAAAGCTGGATTAGAATAATGACCCAACAGTGTCATAGCCACCTTATATGGGTCTGGGGGCCTGGTCCCCTAGGAAAATTTGGAAGAAAATGAATACCATTTGAGCACATTTTACAGGGGTCTAATTAAGCCTGAGATCTAAAATTACTGATTTTTAAGGCTCTTAAAAACCCACAATCAAAATTACTGACAGTGGAAACCCTGCCTTTAACTGCCCTTTATTACATGGGAGAAAGATGGATCTCCACTCAGGATTATTCTCCTAAGAAATATATGAGAGTGTAGAGGGTCCAAGCTATCATCTAGGGGCCTGCAGAGGATATGAGCCCTCCCCCCCCCCCTTTGCCACCCCCCCCTAACTGCCACCCCGCCACCCCCACCCCCCTGCCACCCCCACCCCCCAGGATTTCACATTTATATTTAAACCCCACACAGACAGGGTTGATTTAAGAAATGGCATAATTACAATTCTAATGGGTCAAAGTTACTGGGCAGCTCAGGCTCTGCTTAGTTCAGACATTTAGCTATTGTCTACATTGCATATATCCAGTATAGTTCAGGGCTGACACACAGCTGTGAACATCAAAAACCCAGTCATGTTCAAGGGTGACACTCTTCACACATATATTGAGGGAGGCTATCACCAACTTGCTGCTCTAACCTCTGGGTTGTGTATGCGTCAATTGTTCTGTTGGCCATTGAGAACTTTTGTCAAATTGTGCATTTTACACCTGCCCCCTTCTCCCTTCCCCACCTCTGCACACACTCTAGCTCGCCGCCATCCCCACCCCCACCCCCAATGGCTGATAATTTCCTATACCACTGGGCAGCTTAAGGCATGATTCCACTAGCTCGCTTGTATATGTGCTCATGGCTCGCTCTTGCTGCACTTGTTTATAGTGCGCTTGTCATTCGCTCTTCCTCCGCTAATATTTTTAGCGCAATACAAGCGCGGAGCAATTCTACTGCTCCACTTGTTTCCTGTATGAAATCAATAGCAAATGGGTTTGTGCGCTCTCACTGTGCTCTTGGTCCGCTAGTTTAATAGGCAGAAAGAACGTTGTGTTGCTGCGCTCATATCAAACACAACAGATATTAGCGCAACGTCCAAAAGAAGCACCAACGTCAGTTTTTAAGAGCGTATAGAAAGCGCAGTAACCAATTCTATTGCACCGCTCTGGCTGCGCTCTATCTGTGCTTGTTGGGCGCTAATGGAAATAAAAAGATCGGGCCATGAGCAGTCCAAAAGAGCGAGCCAGTGGAAACGCAGCCTTAGGCTCTGCTTAGTTCAGATATTCAAGTATTGTATTGTCTACATTGCATGTATCCAGTATAGTTCAGGGTTGATAATCTGACACACAGCTGTGGACATCAAAAACTCTGTCATGTTCAAACGTGACACTTTTCATGTATATATTATGGGGAGCACTATTTTGCTCTTATAGTCTTGCTTGGCCCACCCATATCAGAAACCAATGAAAGTTGGGAACCCTGAGAGTTTATCCTCCACTTGCTGTGACTGGGCAGCCCAGGCCAGGTGGATGAATTCTATGATAAGACAAATGTGCCCCAGGGGGTCGGGGAATTTACACAAATCTCTTGCCCTGGGGGGTCGGGGATTTCATCATGTTTCCCAAAACTCCCAGGACATTCCCCTACCTACCCGGGGGTGGGGGGGTGGGGGTTTCAATTGACAAGTGCATAAGTCAGAAACCAACCGAGTTGCATCCTATTTTTATACAATGATCTCATATCTTAAGATAAAATGGATAACAAACTGTTCATTTACCTCACTTCGCTCCAAGGACCCACCATATTGATTTTTGATACTGAAGCACTAAACAAGCAAATGCAAATAGTTGATTGGCTAATCAATGATGGCACTGATTGGGTATGACATCATGAATGAGCGTGACGTCATGAGCAAGTGTAACATCAACCAACCTTAGGCCTTCTTATAATTAGGCTTTAAACAACGTCATACTTTCACATATGGATCCATTTGACAATATACGATGGCATGTATCCACTCATTTGCAGCATGTACAACACCCCAGATCATGGTATAAGGATTCAGTTTTGTACCTGGTGCTGACTTAAGACTTGGTTCCACTGGCCGGCTACTACTCCTGCTATTCCTCCTGCTTCTTTGACAGTCTATTGCTCCCACTTCTAAAGAAGTGGGAGCAAGCAACTGAAATTAACCAGAATGGGTGCTACTGGGACGTTACTTCCACTGCTACTTCTGCTGCTACTCAGAAATGTTAGCAGACAACATTTTATTTTCCCATGTAAATGGATGCATCAAGTAATGTGAGGGGTAACATATATATTGGCGCTATTCTCCCGCTTCAGCTCCCGCTACGTCCCACTACCTCCCACTACAAAGTAGTGGCTGCTTCAAATCAAACATGTTTGATAAAAGCAGGAGCACTCTGTGTTTCGAAAATCCACCAAAAGAAGCAGGAAGTAACGTGACTATGTAGCGGGAGTCAATATCACCCATCCCCGTTACTCTCCCGCTACTGTTCCCGCTTCTTTAATCATGAAGCGGGAGCAGAAGTGGGAGAAGTAGCCGGCCAGTGCAACCCAGCCTTTATAGCTGGTTATTATTATATAGCTAAAGTTGCCACTCAGAGAAAGCCAGTGCGTCTACAAGAAAGCTATCCTAGAGCATGCAAGATTTTCCAAAGCTTGCGGCAAGTGTGGTACGCTTGAAGGATTTCGTAATCCATGCATTTTGTAATTCCGATGTCTTGTTGCTTGTAGAATCATTGATACAAACTCTGCATAATTTTTTACGCAATTTTGTTGTGTATTTAATTAAATTTCTGAGTGTGTAGATCAAATGTTTACTTAATGCTGGCACCCCATTCGGCTGCCAGCATTATGTCCGGTAAACCGCATGTCCACATTATGCCGATAACCTGCCAAAGACTCGCAAATCTGCAAGTCTGACCTGTTTCGGTACAATTCCAATGCTTTATTCAGACATGCACACTGCAACAATATGCATAATATCATGTATACCTCCTATATTACTATTTGGGAAATGTTGCAATAATATCATTCAGCATTACATACAAAAGCATCCCTCTGATGTTGATATTAAATAAGATGAAATGTTGGATATATCTAGTTTCTGACATCAATAGTGGCTGCACATGCTGCACTACACTTCGACCTAGTTCTGGCAGATAGCAGACTTCAAGAGGAACTTTGGCTTCGAAAATTTGCAAGCCTTTTGGGGAACGCTGTACCTTAAGAAACAATACTATTGTATTATGTTCGAAGTGATATTTCATTGAGGGGATAGAATTTACCTTTTTTGGAGTTTGAGTTTCATAAATTGAAGATACTAAAGCTGATGTCTTGATGATATACTTAAATCATGGTTGTCATTAACTCTCCTCGAAATTATTCTCGTCCTGCATGCCGGCTACTGTCACCCACCACAACTTTATTTAAGAATAGAAATCTTTTTTAACTGAGCTATATCTTTGCATTTTCAATTTAAGTAGACACTTTCGTGAAGAATGCTACAACTGCCAATATTCTTGGTTCACTCCATCAGCTATTATGTATGTACGTCCACATCTGGTATAGTCAAAGCCGGTTAACCTCCTGACTTGCAAAGGACTATTATTTATGCACGACTTATATGCCTTGTAAAACATCATCACATTCTTCACATATCCGAGTATAGCACATGTGCATTATAAAGAGTCCAACCATGAAGACAAAAGAATATGATCTGTGAACGCACTCCGCGTTGGCAATGCTGCCACATCTTCCCCAATTAGGTTCTGTTCATCTTCAGGAGTAATTTCGTTCCAGCTAGAATAAGGGATTTGCATGTCCGCCATGTTGAATCTTGATTTGCATGGAATTATGGGAGTTGTAAGTCAGTGTAAATGCTACAGAGAACATGTTGTGTTCAGCATGGAATATAAACAATGGCCTCATGTAAATAACCATGTGTTTTACGTGATTTGCCATCGCCATCGTCATAATTATGTAGGCCCTATAGAAAGCCGCTCAGAGAAAGCCACTGCCCCGTGCCAATATAATAGAGCATATATCCCACCCATACACCCTAAGACTTGTTTTTCTTATCGAAGTTATTTCACCAATTATTTCTGACCAATGTGGTATATATTATTAGACTTTGAATATACTTTAATTGCAACTTTGTATTGCCTATATCCTGCCTCACACTTGCCATGCAGCGAAAGTTTTGGTAATGGATAGATGTATCGTGTTTAAGGTTGCGAGACAAAATACAGCTCTAGCTAATAAACTTTAGATCTGAAGATGTGTTATCGCATATATATCTATAGATATATGGTTTAATTGTGAAATTACAATTTAATTTGTGTTTTTTTCAGCGAAAGGTGACTGAAAACACGGAAAGAAACACTAAGAACAGTAATCAAGTGTGTTCTTATCTAGGTGAAGCATGGGTAATCCCTGAGGCCTTCTCCCGTATATTCTTTTGGGTCGTGTGAATTCGAAATGTTCATTTATAATATACATGTATTCTTGCACGATCTTGAGATGCGAGCTAAGTAAACAAAAGAAAAAAAGGTTCTAAGAAAAAATAATGTTAACAATGCGGATTTAAAATGTGTCTAAATGCAGGGATCATTAAAAGCATAATAAATCAGTAAGGCAACTCGAATGTGCGTCTAACATCGCAACATCTAACATCGCACTGGTAAAGTTGCTCTGTCGCAATCGGACTCACGTTTCGCTTCCTTGGGTTACTCAGTCGCGACTTCTGCGATACTCCCACTCCTTCGGCACACTCGTACACGAACCTTATTAAATGTTATTGTAATATCGGGAAACAAATGAAAAACAAAAGTTTCCAGGCATACCGATTGACCTTTAATGGTAAATACATGTCTGATTTCTTCGAGTATTGCAAAACACGTACGTTCATCCGTACCGGTTCATCATCTCCATCACGTTGGCAACGTTATTTTCTCCGCCAATATTTTTCCTCCATATTGTCGGAGATGTGGTAATTAAGCTTTCAACGTTCACCTTGCTGAAATTCTTTGGAGGTGGTTAATACTAATACTGATGATCGCTTTCACAGCGCGTCTACTTGTGGGAACTTGGCCTCGGTTTGCCATCGTCGCAAAAAGGTTGGCATCGTCGCTAGATTTGAAGATTTGAAGAGGCAGAATGATATCGAACGGTAATTCCCATCAATCTCAAGCGGGGGGCTAATTTAGATAGGATACCGAACGTCATCTGGGCCAAACAGCTTGTGGGAATTATTTTTTATTGATGAGGATGGCTCATTAATAATGACTATTACATAGTATTTTAGCTTAATCCAATATAGAATGACACCAATCTTAATTATCTAAAAATTAAAATAACCTGGCTTGCATGAAGCATCCTTACTAGACATGTAGGCCTACTCGTAAGGAACAGCCCTGTAGACCATTATCTATGGGATGTCTGAAGATTGTCGCGCGGGAAGAGATTGCAGGCGGAGTCCGATAGACTGAGTATTTAAAGTGACTGGGTAGTTTAGAATATACCCCCGCCTCCCTTCCTCCACACCCTTTAGATGTAGCCGTTTGCCCCAAAGGTTAACCTCTTATTCTGACGAACGAGGAACCTTTTTGCCTCCAGATGGCGCTAAAGTGATCACTCAGACCAGTTCATTGCTTTCCTAAATGCCTGCATTTAAATATACTTAACAGTGCCCAGGCCATAAACATATATTTATATATACTTTGAACTTAACAAATTGACTCTTCATTGAACTGGGCTGATAAGCAGCACTTGTAATCAGCACTTGGTTGTTAATGATACATCTTAAAATACTAGACCTGCGTTCACTCTTTCAATAACAAGAGATGAATTGAAGAAGGAGAAAACGTTGGGGCTTTTCTGCCTTGAACGGCCCAGCCATTAGACTCGGGAGTTGCCTGAGGTTGCTTGTTAGTGGGGTCACTGGGGCCGTCCATGTACTTGCCAAGAGACTATACTAGCTTAAAGCGTGCTAATTCGTAAGTTTCTGTTTCTCATAAAGCACACTAAAAGGAGAGGGTTAAGGAAATGTGTCGTTGTAAAAAATAAAAACTCTGATCGAGATATTCAGTTGCCCTAGCTCGATGCCGGATGGTTCACCGAGTTGCATTGAGTGATACCGCCGTGAGGGGACGTAAAAGGGAGGGCCTATAGCAATAATGCTCCCCATCAAACCGTGTTAAGAGGAGAATATGTTATCAATAAGATGCACCGGTATTCATTATTCATGAAATCACAATAAGGGATAAAGCTCCTGGCGTCCTCTCATAAGGTCATAAGATACTACTTTCCTTATGAGAGGTAATTGATCGATTCATTGTCCTACTTCAGAATATATCTCCTCTATAAATATGCATCCAGACAAGGCAGAACTCGAACTACTACTACAACATGTATAATTACTCTACTACTATCATGTTTTACATGAAAGTAGTAGTATATATATCAGTTCCATTGTATGTGTAATAAAAAGGGGCAAATTCATTCATTAACTTTTATTCGGCATATGCATTCAATCTTTTCATACTCTCGTCAGCCAATGCAAATAGTATAGACATTGAGGGGATATAATCAATATATTTGTGTCGTGTATGTACACAAATTGTTACCCATCCATATATAATGATATAATATCAGGCTGATATAAACTATCGTATTATTAAAAGTAATATTTTCGAAAGATGTTGTGTACGCATAAGTAAATCTCCGATTTGTAATCCGGATGCTTTATTGATGAAGGTGAGGTTACAATGTAGTAGACCCTATTAGAATGAATGGAATATATTAAAAAGTAATAAATACATTCCTATCAAAACAGTTTGGTCAGAAATTCTGGGTCTAATTCAAGCCTCAATTTAAGAACTTCCCCCTGAAACCATTCAACCAACATGGGCTGTTTGGTGGTGAGGGTGGGGCCTGCTTATGTCGAGTCTGTCAAGCATCCTCTCTAGTCCTTCTCCCTATCTAATGAATTTCCGAGGGCAGGGGCAAAATCAATGCTATACGTATTCCTTGGCCTCTCCTAAGAAGCGTATCTATATAACACACAAAGGAAAGAGACTAGAAGACCTCTCTGTCGTCAATTCACATAAATTTACTCTTTGCCCATGCAGACAGAGCGAACCCGTTCATGCAGACTTAAAAACTATTGATAAAACTCCAAGTGCGCTTATTTGTTTTGTATTTCTTATTTACTTATTAATGTATCTGTGTACATATATATTATATGGATGATGTTTGTCCGAGGCTTATGGGGCGAGAACAGGTTATTGTCATGACATTGCACAATATCCGCCGTGGTAGTGATGATAGTTATAAGAACAAAGGATGGCTATAATGATATAAAAATACATACCGGTATATCATATATAATGTTGAACAGAGTCCGAAGTATTGCCGTGTATTCTGTTATAGTACTCGGAATGATTTTAGTCACTATCATTCAAAATAAAATATGGCGTCAATGATAATTCATCCCGTGTATGAGATCTTGCTAGAATTCCGTTGCTTAATTACCATATATTTCGAATGCAATTAGGCTATGATGATACATGGGGTAATTAAGGATCATAATTGCTATCCATTTTCTGCCGTTGCTTCTAACTATAGTTTTGTGGCTATATAATAGGAGGACTGTATATTAAACTCCCGATACCCCGGCCCCAGACGTCTTACATTGTTTGTTTCATCGAGGACATTATCAGTATGCTGCTAATAGATGGTGCAGATGAAACTTTCTTTGAGAGAACCTCCTTTGTTTTATTTTAGAGGGAACGAGATAGAAGAGATGGTTTTCGCATATAATAGTATATTAGGTGAATGTTATGTATAGCACAGCAGGTGTTATTTTGGCTCTTTATTATATTGTATGAAGTACCAATTTGATTACGGTGTATAATTCAAAGGTCACGGTAGAACCCCTTTATATTTTGAACAGCAATGGAATCAAGTGGCCATTGCCACCGTCTGAGGCAGCTGGGTCTAAACCAAAGTGTCTCTGAACTACTGGGAATTTGTTGTGCTAAGAAATTCTAAGAATGAGCAAAGCACTAAGCGAATAAAAATCTCAACTCCTGCAAAGAGCCTAGCTGTAGTCTATTTCCCCGTAATGACAACGTCATCTCAGATTACTGTTTCCCATTGGAACAGTGTCTCCCAGACGGTAGGAAGTCACGGGTCGGATTGAAAGTCCTTAACATTGGGAGATTTGAAGATTTGAAACCTGGATTTGAAGGATGACTTGTTAGAATAGATTCAGTAAAACCTAAAGGGATCCTCTAGGAGTGTTGCACTGGAATACTCTGTTGCGATATTCCCATCCCAACCTTCCCTTCTCTCTCTCTCTATCTGTCGGGAGGTCTGCCTTTCTGGCTATGCATCTGTCTGTCTCTGCCCGTCTCTCTTTCCCTTTCCTTCTCCCTCTACCCTCTCCCGCTCAGTAGGTGTACACATCGTATCCCTCTTATTACACTTATATTCCAAGGCTCGGTCGGAAATAGTATTTAATATTATACTCTTCAACCGAAATTAACTATCTAGACCAGGAGAATGATTTGCATGAAAATCATTCACGTGATCTAGATAATTACTAGTAGCGATGTCTATAAGGAGATTTTTTTGTTTTTTTACCAATGAGATCGGTCATTTACGTGACGTGACGACAGCATAGCCGAATGGTACAGTGTTCCATTGGGCTAAGTAATCCTACAATAGGTCCCTCACAGCAACACAGCGTCGCAGGCAGGATTAAGTCCAGCAGTTATCTTATATTACTAGTGCCAACTTACATTCACTATTCATTATATCCCTTTAGGTAGGAACATTGAAATATAAACCTTTGCCGTCAATTCTAAAGCACCTGACAGTTCAAAGTCAAAGGAAACATAGTGATAAACATCATTAGATATTATATTGTGTACCCAAAATATAATAGGGACAGTTAGATACAAAGAATGTTATATAGGAAATAGTATTAGCGAAGGTAAATGACTTGGGAGTAACATAACGTAACGTATCGCAATTTGTGAAATTTTGTCGAAATAAATATGTTTAACTTTTTTCTAAAAAAAACACATAGTTATAAAACACATAGTTGCGCGCACATATATAGGCGATAATTTGAAACACAGAACACAGTCTAAATAGTTCTTGCTCGTTACTGTATGTATGCACAGTACAAACAAATGTGTATTGTCCTTATTGTAGGCCACTTGTGATACAGCGTGGGCATAAAATGATAACTGAAATCATGACTATTTCCTTTCAAACCGGAGTATTGAATTCAAGCTGCGCCAAAATTGCGCTACGAACATTCCCGCAACTCTATAGCGTATATACACTGCACAAAGTATGCCCCGTATCGGAAGGCACACTGTGACGCAGTACCCCACTCTACTGTGAGTAGGTAACTGTTATACTGTCAGGTGGCGGCAGAAAAGTTTCGGATTATTATAGTAATTATCTAGGATTAGTTTATACCCACGAGGGTCTAACATAACGCTACATTTAGCCATTCGTTGCATGGCTATTTTCATCGCATTTAATAGACACTCGAACTTAGCAAAATGACAACAAAATGCACGTAATAGTAGAATTTATTTTTGTAACATACAAGATGATCGCATCTACAGTATTTGATTTCGAGGTGATTTGCTTTCTCTTGCTTGGACCCCGAGGGCCGTAGAATAATAAAATCGTTGAGCAATTAACAGGAGCAGTGCTATCCTATGTTATAAATTAGCCCACTGTATTTCTTAATAATAATTGGTTTTATACCCAATGGCGACTGCAATACTTTCAACGCCATATTTTTCTACGCTTCTCTGTAATCCCCCGACTCAGAATGCCTTAAAACTAAATATTTATGGAACTCATGAAAGGCAAGAAAAGTTTTCTATTATTCTCCATTGAACAGAAAACATTCACGTTTATTAAACTAAATCACTTTATTGAAAGTACATTACTAACTAAATCACTATGTTGAAAGTACATGCATATATGTATGATTACCCGGTGGATGTAATTATGAACTATAGTTTTGTGTCAAATATAACATTGTCAATGACAAAATAAAAAAAGAAGAGCGCATACTGCTTAAGGACAAATATTATTATTCATTTTCTATCCGAAAATATCCGTTATTACTGTGGGGACTAAACCGTTCTCACGCGCTCACTATCTGACGTGGAGACCTTTAAACCTGTTTAGTTTTGAGAGTCGCTTGTCTGTGTGTTAGAAAGGCAATGACTGCTTTTAAATTGATAGGTCTGATTTCATTATGGGATCTCTTAAGGTCTTGAATTATGACTTTCTATCCTCATGAATGTCCAATATATTATCTTAGCTTTCCGCGCTTGGTGACACGAAGAATTAAATTCCTTCAATATCATCAATATAGACATAATAGTCATTACACAGTGAATCAACAATGCTGCCTTCAAACTAGACTGACATAGATTAGTTTCATTTTGCGATAACCCTGTTTTTATCATATGGTTATATATGTATACATTATATACAAATATATACGGAGGTTGATGGTCATGTACACATATTAAACACAACGTCTGAGGGGCGTATGAAGCAAGGGGTCTATTTCGTCTAGTTAACTTAGGAGATATTATATGCAAATTTTGAGGGCATTAATTTAAAGATATAAATACCCCGAAAAGGAGCCAAGCGTTGACTGGACGATTCTTACATTTCGGTATAGTTATGATGGACTTTAATCCTAAGGGATATATGATAATCATAGACGGGAAACACGATTAAATTTCAGGCATCAGCATAATATATTATCCTCGGCATGTATATCACCTATTTCTTGCAGTTTTGGGCAAATACCAACCGACTGTCATGAGAACAGCAATATTCTTAAAGGCTTGATCCTTTTTTAAAATATTGTGAGAGTAAAACTGAAACACGGTATAATGAAGGATACACAATATACCGGGTCTGAATATGAAGCTAAGCCAGCATATTAACCTGAATAAAATTTGTCCCCCCAAAAAATATATATATGTAACGTGGGCGATATTGAAACGGAATTGGTCCATCGAAAGGATTGCTTTAATGTCAGGTGCGAGTTTTTCGCTTAACAGATTTTACATTTCCTTCAATTATTTTTTTCGGTGGAGCATTGTTCGCCGCATTTGTTTTGGTCATGCAATTTTTCCTGAGGAGTCTCCGATTTTATGTCATAAAAAAATCCACCTATTCATAACGCGGGTAATCAATCATGTGTGGGATTCGGCGAAGAAAGTTTCCATAATAAAACTGGAATGACTTTCGACATTTCATGGTTCATAACCGACTTGAGTATCGGTTTCTCATTGAAAAGATGTCATGCAAATTGAAAGAAAGGCGATTCGCCTATTGAAATCCTAGTATTGCTAATCAGTTCCCTGCCAGTACCAATTTTCTCCCGTCAATGTCCGTATTAAATCCGCACTCAATCAGACATCGGCACCCGACACCTGGACTATGTGGCGGCTCTAGTTTCCTAGACAAGTAATTTCAATTTTCTACTCTTTGACTTGAAAGCACCACTGACCGCTCAAAAGTTTTCCATAAACTGCAGTGTGTATATGTCCCCATAAATGCAAGTAAAAGCGATCGCCTTTTACAGGTCTCTCCACTGGCTGTCCACTTAAGGTCCAGCTTTTCCAGAATTTATTTTTTTCCTTTGTTTTAAGATTTTTTTCTGGTTGCCTTAAAATGGCAGGCATCGGTTAAACATATCTTATTGAACACATGATATTCAGCAAATTTACAGTAATCTCAATTGAGGTAGTTAGAAACTCTAAATATGAATAAAATTAAACTTATAATAGTAGTTTTTAACATTATCATTGATTGAAATCTGAAAACAACTATGTGTCAACAATTAATATATTTTTTATCTTTAATTCCTTTTTCGCATTTCTGTTAGTTTGGAGTACACCTGAGTAAAATGATATATCCAGAAATATGATCCCAGACTATTGTTTCAAGAGAAACAATGTGGTTTGGAACAATATCCCATTCATTATATTTTCTAACCCATTTCATTTCCTAGTTTTACACAATGCAGTTGACCCGCCGTGAATGACATTTTCTTTTGAACTGGTTAAGCCCATATTTATTAGCATAAACGTAATAAATATGAAGCTATTTGCTTCATTTTAGACCCGCATATAAAAGAAATGAATCATTTGAATATAAATATAATTAACAATAATCGGTAGTATCTTTTTTAAATTCAGAAAGCTGTGTGCGCCCATACATTGACACCTGCTCCTAAATAATTGAATAAAGAGGGAGAGCTTGAATACCTTATCGGCAATTTGAAGCTATTGCCTTTGAAGATATTACTCCTGAATCTTCATTTAAGCATTCGTTTATTGGAATGAGACAGTGCTCACATCTGGTGGTACTTGCACTATCACTATAACATCAATCGCAAATAGCAAATATAAAAACGCCAGGGCATGCACGTCCCGTTTTTGCCAGCAGAAATGTGACCGGTCCTCAAAATCATAATATGTACCTTCTTATAATCCATATTATATTGTTTCTGCTCTAGGTCCAGAGGGTCCCTCTGTATTTTGGAAATCGTGGATCTGTCATTGCCTACTGTGTTAAATGTTTCCTCCATAGACAAAGCCATTCAAACCAGAAACAACAGGTGTACGTCTCGGGACTGATTATCTAACCTTGCCAGTGGTATTTACTTTTAGCACCGACTGCAACCTGAGTGTTTACTGAAAGATTTCTGTCGTGAGCAATCCAATGATAGTAATAGGAGACTCCGAATAGTTGTAATAAGTTCTATTCTCTTTTATTTGTCCATGTTTTACCATTATTGAAATACATTGCATGCGCGCATGCATGATGTCAGTTAGATGACTCTGGATTTTGCAATGGTGTTGGTACAATAGCTAGAGTAAAGATGTAAAGCAGAATGCTGACTATAATCTAGGGGTGCATCTTTGTTAAAAAGGTCATTCGTCGAAATGTATAAAAAGATCACAAGCTCTAGAGAAATAAAATAGGTAAACACAACGTGTACAATGCAGACAATTAGGTCCCCAAATATTATGACCTGATCTGCTTTTTTCACCAAAATCTGATCGTTGCCATGGCAACAAAAATAAAAAATAAAGATATTTTGTTGAAACCTATATTTTTGGAATCTCCATACATACTTATTTATCAGGGTACCCCAACCTGTGCAGTATATTTTATATATGTTATATTCCCTGCAAATAACAATGCTAAATATTCCTAATGTTGGCAATAATGGCCTGAGCCAGGTGCTTTTTCCCATAGAGACCAATGCTACTTTGTGGACAATGACGCAAAAACGTCAAAATCTAAATATATATATATATATGTATATATATATATATATATCCAAAAATCAGCTTTACAATATTTTCTTCCAGGTTTGGCCTAAAATCTACCTAAAATGCCTGTACTAGTTGTCACTGAAATAAAAACAAAAATGGTGGCATATTGTTTCTATTGACTTTTTGTTCTCACCCACGCACATTCTTGTTCGAGTCGAAACAGAATTGATTGTACACACTGTTATAATATAACATGAATTTTGCAGGCATTCAAAAAAGGTTTCAGCAATGAAAAGTCCAAATAAAGAATTCTTCTTTCTCATTGAACTGTCATTTTTTTCCTTTAGGATGATAGGAAAGACGGTGTCGTTTCCATGGGAATATTTGCTTTTTTAATGACCTTCCCATTTGCTAAAATCTTGAAGCATGGTGTCGTTTCCTTGGGATTCTTTTCTTTTTCAATGACCTCCCCGTGCACATGTACTAAAATTTTGATGTCGGGAATTAATTATTAATACAATCCTACCTCTTGTATCAAAGCGCATTAAATAAATTCATCATCCATTAAGCCATTATTACATCCATTAAGCCTAACCTTCTTGATCAAGTGGTAAACCGCATTTTCTTATGTTTTTCAGGAAAATCCCAATTCTTGTTCGGCCAAAGCTCCCATGATAACATCACCTTCAGACGAGTCACTCGATTCGGCTTTCATTAGTCGGAGGGAGAGTGGAGATGATATGACTTGGGACACACAACCTCTCACCAAAGAGCAACAATATGAGAGTTCCTGACCATAGATCCTCAATGTGAGAGACAGTTATACGGATTGTATTATTAAAAACGAAAAGGTTTTTTTCGCCGCTATATCGATAAAGGGCATTGAGTGCAGTGGTTCTTTGAAATGGCGCCAGAAAATAATATATGAATCGAAACGCACGCCCGCTTTCGCTTTCACATTGTTAAATTTGACTTTCGACGCAGATGAGATAACAGCTTGAATGTCAGTCAAATACCGCGTGATTTTAAAATTTAAAAAAAGTTTGTTTCATTTTGCACTCCGAAAAAAATGTTGACAACCAAGTTTTAAGTTACCTTACCGACGACACGGTTTTCCTTAAAAAATGATTAGAACTGGTGGATCCGTTTATACATTTTATGATCTCTATAAAAGAATTGCATTTTAATACTTGTCAAAAGGGTGGATCAAAGATCTACGTCTCAGGATGGACTGCTTTTGCTTTCGCAATTTTGGCCTAGCCCAAGTTCGTTCATATTATCTATTATTAGAGGATGATAAGCAAAAGCTATGTTGTGTCTCATATATTCTATGTATACATACGCTCTGTTGTACATACTGTAAATTAAGAATTGTCCACTATATCATGCTGTTGTGGTATTGTTTTGTTCTTGGCCGTGGTATATATAATAAAAGTATGAAAAAATGCTTACATTTACATGTAAGTTGTGTTCAGAATGTATATTTCAAAGATTCTTCCACTTCCTAATGCAGCTGCCTTAAGTCAAACTTGTCATTAAAAATGTGTCCGAAAAGTATTCATTTATTCAGAAATCGTATGCAGCAAAGCAAAGTTCGATATATATATGAGAATAGGCCTATACGCTCGCTTTTTTACTTCAAGCATATTATATTGAACTCCATCAGAAGCAGGTGCTTCCATAACCTCCACCCTTCGTGCCATTGTGAAGCAAAATATTTGCGTTACACTGACGTATATAGACATTCCCCAAAATGATCAGCTGTTTAAATTAAAGCTAAAGAGTGAAACTGCTTGACAATAGGAATAGGACCATCAATGGTCATGCTACGCAAAGTAAACATTGTTGGACGCAGGCTTTCTATACGCAGTGGCTATATATATATTTGCGAAGGTCAGTAGAAGTCAAAGGACATGGTTTATTTTTACCTGTAGAGGACGTACACTTGTATTGGGGGCAAAGGGTGAATTCATGTCATTTTTAGAAACAGTTACTATTTTTGTTAACCATCAAGGAATTCTTTCGTTAAAGTAACATTTGGGGTGATTTTAAATGGCTATTGGAATCGTTGAAAACATTTACTTGAGGAGATTTTGAAAATGCAAATAATTTCGGATTTTTACTCCTTTCCCTCGTCTATGCATCACTTAAAGTTAATACTAACAGGGACGGGGTTGGTATTGCACTTTAATAATTATTGCCCTCCTAGGTTCTGGCAAAGTTTTTATCATTAGTAGCGGTGGTAAAACACACCCATTCGGTTGGATGCCAATCAACTGCAATTAAGAGGGAAACGTCACCCTAGCTGTCAGGTAAGGGCCCCTTTCATTCCTGTTTTGCTGTCAGAAACATTTCTTTTAAGTGATGTCTCCACATTAGCCTCAAGTATATTGCCCTGGGATCGACACCAAACTACCTAATCAGAAAGTTGCCTTGTCATTTGAATGAAGTGTTTTTAAGGAGCAACTATTCGGTCCTTCCCGAGAAGAAACAAAACCAAGTCCTCTTCTCTATATGACCTTTGTAGTTTTCATGCAAATTTCGCACATCTTTTGATATGAGGAAAACTCTCTAGAATTTGAAATGAAAAAAAATGAAAAACAAAGAACTCATTTTACAATGGTTATGGCATATGTTTTTTTTACAAAGATATCGGCTGCAGAATATTTGCTTAGTTTTATTGACGGAAACGACTGACAAACATTTTCTATACGGAAATATTTACACATAAAATATACATAATTGCTAGGCAAAAAGTATAGAAAAATAATAATAATTTCAAACATGTCAGTTCTCAATATATTGTATGTAGACAAGATCGATTTTAAGATGAATTGATATTGAGCAAAAGATAGTATCAAAGTTGGTCAAGATGTAAAATTATATGATCGCATTTTCATAGCGCATTGCTCCAGCGTTTCATTTAGAAAGCTTGGCGTTCCATCATGTGAATGAATAACCTTATTTCAGGACAGGGGTCGCCACATTCCTGATAGATACTCAGGAACTGTTGGCGCTATACTTGTTCCTGAGTTTTGTTGTAATGGAGTCGCTGCATAGGTTAGATAATATACACTGAACAAGTTTCAAATATTATGTATCCTCAGATTGTGTTAAGCCTGTAAAACTACAATCAAGTGAATTTAGAGTATTATCTAGAATAATGAGATAACGAGATAATATGTTGACTATAATCGGTTTGTAGTTGGATCCTCATCCGATGGGACGGTTGACAAAGTAATG
The DNA here is from genome assembly GCA_942159475.1 of Sthenelais limicola. Classification (NCBI taxonomy): domain Eukaryota; kingdom Metazoa; phylum Annelida; class Polychaeta; order Phyllodocida; family Sigalionidae; genus Sthenelais; species Sthenelais limicola. The sequence goes on along the minus strand of OW804096.1, from coordinate 48,120,042 downwards.
CAGGCTATCTAATTACATTGTGTGCATGTTTCAACAAACTATTTATTTTATCTGATCATTGAAAATCAGTCGGATGAAGGCATCGGTTTTGGTGGAAGTCCACCTTTAGTCGCAACAACGAGTCTACATACACAAATTAATGTTCCCTTTTAATCAACCAAGGATGGTGGGTAACTTCTATCAACTCTGAGTATAATATTATGGTATCCTCTATATCAAAGACTAGCGATGTAACCGAGCGGTTCTTTTCTAGCTGTAGTCCAGATAATACTAACAAGCTTAGAACCGTTCTTACATATTGCTGGAATGTAGCACTTCGTCCAGCCTTAATTTGTATCTAAATGTACAATGTTGTCTACACAGTCCTGGTTCTGAAGTCGATTTTGCGGCCGATTTCGGCCGATTGCCCATGACCGAGTGGACCGACGGGCCTAACCACTTGCAACTATGTGTGGCATCAGTGAGGCCTACGATGATGTATAGTCTAGGCAATCTAAGCCCTCTCACACACACACATCAAAATAACAAAAAAACCATATGTACAGTTTAGCTTATAGAGCCCTGTTCTCTGAAACCTTAGCAATTTGTGGTGAAGTGAAAATTAATTTATATACAGGGAGAATGGAGATCGGTATCACTGCTGTGGGGCTGAAGCCAGGACTGTACAGGTTAGCACCAGCTATCTTTAAGTATAGGGAAATATTGACCTACACAAATAGCGTGTTATCTGTCCCAAGGAATGGCAAATCAGCTAATTATAATATAGTACTCGTTCACCCTCCCTTTTTGGGTGGGCGGGTCGGGGTGGGGTGCTTTATGATATGTACAAGGAAATAAAAAGAAATGGTATTGCGACGAAAAGGGAGACGAGAAAGAAGAAACCTCATAATTATGTTTAGCAATTTGTCCACACCATGGTGACGAAATATAAACGGTCACAATATGTGACCTTATTGGAAAGCAATATTATTTTGACACTGGAAAATAATGATAGATTTCGCAATGGCATAATTTATGTCAGGTGCCATGCCTCTAATGACCCTATAGTTTCGGCGCAGGGGTGTCAGTCTCTGCTAGTTCCTTCTATTCGTCGATCACCGGACTGGAAATCAAAGTGTTATGCATTAGTTTGCATTATTAAATTTCAGGTTGTATGGGTCAAACCATTTGTAATGTCTAGTCTATGGCTATACGCACGTAAGAGATAAAATCCTTTCTGTTTCATATATATATACTTTTCCAGATTTTACATGTAAATATTATGTGACATTATAAAGTATACACAACAGTTACTATAATATATTCTTGTGCGAAAATGTATCGTAGCCTAAATCCATCATGGTGGTGGTTTATGCACTTTGTCAGTATCGGTAGAGACATAATAATTATATATCCTTGTTTGAACTAGGAACCAGGTGGCCTATCATGTATTTATCTCAATGGAAAATTATATATACAGGCGGGAATCGTTAAACAGCTGTTCATAATAGGTCGGGAGGTTTGCAAATGATCAACTAGTTTTGCCACGAAGACCACAGAAGAAAATAATTGGAACATTCGTTGGTTTAACAGGCGACAGGCATCGGGTGCATGAGATCTGTGATATTTCACGAATACGCCAATCTATAAGGATCGAATATTTCGTGGAATGGGAGTCATCATCAGTTATAGTGCTTTTATTATCGACATATATATCAAAATATATCTCGATATATTAAAATATATCTCAGGCGGATTGTTTTTTAATTTCAGGTACTCGCAACTATTCTAATTCCACAACTGGGATGCTCCTATCTGCACGTGTGGGGTGAAATTAAACATTTCACTCCGTGATTACAATACACAATATTCTGTGCTACGTTTAAATTAATTATGAACATCCCCATTAACATACATCTATTGAACCCACCTATAAATGTGATAGAGGAACACATTTATCTGCTGTTTGAATCGAATCCAGACCAGCCGGACCACAATGGATGTTAGTATGGATTCTGTGGTATCTGATCATGCATTAGATATGGTTCCCATCACCCATGCATGCAAATTTGCGAGCGGTCCTTGCAGCATCCGCGCATAACAGTATACCAGTCCATGTGAAAAGACGTACTGCAAATGCGGTACTATAGTGGTGATGCATACCCCGTGCGTCTGCATTTCACTGGGATATGATGGTAAACCATAGGAACCAAGGAAATCATCCACAGACCGTATAGTCTATAGCTTCGTTTTGGGCCCATTCGCACGCACAGACTGTATACAGACATTATACAGTTAAGTGGGGGAAACCAGGTACAACGAAGGCCTAACTAAGGGTGATTTGATCCGTGAACGTTTATGGTTCACCTACCAGGTCGGAAACCAATCACACCCGCCTTAGCATACCACGTGGTTTTATCTTATTACGGCTTGGCATCTTTAACCGGAACGATGCTGATTGCATACCTTCGAGAGCAAGTGATTCTTGCTGCTTTATCGGCGAGCTATATTGGTTTTTGAGATTGGATTGAGCTTCCCCGTCGGCCCACTTGATAAACATGAAATTGTCCCATGATAGCTGACAAAAGGATAGTGGACCGAGTCACTTTCTTTTTGTCCCATACTGAGATACCTGTATCAACCGGTGTTTCGGGGCGACGGATGTTCACAATTCCATGACGAATGCAGGAAGTACTTCCTTAAGGTGAGTGTCTACAATATTAAATATGGGATTCCATCTTCTGTTCTTACACTACAATATTAAATATGGGATTCCATCTTCTGTTCTTACACGAACACCTACATGTCAGATGGAAGATCAATACTCATGTGTGGACGGTATGGGACAGGGCGGTGTTGCGTTTCAAGTGGTGTGTTTAGAGAGTAAATAAAACAATTGTGCATAAGCTTGCATAGGGCTTCACTAAGTACACCTAAAGGCCTATATGCTCTTACGCTGAGCGCCGCTAAGTCAGATGTCAACGATGAGGTTGACTTCCCAGTTCTATCTATATCGTACTTTCATTTGTTCATCATTCCATCAATCACTGCTGAGTTTTTAAAATTCTTTGAAACTTCCTCCGAGCGATGAGTCATCGGGATTCCCAGTCACATGTTTGAATATCTATATCGATCATTATCCTATGTAATGGTAAACAAATTTTAGTATTAGCTCGGATACCGATTGATTGGGGTCGACTCCCTGTAAAATCCAACCTTGGCTGATTGATTCGTCGATAAACCTTTTGCTTGCCATGAAGGGATAATTACATTGGGCAACGTACATAACTAGTTATAACACCTATCCAGAATATTTCGTGAATCGTGGTTAGCTGGGGATTCAATGAGTGTTGTCTTTCTTTTTGTATTTTCTTCGTATCCTTAATATACAGAGGGAGATATTTAGACACCAACACATCGAGGTTAATTATTCTTCAGTAAGAGTTAAAGCTCTTAAGGCAGCGTGTTTCCATAATCCGACGCCCTTCCCTGTGGATATCAATTTAATCATGACATTTTATGTTTATGATATGAGAGAAAAATCCTAACTAAATACGTATAGCCTACCAAGTGAGTAATGCATGGAATGTTGAGTAATTACTCCAATAGCTAAAAGTCTTGAAAATACCTGATGGATGGGAGAGATGTGTATCTTTGTAAATGTTTATTTCTTTAATGTGAATTCCAATGGAGGCCATGCAACTGTTGTTAAAAGTGCGAGCCTGAATAAAAGATATTTCAATGCGAATTTTTTCAGTCAAACCAAAGTGAAATTAGGCATCTAATGTTACCACAATTTAATCGGTGTTTTTTCATTTCTCACTTTCCTCGCATAGCAAGGTATCCTATCATCCTCCGCAGGTGTCATACATATGTACATGAAGCTGTGTCACTTCTCCTTAGTAATTCTTTCCCGAGAAAACCAGTCATGGTAATGAGTCAGTCGGAATGGATATCCAAAGTCGAAATAGGAATCAAAGTATTTAGGGTGGATATTTTGCAGACAGCTACACAGCTAGCGGTTCAATCAAATTGGAGAAAGGAATACTTGCAGTTGATGGTGGAATACTTTGCTACGAAGAAATCGAGAAGTGTAAACAAATAAAAGCAGCGTGTGGAGGGGAATGAGGATAACAGGAAGTGTGAATATGTCTATAGTTCGGCGAACCAAATATTTAAATGTTGTATATATAAGTAAAGTTTTTGTTAACATAGTGGTCATGTATTTGATTTAAAAAAGGGTGACTGAGAAAAGGTTTATTTGATTAACTTTAATTGGATCTGTTCAAACCTATTACAATTATTTACACGAAATATGTGACCTAGAAATAAGAGGAGAAGAATACAAAAAGGTTATCAATTACCATTATAGGTAACAAACCGCCTGTGGAATCTTTAAACCCATATATGATATATACTGAATCGTTTCGGTCCAGCCTGTTTCATTAAAATCAAGCTAGTTTTACCACTGTTGCATGTAAACCAGTTGTACATTGGCCCGTCGCAGGCATGATCACATCTCCACGATTACAACACTACTGAAGTTGTTACTTTCCATGGTGACTGTCGCACAATTAACTTGCTTATTGAGAGGTGCTGATAAACTATATTGTCATACGTAATTATTTCTGCATTGGCTATATATATATATGGGCGGATCGAAGACCATGGATATTTCTTACTGAATATACTATATGCAATGAGCCCATATCTCAATGACCTAAACTGTATCATAACTGACAATGTACAGCGTACATACCTTATTGTAATATCTTTGTTTTGTCTGATGGTTGCAGTATAAACATACTAAATTTAAAAAAAAATATATAGCGGTGCTATTTGCTGTCGCGATATTGATTGTGACTTCCCAACCACTCACTATAAGGCCCTGATAATGGCTATCACTTTTATAGGACTTTATCTGTGATAACAATTGTAAGAGAGTACTTATTTCCTAGCTCGAGTGCCCCTGCCTTTATTTCATTGGAACCCTGTCTTTTTTTAGGGTGGGGTGGGTCTTTTTTTAAATCATGTTTTACCAGTGTCTACATGGTCTGTAAAAGGGTAAATTGGGTGGGTGGGTACCAAATTGCTGCAACAGTTGTACAACGCCCTCAATTCTATGCAATCGATGTTTGTATTGGACAGCATTACTACATTGCCACATTACTTTTTATACTTTTTTGTACAATACAAGTAGACTAACAGGGGCCAGCAACAAAGGCTTCGCTTGGATAATTATGAACAATGACTATCATAAAAAATGATGGAATAGTTAGTAAACCGCTCATCTGTCCATTATTAATAGAACATCGGTCGGGTAACCCTACAAATCAAATTTTCATGTCGAAGAAAATATAACCACGTAACAGTTCACAATGTATCATTATATTTACTAGGATGTCAAACTTTCTATAGGATTATCCTAAATGACCAAGACTGCTATTTATCATAAATGAAATGAAATCATTATATGATCTCCTCGATTTCAATACGGAATTTGTTTATGCCTCCATAGTAGGTACGGGAACTGTATAGGTCATGACATCATACAAAAATTAATAAAATATTTAGGTCATGATGTAATACAATAGTAAATAGTTAGTGCAAGTAGTACCAATGGTCCTGACATTAGGTTCAGTCCAATCCTTTAGAAGCTTCAGTTGTTTAAAAACTTTTGGGATGGTAATATAACGATAACCATGACAAAGCTGTAAATATAACCATTAGTTTAATTATCATTTCGTTGGAAATAAAGCTTGTTAGATTAGTACTTAGAGTATCCTAAAAACCTTAGTGAATCCGTTCATTGGTGTCCGCGCCTATCTGACTGATTGGAGAACCTGCCAGGTTTATCTATCCCCTTAACCTATACTACTTTGGTCTCTCACCTACCTTTAAATAAATATCTTTAATATCTTGACGTGGAAAAGAGGAACGGCCATGTTACATTTCTGATAGAATTGAGATTCCACGTGAATAGACAACGTATATATATGAGGAATACCACATAGTGATAATTTTTTTCGCATGAAATATCTTATATATAAACAACAATATGACCGTTCTCTCAACGATTCAGTGTCTTGTGTTCAATTTAGGATTACTTACCGGATACGAGTCGCTATCTTTGTCTGGAATATAATGTCATGTGAGCCTTAACCATACGTAGGCCCCTATGTGTCACCCCGTGGGTGCATGTGTATTGCAGAAATCATAACCATAATGATAACGTAGTGTAATCTGTTAAAACGGAAGTACCATACACCATCACCATCCCAGAGTTAATTGGTTGAGATTCTTACCAAGTATTAAGTTGAAATGTGGATCCGATATCAAGGTATGCGGTTTAGTCATGTACTTGTATGCATGTGCAACTAAAATTAGCAATATGACAACTGACACATGGCAAGCATATTAAGATTACCAGTTTGTTCATTTCCCTAGAACTGTAAGCGTCCTCATCGTTATATATAAGATAAATGCAAATCTAATGTGTTGATTTATTTACAGATATCCTCATGGGTTCGGATGAAGAGGTGGCTCAGCCTTTTCTCAACCCATCAGAAACACCAAATGGATTTCTACGATCAAGCTCAGGCCACCATCTTAGGTCTGATAACAAGTATAGTCCCGCCTCTAGTGAGATAGAATCTGAAACAAGAACTAACGATGTAATACCAAACAAACACAAAAATGGATACGCTAATGGCTTCGCCAATGGCCATTGTAATGGTTACATATACCACCCAAAGAGATCAATTGCCAGGTCTCGATTGAAGTGTAATACCGTAGAAAGACTTCGAACTCTAGCATGTAATGTATTACTGTTCTATTTATATTTGCCAAGAAGAGTCAACAACACCCAATTATTATTATGCTTTACTTATATGTCCTTAATTTTCATCGCTGTGTATGCTGTTTCCCACACTAACATGGGTGCTGAGTATGTTCTAGAAGGAAAGATGTATGGAAATTTTTATATGGCATCGGACTTGGATCTTAGATACCTTGTGAACCAAGAGCTGAGAAACAAGAGCTTTGTACGCCCGTCTCTTACAGAAAACATGTCATATAGGCTCCTCGTGGGAAACACAACATTCTGTGAGGAGGCCAAATATAAAAGTAAACCTCTTTATGTATTATGGCTTATCAAATCGAGTGCTAACCACAGTCAAATCAGAAATGCTATTAGACAAACGTGGGGAGCACCTGATTTGCTTCCTTATGTTGCCACAAGAACAGTATTCGTTCTAGGAAAGGTGAAGGATCCAGTCTTACATAAATCAATAATAGAAGAGCAGCAACGTTATGGTGATCTCATACAGGGAGACTTCCTGGATACATATTATAACAACACAATCAAACTGATGACCGGTGTTAGATGGGCTACTTCCCACTGTTCTCTAGCAAAGTTTATTGCATTCATAGATGATGACTTCTTCCTTTCCCCGTTCAATGTAGTCAATCAGCTCCAATCTGTTCCTGAAATGGAGAACCAACATTTCGTCATGGGCTGTATACAGCACAATGCCCATCCGTATAGATATAAGCATAACAAGTGGTATACTTCTTACGAGGAATACCCATTTAGTCGATGGCCAGACTATCCAGCTGGTGGTACATTCTTCGTTCCAATGATAACTGCAAAGTATTTAGACGCAGGATTTTACTACACCAAACAAGTTAAGTTCGATGATGTCCTGATCGGATATATTGCTCAGGCATTGAAAATACCACTGATCGACTCTGAGAACATTTATCTGTTTCCAGAAAGATTTCCGGGTTTGGCAAAAACATACGCTACAATTATAGGAGTACACGGAATTAAAGAGCCGAAGGAGATGAAGGAAATGTGGACACAATACAATAATTTACGGCGGAAAATTGTAAGTATTGCTAAAAATTACATAGGAAATTTCAAAGAATCGTTTGTGGCATACGATGAACGTAATAAATAATATTTTAAGAATCAAGAAATTAAGATTCATGTGTAAGGGATTAATGATAATTGATACTTAATCTCTGTTAAATTGGGAAAGAAACATCAAACCCAGAAAAAAAGACATAATTATATGAAAGAATGGTTGCTCTGCAGTTTTAAATTATTAACCAATTTTCCGTGAATATTTCACTTTCATCATAATGTATGTAGGCCCTATGTATGTATGTATGTATGACTGTATACATGTATGTATGTACATGTATGTATGTATCTATGATCCTCTCAATAATTATGATGTTTCGGAAATTAATTCCCCGCTTCAGTGTCAATGCATGTAAAGGTAAGTTCAAAAATATTTCACATAGTCCAAAATGGTCATTACTTTTGTTGTTGTTGCAGTTCTGGAAAAACCAGATAATCCAGTCATAGGACATCTATAATCTAGATGGATTGCAAGTTCAATTGATGTCGTCTTCCCATCCCGTCCCATCCTTCACCTCACCAAAACCAAGAACAAGTTTTGATTGTTTTTCTTTGTGAAAACTAATCGAAATCGCTGATTTTATTTTAGTATTGGGCATATTTGGTTGTGATAGAAAATGTTAATAAGTGATATGGATAGGCCATTGATAACATTTGTTGTAATATCTTAATTAGGACATACTTTACTTACGTATACTTTTCTATCATATGTAGCCTATTATAAGACGTGTTTGTCAACATTGACCATACTCATCCGACTAGTGAAGTTATGGACATCATCGACAGAGTCATTGTCTTAAGTTATACCATTTTCCCCATTCATTACATCACAAAGCAATCAAAAGCATTACCGACTTAACATAAGGCGCTTCAATCAAATTCAATTGTAAAGGGCTGGAGTAGTTTCCTTCCTGACCGTAACTGTTGTGGTATCCGGTATCCCTAGGGTTGCCAAGCTTAAATGCCTATTCTAATTGAAAAGTTTGGTTATCAGCAATGTCTTGAAGCATACACCAGACCACAATATTATATAGGCAGGAGTATCGTATTAGAGGTACCTTTTGTATTCGAGTCACTATCATTTAAATAGGAGGTGTCACCTCAAAGCGTTATGAAGTTTCCTATATCAACAAAAAGAAGTCTTGTCAGGACAATGCAATTTATATTAACCTCGATATAAAACAGCATGTCTCATGGGATTGGGGGGTGGGGGAGAGTGAAAAGCCTGTTGGGAGAGTTTAATGGGAATAATTACAATCCAATATTCACAAATACATGTACTGACGCGCGGACAATATAAATATAGTATGCGAATTTTGATGGTAACTCTTTACTGGAAAGTGTGTATGTTAAAAAAAGTTGTGTAGAAAATGTATAATACACCGGACTAGTGCATTCATTGTAATATCAAACATCGTTTAGGCATTTAACTATTTGATATAATATAGGCTTAATAATGACATTTTGTACTTGACCATTTGAATTGACATAAAATTGTATGATTGTAATAAACGAGGGCTGACATTATTTTCTATTTGGTGTTTTAAATGTCACTGTAATTCCTTAGAATCGATGGTAAATCTATAAACGATCGAGAGATATCGGTTTAGTACACAATTTATAATCTACGTTTTTTGCCTACTTTGTGGTTAAGAACATATTTCCAGAGTTGATAATGAAACAATGATTAATTATGCTTATTTGTTATATCCAAAATATACAGAATTTTGAGTTTTTATAACCAAAAAAAATAGGCACTTTTACAAAAACAATTCTGAGATATGAAGTTCTTTTTGCTTTGGGGGACTTTTAGCATTATCGTTTGAACCTCAAATGTGGAGCTTCGGATCCACACATAATTACCGGTATTACAAATTTCAATCAAACCGACCGCTAGTTTTGTGAATTGCGTAATGAAATATTTTCGAAATAGGGAAAATATATTATTTAGACTTTAGGTAACAAAGCTTCACAAATTGCGTGGAGTAGTTATAGAGTTATCGTTTGAATCTCCCAAAAATCTGTCATCAAATTATTACTTTTCAAAATTAGTGAAAAATATTTCACGAAAGTGTCAACAATTGCCTCTTATGAAAGACAGATAATGAACAATAAATGTATACAATTGATACCCTTGAAAAAATGTCTAAGAAGTTATGTGTGTATGGTGATAGCGTTTCCACTAAAATGCTTGTCTGTACACCAAATGATACCTTGGGGGGTACATGGGTAGGTGTATTTGTATTTGCATACATATTATTACATATACATTATCATAGTATCTCCAACAGGTATAATGGTTCTCAGGTACGTAGTGTATGATAATTATGTGTGTAAGCGGTGAAGGGGATGGTGCAAGATTGTAAAAAATTAGATCTGCATTATCAAATTGAGAAATAATGGAGGTGCATAATGCATGATTTCAGCGAGAATGATGCTTGAACGACATCATGTGATGTGTCACAGAAAAATGAGTCTAAAGTCGCAAAAAGGATAGTTTCCAAAACTCCAAATAGTTTCCAAAAACTCTTTGTATGAATGTTTTCATTTTTGAGGTAGGCGTTCAGCGCTTTCAGTCGCATCAGTACATGTACCAAATCTCAAGTCTGTATATCTAATATATCTTTGCATCTTTAAGGTCATCCTAGGATATATATAGTACATGTACAATTAATTTTATTCTGCGACTTAGGACTCATTTTCCGGTGGTATAGTACACATCCGAACAAAAGCATTAAATTCAAAATGTATATTATCAAACTTGTGGTTTTTTAATATTGATACAATAATTTGGAATGGGATGCTTACAATTGGCTGGGATGATTTGACCCTTATCCCACCCACCCACCCCTTTTAAATTGTGCCTTAGTCTGATTACCATACAGTACACATCATTCTAGAATACGCCCCTAACGTTTCAACGCATCTATCTTAGCAGAAATCATACGCAAGGACGCTGTACTTGAACACTTTGAATACTAATTGAAAACTTCATCGCTATTGTTCAAACCCCACCTATTAAGCCTATACTGCATACGATATTGACGGAAATAATTCATGTTATCATTCAAAATATCTTCTGGTAGTATGAAGTCATAACATGTTTACTATTACATGGGGGCCAAATGAACCTTTTTCCAGTTATCGTTCGGACAACCACAGCTTGTAATAAAAGAAAGATGGATAAATTGCAGCCATGATGAAATATCGGAATAGAAATAGCAACCAACTTTGGCAAAATATTACCCTATGGTTAATTTCATCTGAGATTCCAAAATGAAATACATGAGCTTTATCAGGGAACAAGGAAGTTACTGACATAGAAGATGGAAGGGTGAAAAATCTCTTAAATGTCTTTATTAGCATTTGAAATAGGGTTATTGTACAAACTTATTTTAAATGAGTGTTAACGTTCGAAACTATCCACAGGTACATTAAGGCCTACACCATATGACCTACAAAGGATATTATTTTTTCATTTGAAAGTCTCCAATATAAACGTCCTAAATCTCAATATTTAAGTACTGGGAATTCCACTAATGACGTGTATTTGTTTTTGTCTTAAAAGGGAAGTATATTTATAACTGACAATTTCATAACTTTGGAAACGAACAGGTTAGAATATTAATTTCTACTAGATTATATCGGGGACAGTTGTCAATTTAAACTAATCATAAGAACACATCCAAATAATATTTTATCGTGTCTAGCCTTCATCTATTGTCTTTAAACCTACCGCTTTTTTAGACTCTAATTAATTAGTCGAATCAATAATTCAAATGACTATAGTCTACCATGGACTTGGGTGATTGCGTTAGTGTCAAACCTATAGATAACAAAATCATTAATAATTATAGAAATGACTAATAAAGAATAGTTTGGTAACGTAGTGTCCACACCCCGTACTCCCCACCCCGCCCCCTCGACAGAAACATTGACTGCAGCATGAAAATGTAGTTAATGATATGTGTACGAAAATGTTGATATTTGCATAGTTCTTAAGGCGGGTGGTGGGAAGACCGTCTCGCAGCGACACCGTGAAATTATGTAGTACTGCCCGAATAAAATAATAATATACAAAATAAAATAAACAAAAAAATAGATAAACAGAGGGAGTGGTCTCGGAGTGTATGTATGTCCCACTATTAGTTCTGCCACTACTACTACTAGGGTCAACTACCTATAAGTGTGTCACTAGTAGGATTTTTGCTGTTGCTGGAAAAGGGCAATCAAGCTACCAGGATCAGTTAGTACTAGTGCTGACAACACCACTGCAGTGCCACCTGGCATCCATACATATGGGGACACGGATTTCCTTCTGCTTGAATCCCAGGGACCAACGATAAAACTAGCTCAAACTGACAGACAGGTCCGTTGGCTGCCTCTGAGACAGGAATTAGCCTCCCTATTCACCCTCACAAGACTATCACCACCACCTGCTTGAATTAGTGTGCCATGACTACTCCCTCTGTTTACCTCCCTGCCGAGACACACAGTTGGATATATACACTTTAATAAACAGTGCCATTCAGATAAACACGTACACGTGTAGTTACAATCTCACTAGTGTATACAATGTATTTACAACAGGCAGTACGTATAAAATGCATGAAACTCCTCTCTATTGTACAGCCATGGAGAAGCATTTACTGATAATTATGGTGATAGTTAGCTATAGTTGCAGATAACAATAGCGTGCGTGGCAATGCAGTGTTGATTTATTAATCCAACTTCCAAAAGCCCCACATTTCCTCCTATTGAGGACTGATTATTTGATTTACAATTGTCCATGATAGTAACCATAGTGACTGCTTCTCCCGGTCAGTACTAAGAACACAGCTGAGCGTTTAATCAGGAAGTTGTATTCTCATAACCCAGTTAAGCTCTATTGTACTAGAAATTATTAAAGGTCTTCCGCAGATGCCAAGAATTAATTTATTAGGAAATTACTTTGGTTCTTAATCAGATATATACAAGAATGTAATTGTTTCTAGAACCAAGGATCTTTCATACTGATAAGTGCCTATTTAGTGATTGCACTTTGCAGTATGTTTCATATTTTGCAATACTTTCTACGTTTCTTATATTAACGGCAAGAAGTAAGAACCCATATTGAGAATAAACAAAAACACAACAATATAGGTTTTCTTATGATATTTTTATTTTCAAAATAACCATCATATGATAATAAAATGAATGAAAACTTCTGGATGATATCTTTTTATACTAAAATCAAAATTGTTGTTGTTCAAGGGTTGTTAAGTCAGAATGGATTGGAAATTTCATGAAGTCGGGTTTAAGATGCATGATTGAATATAAAATCCACAGGATTGGCGGATCGAACATTGGCGAGAGGATCATCGTTTTCCTGAAAAGAGAGGTATATTCTGAAATTAATAACTGAACCGCTATCAATATAATAACAGTGTCGTTCGGGCAATGAAGAGACTCAAATAAAGGACCTTGAAATATTAAAACGAATGGAGAAAAGGAAATAACATGTATACAAAAAGAACAAAAGATGACCCAAAAAAATCCAATCAACTCGCAACAAGCTGCATATGCAGTATCTACGCCATGTGTAACCTGTCCATGTGAGAATACATGTGATAGTAATGTATTAATGAATTTAAAACTTTAAACAATTAATTTCAAACGTATTATACTAGGGTCCCTTTATGGTACATACTTACTCAACAACAAAAAGACATCACTCGCCTGCAATATCATATTCATCCAAATCAAATTATAGTATTACTGATGTACAAATAAATGAAAGATATTTCCTAAAACAGCAGTATTTCATGAAATAAACAACCTTTCAAATTCACATAAATACAAATCCCACGATTAAAGATTTTAAAAAATCCTACTATAGGGAGATAGTAGTGTTCGCGGTTGAGTGAAAAACAATGACAGAAGACCAAGTGGCATACCGCCGGCGATCACGAACAAGCCAACCAGGTATTTATTAAAGGGAAGAAAATTCATCAAAGGAAAAATAATTGGCACAAACAATTTGTGAGGTGTGAGTGCCAGTGCCAGTCGTCGCGAGCAAAGTGATTTGCTTTGCCTCTCTCTACAACGTAGGTCCATACTTTTTTACTAGGTGGGACCCGTGAGGATGTATATTTTTTTCAAACAAACTTTTATTGACAAATATTTCAGTGTGTGATACATATCAATTCGCCAACGTTGATGCCATGACATTTAAATATTACAATTTTGTTTATAATAATATTATAATCACACTTTTATGATATACCTCGTCCTCTTTCTAAGGAGACCAAATTTTAGTTGGATCATATTAATACCAATAACTACAGAACTGACAGGCGACACTTGACAAAGTCCATGGCGGATATAGTGTTTTTTCATTGAATGATTATTAAATGTATTGGCCTTCAAAGAAATTAGAGAAACATTATCTACTTCTATCATTACCATCGACCCTAATAATATGTTAAGTAACCCATTAGAAGGGCAGTTCGTGGATACCAAGTGACATGAATCAATAGGATGTCACTGGACATGCTAAATTGTTACGTCACAAATATTGTGATGTGACGTATGAGACCATGCCGTTCTAGAATGGGACTAGGTCAAATCAATGTTAGTAGGTACAAGTCAGTCTTTATTATGGAACAATGACCTATGGCTATGGCTCTAGAATTATATGTTTTAAAATTATCTTTAATCGTGATAATCAATATTCAGATTTTAATCTAATTCCCCTATGGGATTTCCAGTGTTATTTTTTTTTACAAGTTCCCCATTTTCTTAATAAAATAAAATAAAATAAATATTCATGCCTTAGCTGATTTGATATATTTTAAGATTAGTTTTAACTTTATATTGTGTCATACGATTAAATTAACCACCTGTATAATATTCACAATCAGTTGTGAGGTAAAGATATATGTGCTTTGGTTTATTTAAAGTATAAATGCACAGCGACAAAACCGGGTGAAATAACAAAGAAACAAATTTGGGCGTGATTAGTGGTCGTGACAAACTCGTTAAATCATTCATTTGTTTCTGAAACGAACAGAAACACTAACAAGGATAGTATGGTAGCCGCGTTTTTTTCTCTTAGCAACCACGTGAACGGCTGAATGTTGGATTAGCAAGATGACAATACAAAAATTAATATTTCATTCGGGGCAGAAGTAACGATAGAATTACATGGTATAAAAATTGTGCCCAGCCCAAGTAGATCAATAGTTTCCAAATTACTAATATCCTCCTGGGTATACCTGCAGATTCCCAGATGAATAGTTTCCATATAAGCATAAGCTCACCATGGGACAGATAACATTGAGAAGAGGTTTGGGAAGGCGGTTGGTTGGTTGGAGCAATGTATACAAATTAGGATAGAGACTTTCCAAATAAAATCAAAACAAAATACCGGGAATTCAACTCATCCTTCTTTTTTTTTTAAATAACTAAGAATCCACGATGGACTGGTCAGCAGTACATCATCAACCCCATTGAAGTAAATGGACTCATATATTTATTACACTCATTCATTCCATGTAGTTATACTTGCCACTCAGGGTTATATTCTTTGACAATTGTTATGTTACTGTATCTAGGGGACCCCGACTGCACTTAGTATGCTTTTCATTGGACGTTCGCTCATGAATTAATTAACAGGCAGATTGCGGTATTATCAAAGTCGTGAGTGATCGCTACTCAGTTTATATCCTTTCCTTGCAACGTGTTATCGACTGCTAAACAGCTGATAAATCTATGGGGCAGTGTATGAATGTATTCCCACGTTTATCATACTCCTTTCCATTCATTGCATGATTTTATATACTTGTCATAGTTATATTCATTTGTGTTACACGAGAGTACTTTACTTTCATTGTTCGTTAGAAACTACATTTCCAAATATATTAATAATGCAACTATATATGATAACAAATGGTAGAGACTGAAAAACCTATAATCTGTCAACCAATGCATAGAATTCTGCTTTCCCTTCAGTCAGCCGATCTCCCTGTACTGTTCACATTAAGTTTTAAGCTTTAACGAGTGTGGCCTGGTTACACCTGAGGTGTTTCAATTATATATATCTGCGAAACACTACCTGCTAATAACGTATTCATATGGATTGGTACTGACATTATCAAAATCTATGGTATAAGCATTTCTTTTAACTGGATGTCATAGGACTCTATGCTTTCTGTTTCGTTATTGAAAACGTTGTTGAGAGTCATTAAATCACGAGAAGTGATGCTTCAATAGATAAATTAAGATTAAGTTCTAGAAATAACTTTCCCTTTTCCTGTCCAGTCATATTGTGATATGAATGCATACAAATGTGCAGAACACAAGATGGTTGGACTGTTTGAACCACTTCCTAACGATCCTCACTGGCGGCTATTTAATTCTTTCATGTCCCCCAACATGGATATCATATATGTCTCGGGTAGTTTTCTCAGTACACACCAGGCGGCACCACTCGTTATGTAGCTATGCTCCGGGAGGGGATCATTCATATTTAGTTCATATCGAACGTATGTACATGTAAATAAAAGATAAGATTTGATTCCCAAGCATACACGCGGCGACTAAAATCACACCGGGCGAGTATCACTTATATTGAGTAAATATCGAAAGTGTTAAATGGAATCAACAGATTACGATAAATAATGCAGAATTGAGGCAGAATGAAATGGGATATATAATATTACATGCAGTAAAAGTGCACCTGTACCATTTTAGCTTTAGAGTGGTAAGTGTGAAAACGTTAATCCGCTTCGAATTGGGGTGTACAAGAAATTAAACAGGATACTTATTTGATCATTGAATGATGGTTTTATTTATTTATTCGAGACAGGACGCAGACACCTACTACTAACAACTTGAACAGGGACACAAGGTATCTACTGTTGTAATATAACCAATAAGTATATTGATACATGATCTATGTACATGGAATTGAACTTTACAAGAAATCCGAAGTTTCATCCGAAGATTCCATACTCGAGGGTGGTATCAAACAATATCGTTTAGTTTCACCACCGTGGCTTTGAATAAAATCGAACAATTGTTGAGCAGTACGTCTCTGACTGATAACCATTTGGCGATCAGCTCCTTTTCCATAGCTCTGACTCTTCACATTGTACGTGTTACAGATATTGTGGATCTTCGCTCTCTCCTCCTTGCTAAAGTCACTTGAAAACACCAGGTCTTCAGCCTCGTCAGAATGAAGAAAATCTTCAATAACTTTCTTTATTTTAGGCGTTATATCAGCTCCATCGTCTCCACCAAGGCCCTGCCTATGAATAACTGTTTTCACGGTGATAGGTTCGGCTATGCCTTGTTCGTGTTTCCCTATACCCCCACCACTCCAACCCATCATCTTCAACAGCTTCCCTCCAATTCCTGAGGCAAGTTTATTGGCCTCTGCCGCTCCTTCTTTTTCTAGTACAGAACCACGCGAAAGAGACTCTACTCCAGCGATTTGCTTGACCACAATTGTCCAACATTGTTGTTGCAGTAATTTAAGTGCCATCTCTGCAGCGGCCTTTTTGGCTTCTGGTTTGGTATTACCAGCGGCATCTGCAATGGCATTGTCTCTCAGGTAGACAAGGCATCTCGCACCTCCGTCCATAACTGCATAGTCCCAGACCAAACTTATCTTACTAACATCTGCACCTGATTGAATCATCTCAGCAGCACCAGTAGTTCCCGATCCCTTATACAGAAAGAATCCTTCTAAACCAGATCCAGTGTCTGCCTCTCTTTTTCTTCGTAAAGTGCCAAAGTTCCTATTACCACCACCACGATTCGGCCTACCAGTACCATAATTTGTCATCCGCTGTTCGCTCATGGTAATTTCCTGGGCTATGTCTTCCGTTATAAACGTAATAGCTTTTTGATAGGCATTAGATTTAGCAGCCTTTTTGGTGGTAAAAGGATTGCTCGAAGCAATAAGAATTGTTCCCAGTTTTAAGGTACATATACATTCTCCATTGGCATAAGTGAAGTCCATGTCTAGCTTCACTTGAGAGTTCGACTGTGCATTAGATAGAATTGATACAGAATCCAATGACGCCCCGAACTTGTCTTGGGCTTTTTTCACCTCTTTACTCAACGAGATGATATTCTGGCGTGAACTAAGGTCCATAGCGTTTAAAAAACCCTTTCTCTGTGGAGTAAAAGAAGGCGTGGGCCTATTCAGACTTCGGTTATTGACATTTGGTACCACAGAATTTTTCGATTGAAATGTGGAAGCTTGGACAGCTCTGCCACTGAATTGAGGTCTGGGAAAACAGTCTAGCTGTGGATTATCATTTGTTGAAGGCTTTTCATCAACAGTCTTTAGATCTGCACCTGTACCATCGCCAGCTGACAAAAATCCTCCATATAATGTTTTCCTAGGGGTCGCTGAAGTTCTGTCTGTGTCAAGAGAGGAAGTATTGGTAGAATGAGATGGAATCACAGAATTCTTACCAGATTTCGCCATAGGTCCACCATCTTCTCCCTCGGAAGCCTTTACAAATTGAACTTCGTTCCTTGCCTTTACATCACGCCGGAAAGCCTGAACATCGTCATAGATGGCCTCTATTGTCTCTTTAAGTTCCAGCATTACTTCTTGGGGGTATGTGACTCCATAGAGCTCTACATTTATAAAACAACTCGCCATGCAAAGAAGGCGGTTTATCTCGGTGTATCTGTCGGCATGTGCATCGAGGAACCTTTTCTTGAGGCCCCATTCTATTTCACTTTCATGTTGCTGTCGGTATTGCTCGAAATCCATCCTGCCTTCCGGTTATATGTTTTTGCAACTGAAAATAAAATGAATAATTTATTAGACGAAGGTAGTGATAATAGAATAAACTAAGAGTAAGAGGCTACTGGTAATTTATCATTATACCGTAATTAGCGTAAAGTCTAAAGGCCCGCTAATTAAATTGTTTCTATATTACTAGGAGGTTTTCTTTAAATTTACCTTTTTCTCTCTGTACCGGTAGGCTATTAAAAACTTGAATGTGTATTCTTTATATTAGAATTTGTTTCCCCCACACTAGGGACCTCTGGACCAGACTTACGCATAAGCAATAGCTCTCACCCAGAACTCAAAGAGGACAAAAGAATTACAAAATTGAATGTGTATTCTATTAACAAGACGGTGTATATTGAGTCGACAGACTACTACCAATGTTTAGAACAGTCGGTCCAATTAGTCGTAATAAAATGAAAATGAAAATATTTCTTCTGTGTTTTTTAGACCCCCTAGAATTTCTTCTAGACTTCCTGTTTGATTTTCTTAAGTAAAGACTAAGCGTAGTCACAACACCTATATATATAGGGTAGAGTAATGGGGGTAAGTCCAATAAATTTTCGATTATTGCAGGCAAGTTCCATTCTATATTTATTATATGGACATAAAACTTGATGTGTAAAATCTGAAAAAAGTAGCCGATTTGGTAACGAAGTAGTTCATATAGTATGCGTACTATATGAAAATTTGCATAGCACCCCACTTATTGCACCTCTCATATGGAATGCACATATAATAAATAGAGAGAATGGGACGAGTCGGCAATAATCGAAAATTTATTGGACGAGATTCGTCCACATAAGCATGATTTATTATATGTGCATAAAATTTGATCATATGTTATCAGATATCACTGAAAAAATATTAAAGAAGCACAGAGAGCCCCGCTGACGGTGTGATCATGCAGTATTTAGACCTACTTATATTGTTGAATTAAAAGTTCATATTGTGGCCATTTCTTGAGCTACATTAATATAAACTTATATCATTCGATAGAGAATTTAATGCTCTATTTAATGCTATGGTTTTTATTATGTATTTCTATAATCATAGTACCAGAATCACGGGTGGATTACCGATCACGGGGATTTGTTTGTAAACACGCTTCGCGGAGAGCCAAAGCTCCGCGAAGCATATCAACAGAGCTATTTTTATACAACTACATTTTTATAGGACGCGTCCTATATGAATATTTTTATAGCACCTCTCATATAGCATGCGCATATAAATTAAATAAATGACCATAGATAAACCAACATTATTAATCATTAGTCTTGCTATTATAATTAATATGAAGCTTGAAGGAATTACCATAAATTATAAAATATCCGAGACAGAAAAGGCCGACAAGAAATGAACGTTCTGCGAAGGTGTACGAAGGTATACGGTGGTTAGCGCCCCTACTAGCAAAACGCGCCCGTCATTTAGGCTTTTTAGGCTTTAGCTACAGAAAGCGCCCCTCTTTTTTTCCACTTGCCCGACGACTACTACACTACAGCTGTTATACCAAAATTTCCATGGGCTGATGCCTAGTCGTGCATAACGCTACATTATCACTCATGTTTTGGAAGCAGAACTGTTACCGAAAACAAAAGGAATCGATAGCAAGGCATATTCGTGAAACCATAAACGCTAAGTGTATAGCCCTATCATCAAATAACGCTACATTATCGCTCATGTTTTGGAAGCAGAACTGTTACCGAATACCCGACCGAATACAAACAGAATCGATGGCAAGGCATATATTCGTGAAACCATAAACGGTAAAGATGTTGCATCTACTTACATGTAGAAACTGGAGTCAAAATAAAGGGTATGGGGACTGGAGCTTGAAACTGACTCCCGATCAGCTTTGGAACCACACCTGCGGCAGAAGAGATGCAGAAGCGTGTGGGTGCCGGATGTGCTCCAAGCGCATGCGCCAGAGAAGATGACCTCCGCTGCACCAGTTCCGGAGTAGTCGGTTGTCTTATGGTGAGGCATCATCATCATCATGTGGCTGATTCCTGTGTATGTTTTAAATTATGGCTTGATTGCCCTTGACGGTGAGTTTTCTATTTACTCTAGTTTACTTTGCATTCTATCTTGGGTTTTTGAGGCAGCTATTAGTTGTCGGAACCTATTTCAAACGCCATCAATTTAAAGCCGCTCCCACTTCGAGATATTAGCCTAGTATCTCTCACTCTCAGTGTCTTGTCCCTGGCTGTGGAGTGTGTTTGGTGTTGGAAGTTGGAGGCTCGCCTCCTCCTACACCGTAGGCTGCCTACTGCCACTACTCATGACTACTGCTGGTGTTTGGAGCTTAGCTGTACTGTCTGGTCTTTAGTGGAAGCTATCAAAGTTGGCAAATATTTTACACTAAACTTTTGTTTACGGCTGTCCAGACTTAGTCTCTACTGCATGTAAATGCCTAAAAAAAAATCAACGCCGGTATATTATAGATAGCCGTGTCTATCTGCTATACAGTTTCTGCTGTAGTACAGTCAGAGAACTGTATAGGGGCATCTCCAGTTGCCTAGTATATTAGGGCCTACTAGTCAACTGTCGTCAGAATTTACTGACCCTATACATACAGTAGTACTATAGCAGGATATCTAGTATTTACCGGTGTACGGTACTCTAACTGTATACTTATTAATAAACATCATTAGTATGCAATTTAATAGTTTGATTTGCCAGTTTCAGTTTGTAAGTCACTTTGTAGACGTCGGCTACCTAAGTTCCATCCGAATAAATGATCATGAAGCAGTGGCATTGCCTTAGACTGAAGGCTTAGTCAATACCTACAAATAGCAGACTGCTACACATTAAATTTGACATACGCCGTGATACGGTAGGCCTACCCACATGATCATTGAGTAGAGGCAGATTCGACTGACTACGGGCAATGAAACTGTGCCTACAAACTTATTTATTCAGTCAACGAGTTTTGCTTCCCACCCATGCCAGGCCATGGGTCACCCAGTAGGCCTATTAATTGATATGGTTGCGCAGCGACGGCATAGTATCGAGGACGGATCTTCTGGATTTTCTGATAAAAATATCGATATTTATACTAATAAATTATATACCGTAGCAACTAGGCCCATATGTATATCAGATATGGTCCAGTTTGAGTGAAGTGTGCCCTGTCCGGATACTTGTGGTACGATCACTCGGTCTGACGGGCATTGCCATCGATCGAGGAAAAATATATTCCTCTATTTATAAATGTAACACTACACCCTCATATAACTTATGATCCCATTATGACCTAGATCCTATTATTTGTTTAGGGAAACGTGATCCTTCTAACATATAATTGGGATGACATCTGAAGTGACGCTGCTTTCCCTAGATAGCAATTGTGTATTTGTATTGAGATATTTTTATTCAGCAAAAAACATTATATAACGAGTACGGTACACTTTTTCTCAGTAGTCACTGACTCTTACAAAATTAAATATTTTATCAAGGAAAATTAGTGAATACATATAGTAATCCTTATAATGAAATATTCGATATGAAATAAGTAAAAATACAGATAGCTTAAAACCAACACTGACGCATCGTTCAAGTCATGACAGTCAATGTAGGTGTTAAACTGTGATTTTGACTTAATATTTCGTATGATATGGCAACGCATGAAAACAACCACATTAGTTGGTTATGGGTATTTGATAATTTGTTAAATATAATATTAATAATTCTTTTACACAATCTATAGGCCCTACTGTATATAGATATATATATACATGGAATGTTCTGCCTCCTTGCTTTTTGGCCTGAATATACCCGCGATACCCAATTTCCTTGTAGACTTTTTTTTTCATTTTAAACCAGGACTAGATCAACGCAATGGTGGTCTTCCTCTAGTACACTACCTGGGGGGGGGGGGGGGTGCAATTGTAGCTACGCCCTCTAACAAGTTGTTTACTTTATGCTTTACTGTCTCTGTTTTATTCTTTCAGGTTAAATCAAGATGGGAGCATAGCTTTAAGCTTTTTACTTAATTAGATATTTCTACCATATCAGCATGATGGGTCGCAACAGAGTGCCCAAGCCCAGTCATGTGTTCATGCTCTTCACATGCTGTTTTATACTCTACTTCGTTGTGGAGTTCAATGCATTTGAATACATATTCGCCTACCCATTCTACTTCTTCCATTACCCTTTGGAGACAGACATGAAGAAATTGGTTGAAAAAGTTATGATGAACGAACCACCTGGAGTTGACCCCATCAGTCCTGTGCTACATCCTATCATCATGGACAATAACAAATTGTGCAAAACAGAAGATGGTGAAGATGATGCCATCTTCCTTCTCTGGGTGATTAAATCAAAAATGGGAAACTTTGATGAACGTGAAGCAATAAGAAGGACTTGGGGGGCAGAAGATCTCATAGCCTTTACCCCTATCAGACGTGTCTTTCTGCTTGGCGTGGAACCAGGCAACACGAAGCTACAGCAAAAGGTTGCTCTTGAGCACCTAGAAAACAAAGACATTGTCCAAGGTTACTTCGTAGACACTTACTTTAACAATACGGTCAAACTCATGATGGGTTTCCAATGGGCCGTGTCCAAATGTAGAGGAGCTCGCTATGTGGGATTCAGTGACGATGACTTTTTCATATCACCTTTTAATGTTGTAAATGCTTTAAAACCAGTACCTCAGGCAGAGTGGGAGAACTTCATCATGGGATATATATGGGACTCTGCCATGCCGCTTAGATTACCGAGGAGCAAGTGGTACATTTCCCTCTCTGAATATCCCTATCGCTTCTGGCCCCCTTACCCTACTGCCGGGTGCTTTTTTGTGTCTATGTTGACTGCTGAGCGGTTGTACATAGGCATGCAGTATACCAAGTTCCTGCGCTTCGACGACGTTTATGTTGGCATCGTCGCCTGGAAACTTGAGATTCCAATGCGCCACAATAAATATGTATATTTCGACCGCGAGGTGTTCCCTGGTATTGAGAGAATCCACAAAAAGATAGTTGCCGTACACGGATTCAAGGACACCACTGAAATAATGGATACATGGAACCGTTATATGAAGATCAAAGGCAACAGTGTTAGTATACGTTATTTTAACTTTTGAAAGAAAAAAATGTATAAGAGTGGTTCGATTTTAGTCAGCTGCTCAAACATTGTACAGAGTCGATACCATTCATACCTCGTTGAATTATGAATTGCATTCAACTACTTTAAAGTGTCAGTAAACCCCCAAATATTATGAGCAAATCCATTTCCTTGCTATTATTGAAATGTAACCACCCCAGTTTTACTTAATTCAAGTTATTATTTAGTGAGTTTTACCCATTTAATCGAATGAAAAGGTAGTTCCACAGTTTAACACTCCATTCAAGGCACCACTGTTTGCCTACGTCATAAAGGTGCACCAATCTTGAAATGTACATGCAATGAACATAACAAACAACTCTTATAATTGCTGCTAGAAAGAAGGAGGGTGGGCTGGGCAGAAGAAGTATTACCAGACCAAAATAAACACTCTGTATTACCCATTGATTGTTCCTCACAAGGTCAGAGTGAAATGATGCAATGCTATTTCCCACACATTTGTGATGTGCTTCAGGGAAATGAGTCACAAATCACAGGTGAGATAATGACCATATTTGAGAAGATGACATCAAGCCGATTCCAATGATAGTTAACAGTAGGGCATATTTATTTAAGTATTATTCTTTATTTTATTAAGTACTATTTTATTTTAAATTTGATATCTTCATTTTTGGAAAACAGGTTTAGAATATGTTTGAGTAGAGAATTATTAGTAAAGTAGCTAAATGTACTATATAGGATGACCTTAGAAATGCATGCATTTTAGTAATACACCATCTTGAAATTTGGTACATGTATATAAATTTATGCTACTAGCAGCTCAAAGAACACCAAAATGAAAACATTCCAAATAAGGGTTCTTGTACATGGATTACAGTTTTGTGACTTGTGACTCATTTCCCTGAAACACATCACATTTTCTCTCACCACCTTTTGTGTCCCTTGGTTAAAGGGGAGGACTAAACCCAATTATTGACCTCTCAATACAGATGTCTTGAAATACCTGTATTGAACAACTATTTCAATTGCTGGGAGATTGGGGGGGAAGGTAGGGATATTATGTACATTTCTGGCGCGCCTCTATGACGTCACACAGCACTCTCAGTGCCCTCTTGTGCTAAACAGACCTTTTCAAGTAAGCTTTCTCAATTTGGGCCTGTAAGTGACTATAAGTTAGACATAAATGGAGGTAAAAAAATTGATACTTGGATGTTGTATTTATGGCGGCATAACGTTTGTTGTCCTAAAAGTGACTATGAACCCGTTTACTGACCCTTTAAAATATATATCAGGTATTGTTTCATATATTTACCAAAATCATTAATGCTTTTAAAATAATTGGCACGGACAGAAACACACACAAGTAAGTTAATCCAAATATGTTTATGTTGGTTGCTTTATTTAACCAATAGAGGTAGGAAATACCCTACGCGTTTCGGCGCGATTCGCCTTCTTCAGGGGTGTGAGAAAACATTCTTAGTTAAGGGTCTGTTTATACTCGAGGTAAGGCACAGTGTGTCAGCTGTGTAGAAGTGGTTAGTTATGCTTAGTTACCATTGAAATAGGTGTCGGGGGGGGGGGGGGGGGAGGCTGGGCTTTGGCGGTACCTAATTTTAGGCTTTTGGGAGCAGAAGGGTGGGAGGGTGGAGCCTCTTCAATATGCTTTTGAAGGGATGAAGGGCTACAATAATTTAAAATAATTTTCACTGAATGCAAATGATGTATTATGCAAACAAAAGAACAGCATTCTTTTCTGGAACTCCTTGGTTAGGTAGAAAATATAAATAATACATGTATACACATGCAAGATACCCATTTTCCTCGTTGACTCCATTTAGAAAAGATCATAAAATGACACATGTACACAGATGTAGCTATTAATACCAATAAATCATATTCAATGATCATTTATGTATATTGCTCTGTTGGTTTCGGTGTTCAGTCAATGCCGTTTTCGTCTTCGAATGAAATCATCACTCGCCGTGACCCCAATTAATTCGTGTTATCATCGACTCAAATCCTTGCTGGAAAATATCGTTGATACATGTATTGTATATACAACTGAGTTTAAAAACATTAATTTGAATAATTTCGGTTAAACGGTTTTTGTTTGCTGTCAAGCTATTCATATTCAATTTAGGATAATTGCCCATGTGTTGGTATGTAACCTTGTTCACGAACTATACATCTTATGATTGATGATAAACATAGAACCCATATAAGTTTGCCCTAAAGCTCTACTGCTTGTGTTGGTATATATATTAGCCCTATCCATGTAACTCCAATCAGAATATATGTGCACCCTATTATTCCTTACCCCTTTATGTAGATTGTTGGGTGTGCCACTGGCTTGCCAATTCTAGGGGAATCTTACAGTAATTGCATTTGCATTTCAAAGCCGATGCGGATGGTTAAGTAACATTGACGCCCTATTTTTTCTGGTAATTACATACTCATGATTTGACCTTCCTATGTGACCTAGAGAGGCATTGGAGTGGAACTAGTTTATACATGTTTATTTCAATATTTATTATCAATTTTGTCACTTAGACCATATGTTTCCTTTCTTCACTGCAGGATCCAATGAAGTAATCAATGCATCTTATGTGTCCATCTTGCATGGTGAAGTTCATATGGGCACCGACCTCTTGACACCGTTTCAGCTCGAGTAAATTTATACGGGCTCCACACTATTTACCAGACCTTGATGGTTACTCCGCCATGACTATTGCCACCACGCCTTCTCTCATCATCGCCTGAGCCAGCCAATACCTCTTCTGGTTCCAATCCTTGTATTGAATACGGTCACCATCTATTGTTTGAACTCGCCGTCTTCGTACATGTATGGACGTCTTAATTTGGATATGTATGTGAATGCATACGATTTTCCTCCGCTGGCACTGTTCAGAGCTGATGACCCTGGGCATGAGATCTAATTCATTATTTATTTGCTCTATATACCACCCAGTTATCGATTTCATTTAATCGGCAGTACTTACGATCTATTTGCATCTATTGGAAGATCTCAACATGGGGTGTCTAAAGCCTTCTCATCCATGTCAAAAGTGTAAACTTACTGACGCATTTCGTTGACACCCGCATGATATTATGTCCTTAAACATTGTGTGTAGCCTACCCTTAAATTAATGACATATCATGTTGTAAAAATAACGTCTATATCCAAAATGTGTGCATATTATTCTATATTTATGTTCAGCTATTCATTTTTGCGCTTTTATATATATTTATAACATTGCAGTCTTAATTGTGGAATGAATATACATATATTTCCTCTCATACTTCGAATACCCTAGAGCATGAAATTAGATCTAGATTACCTGGTTACAATTGAAAGTGTATTAGGTGGTATAAACCCATAACCCGAAGAAGCATTTCAATAGAATGAATTCATTCATGTCGATCACTGCCCTACCTACCGAGTATTTAAAGGTAACCCCTGGTGATATGATTTCTTGCCTGAAGGGTCGTCCTCCTGTCCTAAAATGTAAACAAATCTGGAATGAAAGGAAAACTTATACCCTTGGTACCCATGTTATGAAATTGAAACCTCTGACGGTTTGACATAATCAATCACAGAAAAACTAGTGAATATGAAATAGTTTTCTCTTACCGAGGCGTGACCACAGAACTCAATATTTTGAAATGTGCTGTAGTAGTACTGTGGCACAGAAAAGTTACTTTTTATAAATTTTACCTCGGACTTTTGCCAAAATTTATATTCCCTGTACCAAACTTGTTGTCAAAACGAATATTGTGTGCATGCAAGAAATGAAAAAAAGAATGATAAAGAAAAAATTAGAGTAGCGTTTAAAGGGCAAGAATCATATTTCTCTGGTGTGATGTTCTTATACCTAATACTATACACTCTGTTCGGTTTGTAATCGATCGAGACATCGGGTCAAATCGCGCGACACACCAAAGGGCTAGAGTGCGATTTGACCCGACGTCGAGATCGATTACAAACCGAACAGAGTGCTTTTAGGTATTTATTACATACAATCAACAAGAGAACTGGATTTCAATAGTATTTTACCTTGGTTTCCATCAATCTTTTGGATATTCGGCTCAAATAGCACATGGGTGCTATTTGAAAAGTCAAATAGCACCCCTGAAATCACATACGTATGTAATAACATGTCTAAGAGGACTGACTATGCGGGAATCGTACGTTGACCTCATCCATAATGTTAATGAATGAAATGTAATGAAATCATGTATTCATATGTGATCAACTTCCAGTTACTGGAATGAAGGAGATTCATTTCTATTTGGGTACCGTACATGTGTTTATCGATTGTGCATTCTCACAAATGTCCCGTCCCTTACACAGTTCAGTCGTCTGAGATTATTATTGTCATCACTCATTATTTTCCGGGCTTAAACCATTGCACAACTAGGGTTGGAAAAGTATGTAATCTATTGGAAAGTTTCACTCCACAATGGAAGCTTTTTAACTCTTTGTACTTATAACAATGGGTAACTTATGCGGCAAATGTATGAGCGTTGTCTGTGTTTAGCTCGCTACTGTGTGATTTGAATACATATGAGGCTTTAAATCCAGCTGCTTCTCTTGAGTTTGAATAACATTAAGACCCTGTAAAAACATTTAGATATTGTCCCATTTTGTGGGAAGTGCCTGTATTTTTTGTACACATACACCCAAGTATTTAATTTGTGTATCACTTCGTGACTTGGGAAGCGGTCGGTTTCGGAAACCAGCAGTGAACACTGTGTTTAGTTCTAGTCCACAAGTGTTGTATTTGCGTGATACATGTACATGTAGTATCACTCTGTTTTGTATTCTGCGCGTAGAACCACTCAATTTCTTAACTTCTAGGTACGTCATGTTTCCTAGATCCATTCATTGTGAGTAGCGTCTTTATTCTAGGACGTTATGTGATCTTAACAGTTGGTTTTTAAGTACGGAATGCCCTTGTAGATACGCTACTTCTAGAAAGATGCAGATTTTAGATCGTAGTTTTTGTGGCTGGCCACACACTATTAGAATACGTAGAAGAGTATGGGTACTTATCCCTCTCTAAACAAACCTGTAACATTGATATCAATATCCAACAGAAACATATATTTACGGCTTTGGATGTTGGATGTCCTGTTCACAAATTCGTAAAGTGAATAGCATAGCTCTATGTACATTACATACAAAACAAGGAAGTGAACCGCCCCAGTATATATAAAAAAAGCAGTAGGAATTATTCAAAGAAAATAAATAACAAGAGATGCAAATCTGAATTAGTCAATTCTATCAATTCTATCGTACCTGGAGGACCTGCCATTGACTTGCCGAGGGAAATTGCCTAATCTAAATCGAATTTGCATGGTGTAGTTCTTAGCACATTCTAAACTTCCTGATGTGGTGCACGTATCTCCTGACTCCAGCGGTATGATCGAGTCAAGTCCTTTGAAAGAAAATTCGAATGTTTGTTTCCAATTTAAAAATAATTTGAGTATGTTATACTGTGTATTATTTATTACTCATATTCGGAGTAATGCCTGTGACATCATACTGCGTAGCAAACGAAGTTTAGCTAATACTAATAGGGGTACATAGGGAGATTATCTGATGAATCACTGTAATGATATCATACTTTTCCTCTTTAAACATAATTATTAGTTACTACTGACGCATAACCTTTGTTATGTTTTCATGCGTTGTCATTTTGAAAATTAAACAACTATTTAGATCAATCTCGATATCGCCCAATTTAAACTACATCGTTTAACAAGACGTATTAAATATCCTTCCCATACTAATTACTACAGCCTGTTTCAGAGTTACCACACAATTTGGAGAATATCAGGGAAAAAATTGGAAATTGGAAAATGTTGTTGTATCATGAGGTAGTATCCATCCTATTTCACCCACCTTTTTACTATTAGAACACCAAGAAACAATTTGCCTCTGTTCTCATATTTTTGTATATATACTTTCCACCGATGATGAGTGATTCGCCTCGTATATTCTGTTGTCAGTCTAAAAATGTCGTTGCTGTTTTTTTTACACTTGCCATGTATAATGTGTCCCTTGATTAGACTTACTTTCATTCCACTCAATAATTATTCAACTCAATTTTAACTCCTGCACATTCAAGTCTCTTTTAGCTAGAAAAATGCTTATTTGATGTGGGGGAGCGGGTTGATAAATGGTGCTGTAGTTCTGTCAAGTATATATTATGTGCCAACAGCACTATCGCTTCAAATAGAATGATCCATTTCAATTGTTTGCTTTTTGGTATAGTACTGTTGTAGATAGTGGAATTAAAATTCATGTAATGGGGCATGGTCAGGGTCAGGGTCTCTTACGATTCCTATGAAAGAGTGTCTTGCGATTTAAAGACCAAATTAAAATCAGTGTAACAATGTAAAATCACGTGTCCAAACGTTATGAGGGCAAATAGAATGTTTGGGCCTCAAAGTAATAATTTATCAAGTGTTTGTATTGATGGGTTGGAAAGAAAACTAATGACTGACAGTGTAGTAGTTCTAAGCAGGACAAAAGTGCCCTTTGGTGAAAACAAAAGGGTTTGGCCTTTGATTTGTCATTCAATGAGTATATGGTTCAGTCACTATTTCATATACTGCTACTGGTTTTTCTGGACTATTTCTGATATCCCGAACAGATGTTGTCAAGCTTTCTGTATTCCAGGTGCTGATAATATTTATCATTAAACTGCATTGGTGCACATTTATTTTAACAAAATATTTTTATTGACCCTGTACATTTAAATTCTTTACAAAATACTCAGTTATTTTCATGCGTTGTCAAATGCGAGTGGTGTGACTTAGGCTTAAGTATTGGCTATTAGTTTCATTGATTCGTTTACTTTTTTTGACCTATAGATATGTATTTCATTTGCAGATAACTAGTTGTTATAAATTAGCTTCAAAATTATATAGAAACTACTATGATTGCAGTGTGTTGAGAAGTGTTGAAAATATACAAATTGCTAAAAGTATTGAATATGTATGGTCTTCCAATACATTTTACAGGATTGAATGTGTTCATTAAATCTCCCAAAGTGGCGCCATGTCCTGAGAATGCTACATGTTAATGTTAATCCCTGAATCGTGTTCATCTACATTTTATAAGTACTTATATGATGTTCGAAAATATTTTGAGGGGAATGATAGCGTGGAGAAAATATGATATTCATATTGGTATTACTGACTGACCACCTTTTCACTTATTAAAACTAAAATAAAATCACTGAAAAACTAATAAACTCTTGTATTTCGTACTTCTCGTGGTTATGTTGAATGTTTTCTTATTTTTTTAGCAGGCCTACACTATTGCAATACATTTCGTCGTTTTTTTTTCGTTCCACCTCCATTGAGCCCTATCATATATGTGTCTATGGCGTTACTATCTACCGATTACCTGGATATTAAAATATGCTCTCCATGTCTATTGGAGAGTAAGAAATAAGGAATGACCGAGTAGGTGCTTTAGTATTAAAGAGATTTCATTTACATATGTACCTCAAAGGATCATTATGATATGGTTAAAAGAAAGCATACCTTGTATTTGTTGTAATGCGAGAGTGTAAATAGTATAAATTCGATGTAGATTAGAACTGGATCCAAATCCCCTCTTATCAATTGACTTATAGTGATTATACCTTTATTGGCAATATAGAGAAAGAATGAACAAACACTATTCAAACATTAGCATGATTGAAACTCCCTTGTACTGTCCTCATGAACACGTCCATGATAGTGTGTTGCGCTGGTTCTTTTGCGATCAAAGTTCCCTGTTTCAACTCATGAATGTGGTAGGAAGAATGAACATAGATGGAAACCAATGCTGCCATCTGGTGTAGACATGTCCACCTTCCTAGGATCCAGACAACTCATTATCTCAGTGCATTCCTTTGAGACTATATGAAATGTGTATTCGGAAAGAGAAGTATGGAATCTCCTCTTCGATCTGACTGTGCTGTGTCGCTGCTTACATTGGAAGCAAATCAAGTCTGTGAAGTATTTCCAGTGAATGGTTAATTTGATTTGTTCGGGAGTCCCTGAGATGAAAAAGATTCTCAATCCAGCTGGGGAAAAGGTGGGGGTGGAGGAGGCTTTGCTTGAATCCGAATTCACTACCATTATCATATTCAAATTCATTAGCATCAGCATCACCATATCTAGCTAGAGGGCAATTTTCACTATTTGTTTTCTGGCTTAATCACAAGAAATAGGTAAAAAAGAAAAAAAAGTAGCAATCTAGTAGCAATAGTTCTGCAATTTGTATATTGTGTTAGCTAGCATTTCAGGCATGTCCTAAAAATTCATAAATTAAATTAAGGGCGGTGTTATTAATTTTCAATTATGATAAGAAATTTTCTTGGAATTCCTCATCCCCTGTGTTGAAATACTTTTGAAGTTCTATATCAATCCGATTGTGCAAGGTATGCCTACTGAAAATAATTTTAAAATGATAACAAAAAATAATATCTAAAAATTATGGTCATAGTTAGATACAATGTGAAAGCTTCAAATACAAATATGAACATCAGACAATCACAAATTGTATTATTTTTTATTCCACAATAAACAAATACAGGTAGTAATCATTGATTTCGTTACATCAAAAGACAGGGGTCACTTTATAATAACCTCACATTATGGCACTTTTCTATCTGGCCATAGACTTCCACGAGGAGATAAATCGGGTAGATAAAATAATTGTATTTTAGAAGAATAAGAGCGTGCTCTTGAAAGATTAGTAGACTCATCCATTTTTCAATTCAAAGATTTATCCTATCAGAAGTAGATACGGGGTGGAAGGGACACATACTCCCTTTTTTCCACCACCCTCTAAAATTCAGAAACATCGATGATATTAAATAGGTATCCCTCCCCACCCCCTTTTCCATATAGGACTGGTCAATGTTCATGACCTAAAATATACATAATGCATGATACTTTTTTCAAACCATCCTTTAAAAAACAAATAGCACTGATGCCCTGAAAATGGAAATCTACCATTTCTTACGACATTTCTCAATGCTGGGGTTGACTCATTTGTGTAGATCGGTTTATATTGCACGAATGCGGATTTATCCACTAAGTCCATAAATGAAGCCCCGAAAAGGCGTACAAAACGTTCGGGGAAACACCACTATGGGCTTTTTTATTTCCGATTAAAGTTGCCAATAATGGCTGAAGTACAAACGCATGTGTATACATACATATATGGAAGAAAGACATGGAACATTTATCCATAAATTCGATAGTGGACATTTCACATGACATACATCAATACTACAGGGCTCGCTACATTATGTTGTCAAGGCATTGGGACATGGTGCTGATGCTTCATATCCCAAAGGATGAGATCGTGTACAGCACCAATGTTTACCTCTCATATAATGTCTTGGTTTGATATAGCGAAGTAACGCAATGTCTTAATTAAATAATACTGCATTTCTAACCCCCAATAATAATTTATGACCTTCCTGTGACCAAAAAGATATTTATATCATTTTTTTAAAAAGAAATCTTGACATCATAATTATCTGATCATCGTGAATATTTCACAACCCTTTGATGGGCTATCAATGATTTTATACATCGGTACATTGAAACTGTTTGGGCTATCCTTAACTAATCGTTTCGGGGCACTGTATACATACAAGAAATTACCATTATATTCAAAATAAAGCAATACAGCATCGAAAGCGCCCCCAAGGAAAGGTCATTTGTATTTATTACGTCCATTAGTAGATTGGATTATATTCCTGGGATCAGATTTCATCGGATTATTGCCTTTGGGCCACAGGGACAAGCATAAGACTAATACCTCCAAATGCCACTTGTCCTTGAGAGTGAATCGACTGATACGGCATATTTTGGAAACGAGTAGGCCTAAGGATATATAGGCCTACATACATACCCATACAATTATTTGTCAACTATGTTATCAATTCCTTTATGAGAAACTGAGCACTATTCCCACACAGGTCAAAACTCTACTTGGTTTACACTTCTCAAACAAGCACTATGAATGTTATGGATATCATCATATGCATACAATGACGTTTGTATAACATGTTTTGTTCAAGGGTTGCCTAACTCAAATTCCTCCATATGAACGACTCTTCTAAATAATGCATTCTTAACTCCTCCTTTCGTGATATTCCAATCTAAACCGGTTATTTAACGGGTTGTAACAGGTGTGCACTTTTCATTATACATTAATCATCACTAGCACTCCTTTGAATTTTGAAAATATTTAAATATGTGAAGAAGAATTTAACGACGATTATGCCAAAGGTATTTTTCCGTTAGTAAAACGTTCGTACACACTATTGGAATGAATGGGAAGTTTCAATCAAATCAAGAGGTCAATCATTTCCTCTTTCAAATTGTTGGTATTGTACAGCAGAACATGAATATGTCCCTTCAAAATTCACTTTTTGTAAGGCAATTTTGTCGAACCATGATGTCTTGTTGGTAAAAAGGAACTGCGACTTACACGTAAATAATAATGCTTCACATTGATATACTGGAGCGTCAATATATTCATTACATTCATTTCAATCAGTCATATACCCTCATATATTATATTCATGAATCCACATACATAATTAAGTATCTTAAAGTGGAGTTTAAGTTAATCTTAGTCGTCCATTTACTTATGTTTGCTCTCTGCTTGATCATTGTTATGCATGAATGATTTGAGGAAGTCAATCGGTAATGGGAAGATTATAGTAGAGTTCTTCTCAGCGGAGATAGTGTTTAGCGTCTGCAAATATCGGAGTTGCAGCGCTGAAGGCGACTCAGAAATGACATCTGCTGCTTCCTTCAACGCCCGAGCTGCCTTGTGTTCACCTTCAGCAGCGATAACCTGCAATGGTCCAACATATTCTCCATTCAGGAACTGATAATTCATATTCCATTAATTAATTTATTTACTAACAGATAGCTTTGTGCAGGGTCTAAGAGGAAACAGTTGTGAAGGGGGGGGGGGCATTGGAAAATTATATAATAATTATTACTGTTCATCAAAACATGGAGCAAATTTGTAGATCTTTATTTATTAAGAAATGCATGTACCAATTTTGTAATAAACCTGGCCTCATCGTTCTGATGTACCGCCAACTCCACCCTTACTTCTTACCCGGCCTACATATTAAACCTCCCCCATCTGTTAACATGCATGCTTGATTGTCGAGACACATACGTATTATTAAAGCAATTCAAATCAAATATGATATTGCAGGGAAATTTGAACATTATTACGTCCTCGTCTCAAGAAAGGGACCCCGTAGAAGCTGTGAGATGTATGTTTTAAGTACAGGGCACAGGGTATTACTTATTTTGGTAAATAGTCAATCTGGACAAGCAGTTCTTTCAATTATTGCGTGGCCCCATTAAAATTTGTATCCTTTTATGCAAAGGAGGGGCGGACTGATAAATATAAATAACGAAGACAAAAGCGAAATACAGAACATTCCACAAGACAGCACGCAAAGCAATGTTCACACACGCAATCTATGACTATTGACAGTTTAGGAATTTAATATCATAATGCACATAGAACGGATACATCAAAGTCGTTGATTTTATATTTTACCTTTGCCCTCGCTTCTCGTGCTGCCTCTGCCTCTGCTGCCATTGCCCTTTGTAGCTGAACAGGGAGACGTACGTCTTTTCTGTTGTCAGGATGAGAAATATTATTCATTCATTAGGACAAATGTAATGTAAAGATGTTAATTTACATGAAACGGTACAATCACTGTATTATATACATCTACATAACATACATCTATATAATAGCATCGCATACAATCCCTCGATCGCTTCTTCTCACTTTAGATATAGTGTTGATGGAATAGGATTGCTGAGGGAAAAATAAAATCTTGTATGATATGTAATATATGTTTTGCAGCAATATAGATACTTTAATGGATTATATAGATATCTTATAAGCAACTCATGTAAAGGAATGGAATGAATCTGAGTTTCATTTCATAATGGTATTACTTATCTATCTCCCCATCATAATATGCGATCGGTTCTATATTTTATCAGGTGATCGCTTAATTACATCCATGCAGTTGTTTCATTCCATCTTCTCTCTCGAATTAAGAGAAACCTCTTATCACTCCATCACATATAGCTGTGATGATACAGCTCCTCATGTTGTTGGTGTTTTTTTTTTAAAAAAAAAGCATGTGATATATATTTAAGGCTTATAATTGTTCATCTAAGCGTTCATGCCATATGCACGTTAGTAGGCCGTTATGCCAGCAAAATTCCAAAACTTATATATGGTAGCTTAATTTCTAAGTAGACTAAAGGAAATAGACCCCCTCCCTCTGTACGGCAAATATATATAAGACGAACTCTCCGGTCTCTCATGATCTATTTCCTTGATAATGTTTCAAATATACTCACATTTCAACCCTCTCGACTTTGACACCCCATGGGTCAGTGGCTTCGTCCAGGTTTACCTTAATTGATGGAATATTGTGAAAATACTCGAGTTCAAAGTGTGTCTTTCATTATTTACAGCAATTCACACAAGATTACATACTATACGTTTTGATTTGTATACATGCATGAGAGCTTTCTACTGCACTGGACTGGCAGTTTGGATTAAAATGTATGATAAAAATAGCAATTCCAATGATAACTACATACATGGACATAATTTCTAAATTCATCTTGTATCATTACCTTCTATGGATAGGGACTGTACATAGTAATAGTATTCATTGACAGAGGTATAAGCTGGGTTTTTTCAGTGTTGCGACCAATTGTGTTTTCATGGCATGCTTCAAAGCGCATTCTGCGCTCTAGTGTGAAAGGAATAGAGATGGGATGGTTTAACAATGAGGACTGCTATATATATGTTGCCATACTGGGGTTAATTCTAGGGGTCTAGGGGTGAGTGATAGCGTCAGGAGTAGGATGAATAGTAGCGTGCATGGGTAGTGTGGTGAGTATAGTACTATGTACCAAGATTCCTTATATTGTTATGCCATCCGACATCACACCATAACAGTAGCTATGGCATGAGCAGTAGAGTAAGTATGTTTACTTTTTCTATGGGTACTACAATAGGTAGGTGAAACTATAGGTAGGCCTACTGTCATGCATAGGTTTGTATCTACCTATATACGTTATACATACATTGTACATGTTCCACAAGAGTGAGTGTTGATTATTCATATAATTATGTTTTTGTGTTCGAAAATAGGAAATTGCAGTATCTGCCATAGGCAAGTCCTCCAACTGTTGCCATGCTGAGGTGAATGGTAGGGGTCTATGGGATGAGTAGTGGGTGAGTACTATCTTCAGTATAGTAGCAAGGAGGAGCAGGATAGTGAGTAGTGGGATAAGTTATAGGTGGTGTAATAATGATGCAGAGGGTTTGCCTATGCATACGTGGGTGTGTATAGGGCTGGGGATGGACAGTAGGGTGAGTAGTAGGATGAGCACTAGTTAACACGTGCATCGAGGTAAAAAATTGTCATCATTCCATCGTGCCCTGGGATGTCATTACTTTTGCTTTGCACCAGTTCAACTTGTTGATTTTATGATTAAACATTAAACTCCGTGTGTTATTTAAACTGTTGAATCACACACTTGAGCCCTAATATTACAAATTAAAAACATTACCCACAAATACATGTTTCCATGAAACAAAATATAGAAATCTAGGGTCGCGAAACAAAATGCTGAAATAGAATTTCAACGAGTTGTTTTCAGTTGTGTTGATTCCATCTTTACATTAAAATATAGAATAGATTATATATGCATCCAGCTCCCTCACCTGCATTCTGTGGCTAATATGCTCTCGGTCTGCCAGAATTTCCGACAGGTTTTTGGTACCAAGCACGTTCCGCAAGTTGGTAGCAGCCAAGAGACGTGTCGATCTGGCGGCATCTTCTACGTTTGTAACGGAGATGGTAGCGTTCTGTACGCGGTAATAGACCACAGCATCCACGGCCACCGTCACCGAGTCCTTTGATAAAACCTGCCATGTGGAAAAAAAGTAGTACGAGTCAACATGTTTTAATATGATGCGGAGGGTTTGCCTCGATCTGCCAAGTGATCCCGCCTCTGTGTGTAGGTGTGTG
This sequence comes from Sthenelais limicola, assembly GCA_942159475.1. Classification (NCBI taxonomy): domain Eukaryota; kingdom Metazoa; phylum Annelida; class Polychaeta; order Phyllodocida; family Sigalionidae; genus Sthenelais; species Sthenelais limicola. The sequence continues at coordinate 48,082,154 of OW804096.1, read as the reverse complement.
TGTAGGTGTGTGCCTTTATCACTTGCTCTTCAAAAGTCCTTTCCAAGGACCAATCTATGCAAACCTGAGGATATAGGTAATGAGGGGATGGATATATATTTATATAATATAACTAACAAAGTACCCGTCCTCCGGACGGACCCATTCTCTCCCCACATTTCCCCCTCTCCCTCTTTTCCCTCCGCCTCTTCTCTGTCTCTCATACTTGTTTTTCTCTACTAACCCCATCTCCGATTCTCTGTCTCTCATACCTGTTTTTCTCTCCCAACCCCACCTCCGATTCCTCCCTCTCCCTCTCCTCTTCCTCATGCTCCCCCTCCTCTCTTTCTCTCCCCCACTCTCTCCCTTCCCCTACATCCTCTCCCTCCCCTCTTTTCCCTCTCCTTTTTCTTTCCCTCCTCCCCTCTCCTATTTTCCCACCCTCTCCCATTTCTTCACTCTTCTCTCCTACAACCTCTCCCTCCCCTCCCCCTCTCCAATGGTGTCAGGAGAAAAGCAATCCGGTAAAAAGCCACCCGGTAATAAGCATAGTAAGGAGCCACATATCTAGGTGGCTTCTTACTGGGTGACTTCTTATACAGGTTAAAAGGTCTCCCCTGTTAGAAAGTGCCTCTTTGGTATAACTTTGCCATTGTCAATTACAGGGTAGGATCTATGCCAATCAATGGTTCCCATAGCAGAGAGAGAGAGCCACTTCACTTTAGCTTTCTGAATTGACCAGCCTAGGTTTTTCTCAGCAACCCACCCTAGGATACCACTAGGGGCACTACGGTATTTTCTCAAATAGAATTTAAAACTGCATCACCAGCCAATTAAATGACATTTCCTATTTTGTGCTGTATTCATTGCCCATCCGTCGAAAGTCACCAATATATAATATTATAGAATAGATAGAATAAGGTTATGTTCTTCCTTTATGTAATATGGAACCATCTTTAAAATTACTTAATAAGCCATGAGTTGCAGAAAAACAGGGGAAATGCGAACTGTCCACTATTCAATTCTTTCATTCTAAAGCGCAATCCAAAAAAAGGATTGAGAACAGTAGTTTGGATGGATTTAACTGGAAACGCAGCTTAAATACCCAGCTTTTATTTGTATATCCCGGCTAAGCGCATTATAAACAAACATGACTTCTATTCAACACCCAGATTATGATTCTATTCATAAAGCTCCGGCCCTGGATGACAATTAAAGGTGCTGGTTTTTTTCACTTATTTATTCAAATGCGGATGTTGAAAAGGATAACAGGTAATGTGACCTTTTTCCTATTCGACTATGTAGCCTGTTTACAAATGTCTCTAATATAGATAAAATCAATAAATAATATATAATGAACAGAGTCTTTGTTATAGCTTGTATGGGTCTCATTTAGTTGTGTACTGTTCAACGTTACTGCTATTCCATTTCTATTTGTATTACGTATTTGGATTGTTCTGAGATCATTTGCACTTGTTTTCTATGTACATGTTTAGGGTTAAACACCCGTAATTTCTAAGCTCAGCAGAAACTCGATTCTCCGGCTAAAACCTCATCTTATCTCATGCATTATGTATATTTAATGTCTACAATTGATTATGTAATATTGCATAAGGTTACCCCCTATTATGTCAGTTTATGTAATTATTATTACCCAAGTATCATATCGAACATTAGACACCTTTATTCTTATTAATTTCCATAGGCAGAAGGCCTCACGGCTCGAGCGTTAAAGCTGAACAAGTTCGCCGAGGTTGAGCAGCCAACTGCACTCACCACGGCAGCCATCTTACTTTTGCCGCGCTGGAGTTAGGGCGGCGCGTTAAATTCACCGCGCGCCAACCGCGCAGCTTTGCGACTTTATCACAGCGCTGGACGTGTTTACCACTCAAACTCTTCAGCTTGAATAATTTAACTCATTGCACGTTAACAACCGTTATATCAGTGAGGTTAAGTAAGTCTAACCTATACGTAAACATATCCGTATTTCTGATATAGGCCTACACAAACATACGTGAAAAGAAACGTACAACCTAAATCACAAAAAAGATACGGATACGGTTACGTAATTGAGATTGAGATTTATTTGCGGAACCTCCCTAATATATTTATGTTATGTAAGATGACGTAACTTATCATATCTATTACAAGTATGTTTTAGTTGTCATTTGTGTAACTTTAATGCTTATCTTTACTCGTATTTCACTTCAATTTCATTATAGTTTTCAATTACGTAGTTATTACGTAATGTTACATGGCACCGCGGCCACTGGCGTTTTTATTTTTAATTTCAACTTTTCGTAAATATAACGTTATATCACCGGGCTGTTACAGGCCACTGTTATATATATTTCAATTTAATTATTAAATAATTTGTAATCGCGTAATTATTACACAAGGTACTGTGACCAAAATAATATCACTGTTTAAACTCTAAACTTCAATCTAACGCTATTGCGTAATAGTTACCCAAAGTTACGCACCAGTATGTATATATGCGCAAATTTTAATATTTTCTCTTTGTACGGTAACTGCTTCAGTATTTCTCACCTCAATATCATTTGATTGTGTTATGTAATGTTATATAATGCTCCTGCGTAATATATATTATTGTATAATTTCTTATGTTTTATAACACAGAAAGCTTATTAATTTTAATATATTGTGAGCGGAGCAACTTTGTAATAAAAGGGGAACAATAATATGTTATACTTTTTTGTGTCATACAGTAATATTTACATTCTATATACCTCGTTACCTTTTATGTTACACCAATCGTAACCGTCTGAAACTCTTTTTCGACGATAGACCAGAGTTTCCCGCATGTTGCCCCAGCTGATTTAATGATAGTACCCGAGTATTTAACAGGGTCAATTCAGCATGAATCCTTCCTAATTAAAAAGTGGTATATATACTATACGACTCGTATCAAATGATCACCATGAGGTTAATTATAATGCCCGGACATGTAGCACCTTATATAGTATATACCGTAATTCAGAATAACGGAGAAAATTGATTGTAATGAGAAATTAAATGGAGTATATTCTCGTTACAATCAATTTTTTTAAATGCTATAGCATTTAATGGCAACACATGAACACAATTCATCCGATGTTCTACCTTAAAATATGATTACCTACCTCCTGCGGGGGTACATCGAAAGACACCGTTCTGAGATCGACCTTAGTGTATGAATCCATGCAAGGGATGATGAAGAACAAGCCTAGAGGAGAAGGAAGCAGCGTTATAGCGAGATAAACCGATTCCCCGGAGACACGACAATGTAAAATTCGAAACCAATTTCATGACAGGAATAATGCAATCAATGTAGCCAGGATTAGGGATATCGCAATATCATAGAGCTATATTATCGTATATTATATGTATCAAGGCCCCTTTGCATACGAACGAAAATGCTTATCGATTCTTGAGTGTTACTGGTGCTTTAATAGTTGGTATCACGGAAATGTCCGAATGAAAGGTTTCACCTACCAGGACCTTTGGCGCCACCAGACATAAGGCGCCCGAGTCGGAAAATAACTGCTCTTTCATACTCTTGCACGACCTGTAGGAAGGAACCATATCCTACTTTATAGACATTATATCATTTCTATGATGCATACCATATTATGATGCATGTCATATACGTATATATCTTGTCCGCTTCTACATGAACCTCTAAGGCAATAAGTAAATACTGTCTAAGATTATTTGTGAAGCTGGTATTGATAAACTCCGGTTGATATTTGATCCAGCTCCTTCTCGGAGTGTAAATGCAATTATTGTTTTCTGGTAAAATGGTTTGATTTGAGTGATTGCTCTTCGGTATAAATACAGTATTATAGTATAAATGTGACGGTCATCATCAACCATTAATGCCATTAAAGAATGGAGATCATAAATAAACAAACCTACCTTGATGCATAAACAAAGGGAAATAGGACAGGTAACAATGATGAGCAGCCATGACAGAACGGTCAGGATAAACCCACAACAGCCCAGTCCCTCTTGTCTTGAAGCTGAATATATAAACCATGTAAAACCTCAATCTGAATACATTTTATGGACGGATTTCTTTTTTCATGCACTCTCTCATAAGCTACAAAAGAAAGTTTTCATGAAAATAATGTTCTGAAACAAATGTCAAATAATATCTTCATACGTCCAATTTAATATAACGGTAATTGAAGATTGGGACACAGATGAAAACCTCATTGGCATTTGGAATTATTAGGTGTTATTTTCCATTTCTCTTTGCATCTTTTATGCGAAAGCCAACAAAAATGTATCAGTGGGAGAGCTATTGTTTTTGTCCCCCCCCCCACACCCATCATCATAGATTAAGACTAAAACATGGCTATCAATCAACAATAACAATTGATAAAACCCACTTAATTATTAATACTGCACAGATAACCTGCATATATTACCAAGGTTAACTAAGAATGTATGCATCTATTCTATTAGAGTGAGTATATTGACAAATGGGAGTGCACCAATCAACCTTTAATGGACTCTTGTTGGAGCTATATAAGAACTTGCCAAAGGGGTTCTATATAATACAACAATGCCATTCAATAATGACACTATTTAATGACTATATCACAATATCTACAATAAAAACATTGGACAGAATGAGTGAGTAAAAACCGAAATATGCCCAAATTGCTTCGAGTATAGAGGCTGACTATATCTATCATAAATCTCTCGTCAGCAATAACGCAAGAAGAAAATGTATTAAGTGAGGACATTATATATAAGCAGACACATTTTTAATGGGTTTTAAGGGCGTTATAGGTTTTTGTACTTGGTGTGTTTAACTAGTCAGAGGAGATCGATGGTCGTGTGGACTTTGCATGATTATTGAGGCGGCAGGAAACCCTCATCTGATGGATTAGATGTACGGTCACTGCAAAGTCTTTGGACCAGTAATTTTCTCCTGGCGATGATGTGAGACTTGATAAAACTAATGAGTTGTGATGCAATTTGCAGTTTGCCATTTGAATACCGATATCATTTTCATCTTCAGGTATTTATTACTTTAAATTGGTTTCCAAATGGTATCACCATGCAACTAATATTTTTCAAACACGGGAAAACCACTATTCTGATTACCCAAGAATGAGATCTCCAATTTGCTAATTTCTTTTAATTATTACAAGTTGAGCGTAATCATTTTCTCAAACCAGCAGTAATGTCCTTTGTCCTTAAGTAAATATCCGCTAATCCAATAGGGATAAATAACGGGGTCTTTTATATTCATAAGCCACGTAGTCTTTCTCTTTCTTTATATAAGTAAAACAATTGAAATTCATTTAAAGACACGTCGCATGTATAGGCCTACATATGATATATTCATTTTAAGGCCTCCTCTTAAATCATCATGTTTGAATTGAATTAAAAAGTCGTTTATTTGTCATTACATTATTTGTTTTACATAAGGGGCATAATTAAAGGGTGGAAAGGCTTCTAGAAGTAATCCAGCTCTTACGTAAAATAATTGGTCAATAAAGTTTAGGCAAATGAATGTGATGAAAAAAAGATTTCATCTCTTCTTATCATATGCATGGGTAATTCATATGTGTCTGAACTATTTGTTATAAACATTTACAGGATACCTATCTATACAAACAACATTTTTGTCCAACACCAAACATGGTTTTGCAGGGGAATGCCATCGGTAACACCTTCCTCCGACGTAGCGAATTCATATGAGGATTACGGCAGTTCATTTCCTCTGGCAGAAAGAAACGATGAGCATCGTTTATTTGCAGTGGGCGCTTCATTGAGGATTCAAAGCGGACTACATCCATCGCTCGGAATAAGGCCTGGACTCTTTTTGATCGTATGATTTGTTGGGAAACAATACACACAGGCCGGGTTCGGGCTAGAGTCAACCAATGTTCCCAGTCGGCTGAAGTGGTTGCCTTGACAACAGGTAAGCATATATATATTCCTGAAGACAATATGCAGATCTGTATCAAAATTATTACTCCTGTCTTATCTGGAGTCCGTGTAGATAGCTTCGCCAGGGCCGCGTTAGTAGCCACTTTGCCTTATCTACATCGCCCCATGAATTTATTTATTCATAAAATTGGATATATATATTAAAATGTGCTATAGATATTGATAACTCGTTGGATGGAAAAGATAAGTTTTTCATCCCATACCAAGCCCATAAACTATCATCGCGGGAAGGAGTAGAGCCCCTCAATATAATCTAGATCTACTTGCGAGAAACATTGCGTATGAGGGTGATATAAAATGCTCACAATGCGATGTACCGTCCTTTACAGACATTAGTTATCACGAAAGCCATCATTACACAAGCAATGGTTGCTTTCCCCAAACCAATGTCTCCGAGTAATCTTGAAAAAAAAGATGGACAGTCTGTACACCAACAACATTCATAATGTAATGTCGTCTGCTAATCTTTCCCCTGTTAATGTCCTGTGGACGTGCATACGATTCTAATAAAAATGACTAATCGGAGTTCGCGCTTTTAATGACCATTCAATGAGAGGGTTAACAGCTTTGCATGGGAAATAAATAGTGGAGCTTGAACGTGCAGCAGGTACTTGGCAGTATCCTTAATATTTATCAACAAGTACCGTTTCCTACCGGAGAGCGGTCGACTATTAACAATCCTTTGAGCAGTGTGTAGTATTGCTGCTATATATTGGCACTGTATATAATATATTACATTGCATATTGTCTGCTCACCGTGTACAATGGGTAATATTGCCACGGTAACACTTCACATATATCTTTTATCCAGCATGGCCACTGTAGCCACTATTTATTAGAAAGACTTGGTAGCTTTCTAAGTTGTAGCTTTCTAAGTTATATATTTTCCACCATGCATGATGCAGTATCGTACTTCAGATAATGTCTTGTACCCGTACCAAGCCACAAATGTGATATCACAGTGGTTCAAAGGATTTCTTGGTCAATTGTTATAAGCCTGTTTGGCATTGATTTTTTGTTTCGAGCAATGGTGGTTCAAATAAAAATGCGGTCATCTCTGTAAAGAGGGAAGGACGGTACCACCTCGGTCTGGCTCTTCATACGCTTTCCAGCTCCACCCCTTTTAGAAGTTTTCTTCACATAGTATTAGTACTTAGTTGGGCAATTTTAAGCGAAGCTTCCAATTAAGCGTTGGACCCACTCGTTGGAGCATATTAAGGCCTTTTTTGTGAAGCTATAAGATTTCACCCTCTAATCATTACACTTTCAACAACCCATCTCTTTGTAAACCCTGTTTGACAAGAAACCCAGATCTGCCAGTTCCACCTGAGTTCATTCTTGCAGGGAAAAACCCACTGCGCCCCGGCCCACTCTGTTAATCATGCAATTCGGAATAATCTAATTGATTGGGGTTATTTTTAACAGTGATTTGACAGTTTTAACATTTCATATTGTGATCAGCCTCAAACAGAATCAAGAGTCGTCTGCTGAATGATTTGTCACTGTAAAAGACAGAAACAAATCACGTTCATTGCGAAATAGACAGTGATATAAACATCCCCTAATCTATATAGATTGTGAGCATGTATAGATTCAGTTACGTACACAGACACGGGCATACACTCATGAATGTTTACAGACGAATGAACACGAATGGAAGATTGCAGTGACGTGTGGAGAAGGGCGGATTTTGAAAGTAGGGCTAGGGTTGTGTTGTGCATATTGGAAGGATATAACAAGGACTCAAACCTATCCGATTGTGACAGGTTAGTGCATCCATATTTTGGATAACGCTATCCAAACTTAAAGTTTGACTGAGGAAATCACGCGAGTTCTTTGGTTATTCATTTTTAACTTGATTAATAATAAGGTCTATAAGTAACTACATGTATATTCCGTAGCCCCTTTTTAACATGTTTGAATAACCTTCAAAATTACATGAATTTGAAGAAGTGTCATTCTCCGATGGCCAAAGACCAATTTCTAAAATCATTAATTGTTCAAAGTGAAATAATTGTGCATACAATTTCTATATTTATCTTAAACTATCACTAAAATGGGGATTGCACAGGGTAGAAGAACATATTATTCTTAGAGGGAAAGAAAAATATGAGGTTCAAAATTGAGAGGTGTCCATGAAAGGTCTGGTTGGGAAAGCTGGATTAAAACGTCAAACAACATTAATCATAACAAACAAGTCACGATACTTTTAGACAAAATTAGTTTACCTTCTTCATCAATGACAAAGCCTGTCTGTCCACCTGTGCAACAACAATGGAAAAAGCTACACATTAGACATTCCAATATTTCACTGTCTTAGTAATGTTACTTCATCTAGCAGACGGTGTCAAGAAAAAAAACTATTGCCACACAGCCTTTCAGCATTAGTTGTTGAATGTGTGAATGGCACTACCCAAAATTCATGGCATGCTCGAAAATAACCTTCAAAATTACAACAAATCTGTTCAATTCTCGTCCAAATATTGCAAAAATCAAATCGCAAATATCTCTCCACTAGAAGCTTACAGCTTTCATACAAGAATTTCAAATTAAGTTGGTGATTAGTAATCGACACTCTTATTAAAGCTATGTCAGCAATCTAATTTAAGATGCAATTGATGCATGGCACGAGAGCACGACGTCGTGTTCATACTTCATTTTAAATATCCTCGTGTAAAAGTCAATGAGGAAGAAGAGCTTTCTGCGAATAAGGAATGTGAAATTGTAATAAGAAATATGCAACCCCGGCCCCCGCCAGAAAATTCCTCCCAAAGCAGTTCTACTATAATCAGAGAACTTACAGGTGGTATTGGCGCCTTTTCTCCATAAAACGACAATTTAATCTGCAAACACAATCCGGAATTATTTAGTATTAAACTCATCATAGCCTACGCCAGGCATACAGTATTATATTGGAGGGAGGATATCTGGGAGGATTCATTTATGGCGTCTGATTAAGAAGCTTGGAGAAAAATCGGCTCCAGAAGTAATATGAACTGGTGACGTTAATGAGACTTTAAAGGGTGGTGATAGCTGAGACCTCTAGATGAGCTGATAAAATGCTCCATCATTAATGGTTTTCATTATGTGAAAGTTGCACATTAGTTGTTGCCCAATGTGGTCTGAATTTATCCCCATCTTAAACATGAGATAGACTTAATTGATACATGAGATAGACTCAATTGATATTTTGAACGCAATTCACGTGTGTATACGTAAACATAGTTATATGGAAATAGCTGTTTATACCTCCTGATACCTCTCATAAAACACGATGCATTTAATTTCAGTTTGTTATCATTTTATAATTCATGGGTGTGCCCATTAATAGAGTTATTTGTAGTCGCGATAAAATAAAAACAATAAGCGGAGAACACCTGATTCAGCAGATTTCCCTTAACACATGGCTCGTTCTTAAAACAATGAAATAGGGATTTGTATATTTAAGGTAATAACATATAATAAGTTGGTATAGGTGTTTAAACACTATGTCAAAAGAAATCGTATTTATTTGTATCTGTATCTTATCAGTTGCTACGATGGGGAATATTGATCTTTTCGGGTGAAGACGCACGCAAGTACAAGACATATTGATAAAATTCCATAACAATGCCTTTCTTCTCTTTGAAGTAAGAATGTAACGAACTGAAGTAAAAAGTCCAATTATATGTTTTAATATTTGTTTCATGCAAGCTCAAGTATGCACATGTAATTCTCATGAATGTATGTAATCACCTATAAAGTTAAATTATATAATCATGAATTATGAACTGTATGTTTATATATAATTCATCCTGCAGGTTCCTTCTCAATATTCTCAACATTTCCAACCTCCCTAAATAACAGGAGGGCTGGTGTGATTTACACGCTTCCTCAGGCTATCGTGAGTTCGAATATCAGTATTGATGTCAAACAGACTTATAGCCAATTTAAAATCATCATACATCATTGATATCATATGGCGCCTGTTGTATAATCTGAGGATATAAAAGGAAAAGGGTGTGTGGGATATCCTATAAACTTTATTTCCTTACTTCGGTGAATAGGAATTCAAATGCACGGTGCATATATGTCTAGGCTATTCCTACCAGCATGGAATGCCACGTAGGAAGGATCTTTCCCCTTCCCACAAGTGAAGGAATGCCCACGAAAGGCCTTTCCTTAGCTTATACAACAGACCTCAGACCAGCCACCTATAATGATCGCTAGATGGACTGCACTAATTATGAATGATCTTTATGGAACAATCGATATCACATCAAGGTATGCGTCTACCTGGTGAGAGCGATCACTTTTCAATATTGCAATTAAGGCTGATCTATAAATCATAAAAGTAATCCCCCAGGAGCAAAGTGAATCAACAGATTATTCTGGAAACATTGGGACCATTCACACGAAATCAATTAATCGTAGCTACACGTCCCTAAAATCCTTTAAAACAGACGGTTATTATCGAACCCATTCACCATAGTCTACGAACAGCCATGGGGGACATAAATCACATTCTCAACCACGTATAGACCAATAGAGCAAAGTTCTTCAGTAATGGCTGAGAACCCTGAAAGCAGTGATTACCTGTTGGTGAGAAAAAGTGGAGAGGAGAGCCTTTGTATTTGGAACCAGACGGAGACCCTCGAAGATCCGGGACATCGATCCCCAATGAGGTATCGGAGGATGTCTTTTGGATGCTTTCTCCCTCAGTCTCATCGCAAGGGGGTAATGCTTTTACCAGCACCCTCTTAGAAGATGGAATATCAGTGCTGTTATCTCCACTCTCCGAATAAGTCTTCTGGAGTAGGACGACTCGTTGCGGCATGGTTTCCAACTGGTTAAAGTCCTTCAGCTTCGCTTATTCTGAATTTTACACAAGGGGCATGGACTGCTCCAGAATATTTTATGACCTGCAAGACCCAACAGTGCTTTCGGTTGGTAATCGGCAGATGGAAAACAGTCCGTGTGATCTGGAATAATTGAAGCCTGTAGATCTTCGTTTCACGTCCCATGTGCTAGGAATTCAATGTATTCTCCTTTACCAACGAGCATAATAATACCTTTTAATCGGTCGTTCTATTGTTCGCTTTGGATGCAATAAAAAGGTGTAATGATGATTGGTATCAATATCCAATATTAACGTTCAGTATTCTGGATGCAATGATGTGGACTTCACAACTGCTGACAACACAAGCAGTCGCTCGCTCGAATCACGGAGTATACAAATTGATAATGCTCAGTTCATAGTACAACGAGGAGAATCATTTCTCAGGCTCCCTATTAGAGGCACCATGACGGGCGGGGATAGATGTAGAGAGGAATCACAATTATCCGGGACTGTATATTGTGGGCCGATTCAAAGATTAGAACATTAGTATAGATATCCATTGTTGTCGATCCATTTCGCAGCAAACAGATCTGTATAAATCCATTGCCGACCTACTCCGCCCGGGAGGGCTTTTCGAATGAATATCCCTATATGTCTACCTCAGACGGGGATATTCGTCATTACTAGGAATCGTATACACCTCCCTGCCAATGAAGAGGACCAACAAAGAAACAAGATATATATTCGTTGTCTGTGGTTTCTATCTGATGCTAAGTATGGGTATACGTGGAGGTCTCTCGTCGCCATTTATCAAAATGACAAGGAAAGTATTCCCGAAGTGGCATGCCTGAATTGAAGATGGGGTAAATTGGACCAACTGGAATAGGTGTATGTACGCAAGCCAGGAAAATCGCTGCAATACACCTCCTTTCTATTTGTCCAGAGTCCAGTTAGTGGAGAGAATCTTCTGCGGGCTGAGACGTATTCAGCCCAACTAGATTGTAGAGGGATGCCTTGAAAAAAGCGCTATCCTGGATGCTAAGGCTATATGGTCCACAAATGACCAAATCGGTCTGGCGAAAAAGATCTTGTCAAGTCTTTATCCATACAAACTTGTCACCAATGGCATTATCTTAGGTCCGATCCGCTTATCGTTACTCCACAGACCATCTCCTGCCTTTCTCTGTTTATTCTTAGGACGGTTCTGAAGCGCCAGAGGCAATGCTTCTTCCCTAGTACCTCCTCTTTTCCGCCACAGTGTTGTCTTCGCCTACCTACACCTACCCACCTCCCTCCTGGATCCTACTGCTCGTCGTCCTTCTCCCCTCCTCCACCACCACCATGCATTGCTCAGCTGTGCCAAGCTTCCAGGCCAACAAATCTTCTTTTAGTCAGCGAGCAGCAATAATTTTTCTAATTTTCTTCCCAATCCATGACATAAAAGCATTTGCCTTGTGTCACAGAAAGTAACGCGTCGCTTTTTCTTAGAGTTGCTGAACGAAGTATAGTGTTTTAGAGGGAATATATCTCCTAGAGCTTTCTTTTCAATACCAGATTGTCCTGTGCACATGGGAGCTCTGGACACACTGCCCAAGAGAATCGATTGCGGCGTTACACCTCTTATAGGGGGAGCATGCTTTCATGAGATAGCGCACCTGTTTCCTTCGTTCTTTGACATGACCATAATATTAGGATATAGATGTACATACAAGATCATGCATCCAGTATAGGAAGAATGTTCTCTGGTTCTCGTTAACGTGAACGCAATTGCTTTATAAAGCATGCATTGGGAGGATGGGGAAATGGCAGGGAAATCGTTTAATACTTCCATCTCTTTTAATAGCAATAGAAATACGATATATGAAAATCTCCTTTTGCTCAAGGCATAGTTTGACTATGGGGTTCAGATTCCACTAATAATGTATAGAGAGAATTGTAAATACACAGGGGCGGGTTACGAATTATGGTTAGCATTTTAATTGCTGCTGAACAATTGAATAGAAAACGGATCACGTCATTTGTTACATTCAATGTTAGCCAAAGTCAATCAAATTTAAGTTGTACACGAACTCCATGCTAACTTTAAAAAAAAGCCTGCGACAGCGTGCATTCTTCCTAACTAACCCCCTCACCCTGCCCCCACTACCAAGTAAACGTTTCTACGGATCATAGTTTTGCAGCTAAAAATAGAAAATTGCGTTTGATGAGGAACTGATGGACCTGGTTCTTTTACGATACGCAGGACGCATCCAGCTGTTATTTTGGGGGTAATCATAGAAAAGGAGGATGATTATAACTAATTTATTATATACTTGAGCAAAGTTGCACCATCTGGATAGGAAAGATTTTGTTTTAACTCCTCATAATGATTTCACTGCGCTAAAAATATCCACTTGCAGTTCGGAAGAATGAAATCATTTCTTAAGAATTAGGTACAGTATTATGACGCTATTAATACGATTAAACCACGACCTTTGTTCCCAACATGACAGCCCACCACAATATTTTAATTACTTTCAACAAATGAATAATTGCCACACAGACTTATTTAAGGGGACAGAATGAGTGATGCAGAAAAACAACTTTTTCGAATAAATGTTCGTGATGTGAAAGCTATTGTCTTGGGGTATAAAAATGGATCGCGTTTTCAGGACATGTGAAAACCGTGTCCAAGGACATTTATGAGATACGTTTTTCGCAGATAAATAGGAAATAACGGTTCACTCAATATCTGCGTTCCTTCATAAGAAGGAGGATGATTTATAGGACCCAATTGGTCGAAGGGCCAGCCTTTTTGCTCCTAATATGCCAGGGAAAGTCTAATTCATTTGATCAAATCACCCCGGACAAGGGCATGCACAAAGCAGCATTGTCCCGCGAACGATGGGCATCGTTGCTTCATTACCCAGTCGATCCCCTGCGTGCATGCAATAATGGCCATCAATTCGTTTAGGTTTGAGGCCTATATTCTTCTATAATTCATGTGCTTGTCATCCCTAGTACACTACCCTATTTTATTCCCCATGTATATCTCATTCATAGACAAATGCATGCAGTCATGATTAATGTGTTTGTATGAAGTTATATCAATAGCAGTTCTATCTGATTTTATTCAAGGCATCTCCTGTATAGACAGACCAGGTAAAGAACGCAAGGCAGTTTTGTCAAAGATTTATTAAGTATTCCGGAGCGAATATGAACGTTGGTTCACCTTATCATGGCGAATATTTTCATCCTTCCCGTAATTAATGGCGTAATTATCTTGACATTCATAAGCACTTAGAACCGATTAAAATAAGATATTTTCGTTCCCTTATTAAATATTATGTCAGTATCTTTGGCAGTATTAGACTTTAAAACAATAATTATAAGGGTTAAACAATTTTGATGAATTATCTCCATGAAGTGAATACAAATTAACCTACAGTTACATATTCCCCATGGGGAGGCAATTAAACAGTGGTTAATCATTCTTTACTACCAGAACACAGTAATAACATAGAGTAAAAATAAAAGATACATTTAAAGGATTCGGCCTTTTCTAAATACATGTCTCAATTATATGCACCATGAGCCTAAGTTTGATGATTAGGAAAATGCACGAAAATGGTCCATCACACCATGGTGATTGTGAAAAAAAATCTTATACATGCTAGTTACACGACCCTTTTCATTGAATTGTCAATAACTGATATGATTGTCAATAAATGTAGTTGGAGTGCTAAATTCATTAGCACTACCATCGAAATGAAAAGAATAAGAAAATAATTCCATCGGACACTGATACAATGTGTACATACTGGAATGTATAGAGTATCCATACAATTTTCATAATTAGTCATACGACTTTCGAATGTTTGGATGTAAGAATGATATGTTTGTAAGTCATCCCTGTCAATTGAGTGGTTGCCAGTTTGAAGGTTTGAGGTTGAGTAAGTCAACTTTAGGATTAGGAGGTGCATCATGTTCAAGTCCCAAAGAAAATTGCTGACCACCATTGATATATTTCTCAATGATATTACGTTTTGGCGTTTTCGGAGGTCCAACATGACCAATTTGACTTACTGGTTGCGGTTGGTTCTTCGTAACATCAGAAATAATTTGGTTGATTTTAGACTCATCTGAAGGGTTAGAGGAAGCACTGGTCGTAGCCACAGGTTCTCCGGTGGGAGATTCTGGTTTAGAATTCAGCAGGTTAAGAGACCCATCCTCATTCTTCTCTGGATAATAAAGCTGTACCTCTTCTGGCACAATCTTACAATGTTCATTGCCATCGCAATATTTGTCGTAGGCATCGGAAGTATCTCCTTGTTCTGAGACAGGTGCTTTGGGGACATTAGGCTCCGCAGACTTGGTCATCATTACTTCATCTGGAATTCTAGAAACCATTTGAGCTTCTAAAACCTTTACCACCGGTGGATTATTGACTTCTTTTGATAGCAACTCCTCTTTTTTGGAAGGCTTAGTCTTTTCTTTGGAAGGTATTGCGGTTTTCTCCACAGCCAGGGAAGGAGTTGGGGGAGCAACCGGGATCTTTGGAGCTTCCGATCCACTCGGTACTGGTTCGGGTATTTGCGATACCAACTCCGCAGTGAGAAATTCGTCACTGAAAAAAGGCTTCGGAGCATTATCATCGTTCTTCTGGGCTTCTTCCGATCCGTTCAATTCCAGCGACATCATTACAGGTTCTTCAGATTCTCTATGTTTCTTAAAGGTTTCTTGTTGATCGGGCATTCCACCAATGGCGCTTGCAACAGTCGTTGGTTCGCTCTCAGTCGATGTCTCCACAACGGTTTCAGATTCATTTACTTTTGAGGTATCAAGATCATCTAAACTTGCCACCGATTGATTATCAGTAAAGTCATAAGACTTCTCCTGATCGTGTATTGGTACTGGCCTTTCCTCACGTACTTGGTTAACAACAGAATCAACGTTGGTAATATTAAGCGGAGGAACATCTCTTGGAGTGTCATTTGGTGTTGATGTTTGAGCCTTCATAACCACAGGTACAGGTTTTGGTATAATGTATGCAGGTTTTCTTTGGGACGGGCCATAAATCCTGGTGAGTTCACGGTCAAGAAATTCTTTTCTCTTGTCAAGGTTTGGCCTGTTGTCTTCCAGAGTAGCGGTTTCGTGATGGCTAGGGGGTCCTTTGTTATTTGTTGGGAATGAAGCCACGCTGTCGAACTCTGCTAATTTTGCATCGAATTCTTGCAATACAGATTCAGGGTCGATAGAATGCTTTCCTTCATTGACAGGAGGAGCTGGTTCAGGTTTTATAGACCTCGAGTATTCATCCCGCACGTTGCCCTGTCCCCTGTAATATACAAATCCTGGCACGTCTCCCATGGGTTCAGCTTGCTCTTGTGCTGTCCTTGTGATGGTGGTGGCATATGTAGGGTTACCAGGCGGTTCCTCAAAGAAGTAAGTGCGAGGTAAGCCTTTAGTGGGTCTTGATGGTGGCTCGCCCATTGGCTGTTTAGGGAGAGGCGGTTGTGCCATGGCATTTCTACCATTCACGTAGGATTTATTTCTTTCTACTTCACCAGGTCGAGGCACACCTTCATAAATCAGATTGAAATGGTTGCCATTCATTGGCTGGTTGAAACCAAAATAAGCGGGTACTCCATTTGTCTTCCTTGGTTTCTCTTCATTTTTGCTTTTCCTTGATTTACCCTGTGGCGGTGGCAGTGTATCGGGCCAGTAGTTACCATTTCCACTACTAGAGGGGTACACCAACATTTCCTTCGGTGGTACAGCATGTGGCTCCACCTGGTGCGGCAAATAGTAATCATAAGGCATCCCGTGGTAGAAAGCAGGTGGAGGTTTTTCTTGGCGTTTCTTTTTCTTGTCCTTCTTATCCTTATGCTTCCGGGGTTTATCTTGATTGTAACCATTTGGTTCCGCATGTGCTCGCCATTGGAGGGGATTATACCTCGAGCCATTGTAATCTTCCATCATGTTGGCGTAGCACCCCTGACTAATCTGTCGGGCTACTTATACTTTCCAGCAGGTTTTGACTTGTTTGATGATAACCTAAATTAAAGGAACATAAATGTATGAATATGAGTATATAGATTAAAAATAACCTTGTGTATAGCCTACATGTACATGATAGCTATATCCGTCTAAGTCATCTCATCTAAAATTCCTTCATAGTATATATAAAATATGTACAGGTATAATACATTCGAAACTATATCACAGCTGGGGTCTTTTGCATTGAATCGATCAATTATATCACTATCTGGAATCGCATACCATATCTATGCCCATGCAGAGCACGGACACGACAAAACAATATGTGATCATTCTGAGTTTATCCCAGAATTACAATTTGTTGCAAGGGAAAAAAACCTGATTTGTGGTTAATTGTGGAACATCTAGGTCAATATACCAGCCACTTTGTATGTACGGTTCATATTTACTTAGCATGGTCTGACCTGGAATGGAAGTTTGTACACCCATGTCCCGTCCCCATGTTTGCTCAGGAAATCCTGAACCCTCAGCACCAACTGGGAGCCGTATGCTCAATCCCAATATTTCACATATCAAGGAGTACCTTGACCTCGTATATCTTCTGGAATGAACTCGTGGGGTTCGAATAAGATCCCTTCACAATGCTATAATCCTGCCTAGCTTGGGTTCCTAATGCTCAAAGGTATGCGTACTTGTTACTCTGAAATTACTTTTCCTAAGGGAAGACGTTTCGCATGGTGGGAATCTAGCAATTTTAGAATCCATTGAGTGAATCTTTAGCTTTCTTCAATATTCAAATTCTTTTTAGGTTTGAATGACTTGTAAGATTGGCATGTAGAGAATGAAAAGCATCCCAAATTTTAAACCCTATTATCACAAATTGATAAAAACTAATCAATATCCTCTTGGCTTTATCTTTTTCATAGAGTTCATTGAATACAAAAAATGGAAGGGAATAATGAGTATGCTGAAACATACGCAGAAAAATAAAAAGTTTTTAATGTGCATGTGAGGCATAACAATATTGTCTTGAATTCTGTCATACTGGTAAAACAAATTATGATAAGACGATGATGCTTAGTTGGTATGCATATAATTACGTTCTATACCCTTAGGCAAGCGAATGACCAATAATGGCGTTGTTACTGGTGGCCTAGCATACAAATTGGCTGGGTATATGTTATCCTTGGATCTTGGCCGAATAATTAAACCAGGACAAGACCGCGTTCTATAGCGCAGATGCAATATTCTTCGAGATTAACAGCTCCTTACATGACACTAGAATATATTCTCACAGGTACAAGAGTTTTGGAAAGTAGTTAAACAACCATATCGGAGGCGGAAGTCAGGAAATGATTTATTCCCGTATAGCCAGCAAATGGGTAATAACTCTGACATTCTATCCCAGACATTCAAAACTCATTTTTTAAGATCCTAAAGTAATTTGAGTCAGAATATTAATTGCTATAACTAATGGATTCCTAGTAAGAACACGGATTGAATTACAAGTAAATATAAAAGGTGGGAATTGCTTGCAATTGCTTCTGGTTGGCACCATGAAATTATAACAATTCTAGTCATTGGAATAGCAAGAATGTGACGTAAAATAGCAAAAGGTCTATGCATGCATACATATTCTATATACCTGTTACTGTCCTGTGCAATGAATATCCCGTCGGGCCGCTTAATTACCCAATAATTATCCAGACAACGCCACTGATCCTTCCTGTGCTGCCTTGGCTTGCTGATCACTGCCTTGGTTCTGGCAGTATCCCACGAACTCCTAATGCAAAGACTTGCTTGCGTAGAAGAGGCGCACAAGGGCGTTTCTCCTGGTATAGAAATGGACCAGGACGGGTATGTAGAAACACCCCTTCTCCTAGCTAGCTCCTCGTGGGTCCCACCTCTTAAGTATACACTGCTTCTAGGTGTGCTGGAGAAACAGCAGTTGTGTACATTAAAGCTGGAGCCGAACCATTCTCATACATTGCGAATGCTCCTATGTTTTTCCATCGTTGAATCCACATGTAGCGGGTTGAATTTACCATTCAGATATGGTCCTACGTACGTTGACAACTGGGGTAGATATCCACATGTAAGTCATAGCACATTACAGAGACATTCATTATATCTTGACCATTGCTAAGAACACCCCAGCTCCTTTAAACTTCATGGTTCTGTCATGATCTTTCACCCACGCCAACCTCTCCCAATGTTAAATAAGTGGCCGCAGACCCCGTGATGGCAAATAAGACGACCGGTCCCGTGGGTTATTTAGTTCGTTCCTAACCTCCGCCGGAGTGGGACATTATGCTTAGCGAGCTATTTCTGGTCATTGTATGGCTTTCGATTGCCGGGTCTAAACTTAGCGCGTTTTTCTTAGTGGGAATTACACGCAAGTGTTTGGGGATTTGAACGCACCCACTCGATCCGACCGCACATAATCGAGGGGGTTGCTTGAAATGTGTGCCCACATACGGAAACTATACTGCTTGTATTGTAAGCAGGCATTTAAATAACCATCACATCGCTGATAAAAGTTTTTGATCCATGAAGAGTGTTTATCATAGACGCGGAATTATTTATGTGAAATCGAGACGTTAGAAGTTAAGTCCACATATGTTTATGATCCATATAAAAGGTTGATATTTGCGGAAAAAGTTCCGTGATACAAAAAATATAGAACTAATTGGTTGAATTATACATTTGAAGAAAAAACATTTCTCCCCACACTGTATAACCTCCTTCCATTTCACTTATACATATACATGTTGTGTGGTGGTTTGAATGAGAAGGAAAACACTAGACACTATTATTTCACAAAGCAGTTGCAGTGGCAACATACAATAAGACTATCCGTAGATCCTTTTATTGGGGGCTGTTGCTGAGCGCCTCAAGGTAACGACGCTAAAAGGTTGTCTAGTCGGTATGAAGCAGATAAGAAATATTATTGCCAGAATGTCCTCCATTTTCACCACATATGGTGGCATCGCCCTCAGACAGATTTGTTAAACCAGATGTAGATTGTGCAGGCTCAAAGATGTCCAAACTCACGAAATGCTAGACATCCTTGTGGCGGGCGGTCCCCGGAATAGAAGGCAATTCCTTGATCATTTTAAACATCTTTTATTTCATATAGATGGATTGTGTACCACTTAGTACACCAGCAGACGTCTTTCCGAAGTTATATCAGACTGTAATACAGAATGCAGGATCAATTCTCACAGGAAGCAGATCGTCTCTTAAAGCTGAAGGATGATCTTGGGAGTTGAATAACTGGTAACAATGTTGTTTTTTTTTAAAGAAAAAATAAGAAGCTATGCATGAGTCCTTTATTGTAGGCTAGACGTATTTCGTAAAGTGGTGTAAATCTGGGATCGCTATACCCGGCCAGCTGGTAATTGCTCGGGTAGATGAATACAGTAGATCTAAGATTAATTACAGGAAGACACTTTGTCATATAACAGGGGAAATATTCCCTAATACTCCACTGAAATAAATGGATTACCTGTACTCAATAAGCTTATTAGTTATTTCAATACAGCACGACAATGAATAATCTTCAATTTTATAGTCAATTTGTATTTTTTCAAATAAAATATCTGAAAATTGTTCTTTTTATTAAAATGCAGAATTGTCTTTTCAGATAAGGCAATAATATGAAATCAAGGGCATAAGAAGTGGTGGTTAGTGACTGGCTTTAGTTATAATCAATCATACTTCGACAATAGGCCTAACATGTCCATTCTACTAAAGGCTTGATGAAGGACTTTTTAAACGTCGGATATCTATTGCAGAAACATGACGGGTTACAGAACAAAATGTTATCCATGATGAGGTTGATAAACATGAGATAGACCTATCGGGTAAGATTGTGTAATAGTTTGAGTTTTATTTCAGCGAGCCTTGATGAGGTCTCTAATTTAAGGTCGTTGATCTATTCGGATCGGTCTACATAATAGTCTTTTCCATATGAGATTAATCGGCCTATTCACTAGCTCCAACCTTTGGCAATGAAGTACAACTGAACACCGTTTCCTTAAAGTTCAGTCGAAGAAAATTATGTTATGTGGACACCTTTTCCAACTTGCAATGCATGTATATTACTGAAAGGTGTGCACTTTTTTAAAGAAATGTATTTTTATATATTCATAGAAAATTGTGATTTCACGGTAACTAAAATTAGTGCATATTCAATGGAAATCATTGTAACAATTCATGTCCATAAACTTCAAAATATAATATTTTGGAGCTTTCAGAAAAATGGCCAAGGCAAATTTTGAAGTTCTTTGAAGCTAATTATTCTTATGATTTCCTGGTTTAATATCCGCCCTAGGCGGGTGGGACATTCATGAGATTATATCTGAAGCAGATCACATTGGAGGACATTGAAATGCGAAATATTCCAAATCAAGAATATAATAATTACTCTTTTGTAAATTTGGAGAAAACAATCGCCAAGTCCTCCTGGTGATATCTCACACGGCAGATACAAAGTCACCACTCACAATTAATGGAATGGGACGTTATCTATACAGGGCATTTCATTAGAATTGTTGCCAATTTGACAAAAATGATGATTAATGTTGAAACATAATTGAATCCATTGAAGTGCTTTTAGCTAATCCAGGGATATAAATTGGACAGATCCGCCCAATAAAATTCCGAGTATCTGCAAGGATCCATCTTTATAGAATGCCTGTTTGTCCTCAATGGCGCCGTGCTGCCAAATTTAGACTACATTAGGCCTAATTATTTTGATAAATACTATATACTTCCATATAGAGGATACACTTTGGATATTTCTTTTTGAATTGAATTTAATGAATATTATAAAGATGTAAAATCTCAATTTTACACGTTTATCACTCAAACTCTAATTAATTAATTCACAAAATCAATTCAGAATAGATTCAAGATGAAATAACCTCTGGTGTTCTATTTTGATAGGCTAAATCATATTCAAATATGCCTTGTTCTCAACACAATTATGGCCAAGTGTACCTGTATGGAGTTGTTTCGACTATCTGTTTTCAACCGAAACGCTATATGGAATCCATTTTCTCGTCTATAGATAACTGCGTTTTATATTTTCCAACAACGAGATAGAAGCTGTTTTTAAAAGAGCAGAAAAGCCTTCCTCCTCGTTGTAACTACTCTTGCGACAGATATTTTGACCAACCAATGGGGATTAGGGGTCTAACTAGATCGTTCTTGACGCCACAGTTAAGTGCTCGATCGAGTAGCACTATTGGTCATCTAACAAGATTACCGTCCCTCTCCTGTATGTACATGGTCGCCAACGCACTCTCATTGGCCTCTGGATATGTGTTTCAATGACACTGTGGTCTCACATAGGGAGGTAGAATCACACTGCCTTCAGCAACATGGGAGTTCACCCTCTATTTTATTGCATACATTATTTAGAGCAAATTAATCAAAACAGATTTGTAAAGAGAAAATGGTTTAGGAGGTATATGGCACAACTTTATCAACATATTTTTCTCTATACACAAACGCCTTGGCTGGTATTTTCTGGAGAGTCTGCGCCACGGGAGCTCAACGTAGATAGTGATTCTTTTTCGTGGATTGAATTATTTTGTACTAAATATACATACACAGACACTGCTTATGGCATAGGGAGTATGTCGCTTAAAAGGAAACTTTTAGATACCTAGTATAATATTATGTCAGATGGGTATGCATGGTATGATATACATAACATACATGTTGTACATAACATTCAATAGTGCACATTTGCAATGATCCCAACCTTCGTTAAACAATTCAGAAACGTCTGAACTCCTGAAGGTTTACTCTATGGTAATAAGTGTGGTCTGTTGAAATAAATACAGCTGAGTTTTATGTCTTAAAGAAGGAGTGGGTGAATTACTGTTACTGATTCCATTTTGTAAAAACTAAATATATCTCACTTGTGTAATCAAGCGTATTTCTGCTGCGTTAAACATCTCCGTGTTCTATCCATACTCGAGACCGAGGACACCCGTTTTAACAAAATAAACATGAGGCCGATAAATTTAGATTCCTTGTGAGTAATTGTTTGCCCATTTTGTTATACACGTAAGTTCACAACAGAACCGACTCACTGGAAGAGAACTGGGCTTGTTTAACTCCAACACATCCGTTTAAATATTCTATCCACTTGTCATACATTTTATGTTTTAATAAACACAGAATACACAGAATACCCCGAATGAAAATAATGGATCTGGCCGCAAAGGAACTAAAACATGTCAATATTTTAGTTCAAGCGTTCACTTCTTTCAAGCACACAACCCGACAGCTCCCGACCTATCCCCAACTACAGATTTTTTGTCCAGGGAGGTTTCTACGAAGTATGTGAGCATGATGAATGGTTTTATATTCTAACATTTCCTGGGCAACCTACTATAGGAGAGGATTATAGTCAATGAGTAGTGTCGAAACAATCCATATTAAACCATTAAGGGACTGGGATTAGTGTTCTTTTTGTGGTAATCCCATAAAGAAGCACATTAGCACATCCCCTCAAAACAGGCCTCCGTTCAATGGCAGGTCTCACTCCCCTGATGGTCTATGGAGAAAAGTAAATATCACTGGAGTCAAAATCCAATACAGCAGTTTTCTAATCAGACTTCTTAAACACAGAGAAGGGTAATTATTGCACAATGTCAGCCATCTCATCTTCTCTATAGTGTTAAAGACCACCCCGGGAAAATGATGAAGGCAGTTTGATGACAACTCCTCTGCCCATTTAAACGTCTGTCTGTTCAAAACAGGATTCAAATACACTGTCGCAAATCATCCTTAAAAACTAATGATGTCTCCATAAGAGGAGTACAACACGTGGCTCTTCTGGGTGCCCCAGGCAGCAGTGCTGAATTAAGCCTGACAACGAAGGCCGACCGTCCTCCCTCAAGATCGTCTGCCTTTGTCTCATCCCGTTCACTCGCCCATTTTTCCTTCGCCACTCGCTGATTACATTGGTCTATCCAAAGCTATTCCATTATAGATCTGGTGATTAAAAACCAGCCCGTCATTCTCAATTTCACATTTGTTATTCTTTGCTAATAAATTGATTCACCTCCGACGCTCTTTCAAATTCGGATCATGTTGGTTTATCGACTGATCCCTTGCTGATCGCTCAAGGAGCTGCGACGAAAGTCAAGAGGTAATGAGAGGCGTAATATTTCATATTGCTCATGATGGAGGCTTTGTCAGGTCGTCTCCTGAGTGGGAAGCCTAGCAAATACTTCTTGTATGAGGAGGAACCGTTGCTAACTTCTTTAGTTCAAGGCTCGAGCCAAGCCGAATCACTGTTCATGATTCTCACATAATCCTGCGTAATGAGGCAAGGAAATCTCCATTTCCCCCACATTTAACCCATTTGATAAAACGATGTTGAAGTACCACCCACCTTCTTTCCCATGCAAGGAAGGGCATTAATCTTCTTGTATACCTGATCTTTTGGATTAGAATGCATTAATAGAAACATAGCTATAGGAATAAATAGCTTCAGTTTTCATAATCTTGAATGTGTATTATTCAGGCAGCAGTTCAGCTGACAATCCTTGGAGAATGCAACAAATACACTGCCTTTTGTTTCTTGCTTTTTAAAAATTCTGGTCATGTGGTTTATGAAAGAGTGAGAGTGTATTGTACCCGGTTCCACCTGCGTTAAAGATTATCCGATAGCGTCGAGTAATAATCCATGATGATTATTATTGTATTGACACTATATTGTCATTTAACTAATCTCCCTGTCGACAGTAGTCCTCTAGTGAATGCATAGATAAATAGCTCTTCTAGACGTCTAGCACTTCAATGGAATTTCAACCATTTATATACTAAAGGTTACTCCTCAGAAGATCTAGAGCAACTGGATGCCTTTGTAGTTGTCAAAAAGCATATCATACTGATCCTAGGAATTTCGTATTTAGTGGTGGGATTTTATCTTTACTTTTGGTTGTATTATGTGTGAGAATAAATGACAGATGGTAATATATGAGATCAACAAATATAATAGAAGTCTTATGTGGCCACCTGCACGAAGTGATAGTAAATGATTGATAGTTTAATTGATAGCTGAATTTAAGGATACAACATCATGATGTATCCTTATAAGATTTCACATTTTCTTCTGTTTCTGATTTAGATTTTTTTTCCTGACATCCGAGAAGAAGCCTCATTTTGCTTATAATCCCATTTTATAGGACATTCTGCCCTGCATTACCATGACGTCACCCATGGTTCAATCCTTCAAGCTCTGAGAAAGAATATATAATGTATGCCTGGGTCATGCAGCGATGTCTAAAATTCTATAAAGCCGAAATACCTAAATCTCCCCCAACTGTTCGGAGTCAGGTCTATAGGACTGGAGGGCGAAGAGATGCTTTCGAATCCATATTAAGATTAATAACAGCCACTACTCTAAGAGACAAAAGTCGGTCAAGAGGCAAAGGGATTGAAAGCAAAGGAGCAGAATTGCAGGATTTAGTGCCAGACTTGCTTTGTATCCATTTGTCATAGGCTTCTCTTTGAGGATCATCTACATCACCCTATGTGATAATGTCTTTTACATATGAACATATCTGTTTAATAGCGCCAAGGAAACCATTCATTCAATACAATTAGTTACCCATTCATTCAATACGATTACCCAGTTATTCAATACATTTACCCATTTATTCAATACAATTACCCATTTATCCAATTCAAATAAGTACTATTTTAGCAATACTATGATTAAAGTACTTCTGAACCCATGTAATTAACATAGATCTTTTGAGATTTCAATAACCCCCTGCATATAATTATATTACATACATGTGGTCATGCAATATGCTTTACTAAAATATTTGAACACTCGTTCCATTGCCAAGCTTCGTTCCTATTTATGATTTAAACCTTTAGCTGCCTAAATTGACCCCTTCCTGGCAAAGATAGGAGTTCTCTACCGTGAAAGCGCATCAGTAAGGTATGTGGATATTAACGGAATCTTGCTCGGACCTATACATAAGAAATCAGCTTCCGCCCACGTCTCTCAGAGAAGTCTAAGATAGGCTCTGTAATATGCTCTTCTTCCATTATGCACCGAGGCATTGTGTTACGTAGGACTCCCAGGATACGATGCTGGACTATTCAAAATAGTGTACTGTTTATGTGTTGCTGAGAACATAGTTATAAAATACATCACTTCACACACAATGCAAGGTTTATAAATGCAGATGTCAGGGGAGGATTTACGTTCAACCAATGAATCAAATGCTGCATATGAACAAATACTCGATCGGGAAATGTCCATGGATTTATGTTGTATCTGTTTTATCTCGTGAACGTGGTTAAATAGTTGGAAAGGAAAGGGTGTGATGCTAACCGCGTCCATACTTAAGTCTCTGTTTTAGACAGGGAATATGTAAAGGGGAAGAATGTGAATAAATGATATGAATAAAAACGGATCAAAAGTTATTTTGACGAAGGCGCCTACAACCAATTCAATCCCATTTTTTGTTCCTTTCCTAATTGTACTAAACAAAATTGTCCCATATAAAAACGATATCATATTGTTCAGAGATCTTTTTGTCTACTTCTCTTTCAAGTTGACAAGAATAAAAAGGGAAGGGATTACGAAACGAAGCTATAAATAACTTAAAAATACTCACAGTTTGGACCTTTAAGGTTTTCTGTTTCTTCCATGACAAAGGTGAGAATAAAACTATATCCCAAAAGAAGTGTCTAGCTATCCAAACAAGATGTGGGGGGATAAAATCCGTTTTTATTCCAACCACTGACAACCGAGAGGATACGTACCTGAAAAATAAATATAATTTCAGACTGAGTGCCACACATAAAATGATAATCAAGGCTGAAAAGTAGTGGTAATTATAATAAAAAGTAAAGCTACAATCCAATAAAACAAGGACAATAGTCAATCAAAAATGCACACACTGAAAAGAATGGCCCCTTAATTCTTTCTGATGATGATTGCGATCTTCTAAGATGAATGTTAGTTGATAGACATCGGTTATTTAGGAACCTACGGCTGACTGAGAATATTTTTAAGGGGGACAGATGTCCACATTATGGATCTACCTGCCACTACCTGTTGGGCTGCTCTTTCGAACCCGAATGAAATATTGTTTATAGCAGTTGGTTTTATTAATGATATGTTATATTCAGGGGAAACGTAGAGGTTTTCAGCAGTGTGGCCAATTTATCTAGCGGTGTAAACAGCCGCTTATCTTTGGGGAGCAACAGATACTCCCGGATGGTCCGAAAAAATGTAGACCATGCTACTTGCTAGGATTATATACTCTTGAGGGGTCTGTTCTGAAATTCACCTGGAGTGCGCTGTGGTTATATCTTCGAAGGTACTGGAAAGCATGGAAGGTGTCAACAGACACTTTCCTTAATATCTGTTGTATGTATGTATTACATTTTAGATGTATATTAGTAAAAATGAGAAAGAACGGGGAACCAGATTAATTTGACAACCGCGGTGACTTGCGTTATGTTCAGTGATATTTTGTCCAGTGAAGCAATGTTTTCGGTGTGTTTGCTCCTTCTCTACTAGTACTCTTGCACCCTACATAATTCATTTGTCTTTACTCATTGCCTCATTTCCACACTCAACACTGTCGCATGTTCGATTCATGATCTCTTATTAGTCTTGATAACGTTAATGTCTGCTCGGATTTACATCACAAATATATATCTATTTAAAATCAGTCTATACCAATTATCATCTGGACCATACATCTGGAGTCTATAGAGTTTAGTTGCTTTTTGCATGGGCAGTTCTAATAATAGAGCAGAAACTACAAAAATAGAAATCTGGTTCTCACGACGGAGGTTCCATTTGTTACAAGTAGTTGATAGTAATGTATAGTAAAAACTCGTTTAAATGTGTTTTGATAGACACAGATATACACACATGCATATATATATATACAACTGCATATTATCAATATCTACAAAATTAGTAACCCATAGATGATAACAAAGAACAACTTATTTGTTAAACGCTGGGTATTGATTTCCCTGGGAAACATCACATCTGACCCTAACATATCCGATCGTACCTTTCTACCCCATGACCCAGAAGGAAAGGCGTAGAGCTAGCAGATGTCCGCGAAAAATATGGGCCTTTAATTCTAATCTCTGCTAAACCAGCAAAAAAGTTTAACTTAATTATCATTAGGGGCCGAGACGGAAGTGTTGCTCGTGAAAATGAGTGGGGTGCAAAGTGGGATGTAAAAAATTGAGTACATTCTGCGTTTCCGGCAGGAACCTCCCAAATTGAGTTTTATAATTATTCATCAATCTATAGGGGATCTGCACATGTCCATTTCCTAATAGGAAATAGCCGGATTGCACCTTTTAAAATACAGTTAATTGCTAGCACTACCTGATGCATGGCTGTAGGCGCTAGCTCTTTGGCTGCTAGGACGAGCTGACAATGCTTCTGGATGATGCTTGCTAGATGGTCTTTCCGGCCTATCGAAGTATTCGCTTTCAGGTGACCTTCCAGTGAGAAGAGGTACTTTTTGGTATGGCTGGGCTCTAGTTTCAACCCTCGGCTGGACCCGGTTGTCTTCATTACTATCTCTATCCACAGCATAATGCCTAGGAGGATTATTAGTCGCATTAACAATAAGGGAACCATCGCTTGTGATGACGGGAAGACGGAAGCTCTCCTCCAGCATATATTTCTTTTGATGGCGCTTTTTCCTTGGTGACCTTCTCTCCTGCTGGGGTGGTGGATCTTTGATAATTTGACCTACGTGTCCCCTACTATTAGGTGGAAACTGACCGTGGTTACTACCACTACTGCCATCCTCCATGTCTTTTCCAAATGAATTCTTCCTGGGATGATTTGGGGAGGAGGGAGACCTTCTCTCTGGGTTGGGTTGTAGGCGTGGTTGGGCAGAGCCTGTTGGTGTCAGATAAGACCAGGGCTCGTTTCCTTCGACATAATGGGTGTACTCCGTACGGTGGTGGCCTGGACTTGATGGTTCTTTCTCCGTCCATCTATCAGATCCCTGAGATTCACTCGCAGGACTTTCAAGGTTCCAAGACATTTCACACGCTCAATTCGGCTTTCAATCGACCTCTGTATAGTGCTGCATCTATCCAAAGATATATGAATTCGTTTGTAACCTGGTGTGTATACCTCCGAGTAGGTGTAAGGCCCAGAACGGAGGCACCTGAGGAGAGGCTATCTGTTTTCTACCACCTTCTTATCCCGGCTCTTCTATCACTCCTAACTCCACTCCTGCTTATGCCAATTCCCAATAACTCTGTCCTGTACACACAAACCTATTGCCATATCCTAATGGTTCTCCTCCAGCACCAAAGCTTAATTATTCCCATCCTTGTGATTGCTTAACTAGTTCCAGGAGGGGGTTCCTTTGCTAAATCAAGGAGCTACTCCTCTCGGGGAGTTCCTCAATGGTCCAATGTGGAGCTTAGGAGATGCTTAAAATACAACGCAACATTCAGATGCAAGAGAAAGTGCCGAGAAAAAGTGAACTTGTGGATAGTTGTTCCTCTCTGCTTGTGCTACCTGAGCCTCGGGTGTAAACTGCTCACCTGGTAGCCAGGACTATTGCACAAACGTCATCAATAGTCAGTTGAGCAACTCGGGGCGCATTGCATTATAACATTAACTTACTATCACACAGGTCACATTCTGGAGCAGATGGTCTTGCTTAGGCTAAGATTCCGCCCAAATGTCAAGCATTACAAATAAATATATCAGTTTCAACACTCGCTAACAACTTGCTCGGACCAAACACGCTAGAAGCAAGGATAACATACGCGCATTTGGCTCTCGGGGCATTGGATTAATGTTTTCCAGGTTGTTAATAAATCATTTAGGCGAACCTCTGCTTCGTCGACTCTGTGAAGGAGTAAAATGAGGTAAGAGCACAGACAACTGGTACTAGAATTTCACTTAGGCAAGAGCTAAGCAAGCTTATCGAAGTGAATACATTTTCAATACGTTGAATGTTCCTATCGTCGACTAATTGTAATGAAGGTTAAATAGAAAGATATGAGCATCTGGTATATACTTGTGGACATATCCAGCGCGTCAAGCATACTTATTGTAATAGATTGTGCATGGGATTTATTTTAGACGGATCGTTTGAATATTTCTGCTCTTGGCTTCGATTAAGACTACAGAATCATATCGACATTTACATCAACATTACGGCATGCTTCCAATTCTTTTAATGATATACCAACGTTAAACTCTCGTTGGTTATTCAGAATAGCAGATTATGAGATTGATAAAAGAATGTTGCTGCATGAGTCGTTTTCATTTGACACACCAGCATAAAGAATGCCCTGAAGACACATTTAAATAAAAGGGTCTTACAATTCAGATCGGTTGACCACTTTCTATTGCTATGTAAATAATAATTATTTTCAAGTAAAAAAGTGAACCAAGACATTAGAAAATTTTCACCAGAGTTATCCTGTCTGAATGAAAAACGTCAGCATTGAGAAACATCAGCCATAAGACCATGCATTCGAGAGGAATATATTGCACAAAAGCTATATGTCCAGGGGATCAATTATAACAT
Organism: Sthenelais limicola; assembly: GCA_942159475.1. NCBI lineage: Eukaryota > Metazoa > Annelida > Polychaeta > Phyllodocida > Sigalionidae > Sthenelais > Sthenelais limicola. The sequence continues at coordinate 48,051,818 of OW804096.1, read as the reverse complement.
AATCCTCGACATGGAGTTTACTAAATGGATGTGTGCAAGTTATAAGCTCTCTGCATGGCGTTAATTTAAAAAAAAAACAGGTGAGCCTGTGACTAATGAATGTAGGTGGCATTCTATAAAGGCCTCCATCGGCAAGATAATGCAATTGGTGCCCAATTTCCTCTGTCAGGCACCATCACATTGCTATACGATAGCTAGCGTGGCTAGGAGAAAGCACAGACGTAAACATAGTAAGTATTCGGTTCCTCTACTAAAGCTCGAGGCCATAGGATGTTTCATTAAACCCTGTAACAGAGCAATAACTCTAAAGAGCGTTTCAATTATTAATTTAGTAATCAGAACCTTTGTTGTTTAGCAGCAGAGATGAGCTTCTCTGACCGCATCTCATTTGAATACATATGGGAAGACTTTACATAGGTTAACCACGCTTCGAGAGGCACCGATCCGACCTAGAGTCAGTGGAAAGAGGTTCGGATGGAAACTGCGTGTATGGTAGCCTCCTTAGGTCGACAATGAAACGCAATGTTATACATATTCTCAGGCGCGTGTGGTTGTCATCACACGAATCCTATCGGTTTGAATGATTGTCAGACGGAGAACATGGTCTGTTATATAAACCAGGATCGTATTCGAGCTATAGCATGCAAAGATCAGAACCCAGGTGCTGTATCTTTAAAATACATTCAGTCGGACAGGGAGTGTACATAAAAACGCGCGGCAGGACTAGCACCAGTCTTTTTTTTAAATAAATTTATAATCATCCTCCAGCTATATAGATTGTCTTTGATAAATCTTAATGGTCTTGTTCTTCCATTTTTCATTCATCTACCTGCGTTTTGACTAAAAACTAGTATCTTTGTTTTGAAGTTGGGCGCAATGCGCGCTTTTTTTAGTAGTATTTTCGTGCAGTGTATTTACTATACCGAGGTTCGCGCTCGCCAACTGACATCCAGCACTTCATAGCTGCTGGCCTCAATATTATTAAAAAAAACAATGTGTATTTTGATGAAAAATATCCACTCCACTGCCGTTCTTCCTTTTAACATGAATTGGATTTCACTTGCAGCTCGGCTAAAGCAACTGGTAGACACCGAAGCAGGTCTCCTCGACAAACATCACGGTATAGGTCCAAAATAACATTAGTTAGAGTATGTCTGCGTAGATCAAGCATTACGTCTCGGTCATAGAATATCATGGCGACGAAAATGTAATAATGGAAAGTACTATCATCCCAGCTTACAGGCAATATATGACCTATCGAATGTTCCAACGTTATTGCGCACGTGAGCTAGGCTTGGGTAGCCATATATAAGGAAATACCTTCTCAAGCTAACCGGGATATCGCAAAAGTTATTGCAATCTTTCATTGCATCCCCCGTCACAATAGGCCAGTCCCAACTAGATGTAAATGCAATCCTTAAAGGGATTTCCTCCTCTGGTGGTTGCCCAGTATTACTTTAAATATGTAGGCTAAAGCAATATGGAAAGGGACGGTAGATTGTCAATAGATTACAAGGTTGTCCATCGTAACTCTGGGGGTTAATGTACCATGAATTCATTGTTTAGAGACATTTAATGATTATACATTCGATAAGAATGCCAGTACACATGTATCAAAGTAGAGTGATGGGAAATACAAAATTCCCTCTTGGAAACCCGATACAGCTATATCCAGCCATTTGCAATTGATTGCAAAACATTTAATAACGGATATTGTTCTTTTTAAAAAAATGGATTTCAATGTGTCATGTATTATATGCGTGAATGATTCTGGTATACTCCGGCCTTATTAATGCATGAATTCCATCTCAAAGCGATCGAATGACTGCATACACGTGTGCAAGGAATAAATCATATTTTCTCCCCTGGGAAGGCTTCATAATTACGCTTCATGGTGGATGTAAATGAACTGATGCACACTATGAAAACAAAACAGCTAGCTAGCCATTGGATATACGGTACCCATCAAAATCTCTTATATTAATATGTCATGATTTTCAAAGAGTACAGCATACATTTAACAAAATATTATCTTAATACTTCTTCTAATATTAAGACTCAAATACGAGTTTCATCATTACTAAACACTATTAGCTCAAGGCTGGCGACTATGAGCTAGGAAGCTCTTTCCTGAGTTGTTTCATTTGCCCTATAAAAGGTTGGCCATGGATGTACCATATATATAACGCAATGGTCGCTGGCAAATTTGTCAGAATCTTGCTCTTTTTGGCCATTAGCTAAGCCTTTGGTCTTTTCGTCTTTGTGGGAACAGCCCTATTTGTTTCCTATAGCTATACAGCATGTGGAGCATCTGGAAAAAGCGGCCTATCATATGAAGTCAGGGGGTCCATTTTCCCAGAAGGGCCTTTATAACAAGTAACACTTACATTACTGGGACGCTTTTATGGGGAAGACGATGTTGTAATCAGAAAGTCAATGCAATATCAGTAGTTTATCATTTATATTAATTTACCCTGATTATTTAAGGTGCATAGATAAATAATGATGCGAAAGTATATATAATCGACGGGTCGATGCCCATATTTGGGACCAAGGGCGGTTACTGTTCTCCCAGGCCACGCCCACATATTTCCACCAATCACAGGCCGCCATTTACCTATATTGTGACGTGCCCATTGTATTGTTATCCAATCACAACCGTCGCTGTGTCGCGGTAAACATAAATCGTTCTCTACTCACTTTCCATTCAAGCACTGCCACGACTGGACGTGCGGGAAGTTATACAAATTTTTTGCTTTTATTGTATCTGTTTATGGCATATTAAACCTAGCTTTGCTTGGTTTCGACCAAACTCCTTGTCGAACTTCTTCCTTACACGATCAACGTCCTCGTCCCAACATATAGCAATTTAATATAAACTCTTTGAAAAAGAATTTATACATGAGTTAATTAAATGCCATATATATACATATTTAGATATGGAAGACAAAATATCATATTATCAAGCACAATAGCGATTCTATATAACCATTTGATGCGTTGTGTATACCGTCCGTTGTAATTGAAGGGCATATTGGTTCCCATGCAATGGGCGTTCACCTTATCTATACTGCTTTGTGTCTGTCCATTGAGATTAAACTGGACATAAATCTATTGGCTCGGAGTACATTAACTTAGCTCCTAGTTTCCTGACCAGAAAAAGGGCGCCAGTGCCAGGCATATGAGATTATCCTAGGCAGTAGCTTGGTATATATGAATAAAGGTATGTTTGAAGAAGATCCTATACATATCTGAATGCGGCATTCAGCCCTAAGTTATATAAAGAAGATTCGAAACTAGTCAAGGAAATAAAGCTACCCTGGTCTCCCAGTTTAAGGGTTACAGACAAGTATGCTCTTTTGTTTCATTTCATATTTGCGAGTGTGTCGAAGCTTTAAACGTGTGATTTGATCCTTGGGGAGGAGAGATAAAACTCTCCCTTGAAACCCAAGGGTCTCGTTGCCGTCTACGTAACAACCTTTGTGCAAAATACACCACTTTTTATCGCATGTCCAAACGCAGTCAGGCTTCGCAAGGTAATTAAACTTCAAGACGGTTGCCACTCTCCCATTCAAAGCAGAGACGCATGCTACCTTTCTATAAAGAAATGACAATGCCTGTAAAACGTTGCGCTTGCAATTCGGCTCGCGGACAACTATATAAGTTTCTCCTGACCTTCGATAAACGAGAGATGAATAGTGAATGATTTGAATGGCATTGGTCTGCTCAAGATATTACTGGCATCTTTAAAGGCTATGAGACATTTAAACATAACAAAGGCGAACGTTCGTTCGCCACCACCAACCGAAAAAGATATATCTATAATAGGATCATTTAGGCAAAAGTACATTAATTAGTCGGCATGTTTAATCTGCCATTTTGTCTGACTGGCTGCTTTCCTTTAATCTTTTTGGGCATCTTTTTAGAATGCCATATCGTTATATCAGTTGATTGAAGTCATGTTTGTGAAGCTGTCATCTTCATTCAATTCACAGTGTAATACACCACCTGAATAAGCTTTTAAAATAGGCAAAAGAGCTGTCGCTATCACTAAATTAAGTAGGCCTGTGATGAATTGCCTTGGCAGGCTGGCAATTACTGTTGAACATCCACAACAGGAACAAGCATCCGTTGTGTTCTTGTACCACTGGGAGGCAATTTAAACATGTTTATGCATCACCTTTTTCTCTATTTCCTTATGCACAAGACCTAAAACTATCTCTGTTAATTAATATACCGGAGCAAAATGTTTATCGTGTTTTCCTCTTTGTGAGGTGGAGGAAAAATGGCGGTGGATGTGAGGATAGTAAATAGAGAATGCTGAAGTAAGCCAATGGTGATGAAGCTATTCAGGGCTGGAATGATGATGGGATAAAGGAGTTAATCCAATCCGAGACCCAGCTGATCTCGCAATTTCTCCATCGGATTTTTCACTATAATAGACTGGGTGGCATGTATTCAATCCAAATGATACAAGCCCTCCGGGAAACAGGGGTTTCTGAGTACTTTGGCGGAGGAATGACAAAGGACGCTATACCGGCTTCCATAATATTAGTGAGGTGAGGGCTAAAAATTCCCACAGCCAGTACAAACAACTATTTATGACGTCAGTGGAGGCCCATTGCCTTCTCGATAAAGGGATAAAGGGCAACAGCACTCGCCCTTTTCCCGATGTATTTCAATTTCTTCTCCTATGGGGTCCTTGATCAATAAATATTGTGGATATTTTTGTGTATGCCAGACTGACCAGGTCCACAAAGCCAAAGTTTATACAGACCGCCCGTTCTCTTCCTTGCAGCATCGTAAATCTTTTGGTGTGCATATACAGTCTAAAGGGAGCAAACAGAGGATTCGCTCACGGGCACCAGCTGAGGTAATGGAGATGAAGTCTGTGCATGAGCAAAGACATTACACCGAGTTCCCCTGGTAAATTCTATTGAATCCACTTATCGGATCGTTTATAAATAGCTATTGAAATTACCCTGTCATAATATTGGCAACATACATGGTATAATGTACGTTAAAGGCTTTTTGATGCAGTCTGACACCGACTGGTGGCTGAAAGTTTTATTAGACGTGATGAGGCTGCACAGGAAGTACACAACCCTTGTTCATTCATCACCATTATAGTCACGAGAGTCTTGAGTCTTGGATCATTCTTTTGCTTGGTACGCATCTTGAGTATTGTTTCTCTTTTCTGGAGATATGCATCACATTCCAAATCAAATCATTTCTGCGATCCTTTGTCCGAATAATCAGATGGATGTTGTTTCATGTGAACTAGCTAGTAGTTGTCCTTAAGACATAAAACCTGTGGTTTTAATTCGATATTCGAGATTATATCGAGCAAGTACATCAATTTGTGCTACATTATGCTGTTGCTCTGATTAAGATATATTGCCTAAGATAATTGATGAGACAAGGAGACAAAGACCACATCATAGAATAATTTGTGCCGGGGCTATTCATCCACTCGTATAACAGGAATAATCAAAACTCCCCGACAAGCTTCTGGTCACCAGTGGGATTCTTCCCACGAGAGAGAATGGCACGTGGACTTGTATAGGTTGCAGTTGTATAGGTGCCGGTTACCAATTATTGGAAACATGTGCTCATTGTGGAGTAGGTATCATGGAATTGTGAAATTAATGTGACTTTGGGATGCTTAAAATGCGTCTCCTCATCTTGTATTCGTAGTGACTATATATGTCGGGATTCCTAGGGATTTTAGCTTTTTGTCATAGGGGTTGCATTCATTTATACGATTTATCAACATTCATCGACGTTTATTATTTATCTATCTGGTTTGTTCTATGGCAGATCTGAAACTATGTCGTGTAAGTGAAAGGGAAAGCTAAAGTGAAAGGGAAAGCGAATTAACCTACATAGGACAATGAATTTACAAACAGAAGTTTGGTATGTAAGAGTACTCAAATTCATTGACTTTATGCAAAACCATCTGAGTGAGTGAGATTGGTTGTTTTACGCCCTTTATATTAACACATAAAGGTTCTATCAAGGGCGGGAGAGAGCTGAGAGGGGGGCAGTTTAGGTTCTTACCCAGGAAATAGAGATAGAGAAGATGGGGGAGGGGGCAGAGAGACAGAGAAACCTTCTGACAAACTATGTAATATATCACAGAAAACATAGACAGTGTCCAAAGTGAAATGTATGACACTAGCGGCAGAATGTATTGTCATTAACCACCATTCTAGGGTTAAATTATTTTGCCATTATACTGTACGTGCGTGTATTTCTTTGAAGTATCTGCAGCTCCCGACCCTCACATATATATACTAGATGAGGCAGGATCACACAATACATTAGATATATATGCATGCTGTCGTCTTGGCATCTCATCCATGGTCAACGTGACCCACGAAGACAGACTATAAGCCCAAGGTTTCAGCGTCAAGTGCAAATGGTCTTGGAAGATCAAGAGAATTCCCAGTGGTCAGGCAGAGAATATCATGAAATCGGATGAAGTTGACCTTTCTCTACGTCTCTCTGGCATGATAAAAGACATCCAGGACATGGGACATAATCTAATAATAGATCAAATACCTCATTTCATGATTTCCCATCCATGCATGAACTCCCCACAATAGAGACGTTGAATCTCATGAACACATCTACCAGTGCAATTACTTTTTAGAACGCTCGCAATTAACAGGGCTGCTAATTGCGTGCGCTGAACAAGTCTTCATTGCTGTCTTGCAGGCTTCTGCTAATTGACTATTGTCCACAGTCAATCATAGTATTTATATAGAAGTTGACAGTTGACTAGACCTAATGCCTTATTCTATTGCATAATAGCACAACCAATGTGATGTTGTTTACATTGTTTGTAGTCATCACACTGCTTTTAATAGGTCTTAATACCATTTCGATATCATGGGAACTTTATCAAGGAATATATTAATATCATGCCATGTAAATAACTAAAATGAGACTTGATCCACTATTTATGAAAACTCTTTCCTAATTGTGTACACACTTAAACTACACCGACAATTCTTATATCCAAATGCGCACAAAAAAGTTAAGTGCTTTAAAGTGACATTTATAAATATCAAGATGGAGAGTATGATTATATAAATTCTGCTGATACTGAAAACTGTTAACTAGTGCTACGCTTATTTGTATTTGTGTCAGTATTCTTATTGGTTAAGAGAGATCTTAACGGATTATATGATCTTCGCTCCTTCTCTGCAGCTTTGGGTGAACTCTGTATATTGTTAACATATGATGCCTCGTGTGAATTAAGTCTTCAAAGGAAACACTGCTTATTAAATAAAAAGGGAATTTATATATATATATATATATATATATATAGGATCCACAAAATAGAGAGACCTACTCCCTTCAGCAAGGCAAGATATGTCACAGCTACTTAGATAAAAAATATTGTTAACGATAGTAGTGCAACTAGTTCGAAGACAGATGGAACTAAAACACTAATCTCAGCAAAGACAAGTAAGGTAAGAAAAAGAGGTACTTATGGACTCTTTAATAAGCTAGGCAAACCTCTAACAGATCCACTGACTCATTTTTCTATGAATAATTCTTCAAAAGCAGTTCTTAGCACATGGGCATAGCAAAGGACAGGCACTCAATATATTTTTTAAAAAACGATTGCCTCAGAACCACTTTGCCGGCCGTCACTTTTTATATTATATGCAAATCCTAGCATCAGCAAGTGTAGCAAAGACTAATGTATATATAAAGGAACCGCTAATGCTCCGCTCTGAGGCAACGTATCCCTCTAAATCAATCTGCATCTATGCATTAAGGGTCCCCGCGGAGAAATATGCAACATAGTCTACGTACGGGAACGACCTTATCATTTGCAAATGGCATCATTAGGAAAAATAAAAAATGAGGCAATCCATAATTACAGCCATAGAATTATAGACAGAGAACAATATGCCTGCGCAATAAACATATATAATGTATGTAAACGAATGAAAACATCCAAAGAGAAGACCGACTGGCAAGAAGGTTATTGCATGCCAACTCAATTAAGCGGGTTAATATATGTGCATGGGCTAGCACCCTATACTTGTCCTGGGATAAGCCCCAACCCCCCTGACAGGAGCATAGCCGGGGCAAAGTTGATGAGAAATTGGCTTTCTTGCCATTTGCATGCTTAGTGTGCCGAGACAGGCCTTTAAACCAGTGGGCACTGATCTCCATAACAGCGGAACTCGATCATGAAACGTGTTCATTAGTATGGCAACTCTGCTTGACTATCCGTGATGGAACTAGAGAAGCGTATAGGCAAACAGCGTGACCTAAAGAAATGAAGAGATTGTTTCTATAGTCGGCATGATTTTCAGGTTGCTAAAAAATAGATCATATATGTGATGTGTCACAGGAAAATAAGTCACAAGTCGCAAATGATATTTCCCAAAGTGATTTAATCACTTTTTTAATCTCTTTTTGACTGAATGTATTTTTGGGATGCTTAGCACTGCTAATAGTATACATATATGCACCAAATTTCAGGACAGTTTATTAAATATATATGAATGCATTTCGAAGGTCATCCTATGAAGTATATTTAGCTACTTTACTTGTAATTGTCCACCGAGAAATATTGCAAACGTCTTGTTTCAAAAATAAAAATAGGAAATTCAAAATATAGAAGTACTCACTAGCTGTCCTAATGTTTACCATCATTAGAATCTGCTTGATCTCATCTTTTCAAATATGATGATATCTCAAAATCCATGTTGTGCTACTTGTGACTCATTTTCTTGTAACACATCACATATATCCAAATTCTTTTTATCTATTTCCATTTGGAAATAGCCCCTATTTTGGACATTATCATCATCCACCGCGCCATGATCACTACAGGTTGTTTTTAATGTTTGTTTCCTTATTATCACATTTGCCCAAAGCGAGTGGAAAATTGTAATAGTCACACTTGGGTGTGGCCTCGTGCACACCACTTACAGCGCCTTGGGTGAGAGACCAGCGAGGGCAGGGTGTGAGGAAGAGTGATGAAGACCGCACCGTGTCAGGCCGCACCACTTTCCCCAATGGAATGGTGGCGGCGACCATTTTCTATTGTCATTGAGCTATGAAGGAATTTTTCTACGCAAAATGCCATTATATGACTTATGATGAATGAGTATGCGAGAAGAAAGGTGGCACAATATGCAGTTTGATTTATCATTTTCTCACTCAAAAGCTCCTTTCCAAACCCCGTTTCTCGGACCATTTCTACAGGGTACGCAAATAATGGATTTTAGGTTCCTGGCTAAGTATTTTGCAGTATCAGAAACTACATCTGATCATCTGTTTCATTTTACCCACATTTAGTGACATTTAGTCTATAGAAATAGCGAAATAAAACATTTTTATCTAGTGAATTTGCTATTCATATGATCATAATATTCATTGTCTTCAGTCATGAATTTATTCAAAAGGAGCATCTCAGAAACTATCTACTTCGAATTTCCTATACCGAATCCAAACCTCCGTATGTCTGTCTATGACTTCATTTGCTTTCTTTCCACTTCAGTTCTCCCTCATGTCCTATGCTTAAATGGTTTCCGCGACATCGAGCGTTTCATATCTTTCCGATTTATCTTTTTTCCCGTTCGATCATTTTTCATAACCTATATCTTGCATCTCGTCTATCTATCATTAGCTTTTTTTATGCTGGTATAATACAAAAATATTGCTTGGGAGGATAAGAAATTGTGAAGAAAAGAAAAGTAAAAATAGTTAGATCCAGCTATGCCCTTGACAACAGAACTTCTGAGAGATCCCTAGCTCCCTGCCAATTTGCTGACACATATTACGTCAATGAATGATTGGTAATAGGTAGGTACTTAATATCTATTTCCCCTGTGATACCTAACTGCCTGCATAATTAACACGACCACATGGAGGCTCTTGTATAATACGCCTCCTGATATTCATAATCAGCGATAACCAGGGACAAACGTACTTCTACGACAGCGACTATGAGGGTCATGAAGGCTTCTTGCTTTATCCTCCTTAAGGATACTTATGACTCTCTCATCGTTCCTCCATGAAGAGGTGCAGCCGTACATTGTCCACCAGTGTGTCAGCCCTAAGAGGGAGTACATCAAGCTGGCTTTTTGCCCAGAGGAGACACATTTCTCAAACCCATGCCAAACGTTGGTGCTTGTGAATATCTTTACTGCTTTTTCTTGATTAGTCAGGACCGAAGCCACAAGTCCCTCAGAGACAATCATCTTATATTTTACAACCCTACTCTCTCACCATGTACTAAATTTATATGGTATCGGCATTAAGCTAAATCATGATAATCTACATCAGGATTAATTTCCACTTAATACATTAATACTTTTTTATTACATGAAATGACAGCTTAATGGGATCTGGCCATTGAGCTGAACCGTTGATATTTCCACACAATTTCTTACGTTAACTACAACACTCTTTCGGTCCCAACCCATTTGTCAGGCAACATTTTAGAACCAACCGTGAACGTGTCAGCTCCCTGAGCATCTGAAGCGTTAACTTGCCGACTGTCAGAGGGATCGGAGGGTGTCATCAATCAATAGGGAATGCACTGACTGGAATGTAACTAATGATTCAAAGCTGATGAAGGTGGCTCGTCCTTCCCAATCCAATATTTGTTCACGTTGGCAGAATGACCGTTAGGAAGATGACCAATACAATCTATATCTTTGTGATTGATTAGCAATCAGTATACTCCGCATTAAAGCTGTAACACTGGTTAAATTGACCAAGAGCATCTATTTCTAATGTAATGTATTCATGATCTGATTTAGTGTTATATACAGAGAAAGGCTTTTCATTATTGCATTCTGTGATTTCAGGGACATGCTGCTAGCAAGATTCCAGTCAATAGCCTTCTGCACTTAGCGCCACTATATTTTCCTTTCCCCAAACGATGAAGTCAAGATTTAAAGGTTGTTTTTTTACCTCTTTCCGAGCCATTTTTGATGTTACATTCTCAAACACTAACACTGTTTGTTTTATCGATTTGTATCCATCCCTGAAATGTTTATCTTTGCATTGTATTAGTGTATTTCATGTTGAGATCATATTTTGAAAGCCTTGTCTATACAACACATTGATTAGACTCAATCCCTATCTCACTGGATGCGAAACTAAATTAACATAAAATGTCTAATCATGGATAAAGATCCAGCGAAATATGATAACATTACAGTTCCTATGTATATGACAATCTGCCATGTCCCTGGCTTATGAATTCCAATTGCGTGATAGGTCTTGTTGGGCAGGATTGATAAAGCTTCCTGCATGTCTTGATCAATGTATCTACACCAGGAAAGCCGTGTTCAACATCAAGATGGGCTTAGCATGCAAATCGGAATCATTCACATCAGGAAACATTCCTTCCAGACGAGTGCCAACCAATGGCTGGCTAAAGTGGCCAGGATGCGTCAGCTGAGGGATGCAGTTTACGTTTTTTTCACTAGGAGATTCAAGTTTAAGGCCAAGCCTTAAGGCGCATTATTTCTTTGGCTTGTGGAAATTAATTCTAAATCAAGGGCAGTATCAAGGGAGCACCAGAGGCCCAGTGAAGGAGACTAATGGGTCTTCACCCCTGGACTGTGTAATATTCATAGACGGAGTCGTTTTGAAGTGCTCATCACACTTCGAGGTGTACCAATCCTTAAACTCAATTTGCTCAAGTAGTGGCTGAGGCATTTTGAGGGCATGGAAAAGCACAGCCAGATTGGAGATAGATGTACAGCAGCAGCGCTCAGATTATTCTCCTTGGTGATTTCAATCTGAAATATTACTGAACTTGGGCGAGTGGGGAATAATAATAAGGATGAATGGTGGAAAAATATCCGTTTAGGACGCGTGTAGAAGAACTCCACACTAAAATGTTGCTCAATCATATTGATAAGAGACTCGGTGTGTCAACGATCTTATGTTGCTTCATTTTGAAGTTTATCAAAGCTTCTTGCTTTTCTCAAGTCCTTTTCTTTTATTCCTGCTTGTCTAGTTTCATTAATGACAGCAGCGTGTAACCTTACCAAGAGTACGAAATGACATATAAACACAAAATCCGCACAGAGACAGCCGCGATGGCAGTTGGTGTTTGTCTATTCGCCCTGAACAAAGCATAGCTGACAAGGACTTCCTCTAATCTGACTTGCCCTCAGATCGCTGGCAGGGTTGAGCACTAATGATGACACTTCGCACGAACCATTGGCCATCCGAGAGATAGTTGTGGAATGTTTGCAGGGGAAGATCTACTCTAGTATTGTATGCGTTTCCAGCAGCCTGGGGGTGTCGTAGTAAACAGTTCACCGTAGGACTTTGTGTTTAACAAGCAGCCTCAACGACAGCATCCCATCAATCAACCAACAATCTTCTGGCACCATGTATCGAACCTGGGCAAATTTTAGCTCGGCCAGATAGCTGTATGTTTGGCTATATATTTGGCTGTTTGTCGCCTTAGGGTATCACAGCACCCCTCTAACCATAATTACATAGGCTTCCATGCATATATCTGTTGGCGTTAAGATCTACAGAGTATCTTGTTTCTGTCAAGCCATCGATCACAGACATCTAGTTGGTGGATGTCTATGTTGAACTTGAACGTTGTAGCGTGTATGAAATTGCATATCCATGCCCGGGTATGAAATTGCATATCCATGCCCCTACCTACTCGCACATGAGTCAAGTGTAGTTCACCAGTGCTCAGCTCTCGTAAATGCTAGGCATGTTATCGTATTTTACGATCATTTCAAAAGGTACAAGATGCGCACCATTTCATGAATAAGATATAAAATGCCAGCACTCTCTAGACAGCGCCCTCCAGATTTCTAGCTAACAGGCCTAAAGTGCATGGGCTACCCGCCAAAATGACCCCAACTGTTTCATAATTGAATCCCGGGAACCACTAGAAAAACCTCATACATCACCTACTTGTAGGTTCTGAAATATGAGACATATCCTTGAATACCAGCAAGTTCTTACGATAGAACAGAGTGTGTAATTGCCATACTCGTTCAACGTGGTCTGTATAGTACGGGCACATGTTCTAGCCGTACTATAATTATGGGTCAAGCCTATGTTGAGTGTTATCTAGGTAAAAATGTTTTGCTTTGAAGCAGGAGGTCTCAGTGAGATAACTGACACCCTTCATAAACATATGCTATGTTTCACCGGCCCTTCTGTCGTGGTATACCGCGTCCTCTTGGTCTCTCTCGTGTATAATGGATGCAGCTTGTCGAAAGCCCAGAGGCAATAACATGCCGTCCTGACTACATATATATATGTATACAATCACCTGTGTATACTGGTCAGTGTATGGGTATTGTAGAGAGGTATCCAAGGGTGTGATAGATACCGCCGATGCTAGATACATGAGACAAGATTACTTAATTGCAAGCTTTGCGTGACATGTAAAGTGTGAAAATTGAGGCGCAATCTACAGGTTTTAGGGCTCTATTCATACAAAATTGTTAAATGATACTTGTATAGCAAAATAGTATTCTCTCGCCCATTCTAGCTCTCGATTGTGTCAGGCACAATGTAAAGGACCCACCACGCAGATCTATTCAATTAATCGAAATTGTACAAAAAGGCAACATTAAATTACGAAAAGAAATATAATTATGCTTTAACGAAATTAAAATGTTGATATATGGTGTTTAATATTGTATCTGATATTAACACTTGATTAAACTCTTGTGTTGTTTTGGTTTGTACAATAATTCTATTTACTTCCATTTAGCATTAGGCCTACATCAGTATAATTTAATACACAGATCGTGACATCTGTATGTGCATGTGTGAGAGATAGCAAAAAGGAAGTACGCTGCTTGATAGCGCAGTTAGTTTTCTTTTTCTTGTGAGAGAGACAGAGAGAGAGAGAAAGAGAGAAGTTGGAGGTGGGGGTGGGGAACGCGCGCGAGAGAAGTAGAAGTCAGTGTCAGTTCTGCATATTTTCGTTTCCGCCTGACACAGTCAGGCACATACATATAACATATATAACAGGCACTAATCCAAATGGTAATACATAAATTCATAATAGAAAAAAATAAAGGAAACATTTTCCTGCATTAACACGAAGGCCTTAAATTGTTGCATATGTAACACTATGTACCACAGAAGAAGACAACTCATCGGCGGATATAATTAGAATGCTTTCTCCGACAGCTATCTCACTCTCGTTACTTAATCCATCCACTCGCATTTGACGCTAATTGATGTAGCAATTTTGTCCGCGACAAGATTACCTTGCCTCTTAGGTTTAGTGGCTTTCACCTTTCAGAGGCCAATTCCAATAGATCAATGGCAAACACAATCCTAAAAGGGAATCCGTATTGTCCACCCTGAAAAATTATGAAGACTGAAATAGGCGAATTAGGCTATGTAAACTGTATTTGGAGGTATTTAACAGGCTTTCCTTCTGTGGGTGACAGGTAGAGAGTGACTTTAGATGCATCCATATGCACACAAGTATGAACCGGTCCTGCTGATGATGAATAGACCAATTTGTTTTCCTAGACACAAGATAATTGTTTTTTTGAAACAGCTGTAGCGTAGTCTATTACATATTATTCTGATTTAAGCTTTGATATATATATACATAATTGATTAAACGCTGAGCCACGATAGGTTTTAAACAAGCCCACAAGCTATTTACTTGGGAAGAATTACGCTGCGCTAATCATTTCCTTAGCAGCCTCTTCAATCAACATCTTAGGACACATACGACATCTGTTCTGGTGAATGATGTCTCTTACCCAATATCCTTACTGCTAAAAAGAACTTGTGGAGAATTGTGTCCGGCTAAATATATAAAAGATGGATTTGAAAGAAGCTAGTCATATATATTTAAGTCAATATACTGTTATTTTTTCCCCTCAACGTAGGCATAATTGCCTAGCATCAGTTATACTTAGAAAGTAAAATACTTTTGTCAATGTCATGTTATGGAGTATGGAACTAAGTTCTTTATCACTGTAAAGCACTGTCCTCACGTCTGTTAGGATAGCAGAGTAGCAGAGATAGTGGCTGTAACTGCAGGTCAACAGCATGATTGTGTGTTTGGAACTATATAGAGAGACTCACCTCCAGTGTGTGGTCGGCTTTCTACGTCCACTCGTTGAAAACTGGCCTTACTAGCGGCCATCGGACATACTTTATCTCCAAGTGTGCATATATGCAAGTACTATACAGCGTTCACTAAGTCCCCTGATATAGGTATATCACCATTGAGTCGCTCGCTGGGTGTCTACATGTCCAATAGGCAGAGGGAGTAGCAGGCAGTGCGATGGGAGCAGGTCCAGGCTGCTCCCCCACTCGCTGGTGGTGCTCAGGTTTAGTGAAGCAGATATGGCTGTAGTGTGAGGAGAGAGAGGCAGGGGTGTGCTTGAGTAAGGAATCGGCCTACAAGGGAACTGGCTTCCTGTGCGGGCATAGGAAGGGGTACAGAGCAAGGATATTGCTGCCAGTGTCTTCCCTCCCTCCGCAATCGATATCCACGGGGTTGGAGGCTCTCTGCTGGCTGAGACAACTCCTTTTCTCCCTCCCGTTACTATAGTGTGGTCTCCTCCTGCCAGCTCCCGACTCAAAGCCAGGCCGTTTGATTCAGTCTGAGGCCATCAGGCGTTATGGACCTCAGGTTCGTTTTGCTTTTTGAGTAATATAATCTGGCTTCACGCAGTTGATGCCACATTGCTCGCTGGTCTGAACAAAGTAACCTTTACTTCAATCATATCGGTGACATCAACCTTTGGGGTTGGGTCCTATGGCACATATATAGAATGCTTGGGTTCTATGGTCAATATGAAACGTACGGCCTATCATTTCTCAGGCACCATATCATAAGGTAGCGGACAGTGTGGTCAATCAGCTGTGGTCTTAGAATTTCCAGTCGCAATATTATATATTATCATATATTATATCATGCTCTCACTGGATCAAATTGCCACCCTGCTTTTCCATGGCGGTGTTAATACGCACTGGGGAAGTGCATGGTCGCACCAAACCAATCATTTTCATTATGGAGGATATGTATATCCACACGAATATCAATAATTAATTCTTTTTATTAAATGAAAAAAAGTTACCATTTTGAATCTTTCCAAATTTTCCATCAATTGTGAATATTCCCCGCTCAAACCTAAGCAGGCGCTGTTGGTACATTGTTGAGACAAGCGTAATATTACCTGATCATTGTAGGGAAAAAGAATTTACTACATGTATGACATTTCTCGATTATCATTATTCTTTTTTTAAAATTTCATTTAAGTCCAATATATTAAATAACAGTTCAACTGAAAAAAACCGCTTATAATACATATGTTAACAGTTGTTAACAGTTTTTCGAGCGTTGTCTCAACATAAAATGTTCATTTTTTTTCTTCTATTTTTTCTATACTCTCTTAAATTCATGATTATTATCCTATATATATAGTCAAATTATATCTTCTAAAACACGTATCAGATCCTTCTCATTTATCAATTTCTAATTGGATATCACATTTTCTTTACCTTTCATACTTTTCCAGACCTTTGAAAACGTTCACCTTGCCTGCTACATATAAGTACGGACAAGGAGTGGCTACCGGATTTCTAAATGAAGAGAGGGGAGAAGCGTTTTGGAAAATTTCAAGAATGAATAAGGAAATAATTATTTCAATTAAAATATTGTGCGTAAGTAGAACCAGAGGGATAATTTTTCTAAAGTTTTGAAATAGTTTTCTCAGCTTTTAGCTTTTAGTAGACAAAGAGTTGCGCGAGTCAGGTTTTTGTCAGCATTTTCCGAGGACAATATTGTCATATTTTAATGCACTAGCTGACAAAAGTTCACTGGTCGCACGGTCCTGCAAAATCTTCGGGCTATAGCATTAGGAATGATAAGTCTTTAGCTGATAGACTAAGTCATCGAATTTGTACTTTTTGTCGTAAAAGGGAACATGTCCAATTAATCTTATCTCTAGTCTACTCTTTTTCTTTTAACTCAACGTGATTTTTCTTAATTTAAATCCCACGGGTCCCTCAGCAAAATCCTCTGTGGCGTGGTACTTACTTAACTCAAAAATTAGTAGCTTAGGCTGCAGACACACTCGTTAATTCCGGTCCCGAACCCCGCCCCCTAACGTCCATGTACGTTTGAATAAATGTGTTAATCTATTTTTGATATAAAGGATTATTGAGAAATAATCTAAGTGCTAGTCACAACCTGATGTGCAATGTCTGCAAATGGAGGGTCCCGAAGCACAATGTGCAAGATTCGATGTACCATTTTCATGCAGTAAGGCGTCTATTATGGCTAGAGTTACATTGAAAATGGTACTGGGGAGCTCATAATCATTGATTGGCAATGATAAAAACCTTCATGTATTGGCAATGATAATTTAAGCATTCTTTGCATTGAAGAATAATTTTTGTCAAATGATTTACAGACACGAGTGTATCCCCAAAACCATCCCAAAACATGTAGAACACAGCCTGCACGGCACCGTGCGTAACTTCATGCAGTGTCCCTAGTCGAGTATTACGGGGCTACTTCTCTCGCCCATGTAATAATAGAAAAGAAACACAACGTGAAACAATGCAATATCTGTCAATTACTTCACACTTTAACACGTATTTTATGGTTTCATTCTGTGTTCTTAACGTCACTCATTGATGAGATAGTATTATTTATATCTGGATATATGCACCTCTTTAGTATGGCCTCAATATTCCGACCCGCCTTTGTAACGACTCGGTTGGGAAAGATGAAGTCTTAAGGTAAGATTAAGGCAGATGCAGGACGAGGGTATTAATCTACCTACCGATAACTAATATTGTTTCATGAGTTCCACGTATCTCATATAAACTTGTATGCTGATATTTAGGGAAGAATCACGTAGAACCAAATACGCCGAAGGCTGGGAGAAACTGATAGAGCATAGTTACTACCACCGTGACAACAGTGCAATCAATTATGATCATGCATGGATACATTATAACCGTTTTCCTGTATTGAATACCCCATTAACATAACATGGAACTGGCATTTGGCTCCCGAGGTTATCGGACCCCAGGCGATCTCTGCAGCCACTATCGATTCTAAGTGGTTTCTATAAGATAAGAGCGGTCGGCATTGGGAAGACGACTGCATGTATGCATAAGCACCCATAAGCTAGATCGGCAATCGGATATCATTACTGTACAATGTAATAGACATCCTAATGTTTGATAATGCCGATGATCAGACCCTTGTTCAGCCATGGGCGGACACCATTTATTGTAAAGCATGCATTTTGTTTTTAAACAATTTTATTAGGAAGATTTCCAACAATGTGGTAGGTCTCATCTCCTACAAAGATATTTACATATTTTAGTTTTAACACAATATCGTGACGAAACAATTCTTGTTTACAACACTACATAAATTTAGATGATTGTATACATTAGATTGGCTCATGTAATTAACTACAACGATTTCATTCTGATCGAGTCAGATATACTATACTACACAATACATTCTCATTAATTGGGCGATGGGGCATACAATTAAGATAGCATTTGGTGGAAACTGGAGAAGAAAGCAACATTACGAATACTGGCTGTACGTAGGATAACGTCACATGCTACAACTTTTTCAGTTGTTATAGGTCTAATGGTTTCATTCAAAATCACCCCCTGCAGCCACATTTTTCTCTCTCACACACAATCCTATTAGAAGAAGCAGATGCTCAAAGTTTATGTGCAACTTCCGCTGGTACTGACATTTCCATCTATCCTACTATAAGAAAGTTTTCGAAGGCAAACCTTGGATAATTGCGATCGAAAGTTTTTGTACTAGGTCCAGTTTACCAGAAGGACCAGATGTATGAACTATGGTCCATGCGATGCAATGCGCCTTGTGTGCTGTTTGAATTATGTTATTGTCTCGCTTTCTAAAATGTATTCAAGTCTATGGTGTGTCCGGGTAGATATCTATGCTATGGTCACTTGCCTACAGTTTAGTTTAACCAACCCTATAACTTATGAATCACTCGTATCCATATAATATACGGGTAGAGCGATTTCTAGGAAAAGAGGTAGAAATCCATATAAGGAAAAGAGGGGTTTCTTTGTCTCACATGTTCTCGGAATTTGTCGTTTTACAAACCATCTTATTCATCTGTAGAGTTCTGTCCACCATCTCTGGAGGTTTATATGCGGTTTGTGAAGGAATCTGGGGTGAAAATGTGATTTTGAAGCCTTTTTTAAATTGCGATCTCTACACTCTATTTATAGTCTGGGAAAGCCCCTGTGAGATACTACGTCATTTCCCACGACCTACGTCAGCACACCTCAGAGTAGTGCCCTGACATATCATATGCTATCCCCTTTTTCTCCTTTATGTAACAGTATGCTTAAAGAGAAATACAAATTCTATAATGATAATAATGAGGAAGAGGGGAGGGAGAGGGGGGGGGGGGGAAATCGTAGTTGGGGTTGGGAGAGAAAAACAGGTATAAAACACAGAGAAGAGGGGGAGGGAAAAGAGGGAGAGGGGAAAGTATGGGGAGAGAGGGTGACCGTCCGGAGGACGGGTATACTTTGCTAGTTTTCTTCTAATTACAAAGCCAATGCATTATTTTACAGAGAGCTGCCACACTCTGCATTGATATGATAAGTTATCGGACCATATATGGTAAGAAAGCTAAAAGATTTGGATGAAATACATATTCCATTTTCGTCCAAAATACAATTATTGTAAGCATTCACACCCGGTGAGACGCAGGGCATGAAGGGACCACAGGACGTTGGCAGCCACTCGTTATCGATACGAAAACCGCCTATAATTCGAGCAATCCACTGAAAAAGCTGGCAGGATAAATGATATCCAGCAGTCTTCAACAGGCTTAGGGCCAGCGGAGGAATGCAATCCAATATTCTAAATAGCATACGGCGGATCAGCCATGTGATTAATTTAGACTGCTGATAAAGGATAAGCACTAAATGTTCACCAAATCCACTAAAGGGGGGCGTTAGATTGGGTGGCGGGCACCTATACACGCGCACACCACAAGTCTCTCTTTCTGTAACGCTAGGGATCTATATGGAAAGTTAAAAACCAGTCTATAAAGCATAATTATGACACACAGCTGCGTTCACCACCTGCGTGGTGGTAGTAATAGCGATGATACTTGTCTGGTATTGAGTCTAAAGTGTTGTATATGAAGAAAGTGGGAGCTTGATTGATCTATTTCTTTATTTTGCTCAGGACCAGCAGAACACTTATAATATCATCTGGAAGACAACATATTTCCGTATTAATCATAATGGAACAAATATTTTATTTATATCATATAGTAACAGAATCGAAATATCTAACTGGCGGTTATAGATGAAAATATAATGTAGATTTATACATCATGTTATGTAAAATATACAGACCCACCGAAATATTTGTGGCTACCTTGATTATATGGAAAATAGGGATTGTCTTTAATGGCTTTTGTATTGTGTTACCTTTAAATTATGTATAAAACAGGAGGACCTGAACATCGTGTAATGAAGAAGTCCCCTGACAGCTCTCTCTCTCATGAAACAAAATTATTTTCAATTCAATTCATTTTTAATTGGTGACATCAGCATTATTCAGAGAAGAGAATTCATCATTTCCATGGGTTATTGTTGGCAAACCTTGCAGGATATGAGACCACAGCAAAGTTAATTTAGTTTAAGTGTATTTTTTCAGCAAAACCATTACAATGAAAGATCAGTGTTCTCAGCTAATTCTGATTGAGACATTAACACTTGTAAGAAGAATAGTATAATCAAAATAAGATAATCATGAGATAATCAAACTAATTAGACAGGCCAACCTTTAATAACAGGGAAATACAAGAATAAAGAAGAATGTATCTAATGTTACTAAAGATTACACATAATTATAATAAAGGTGTCTCCATTCTACCAAGGCTTTGCCTACACCCTGCGATGGGAGTCCTGTGTTACAACGAAAATAATGGGTTGAAAGCGAAAAGTAAAAGGGATATCATATTGTTTCGTCTGTCGTCCATTTACTATAGACATACATGCTTTGAACTATTTCACTGGTTCTATAGAAGCACATTACTGTCGGCTATAGAACCTAAACACTTCCAGTACACCAGTGAAACTAGAGTGAAGACCATTATTTTACGGCTATCACCTGGCCTTGGTAAGGTGGGAGAGTACTAGGGTATCGAAACGTTGGTATATCACTGTGCCCACACCTACTTATACATGATGAGGTAAAGTCAAATTTGGATGTTTCAGTTCATAAACGTTTGCTAAGTTTTAACACCTTTTTCATTCATATGGACTGCTTATTATGTGTCTGTGGAGGCATACAGCACCCAGGAATACTGTAATAAGTTTAACTTAAGGCTATATGAATGTAAAACGTGAGGAAATGCTATTATAATTTTTAGGGAAGATGACCGTAACAGGATTGTGTGGTACATAAAGCATTCAGTCACTTTACAGTCATCATAATACCTTGACGTTTCCTCATCACTATCAGAATTGGAAACTTGTTTTCTCAAAGAAACCACTGTCCTGATGACACTATTGATGAATTCCACATGATCTAATATTGATGATGATCTCTGTTGATCATTTTCATACATCTCAGATCTATATAAATACTGAAACATTGGTGTGGTCACAGTGTATATGGCAAATGATGTTGCTCAGTAAGAGGAGCAGGCAGAAATGAAGGGGAACAACTATAATGTTATGTCAGAAGTGTGACTACCTTGCTAAGTGTAGATGCATTTTGGTTTCATAAATTAGAGTATTTTCTCCATTTTTATCAAATTATAGTATATCATCTTTTTTCACTGTCTTGCATTCGTAGGATTCATTCAACAATAGTCGATTCCAAACTCAAGTAATCAATTCAATGTACAGGTCTACATAAGACAAAAGGATATATACATATTTTTAGCTTAATTCCAAGTAGCTGGTAGACCTATCTTGATTGTTTAACTGCATTACAATGACCAGTCTCTCGCGATTGGGGCGCCATCTTATGTAAAAGCAATACACTAAGTCATAAGGACTAGCTATCACCAGAGACCGTTCATATATGCAGGGGCGCACATAAACGGGAGACAATCAACACGAGACAATATCGCGCTCATAATGCACTTTGTCTTTTGTCTAAGAGGCATTGTTGAGGCCTAAAGTAAATTCATAATTTGGAGACAATTTTGCCTTAGATTTATCTTTGATGGCTTAGGCATGTGAATGGGTTTGAGTATCATTGTGGCAAGTCGTGTTTCCCCCTCTCTCTCCCTCTATCTCCCTCTCTGTCTCTTTCCCTGTTCGCTCGATCTCCTCTCCCTTCTCTTTCTCATTTTCTTTCTCTCACCGCTCTTTCTCTCCCCTCTGTTTCTTTCTTCTCTCCCTTTCTCAGCTCTTTCTCCCTCTCCTTTCTCTTTCTCCAGCAGATATAGCTCTCCTTTCCCTTCTTTACCTCTCTCTTTCTGTAGTAAGTGTAATAGATATAACTTGTGAAGCAGGAATAAGATAATACATAAACTTGAATAAAACACAGGATTATGATCTACATCAGTGCCACTAGTGGGAGTGAGTTGGTATACATTACAAGCACTGGACAGGTATAGGCAACCTGGTGTCCACTCTATATATACTACAGAATCATGGAATGTTTCTTTAAACTTTGTCTTGAGAAAGAACATGGTTGGGGAAAGTCAAAGGCAATAAAAGCCATATGTTATTGAATTAGTTTTTATTACAAGGATCACTGAAATTTACTACTGTTCACTATAGGAGTCTATGGAAAAAACAGGTATTTTCTCCATTTTTTCACGATATCAGATGACTGAATCATGCATTTCTTTTAAAATGTCTGTACGCATAGCTGATATATTGCATTAACAGCAGAAATAATAAAAATAGAGGGTCATTGGATTCAGACAAAATATTATATATTTTATATATTATATATATTTGTCTAAATATGTTTACACCCTGTTTTTTTATTTGTACACACAGTATGTCAGCTATGGTTGGAGAAATTTACAAGAAACAAATTGCATTCTTCTGTCTAAAATCTTGTAGAAACAGAGAATATCTACTTTTCCCCCATCGAGATCCATAGTGAATGGTAGTAAACCTCAGTTGTCCTTAAAATATGAAATAATATGATAACATACTGGGTTTTTTTTTGTATTCACCCAACCATGTTCTTTCTCAAAATAAAAACAAGAATAAACAAGTAAGAATGGGATCGATCAGTGATGACAATAGGTCAATGCAAGGTCACTGGTTACTAGTTAATATAATGTTCGGGAAAAGCAAAGCACGCGCAATGAGAGAGGAAGTATATAATGTTGGATCTAAAAATAAACCACACAAAAAACTATCAGCAGCCACCAGAAAACCACTGCAAATAAGTAAAAGAAATTAAAGAGACAATATTGTAGACAAAAGTAGAAACACCCCTATGACTCCTATTTGACCTTGATTAGTTATTCTGTATTAATTACATAATTAGTGATTTATTGCTGTATCTTATTAGCTTAATAAGCGTGGTGCTAAAGGTTAGTGACAGAGCGTGTCATCTGCATGGATACACCTGTGAAATAGTAGAGATGGGCCTACTGGAGGAGTGAATCCTGGCCCCACGATCTGATATGAGTATGGGAGCGGGACAGGGAGTCTGGGACATGGGAGGAGGTGATTAAGTATGAGTGAGTCGCCAGGCTCGGGTCATCCCTGATTCTGGCTACCTGGTTCCTGAACATTCATGTTTCTGTATTCTGTACCTATTCGGGTGCACGTGATTCTGTGCCCATTCACGTTTCTGTGATTCTGTAGCTTTTCTGACCATGCTAGCTCCTATAGAGGGAGGTGAGATTGTTAGCTGCATGACACTTCTTGCTGTACCTCAGACCTGTTATCATTGCTGTAGTTGTAAACCCTTTACTATATGGGTTATCTGGAGTCAGTTGTTTGGAAGTGCAACTTAATGTGAACCCTTTACTATGGGATATTCGGACTCTGTGTTAATTTGGAACATACCTCGCTGTAATACCTTTATACCATGTGGTATTTGGACATTTGTGAAAGCTTTGTAGGAAGGAAATAAAGTCATGTGACACCTGAAATTCTAAACTCCATCCTGTCAGGTTGATTTATCGCCCCTCACCACACTCAGTGAGATGTCTTCATTTGTGACCTTGATATATATATATAATATAACAACTTTTATTCAATAGACATGTACATCAGTATAATGCATTATCGAATGGGGAAACAGTCCCTCTCAGAGTCGCAGTGCGTTACAATGAGTTCTTCCACGGGGTCCCTTAAAACGAAGATATTATAATGCGGTACAAGCGAGTGAATGGAAAATAAAAGTTAGTTTCGAGAAGTTTCACAGTTAGCGATTTGCTGAAAATACATTGTGTGATTAAAAGTTTACAGTACTCGATTTGCTATAATTCCATTGTGTGATTAAAACATGGCTCACATTCAATTATACATCACCATTCAAAGATATACTTCTTCGAATATGAGAAAATTTAGGAATTTTTTTTTATAGAAACCCTTCTACTAGGGAGACTTGACATTTTCAATGCACATTTTCAAAGGGTACTAATTTAACCTGAAGATATGGATACATTCTTCAAAATTCAAATAGCAGCTAACCAATTTACAGTAAGCTTACAGTAATATACAGCCTAACTGTTATGACAGTTAGACTGGTTAACAATCAACTATATAATAGGAATCTTTAATACAATAAAATAAACTCCTTTGATATTAGGAGGAAACACTACAGTGAAGACTGTTTTAATCAGTTTTTCCATATTCCTGATTCGGTACAAATTAAAATATATGAATATTTTGTTAGGTTGGTTACCATTATATCGGTCTTTATATTCTCAGGACTTACAGACCTTTGATGATGACAACTTTTTCAAGTTCAATTTGCTACTATAGATTAGAGTAGCACTCTTACTAAGAATTCATAATCACAATATGATTACCCACTATCCCCTAAGTTTATCCCTTTCCCCTTCTTATTTTTGAGGTGTATCATTGAAAAATGTATCAAAGTCTTGGTGATAAATATGCTTTAAGTAATACCTAAACTCCTTTAATGGAACGATTTGTATCTTGTCAGGTAGATTATTCCACAACGTAGCCATTTTATGAAGATAAGATTTCTTGAAAGTCTCGTTATTAGGAAGCGGGACCTTCAACTTCTTTCCGTGGGCTAGTCTCCTTAAGTTGACTCCTTTTCTATCTACATAAGATTCGTTCAGTGATCTACTATGGGCCCTTTCCAATATGTGTTTTTCTCTCCTTGTGGTTAAAGAAGGAGTATTCAATTTGACATGTATGTCTTTTGTACTTGTTAGCTTGGGTAATTTTAATATGATTTTAAAGCATGAATTTTGCAAAGCTTGTAACTTTCGCAAATATACTTGTGGGGCAGAGTCATAAAAGACATCCCCGTAGTCGATGTGAGGGAGAATCATCGTTTTGTATAAAAGGGTCATAGTTCTTTGATCACATAAACCATATAGTTTAGAAAAGGCCTTAACTTTAGGTCTGATAACATTTAAGCATGCAGTTAATCACCAACTGATTAACTGGATGCTAATCCAATTAATTAATTATGAACTCAACCGATTGCGACGCTACCTATTCACAAGAGGGTCGGGAGTTGATCACGGGTCCTAGTGGGCAAAAGACTGATCAAATCATAGAAGTCTTCAATATAATAGTCCTTGTCCTCAGGGACTGGAGACATATACAAAATCAGGCTTCAAGAACAATGACAATCAGACAGTATGTGCGCGCCCTTCGAGATTGTCCTTGAAGTTGTGGGTTGTCTTGAACATTATCGCCGAGTCATTGTCTTTAGTCTTGTTTAATTATTATGTGCGCCTCTTAGTCCGGTTCCTTGTGTAATTCTGTAGGGTATTGATGGAGAAAGTGAAAACTATACATTTTCGGAAACGTCAGGACCCATAGATCATGAAAACCAATGTTGCCCAAAACGTGTCGGCCATTTTGGCCGCCATATTGGACAATCCAAGATGGCCGCCATTCCAAACCTATTTATACCCATAACTATCTTATTACTGGTCATAGAAACTTGATTTTGGTGTCTACACCAAGGTTTTCAAGGTCAAGGAATACAATGAAGATATCTATTTGAGCCTGGCATGTGTCGGCCATCTTGAAATCCAAGATGGCCACCATTCCAAACATTCTTTTGCTCATAACTTCTTAATTTTTTATAATAGAAACTTGATTTTGGTGTCTACACATAGGTTTTCAGGGGCAAGGAATATAATGAAGATGGTTAATTGGGTCTGGCATGTGTCGGCCATCTTGAAATCCAAGATGGCGGCCATTTGGGAAATGATTGTTATTGTAAGAAATCTCAAATCCAGTCCAACTTCTTACTTTTTTATAATAGAAACTTGATTTTGGTGTCTACACATAAGTTCTCAGGGGCAAGGAATACAATGAAGATGGCTGATTGGGTCTGGCATGTGTCGGCCATCTTGAAATCCAAGATGGCCACCATTGAAAACATTCTTTTCCTCATAAGTTCCTTATTAGATGTCATAGAGACTTGGTTTTGGTCTCTACACCTAGGTTTTCAAGGTCAAGGAATGCAATGAAGATGTCTGATTGGGTCTGCTATGTGTCAGCCATACTGAAATCTAATATCTAGAAATTCCCAAATTGGATTTCATGATGGCAACTTCTTTTACCCTTTCGCATTATTATTGTTATGTCACAGATAATTGATACTTGGCTAAGCCTTGTTATATGGGCAGTTTAAGTTGTACTGGGGCTTTTAGGTTAAATTGTGAAATAATCTTATTAAACAACCTCTTAATGCAATGAAAGGTTTTGTATTTATCTGAGTTGATATAATATGTGGTTTTATTCATAGTTTGCTCCAGTGAAAGCAATTTATTAACCTAAGCACAATATGGATGCTCTTTTCTCAGACTATAGATTTCCTTACATAACATGCATTACCTGTAATAGGCCAGCAGCCAAGGGCCAAAAGCCTATCCCTACCCTCTAAATGGCCTGTTTCCATGGAATTCCGCTTCTTCAGAGGATGGACATTGTGTCGAAAATGATAGCTTAACACAAAAATTGAACAAAATGATACAACATATAAAGTTATGGTTTCGTCTTAGTTTGGTATTAATTAAGTAGAGTTCTGGTTTCATTGTCTTGTCATTTAATTTCTTAAAAAATCAGAAAATGATTAAATTCAATTAGATTTTCTTAGGGAATGTCATACAAATTTGTTTTGCTAATTATTATAAATTGTCTTAAATGTTAAACCTTATAAGGGTTTCTCCTCCTTAAAGATCCAGTTATAAATGGTTTTAAATGTAGGCCAACTAGATGTACTCAGAGCAGTAGATAATGAAAAAGGTTATTATCAGTATAAATCCTAACAATATGTCTTAATGTACTAAAAACAATGTCAACATGAACATCCTTATGGCAAATAAAGAATTATCTGAATGATATATTTGTTATAGATCATGAATCATGAACGATGCTTCGTGCGATATAAGGTCGGATCGCCAACATCGGTGTACGACTTTGTACTCAGTTTGTTTTTCATCATTAGGATTGGGACTCAAATTCTGATTCTGTTTTGCAAAATATTTTTTCAAAGATAGTAGCACAGATGAAAGGGAAAATTAAAATACTTGGACCCTGCAAAATCAATATCAGTTGCTATTTAAAACATGTGGCTGCCGCAATATCCGAAACGTTGGACCCCAATAAACAAAACCACAACCCACTTACTAGTCCCTGTCCTCCTTTACGGGTAATATCACCTCCCTAGACTCTACTATAATACTTTAGCGGGCAGCATCCTTTTTTCCCAACTTCGGATTTTCACTTCTCAGTTAAAATGATTCTATTTCTCTATACTTTACACCGGAATTTTAACTTCAAAGTTTTAAAGTTTCGATAAATTCCTATGCATATCTACATAGGAGCAATTCCACCAATTGGTCGTCATTTGGCTACCCAGGGCTGAAAATTCTTCTCTTTTTTTAAAAAAATTGCTTCTATTGATTTACTATTGTTCGTACATAAACTAGACATATTGCTGATAATGGTGTATATTTATTGTGTAAATATATGTATAATTTGTCAACCTACCTTTGGGCAACCATATTATAGGCTATTGTATTTGCTGCGGACAGCCAGTCCGTATGCGTTCCTAGTGTTGCCAGGGGTGATCCCCGCGGATTTGTATTGTTTGAACGCGTTGCTTGTGTGGTGTCAGCTTTTGCAGACGTGGAAATTTTTTCTTCGTCCTGACTGTGAGACTATCAAAAAAATCCAGAGGAAAAATAACAGACATAAAGTTTATCTGGGGCGAGCGAAAAACCCTGTTAAGGGTCTCGGTTTAAATAAAATCGTCAAAAAAAAACAAAAAAAACAGTCAGTGGAATCAAGCCATAATTATACAATCCCCACATGAAGCAATGTGACAACGTATAGTCCCAGGTGACAAACTTGTATTTATAAACATAGCATGAAGCAAAGTATGTCTCATCAATCCTCAACTTAAATAATCTTAGTTAGATAACCAGGTTTCCAAAGACGGGTGAGTGACTTATTAGTTGATTTCCACAGTAGTTTGCATCTTTCAAATGTGTCGACCAGACGAGACATTTTACTCTCCTGCGATATTATAATGCATTAAGAACAGTGCACCTATCAAATGTAAACATTATGCATCCTACAACACAAAAACCAAACTGTACAAGTTGATATCAAAATGTCGAAGAATCCCCAAGGTAATTTTTTCATTATTATTACAAATATAGGCCAATACATAAGTGTTTAACAAAGACGCGTGTCGACTCTGTCGAAGTCTTGTGGCGTTGCCTATAGATACAATTTTCCAATTACTCATTTTCTTATTACCTCTCCCACATTACATATCATTTCTACAACGACTTTTTCTCATACTTCTCACATTCATAGTTCGTACTATACATACTTCTAAATTCTATAATAATTTAACATTTATAATTTCTTGGTTCTATCTTCATCGTTGATTTTCAGGCATACAATTCTTCAACATACATCATTTAATACAAATCGAGCATAGGCTGTTTTTACCGGTTTTCTTCTTTTTAATCGCCTATATGGCCCTGAAAAGGGCTTTTTCTTATTTTATAAAATCATGTAGGACTGATAAAAACAAAAAAGAATACATTCAGATTTCAATTACATATTTCACAATACCTTCGTCTAATTTTGACCAATATAAATTCGACAGTTTTAACGAAAATTCCCGACTATCCTTACAATTCCTTATATCATTGGGTAATCCATTCCATAATTTTGGGCCGTTATAGAACGGACTTCTCCGTATTCTATCGCTTTTTAATTAGATCGACAAAAGTCGCAGAGATTTATCACCTTCACATACCATAAATTTAAGGAGGCTGCTTCCCATATGATTGACCTTATAGCTGATCGCAAACGGCGGTGAGGCTTGGTCTTTCATCAATTGAGGTTAGGACTCAAATTCCGACAGCCAGATACAGCTACCACAATACCACGATTATCATATCGTTAACAGTGACATGCTATGATATTTTGTTGAGTAGTAACCTTAAATGAATCAGGAAACCTTTTCTTTAAATTTAATAACATATATCGTTGGGTGACGGTCGTGGTGAATGAATGGATACTGAAACTGATTGGCCAAATAAATCCAAGGGATCTTGGATTTTTTATTCCCAAATAAACAGACATGAATAATGCAGAAAAACATGAAATAGGAGTAAATACACAAATATAGGAGTAAAGAAAAAAAAAATAATTTCACAGTGATAATGAGATGACCACTCAGTGTGACCGTTGAGACCAAAGTGTGTCTGGAACGTAGTGGTCACCAAGAAGGTGGGCGTGGCAGATGCGCGCATATGTGACGTCACAATAGTCTCTGAGAACTCCCGATGACGAATATATTCATCGAGGGATCGATTGGTTATATATCGTTGGGTGACGGTCGTGGTGAATGAATGGATACTGAAACTGATTGGCCAAATAAATCCAAGGGATCTTGGATTTTTTATTCCCAAACAGCCAAACAGAGAAGAAGAACCATTCATGGTCATTCCATGCTTACAAGACAGTCTATACATACACATCCATGTCCTTTGAGGCACAACAATAACTGTCCAGAATAGATGATCTCCAATGATCTCCTGTAGGCGAACTCAGTGTCCAATGGCAATGGTGAAGAGTCATCAATGTTCAGGTAAATACCAATAAAATCACAATGATTTATCACTTTATCAATAGGCTGGGCCAACGTTATAACTCCTATGTCCATGACACAGCCCATGGGTAAGTCTACTATCATATCACAGATAGAGTCAACATTTTTACAAAAGTATGGACTAACCTCACTATCGATCATTTCGAAACCACTGGTTACACCATGAAATACAATATCTATATCACACAAGCAGAATAAACGACAAGCAAATCTGCACAGTTCTAAATATAATGGATTATTTTCCAAGACGTGTACACATCGACACAAACCTCGGACATAACAACTAATATAAACATCACTGACAGAACCGTGCGCAGACGGCGGACAAGCAAAACAGTGAAATACATTGGTTAAACTACATTCACGATCATCAACAATTGATAAAATACTGCAAAAATCAGAGTAACTACCATTATCCACGTTGCTTGCATCTAGATGAGTGGTCGGGAGAGAAACAGGTAATAATTTGACTGTCGAAACATCGTCAAGTTGATATTTGTCACACATGGGTGCCATGACAGTTTCTGTACAGCCAGCTTCCGGATAACTTTCATGACGTATATCCGGTTGAACAACACAACCATAGTCGCCAACTTGGTTACCAATGGAACGTTCACAAATATCAACAGAAACATCGTACAAAGGTAAAATTACATCGTCCCTACCCGATTTAACATTAAAACCGTGTTGCATCAATGTCTCCCGACCAACCTGATCCTATTCAGTAGCCTCTGCATTTGTACATGAACGGACACTGTGGTCCCCTCCACACGAGGAACACTTGTGTGCGTAATCACAAGACGACTTGGGGCAGCCACCCGGGTTGTTAAACTTGAAACAGCACTTCTCTGTAGGCGACTTGGACGATTCCGTAGCGATAACCTTTCTTGAATTTTCAAATGAGAAATGGCGTAATACCTCCTCTTGACGGATCTCGGCAAAAGCTGACAAACCAGACCTATTTGCACGAGCTCTGACGGCTAAATCATAGTTAACACTGGCTTTCAAAGCATAAACATTTGACGCAGCTTTGTCAGATATTGTAATACAATGATTAACCACTCCTAAGACTTCTTCTGATGGACGATTGTCTGTTACCAGTTTAGCAACAAGCTTCAGATTAATTAATAGTAATTTTTCAATACTGTCAATGGATTCACCTTTCTCTAAGTCCTTAGTTGGGTCAAATGGAAGAGACCTCGATCTAGACCTCGTCCTCGGACGTCTCACTGACCTCCTATGTCCAGGTGCACGATAAATTGAGTCTGCAGGGCTAGGTGATCTCCCTCGAAATCCTATGGTATCAGTACTGTCAAAAGAATTAGCTGCAGTCGGCCCAACCTCTTGTGATTGAATTGTTGAGACCAATGACTTCACTAATGACTCCAATTTGTCCAACCTTCCCTCCATAATCTTGGTTTCTTCAGAAAATACAGGAGAAATATCAGGAACTACTCTCGCACACTTCAAGCCAGTTGGAGAACTATGTGTAACCTTGCACTTTGTACAATATCTCTTCTTATTACCCATATCACGAAAATAATTTCACAGTGATAATGAGATGACCACTCAGTGTGACCGTTGAGACCAAAGTGTGTCTGGAACGTAGTGGTCACCAAGAAGGTGGGCGTGGCAGATGCGCGCATATGTGACGTCACAATAGTCTCTGAGAACTCCCGATGACGAATATATTCATCGAGGGATCGATTGGTTATTTTACGGTAAATACTCTCCACTGAGTGAGTCCCCTATGCATCATTAGTACGTGTATCATGCAAATCTCTCCCAAGAAGAAGAAACTATCGTGCATAATCTAGCTACATATGGTTGAGGATGAGCACACTATAGAGGGACAGGAATATGATATTGGCAGTGTCAGAGACCGAAAGTCTAACTAATGATTGAGGCAAAGTCTCCTTTCCTTGTACACAGCAACACAGAGATAAAACCAACCATGCCTTCAGGTCTCGAAGAGAAGTATAATTAAGCAATTCATTGAGCAGGTAATCTGTATTTTTTCTTTTAACAGGTTTTAATCTTAGAACAGTGGCATCATGTAATCTAGTCCTTACTCAGGATGATTCAAGATATTAATCATTCCCTGCTCTCACATGCGCAAGATTTAAAGCATGTGATTCTTTCAGACAAGTAATTAATCTGACTAATTCTATGGATATCATTAATAGTTCTGTCTTGTGTCCTTAGCAAGCAAACTCTAAGTGCTTTATTTTGAAGCCTTTGTAATTTTGCAAGTATTTCAACATTGCAGTTATGTCACCATTCTAGGTGCGGAAATTGTTTTGCAGATTATTATTGTCTATCCTTGTGTTAAATATTTTCTTATTTTTGTTAATAAATGAATTGCATGAGATGTGTTTCGAATAACTTTTTGAAGGTGTGTTTTGAAGGTAGTTTTTCAATCCTAGATTAACTCCAAGATACTTGAAGTGGCTAACTCTTTCCATAATATTATCCCTAATTTTAATGATGGGCATATCATGAGAAATCTTTTTGTTGTTGAAACAGACAATTATTGTCTTATTTGCGTTACAGGTTAAGTGCTTATTATTGTACTTGTTTTTCTGCTAGTGTTAGTCGGTGGGATGTCGTTAATATAGTATAAAAGAAACAACAAAGGCCCCAATATAGAGCCTTGTGGGACACCATAAGTTATTGTTCTTTGGGTAGAGGATGTATCATTCACTATTGTGTCTTGCATTATTTCAGCTAGGTAATTTGGAAGTAGATTCAAAACTGTCATTTTCTTAGAAGTATCTTGTAAAAAAAGAAGACTTTGAAAGGTAAATGAATACTGATATTGTGCTTAAAGATGAATCGAGAGAGCTACACACGTCATCAGTAAATGAAGCTATTGATGTTGTAGTAGAATGTCTTTTTCCTAAAACCACCTTGGTTTGGGTTCAGAAGTTGGGGGGTTTTTTTCAAAATATAAATTATATGAATTTTGGAATTATCTACCTGTAGATTTCAATACAACTAACTAGGACCTGGATTTGTCTTAATTGATTGTATGGATTGACCTCGAATTCAGAGTATTTGATCAGGTTATGAAGCGGTCATTATAGAAATGTGCGGTTTTTCCTGTTTTTAAAAAAATATATAGGCCAGTCATTACAATAGTGACAGAAGAGCTTATAGTTACATGCGTTGCCTACTAGTAAATATCTTATATTTTAATTTTATCCTTACAAATACATATAATAATATATATACTTCTGTTACACTTACATGGATATTGGGAACAATCATCGTGGGAATGTTGAAAATGTCACAGATACATTCGTTGGTATTCGAACCTATAACTATCGTGAATGAACGTCTTTCCCATTCGTCGCCGTCCTTTCAGAAATCTTCTCGTTTTCTTGGGTCGATTGGATTATATAGTTGAATTTTGTTGGACCTCCAATGCAGAGTTTGAGTTTTATATAGTTTATCAGGTAATACTGTTATAAAATATCAGGGAAGTGCTGCTCTCAGCAATGAACGGA
The DNA here is from genome assembly GCA_942159475.1 of Sthenelais limicola. Lineage (NCBI taxonomy): Eukaryota > Metazoa > Annelida > Polychaeta > Phyllodocida > Sigalionidae > Sthenelais > Sthenelais limicola. Next base: position 48,017,969 of record OW804096.1, on the reverse strand, counting down.
ATATTATGAATTTAGATACTGAGCAAATATTCGCTATAAAAACAACATAATCTTAAAAGATTGACAGATCGTAACTGTGTATAGCTAAATCTTTCCAAAGCACTGGAATGGACTCATGGAATGGCAACCTGGACGAAATCGTATTAGGAATGAACAAGTACTTTGTATTTATGCTTTCAATATGTGGGGCGAGAATCGCTATCTAGTAGCTAGTTAGTTTTTCCTCAAGTTATTGAATGTACATCAAACTAAGCAGTTATTTTGAGAAGGGAGTCTATAGGTGTCCAGTGAGGTCATTATTATCCCCATGTCCATTACCACGGCCGTCTGAAGTACTCTTGTACATGCGCCGTACGACAAACACCGCAATGTTAAAGTACAGTACATTAGTCGACCTAACGTTATCGAGCGATGTGGCCCTGCATGTCTGTCACTGTTGAAAGATACATCTGTAGAGTACACAACCCTCTATTTTTCAAAGGAAGCTTATTAATAAAGATCTACATAAATATTGTTTATGATTGTGAATATGTATGTAAATTTGTAGAATCACACGCGCCATGGTGTCGGTTTTTATAACATGAGCTATAGACAATTGTTTTAAAATAAAGACGATGGTTTTTATTATAACTAAGTTAATAAGAGAGTTTTTAACAAGAAACTTAGAAGACAGTTAATATTTCTATATTAGAAGGATAGACGACTGACATCGAGAAGAATATGTGCAAGTATTAATGATACAACATAGATGTTCTCAAACGTGTAATAATATTATCTAGAAGTTGATATGATTTTCAAATAGTGAGAAAAGCCTTTTGTTTAGACATCAGGACTTGCTGAGGATAGCAGAACTACATTGCATTTCCTGAATAAAACAACTATTAAATAAAAAAATATAATTTCCTCAATCGAATATTCTAAATGTAAACAATGTTTTATTGAGATTTGCAGGGCGTAATAATCCACGTCAAATGCGCAAAATTAACTTCCTGAATAGAATCTAATGTCTGTGCTTGGTTATTTTTCTGAGTTTTCTTAAATTCATTTTTTGTATTTAAATAATGTTATTCAGCTGAAACATGTGGTACACATTATTCTCAGCTAAATATAAGAGTTATAATAAATTGTATTATTATTTCTCATGGTAACTAGGAAATGTACCCGTATACAGCTATTATTTGTACTATTGATGCAAAATACTAATTAGTAATATAACAAGGTTTATTCTCAATGTTGCTGTACAGTTCTTTCAAGTGAAGTGATATGATAAACCGTACTTCTCACGACTAACATTCCGGCATTTTTAGTGGTTCCGTATTAGGACTAAATTATAACTTTTTTTAACAAGGTAAAGCATGCGATGTCGATCTCAAATTCGCATTTTCTTAAGAATTAATCAATTAAGAGTACAGAACTATTTATCATAATCGACGAAGGTATTTGTTTGCATTTATTACCGCCATTTTAAGCCACGTATATACCTGACACATTCAAATTTCCCCATGATTATTTCTGTCTTGAAGTTGATCACAGTGCATACGTATTGATGGTCCTTTTTGTCCTATGCAGAATTTCGCCATCCTCGTTCTATAACCATATAAGTCGATCTAAAGGGACTATGAAATCATTGTAAAAAGAAATGCATTATTTAAATACATCCATGAGGTCTTCCATGAGATCATTTTAATCAAACCCGACCCCCTGACTCCCCATAAACAGCCCTGGTTGAATGTACAAATATATCCCCAATATTCTTTTTTATGAAACTCTACTAAAAGTTTACTTTCCAAATCTCAAGCTTGGTAGTTTGACACCATTATCATCAACAGATCTTGATTTAAGACTGTTAAGCAACTGCGCCAACTGTGAAACGGAGACCTCGCGCTTTGGCTTTTCTGGAATTAATCAAATCATTAATGAGTTCCTGATTTAAGGAGTATCTCTAATTTAGTATTGCAGAAATTCTGAATTTTGACATAGAACCAATAATGATAATATAATCAGCTAATACTAATATTTCTGCTAAATAGTAAAAGGGCAATGCTCTCTATGGCAGTAAACCTTAGTATTTTAATTCTTTGATAAAGATCTTTAAAAAATATGGCTGACTAAATCGATAAAATTCCACATTTGATATTAAACTGCAGATCTATATCGAGTTAATCCATATCACTTGACGCTCCAGGAAAGACGACAGGAAACAGGACGACACTCCGAGATTACATGGAATTATACTCAGTGGCATGCTCAAGTAAATCCTCATTATCATTATTGTTATTTACAACGAAATTAGTGAATCTTTAAACAGCGATTAGTGTTCACAACAATGAAACAGAATGGCGGTCTGAATTCGATCTACCTTTCCTTCCTCTCCTTTGTAAGTGTGTCATTCAGAGCTGGACAGATTCATGCATACAGTGACAGTAAGAAAAAATATGTTTATTTTCTATTGGGACCAAATTTTCCATTACCGGCAATTTTCCTCACATCGAAAATATGACAAGGTATGGAAAATTTGTTGATAACAGCGAACATTCTTATACATGACATTGATAACAATGGAAATTTACTATTGCTATATGCAGCATCCATGAACAATGATATGCCCCATGGGGGATCAGTCATTTTCATGTTGCTTTTTTACATGTTGGACTATGTATAGACATACTGGTGCGTACAATGGTTACAAACCAAGGTTCTTGAATTTGTACACACCTTTGCCGAACTCTTCAGCGTTGTCTCTAAATCTGTTTCCATATGAAGAAGGCATAGAGTCAGGTCTGTTGCTCTTTAAAAGCCACTGTAGAGGTTGGAGCTGTCTTGAAGCACGTGCCACATCACGAAAGCGCAGGTTCTTCAGAAGCAAGCTCCCCAAGCCTTTGGAAAAAAAATACATAAACCATATAACTAAATGCGCTCTCTGTATACACAGAGAAGAATGAATGTATTTAGCATTCTTATTATAGCTCATCGTTATAGCAACTATGATCCTATAGGTCCTAGGCTTCAGAAGTTTAGTTGAGCATGATTATAAGAAAGCTGAATCCTGTTACAGATCATACACCCCAAGAAAGTTAGCTTTGTGAATATTTTTGCTAGAGGTTTATTATCTGATAAATGCAGTGCTTCAGTCAAATTATTTTTAAAAAACACTGATATACAATCTACCGTAAGATCCGTAACATAAAACTTCGTATAGAAAAGTTCACAAACCATCTTGCTTTACTGGTCTTTCAAGTTCTAAAGAGGATGGTTCAGTTTCGTCTCTGTAGTGGAGTGATGAGTATTCTTCATCAGGAACCCGGGCATCTACACAACAACATAGGATGACAGCGAGGAACAGAGTTCCTATCTGTAGGCATGGTGTGGCATGCATGTTTATCAACTGAAAGGAAATTGGTCAGTATCAAATTTAATAAGGTTCACAGTTTCTAATAAGATTCACAGTTTCTACGAACAATAATGACGTGTCACTAAGAACATCATAATCTGTGCTGAAGGAACGTCACTTTATCTTTATTCATTTTAAGAATTTCTATGCAATATTACAAGACAAGAAAGACATAATAACTAATATGCTGCATAGCAAAAAGGCTGTTTTGAGCTGACAGGTTTTAATATTGATCAAATGAGTAAGTTACTCATCTCATGTAATGAGTCATGGAGTAAAAAATAACCTGAACATCTTAGGGGATCTATCAAATCCAAATTATTCTCTCTCTTAAAAATGCTTAGGCCTAATGCTTACAAAATATGAATACTTAAATAAAAAGTGCTTAGTGCATGATCTTTTTCTGGGCTCATACTCTGTTTAATATAGCCTATATCCTAATTTGAGACACATTTTTTTCCAATACAGATACACGTGTTTGCCTATAATTGCATGTTGTAAAGGGATAGGGCCATCTCATCTTCTAAAGGAAGGTGACATTTTCTTCCAGTCAGATGGAGCATGATCGGAAATAGGACACCAAGGTTTGTAAGAAGCAGTGATGAGATAGCCATACGAAAGTTAAGGATTTCTGTCTTTGGGAAATATAAATTCTACGTATAATTACGTTTGTGTAACTTAGACGAAGGGAAGTAAAGAGATGGGCTATTTTGGAGCTCACGTGCACTGCTTTCTTTCTTTTTTTTAATTGTGTAGCTCTCGTGGTACTAGGGAATGAAAACAAGGCAATGACTACACATCATATATACTTAAGTCTAGTTTTGGTTTCTGCATTGAAGTCCTAAGAGAGGAAACGCTTAGCAAATTACAAGTGTGAATGTTGCCACAAAAACACTCCGAATAACTCATGTGTCAAACAATATCCCATGAATATTTTGCTCTAGAAATATCCATCCCATGTCCCATCCTTTTATATACTTCACTGCACATCCTTATAAATACAAATTATTTAAAATCATATTATAACTCTTTCGCTTAAATTGCTTATCACATGATAAAGTGGCAATAATTTAAAGGAAAACGTTTTCCTTCAATTGCTGAAGTCCTTAAAACTTACCCAAATGAGAGGAATTACAGACCAGGACAAGGCTAATTTTGCAGGTTTCTATTTTTAACGCCACAAATTTTTAGCATTACGATTTGATTAATGAACATAAACCATGTGTGACAGGAGTTTGTGTCGGGAAAGTAGCGTGTGCCTTCCCAGAGCCTTCTTGATTTTAAAAAACGCGAACGAATAAATTTTCCCGCCTCAAAAGCGAAACAGCGAAGATGGGGGTCAACAGTTGGCTTCGCAAGAAAAGAGGAATGGCTGTGCTTTGAATAATTTTGCTTTTAGAATTCAATCCGATTCAGAACTTTGGATTTTAAATGGCGGGATTTATGTAACCTATGGTGGATCCATTTCTTAGCAATGATGATATGCCAAACGACGGTGTAGACCGTTTGCATGGTGCCGATGCCAATATCTCATACGGGGCTGCAAGATAGTGTTTGGATGCTCTTTAGATCAGGACCTTCCTCCTCTGCTATACCCCGGCAATGACTTCGTTTACAATTACTCCTATGTTTATTGCATCAGGAACAGAATTACTGGGAGACTAGCCATGGCTACACCTTCTTCATCTTTAAGGTGAATCCAATATATATGCGAAATCATTCATAATTCTTTTTCGTTTCTTCGATCACAAAATTACTTTGGAAAAGGATAAAAAAAATAATGAAATACAAAAGATGAACCATGAATTAGAATATCCACGATTTATAAGATATTCGTTTTTAGTTATTCTGATGTATAGTGCTTATTGTATGGGCTATAGGTTAGCGCGCAAAGTTTACATAGAGACACAGAGTAAGAAGTTATTTTGGCGCTATGAAAAGTCATGTGGACACACAAATACAAACACGTCATGCCTTGACACTAATAAACTGTATTGCATGTGGCGGATTTCCCTGAATAATCTGCCACAGTGTGTTTGTGATCTCAGGGGTTTTATGAAACAACCAATGAATTCTACTACAGGCTACCTGTAGAATATGAATAAAAATGTCAACGGCTTCCCTATCATGAATCGTAATCGCACGGTCGTGTCAAAGCACACAATATAGTTAACTATAGATTTATTAAAACTTGTTGGTCCATTCTTTTCCAACCCATATCTAAGAGTCATTTGACCAAAATTTTGGAGGATTTTGTCCTGTTGTTTTTGCTAAAGGGCTTCTAAAACGTCCTCATTTGTATTTGGAGGATAGGCCAGAATGATTTCATGTGATGAATTCACTTATTACCGCTCAATGGCGGCATTTTTCTCTCGGTGATTAGACTTCAAATTCTTGTATACCCGTAAACCAGCTGCAGAATATTGATAAATCCAGTGGTATAAGTCATAATGAATTTGGAACGATTTGTTTTGTCGTAATAGCTGAGAATGCAGCTTTAAACATATGACATATCTCGAGGTAAACAGACACGAGGCATTTCGGAACTGACTCATGGATAAAGTCAACTCTATCAAATCCTTTTATAATGAAAAATGGGTGATTCTGCTTTCAGCTCATTAGCCACAAAATCTGATGTACCTTCAGGAAAACGAAGAATTATTTTCAAATGTGTACTTCCACAAGAAAAGAATCCTAATGATACCGCAAATAATCTTTTGCGGAAATCTTTAAAGTTTATAGTGCTTTAGATCAAAGTGAAAAGTGATAATTAAATTATCAAGGGCTTCGACGAGTTTTTGGTGACGCCTATCGTCAGAAATAGATATTAAGGATAAGACATTTTTGGTTTGCACTTCCTGCAAATATCTATCACGCGTGGTTGCTCCTCGTTCCAGTATTTGAGACGAACATTTTATTTTAATTATCCTCCAGGTGATTTTAAAACTGAACTGAAGGCAATGTTAATTCTAGTATAACGCCATAGTGAAACAAGACTGCAAATTGTATGGATGTATGTTTTGTCAATATGAAGAAAGTCAATTTGTCCTAACAACTTAATAAGAAGTGAAGGCTACCTTAAGCATAACTAGACACCTACTATCACTTCAAGCCTACTACCACTACTACTAACCCTACTCCCTCTTCTTGAAATTCGTATTGTATAGACGTACGTCTTTTTCTCAACGAGGCCTACCGTGCTACACCGAAACTAACAACCAACTCGACTGGCTACTCTCACTCTTCTGACGAAGGACTTCTGACGAAGCGTTGAAAGTAAAATGATATAAATAACTAAGCTCCATATTGGCGTTGGGTTCGGATTTTCCATCTTATTTATCAACTTGATAAGATATGTGTATGAAACTTAACAGTGCACGTAGGAAGGACGTGTGGATATTGGGATATTAAGCTATATTAATTAGATTCATAATGACCCTCTTAGGAAGTCAAACAACGGCGAAACGCGTAAGGATCGCATTTTCTCCAAATGAAATGCCACCGATATTCGATGCAAGATTGTTTCAGTAGAGTTGTATTCATCTCAATCATTTTAAATTGATCGGAAATGATGGCATAACTGATTAGATATTGATTCGAGTTGTTTAACAAAGAGTCAGACAGTAGGGTAGCAACAATACTGATATTATTTTCTTACAAATAAAAACCTGAATTGTATGGCAACGCGTGTAGATAATGGTTATGAGAATTTAAAGTAATTGTAAAATAGTTAACAAATAGAAATTGTTTCCGATAAGTTTGTTTTTCCGTGAGTCGGTCTAAAAGGCTTCTTTCTTCAGAATTATCGGATAAAGGTGATAGGAAGGTAGCAATAATGATGAAGTTGTTTGTTTGGGCAAAGAACGGCTTGACATTTCGTAATACAGTCAAATATATTCGTCAAGATTCTTGTCAAGAATTAAAGCCGTCGGAAATAACTTTCACTACCCATTTGTTTCTTCTCAGATCAAATATGGGAATAGTTTTGTTAAACTTTGCCGTATGAAATTAGAGTACATCAGCCTCATGAATTCAGGATTTTCTAGAATTCCCTTTTTTTTTAAATGATAGGCATTATGTGCCGAGGAATCGATTACTCCCTCTCTATTTCCAACTTTTCTGATATTACACGCCAGGAACGTTCTTTTAATAGATTCGTGAAAAGGCATCGGGATTTCTAGCCTATATATTATGTTAAACTAAAGCAGAATCTTTTCACTAACCGTTGTATGTATATAAATGTGAATTCTTATACAACAGACGCAGCAGAATGTGAAGCATACAAGACAACCCTTTTTCAAGCGCTCGAGGCAGAAGTTCCCTTGAGTTCTTGTCTCTACGAAAAATGCATAGAGACAGCCAATTAAAGAGAAAAAAGACTCACCTGTAGGGGGGAGACCGACTTCTTTGTGTGGTTGCCCTCAAAGTGAATGAAATGTCCGTGTGCAATGAATATGATGTATGTGAATGTGCGAACGAATGCTTGTCTACAGAAGGTCTGCAATACTTGAAGTGAACAACTTCTGCCCCAGACCTACTCTTTATATATGCTCGCAACGAGCGCGTGTAGGCCGCGGGAATTGCTCTCTCGGTGGCGCACTAGGGGGACACGTGGAGGAGGGGGAGGAGAAGGAGGGGGAGGAGAAGGGGAGAAGGAGGAGAAGGAGGGGGAGGAGGAGAAGGAGGGGGAGGAGGAGGGGAGGGAGGGGGAGAGGGAGCGGGTGTTTCGCCTAGTAGTAAATAGATCATAGATCGAACTCTTTGCTCTTGGATTTTTGATGATACAATTGATATATGAATCATTGTTCCAAATTTTTAGCTTTGGATTAATATGAGAAAATTAGATAAGAACACCTTATTAAAGGACATATCATATAGGACGTATGGTTGTAGTACTGCCTCAGATAAATAGAATAATTAATAACCAATATTGAGGAGAACTAGTCTCTCAACATTGGAGCAATTTCAATCACATTAATACCCGATTTGTGGATATCATGATATTTTGCTTCAATATTTTGCATCGATTTGATCTATCCAACTATTCTTTGTATCGGAATAACTTTTTTTCTGCTACCTTCCAATCCCCAGACGTGCACCAACACACAATTAACATTCCCAATAACATACAGTGCGTGGATTTCATATACAGCGTTTAACCAAAATGAAAAGTTGTTAATATAGGAGATTTACCTACATTTACAGACGTTTGCATATTGTAGTAGTATTTGATGAATCGAGAATGTTTGATTGTTAACGAACGTTAGGGATTGGCATCATATGTTGTTACTTTCGTTGTAGTATAGATAATGTATGCAGTAGATATCTTAAGTTAATAATGAACGACTATATTAAAGTCGAAATTTTTAATAAAGGTTAATATTACAGTAAGGGACTTTGCTTTTATTACCCTTTTTATAAGAAGAAACCCTTGAATATAACCATGTTTTCCTTGTTCATGAGACTCAAGATATATACAAGGAGCCAACATTTTTCAAGAATAAAGACCACCATGACTGCATAATATTAAAATTAAATTAAAATGGGAGAATTGATTAAATAAACATATTGAATTTCTAAGCAAACAATCACAGTAAATAACATTTATTTACACAATAAAATAGAAAATACAGTTAGACGTAGTGATTCATAGATTTGACCATATATATTGAAATTGGTTAAGAGTTTTATTGCATGGTAAAATGTGTATAAATTGGATCTAACCTTACCATGAAATATGTACTCATGTTTACAGAAATGTGAAATATTCTGTGACTCAGAAAATATAGTTTGTGACATAACACAGCAAGGGCTTGTGCCCTTAAGTGAGCCAGTGAAAATGTTGTTTGAGTGAAAAACATGGGTTTGTAGGAGCCAACATTTTTCATGAATGAAAGACCATCATGACTGCATATATTATATCAAAATTATATTAAAATGAGAAAATTAATTGAAAAAATGTAAATAGATTGACGCCACATATTGTATTTCTAAGTAAACAATCACAGTAAATAACATTTATTTCCACAATAAAATAAAAAATACAATTTTTGTCATTCATAGATTTTGACAATATATATTATATTGAAATTGGTTAACAGTTTTATCACATTGTCAACTGTGTATAAATTGGGTCTAACCTTACCCTAAAATATGTAATTAAGTTTACAGAAATGTGAAATATACAGCAAGGGCTTGTGCCCTTAAGTGAGCCAGTGAAAAATGTTGTTTGAGTGAAAAACATGGGCTTCTAAGTGATTCTAAAAAGTGTCATGTCAATCCTTACAATCCCAGCTTTTCGCTTCAACGGACTAACTTAGGGCGCACCACTATAGGAGTAGATCAGCTGAGAGACACACATCCCATTTATTTATATCCAAAGAAACTTTTTCCAATTAAAATGAAAATGGGCCAATTGTCTGCATGCGCTATACGGCTATATAAACTAATACAATCTCGGGTATGTAGTTTGGTAACTGACGGGAAGAAATTTGATATTACATCTTCCGTGTTCCTTCTTGCTCACTGCAATGTGACTGTTATCATAGAAGTGTAGGAAAAACAAGTTATATATATATGATTAAATTCGTATGAGGTTTCATCAACTGTAGAGAGGACAACACGTGCCACCACCTCAATTTAAGGTCTTTACATTACGAGTTTGGGGATAACTCTTTCTTTGTCTCTTAAAGCGTTTAGCCGCCCACCGACTCGAAATGATACAAACCAGATACGCCCATCAACAGTGGTCTTTAACAACAATTTCCCCCACCGCATAAGGTGAATCACCACAAAACAATTATCGCACGCCACGGTCAAAAGACGAACATTGCATTGGAAATGTTTGAATTGTTACTAAATCTATCAGACAATTACCACGCGATGATAGGTTTTGTTTAGCACTTGAATAATTAATCACTTGTTTGATAGCATGTGAGGGAAACCACCCACATATGAGTGAAATCGACAACAGAAATAAATGCTTTATAGAAATTATCATAATTATAAGATATCATTTGAATAATAACACCACAACCTCAAACTTCAGCATTTGCTGTTTTATTAAGGTATTTTTTGGTACATAGATTACACATAATTATAAGATATTGGCATAGAATGTCATTCTTCACCATAAGGACATCTTTCGCTGGAATCTTCATCGATTCGTGAGAGTCTAGTGTCTCTAAATACCATTGATAACACGCTAAAATATTTTTTTATTGCAAATAAAGGCCAATAAATTTATCATTAATAAAACTCTGGACACAATAGAGAGACAGCAGTTGGAGAAAGATAATTCTATTGATTGAATAACATGATATAGGCCTAATTATGATATAAATGAAATAAAATTATTGAAAGATGATTTGATTAATTAATTAAATCAATCAATGATTAATAAAGGTAAATATATATTTTAATTAAAGTTATATAAGGTGCAGGAGGGAAGGTGGGGAGTAGATAAAGAGGAAGTGGATGGATGGGGTCAATAAGTAGAGGGTACGTCCGCCCGTCCCTGTGGTGTGAGGAGAAGTGGATGGGTGGAGGAAGAAGAAGGAGGAAGGGGGAAGTGCGGACGGAAGTGGTCAGGGGGTAGCGGTTAGTGAAGTATCCTGTAGGATCAATGATCCGCCATTTGGCAGACGCCTCATGGCCAGACAATTATACAAAATACGTCTGTCGACCATGTCGATGTTTTATCGCGTTGCCTATACAAATTTATATTTTTTTTTATAACGTAATATTTATTCAGTAGGTATTATACATTAGCGACCAAAACCATCTCGTTCCTTAGAACGGTGTTCCTCGGGTCCTGAAGATATCTCTACAGAGCCCGAACCGGGCGTGGGTGGATTATATAACAATATTTTTCATCACATTTGAAATCGGTCTTTCATCATCCTTTACAATATTTGGTATTATCATTTCAATTTACAATAAAGCAGTTATCGACCTCTATACTATTTGTACAAGTGTGATGGATTAATGAGATGAGATGGAAAATATTAGGTTATATTAGGTTAATTAAAGCCTACATATCATTATCTCAATCATTATAATTACTGGTTAATTACTACGTTATACATCATCCTACCCGACATAACTCTACCTCAAAATACTTAATTATAGATCACTTCACCCCGCACATTTCATAGTTTGAGTATATTCATTGGTCTTCACAATTCCAACATAATTCATCTAGCATAGGCAGTTTTATCAGTTTTTCTTCTATTTTATCGCCTGTGGCCCTGAGAAGGGCTTTTCATATCACATTAAAATTACGTGGGACCGATAAAAACAGAGAGATTACCTTCACTTGCACCTTCACTAGAATCACTTGCATACTTTGCTCAATCTGATGCTGGTTCATCATAATTATGCGCGAAAGCTTCGAGCGCCTTTGCAACAGTAAATTATTTACATTTGTACCGTTTTCTGAGATTTCTGAGATTTGATCAATACTTTATTCTCTGAAAATATAGAATAGAAGAGAAATATCGGGGCTAGCATATACGAATAAATGATTATAGGACAAACAACTTAACACGTTGTGGTAGAAGCTCTCAATAAGGTACATGTTGTTTGATGTCTTATGTCTAATTCCCTTGCATTGTACTTTCATGTTTATCCAACTGCCTTTGTAAACAGGGAGCGTGCAACTTTCCTAGTTGTTAATAAACTGAATTTTACTTCCACTCCTGTGTTCTTCTAATACAGACATTCGAGGCATTTCAGATTACAGTACGTCTGATATTCATAATCTAGCCATTGCGCACAAATAGTTGACCGTAGAATTTGTTTCTTTTGGAAACGCACAATATATACATTAACTTAAACTGATTATAAAGTTAAACAGAAAAATAGTTCATTAAATGATTGATTAACTTAATAAACTTATAACTTGTTCATTCTGGCGTCGTCGTTGTTTGAAATGTTAGTCACGTTAATCATATCAAACTAACAGGATGTACCAACAGGTTAGGAATGTTGAATATAGATCTTTATTCCATGATTTGGCCGTGAGCATACAACATAATCAATATACTTGCCGCTCACAAGGTGTACAATATAAACTCCAGGTATTGTACAGTGACGTTACGATCGTTCGAGACCATCGGTGAGTTATGCGGACAACACAGTTCGATAAAATAAATGCAAAATAGGCATTATTCCTGTAAAATGGCATGAAGCCATATCGAACTTGGAGTCAACTATAATAAATGTTTTTTATTCTAGAAGGTACACATAGATGAGGAGAGATAAAGGAACGGGTGTATTTTAGATGTTAACCGTTCGGCTATATGGATTTGTTGACATACTGAATAAAAGTTGTAAAAACAAAAACAAAAGTTGTAATAAGGTAAGAATCATGGAATAAGGCAAGAATAATACAGTATCATACCGGCCTCGTTGTTTTCGGTCATACTCGGTGAATACAGTCCACCTCATACGTGATACTATGCCATTCTTGCTATAATAGGTTTTTATTTTACTAAGTATAGGTACAATATGATCCATATTGTTGTTAATTTGGGACAAACATGGCTGTATAGGCATGGTATGATGAGAATCAGTGTAATAAGGAGTCTGAGAAACAGGTCTGCTTGCAGTGGGAAATGCAACTATACCTAGATCATTATGGAAGGATGGCAAACCTCCTCTGTACCTTAATCCAACGGTCGCAGAGATCATAAACGAGTTTCCAGCTTCCTATTGGTCTCAAAGGGTCAAATGGACCACGAACTCCATTATCCCGTCTGATCTACATGTAAAGGACACCTGAGAAAACGACAGTCAGCATATTGCATTAACCAAGCAGTATTAACAAAATGTGCTACCTTCACTATAGACACTATAGGCAACTATTTTTCACTGGGTAGCAGCGAGATTGATCATATTTCCTTTTGAATTAATTCATTCTTGAAATGGAAAATATTTGTGCTCTTTTAAAGAAAAATATCTTAAGCCTACCTTATAAATGATGGATGGTTTTCTTATATATTTTCTGTGCCTCACTTATTTGATAGTTATGTAAGGACATTCATGTATTTCGTCAATGAATGTGATGAATGTACATGCATGCGCGATGACAGTATATTATTTATCATATCATTTAAAGATATAAAGACTGCGTATAAAGAAGTCGAGGAAGAAACAGGTGGCTGTCAGGGCAGTGGAGATGAGTATAATATAGGAAGATCAATGTAGCTGAATGTCGGCCGTCAACCGAGTACCAACCATCAAGATTGGGGGAATTATATCGCCAAACCTTTGGGACTGTGATTACGTTAGCCTACCATAGTCATTCCAATAAATCCCGCCTCAGTTTCTGGCGGTGTGGAAGGACATTCTTGTAATGTTTGATCTTAATTAATGGAATGTCGGCAACTGGATACTCCTCACATGTTGGGAGGCTTCCTGTAGCTATCTCTGGTGATACTGCATGTTGGGGTTAGAGGTGTTCGTAAGAAAACGGCTGCAAAAGGAGCATCTGAATTAACTAAAGAAGAATTATTGTAAATTAACTAGAAGAATTATTGTAATAGCTGAGATAGCAATATTATATAGCAAGATTGTGTTATTTGGAAATGGAATTATCTTATTTCTATTGAATCGTGTTCGTACTGTCCAATACTTAACTAATTTTCTTGTTATACGGTAAATAAAACATAATATATTACGTCTCATATAATATAATATATTCAATGGTGCCTTTCAATAAACTAGTTGGGGTTCCCTCAACTGCAAGGCGTCTTCCATATGCCGGCCAAAGAGTTTGGCAATTCAAAGCAGGCCTTACGATGATCCCCTCACCATTGGTATAGGAAAGGCGACGTCCAAGTCACCAGCCCCAGGTATCATTCAACGCAGTGCTCCTTGCCCTCGCCTAATAATTATGCTAATATCTTAACCTGGCCCTGACCCAGAATTAGCTTGATATGGACGTTAATCAATCCTTTCTCGGGCTGCGCTGTTCCACACACAGGAAAACAACACAGTTCCCGCGCATAAATATGACAGTTCACACAAACAATCCTATAAGTTATATGGTATTAGAACAAGAATTGGCTTTTTCTCTTGTTTTTTATTCAACGGATCCTGAGAACTTCCTTTATTTTTTCCATATTACATGTACAGTTAACCAACAATAAAGGTACACATCTCAAATTTGACAAACTTATTGATTATTGATTTGACTGTTGTTTTGTTTGTAAGTAAAAGGTGCAAAGCTGTGTAGAAATAAGGCTAAAATATGAAGCAAATGCTTGAATAAGTCATTTCCAAATCTTTTTTTTTCTTGTCTGTGAATTTAATATCTAAAGGCAACATATTTTTTAGGTCTATTAAGAATTCCAATAAAGAAGAGACCAATGGCCTGGTCGTTAATAGTTTGTTGATGATTGGGCTGTGATGATTCATTCTTTGAATTGCTATTAAAAGCTATGGACGCCCTAAAAACTCCTTTATAATCCACCAATTGGTCGTCATTTGGCCATCCGGGGTTGAAAATTCTTAATTTTTTTTAATTGCTTCTATTGATTTATTATTTTTCTGTCTGTTATTGAGTTTGAACTATCATTATTTCAATTGACAGTTATTGAAGTCCAAAATTAATAATGGCTCAATTAGTGAAATTCGGATATGAGTAAACAGACATTATTTTATCATTTCATATGGTATTTTCTATTACAATGTATCTTTTGTAGTTATTGTATAATGTGAACTTTAATATATATTTAACTGGGATATTTGGCTAGATTTGGTGAGCACATGGGGAAGCAAGAATGATTTATGTTAGCTACCCTCTCTTTTGACCCTAACTACTGGAACTCTGTCACTGTTTCCAGTGGGGGAGTTGAAGGTT
Organism: Sthenelais limicola; assembly: GCA_942159475.1. Lineage (NCBI taxonomy): Eukaryota > Metazoa > Annelida > Polychaeta > Phyllodocida > Sigalionidae > Sthenelais > Sthenelais limicola. Next base: position 48,002,712 of record OW804096.1, on the reverse strand, counting down.
CCTTCTTAGAATTAGAAGTTGTCAATACTTCTAGGAACAAAATTCTCTGAAATTATAAGTACCATGTGCCCACCAAGGAAAGCAGACAGAACTGGAGTTGAACTTCAAGGTTGTTGGAGGTGTTTCTTGTCAGAATAAGTTACTGACAGAACACTGACTAAATCTCTGGACTTTCACTTCTTTACTTTCAACTTGCTTGTAAACTACATCTTCTGTTTGGATACTACAATTTACTATCTACTACTCCACTATTGCCTTACATTATTACTCCAAATAATATCCAACCCCAAGCCACTAATCTTCACAAGTAACAGGAGGGCTCTCTCAACCACAACAAAATTAACACAACGAGAAGTACAGTGACTGAGTGAGAGAGGGGCCCCCTTTGTTACAACATATATGAAGAACAGAAGACCAACGGAGGAAGTGAAATATGAGAAGATAGAGGGAGATATGAAGACAAGATAATGAAGATGAGAGAAGACATTATGACCACTATTTCCCTGTCCCAAACAGCCAAATACCACTTTCGTCCCACCCATCCTGAGTTGACACAGAACTGTTTTAAGCCTAATACCCATGTGACTGATCATGGCTAAACGAAATGATGATCGGACGGGTATACGTAGAAAATGTCTTCAAATCTAATTGGTATTTGGTTGTATATCTTTTCAATGATGGTGAATTCATGATATGCCTGGAATCGAAAAAAAATGATTGTCCATTATTGGGGAATGATCTCTTGCTATCTATATATATATATATATAATATACAGATATTGGCTCGAACCTTGCACAATCAATATGCCCCCCAAACCCAAGGGAGGAGACAATGTTAAAGGAACTGTGTAAACAGGAAATAGCAGGAGAGGGAGAGAAGTTTGTGTTTAGGGAGGGGACTCAGGCTGACGTAGTAATAGAAATAATGAAATCAAGTATACAAAAAGCTTCTGGTATCCCACACTTACCCACAAGAATATTAAAACCATGCTTTATTGCTCTATCTTACCACTTCACCCACCTCTGTAATATCTCAATAAGATCACAAAAATTCCCCCAACTGTTCAAAGAAGCCACCGTAACACTACTATATAAAAGTGGATCAAAATTGGAGGCCACCAACTACAGACCAATCAGTGTAATTAAATTTCCAGTTAAGATATTAGAAAGAGTTATCCAATCTCAATTATCAGTTTATCTTGAGTCCAAAAATAAGCTATACAAAAATCAATTTAGATTTAGACCTGGTAAATCTATTACAGATGCCCACCATCTGTTATTGACCACAATCTATCATAATTTAAACAATAGTGAGAAGCCGCATCTGGCTTTTTTGGATTTGAAAAAAGCATTTGATACAGTAAACCACTCAATACTATTAAGCAAAATGTCAATATTAGGCATTGGACCACAAGCACTAGATTGGTTTGGTAATTATCTGGAAAATAGAAAACAGAGGGTTAGCACAAATGGGTGCCTTTCAGGGGAGAGAATGGTAATGTGTGGGGTGCTCCAGGGCACAACCCTTGGACCGCTCTTGTTCTTGATCTACATAGATGACATCCATAGAGTTATAGAGAGATGTAAAATACAGATGTTTGCAGATGATACAGTGATTTATACAGCACATAAGGACATAAAAGTAGCAGAACAAAATTTACAAGAGGATCTGATGAATATTGATATTTGGTGTCGAACTAACAAAATATTGTTAAATGTAGGTAAAAGCAATGCAATGGCTGTAACACAATCAAAAAGAAAAGTGGAGGAAAATCCAATGAAAATTTATATAGGAACAGAAGAAATCAAACGAACCATTAGGTATACCTATTTGGGAGTAACAATTGATGAGAACCTAACATTCTCAGCACACTTGCAGAATAAGATAACAAAAGCCAAAAATAAGATACACCACCCAACAAAGTTAAGGCCATTTGCTACACCTAGTACCATAAGATTGCTGTATAAAGTAGCCATCAGTATGTGCCATCACTATCATCGAGTTTGGGGACACACTGTATGATGCTGCCCCAAAGTACATTTTAAACCAACTACAAACATTACAGAACACAGCTTTAAGGATATCAGAAGGTCTAAACAAAAGGACAAATGTAAATCAGCTCCATAGAGAGTTAGAAATGCCTCTACTTGCCAAGAAGAGAGAATAATATTTATTAGAATATGCTTACAAAATGAGCAACAATGAAGAAAATTTAGACCAGAGAAAAATTAATCTTTGGAATTTAACTTCAGGGAAAAACCTAAAAGTACCTAATCCGAAAAATGATAAAATAAAAAGATCTCTCATATACAGAGGACCAATACTTTGGAACAGCATCGCAAATGAGGTTAAATCATATAGCATGAAGGAATTCAGAACCTTCCTAAGAGGATATGTGTTAGAAGATTAAGATTAAGGAAGCCTGGGTCGCACTCCTTCATCCTCCTCCGGCGTTTCCTGTACTCTTTTTTATTTTTGGTAAATTGTTTACTGTACTATGCATTTATTTGTGTATAGGTGAGCAAGAGGCTACAAGCCTCAAAAACCAAAAGCAGGTGTGTAAGTCCTGGTTCAAAAACTGTAAAAAAATGCACTTAGCCCTCCAAAAAAGTGGAGTGAAATTTTGTACACTGTACAAGAGTCGTATTATTATATTTTGTTTTATTTTTCTATTAAAGTGTAGTTAGAGATGTAGTTACAGAAGGTTTGTTTGGAAGAGCTGTCTGGGACAGAGAACAAAAACCGATTTCCATGTAGAAAGCTTTTATCACTGTCTGTATAACAAAATGAAAATAAAGTTTCTTATATATATATTATATATACCCATCAGAATACGTAAACATAAAGAACCTTGTCTGGACGTAGTGCTCTCTAACAACTGGTTCATCAAGGAAAGTTATCTATTCGAATTTTCAAAGACCAATTTAACTATAGCTTATGGAATAAATATCGTACAAACAAAATAAATGCAACACAGAGACACTTTTACTGTATAGCTCTCAGACATTCACATCGTTCAAAGATAGTCAATCCCTTCTGGGTAAGAAGTTCTCTTGGTTACACCATGCATCGCAGTAATACAGTTCGCCCAAAGTGTATTAGAGGCTAAAATTGTCTAACAATGAGAAGGGACACGAAATTGGGTTGTCGGATATGTTAGCAAAATAAATGTATAACCTATATCTAGCATAATATGATATCCCCTAGCATAATAAGATATCCCCTTCTATACTGAAGTCTCTAATTTGTCTTTGTTTTGTTGGGTTGCAAATTATATATAGTACATGGCCGAAATAATATTATAGTCGAGCTGGGGGGTGTATTCTCCCGTTCTGATATTTAATTTTAAAAATAGAAAAAGAACTCTCTAAAACTCCCATTCAGTCTAAGCCCAAAGTTGAGAAAATCCCTTCCAGCGAAGGGAAAGGCTCTCGCCTCAAACCGCAATTCCCATTAAAACGCCGAGTTCTAGGCAGGCATACCGATTAGCGAAGTAGGCTGACATACCATTCTTATTTGATCTGAGGGTTTGGACCTAGAGTGCATTAATTTGTTTTACCCAACCATATGTTTCTGGTTTATGTATGAGCAATGAGAAATGAATGTGGGGCTGAATTGAAAGTGTTCATTATATCGCAATAGTATTAGATTATTTAATAGTGTCCACTGATTAAAGTTATGGTATGGTCTATATAATTGTTATAAACATGTGAAATTGTTCCTTTCATCTCCCAATCTCGAACAATATTTTGTTTGTGAGCGTGTGTCAGGATCCTGGAAATATTTAATTTTAGACAAAATGAATGGCCTCTATTATTGGATTATTAAATACTATTATATTGTATAAGTAAGAATTCGAACCTTACGCAATAATGACGAAAGAGGAAGACACAGAAATAATTCCTTCAATACATGTAATATGTAGTAATATGTCAGTTCTCCCGCTTTTATAATCACTGACAATTTGTAATAATTCGCATAAATTCTATATACAGAAAGCACCTGAACATACATAAGTCAGAAGGTATCAGTGGACATTTTCACAAATAAATTGTAGCCTACTCTCAGACTTCAGGAGAAAGTTTGATTATGTGCTGGCCATATGCTAGGAGGTCTTTACTAAGCCAGAAAAGTAGAGTGCATTATAGTAGACTTCAAGCAATAATAATTGAATAATGTTAATAATAATAGAGTGACAGTGCAATTGCCCACGTTATAGACTGCTCTGGTTGTAATTAGCAAGAACGAAGCGGAAATCGTTCATCCAGATTGTGGGGACCATATTATAGAAAGCCAAATGTAACCATAACCGATTTCGGCCCCAATTTGACTTGATGCGACATAGCCATTGGATTACAATAGGTATACATATATATAAGCCCATGCCAAATCTGGTCCCGAATTTGGCCCTGCTATCTCAGGGCTATCTCAGGGCAATCTAGATATATAAGGATTTCTATTTCTCCTTTTGATACATACATTATAATTCACAGAGAAAAAGGGTTGAACCTGTCAGCACAGTTGGTCTTCCCAGGTTTCCTTATAGGCATATTGATATTACTATAACAATTGAATTATTCATTAACAACAATAGTTTGTGACCTGATAAATCACTTATTACTTTAAGTCAAGAAACATTTTGCTTGTACACAAAGATATCATTAAATCAACAATTTGTTTTAAACCGTTTACACTTGAGTATATAAACTTTCACCGGGGATTTCTTTTTACCCTGTTGTTTGCGAAGTATTGGACTTTTACTTCACTAACATTTTTAAGCTTATGCCTTTTGAATGATTTTCTATCACCCTACCTTATGTATCTCATTTCTCGCTCTTGATATAATATTCAAGATTTCTTTTTCGAATTCCCCTAAAGTATTCGTACCTCTGATCCATGATTTTTAGCATATGATTTCCCTTTTTTGATAAACAGGAACTTTACATTTAGTTCTTTGATCAGCTCTCCTTAATAAGTAACTTATATTCTAACCGGGGTCATATTCCCTTTATAAGTATCTCTTAAAATCTACAATACTATCATAACACTGGTGCTTCGGGGCCAGACTGTTCCATAGTGTGGGAATTTTATACAAGAACGATCTCTTAATCATTTCTGTCATGGGAGCTATTGTTTTCATATTTCTTCCATTTACTAAGCTCCTCAGATTCAATTTCCTTTCATCCATATTTTCTGGGATCTTTGCTATTTAAAACCCTATCTCAAGAAGGTGAGCATTTCTTCTATGCTCTAGTTTTTGAAGACCTAGGTCTCTATGAGCTTGGTCAGTGTTTGCTCTTTTTTCTAACCTTTTGATTATCCGTATCGCCCAATTTTGATCTACCTAGAGTTTTTTTAATATTCCATACACATCCTCCACTATAGAGAAGATCTCAAATTCAATTATAGGCCTTATGGCAACTTTATGAATTTTAAGTAAAGTGTTATAATCAGCAGCATATCTTAAGCTGTGCTGGCTTATTTATTTTGTTTCTAGCAGCTCAGGGCCCATTTTGAGATTTAATTGTGTCGTTGCGAAATCAGCCTTATATTTCTCCTATTATAATTTCTATTCGGCAACATAATCTGAAAATTCATTTTCTTCAGGACTAAAATCGAGGTTGAATTCGCATTCATTCTGGCCAAACTCACTGTTACCTACCTCTTTTGATTATGATTGGCTACAATTCTTCTATACCAACTTGCAAGAAGATGCATTACATTAGGGTACCATTGTTAATCTTCTCTGCCCATCATGCTTTATTACCACAACATCCATGCCCTCCTCCGGGACATCAGCCAGAATAGATACCCTGCCATACACACAGAGACCATCTGCACACACCAACATGTCCTGAGTGTCAGTGTAGATTTAAACAAAGCCATGCGGTAAATATTTGATATTCTAGAATACAGTATTATATATCCAGACCAACCGTGATACCAGCAGGAGGCTTCGCCATATGGATCATTTTAATTTTGCCCCTCGTAATAAGTAATAGCTGAAACAAAGCTAATTAAAAAATTTGGTTAACATATATATTACGAGTTACGCTTTTTTAAATCGCCGAATTTGGAATGAAGTGATGGGGGCTGATTGTGGAGAATAACATGCGAAAATAGGCGAGGTAGGGGTGAAATTGGCTTCTGTTCCGGTTATGGATTTGAATTACATTTGGCTTTCCATTTGTCAATTTACAAAGTTGTAGGGCAATGGTGATGGGTAACAGACCAAAGTATCCTAGAGAAAATTGTCAAGGCTGTTAGTAGTGAGAAAATGACTGTCTGACATAGCTACCTTCTAACCCGGACCAGACACCCTTCTCAGATTTCTCCTGTCTGATGACACAAGGAGAGGCATTTAGTGATGGGCAATAAGGCCGGAAGCGGTTGATTGTTGGATTTGTGCTGTCTCAGTGGAATCCTGAACTTAATGTGTTCATAAATATAGTATTGTTTAAACTATGTCTTTTTCAATTTTATAGATATAAATTGAATTAATCAGATCTTAACAATTCATTCATTTCTGTTCGTAAAGACGAAACCCTAGTATTCATCGCATACAGCCGACGACCGGAAGAGCCGGAAGCGCCCGGAGTTCGAGTATCCAGGGCGACGTTGTCACCTTCGTATAAAAGTGGGAGCCTCGTCGATGGAACATCACTCATCCGCGAGCCGCCGAGCAGTGCACATCGTCAGCAGATTTTGAATTCGGGCTTAATTTAAGCAGAATAACTGAACGATGTTGCGATTTTGCAACAGGTGTGAGATAAGACATAAGAAGCCTACTGGTAAAAAGTGTGTAAAGAGGAAACCTGTGAAATCGGTTGTCATTAGCGCAGAAATGGCTCAGAGCGGAGAGAAAATTCCTGAATCGACTATCGACAGTCAGATTGACATGTCAGGTCGTATGAGTGCGCTCGAAGGTATGGTGAGGGGCATAGCAGAATCAATCGCTACGAAAGCCACCAATGAAGAATCCAGCGACCAAATCGGGTGGGAGAAGAACAGATCGAGCAGATATGACGTTACTTCCCCCAGTGATTCGTCGAGTGAATCTCGATCAAGTTCGAGCTCATCGTCGAGGTCTTCCGTCCGCACAACGAGAAATCGTAGGAAGAGGAAGGACAAGAAAAATGACAAATTCAGCCATGAACACCATATGGAGAAGGGTGAAGTAGTTGAATCTTTTGACTCGTTGATCTTGATAACGTTAAAAACTTTGCAAATGTTTTACGCTCAGGGTAAAGATATTTCCGGGTTAATCAGCCATGCTATATTGATGTGCGACAAGGAGGTTTCTCATACGTATACCGCAAAGGCGTCTATTTCTTATGATAAAGCAGTGAGAGTTAGAGCAAAGAAATCGGGCCTATCCGCATTCGGCAAAATTAATCAGGAAGAAATGTTCAAGTGTTATAGCTATGAAAATACCAGACGGGCCCAACCCACTAAGGCTAATCCTAAGACCCGCTCCGCCACAGCGAAGGAAGGTTTTTGCTATCGATTCAATTCAGAAACGGGTTGTAACACGAAAAGCTGTATTTATTCCCATTAATGTTCACGCTGCCATACGGGGGAACACTCTGCAAAAGTTTGTACGAACCAGAAAACAGCCAGTAAATAGGATCCGGGAAATCACGAGTTAATAATTCCATTTGTTGATCGAACGTTTACCAAGGACGCCATTTTGGTTAGCAACTCTCGCCAACCGCGAGATTTCTCACGTAAGGTCAGTGGGGGTCAGGGTCAAGGCTGCAACAAAGATGGCCGCGCCCAGGAACTAGACAACAAACAAGGTAATCGGGTTAACGAACTCGTGATTATTGAAGAATACAACCCGGAAAATAAGGAAAATGTCGCTAAAATCGTAAATAATACTGAAATAGAACATGTTAGTCCCGATCAACCAATTTTTGAAGCACCGTGTACACCGGGGGGAAGGATAATTCCTGTGTATCATAAATGTGTTGATGGTTCTTGTAGTTGTATTCATACGATCGACAATGTTAATACCCAACTAAAACCATGTCGTTTTGCCGCTTATATGTTTTTATCCAGCCCAGAAGTTTCTACAGAGTGGTGGACAGTATTTACAGGCATCGTCGATGGTTTTAAAATTGTAGACGAGGATGTCCCAGGCTACGAATGCAAAAATTATTCCTCTATCCTGGACGACGAGGCCAAACACAAAATGGATGGAATCGTATCTGCAGAATTAAATGAAGGCATGGTATCTTTAGCTTCTTCCAAACCTACATGTGTCCACGCAATGGGGGCTGTGTTCAAGCCGAATGGAGATATTCGCCCCATAACCGACTGTTCCCGCCCAGACATGAGGTCGGTAAACAATTTCTGTAGTTCATTATGCCATGATTTTGCATACAAAAATATCCAAGATGTCACAGATATTTTAGAACAATACGATTTTATGACCGTAGTCGACATAAAATCAGCCTATCGTTCGGTCCCCATCTCACCTCAACACAGGAGATTTATGGGCCTTAGCTGGAAGTTACTTGAAAATGAACAATATTATGTGGATAATAGATTGTGTTTTGGCTCACGTTTGGGTCCCTACTATTTCAATCTTATATCTGATTTCGTCACCCACATTCTCAATGACAATTTTAAACTCAGGGTGATAAATTACCTCGATGACTATATTGCCCTATCTCATTCAAAAGAAGCATCAGTCGAGGCACAGGCCACCATTGTGAAATTATTACGATTTTTGGGCTTTTATATATCGTGGGGGAAGGTGACCCCCCCCAGCCAAGTATGTACTTACTTGGGTATTGAGATAGACTCTGCAGAGATGGTCCTTCGCCTCCCGATCAACAAGTTAAAGAAGCTCAAGGAAATTTTGTCTTCTCATGTTAATGCAAAGTACATTACGAAAAAAGCTTTAGAGAGTGTTAATGGTTTAATATCTCACTGCTCACAAGTGGTCCGAGGAGGTAGAACTTTCAGCAGGAGATGCTATGATTTGTATAAGGAGATGATACAAAAGAAGGTGAATCGCCTACCTATGTCCGAGATTATGCTTCAGGATCTCCAATGGTGGCTTAATTTCTCCAAGGTTTTTAATGGGGTCGCATATATTCAACACCCCATGTATGACCACCCTATGGTATCGGACGCATCAGGGAAAGGCTACGGTATTTATCTTCAGAATGACTGGATATGTGGTGCCTGGCACGAAGACTTGAAAAATGATTTAAATTCATCGTGTGAACATGTAGGTTTGTCCCCATCGGAAGCTAGTGTCGACTATTCTAACATTAACGTACTGGAACTCTGGCCATTATTATTAGGCCTCCAACGTTGGGCAAAAAAGCTTCGAGGAAAAACAATTTTAACCTTTGTCGATAATACCCAGGTTATGTACATGCTGAGGAATGGGTCCAGTTGTAATAAGACATGCATGCAATGGCTGCGAGAGATTTTCTGGATCTGTTTCATCTATGATATTGCCATACATCCGAAATACATCTCTACAAAAAACAATTTTGTGGCTGATACCCTTTCAAGAATGACTTATGTAACCACTCGTGCAAAATTATCTGAGATGCTTGCCGGTACATACCTATGTTGTTTTAATCTGTTAAATAATTATTCCATTAACAGATCTGAAATCGCTGGACCAGGAGACGGAGAACCTGATGCTAAAATCGCTGGCACCCTCCACTAGGAAGCTCCGGGCTGGGCAGTGGAATTGCTACATAAGGTTCTGTAATCAATTTAATATTCCCCCGATTCCTTGCGATATTACCACGATGTGTAGGTATATCGCTTTCTTGGGCAGATACATGAAGAGCTCGTCGGTGTCATCATATTTACAAGCCGTTTGCTTCTACCATTGGCTATACGGAATCTCAGCACCTTCAACGAGCGACAATCGTGTTAAATTAACTCTTAAAGGATTATCCAAATCTTCGGGTGATTCTTCGTGTGGGAAAGACCCTCTACTTCCACACCATCTCAAGGAAATTGCAAAAATTATTAACTTTGATGATATACAAGATTTATCAGTGTTTGTAGCAATATTATTCATGTTTAGGACATTATTGAGAGTTTCTCACGTCACTAAATCCCCACATACTATGCTGTGGTCAGACATTAAATTCCATGGTTGGGGCATGGTAGTTCGTGTACGTTCCTCCAAGACTACCTCTTCTAAGGACAAACCAAGTTATATACCCGTTAATAAGCTAACAGACAGTAATATCTGCCCTGTGTATTGGCTTTTGCAATTGTTTAAACGTTTCAAGTTCTCGTTCAATGATCCAATCTTCCCCATGAAAGACAGTGCATTTTTAACTTACGGTTGCTTCTCCATGACTTTGAGAAAATTCCTATTTAAAGCTAATATTGTGGGGAATTATTCTTCTCATTCGCTGCGATGAGGATCAGCGACTCATATGGCATATTCCGGCTGTTCAGTGTCAGAAATCAAAGGCAGAGGCCTATGGAAATCAAACTGTGTGTTTAAATATATAACCCCCCCGATGGAAATCAAGAGACAGATGGATGAGAAGCTCACAAAACATTTATAACATGTGATCAACTTGCTCAGTTGCTCAGGGCTTGCCCACCTTTTCTGCTTTTATATTTCTCTCTATCTAGGTCTGGCGGTTTGGAGGATTAAACTATAATATTCCTGCCAGCCCGTCGTTATCGTTATTGCTTGGAGGGGTCGGGATGTGTAAAGACGAAACCCTAGTATTCATCGCATACAGCCGACGACCGGAAGAGCCGGAAGCGCCCGGAGTTCGAGTATCCAGGGCGACGTTGTCACCTTTGTATAAAAGTGGGAGCCTCGTCGATGGAACATCACTCATCCGCGAGCCGCCGAGCAGTGCACATCGTCAGCAGATTTTGAATTTTGAGAAATGTATATTTATTATGGAGGATTAAACTATAATATTCCTGCCAGCCCGTCGTTATCGTTATTGCTTGGAGGGGTCGGGATGTTTCATCTGATAATCTCTACGATTTCGATGCTATGATTATCAGGTTTTCTATACATCATATTCAGTTTCATTGTGACCATACCCCCATTGCATTCCATTTGATCTTTATGGGGCTTCTTTTATCTATTTCCTGTTTTATTCTACTAATTTCATATTAAAATATTAACTTCACATTTAATATTATCCAGTTTATTGGCTGCAACGTTCAATTGACATATGATATAATTTATATATCATTATTAATTTATATAATAAGAGCCAAACACAGTTTACTGCATTTTATGTAACGAAATAATAAATAACCTGACAGAACTGACTGAAAACACTGAATCCTTTTCATTTAGACAACGCTTTATTTTTTCCATATTTTAAATCATAACAATGAGCATTTTCTATCTATTAGTCTATTCCCAAATACACGATGTATACACGATGACCAACACACAACTTATATACGACATAATGGATATTTTTATCACTTATTATTAGCTGGATTCGTATTTGCTATACTAAACACATTATGCCGATAATAGATATACATGAACCTGAAATATCTATACAAAATGATACAGGTTTCTATGACCAGTTATCTCTACAATCGACATGGGAATATATTTATTAGAGTTAAGGGGTGTATGTGAGGATAGGACGAGAGCAGTAAAAAGGGAGAGAGTCCATTTCGATGTACGTATTATGTATTCCGAAGAGTCGTAACAAAGGGGGTAATGTAGAATTAACAGATTATAATAGAATAAGTAAGTGTGTTAGTGGTGCAAATGGATAACATTTGGAGAAATCTGCACACGCAAGAATCGAAGGACTGACGAGGAAATATACACCATGTGCGTTATCATTCACATGCCAGTAATACAGTAGAAAGTTACGACAACACCCAGCACTCATCATGTGAAACAAGATTTCAGTTACACACTAAAGACTGATTGATCGATGAAATGGACGATAGTGGAACATCATTTCTGGATGTCTTTTGCCAAGTTCGATGTATATAGTTTAACATACATCACAACCTCACTTGAGTTTCGTTGATGATAGCTCCGTATGTGATCAAGAAAAAATTAAATCTTTGGTTTATTGCTTGTTACCATTATTGGACGCATTCTCCTTCCTTTTGGCAAACATATGTATCTGTATGAGATTTCTCTTTCGATTTTTCAAGGTCTTTTCCAGTGTTGATTTCCTCTCTGGGAGAATTTATCGCCTTAATTCGTTGGTCTCGGAAAAATCACCCTCACATTTTCAATCTCGAAAATAGGTAGTAGTCTACTATTCACTGAATATCATTACACATGTTGGCAACAATACAATATTTCTTCCACTAACGCTAAGGGGATATGTATTTGTCACATATACATTTCAATATAAAAATATGAATATGATTATCATTATACACATGGTACATAGGTATAAATGTGCTGAGAGACTTCTTCGTAAACATCGTTAGTCATATTCCTCAATATGATGGAAAATAGCCACCATTAGTCAAAGAAATCAGACTATCTGAATGCAAATTATTTTACGTAGTAAAACAATAGACAAAAATTAAATAGGGTAAATCAGATTCTACCTAAAATGACACTTTCAACAAGAGTTTATTTGACACTGCACCATTTTTATTCATTCGATCTATCACACCAAGCCCGGTTCTAAAAGCCCGTTGGCTTAAACTCATTTTATCTGTACCTTTCGTATTGGAAACAAAAATTTGCATATCGTCAACGACAGCCGGATTTCTCTTAAACAACTATATCTATTTGAACTGAACCAGAGGCGACGCACAACGAATGACTGCTTGAACTGGAAATGTATCTATGCGGTGTGACAATAAATTTTGGTGAAATGAAACGCAATTGAAAATTGATTTTTCGGAGCACAGTTTTCGCGACCGGTTCTGATTCTGATATGCATATCTTTTGTGCATCAATTTTTTAAAAATATTGTGGGGACATTTCCTTTTCAATTCAAAAATAGCGCCAACTGCATCTTGCATGAGATTTGTTTTCATATCCAATGGGTTGGGACTAAGGGATACATTGTCACAGATGTGACAAACTACAAAATGTGACATTGTTTTATATCAGCCAAAGTATTTTAAAAGAAGCACATTTTCTTTCTCCTCACATTATCTGGAAAGACATAATTTGGATATTCGTGAACCCACCAAACATAATCTAAAAACAGTCTTTCTATTCTACCAGAGATGGCACTAAGTCATTTCCAATATGCTACTATTTCTTCGTTAAAATATTAACAAATAAAAGAAAATCTAATATCGTTGATTGAACATGGTTTGATTGTAGAAAATTAAACGAGCATGTGATCAACTTTTAAGACGAATCCATTTTAGACATCGTGTGTAGGCCTTCTGTATTAAATGTGAACACTCCATAGTTGCATGTCTTCTCAGCTATCGACGCTTGCCTTTTGGTTGGTTGGGTGAGTGCACTTTCCTCATTCACATCCAATGATTTGGGCAGTGTGTATAATGATCATAGATTAGCCACAGCGACTGACATATAATTAAACCGGTCATCATACTCTTATGTATGTCTATAGTTCAGTCATGACTGGTTCTTCGTATGAACTTATATTATAACATAATATCCACAAGGGTATAATATGTAGTGTATGGATATATTTTACCTAAGCAATATCACGACAGCTTCTCTGGGAGGGATAATTGTAATGTATACAGATCACACCGTACATGGAGAGCTTGATTATACATTGTCCCATCATATCCTCACAAGTGCTTCCCACCTCGCTGAAGGGAGAATAGCAGGTTTTGTTTGAGTACGGATTTCCTTCCCAATGCAGTAAACATATTTACACGCTGCGATACACTTCGGTTTCCAGTTATCAACGCGTTCCTCGGGCGTGAATTTTTATATGTTACATAGCATACTTTGGATATAATATGTTTTTACATATATATATATATATATATATATATATATAAGTCACTTCAACAAGTAATCATTAAAGTTGGGCTTCTTATATCATAATAATTATTGGTACATTAATGTATGTACACTTGGCAACATATAATATAGTCAAGTCTTTTCTTTTGTAATCCTCAAATCATGACTGTTTCTTGTATCGTATTCCTACACACTGCATTGTCTTCTTTGGGATCATACCCCATATTTTTTCGCAAGAGGAACATGTGGATTTCTCTAAAGGATGGTCGTAGTGTTTCGTCTCTGTTCCAGCACTCTCTCATGAGGTCATATATCTCCCTGGTACAGGAGGCGGGCTGAGGGAGGTACACCTCCAATCCATCCTGCTTAAAGAAGCGACTGCAATTATCAATCACCTGGAATATGAGTAAAGAAAGATTATTTACAGTATGATAACGACTCAACTGATTGATGTATACACATCCTGATGATTATGACTTTAATTGGCGTGATAAAATGCATTTTAAAATCTATTATTTTAAAATCTATTTAAAGAGGATTTAATTGATTTTGAAATGTTAAGATTAATTTCTGATGCATATTTTGGGAAGAAGTACTAATTTTATTCTAGGGCAACGCTTGAAAACCTTCATTATTCATAATGAATATTGCATGATTCTATGTGATTGTTTTGATATGAAATTGGCCTTAAATGAAAAATAATTTAGTCTTCGCTCGATCGTAGTCGTTAGGACAAATACATGCATGTTTATATATATAGGGCAAATACATGTATACATGCATATAGGATGCATGTATATAATAATATATATATATTATTCCCACAGGGATGGTTTGAAGAACTGCTTATAGCAGAAATTGTAAACCTTTTTCTTAGGAAATATAAGTTATATGTAAATTAATTGTACATCAAGGCCACTATAATTCCCACTCGCTCTGTGTCAGATCACCGAGGAAAATGCCAAATGTAATCGAGCGGAATGCACCAAAAAGTTAATTGCATTTTAGTCTATTATTATAATGTCTCTTTACATTGTATTTTATCCATATAATCCCGACTACAATATGTTGTTACACGTTTACTTTTCCGCGCTATACTATGAACCAATGCCGGTTATCAGACCTCTGCAGGGGAAGCATGTAGACAGACTAACACAACCATTTATAATCAACCTTGGAGATATTCATTTCAGACATCACGATCCGGAGCAAAATAAGCCCCAGTAAGAATCATTTCACTAAAGCTGTAGTGTACGGACCTGCTCGTCATTTAGGTCGGTGAACGGCTGCTGTCGTGCAAATGTCATCATTTCCCACATAGTCACCGCAAAAGCCCATGCATCGCTTCTGCTCGAGAACTTCCCCTGAAAATAACATTCGTAACATATTGAAACAATGTTAATTGATTATTTAAATTGTAAAGGTCATTCATGCCTAGGCCTAGGCCTTCTAAGTAACTTAGTAACTGTTGTGTATTGATAACTATGTTTCTATCCTCAGGACTTAGACTGAGCATATTACTGTTGTAAAATCTCTAAGCCTGAAAGAAAACTTTAAACAACAAATTTAGGTAGCTTATAACGTGTCTCCACCTATATTTTAGGTGAGAAAGCATGTTTATAACGCAGAGTGATTCTTATTCAATTTCTACTAAAATCGGGCCATTTTACTATGACAAAAGCTTTGGGATAAACAGAGAGGCGATCACTGTTGTATGAAGAAATTGGCTCAGGGAAGCACCAATTTTCTGGATACATCTCCAGAAGTACCCACTTTATTTGTTTATGTTCCTAACAAGATAGTCCTCTTTTCGTAAGGATAAAAACTGACAAACTTATGCTGAGAAGCCATGGCAAACGCATGCACTCACTGCAACATGATACTTTAACTAAATACCAGATGATGAAAGACGATGATATACGAAACGACATAAACACAGCAATTACTCTATATTAAGAAACCAATAATCCGCGCGATTAATACTTATCCACCTACCAACATGACACTTTCCCAGGCCATCCAGCGAATTGGCATAACGGCTCTGCCTTCCAATCTGTAGTAGTCCCTTGCATATTGACTCCTACACATACCCAGGTCACAGATCTTGATGGAAAAGTGGTGGCCCACCAGACAGTTCCTCGTAGCCAAATCGCGGTGCACCATATTAAGTGACTCAAGATATTTCATGCCGGAAGCCACTTGCGAAGCCATGTAGATCAGTGCGCCGTAACTGAGATATATACGTTAAAACCAATGGTGAATCATAATTCTAACATTATTCACACTGAAACCATAAGTATTTGAATATGATATATTATAATATATGTTGTATATTTGAATATACATGTGCATAATTAAGGATGTTTGAATTCGCACATATTTTAACAAGCATAACATAAACGACATGGTTTCCTAGGTTAAGTGTTAATGGCATTTTCAATTATGAATCGATCTATCATCCGAATGGGTGTATAATTAGTTTTATTTCAATATCAATTTGGCATGTCATCCTTACATATATATATGGAATAGATCTAATGTGTATCACCCAATAGTAAGGTGAATGTAACATTATAGTCCATAGCAATTAATATTGTTCATACCCCTATATTTATTTCGTGAATTATACATCTGGAATGAGATATGTAATCCTAATATCAGGTATTCATTTCAAAAACTGTTGACGACCTATTAAATGCCAAGGAGACAATTCTTTCCCGAGAATAAGATTCAAAACACTGCCTGCACAATTCTTAGAACATCATAAATTTTCAAAAGGTGTTATATGTACACGTCATATATACATGACACGGAAATGCTTTTGCCAATTGGTTCAACAAAGGGAGTTAAACCTGTATAGGCTTCCCTGAAATGAATGAATAGTTTCGTATATGAATTACCTAAGGACTTTGTAGTCTCCAGCATTCCCAGCATCCTCGGGCACATGCTGACGTAGGAATTGGTAAAGATCCCCGTGACGGGAGTATTCCAGCACCATATAGAGTGGTTCAGACTCCAGACACACTCCCAGCACCCCGGACACATTGGGGTCCTTCAGTTTGAACAGCACCTGAGCCTCGCGGTTGAAGTTGTCCCTAAGTGTGAAGAATAGTATAGTGAATGTTAGTTTAATAACTGCACACGTTTAAATACACGAGTTCTTTATCACAAACATGTTGACTTATAGCAAGAAGCTAAGTAATGGTTTTACTAACTACTATGTAAGGTGATATAAGTGGTTATTAGAATGGAGGCTATACTTTTGACATTTCAGGAACCTGGATTGTGATGGAAGGTGTCATGTGGGGTAAACGGATTTTTTTTGTTTCATTGGAGGCCACAGACCATTTACAATTAATTCAAATGAAAAAACGCTATCGCGGTTATATGAAATTACAAGTTAGTCCAGTAAAAATAGGGTTTGACCTAGGAATAATTGCAACAAAAGATTTCTCAACGGTTTTCGGTAGTATGAGTGCCCCTTATTAACATACTAAAAGTCTAGAAAAGCGTGCGGGCACCAGGGAAATGTGTGGGTTCTATGTTTCCTAGGCTAACGTTTCTGTTGTCATTGTTTATATATAGCTATTTATAGAGTAAAATAGGTAACTCTCGTGCATAGCCATGAAAACGTCACGGCTCTGTGCGGTCAAAGCTTGATTCATTAGAAAGTGGGTTATGTGTATTACATAGAGTGAGGCTGACGAAATAACGAAATAATGATGAAATGATAACAAAATTATTGTACAGGTTACATCTATTCTCCCTTTTCTCTTTACTTCCTCTTCCCTCTCCTTTCTGTTTCTGTCTCTCTACCCCTTTGTCAATTGCAATCTCCCTGTCTGTCTGTCTCCCTCTTTCTCCCACTCACTCTCCCACTATTAATTGATTAGTTAATGCTCAATCACCAATAGATTCTATGGTATAGTGGTTCAGGTGGTTGCTTGTGAATCCCAACATTGTCAGTTCAAACCCAAGCAAGGAAAAGTTTTCCTTTGTGGAGTCAACACTGGTGCCACTCAGGCAGCTGTCACCCAATACTGGGCATGCCGGCATGTCTCACACAGGCTGGCGGGGACTAGAGGGGTCTAAGGGATTACAAGATTTCTTCATTTATTGTATTCCTTATTTCTTCAATGTATTTATTAATTTGGAGTCAGTACTTTAAAGTGGCTAAGATAGTTAAAATGAGTAGTCATGGAATCGTGTGAAACTTTGTCAGTGTAATCATATATGATAGGTATATCAATATCTGAAGTATTGAGTATCAGCATTGCGTTTTCATTCAATGATTAGTGAATATGTGTAATGAATGGGTCAGAACCTAAACCCACGTCAAATCCATGAGGAAATGGCTTTGGAGACCAGGAGGTACTGCCAGATTTAGCCCTGGAACTAGTGCCCTTTGTACTGACCAGCGCCGACCTAGGGGTTACATAATTCCAGATGTCATCCCAACTGACAGTTTGAATATCGGGTTGGAGTGCAAAAACGATTTTGCTCTCTATTTTACCAAATATCTGATATAATATGAATGTTAGAGTTTTGATATCCACAGGAGTTATTTAGGAGGGTGAGGTGAACCAAATACTAGAAAATGAAGTAGAAATTCCGTTACTCGATAATCTAGCCCTCAACAGTGAGAAGTGTCACTTTAATTTGGTCTTTACATTTTAATTTCGTCATTATGTTTATTAATTCCGTCAGTGTATTGATTAATTTGGTGACTATTTTTTTTAATTTGGTGTGTGTATTTATTAATTTGGTGACTGTTTATTAATTTTGTCTCTGTATTTATCAATTTGCTATCTCTATTATTAATTCAGCGACTATTTATTTAATTGGTATCTCTATTTATTGATTTGGTGACGATTTATTTAATAAAAAAATAATTCTACTTTACCCTGATAAATGACATGTTGATTAATACTTGGCTTTATCATGATACCGCTTTGTTAATATACAGCCCTTTAAAAAGGGAAGGAAAATAAAAACAAGGATTGGACTGCGGAAAGGTGTTCAGGTCAAACCTACAGGTTGAGGCCTTTCATCCCATTATGTTTCAATCATGAATAAGTCCAGGCCAAAGGGTACTTCATTGAGAAAACTACATGTGGAGTAGCAGAAATAATTCCCTGTATATTTCCTAAACAGATAAGGAAGAAGTTGTTTGAGTCAGTCGAGAATTAAAAAAAAATGATTTGGTCGGAAAGCGGTGGGCATTACAGACTATCGTACTTATCACATAAATAAAAAGTAATTAGTCTATCAATGGCAGAGGGTGTATTTTAGCCTGCTGATATAAAAAGCTTCGAAATGTTTACCTTGCAATATTATTGGCGTTGCTTGAGAGGACTTTCACTGCAACGAGGGATGATTTTGGTCTCTTCTTAGTTTCCTTGGCAGCCTCACACAAGTGTATCTAAAGAGAATTCAAAGTTCGTGTAAGAAAAAGAGATAAAAGGAAACAGTCAAGAATCTCAAATAGATCTAAAACATATTCTTTCCAACTAGCATCAAACAAATCTCATATTCACAAGGACATGTGCAGCACTGAACGAAATAAAACCACCTTAAATATTGACCACGCAGTCCAATCATTGAGACTTATATCCGGAAAAAATCTCGATGATAAAATCTCATAATAGGCCTATTTACTTTTCATAATGAGCTAGAAATTACTGATAAGAAAAATGCATCTATGCAATACTATTTCAGATGTTGCGTTATCGAATGCCTACCTCTCCAAAGTCTCCATCCCCAATCTTTTCAATGAACTTGAGGCATTCCCTGGGAAACTCGGGAGGCAGTTGGCTGCGATCTGTCACCTTGGGGGCGCCACTAGCGCCAGCCGAGGCCGCGGCGGCGGCAGCAGCAGCAGCGGTGGCGACAGCTAGCGGAGAATCATTGCCATTCATGTCAGCCATGGCCAGAGGATTGATGATGTCGTGGATCTTGTAGAGGGCGCTCGGATTTGGCGGTGGGGGGATGGGTGGGGGAGGGTGTCCCCCGTGTGGGCTGCCGTGCAGAGGGTGAGGAGGAGGCGGGGGCGGGGGCGTGTGGTCGCGGTTCAATGAGTTCTGGAAGACGGGCTCTGGAGGAAGTTTCACGTACAGTGGCGATTGGGAGAGATCGGCTCGGTGATCGTCCTCTTCACGCTTTAGCTCATTTCCTATAGAAGAAAGGAATTTATTAATCACATTGCTAAAGATTTTCCATAAAAGAGTTTCTGTGAACCACTTTATTTCTTCATTTTTAGACGTACTTTGTATCATGGTTTAAAACAAATACGCTCGTATTCAAGGACGATAATAAAACATACGTGCAGAAGTGGAAATAGTGTAAAAAGATAAATAATGTATAATAATATTCTATATTGTCTCCAGCGTCAACTTCGTACATGATTAGAGATAGGATATTACTCTAAGGTACATGGACATTTCAATGGTTGAGGCGCATTCGATGAACGGTTAACCTCGAGGTCAAATACAAAAGTAGGTCACCACAGTATGATGGCTCCCGTGGTGAGTGCAACAGCAAACTGGGAATATCTATCTAACCAATCACTAGATTTAAATATAAATATTCGTTAATCGTATAATGCTAACTACTACATCAGCTAACGTGACTAAATACTCCAAATTGTGTAAAAGGGCCATTATACTACTAAATTGTAACTACTACGAATAAATGCTTGGATACATTTCACCGCTAATTCAATGTATTCTCTGCATGGCCTACCTTTCCTCTGTTCATAAAGCTGAGACTCCTGAGCGTCCCTATAGAGCTCGTTGAGTTTCAATTTCTGAAAGGAAGTGGACTCCTCGAAGTCTGCGTCCGAGGTCGCGACAACATTGTACATGTGATAGCCGGTCATAGGCCCGTTGGTACTCCCAGATGACTTGAAATCCTCCAGTTCGCCCGTCATCCTGTGCTTTTCGAAGGCCGGATAGCCCTTGGAGTCAGCCTTTTTCTTGTTCTTGTGACGCAGAAGTATGAATACTGCGATACCAAACAGGAGGAGGATAAGAGCAGCGAGGGCGCCGATTATAATGCCTATGTGCTCCTCTCGTAGCGTTTTCCGGTCTCTTGGCTCAGGATGGACGACAGCACTGATGGCCACTTTAGTGGGCGATTCCTCTGGAACTGTGGATGAAAAGAGGAATAGAAATTAGAGGGATAAACTGAATAGGGCCTACGGTTATATGATTATATAAGTAGATGCAAGGGTCTAAAACGTAGTGGAACTAATGTAAAAACATTCGCCCCCCCCCCCCCCCCCCCCGCCCCCACCGCCTTGAATCAAATTATTGCAATACATGATGCGTAAGCATACATACATGCACAATTTGATACAACTTAATCTGATACTAATTTAATCTTTTAAAGCTACAGTCTCAATTAATGCAGCTTTAATATGATAACATGACATAGGCCTAACCTGATAAAACCTAGATCTATATGGAACAACAAAACATAATTTAGCCACTCCATTCTTTTTATTTTAATTTCGCACGAATCACAACGTACGTAGACAGAAAACAACCCAAACTAAATTGTGAAAAGGAAATCAAGGACATTGGCACAAATCTCGATCGGCCTGTCACGAAATGGAGCTCATGAAGGATGATGTCAAATGATGAATGTGATTAGGCCGCTCATAACACGTTTTCTCCGTATCTGTTCCAAAAAATGATCAATCTATTATTCAAACAAGTTTCGCAGCATTCCACAATCACAATGAAGATCATCAGGGTCACAGCAAATGGTCATAAATAGGCCTTGCCGTGTCATTGGCCCCGTGCTCACCTTGCTCCACGTCATTCTTGTCCCCGGGCGCGATGACCTCCACCTCTATCTTAGACTTGACCCTGTCTTGTGGAGATGCTGTAAATGATGACATAACCTGAGTGGGCTGAGGTAACTCAGGTTTGAAGCGGCCACGGGCGATCTCTGCAATGAAGTATAGAATAGATCCAATCAATACAGGAATGATTGTTAATTAATGAAATCTGGGGAGTCATTCATTCATGTGTTGGTCAAATGCATGAATACTACTGAATGGGAAACTACTAGATTGGATTGGCATCTCTACATGAGAATTGTATAATGATATTAGTAGATTGATATTTATATGGCTGAGATTGGGATTGATATCCTTGAATAGACACGGGTCTCGGTCTCTTTTCCAGGAATGAAGACAAGTGTGTTGGCTGATTAATTTAGCTGTGAGAGCAATTTTTTCTCCACTTAACAAGGCGTCAGGTTTTGGAACAATCAACGGGGCCATATAATTGATGAATGCTTTTTACAATGATCATCACCCAACGGATTCATGGGAGAGTTTACCAAGAATGAATTGTGATAGATTAGTCACAGTTCAACCATGATACCACACCACTTCTGTGGCGAAGCTACAACACAGAACTGGAGAGAGAGCTATAATAAGCCGATCATTGGAGAGTAATAGGTAGGGCAACTTTATAGGTACTCAGAATAGCGATCCAATCCAGATTTCATGTGACTCACGGGCCAAGTTCATTGCTTTTACAACCTTGCACGTATAGGGTGTAAGGAGGGACTAGGGACTTTTTACCGGTTGCAATACGTTAACCCATTTCCCTAAAACAGCTCCGGTGAGTAAATGTAATTATGATCAACTAATTACAGTGTCGCTCTGTCGCTGGGCCAAGGCCACAGCTGCAGGGTGGGGAAATTCTGTGTTAACGAGGTTAGGGAAGGCCTTGTGCTCCTGTGGCTTCGCACAGCACTGTGCTGCCCCCGTGTGGCCCTACTGGCAGTTGCAAGAGTGACGCAACTGTGGCGTCACCTAGGTGTTGATTAGTTATAATACGAGTAGCCAGTCCATTGTCTTGCGAGGGAACTATAGGGTACATCTTGACTCTTGTTATCGAATATCGAACAGTACAATAAGGATCATATACCTTTGAACTTGCAATTGAGAGGACATTATTGTGTGTCCTGTTTGTGACAACGGAAAGTATTATGCTCGCAATTACCAAATCTAATTGTGACCATAGCAGAATTTTTAAAGATGAATTGATTCAATTTCAAGCAGGGAAGTATGCACTAATTAATACCTCCCTGATACAAGCGACCTACACGCTCTAGAATCTCGTTTTCTTAGCAATTAGAAAATCGGCAATTCTAGTCATATTCCGGATTTATACATACCCGATAAGATAATGATAAATCACATTTCAAAGTGTAGGCTCTAATTAGGAGGGAGGACTGTTCCTTCCAAACCTTTCATAGAAGGTATAAAGTTAGCAACCTTGAAGAAACGTGCAATCCAAACACATTGAACAAAATTATCCTCATACAATACCCCCTTATAAATCTTAAAGCATCTACTATATATGACACTAAAATTGAAGTTTAAGAATTAAGACTCACCAGATTCAAACTCTATCTCGCTAACCATGATCCACCTGGCCTCAAAGAAGAGCTCGATCTTGACGAACTTGCCGGTCCTGTTGTGTATGGGTACGACCACCTTGCGAGCATATTCAATCAGGGTGTCCTTCATGTAATCAAACACAATCGGCCTCTGGTTGTAGTATCGGCCGCCAACACTGAACCAGATCCGCGCCTGCCTGAACACCCGCACGTCCTTGCTGAACAAATTGTTGCAGTGAAACGACACGTGGCTGAAGTTGCGTACGCGGTCGAATTTGAAGATGATTTCAACCGGCCTGGATGTGGCCGGGTCAATCGTCTCATTCTTCCAGCCAACCCACCTGCAATTTTAAGAAAGGGTTAGATGCATTTTTGTTATATATAATTATGTACATTCATTAATATTATTATGAAATTTGTATTCGATGTCCTAAAAGTGAATGAAATATTTCATTTTCAAGTATTTTCATCTGAAGATACGTCAATTGAAAATCGAGGTGATGATTTTACAAATTCCACATTTTTTTCATTTATATGGGTTTTTTTTAAATTTAAAGTTGTTCAAATCAGTTAGCTACTTATGTGGATTCATTTACTTCATCTCCATATTGAAAGATAACTGCTTGATTATGGATAAATTAGTTGTTCTTGTGATTCTTTCCATGCAGGGCACAGAACATCCCGCACTCATATTTCGGGCAGGTCCTGGATATCTACACTCCAAATCATCTAATTTCATCAACGATGCGCATGAAATACCTCATACTATAGATGAATAAGACAATAAATTTAATAATGGAGTTATTCCGAAACAGGAGGAAAAGATTTATTTTTACACACAAAATCACCGATCAGTTATAGATGGAATAGATGTTGCGAGGACCCATTGATTTTTCGGATTTCAGAACCTGACAGGACTTCGTTAAAATGGTAGAAAATCAATCATAGTGCAGATACAGGCAGGAGAACTTACTCATAGCCTTTTTTCCCCAGGCCTTGCTTGTCTAAACGGAAGTTGGAGTCTCCCTCCTCGTGATCAACGAGCTGGCCTAGACCATCGGTAAGTATGCCGTCTTCGTTCTTGCCATCGTAAGTGAAATCAAAAAGATTCACTTCTGTTCCTCTGCGGTCTCCTTGGGGTATTTGATACGACAATATTCCATCTGGAAATTAAGAAAAATGCAATAAGTCAAGTGACAATTATTTAATGAGGGAGATTCTTTTAGAAACCATTTGGGACAGTTGTGAGTCTGAGTGTGGTGATCTCATGGGGACACCATGTGCTGGGATATTAATCTCAAGGCTTTATGCCCAGAATACCGCTAGGATGTTTTAAGAGTGGTCGAGGATGCACAAATGTAAATAGAGTGCGCCCTGATATACACCAAGGACAAGATCTGAATCCATTAATCCGGATGCATCCACCTTCTTGTAGATAAATAGTGGTTTTCTTTTTCTTTTTAACTGACAACGAACAGGAACCCGGGGTAATGTTATAAGACCAGTTAAGAGGAACAGGATTTGGACCCTTCTCTTTTGACTGGGATTGTTTATTGCAGTTTGTGCTCGATATCTATGCACACAGTGCAAGAGAAGGAATACATGGATTCCTTGTGCAGAATATGAAGTACTTTATATAGAGAGGGATGCTCGATGAAAGCTTTTGCCTCACAGGGGTCGTAGCGTTTAGTATCATTTACATGATTCGCTGCACCACATGCATGACAGGCGCGTGGTGCCTGTCCATTCCAATGGGGAGAATAAGGATTAGGTATTACAGGATTGAAGTGGGGGGCTGAGGAAAATCAGAAGGGCAACACCCCAAACCCCTCTTTCACTGTGCATGTCAACAACTTCAATGCTATAAGGTGGCGACTTTGTTCAATTCTGTAGGATTCTGTAGGATTCAAGTAGGATTAACTGTTTGTGGTTTGTATCATGTAGGATAACCTCAATATATACAATATAATCATGATGCTATATAATAACAATGACTAAATAATTATTTCTGATAGGTGACATCTAGGGGCATTTGCTGGTGACATGGAAAATGATGGATCAATTCTGAAGTAGAATAGAACTCTCTTGTGTTATGTATGAATGATCCTATTTCCAAGTTCTATATGACAACCAATGTATTATAGTTATGATATGTGAGAGTATGGGGAATGGGGAGTAAGAGGAGGGGTGGGGGGCTGCCATTCCCTTTATACCCACCCAGCCACCCCTGACCCATTCTTACCCCCTCCCTCCCTTGATCCAGCGAGATCCAGTGCCAGCTTTGGGAGAACACGTGGCGAAAGGCAGATCCTTCCGCCTCACCTCCCAACAATCCTCTCTAGCGAGGCTACCAGCATTCCAGTCACACAAACGACAACCACCGCCAAGCATTAATTCTGGGTGTGGATGTACGTGAATTCCAGTGAGACACTTGTTGACAAAACAGGTGCCTTATCGAAATTGGCAACATGAGAAGAATTTGGTCCGGAAAAAATATTATTGACCTGGCATCGTGGTTTGTAGTGACAGGCCACCTTTTTTTAAACAGCCCCTAGACCCGGGGTTATTTATCTGATACAATTACAAGTGTTTGAGTGTGTGGATGCATTGGGATTTTTTGTGCATCTGGTTCATCCAATGAAGTATGGAGCCTATCCACACAGTCTCCTGAATTTGACTTATCTATGGCATAACTGGGGATGGTTTCGGATAGACAGGGTAGATGTAGGATTATTTATATACACGCATTAAGGGTGTGCTTCACCCGGCTCTAAAACACACAAGTAAATAGATTATTTAGAAGTAGTTGTGGATATTTACTGTGTACCTCTGGCTCCCAGGTTAGACTAGGGGGACTGGCTGGTGTACCGTATCAGCTGCGCAGTGTCAAACGTCTTGACACTTGCAATAAGTGAGGAACTGCTAACAGGTCAGCAGGAAAAAAACTGGCCGCCCGCCGCCCGCGGGACACGCCACTGGGGCGTACATAATACATATTACACTCGGGCCACCGTACCAGAGTTGAGGGAGGGCCTCGGGCTCATAAAACAGGCAGAGAAAAAGTTAAAAACAAGGTCGTTGCCCGATGAAACTGCTTGCCAACGATACAGACCCTTTAAAACATGGGAGGAAGCGAGCATATTGGGTCGTAAATGAAAATAAAGCGAGCCAGTTGTTCAATTGAAAGGCATTTGACTTTTCAGGGGACTCTGATTGAGATGGATGGTGGCCTCATATGGACCCGGGGAAGGTTGCTGTGGTAAAACCAACAAGGGAGCAATAGGGTCTTTTTAAGCCCACCCTATTTGATTATCAACGCTGGATAAATAGTGTGGGATTTATAGAGCAGAAGTTAAAGAAGAAATAAAGTGAATTAAATAAATATGTGACTAATAGACTCGCTTATACGTAGGCTACTATAAAATAGGAGGGATTGCTAACTCAATCTGCAATAGGTGGTGAAGACAAATTGGGCCATCAACTCCCTTTTCCCTTTGAAGCAGGCTTGCCAGTGAGCGAAGGACCACAGAGAACACAAAAAACAGTCAGGAAAATCCTTCAGACTCGTGAATAAAACATGTGTTGGGATCTTAATTTGGGTACTCAATAATACTTTTTTGAGCTTAACCGAGGTGTTTGCATATTTCTTTCCCCGGTCGCTGCTTTGGCCGCTTGTCGGCCGTGATCCGAATCCCGACAGTTGGAATCATTAATTAATACAATAGCGCAATAAGACATTGAACAATTATTATTGATGAAAGACCCAAAGTGACAAGCACCGTCTCAAGACAAAAACCAGCTTGTGAAACATCTGACATCTTGAGAACGGTGCCCATTTCTCGTCGGAGAGTTCTGATTTCCCATCCACTCATGCGTTCTTGATAATCAAACGGGTAAGCCAATAAATGTCAGAGACGATATAAAACCCGCAATCAAAATAAATCATCTTGTGGCGGTCAAACATGTGCTGTAATCCGTTCGTCAATCAGGGCAATGTTTTTTCTTTGTTTGTCATCATTCAGACTGTGCAAAACAAGATTCCTCGCAGGCCACTTCAAAAGCTTATTCCAGTTTAAAATGTGAATGAGACTGCTGCTTTAAGTCACCCTAAAGATGTGCGTCTACGCTCAGAATTGGGAGAGTGCCTCCAATCGGAGGGAGCCTCTCGCTCCAAACCGCAAAGTGTCATTATAATCCCATCAGGACGCCTACCCAGGAAAATCATTAGCGCAGTAGACCTGTGTTCAATCACTGACTCTTCTAATCTGATACGAGAGGCTGTGAGCCTAGACTGGATCTAAATACATTCTAAAACCAAAGCTGACTACAGTACAAAGGGAGTCAAAATGACTCCAAAAGGAGTTATTCTGAGGACATGTGCTGGACTCCCTTTTAGAATCAGAATGACTCGTTTCATTTTCAATGTCCAACCAACTTTAAATCAAATATTATGCATTAAACTGTAATCTCTTCTTCCAGCTCGGGGGTCGGGGGGAAGACCCCCGTCATGGTGACCCGATGAGCTGTTTTGTAATACCTAACCCGATGTATGTAGCTCTCAACCTGAATAAACACGGATTTATTTATTTTTAAAAAGAAAAAAGAAAAAAAAAGCCCCGAAACAATCTCACTGTCTTCCACGCAAATCTCAAAGATCTATTACTATAAGGGCCAAATCTTATATGAATTGTCAGTAATATCATATACTGATTACCAATTGATTGTCCCAACATTCAAGAAGGAATAGGATAAAAGCAAACAACTTTAACAAATAGAACCCAGGATAGGCTATTCCATTGGTAAATGATAGGGATTTTAATATTATTACTTACATGTAGCATCGCAGCCATACAATTCCACTCTCATACACACAGTCCTCGGGTGCTTGCTATAGGGGATGAAGCGAACACGCCTGGCAATGATCGGAGGGTTGATCTCTCGCAGCTCTGCTATGTACGTGTTGTGATTACCTTTCAAAATCTGGAAAATAAATCGTGAACAGAGAACATTATATAGTCCATTCAAAGGTAAATAAAACAAAAATGAAAACGAGCTAAAGGGTTAATTATAATAGGAACAGAAGGTATTAAATGTCTCAATAAAGATAATAGAATTGCGTTGGAACTAGTAATACATGTATATATCATGTTACTTCAGGAACAGGCGTTTCATATATAAGTATTTCCCGCTTGCATGTGTAGGGTAAAACATTTGCCGTCATATTTGGGCTTTGTACCGGAACGGTCAGACACCCTTCAGCCTTCCTTCAGCCTAAACCATGAGAAAAACATCAGAAATGATATGAGGCGAAGGGCACGTGTTTCATAGGTTTGTTATCACCCCTGACAGATGAAATGACCTCTGCAATCTAGCACTGAATAAATTTTCATTAAACCTAGTCGAGGAATCTTCTTATCAGGGAGCATATTGAAGATCATTTTTTCCAAGGCCGCTTGAATTGCCTTTTTTTGTAATAGCCTCCCCGATTGATCAAAGTCTAGGACCTTGGTTCTGACAAGACCTTCAGGAATGTATCATCCTTGTTTTGAGCAATAACTGATTTATCTAGAAAAGATGGAGAATGTAAGGTCATGAGAATATATATATATTATTATATTTTCGATTTGCACTTTTAATCCTCTTATAGCAGATAGGGTAGTGTTATTTCTTATTCTTCCAGAACCATCCTCTAGATTATGAAAGAGCGGCCTAACTGACTAGAAAAATAACAACGCCAATGTCTGATCTAGTAAAGTAACAAAGCCAATGTCTGATCTAGTAACATGAAGTCGGTCGCAAGCTCCTTTTTGGTATATAAAGCGTAAAAGCTAAATCTGATTCTTATTATCAAATACTGCTGCTGTGCATGGTAGACAAGCATTAACAAAATTGATTCATCACGAATCCCATCTTAGTTCTGTCAGTAAAATCTCCTTCGCTTGTTGGCTTGATTTTCTGGAAGGATCTCAAACTCTATACATAATCCCCATTGGCCTACATATCTATAGCACATGTTAAAGATTTTGTTTTGATTACATTTCAAATGCATATTTGATTCTGTTTTAATCCAATAGTACATACGTCATGTTGCAGCCCTTGGTGGAAACATTATCAATTTCAGTTTTTAAAAACTGCCAACCAGTATGTATTCCATGGTTTTGTAGTCTATAAAGTGTAAATTTTCGTAAGGTTTAAAGTGTTTCGGACTGTCAACTACTGAAGAGTCCCATCTGGCCAGTAGATGAATAAAGCATTTTAGATGTGGGAATACAGCTGTTTTAAGATAATAAGCATTACACGTTCTCATCGGTTACAAATGGAACCTCCACCATATCAGTTATACCTAATGGACTGTTTATTGTAATTCAGATAGGCGGAGGAATGGGGAAAAAAGATAAAAAGATTACGCGAAGACGCTAGAATGAAGACCTGAAATAGTACAGGCGTGCCCTCCCTCAGTAAGTCATTTCTTTGTTATAAATCCGACTTTCCTGAATCAAAATCCACACAACTGTGGACACCAGAGGTCGGGATTTCTCAATGGCAGTATCCTGACCCGTGGCCTTGGCCTCAGGGCAATCTGACCCCACAACTGCCCTATGTTTGACCTCCAGATACACTGCGACTGCGCAAATTCAAATCCATAGAAAGCAATCCCTCTCTCGCCCATGCAAGTTCTCGAACTACGCCCAGTGATTGAATCTCCCTTGAGAAAAACCTGGTTGTGTTTTGCCAGCATCCTCAGATTGGGCAAATTCTCCTTGAGATCAGATTCCACAGCTTGAATCTGTTCCTACAATTGTTCCGTGTGATGGAGGGGACCAGGTTGTTGTGCCTGTTTGCTTCAGGCTCCAGTACGCCAATGAAGGCATCACAGGGACCCTCCGATCAACTTTATAACAGACGCCTCCCGGGAATCCCAACAAATCTACCAGCAAATGTTGGATAATCGGGTCACCTGTCGTTACGTATCATGTAACTTTCTGGAAGCAAATCGTAAAAGACGATCCCAAAGACTGCATTGATCTTTAGACGGTATGATGGGAAAATTGTATTTTGGCGGCGATATATGGCCTTAGGTCTCAATTTCACCTTGCAGCCCATGTTGAGAAATATTCCCAAGAAATATATAGGATATGGGCTAGCGGTATCTGCAGAATTCCTTTCATGAATGTATCTATTCGCATCTATAATCATACCAAATTAATCTTTATATCAACCATACATTCAAACAGTAAATGACAGAACACTATGAAATTGTTCTGTCTGCTTAATCTTTAAGTCACAGAGTATGTCTTGTCTAATTCATAGGCGGCAAGATAACGAAATAACAAAAACAAAGATTGGTCTTGTTTAATAATCTCAGGGAGGAAAAACCTCCTTTCATCATTAAAATGACCTGACATTCTGCGAAGGAACTGGATGTATAAGCTACAACCACCTATCGAGACTGCATAAACATCTCAATTAAGCGACTTTGGCTGCACTAATGTTCACTGGGAGATAAAGCCGGCAGGGAATTTTATGTCCTTATACCTATCAGGAAATATGAATGTATGGGACATCTGGTCTTACCAGCCAAGCATGGCGCGACAATAAAACATGTTTCTTAGTCTTCATTACCATGCAGGGAGGAACAGAGCAGTAATAAGTCACATCTGAATACAGAGCGGGGTGACGCGCAGGGTCAAGAATCTTGCTTGCGGGCATCAATGCATTTCCCTGGGTTAGTCTGATAACATTCACAAGGTAACATTTTCATTAAGACGCACTGAGGCCGACGTCTCATGAAGTAGCCACTCATTAATTCTGCTGGCTCACAGGGGTTAAGCAGAGGCTAATGGCGGCTCAATGGACAGTCGTGAGCACCACGTTCAGCGAGATACATCCAGGTCGTAAGGTCTCGCGAGCTCACGTGAATGGCGAGGAGATGCGAGGAAATGCACAATGCGAGGAAGCCACCGGGTCTTTGAGTATTCACTCAGCTTCCTGTCTATTAATGTGATCAATGGATCCAGGCTCTGTTGTTTCACGAACTTCACTCCACACGATCCAGACTCGGCAACCCCTTGGGAGTCTCTAATTTTACCTAGCTTCTTTTTCTCGAGAAAGCACGATGTGTTTGCAAATGCTTAACCTAGGAAGGCGTCGGGCTACTACAGAACTAAGGTACAAAGTTTGCGAAGCCGGAAACATTAAAGAGGGCATGGAGCCGAGCCGATCAATGTGACCATAAATCAGTATAAATGGAACAATTCCTATACTTCTCACGGAGGGCTAACTGCCGCTGCTAATCCGCGACTGTTTCTTGCAGATTGTGGAAGGCAATAAACGCTTTCAGAGTAGGTCCAATAAATAGTAGGTCTAAGTCTGCTCAATATGCCACCTTTTTAAATGAACTGTTGCTTGCTGAATCCCAGATAACTAATGTGTTTGTATCATCACAAATACATGTCTCTATGAAACAATCTCTATTTCCTGGGTATGATCATAAACTGCCTCCCTCTCAGCTCTCCTGCCCTTGATATAACCTTATTAAATGTGTTGATAAGGGCGTAAAGCAACCAATCTCACTCAAGCCAAACAAAAATATAGGTGTGTTTCCGATTTATCTGGCTGAAAACTAGGTTGGGGGGGGGGGTAGCTTTTTGTTATTTTTTTTTGTTTGGAAACCTCCTCCCAGGAACTGAAAAAAATGTCTTTTTCATAACAATAGTTGTTTTGAACATGGGAAATGTGCCTTTTGACAGTTCCAGGTTAGGAAAACCCGTTTTCCTGCTTTTATAAGCTTTTTTTGTCAAAAAATCCAAAAAAAGTAAGATATGATGGGGAAAAAATCAGGTATGGTAAAATTTTTTTTAGGTAGGGTAAGGTTTTTCTAGGTAGGGGGGGTAAATCGGAAACACACCTATTTTTTTTTTGGCCTCACTCACTCAAACCTGTTCACATAGGCCTACATTATACGCGTCCTGTAGGCAGTAAGCACCAAAGCCCTCTATGGTTAACTCTATGGCATGCTGCTGCCTACAGGACGAGTATAGAGTGTAGAGACTGCATCGTCCACGGCCTACTTCGAAGGTTCTTATGAATCATGATGCATTTCTAAAATTTAACCTTTCCCAAATCCACCAGGATCCATAATGTATAACAAAATCATATTGAGCTTTTCATTTTAAGAAAAACCTTCTTTAAAAGATATTGAATGGTACTGTTGCATAAGAAATGTGTAGAAAAGTAGAAAAGAAAATTTGTTGAAAACGTCATTTCATGATAAGGACAAATTCAACCGAGATCCTGGCTACATGTAATCAATCGTCAGCGACTGGTTTTCATCACCATACAATTTCATAGAATATGCGCATAAGAATTAACTTATACCACATCTAATACTATATTCTTGCTATTGAGTTACTTTCAGTCAGCTATAAACTATAATCTAATATCTTTAATAGTATTACACTGTAAAGTCCAAGGCTTCATATATTGAGCCTGTGATCACAAGCTTTTAGACAGGCTTTTAGCGTCTTGTTAGCGAGAGTCCACATACGTCAGTATATTATAAGCCGCTGTCATCACCTACAAGTGCAGTTTATAATCCTTCTTCATTTTAAGATGATGAGACTACAGGACGAGGTCTCAGAAGCTGACCTGCTCCTACTCTAACCTCCGATCAAGGGCATAGTCCTCATCACTCGCCATCCATCATTTCATTAACGAACATGGGCTCCAATTAAGTCCACCTTAGGACGTCACCAAGGTGACAGGATATGGGCGCAAGTCTTGGTTTGAACTAAATAGATCTCCCGGTCCTTCTCCCCCTCTGTCCACCACCACCACCAACATGGCTGAAAGCAGTTGTCATGGGGAAGCCAATAAAGTCGCGTCTGCCTCGTTCTATAAGGACACGGCCGCTATTTGGATGGCTTAAGACATAGCTTGCCTGTTAGCTTGAGATAGTCATCGCGGATGCCTCAGAGATGGCGTTGAGTATCAAGAGGATTCCTCCCATTTGAGCCTCCAAGAATCATCATGTGCCCATCAAGAACTGGCAGCTCCAGGTTCCAATTATCTTCACAAGTTCGTCTTGGTATTCTTCGGATTGATCCGAATAGTTCTGATGGCGAATATATCCGCTTTCACGCAATTCTTATTATAGCACAATTCATTCTATGTTCTGATCTGATCAGACTGAAAATAACTAATCAAAATCTTTGTCAACATTGTAGCAAAGATGAAGTTTGTTGATTGAAGATTATATTGACCAGGTAAAGAAATCTCACCCCCGACGAAGACGACGAAAATGGCGAAACATGATGGATCTATACCAGCTTTTGTGTATTAATATCCAGCTGAAGTAAGAAAATAGAAGGAGAGTCGCCAAGAAGGAAGACCTTTGTGTCATTCCAACTCTTATTACATCTAAAGAAATCTTAATTTCATGAGAAAACTTTGTATCAAAGTAATTTTTGTATTTCCTTCCCAACGAATATATTATTATATGCATCTGCACCGGGAAATAATGGCACAGCTGAAGCATCATGCAGTAAGCTGGCAAGACGAATCACAATGCTGTGATATTTGTCGCTTTGATCAAATATGACAGAGTGGATATCAAAGTCTCATCCTACCAAACTCACGCCGTTGGTGCACAAACCCAGAGAATATTGACCCTTGACGCATGCCTTCGCCTTCTCCTAGGAAACGTAAGAGGATGCGATGAGAGCCGAGAAATGCAGCACACCTCTGACATAAATGATGTATCACGTCAGAGCTCTTACCTACGATCACCTTTGGAAGCCTGTACCGGCGCCTGGTAATTACCATTTTTATAAGGAAGCAATGGTATTAATGAAATCATTGATTGAATCTGCATGACTCACCGACATCTGATAAGGAAGGATGCATGGAGATGATGGCCATTATTGCCTTCAGGAATGGGGGAGGAGCAGGAGGAAAGGAACGTGTGTGTGTATGTTATTTGGGTGAATCTAAACCAGGAGATGCTCAAGATGAACCAACAGTCTGTTTGTTGTTCACTTTAAAAAAAATACAAGATACCGGTACCTAGAAAAGAATTGAGTCTATATTGGATAATTTAGCGTTAGTTTTCAGGAGATGAGATGCGGCTATACTCTATATCCCCAGCGCTGCCACTCTGAGAAGAAGTGTCTTGATACTTGAGACCCTTTGTTATGGAGGCATAAATATGAATTGCTTCCCTGGATGAATACTAGAAACACCGAGGGATGATAATTGAAATAAAACCCCTAATATCCTTAATTCGATTGCATAGAAATTGTGATAATGAAAGGCGGGAAAAACAAGGAAACAACGCCCAGAACAGGAGTCTGATTCGACTGTCCGGGGGATCTGTCATTAACTTGTTTTTGCTAATTTACACAAAACGATTCTTAGTTTTCCAGCATTGTATTGCCACCAGCAACGGACCGTGTGAAGTCGTTGAGGTTTTTTTTATCATGGTGAAAGCTTTAGATAGTAAGTAATGAATCAATTTGCCGTACCCGCGGCCTGACAATTATGGCCCTCGGAATCAGTATGCCTAACCCATTACCGTCCCATTTTCTTCATTACCAAATCGTTCAAGCCAGACTCCTAAACACAAGTCATCAGCCCCTCTGAGTCATCGCACTTTTGTAACGAGTTATGGAAACTTCATTTTGGCTGGATAAAGGAGAGAATAGCAAGGGGGAAAGGTGGCGGGAGAAACCCCCGGGGAAACATGTTGCTTTTTATACCATCAGCTATCCCAATGAGAGCTCATCACAAATACTAAAATGGTCGAGATTACAGAAGCACTTTGCTGTTCCATGCTCAAAGTTGGGCAAACAGATTTGTGTAATATGGTTGCGGGGGTGGGTGACGCTTAGGCTAGAACGATTGGAGAGCACAATCAGACCAGAAACTAGGGTTACAACAATGTGCAAAGCTCTGGAGATGCACTTTGTTCATCCCAAATTGTTTTCAGATACTGTTCCTTATTAAATCCATTTCTGATCTGTTTTAACCACTTTTTAGCATTAATTAACATAATTATATCTTCGCTATACACATTATCATCCAATACCTCTCACTGGCGATTTATTCCACTCTTGCTTTTCACAAAATGTATGGAAAATCGAACCTGTCCTACGTCAGGAATAGTAATGAACTCCATAAGAATCCCATTTTGTCACTCGCATTTATGAAACGATTGTGATGTGTTTAAAACATGGTGGTGTTTGGCTTTAAAACATGAGGGTGGTACCTACCTCCTTGTCCTTTCTGTCTCTAAACTTCTTCCATGATCCACCGTCTTCTCTTTGATATTCGAGCATGTAATATTCAGCGAACTCTTGTCCCTAGAAAAGATGAAAGATAAATGGCCTGGTTACATTTGATTTATCAAAGCAATAAGGAAAGCTGTCATATTACCATGAAATGATAATGCAAACATCAGGAGGGAGACACCTCGAAATACATGGAGCGGGGACGTCATGCAGTCAGCAAGAATGATACTAAAGGATGCATTTGTATCTTCTATTGATATATGAAAATGTGGGTATGGGCTTGTACTTTTGTTCTCCAATTCCTCACATATACCAATGCGTATGTTTTTCTTGTGGCTTTAGTTGGGGGAATCAAACAGTTGGGGTGTGAAAAGGGTCAGGACTCCTGGAGCAAAGCAGCTATGTAGTCAAGTGTCATGACGCTAGGCGGCCTAAAATACTCCGCCAATGTTTGTGGTGGTCTCTCTCCCCCACATGTTTATATTTATGATGCACATGATTATTGTTTACATGCTAGGGGGTTAGCAAAATAAGCATGCCTTGGGGAAGCTCCCTGTATCACAAAGAAATTAGAGACTCGTCTGCTGGCTGTCAAAATAAATGACAATCCCCACTCGGGAGATCATAATTCTACTTAGGCTTAGATGCTGGCCCGGGCCTTATCCTTGACCCACCTGAGCGATGGTAATACTGAATAAAAATGTAATCCATTTTCTGGTTGTTTTTCCACTTAGATTTTTGTTGGGGTGCCGAAATGGATTTTGAATGAATAATTGCCATTATTTGTCCGCACACCTCCCAGGACCGTCCATCTCACTTGATCAGAACACAGTTTGTATCATTTTCTTTGCCAGGAATGTCGCTCCTATGTTGACTAACGGTTTTTGGTGCGGGGGATAACCGAAGCCTGTACCGAGGGGCCATGCTTCACATAGGTGCTGAAGTGTGAGACCGCTTTTCTTTACCGAGAGAGAAAAGTTACATAGCCTTTGTTTGTTTACGCCACGTCTGGTTTTGTGTACGTGTGTATATCCACACTGGTACTACCCTGAACATCTATTTGCCTGATAAACAACAAGTTACCATATTCACAACATGCTTGGCTCCTTTTTCCTCTCTTTGCCAATGAATAAACCCCCCATATCGGAGTCTATTCAAGCAATTGCAAAAAACTCTGCCAAGAGCTATATCTATTTAATAGCAAGGAAGCCAAGCATATATATATATATATATATATATCATGGTATAAACATACCTTACACCTAAGCTGATGTAATTGAATTCAATAAATTTGCAGCTTTGATATCTACTTCTGGTTGATAACTCGATGCGGGGTACTACTTGAATGAAGCCCTAGAGTTGGTCCTGTTTTTTACCCATCTTCCACGTGTCATGCGTATAATACATTCTATATAGGCACCATTTTAATATCACGTCCGAGGCCCTCCCTCCTCGTAAAGCAAGTCTTTTAGCACACCCAGATGACACCCACACCAGGAGATAAGAAAGCTATCACTCTGCATACATCACAGAAAGGTGGGTGGAAGTGACCCCCTATAGTATGAGATTATTGGCGCAGGGATCTAAACATACCGTGTACTACCCGCAGGGATGCGGCCATAAGACCAGCCTTATAGGACGTTTACCTTGATGCAAAAACTCGATCTCGAGAATAAATATTATTGTCAACAGATTTGTTATTGAATGCAGGAACGAGACACAGTGTAGGCCCAGATGCTTCCGCCTATATAATGGGGCAACTTTTCAATAACTTAAGCTTAAGCATAGAATATATATAATATGGTGTCCGTCCTTTAATCTCTTGTTTGGGACTTAATATTTGATTTCTTCATTAGGAGGATCGAGAAAAACACGATAAATAAAGAGTAATTATTATTATTAATTAAACAGCTCTTATCTGCTCAAAGGATAATGACACGATATCCTCATTCAATGTTGGTAAAGTATCAGAAATAAGGCTTCCTTGAACCAAATGGTGTTTAGATCCAATGGCCACAAATGTATTTAATATTGCTAATAAACTCGAATTAGAACTATCCAGGCGATATGATATTCTCCGATGATGATTATATTGCGTTACACATGGCGACTGTTGAATGCAAACAATGAATGCCAATTAAACACTTCTGGGAATAACCACCAGAGAATATAAACTATTGCATTGTCTAAAACTATCTTACTAAATGAAAGGTCATAGGGAATCTCAATGCATGTACATAGATCATACGAAAAAGCTGGCCCAAATTCTATTGTTTAGAGCTAGTATATTAGTAAACGTGTGACCAAACCGACACGATTCATTAAGAGAACATGGGGTTTTCACATTAAAGTCTCGAGCACGTGCCTTAAAAGAAACAGCGAATGGTTTTGAGTGCAGTCTGAGACAGGGAACATGCGGAGGGAGTCTATCACAGTGAAACAGTAGGCAGAAAATATTCAAGACCCCTGCTACATATTTAATAACACAAGGTCAGGGGTCGACCCCATGATGTTAACTCAAAAGGATGATAAAAGACACCAATGTCCTCCTGGTAGGTTTTAAAATGAGGGCTTGCCTTGCAGAGCCTTGCCCTGACATGTGGTTGTCATTTGTACTCTTGCAAGAACCGGCGGCCTATCTGGGAGATGTATTACCCTCTTGGGAGGAAATAACTTGCAGATGCTGGGACACATTTCCAATGTATTTGTTGGTACATGACAGTTCAAAACACAATGAATGAGAACCTATTCTTGAAAAGTAAAATATGTGGGCACAAAGCGTACACAGGCCTTCTTTTGCGCAGTGAAATATGTAGATACACCCAAATGCATTCAACTACCAACTGAACTGACGTATCAGTAGGGTTGTAATCATTCTTCCTCAAAATAGTTAACACCAGGTGAATGGTTTTCATCAAAA
Organism: Sthenelais limicola; assembly: GCA_942159475.1. Lineage (NCBI taxonomy): Eukaryota > Metazoa > Annelida > Polychaeta > Phyllodocida > Sigalionidae > Sthenelais > Sthenelais limicola. The sequence continues at coordinate 47,964,169 of OW804096.1, read as the reverse complement.
TCCAAACACAACAACGTCAGGGCTGGATTTAAAATAGATAAGCCAAAACGCACGAATGCGTTCGTTCCATGAAAATATATTGCCGAACTTACCTGACCGTTTCCGAAGCGGCCTTGCGTTTCAACCAAAGACACCATTTTGAGGCCTCCTAGATCAACTTGAAGATATTCGTAGACGCCTTGTTTTATTTGAGTCTTAGGACACCAGGCACCGCCTTTCCTTTCAGTACGGATCCTGAAAATTAATTCAACCATGTTAGCTATAAATACTCCAGTACAAATCATTAGTTCAGGGTCAAGACAGAAACAGTCATTAATCTTTGAATGAGGAAGGCATGGCCAAAGCAAAGTCTTTCCACTGCATGCAAAACTGTGGAGTTTCATTTCCACTAAGAAAATCACACATAATTTCATCTCCTGACATTTCAGGGTGATTTGCTGCCAATTGTATCCATTCGAAATCTTTTTATACACTAGCCCTTCCCCGCAGAGAAATAGCCAATTATAATTCGCGAGGGTGTCGGAAATTGTTCGCTACAGAAACGGAATAGTCGCGGCAGGCCATCGCCACAGTCAGGGGCTTCGTGGTCAAAACACCCTGGGGGCGGTGTAAGTAGCATATGGAAATGGGGGGTCGAGGTCACAAGGTTAATGACCTTGCTCGAACTGAGATCTCAGGACCTTTAAATCAAAACAACACAGCTATTACTTTTATAAACAATTCTTTTAGATCATCATTCATAGGCTGTTTCCTCACTGGAGAAACACCACTTAGCACCCCCTCCTTGCATATTTTCCAAGTACAATTTGTTTGCACTGTACTTCGATTTGACATTTTTTATCTTCGCAATATATATATTTATTTTTAGTTTAGTGCCTTGGGAGCTATTGAGAGCTACAGACAGAAATTACCTAAAAACTGAATTTTAACATTCGTTGCTCTATTTATCATTTCTTTGAAAAAATAGTGAATTCCTTCTAATTATCCCTCCTGAAACTGTCCCAGAAACTAGGCAAATTCGGTAGGAATATATGCTCGACATTAGGCAAAGTGTAGCAAGATCCTCGAAGGAGTTCGCAGCTAGCCATTTAACTGAGTGATGGAGACGTCCAAGTTTGGTCTCTCGGTAAGGATAGCAAGGCTTTGGTTTGTCTGTAAACACATGCATCAATGTCTCCTTTCATTAAACACCTCATTTTCTGCCTACGGAAGCTGTCCTTGTGAGGCTGTCTGTGAAATAGGCCCAACCATTAAAGGCAGCAGGAAATCGCGAGAAGAAAGAAGTGAGGAATAATATATAACGTCTTAATTTCCTAGCTGTACCTGCAGACCAATTTATCATCATATCACTCTCCTTTCATGCAGATCTATGTGTATGTTCAGTGATATAAGGAAGGCATCACATAGTATTATATCCTCCTTGATAATTTACAAGTTAGCCAAGGCAATTTCCATTGAAACACAACACTTACCCATTTGAGAGTCATGACATTGTTTGATTGCTTCAAAATTCATTGACAGATTCTAAAATAGTGAATCCTTATCTCTTGTAATTAAGCCATCAATTAAAGGGAGCGTTCTTACTTTTTGTACCTATATTTAACTTCATCAATTCCCTCAAACCACAGTAGGCCGTTAACAGGTGTTTAAGTACCTAAAAGGATCGTCTAGAACTGCATGCAAGGAAGTGAGGTGATTGAAAGGTTTCATTGACGGGCGTTTCACCATAGTATATATCCAGGGCTAGAAAATATAGTACCCTGCATAATCAGGCTTATTGAAGAGCGTGCTTAAGCTATCCCAAACGACATCATACGACCCCACCGATCCATAAAGGCGTGGCGTTCCATTCAGCCATCTCGGTAGAACGCCTCCCATCTTTCAGAGATGCATTGCCTGGCTAGGACACTAACTGGATGCTACATCTCAGAGGAGGGATAAAACATCATGTTGGATGTAGGCAGGCAGGAGTCACGGAAAATGATTCTTTACAGAGGAATGAGCAAGCCCTATATTAAGAGTGTAACCCATGGCTTATTAAGCTCCTACACACGAAGCCTGGGATACTCGAAATTTAAATTGGTTCGAAGGATCATTTTGGAATTTTCAGGCGGCGGGAGAGAAGTTCGCAATCAGCCAGCTTTGGTACCGTACTTTCTGCTGCCTGAATGGCCTGGATTCTTACTAGCAGAGATGCCTCTGTTTTTCCTGTTTAAGGGTTGTCCCCAAAAGGGGTGATTGGTTGCCAATCCATCTTACTAAATTCTGGTCGGTGTGGGAAAAGGTGAAGGGGATTGTGGGAAAAGGGTGTGCGGAAGTGCCATGCCAACATATTAGCATAGGGAAGGGATTTTGAATGGCTCCTCATTTCAATGCTCAATAACCCTATAAATAGGTTCTTTATTATGGAATCATTCAGAGAGTGAAGGACAAATTAAGTGCTTTTTAAATCCATTGCTTTTAAGAGGTACCCCACTCCAGACCGTTCAATTCACTTCCTAAGTAACTAGGGTTTGCAAATATATGTGCGGGTCATCCATTGTAATCAACTGTAGGTTTTTCGAGAGTGGGGCGCGGTAAAGGTTAATTCAGTAGACCCACTTGGTTTGGACCGGGTCTGTGTTGCCTATACATCCTCTTGACATTTTTAATTCCTGAGCCTCAACCTAAACATCTCCTGAGAGGTTCGGTATCCTTCCTAAACCCGCCTATGAACAGGCTGGAAAAATATTGCCCCAGAACCAACAAGCAAGGAAATCCCTTATGAGACTCAGGAGAACAACTCTATCTGCCGGCTAAAGTTCTACAGCTTAAGAGTACTTCTCCAGACTTTATAATCACCCCGTTTGGCAATTGGCTATCTTCATCATAGATCGATTTGTAGGATTTTTGTTGAATTGAAATTAAAACAAGAATCACGAGATTTTAGCAGAGCGTAAACGCTACCTCTCTTATCTGTGTGTCTGCCTGTCTCTCCTGAGAATAGAATGGGTATGACAAGGAGAAGGGGAGAGACTCAGAGAGAGAAAAAGAGAGGGAGAAAGAGAATGTGGGAGGTAGAGAGAGCGAGGGAGGTAGAGAGAGTGAGTGAGGGAGAGAGAGAGGTGGGAGAGAGAGGGAGGGAGAGACTTGGGAATGGGAGGAAGACACTGGGTAAATATAAGATCGGAAGAGTGATGAAGATTCCTAGTTACCAACAGATAATTTCAGGTAGTAATTTAAATAAAACCGGTTGCATTCATTTATCAATTTCACAGTGACTGTTTTCCACACCTATAGCCTCCCTCGTTCCACCTAGCAGCAAAATGCTTTGACATTCCACTAATTACAGTGGAAAATTGACCAATGAGTCAGATAAGCGAAATCACGTTTGTTATTCTCAAGAGCTGATGACAAAAGCATTGCTCATTATCAAATAGAGAAGCCATTATCTCCGATGATGGAAAAGGAATGAGGTCTTCCAGTCAAAGTTATTCAATCAGTGAATCTCTAAAGGACGTTTCCCCTAGCTCCACTCCATGGAGAACAAAGTTGTACTTCAATCGGCTCCAATCATGAGGGAGCCTCATGGGTCAGAACAAGGGTGACATGATTAATTCAACATGTGAATGTAGAAATGTTTTAAATGATTGATATAATGGAAATCATGTTAATAAAAAACGTATAAGGCTCATATAAAAAAGGAATGGGATGGTATATGCAGTAATGTATATTCTTAGTATGATGTCTTCCTCTATTTATATGCATGGTTGGTTTCCTAATGATAGAGCACATGTATATCCAAAATGGATTTGAGAAACGATTTAATATTCCTGTTTAACATTAATTTTGTATTCCGTCATAGGATATGCAAAATACTTATATTGAATACTTATGATATTACCGTTCAATTGTTTAGCATGCACGCAATGTTCAATTGCAGTATTAACACTTTCCCCACAAGTTAAATACAAACCTGACTTCCTTCATATATCCGAAATAGCTGGATCTCATTGGACGGAAAACAGTGCATAATAATCTTTTTGCATGCATTCCAGGTTGAAATCCCCTCAAATATTATCGAAAGGAAAATCGTGGCCTTTTCATCCAGATGTATTGCAGAATGAATAGACATAAGATTTATTATTTCCGATGTGTGGCCTTGGTCAATATAATACCGAACTCATATAGAGCAATATTAGTTCCAACACGATACAAAATCCATAAACCTTACCTATGGACTGTAGGCCTACTCCTTTCCCACCAACCATGTTAAATTGGAGCAACTTTTATTCGATTACACGTACTTTTCGGATCCAAAACATTCAGATTTACGAGGGTGTTATGAGGGCAAATACAAGAAGCCTTTTTGTGAAACCACCATTTGTATCATTCGCAGCGGAGGTTATTGGAATGATATCTCCATAAATTGAGACGCGCATGTCGAAGCATGGGAACAATGGTCAGTGAGAAACGACCCATTAAAGAGGCAACGTCCGTGTCTTGAAGCGAAACGCTTGCACATTATGCAGTCAGTATTCCATTATTTGAACATCAGTCTCTTTTACCAAGTCTGAAGCGCCAGACCAGGTGATGATCGCAGCTATCCGTTCTGACATGTTAACACTGTGAAAAATGGCCAGGACTATGGGATATCTGAAATAATTATGTAGGGAGGGTCCCAGGGACGGGGGTGTTGGTTCACGCGGTCAATCCATTTATGGAAAGCCATTCACACAAGAAGTCCACGCCCCAAGAAATGGCGTAGCCTAAATCGTATTATTGGCTTTTGTGTGAAGGGCATTTCGCTGATGACTTTTTGGGCAGCTTCCAGGGTTAAAAATACTTTTCACCAAGGTCCAATTTTTACGAGTAATAAATATTCTAAGTTGCTGCGGTTAATGAAACAGGGATGACACACGATCGATCATTGCATTTTATCATGCGGTTCTCGCCTCGTCCAAAATGAACAATGATTAAACTGACCCCAGTGCTCATTTCACAAATGTCTCCCCCATATGTATAGTTCAATTGTATGGCAGTTGTGGCCTATTATCAGTGCATTGGTATCTACATTGAATATGAGAGAATATCTTGGTCTCTTCCTGCACATGTGTATGTGCTCATTTGGATGGGACTTCGGCTTGCCCCAATTGCACGACACCCATGGGGCGGGGTGGAGGGAAGCGGGGAAGGGGGGGGGGGGGGGAGGGGGGGAGGGGGGGGAGGGGGGAGGGGGCTTCCATTTTGTTCAAATTCTATAAATAATGTAAGTATATTCCAACCTTACGGATTCTTACAGGTCTACCCATTACTGCCATTCAGGTTTGTGTTCATCTGATCAAGCTTTTAATTTAAAAGGGAGTAAATGCCTAAATTAGAGTAATTCCAATATAAATGCATAAAAGTCTATCTTACTAAATCGTGGTCGGATTCTTTTACGCGTATCATATTATTGGTAAGTTTCGAAAGATGATTGCAAATGATTTCATCTCCATAATTATGTCCTAAACATAATCAAACTTGACCCAAACCAATTTCACATCAGCTAAGATATGAAAAATATTCAGTACATAGGTGGCATCTTAGAGCATTTTACTCTTAAGGTGGCATGCAATGGTTATAATATGTGCAAACTGCAAAATGACCAATCTCGAGCGGGGGTCGAAAAATAAGGTAAGCTCGTCATTGGTCTTTTTCACAGCATCGTGTAATGGAGACGGAGCAAAGGACAGCCGTCTGCCTCTTTCCCCGATCCTTTCCTCCCTCTATAGCCTTGACCTTGAACTCGACCTTGACCCTGACCGTCACCATGGATATGACCTTTATGTGAGTACATCAGAACTACATCGGAAGCCCCGCCCGTTTCATGCTCCTGTATGTCCAGACTCGCCTTGTTGGACGTCAAAGTTATTAGAAGCCAACTCGCCGTCCTTTTATTGGAAGTCAGTCTTTATTGAATAATATCCTCAGCCAGGGGACAGGAGGCGAAGACACCCTGGCTATAAAACTCCCAGCTTTAATGTTGAAAGGTCTTGCCAAATATTGCTTCCTTACAGTTCTCCTCCTCGCGTTTCTATAATACTAGATAATTTAGTTTAAATTTCTTTTAAGAGCTTTTCCGATGAAATTCTGATGGATTTCTCTAATTTGATTTTTGTTTCTAATCACAGGTAATTAATTATTTCTAAATGTTTCTACGACTTCTTCAAATTAATCTAGATTTCATGTCTTGGCCTCTTCCTCTTATAAATTCACGAACAGTCTTGTTTACTTCCGGTAGAAAAACGTTCTGTTGTCACGAAAGTCTACATTATTACTCCTTAATCGCTGAGACTGCAGTGAGTAATGTTTAAAAAGTGAAAGTACTATTGGAAGGAATCATGTCATTCTTCCTTACCTTGAATTCTGTGGCCCGACACTGTTTACGTCATAAGATGACGATGCTGAAATTGCTCGGTCTGGAATCCTGCTCGAGTGCATTCCCAATGATTCTCGGCAGTGCGCTGTAAAAGAAAGCACAAACGCATGATTAATAGTCTGGGTAAAATAATCACTTGAACTCATCACTTATTTTGCTTAATATATTAACCAAATCACGTGCGTCTATCGAACATTTACACATGAGACCAATCAGGCTAAAGCTTCGTGAAGGAAATGGATAACCCTTGATTGCCAGAGAAACCACTTTTTTAGGTTTTGCAAGGAATTTTCAAATATCTGCTCAGAATACTATTACATTTCCCTTTCCTGGATCTTGGAACTATTGGAGTGGGATGATCCAAACCATAAATTCGAATGAGGATTGAACGCGATACACACCATTAAGAAAATTAAGAAAAGAATCTACGATAATCGGGGTGACTATAGTTCACAAGCTTCTCCTCGCGCCATATTTCACCACACAGATGATCCGCAGTGCACTATGGGAAGATGGACCGGAAATATTGACCCCGTCAGAAGGGTAACGACCTTGCGACTACATGAAGGTCAGATGGGTGCCCCAGCGAACAGGCTGGGCTTTTAGTTCTAGCTTCTCCGCTTGGATCCTTTTACGCTTATGATACCATATCAATTCTCCCGACAAGTGCATCTAGAGGTTGTTTCCACAATACAAGAAGCAATCATATTTCAATGGTTATTTACGTACTGGCGAGACGTTTGAGAATTTGCTCGCGACAGATGTATTTGTGTGATGGTCCCAAGCACTGCCGTCGCGACTTGAGCGATTCTTCAGTGGGTCGGTGAGAGGGAAAATTTGTGTGTACGTATTTTGTCAGATGGCCAAAATAAGGACATGTGCTACTATAAAGATAATAAAAAGAGCTAGGGGAAAACGAATGACCGTGACCTCAGGCCCTGTAAGGAGGAGAGTACTTGATAACGGATAACTACAAATAAATCAGAACCTCTGGTTATCTCCAGTTTTCTTCATGGGTATCGGTGGGTGGCATACGAGAATAGATCCAACTATTAAATGATGATGAGTCAGACTCGCTCTATAATAATTGCAGCTATTTTCGTATATATTATATACACATGAAAATAACAGGTTGGAATCGATGGCGATCCCAGGTTTTACATGTATATTCTACCAAAATACACATTATCATAGTTAGGAACATATAATTGTGTTATACTCAACCCAATGGGAATTATCACCAACATATAATTGTGTTATACTCAACCCAATGGGAATTATCACCATCACTATTGAAATCGAACACCTCGCTATACCTTAGGAACTCGTAAGTAATCAATAAATAATGACAATTACTATTTAATTGTTTCTATAAAACATATATGTGTCGGGTTGTCAGAAAATGTCCAATCGGCCGGTTTTCACATGCATGAAAATGATAAATACTATTATATCTGAGTACATTTAGTATTGCGTGTACATGTATTCAAGAAGACCTGGTCGGTTATGTTGAACGGTATTCTGAACATCATTTATGTTATAAATTTAGGTTATTGAGTGGATTGGTGAAGGCGAATTGTACATTTTCAGGGAAATAGACCCATATATGAGTTATTTCAAGACACGCGATACATGTGCATGTAAATGTACATGGTTGTTTATTTTGATAATGATAAGCCTTGCTCAATTATTTAACTTAAGCTCTCATTCCTGTATTATGACATTTGACCATTATGTTATGTGATGCATGTATCAGCGCATATTTCCAATATTTCCAACCACACCATGAAAGCATGGAATTGGGGAGGAAAGCCTCCTAGTAGTGTGAATACTGTTTATGTGATACGGGAGGATACAAGAAGGCATCTGTATGGTTGTTTTCCTATTTACATACCAAGTGCCAATGTCACCTCTAAGTGCTCGAGTGCACTCAATCTGTCGGTACCTAATGCTTTGGTATCATAAGAACATTGTACCACGAGGAAAACGCACAAATATAAAAATAAGAACTAAGCGAAAGCGAGATAGCGTATCACTCAGTACTGATCATACAGTCCACACCCGATCCTGGGTGCACTTCATTCACTTGTATTAGTCACTTAGCATGACTTAGGGAAGGACAATACAAAGTTGTGCTTTTGCGCTTTCTCTTGGACACAAAGGCAACTAGGAGTGGCTATCTGTCACCCTTTCCTAGGCCAATGTTCTGTTGCTCTCAGCGATTCTTATTATTATGGCATGAATAGGAAGGAGCAGCTGGTATGAAAACCTGTCCTCTGATGGTTAACAGAATACTAAGTACTCCTATAGTATCTCTGAGAGCACGTACTGTTTCTCTAGCTTGAATGTACCTGCGACTGCTGATGGTTTGAATTTAACCTGGGTTCAGGGAATGTGATATATGAAAAATAAAACTTTGGTAAACCGGCAGATGTTTGTTTCAAATATTCTGTCCCCCTAGATCATTGTGAATAAGAATTGAAATATCGTGTGGTAAAGTGGTTGTGTGAAGGAACAGGAAAGTTAGGACCTTTAGCAGTTTCTTGTTCGTAGTCATCAATAACGTTAAGTATAAAGAATTTACCAGCTCCTCCTACGTTAGCTAGACAGCAAAGGGATTTTTCTCTGAGCTTTTGAGAGATTTAAATGAAATTATTGCGCTATTTGGAAGTTCGAGTTCTACTTTCCTTGGCTTTTTTTTTTGGCTTTTATCTGAAAGCAATTGCTGAGGTCATTCCAACAATTCCTCTTGAGAGACATATGTGATTATTCAAGGGCACTTAATTAGCCTTGTAGAATGGGAAGAAAATTGTTTCACAGACAAGAACGTATATTAAATCTGTCTCTTCTCGCTGGGTGTAGCTGAATCTGCTTTGAAAAGCACAGACGAAGAATGTGTGGTTTACTTCCTCCCTTTTGATCTGATCTCAACTCCATTCAACAATGCCATTTCGGTGGTCCTTTAATGTTTGAGAGTAGGCCTATATCAGTTCTTGCCGAATTAGAAACGGTTATTCCCCACAAAGGTAATAAGTACTGACGAATGATATTCATGGCGATCGTCCATTTCATTCATCACTTTCCGGAAGGTTCGTCCTTGTAACGGAGTGTGGAAGAATGCAACATATCGCTCAGGAAACCGATTCCAGAATCCTTTATCAGCCAAACTATCATCGGCTCTCGCAAGCGGCACAGTCGAGCAGTGATAAGAAGATTTGTTTCGTTGAGCTAGGAGTCGAAAGATATATCCTTGGGGTCAAGTGGTCATTTTAACCCCTCAGTTTCACTGACCTACGTCTCTTGGCCACCCAGTGTCCCTGAACCCTGTGTTTGGGGCTTTCTGGTCGATTTCGCTCGGGTCCAATTGCATTTGGATCTGGATTGCGGTCCACTTTTATCTTGAAATAGAATGGTAATTAATACCCTGAATCAATTATGATCTCAGCGATAAGGACAGAGCTAGCCAGGCTTGCTTCATTGAATTCCACGAGTCTATACCCGAAGCCTGTACAAAGGTAATGTAGGAACAGGAGAGGTTGGATACGCCTTTCGGTTGCCCCTCATGGCACACATGGTTCAATGCATGCTTCATGTGGATATTCTCTTTCGCTGAGCATTGTATTTCAGGCCAATGAACGCCAGAGGTCAGCGGAAATCCACAGAAGAACAGTTAAAGGGATGAACAATGGGAAAATACTGACCCTGTCGGCAAACAATGGTTATATTCACCTGCTGAAAATACTCTATCTAATCCAGCTGAGGTATTAAAGGAGTATATGAGGGTTTATTGATACAATGAAAATCCGAAAGCTCAGGAGATGGGTTGCTTTATGCAGTCAAGCTTTAATCTGCCATTATTCAAGGGCAAAGCTCCTCAACATTTTAAATCTTATTGAATTAATCTCCATGGAAATCAGAACATGGACTATGCACAAATGCGCAACAAAGGGTGCAATGTTAAGAATATGCCCGGATATCATATTGGGTCGATTCTCATGAAATGATTCCAAATGGAAAAATTACCTTTTTTTGACATAATTATTTCTTCAACAGATCTTTCCTGTAGAGTCATAGGCCTACCTTATAACTAATGTTTTTGTGCTATCAAAGTATATTCTGACCAAAATATTGAATATGTCATTCTGAAAATTGATTAAGATTATTCATATGTGCCAAGATGTTCATGGAGCATAATCTATAACAACATTTTGCACTAAAATCTTAGATTAAATACATATAGAGGAGAAGAGAAATGTAAACCTATTCTGGCCGTCACCGTTAGTGACGCTGATAATATGGCGTGATTTAATCAAAAATCATGCAAAAAATCATGTCTGTATGTTGATGAAACATGGACACATGGGTGTATTGAAACAAAAAGGAAACATTTGATCAATATTCCGAATTACCGTCCATGATGATCCTATGGGTATAGGTTTCTTTCCCATATTGTACCATTCAAAAGGGCTTTCATTCTTCTTTGGGATCTTATGAACATATAATCATTGTATTGTACTATAACTTAATTAAATGACAATGAATATGTTTCTGACCATCACCTTCCGTGGCGCAATATATTTTAGGGGTATATTTAAAAATCTCCATACCTAAGAAGCGCAGTTTCAGGATTTAGAAGGGTATTATATAGGGCAGCTATTCTAGCAATTTCATTTCATTTCAATTACTTTTCTCAAAATATCCATTTGGAACCGTTTCATGAGAATCAACCATGTATAGCGACTGATATGTTTATTGTCATAACTAAACAATTGAGCTGAATATATGATTCGTTCTTGAACCCCCTTGAGATCTAATGCAACACAAAATTTTCAACACATTTGACAACCAAAGAAGACAACTTATTTCCACTTGTAGCTGTCGTTTATGCAGACTTTCGGAACAATGGACAAGAAAGGGTGATTGGTACTCTCTCTGAGTTTTTCTGGAAAAAAATCTCTGAACCAAACCTAAGCAACCCTAACATTGCACTCTCTATCAAAACATATGCCCGGCGGAATTCCCTAAAACCCTATCATTGTCTGACAACATTCTTTTGTCACAAGGGAGGCTATCATTGCCCATGTCCCCCACCCACTCCCTCCCTCCTCTCCTCCTCCTTCCTTCCCAGGCCGGCTTTGCTCCTGACCCCGATGACATATCCCCAAAGATCAAAAAAGGCCAGCGGGTCATTTCTGCATTTTCTGCCCTGCACAATCGCTCCGACTTGTCAAACGTGGCCCTTCCCCATGTCACTTAAGTCAGCTCATATTGTCAATCTATGAGGCGCTCTGATCTGCTCCCTGTCACCAAACGCCGATATCATTGAACCTTTTCTCGCCTCATGGTCACCGCTCCAGCCAGAGGCAAAAGGCTTCTGGCATCTGATCCCATGTATTATTCAGATGCACTTGATTCCAAAGCAATGTTTAATGCTGATTCCTCCCACTGATAAATATTAGCCCCCTCGCGCCTCGCTCCGCTGGCCAAAAAAGAACAAGGTCACTTTGCCACGGGGAAATCTGCATTTTAATGCTTGTAGCGATCCCAAAGCAAATCCATTGCAATTGATTCGATAACCCAGACCTTCACCTCTTGGAACAACCGAAAAGTTGGAAAATCCCCCGAGGGCAAGTTCCACTTTAAGACAAGACAGGTCCTAAAATGGGATTATCGACCGCAGTGCATTTTAGTGGTCTGGGCGATCCCCATCAAGGTCTAACCTAATCTCAACACCAATGAAATGATAGGTTTGTCGCGATTAATGAATACAAGAAGAAAGGCCATTACAGGGAGTTGTACAAATGTATTCATCAGTTGAAAATTCCCTCGGTCTAACACCCGAGACAAAAAATAAACAGAAAAAGACCCAACGAAATGGAAGCTTCTCCAAGCATGCTTGTCTTTACATCACATTTATTTGTCAGTCACAGAACACTGCATGGAGGCAGACAGACATGTTTAGTTTGAAAATATCAAAATAGAGACCCAGCTTTTATCAAAGTCCATGTTCAATGTATGACTGTGTTGTTTATATATGGGAGAGCAGTCGCTAAAACAAAGAAAAACCCTTGCAGACCATGTATGTTGAAAATCATGACAATGATAGCTGACATTCTTGACCTTGGGCCCATTAGGAACAAAGGAAGGGCAGAGGGTTCCTTAATAGAGCTGATAACCCTTGTCTATGGTTCGCTGAGGATCAAGGATTACCTCCCTCGAGGGCCCATTAATTTTTGTGTCCACTTATTTTTAACTTCATGGTTTGGAGGAGGTCGATGATGAATGTGCTTGAGTGTGCTTTGTATGGCTTGCTGATGAGAAGAATCCCGACTTTTGAATCCCATGGAATTCAAAGGGGAAATAGGAAATCATGATAAATCGGTGTTGATAACTCTGAAACCACCTGTCACCCTCTCTTGTATGAACATGCGTTATATTTCATTCATAATCGATGGGGATTTTGGCCTGGAATCTTTTAACGTAATCCAGAGCTGAAAAGTCCAGAATAATCATAATAAAAAAACCACTGTCCAAAGCTCATGTACTCATATATATGTATAGTTCTGGAACATCAAAACCGAACGGTAATGTTAGTTCAATGTTTTGCATGAGGGAACACAGACCATTCTTTCAGAAGTGTTAAAATTTACCACGTGTTAGGTTCTGGCAGCTGTTTCACCTGTTTGCCAACAATACTCAGAATGGCTTAGAAAAAACATCTATCAGAGTCCCCGAGGGAAATGAAGACCTAACCCGAGTACTCCAAAAAGCAACACCCACTTTTCTCTTGCTTCTGGACTGCCAGTTATCCAGCGACCGTCTCATTTTATTGTGGTTTTAGTTATCCCATGATACCCTCCAGTTCCACGATGAACACTACCCTATAACCATTTGCAGATTTCAATTAAGTCCTATCCCAAAACGTGTAATGAAATCACGGCCAAATTTCATGGAATAGGATTGAAACCCCAACAGACATTCCACACAATGAAACTGATTAATTTCTGTTTGGGAACTAACCATCTCTTTTAAGGACTTGAGATTTTTTGTTCTTCTTTTCACCAGGACTTTTTAATGGTCTGGTCTGGTAAGAGCTGTGAATGTTTTCAGGCGGGCCACAAACTATAATGCCACACTGGGTGGCCTTGTCTTCTGGTTCCAAAACTGACATCGGTTCTGTGATAACTCCCTCATCGGGGAGACAAGTCAGTCCAGGGTATCCATGTCCCATCTCACACGTTGTTCAGCATTTGTCTTTCACACTACACTAACTTCACACGTCTAACTGCACCCGAGTCTGTACTTCACTCACACAGGGTTCAGGCCAATGTCAATTTAATTACACAGTTGTGTTAGTGAGGCCCAACACACATTGCACAGTTACATGACGCCTTTCGCAAAATTGCGAAGCATGCTTCATATAGGCTGACACTTGTGGAGTGATGGTTAACAAACAATAATTGAAACTAGTCCCTATTGCTTGGGTTTGAATGAATGGCTGAACATGAACCCACCAGGTACCCATATTGCTGTATGTTCACACAAACATTACAAGAACAACAAATAGAGGAAACATTGTCTATTGGTATTACTTAAAGAATGACTTTCTACTTACGTTGGTCTGGAGTATCGAATCAGCACATGAAATGAAAAAGAAAGAATACGTCAGACGATTTTCAGATAATCAAAGAATACATTAGACGATTTTCAGATAATCAATTACCGTGATACAGAATACATCTTCGTAAGACAAGATAGGGTAGGATGGATGAGAATTAAAACCAAAAAAAAGACATTAAAAATAACAATCTGAAGATCTGAGTGGAGTAATCTGAGCTCACACTTCTTTTAATGGTCGTTTTGTCATATCATCATTTCCCCGACTACAACTCTCCAAAACAATGGTAAAATCATCTCGTCTACCAAACAGTTGGATAAAGATGGGTTTGTCCTGTTGGGTATTGTTCGGAGAGTCGTCGCCAGGGGTTGTGTTGTTGGGGGTGCTGCACAAAGACCCTTAACCCTTGTTAAAACCGGGCTGGGGAGCTCGATCCCTGAACTTAGGACGGGGTCAAATAATTCAATGAACAAAACATCTTCCTGTCAGCAAAAACGTGGCTGGCGGATGGTCTAGTGATATAGGTATCGTTTGTACATGTGTTCTGTTAAATGTCTTATTCGCCAAGTGAGTAATCCCGATCTGTTTTGATGTTATACGGACAGGGATCACTGGATTTAGTTTTGAGAATAAACCACAAGTCAGAAGATAAAAGGAAGTGCAAGTAATATATTCCAGAGTATATAGTGATCGTGTCATCAGTCGACATTAAATTAGATATGTTTTTAAATGGGTTATAATGTTTTGCTACGCGGAATGGTTAAGAGATAAAAAGGACAGGAAGAGGTTGCCGTCAGCCTTGAATAAAACATCAAGATGAACACAATAATATATTCGGAATCATAGCTGGTGTTGCACCACAACCAAAGAACTGTGTGTCAGACTGAGTTTTCAACTTTTTTAGGCAGAAATAACAAAGAGTAAATGGGGTAGACTGGTGCCTATGTATACTTGTACGCATGCATTCGGTGCCTGTACATATTCCACCCCTTCTTAAACTACTATGTCAGAGTATATATGTACCCTACTTCCCAACCACAACCTCAAGAAGCAAACACTAGTTTCCCTGTTTGTATATATACCTCACAGTGAGAGGGAATCCTCAAGTATAAACTTGGAATTTCTAAAGACAAGAGATCCCCTCCGTGACTCATGTAGGATGTCTAGTGGCATTGGCAATTATTTGCATTGCTTTCCTCCCTTAGACTACGTTCTTGTTTACCCTTTCCAACTGGGAAGCGTGCCCCCAGTTGGAATGATCAGGGATCTGCTGGAGAGAGTATAGGAGGGGAAGTAATGTGAAGGGATCGAGACCCAACCGGATTCAACATTCCAGACAGCCAACAAAGGCCAACGAACACATCAATCCAGTGCAGTTCCTCTTAATACCCCCAGAGTGGATATACACACTTTTTTCTTTTATATTCCCACTTTGCAACAATAAACTCGCCTATCATCAGAAATTAAAAATTAATTTATACATGTAATATGTCTGAATAAAAGATGCACTTGGCATTTTCCCTGGGTGTGGAAGTGCACCGACAGCAACAGTTATAGGGTGAATTATTGCGTCTGAGAGACATCTCCTAATCCCCTGGTGGCAGGCAGTCTCTGCGAACCAGAGCACTGAGCATCAGGTGGACCAGTCAAAGGGTAAATTTGCCTGCTGTCAGAATGGCGCTGATGGGGAGGTTTGATCGGGTAAAACAATATGCTGAGTGACCTGCATGACTCAGGCCATGTTGGTCGATGCAATTTTAGGTTCTTCCACTACTTTTATGGTGAACGCCAGGGAGGCGAATGAATGACATTATGGGGGGAATGCAAAGTGGGGTGTGCATGCAACCGACTCCTCAGGGTCCCTTTCCAGTTCTGGAGGTAATTGGATTGTTTTGATTTGGAACCTGACAACCTTTTGCTAAAAACTGAGACACCTGGTGGAATGCAGTGAATTCTGCGAGAATTAGCGATTTCCATTACATTTAACACAGGGGGTCTTTGCTTTTTACCTATGAAGTTGGTGGGATTTTTTTCTTTTGCGAAAATGAAAAGTAATATGTTATTGCTTTATTCCACATTGAAAAATATATTCAGACTCAGAGAAAAACAAATTGTGATTGTAAGTTAATGCATCAGCGAGGGGAGTAGAATAGTCTAAGTGAAAAAACTTCATTGGGTTGGTATTTTAAGACTTAAAACACATCTAGCACATTCATTGTAATAAATCCTTTGGACAAGAGCCCACCACAGATAGGAGGCGTATAATCTGAGGCCTAAGGACCACCCTAGGGGCAGCTTGAGTGGAAGAAATGGTAGAGAGGATGGCTACAACAACTCTTCAATGTGTGCCCGGCTAATGACAAGGCATGTTGAGAGATGGTATGACGCAGAAGGGCCCCCTTTAATTCAACGTCCGACCGTGAGAAACCATTCAGGCATAAGCAAGATGGAAGACCCATACGGCAGGGGGGTTATCAAACAACTGGCTAAAAATTGCACGAGATGTTAGTTTTAATTACGAGAAAAATATAATTAATAAATGTAATGGGAGGAGCAGAATCCTGTTGAAAGAAATCGCACCATGAATTATTTTGTTCAAACTAAATTAAAAGAGGAATCCGATGCATTAAGGTAATATTCAGACTCGAGATTAACGGCTCATTGCACGGATAAACTATTTTTTACATGATCTCCCTCCTCTCTGTACAAAAAGAGTTGAATAAATATACCACTTAAACATTGGTTTTTATGGAGAGGAAAACGTTCTTCAAAGGATGAGTTGAGGATAATGTAACATGATGATTTGAACATGATGATTTGTCTTCATATATATATATATCAGGTAATGCGAGGTCTTGGAACGACCTTGTTTTTACTGCTATGTCGTCAATTATAGTAAATGGAAAAAATATATGGTAATTGTGCATTTATTATATGTGTAGGTGTCTTTCATGCATTTGCAGAACAATAAGAAACTACTGTTTCTACAAAGTAACAACAGAGTCTGACAGACATGGAGAGTCTATTTGTGATGTATGTAATCTCGCTTTTCGTAGCTTCATGGGCTTCCTTCTGTACAATTATCCAAACCAAATTAGAACAAAGATAAAAATATGAACCCTCGAGACCAGATATGGAATCTCCCATGCAGTGGATGCGACTATTTCTCCCCATCTTCCTAAAATTACGCATTTTCAAATTACAGCAACAGTGTTGGAAGCACATCGCCTCTTTTAATCAGATTGAGTATGTATAGCTTTATGATCAATAATTCGCATGAGGGATATTCCCTAAAAGAATGACGAGGAATCGGTATCATGCATAATTGTAATTGAACATCTAATCAGTTTAAGCTCTGTGGAATCATTTGGTGCATGAACTCGCCCTAGGCGCACCGAAAGGAAATGTATGAAAATGTGCTTCATTATTAAAGACAGACGTAGAGCTGTTCTTTGAATGGAAATTCTCTGGCGTTTACACTAGAGTGACCGACTTGATTTGAGAGATGGACTTTGTTTAGGCTGCCCTCAGATCATGCCTTTGATCGCTCGGATCGTACCGAGTGCTCATACAAGGTGTAAGGAACTGATTAACGAGTCCTTTTCTCTGCTTTTTACCTTGCCTCTTAGAACAGCGAAGTTTGATCACTTCAAGCGAAGGCTTAATAGCCGGGTTTTATTTAAAGTTCGAATAATGCACTATCAGTCGGAAATGCCGTACGCGTATCGATCTATATCTATAGGCATCCTCAATTATAAAAGTCTATACTGTTTCAAACTATGCGCACCACAGCACATTGCAGGTTCCATAGAGTGTCCTTGGAAATCTGCCATGAAATGATCAGGCTTTGAAAACAGCATGGTATGTTTCCATGACTGTGTTAAAAGTACATATCATGTCTTTTGATTCCCGGAATGTTCTGTGAAGTTATGTTCTTGCTGCAAGGTGGCGAAGAGATACACAGAGAAGCACCAAGTCTCGGTATTGATCGAGATACCCCACAGAATGCAAACAGTCATTAATTGAAGGAATACGTAGCCTTGAATGACTAGCGCAAGGCGTGAACGACGGACACGCCCACGCCAAGAACGCTGTGATGGTACCACATGATGGTCTCCTACACACAGGGCGAACATGATATGAAGATGATGCTTTCGGACTGCGGCGGCACAATGTGTATAATCATGATGGCTAAGATGCAACCGCAGATTGCCTAGAGAATGCTTTGCATTACCTTTGGTGAGCGTTGTTCTCATATAGTATGTTAGTTTACTTATATCGTGACATCATTTTCACCTGGTTCAAATTGGAATATGTTTTCACAGGGGCCTTCAGTTTCCATTCAAAGCCCATCTGTGAAATGTGAGTCTTATAAAAAGAAATGCAATTGGGATACTTATAGAAATATCAGACATCGCATCCACTAAAAGCAACTCCTCGGTATGACTATTTACAGTCTGGTCATTCACCCAAGACCCTGTTAACTATAAGACTTAAAACAACCGTCTTCAGCCATTTCAGGATGTTTTAGTCGTGTTGCTTTAATATAGGGATGAACAAAAAAGCCTCTCTAGCACCAATTACAGGTTTACCTAATTCATTGGAGGAGGTGCTTGTTTGCATAAAAAGACGCCCCGATAGTTAATTACTTAGGTGATCGTTTGGTAAACAGGACGAGGGGTCAGACCCAGTCTTGCATGGCATCTCCATCATATCCCCATTCAGGGTCAGTTATGTGACATGAACGGAAACAATTCATTACCTCAGTGGGACATAGGTCAGGCTGCATGTATGCGTAAAGTATTTATAAGGCTATTAAATGCCTTTAGCGCACGAGCTTCTATCCATAAGAGAGGGGGGTTCTAAATAATCCTATTTATAATCTTGTGCTCCCTCCCATTATTTGTCACTTCATATATTGTTCTTAGAGGCTTAATTGCTAGCGTCATATTCCAAGGTCATTCCAAAAATAGCGAAATATATATGCATGAAATTATTGCCATTGATTTGAAATATTGAAGAAACATAAGAAGAAACCAAGAAAAAACGTCTAAGACCTGCAGTTGGCACATCGGTGAACGACCTAGTTTAGCCCTTCCAGAACTTTTAAACTGCAGTTGGAAGCCACAAGTTCCTACAGGCTACACGGTCCTTTCTGAGAACGATATATTTTTTTACAATATGTATCCTACACTTGTTCTCTCTATATAATTGATCTACGGTATATATACCACATTCCTATTCACTGCGAAGAAAGTCCTTTATTTGAAAGGGGTGATAAGGGAAAAAAGAGGGAGCTATAGCTATCTCTACGCAGCAGTTCCTGGCAAGAACTACTTACTAAGACAAGAAAAGGATTGCATGTCCCCCAGCACTTGTCATGATACCTCGGACATGTCTGCGGAGCAATGATAGCCTCTTGCTCCTGGAAATGGTACAGGGGGACAGGGAAGGTTTAAACCAAGCCACTGACTGAGACTTGGTTATCTATACTAATAACCAGCACCAACGGGGAACTAGGAGAACTCCCCCTTGTTCTTTCACATCCCCCAAGAGATGAGGCTGCTAGAGCCACTGCCCCTTTATGCTGAGGAATATGAATGGTTGTGGAGATACATCCTTGCCATTTCTTGGTTCCCTCCGACCGGGACCTTTTAACGAGTCTTAGCAGTCTGGTGCATTTTGATGTAGCGATTATATGAGATGTCAGCACGAGACCCATACTAAGAAATTGAGCTATGTTTCTTCATCCTGAATATGGCTTCTCTGATGTAGCCAACGGATGATTTTATACGTACACCCGGCATATTTATATACCGTACCGGTAGACTAGTTATTCATAAGTATAGCTGGCCTTATACTACATAATTATGATAATTCCAATAAGAGAAGGATATAATTTTGGTGAAATCCCTTCTTTTCAGTTTTCTTTTGATAGAGTGGGAGGCCATGTTTCATGCATGTAGAAGGAACTATATGGGGTGAACAGTTTAAGTATAACCTTAAAACAAATGTCTGTCAGTAAAATATCTCTGGGTGATGAGATTGACGTCCACAATCTAGCACACATATAGAGAGAAAATATAATTTGCTTTCATCTGCTTTCAAATGATAAAAAGAAGGCAATTAAGGACGCTCTTGAAGCGAGTTCGAGGTATCCCACTTGATTTCAAAGTCTATACCAAGAGACAGATACCCTGGTTAGATGTGGCCGAGTACTCATAGAGAGGAAGTGGTAGATCTTTCTAAAGGGATATTACAAAAGGCACTATCCATTTCAATAGGATTACTCAACATTGGATTAGGTTTTGGATTAGGTTTTCTTGCTCATTCGACCAAGAGCCTCAAGGGCACGGGAAGGGCTCTTCAACCCCACATTACATAACACTAGTAGACAAGAACAGTGGTTGATTCGACTCAAGTCAAGAAGCTTTGGGATAATTGAGAATGAGTTACACATTCAGCCTTGGCCCTCCTCCCAAACTCATTCCCTCCCAGGTCAAAGTAATATTTTCCCCGCAAAACAAAGTACTACATGTTCCCCACAAAAAAAGATTATAGGGGAAATTGAAAGCACAACAAGTACAAAGATTTATTATCCACCATATAACTGTGTGTGGGTAATTCAGTGGGATTCTTAGGGAGGGGTAAACACTGTCATATAAAAAGAAACACAGAAAAAGGAAATTCATTCGAATATTATTTACAATAGTTAATGCATGCTCATTCATCGAGGATCGTAAAATACAGGAGGTAGCTTATACCTGGCCTCATTATATGGCGTAATGTGTATTGTTATACACCAGGGTTTGGAGAGGAGGTAATGCTCGATTAAAGTCGATGGCATGCAGACTAGAAAAGAGATGAAAGATGACAAATGAGCCTGTTTCTATGCTCTCAGTCGAGAACATCTCTCCCCACTCGCTAACATGTTATGGCATACAAGCTTTGCCTTGGATAAAAGGGACTCTCGCTAGACAGGATGGAGAATGACCAATTATTACCTTCAGCCTTGGGAGTTTATTCTTTTTAACAATGAAATGAAATTGTCTGTATGAATGAGAGCAGGTCATGAAGACCTTATCTTAATTGTTCCTGGAATACTGAAAGTAAAAGAATCGCCGAATAACTTAAATTTACGTCGAAAATGATTCTCGGAATGATGACAAAATAGTGGACAGTAAAAAGAGACAAATTGCATATACTGTATAGTAATCAAGTTACAAATATATAACATCTGGAGGCTCGATTGGCTGAAGAAGCATGGAGAGAAAATGTCGGTTGTCATGTAGAATATCCTAATAAACGGACCAAACTGGTTTATTCCACTCATTATCACAAGGCTATTGGTGTGACAGCTGCTTACGAATATTCAATATTTTTTAGGCTATTCACAAAATGTCCATTCTCAATCCTGGTATACTATATACCCGACGGGACTACCACCTGGTTCACACTTAGATACTGGAGAGAAAATCGATGAAGAAAGGTCCAGGGTCGGAACATGGTCCAGACATTATGAGTGGACCAAGGGAGCTCAAGCTATAAGATGTGGGGCTAAAGAGGGAATCAACACTAAAGCTCTGGGCGTCTTCCTGAGTTCAGTCAATTTCACATGACATAGCCACTCCATCATCCACATGTTGGTACATGTGTGCAGGCCTAGGTTTTTAATTAATAAGTGTCACTTGTTTTACTTCGTGAAGCAGCAGTTACCAGCAGGTCCACTTCGGTACATATTGAGAAACTATTATTTACAAGCCACGAATAGAATGTGCAGGGTTAATTACATGGGGATAATATTTTATTTTATTTTATTCTATTTTTTTTTATTTTTTTTTTTTTTTTTACAAAAGTTTGACAAAAAGCACTATACCGTATACATGTATTTGCAAATGTTTCTTTAAGATAGTGAGCTTGTGGAAAGTACCATATGCCTGTAGTATTGAAAGTTGTCGGGATATTTACAATGGGAATGTGTTACCGTGAGTAAGTTAAGGATAAATAATACTTATGTCCGTGAACCAAAATAATGTAGTTGTATTTTATTCAGACAAAACAGTAGCATGTAAATATATACCCCAGTCGAGACAGATCGTATTGGTAATAGGATTGGGTTCGCTATCTAGCATTAATCGAGGTACTGGGGTCGAATTCAATATGTTGGAATGCAAACGAAATTCAGCCAACCCTCTGAATCTAGATGGGTGTCCCGATTGTATACATTCCAGGTACAGAATCTGTTCTCCAACCTATTTGCCTTTCATATATTATTTAAAGACGTTTGAGGGAGTATTGCCTTACCCCAACGAGCATGTACATATTATTCTCGTTGCTTATCCCAAGGAAAGTGTTTGGTAAATGTTTCGCTGACGCTAAAACTCGGGGAAATTAGCCTTACTATAAACAATATGCACACTGATATCGCTTGTGGGTTGTAATTCAATAGCAGGTCTTCGGGGAACATCACCTATAGATTAGACAATCCAGTGTTAAACCAGTGACCTGCGTGTAACTACCATCTATCTTCGTGGTGTTACCTATGTGTCAATTGTTCGACGTATTTGATAGTAATTGTCTGTAAATAAGACAGCTGCAATTGTGAATTTTCAGCTTCGAAAGAAAAAATTTGAAATCAGTAGAGAACAAGGCCACTCCTCCCTGGGCGAACATAAAGTAAATGTCTGGAGATACAAAACTAAATTATGTCTAGATTAACTCCTTAAGACAGGGTGCCTCGAGGCATTTTGCAGTACATTTTATCATAAATCAGCGATGGTATTTGTATCATTGGCTCATGTTACATCCATTGAGAATAGGGGGAAGATGTGTGATGCGCCTTAAGATATGTCACGTATTGTTTCTTAGCGTGCATCCCAATGTAACATGAATCGTTCAGACGTGTTCAGCCCAGATAACGTTACTCCCACTGCCACACATAGAGCAAGCGTGATCAATGGTACAACTTCTTAAGTTTCTACCTAATTTCATTTGAACTGCATTGCCTGTCAAAGAATGATATCATCTGAGGCCAGCGGGGAAATAAAATGGGGAGGCAAACTGAGAATTCTTACAACTGTTCTGAATGGGACGAAAGTGGTGTTAAAAGCCCAGGTTGCAAGTTAGGTGTGAACTCATTTCCTTTTTGAAGAAATGCTTGGGAAAATAGCATCCAAGTCGCGATAGTTTGTCGTAAATAAGAGAACAATTATGCTCCTCCCATTCCTAAGGACCTTTGAATTTGCAAAGGTGTTCCATTAAGGCTGAGGATAAATCGCCTCAGTAGAATGGCTGATGAGACATATCTATTCTCGTGATTAATAGGGAACATCTTATGGCAAACTTAAGTGGAGTTCGATCTGTTCATTCATAACAAAAATACCATTCATTTAATTATTGCAGCATTGCAGAACTCCAAATTGAGAGAGAGGTAAAATATCCCTTAACCTGATTACAAAGCCTTTGTAATGATAGACAGGGAATACTCCTACTATAATATTAATACTGTATATAGTAAACCTCCCAGCTAAACTGTCCATTTCACGATGAATAAACTCAGACCCTTTCATCATTTCAAGTTACCATATACAGTATATATAAATACTCCACCGCAGGTATAGGTGAAGCTGGCGGTCGTGTATAGGAGCAGAGGGGTCGATTGTCTGCCTGGGTGTTTACCTGGAGAAAAACATAAATGAATTTCGGCATATGACCCGAGGAAACAGGTGGGAGCGCAGTGTAACCTGAACTCTGGGTGGCAAAGGGACAGGACCGCTTTAGGCAATAGTCAGTGTGAAAGGTAGGAACTGCGGGCTTCATCAAAAGATGGGGGAGGTCCAAGGAGGAGATCTATTTTGTTTACCGAGTAGTCATGACAATATAAGTTCAGGAACTTGCCCTTTCCAAGAGGTCAAACATAATGGAATATCAAGACCGCAAATAAGAGGATGGTGTATAGTAATCGTATTGATTAAACCGACCAGTCTGCTTGTTATTCGTCTGCTAAGAAGCATTTCCAAGATATTTAAGATAGAAATCTCTCCCCCAAGGGAATGATTCGGAAAACTTATGGTGACATTTTTCACTTGTTTGTTGTACCAGCAGTATTTATAAGCTAATACCAACACTCAAATAGATGGGATTGTATACATGAGCGGCGTGAAAAAGCTATACATTTCTCGTTTCTGTAATTGCTAACGCATATCAACAGTTCTGAAAATAAATTATACATATATATCATTGTTTTTATTTTCCATCAAGGGTATATACAGAACAATAGTGGAAAAGGGGCTTCACAATCTGTTTGGAACAGGTCTTCCGTGTGAGCCAAAAATATCATGGTTTATAAAAACAGTGTTATTGATTTAGGATGTAAAGAACTTTTACAGATCTGGGGGCTACATAATTTATTCTTTAATTTTAAGAAATGTAAAAATGCACACACCAGTCGTTTCTGTAGCTACCCCTACAGTATTGATTAAGTATTATCAAATCATTTCGTCCCACATAATCATATAAACCCATCAGATTAAACTGAGGTAGGCTAAATCGGATAGAAATAAATATTACCGAATAGGTATATGTTAAAAAATAAGGCTTTATTTTCATGACAATTCCTAGGCTTTTCTAGATTCCTTTAAAGGACTATTACGCTCCTACTTAAGTATGTTGCTGTTTTAAACTGGCATGTGCTAATCCTTAATTTTTGCCCAGACTGTGCCCAGGTTTATAGAATCAGGATTGGAAACTGCAAAAAGATCCTGACATGTTTGTGAAGTAAAGGGCATTGAATGTGTTACACGATGATGTAGAAAGTACAGCATATAACATTGAATGGGAGAATAGTTTACTTGTCATACAAGTACGCTGAAGGCCCCATTTCAGTCTATATGTGGGCTCATGTGACACAAGCAAGGACGATTGGATACGTACGATGCAATACAGTGCGCTTTCTATAGCATCCCAGGAGAGTGGCAAGAGAATAGAAGCTAGATTAATGTGCTCGGATACAACGGCACATAAATTTGATAAATGGCCCCTTTGTGTTTTAAATCAGATGTAAATGGCTCAGCAGGCTACTGATAACTATTTGCTTCAGTGTAAAATCACCACCCAATACACTCTGCTCTCATATAGTTGCGCAGATCGTTTCGATCCTACGAGACCACTAAGCTTCAAGGGAAAAAGTTCACCTTGTAATAAATCATTTATAACATCTGCTTTCCTGTCATCCGTGTGTGCAAATGAATATGCAATGTAGGCAAGGTAGAAATGTATTCAACTCGCAACGGAATCTGGTTTTTCAATTGTTACTATGAACCCAAGAGCCTCGACAGTCAGATTTCCATAATCAAGATGATGAGGAACTATACATACAATCACTCAATAAGACAAGAGACACACTTACATATGCACATACACCCCTTTGTCTCGTATTCAAGAGTTCCAGAGGACTGGGGGATTGTTCAACTTAGGTTATTGTTACCCTTGTTGGGTAACCCCCGCAACCCAATCATGTGCCATTTAACACCTTTGTCTACAGACGAATCCGCCTTAAATATGTACAAAGGAATGCCTCCTCTTGGCTGAGCGTCTCGTGATTGGTCTTCAGTCTTCAGAGCCAAGATTCCATTGACCACAGAGCTAACAGCATCAAGGTACAGCGATAACAGCTAGCATTAAGCGATGACATAATGGTCTGAACCTTTGACTTCCACTTCCTGAGACAATTTGTCTTCAGAGAAAATAACCATTATTCATCTCCTCAGTTGGGTCACGAATAAAGGAAACATTTCATCCCAAGACATTTTCGCGAGGGTGGAAAAACATCGACTTTTAGGTCTTTGGGAGAATTTACTGTCGAGACAAAGTTACTTTGGCGAGCTGCTGAAATGGTGTGTCTTGGACCCAGATGGGAAGAATGCTTCAGCACTTGGTTTGTCTGACAGCAAGTCCCTAGAGTAAAGTGACACTTGAGTTGTAGGGATGAATACAATAGTCTTCTTTGGTCACAGATCGTGACAACGAGCACAAGAGTAAATACATTGTGACTGAGTAATCGCCAGATGTGACACCTATACCAGATCCTTTTCTTTGCAACTTTAAATCAAGTAGATCAGACGTTTACGACTGTGGTGTCTCAACCAGCTACTTTGGATACCAATCCACCTCAGTGTTTTAAGCGAGTGCAATAAGTCCTGGAAACGTACGATTGCTATTGATTCAAAGAGCAAGAATCTGAAATAGAGAAACTAATGGCATGTAATGCACACCCTATCGTGAGAGATCCCTCCTTGCCTAACATTCTTCTCCCATGTATCACTGGCTCGGCGCAGAACCTTTCATCACAGGGAGCGATAACAATACTTAATAGGTTCGTCCAGAGGTTTTATCAAGGCGTTTTTTACGTTTTCCTATCTTGTGCCAGATAACAGGGAGCTAGGCCAACAAATCAAACATGTTGGTTTCTTTGCTTTCCCAAGAGACGTTGGCGCCTCCACAGAAAAGAAAAGAAAATATGCCACAACGGGGAACATACGTTCGCCTTTGGGTTATACCCCCGAGGAAAAAGGCCATGCTTAGGACATAACTAACAAGAAGCTTCCAGACAGCTTTAAAATTTTAAATGCAGAGGGACGGAGATTGATAAATCCCAGGTCCATGATTGAGCAGACAGGAATTATTCTTCTAGTCTCTCTAGCCCTTCAGTAGTAAATAGACTAGAAATATTCTAGCCCTCCTCATCTCTCAACAAGTCAACTTAAGAAGACCCCGTTGCCTCAGGGCTAGTGAGTACAAGTTCATGAGTGAATCCCAATAATGGATATCTTTGAATAGAAGTTCAGTGATACGATATCAGTATACAACCAGCCTGAATATTGGGTTACAAGAATGAATTAAAGGACAAACGGTGTTGCCAAGGCATTTCTGCGGGTGGCACTGAAAGATGTGAAGAGTCCTCCACATTCAATAATTGTTTTTAATGGTACTGTACTGTACCTTTTTACTATGAACTCAGGACCTTTGTGTGTGTGTGGGGGGGGGGGGAATAAAACTACCAAGTTTAGGAGTACATTTCGGAATCTGCTTGGGACTATTAACTTGTTATAAACCCCTTGATCTTTACTGTACATTTATTCTAAACAAACGCGATAGCCTTGCGTAGCCTGGGGTTAAACGCTAAATAAAAATAAGAAAACCGAACACATTAGCACAAAAGGAAAAGAAAACGCTAAATTACCCTTCAAAAAGTACCCAGTGCCCTATTTTCTACCAGTAAGCACCGCGTCACACTATAGAGTACATACAAGATAGAGAGAAAAAAGATTTCCTTGTCAGCCCTAGAACAAAGGCTACAACAAGCACCTACTACAATAGTGGATCTAATGTCTACCTTTTCCTACACACTATGACTATTTCCCGAGCAACTCTCGGAGGCGCGAGCGGTTCATTTCCAGCGCGAGAGAAGCCTCATCTGGCCAGACTTTGGTCATCTGGACAATCTCATTAGATCAAATGGACAAGTCATGTCAACGCCGTGCTGGGCACAGAACGCATGCGCTACACTGACTTTGTTCCCACAGACCGCCAGTGGTATTTTGCTACAGGCAGAAGTCAAATAAAAGGAGAGTGCTCCTCCTAGAATTCCTCTCCGTGTCATTCCGCGCATATAGAAAGAACAGTAGCTCCTATACTGTACGCAACAATTGGGCAATCTGATAGGCAGACCTGACAGCCTATTTCCATCTATCCACCCATAAACCTAGTTTGAATTCCAATGTGAATCATGTGTTCATTTAACTAGAGAATAGATGAATATTGGTCTCAGTAGCTGCTATATCCAGTCAATTCTCAACACCCTCGCTGGCGTATACGATCGTATCAAAAGTTGTAATGTATGGACTGTCGAAAGGGGGAGTCTTCTGTGTTGGACTTCATAGGTTTACAGAGGTATCAAGCTAATCCATTTCGTTAACCAAATGGCAAGAGGAAGGCCCTATGGGATGTAATTTGGAAGGATAGTCAGAATCGAGAAATGGCCTAGTTCAACATTCATTTCACCTCGGTCCAAACAAGGGTGAAATTCCCGCGCGTGTCCTGCCTGAGAATGGTCATCTCAGGATTGGGCAGTGTATCCAGAAAGGCTGCGATTCTTGCCTGGGTGGTGATGATTCAGAAAATCCAAAGGATGGTATTGGCTTATTGGAGATATTGCTGCCTCGGGTGCCTTTAACTCAATATACCACACCAAAAGGAGACAGCCATGTATTGGTGACCGAGGAATGCGATCTGCATATTTAGCAATGAAGCTAATGAATTGTATGGACATAAGCTAGCCACACTTCCCTACCATCCTCAATCATTCCAACCCCAGTTGTATTGCCAATATGTCTATCTGGTAGAAAAATAAAAGTTGCCCGAGATGTAAACGCATTGAGAAGCAAGAGAAATGTTGTAGTCCAAGGGGACGAGGTTTTACTGTGTCTTGTCAAAAGGAAGACTGCAGATTATTGGGAGAGTCACACAACTTGGAGTCATTCAATCAGTAAGGTTGGGCAGCCCGAATTGCACACTAGTATCTTGTATGAAAAGCTCTTTCGACTCGGTGATTATGTTCAGGCACACCATTCGGGAGGTCTGTGGGCTCTGCTTTGATTCCTAAAGAGAGGGCTTTTTACCTTGGCGCGAATTTATCACGAAGGGGTATATAGGCTACCATTGCCAAATGGATCGGCATGAGAGACATTAGGCTGTCCTCTTCTCTCACTAAAGAAACGAACTTCAAGCAAGAAGTGCGACAGTGGAAATTCAAATATATCAACTAGCTAGACTGATATCCCACTGTTGCTTTTATGTACGCTTTTAAGTAGTATTTTTAAGCTATTTGTAAAGCAATGAGGCTTGGAACCAAATTAGTACGTGGTGGTTTCTTTAAAAAGTGCTTACCACTCATTCAATAAGGCTATGCAAGCCAAAGGAAACCCGTCCAAATATTCTGAGATCTTCGGGACATGTTGAAGGCCGGTGAGTTTCTTCATTATTTATTCCTCCATATTAGACATATTCCACTTAACACAAATCTAACATCTCTCGAAATCTCTCAACTCTGTTGACGGGATGAGATTTGAATGATCATGCTCTGGCCATTTACAGCTTTCAGACAGACTTAAAATCACAGAAGAAGGGACTTTATGGACCATATTTTGTGATCCTTCCGTGCTAATGCAACAATTGGTGTGGATCATTGCCATGCCTCGAGAGTGTGGTGCACAATACAGACCAGCACACAGCCTACGGCCACTAGGTTCGTGTTAATACTCACACACTCTGAAGATCAAATTTGTTTGGGGAGACACTCTCGAGTAAAGAAATATGAGAGAGTGCTGTATGCATACAAGTACACACATATATATAGATCGGTAGGCTGCTGTAAGTTCCGGACTATATGAACTTCTTGGCCCCTTTTACACTAGACCCATAGGGAAAGCTTAGGCGTGACATAAGTGCAATATACAGTGTATTAGAGTGTTTACGAGATGTAAACGCACTAGCAGGTACTATATCAAATATTGACGACTCTACCTGGTGAGGAAGATTCGCGAGTTGTATTGTTAAATATACATCAAAAGCGTGGCTTTATAACAGGTGTGATATAAGGTGTATTTGAGGGCGGAACAGCTAGAAGAAGGAAAATATCGAATGTACATAAAGAAACGATCAGAAAGACTGTATATATGAGAAAGTATTTATTTTATAAATATGTCTATATCTTTTTCAAAGGACGATGAGTACGCATCTGCCCATTGAAAGAGAGAAATGATGAAATATTCATAACGACGAAGGTGGTTCAATATTCTTTCTGGCACAGGACCCAATATTCTGACATACTGTTAGGTCATATTGCCTAGACCCCATTTATGAAATATAGGCTTAATTGTTAACAACATAGAATAACAGAGGTAACACATGACGCCGTAATTAGCAAGAAACATCTGCCACATAATTGATTAGGAGTCTCTACCAGTCAAATAAAGACAAACATAAAAAGGCAAGATACGATAGCATCTTCCATAGACTTGCCTAAAACAAAAACCAAGCATAAAGCAGACACATTGGCGTGCTTTTCATAATGAAAAGCAGTGTAGGCTTCGCCCATTTATTGTGCCTCACACATACATACCTCTACACTTTGCATGTACATTTACCCGATATCCCTGATTCTTAGTCAGGGTGGGAGGGTTTGAGGGATTTGTCTCTTTCTCACATCCTTACTGCAAATGGTGTAAATACATTGAGAGCATTCTCTGGGACCGTGAGAGAGGGAGCTCTAAAGCCATCGAGACACCCGCTTCGGATGCTTTAATGATTAGCCCAAGAGCCGGAATGGAAAAGGTTTACGAGAAAGCGGTTCAATAGCTTTTAGTGGGTGTTTTGTGGACACAGTTTCATTAGAGAGGTCCTCGAGCGACGACTGGCGGCGGCTTTGGTACTAGTTCATGAGCAGGAGGACTGCCTTTAGTCACCTTAATGAGAGAATCACTGCAAGGGCCCTGTTTGTTCATGTAAAACGGGCGAATACATGAAATAAAAGCCCTGTCAGCCAAGTAATAAAGTGGTATGTATGCGCGTCTATACCACCAATACCACTCAACAAAAAGGATACGCACAGGCCATGTTAAAAACCTGCCCAAAGGTAGGAACATACGTGTGTTTAGTTCACTAATGGCTAAACTTGGCTCGCTGAAAACATATCCTCGGGGCTTGTGTCGCCGTCACCAGAAGCTTTTTCCATATACTACTACTCCCTCTCTTTCGTAAAGAGGGGTTGGTCTTCAGTGCGCGAATGCCTTCTTCCTCCTAGAGACCCAGAAGCCAGGAAAGTGCAAAGTAAACGTGATAACCTTCTACCTTCCCCCATTTAATCGACACATTGGCTAGCTAAGTGATGAAAAGATCCTATAAATTGCTTCAATTTTCCGATTAACCTATTTTATTTCATAGTGAACGAATGGTTTATCGGTATTTCTTTCCCATTCCAAGTCGGACTGTCAGATATATATATGCAAAGTTACCTCAGATAAGTGAGAGTATCACTAAAAGATGCATAGGGATTTGTCATAATTAGGTGCGCCAAATATGATAAACGAAGGTTGAATACTTTTATTGTATTTATGTGTTTCCGACTGCGTATTTCGTCCTTGTTGCTGAATGATAGCTTAATGTTGGAGACCTTTTTGCTTCTATTTGACTGATCATGCCATTTGGCTTGGAATAATCACACGTCCACCTGAAACATGGCGGACATTTAAACACTTTTTTCTGCTGCTTATTCAAAGACTAAATCCTCTTAAAAACTTCACCAAAATGGTTGGCATTTCAATACTCGAAGGAGAATCCATAGAATTCGCTCGCGTCTTTGAGACTATTTCGAATGAAACGATGTACTTAGGTTTTTGACTAAATTAATGGAATCTGTATCGGAGAAAGTTCAGTGACCGATTAGGTAGTATTGGTTCAACAATTGAATCTAACTGCCTTCGTATTATATATAAGTTATTGTATAACACAGTCTAGGCTCACAGCCTCTCAGATCAGATAAGAATTGTATGTCGTCAGTGATTGGACACCTACTGCGCTAATGGCTTCATATAATAGGCATTCTAATGGCATTTCACGATTTGGTGCGAGAGGCTTATTTCCACTCAGTTTGAAGGGACTCTCTCAACTCTGAGCCTATAGTATAGCGAACACAGAAGATGACAAGCCAAATGGGACCACTTGCACTTGCCGCGTAATAGAGCATGTTGATACCAGCTAATACCGGCGGCTGACCAGGTGAAACTGCCTGAACGGCAGCGGATTATGTGTTTATAGCCGTCGCCACGTGCTAACTAACAATGGCTGAAATATATGGTCTACGTTTGATCACCGCAGGCCATACGTCCACACAAAGCCGACACTGTGTCCATGAGCATGTTCCTACCCGCGATGACCACTATACTGGCCATGGAACTGACCAGAGGGCAGTTGTCACCTGTCATCACCTCCGCTGTTGTCATGGTGATGGCTCGGACATCGGCTGGCATCCATTTGAAGTGAACAGAGGTCGTTTAATGGTCAAGGTGAAATGCTTTCGACGGACAATGATGCTTGCTAAGAAACGCGATGAATCAGACCATTGGCGAGGGTCTGGGCATTTACCCTCCTCTTTCTAATCTAAGTACAAGTGCCCCTGACTCGGTCAGGTAGGTAATCTTGACGTTCTAATGTATCCAAAATAAGGGTAATATATTGGATGGCCAAGAGCTCTTCTCCAAGTCAAACTACCGGTATTCAATATACCAAGTCTGGTGACAAAACAGTTTAAAGGCAAGGTATTTACGAAATTAAAAGGTTATTTCAATAACCATCCTCTTAAAGGGAAGCCTAGTATTTAAACGATCCTTTCAGAATATGGCCAAAAATATTCAATTAGTTGCACAAAGGCTTTTATTCGTGTACCATATGGGATACAGCAAAGAGAATTTAATGGGAGTACCGTCATTAAATAGGCTATGCAGAAGCCTACCTTTAAACAAACAAATGAACAACGTGTGCAAGTTTTATATTAGGTCATATAATGTCATCCATCTAAATCCAGTGGCAGAAGGTGTGTCAGCCCCTAGGGCAGTCAAGCGGCGGATCTTTCTACCTGAATCAATAACTGACTGGTGTGTTTACTACATTTTACCAGCAAACAAATTTTAATAAAAGAAAATTTTAAAAGTATAAAAAATCTTTATATATACATGTATAGCCAATGTCTTCTAGGTTTGGAGGGCATCATTTGTAACCATCAAGCGATGATATTCTATGAATAAACTTTAATAATAGGGCGTCATCTTTTTCGGTCTAAGCTTAGTTATTACCGAATGGTGGTGGTGGTGTAATCTTTCAGTTCGGATGAAATATCATTGAATAATCACAATAATCACGCACTTTGGTGTGCTCTGTAAATGAGCACTGTCTATAGAATATAGTCTGATGCACAATGCATTTATATGATTTAGAGTAAGACTATTATTATGCAATGGCGATATTCATTGCCCACCATAGTAGCTGAATGCTGATATATTAGATAGGGACACTGTTCCCAATAGTAAAGTGACTATGACACATGATCAATAATATAACAGTAACTGCGTAGGATCCGGTGGCTAGGCAGGGCCAGGTACGAAGTGAAATATATTACATAATTACACGTCAATACCAGTTGCAAATTCTGCCACGAGTGAATCCCTGCGAAATCTAATAAAATTACTGTCCCTGTCGGTTTTATCAAATGAAACTCAACAAGTAGCCATGGTCGGTCCCTAACTTGTGATTGTGTCAGCTTCGAAGTAGAGTTGTGCAAATTATCATATTTGTCCCATTTGCTCTTGAATTAAGTACGTTTAAGTAGTAGTATTGTTGGGGAGTGTCTCGATCCATGTATGAGAAAAGAGAAGCTACAGGAAGGGAGAGAAATAGAGATGGCGTCATCGATGGGGCAGGGTGGTAACAGGAAAGGGAGGGCGCCAATGAAAATAAAGTACTCCATGGACCTATTTGAGAATGGTGAAGTGTTGAGGACTCTTGAGCAGACATGGGATCCATTAGTATGGCGCTGGCTGAAGGACCACTCTCATTCACTTCACACTACCACCACACCCAGACCACATCTTCTCTGCTCTAGCCTTTCTCTCCACTCTCCTCCCCTTCTCCTGGTGGTTCTCTCGATGGATATGCCATAGAAACAACACAGAGAACTGGCGACATGTGAACCATTTACATGGAGTGGAGGAATATATGAGGCAATAGCAGCAGCATGGGAAACCACAGTCTGGTGACCATTGCTCGGTGTATATCACGTCGTTATAGTCGTCTTATACCAAGGGGGTCCTACACACATTATACTTGGGTGCACTATCAAATACTGCTATCGTAATGTCCAGAGAATTACATGCATGTATATCAACTGGGGTTTTAAAATAAGTAGTATTCGGTCCAGAAATGTTCTTGGTTATTCCTCTAGGCATCGGCGAAGGTGGGGATATCCGGTTACGTTTACTGGATCAGATTCAATTAACAATGTCCAATTACTCCAATATGAATACTTCTAGGTACCATTGGATTTGTGTACCATATGAAACTAATCATGCACACTAATCATGCATGTGTCCGAGATTAGCATATCCTATTATATGGCGCAGTTTATTTTAATCTTTGAGCATAATCATTGACCAATAATCTGAAACTAATTGAATATTCTCGAGCCTATAGCATATGAGAAATTACAGTGTCAATGGAGTATCCAGGCCGAAACGAACGATTGATCTAAAACCTGGTTAATACGAACGGTACAAATTATATGTTGCAGTTATAGAAAAAAATCCTTATACTTATGGATGTTTGAACAACAAACTCTCCCTGTAGCTAACAAAGAGCCGGTTAGGTGACAACTACGGAGCAAACCACGTGTCTTAAAAGACGGAAACCATATATTACAAACATGGATCATACTCATTACCATTAATTTCTGTTTCAAGCCAATTAAATTTAGCCTACACCAACGGAGCGTAACCAGTAGTATACATATATACTGTTCAAACTAGACTGTAGATTGCAAATTAATACATTTAAAGTTGACTAATGGGAAAACTCATGAATAGTTTCGACAATGTGCGGTACGCGTTCGAAACATCGTTTTGGGCCAGGGTAAAATCTGATCCGTAAAACGGAGGGGTTGAGTTTATCATCTATTTTGCTCAGAATATCTGTGTACTCAATCGTGTGAACTTGCACCTGGAAGCGCAAGATTTTGATGGAAAAGCTCAGAAACGTGTGATCCCCAGATGTAACAGGTCACAGACCAGGATCATTGAAAATGACAGATGGTTCGACACCGAAAGAAGAGAGAGACATTTATCTGAGAGACAGTTCCCACTGTGCGCGCAATCACTAAACTTTTTACGATCATCACCCACCTCCCTCTTTCCTCAATCTCCTAAATACATCCACCGACCTATGGAGAGTAAATGATTGCATTATCTGTGTGGTGGAGAGGTCAGACATCATCTGAATTTCTATTTATTTTTCAGATTGAATTTCTTTCAAGATAGATGACTGCGTAAGGTACCGTATCACCTGGATTGCCATTCATTCTGAGCTCCTCTGACAGTTTGATGATCAATTTTGACGGAAGGCTTTGTGTATGACATAAACTGTTTCGACATGACGTGTCATTTATTAAAACTACATTCCTAATCTAAGTTCTCATCATTCATTATTACATCCGACCGTTTAAACATCAATTCAGATCTATTACAACTTTTCCGAGTATATTGTATATCATCCAAGTGTTCGATTGATATTGTGAAATGAAAAGCCAACACGAATATATATGATAATATATAATGTATACTTAATAAGAAGGGTACTTTCCCAGGTCCTTTTTCAAACTTACAACGTATAAAACGCTTGTTAATCTATTACAAAATGATGTGTAACGAGAAATAATGTCTGGTTCATTTTATAGAGACTTTTATTTCCCGGGGTAAACTTTAAAAGGGTTGTTTATTATCCATTATTAATGAAGTGAAACATAAAAAAGGAGGTTTATATCTCTTGTTGGGAGTTGGCATACCTGCTCTGTCAGCATAAGCGAGGGACATTTTATCAATAGAGCTGTAATGGCCACTGGGAGAAAGTCAAATCCGAGTAACACAAAACAGCTAAGTAGCTTTGGTTTTATCCAGCCCCTGTTATTCACTCCGCCTTTGATCTTGCTCTATTAACTGGAATATATATGCTCGGTTTTTACTCGAGTGAGAGCTATATGGGCCTTTTCCACTCCATCACGATCCTGACCTTCAAGAATTTTGTTAACTTTGGCACATCCCTGTTGAGCAAGTTGAGCCCGGGGGGACATCCCCACATCAGGTTCTTCTTCCAGGGTGCCCTTAACACCTCCATCTGCAAGGGGATCAAGCCCCCACCCTGCTCCTCTCTCTCTCCTCCAGGTGCCAGGCAGGTGGATAAATAGATATATATTCACTGATTATAGACACTCTGTCGTGTACATGACCTTTCAATGATCGCCAGATCTGGATTATCAAAATACTTCAAACCTTGAGGGTTAGATTTTCCACTATTTCGTACGTACGTGGCAGTGGAGCGATCGAGATTCGTACGTTTCATCCTGCATTACATTTCTATTCCGATGAACGATTGTGTTGACTGGAACACACATTTTCCCTTGCTCCTTCCATCAAAATATAATCAACTGGTTGTGAAGGAATGCTCCTTCCAAGTGGGAGGTAATTTCACGAACAAAGATGGCCCATCTTAGACTTGAAACGGAGAATTTATTGTTCTTAGTGCTAGTGATCATTACATCGAAGGGAAAAAAATCTTTTCCGTTTTCCCACCTCCTTGATGGCCTCTGATAATTGCCTTAGTTATGCTCACAACTCGTCCCTAATCAAGCCGCTCTTTGTGATAAAAACTAGACCACCTCGGATAGCACTAAAGGTTCCTTTAGATGTGAAAGTTTAGCATAATTTCTTTTTATCTAAACAGAATATTAATAGCAAATAGGAGAGAAAGGTGAGCACAGGCCCTCAGTGATCATGGATCAAGAAGGAGAATAGGGATTAGAACCGTACTCAATAACCTTTATATAGGTTTAATTCCAAAGACATGCATGGGCCTCACTCCATACACATAATGTCTGCCAAAACTAATTGTGCGCCTGTCACATATGATAGATAAAGACTCTTCTCTATTATTCTTTACCCTGATATATCATACATGGACCTAAGCTAAATAATAATCATATAAAGGGTCTATCTAGCACATACATCAAAATGCAGAAATTAATGAATGGAGACAACCACTACTTCATATCAATTCATTGACTTGACTTTGCAAACCCTTGATCATTTAGAAAGCTGTAGATCCTTTGATCCCGAACACAGACCGGGGCTTCTCGGGGTCTCACAGGTATATTTATGTCCATATACTTGAATGTGGGGAGGTTGGCCATCAAGCCATGGTGTTCCTGGTGGTAGACCCTTCTCCATGAAAAGGGTAACTGGAAATATATTGTGATCTAATGCACTATATTCCCTTCCGTGGCTCCGAATAAATCCACCTCCCTTTCAGATAACCGAGGGGTAATATATGGTTCCCATGATCGCTTATAATGTCGAGGGCCACTTTATCTTACTTCGAACAAATCACAGGAAATATTGCTTTTTAATGTAGAACACATGTGGAATATAAACAAAAACATATAAGATTGCATCGTTAGTTCGTAACCAAGTGGTGCCTGTCCGTCAGTTTCAATGAACTTGAAGCTCACTCTCAAGTGCGCTGATATTTCATCATATTTCTTGTATGCTTTTTGACGATACCCCTAAATTTCCCCCACTCCGTCTTACGAAGAAGGCGAGGAGGTTCAATTCCAGGAACACATGCGCACATTTCACCCTGATATTTAAGGACAACCGCAAATTTATTCAATTTTCCAAGAGAAGTTGAAACAGGTTCTAACGAAGTTTGACGAGAGATATAACAAGAAGACATGACTGAGTAAATCCCTCAAAGCGAATCTCCTTGGACCACAACCACGATCGCGTGGATCACTGAAGTGTTGAGAGGAAACAAATCGCAGACACTGTGGTGAGATTGGTAGGGATATACACACAGTGGGAGGGTGTTCCCAGTTGGGGAGAAGGGGTACATAAGGGTTGCGCTCCCCAATGCTCACAGACGGGTGTCACTTTTTTCGTAATTATTAAATATCAGAATACGAATATTAAATTGCTGTCCCACCTTCGCTGCAAATAATTACTTCCGGAGAAGCATAAATATACATACGGTACATTATACGCGGAACTTGATAATTATCATAACTTAATGATTAATACAAAGAAAAGATGCTAAGATACATTTTAATGATGGTTGTAAAGAAACCCATGAAGGCAAATTTGTTATGCATCTCATGCAAGTGCTATCACATATGTACCGAGAGCAATTGCCATGAGACAATCCTGGGGATTGCTGCTAAGAACCAAAGGACTATCTTGCGGTTTTCAATGACATGGAATCAAGGACTAGCTATATCATGTGGTTTTCAGCGACATGAAATTAGGCAATCCTGAGGATTGCTGCAACCAACGAGAGTGGAAGAAGTATAATCTCGTTGCTGCAACCAACGAGAGTGGAAGAAGTATAATCTCGTTGCTGCAACCAACGAGAGTGGAAGAAAGTTTAGGGCTGTAGAGATGGGCCTCTCTTTCTTCCACTCTCGTTGCTGCAACCAAGGACTGCCAGGATCATGTATCTTGCTGTTTTCAGGAACATGCAATCAAGCACTATCTACTAAAGGACTATCGCACGGTTTTCAGCGACGTGGAATGAAGGACTATCTTGCGGCTTCGTGGACATGAAATGCCAAAGCCTTGGCTAAAGTCCGTTCTATAAAACTGTCCCCAAACTTGCAAAGGGATCCCCAAATCCCCCGCCCCCCGCCCGCCCCCTCGCCGAATCCGACATATTTAGAGCACGGGGGTGGGAGGATGGAGGACAAGAAACTTGATGAAAAGCCTCGTGTGTTGCATGAATATGATGTCTGGCTTCCCGGAGTGCCACACCAGCCACTAATACCTCCGCTGCAGTCTCAACACATGCCAGAATCTATGGAGTAACCTTAGAGCCTAAAACACTTTGTATCTCACATTTCATAAGATTCCATCCATATCCCCGCCGTATCACGCAGCAAATTGTGCTGTGCTTCTTACTCACAAGGTGATCACTTTCATCAATCCTGCACTACTGGCATGTATAGTGGTATGTGATGAACGAATAGGGCGCTGCTCAACTGGCTGGCTGTAGCTGTTGTTCTTGTTATGATTGCTGTTACTTTTTTGCGTACATCCTGTTGGACCAGTTGGACAAAAACTTGCATGCCATGGGTTGAAGAAAAATTAAGATCCAATGCCATCGTCATTATACAGACAAAACTGAAAAATAGCGACACCAGCCGTCTATGCTAATGTCCTTTCTGCCACCTTTATCTGATATCATTTTGAAGATCAGGACTTAAAAAGATGTCAGAGATTTATCTAATGTCTTTTAATAGCGACTGTGTAATTGACTGTTGCGAGTTTGGGATTTCTTGTTCGCACAAAACGCGATAACGGATGTGACCTTAGATTTTTTTCAATTACACTCATGAATTAGATGGTTTGAAAGTGATAAGAGATAGGATCAGTAGGGAAAGGCAGCGATGCCGAACGGGTCAGGAGAGAATTTTCTGTCAGAGGGGACTTTAATATCAAGAGTTATCTCCTAACAGTGTACCTGATTCTCTGGGTGAAACTAAGGCAACGTGGTCCTTTTCTTTTCAAAGATGCATCGGAGAATATTGCATACGCATTAGAATATATCTCCTCTATAAGTCGGCATGAATAAAACAAGAGATGGGAGGCGCGTAAAATGCGCTCGGTCTTCTCTTCGTTGTTCATACATTTATAAATATTTATAATCGCACAGGACACCCCCGGAACATCTCTTCGTCCTTCTGCGTCCTTTTTTATTTTATTAGCCAAGGAATACGATGGCTCTATTATTCGAAAATAAGCCCTCTTTGAGATAACACAATTAGCTGGAGATAGTAGGCACAATTCTGAATGGAAATGGACCGGGTTGGGAGTAATCTTGATCTATCTGCGTCTGAAATGTGTCGTAGTAAGTGACATCTCCCTGAGGAGAAGAGGATTGCTAAGCAATGTCGAGACAAGCAACTATGTTTCATATGAACGTATATATTTTCCTGAGCTCTAACAGGCAACTTGCGAGACCCAAAGCAGAGAGCTGCTACCACAACTGACTTGGCTTCCCATATATATAGTGCGTATAAATATATGCAATAACGCAAATCTTATCTTGCATCTCGCTTCTATTTGCTTGTATATAATTTTAGATAGCGATGAAGGAAGGAAGTCCTCCCCACGGTATAAGCATAGCTCCGATGTTATGGGCCCACATCAGGAAAGTGATAGAGAAATAATGGAAAACTACCTCGCTAAGACCAACGAGCAGTGTGGGTGCTCTCCTCTCCACCTATTAAACTGATACGAGAACAACTTGGAGAATTTTCTTGACATTTAACCGCCACTTGTACAATCCCACTCCTCTACCCCAAAAAATAATTATGGTGAATTGAATTGATTAGCAAGTGGCTTCTATCCTCCACATGTTTCGGAAATTCCTACTGATTTCGACAATGATGCAGGCTTCTCAATTTCTTGGCAAGTTAGCGTTCCCCCGCTGTTTATCTTTTTCTATGGGTATAGGGCTCGGAGAAGCGACTGGATGATCGAGTGGCGCAGGGAAAACTGGCTTATCAGTTGACTGATAGGGAGATAGTACAGGCCTGGCAGTAAGAAGGGAGGCAGACGCCACAGTTACAGCCCCAGGTAACTTCCTCCATGGTTGGTAGATCCCAGGAGGAGGGGCAGACTATTCCATTTCATGTCAAAAGTATGCAGACTTTACTTGTTCCTTTCAATCATCAACCTTTGGACGGTATTTGAGCCGGCCAGTCTCTACGACTCCAACATTAATCCTGTCTGATACAAGCCAAGAAAGAAAGGAATCCTATACAGTAAGGCAGTAAGGTGGTATGTCTTTCCCTCCACAACAAACCCATAGCTATTATCTTCCATGGCCAGGGATGGGCTGCCAGTTCAAATGTGATAAGAACCAACGAACGTCAACACAGTTCTTGATAATCTTACTCCCATACGACTTACTCAGCAGATATATTTATATCATTTCTCCAGGATACAGGTTTGAACTTTGGAGACAGAAAAAGAATACCTTATATTTATTTTGATAATGATATATATCTCCAGCTATAAACACAGTAGTTATTTCTAATTCAACATGAAATATTTACCGAGGAGAGCTGTGCATGGAATATTGCTGTCAGTTCCAGGCCTGTGTTTGGGCTTCAATGTGCCACTTTGAGGGACAGCCCCCTTAAGGCCTGCCATGGAGGTGTAGACGAAGATCAGCATGTCCCTACAGAGTTAGCAAACATGCCAATTAAGGTCACAGGGATCAGATCCTGTGAGTCGGAAGGGTACAAATCGCCTTTGTCTGCGACTGAACATGAGCGATATAGAAGAAGGCTAGGGTCAAAGTTGGCATTCATAACTGCTGTAATCTTTACTATAAAGCATTTCTCGCACAGATGCGAGGATCTTGGTTATTGTTCTGCTACCAGATTATGCAAAATGATAAGATGAATAATGGCTGACATATATACAATGTACATCTTGGGGAGGTATTATTCTCGGCCAGTGCCAAAATTGCCAGATTCATCTCATTCAAATGGACGAGGACTGACAATGGACAAGAATCTTTGTGAGGTTTTTCCAAATGTTTTCTCCACTTCGCTAAGATGAAACGTGTGCAAATACCTTCCATGAGTTTTTCCACAAACTCAAGGAAACCGTTTCCATGGAAATAAGAAAAAAAGTCGCACAAATGGTTCCAATTTTATGCTTGACCATCAAGGAAGGCTGGTGGTGGGAAATAAAAGTTTTCCTCAGTGTTCCCTCGGCGCATCAGACAACCCGTCCCTTCTGTCAGCGTGTTTTGTATAGTGGGTTATTTCCCCGCGCGATTCCGGGGCATCAATGACACTCAAAGAGAGGAGGGTCAGGAGAGGGAGGTTTATCTTTTAGGCAAGGTGCCCTTAAGGAAGGGCCTGGGTGCGCAAGATCAATAAAAGCTGAATACACTGCCCTTCCTTCATTGGCAGCCGG
This sequence comes from Sthenelais limicola, assembly GCA_942159475.1. Classification (NCBI taxonomy): domain Eukaryota; kingdom Metazoa; phylum Annelida; class Polychaeta; order Phyllodocida; family Sigalionidae; genus Sthenelais; species Sthenelais limicola. The sequence continues at coordinate 47,922,291 of OW804096.1, read as the reverse complement.
GCCCTATAGAGATATGGGATTGCAGTGCATGGCCAGTCCACGATTGATTCAATAGCTTTGTTCGAACCCAGACCCCAGGTACACATTCCTATTACAAGGTAATCAAACGTCGCAGGAAATTCATCCAAGTATCTTGAGTGCTCATTATTCACTGGAGAACGAGGGAATTAAATTTTGGATTGTGCTGGAATGCACTTTGAAACATTCCCTTTAAATCTTTTGATGACCTATCGAAGAAATTTATTTTCTCGATTCACTGAAAGGGGCAGAGAAATAGTTATCGCTTCACCTTTCATCTGAATAGGAAAACCATTTACTTCTCTGAGAAACAATCTCTCCTTTGGTCACCTTCAGATGGACACTCGTGAATCAGGTCATCATAAAGGGGTCATAGATATGTACATATAAAGAGAAAGTAGGTGGAGCATATTGATTTATCCAAGAGGTTTTAGGCACATTTTTATATAGGTTTGTTAGAGAAATTTGAGAAAAGGCGACTCACTAATTCATACCTTCACTTAGTGTTATTTTTTACTCAACATTATTTAGATTCCTCTGGCAATGGCACAAGACCCTAACTAAAACCATCAAGATGCAGGTACGGTTGTGTAATGTCTGGCTTCGCGCTGGTTCCGAAATAGAAAGATAAAGATTAGATTTTCTGGCGCTATTTTGTATGCAGAGCTTCGTCCCCCTAAAGACTGCTGGCGACTACTTTTCTTATTCAACTAGCACTTAGAGTGAGCATTTACTTACAGTTAACTGTTGGCACAACACTAGCTAACACTCACTTCTCCTATTTCAAATCAAATGTCGAAATAGTAAATCGTAGACTTAGTTCCTCAATCTCAATTCTCTGTTGGATTTTGTTGGAACTAGAATATAGGCTCTTACGGACTGGAAATTAGGTTATGAAATACGCTGCATGTACATTGTTTGTTTAATGGACCGGAGTATTCGAGCAAATCAAAAATGCACCAGAGGCGCAATATATTATGAAATAAAAGGTCCAGACAGACATCATACCCTTCGCATATATGTATCATTGTTGTCCTTAAAAATCTAAATGAGATGCAAATGTGTGCGCCTAAATTACTGTTTTTTTTCCTGTTTCAAGTAGGTCTATGGACCCAAACTATTTATGCGCGACCTCGCCTTGTATTCAGCATTTATCCCCGCATGTTCCTTTCAGGATCAGGTTTTCATGTTGCAAGTGATCGAATACCTTTATGTCAGAGAACCCCTTTACTTTCATAATATGATTGTACGCAGGAATGATACACATGCCTCCTGCAACATAACATCATGAAAGAATACATGTACCGAGCATAATATCTTTCCAACTCAGGCTACTGGTACTAATCGATTCTTAATTTGCATTCTCGTTAGAAGACAATCGATATTGGTGAAACCAATCCAGTGGCACCGCCGGTATTCTGCTATCCTCGTAAAAACAAGGCACACATTAGGACCGGGTTGTTAACAAAATTTGTAGCCACTCAGTCTAAATTTACTACTGGCAAATGTACCTCCCAAACACATAGCAGGTGAAATCATTAAGAAGAAACGGTCTATTCCACTCCTTGGCTTGCAAAATAACTCCCTTGGTTTGGGGATGCTAAAGACTTGGACTCCCTTCTACATGTATATGCTGAGCATATAATATGCCATAATTATGTGGGATAGTGTGCTTTTTATGTATTTATACCGGTTATCCTTAAGTTTATAAGCGTACATTGTCAGAATCCATGTCCAGCGATAGTTAACCGGAGGAGACAACCATTTATCCACACTTAATTAAGTTTTTAAGAGAATAAAAGAAGGATCCATCAGGCTTATTTTCTCTTACCAAACAAATGAAAAACTCCCTTTCTACATTATAGAAAGCATGCAGCGAATCATAATTATTCTCCCCGAGGGGAACAATTAACAAGTTATGAAACGAGAACGTAAACCTTGTCTCGAATTCGGAAGGCTAGAATGTGCATACACAAAGCCATGGTCACGGATACAGTCAATTAGAGTGGCACACATATCAAACTGATCAAACAAGGGCCTGAAAAAAAATCAGTGATTAGAGCAGAATGACTAGATGAACTAGCTAGGAAAGGAACGAATGCGGTGCACAACTCGAACTTAATGAAGCAAAACAGCTTGTGTGAGAGGAAAACTGTGGTGGAAACCTCAGGTCCGACCCCACCCATCCGTCCAAGCGGTTTTTCCGAACTGGATGGTCGGTTTGATTACATTGTAGGATGTCCTATTCATTTAGTGGTAATTTTTACCTCTTTCATCGCAGAGAACGTGCTGATTGGAGGCAGAAGACTGTCAGACCTCAATAATCAGTCTCAATCATTGGCGGCTGTCTGTGGTTGCATAATACCATTGGCTACCCCCTACTAGGCAGAGAATATGCAATTATTGCCAGGGTGGCTGCGCTCTCTCTACCTCAGTTAGATTCTTCATGGGGGGTCTGAGGGTGTTCCAGAGCCCCCGCAGAGCTCAGAGGTGTTGGGCCCTTTTACCCTTTTCATGCTCTGTTCAATATAATAAGGGGTGCCCTGCCCATCTCATTTGTCTCATTCTATGAATTGTGAGAAATTTTTATTTTTGATGAAGCGAAAATGAGAATTGCTCAGCGTGATCAACCTGCAGGTTAATTATACAGGCGATGTAAAGCATACAATGGCATACCTGGCCTTTTTATATGTTTTTCCTGAAATTATAACTGTGCTATTCACACCCTGACAAAGCCTATATATAATCTCAGGGTGTGGAAATGATGCCCTCGGGGTGTTGGGTCATCGGCAAAGGTGAGTATTTATATCACACAGTGTGACCGTAATAGGAAATCACACATACTGAGGAGCGGTATGGTTAATGAATGATGATTTTAGAGCAACATTTGCAACCAGTATAGGTCCATTCATATAGATAAATACACCTTTTTCTCCCTCTTCTCATTTCATCTACCTGATGGCAGCTCCAAATTCCTTCCACATTCCATCTGCACTATCTACAATATTCCCCGATGTAACTTCAAAAGCTGAGGGCTAGTCACCTGCCGAAGTGAAAAATGTGGGAGTTCCTCTCTCAGTCTCTGACCACGAAAAGAATCCTGAAGGGGGAACCCAAAGGTTTTACTGTTGATGGGCCTTCACGGAGAAACCACCTATAGATAGATATAGCAGACCCAAAATAACAGTTCCCCACTCCTTCTAACTGTACTTGCGACCCGATTCGTCCCACAATTGACGTTCCAGGCCAGAGGAAATGGCAGACCTGCAACATCTCGAGGGATGGAAGAAGCTCCTCAGAGACCTCCTCCGTTTGAGAGGAGCAGTAAGGAGATCTGTAGAGCAATGATGGACGGTTTGCCTCTCGCTCAGGCAATCTCCTTCTCACTCTCCACCGTGGTCTCACGAAGTCCTCCGCCAATAACCCTCCTGGACGCTACCAAACTAAGTGATGACGCTTTTTTAAAACTTAGATTTGCAAGGGTTTGTTTTCCTGGTAATGGCGTTTAGGGAAAACAGGGGAGGGAAACTGGTGCAGGTAAAATGAAGGGCAAATACAGAGAAATCCATTAGCTTTCAATGGAGCCGTTATCGGAGATTTTAACCGAAGTGGATCACTTCAATGGGTTCCGTTATTTATTGAATTGGTTGGTATAGAGAGACAAAAAATCGATCACATCATATATTAAAAGAAATGGGCCTTAAAATAGCTCATTTAGGAAGGACATCAAAGTGGTTTCAAACACAAATCGCACCAGTATTAAAGAAAGTAAGAAAAGTGAAGGGAATATATTATACAGGGTATTTTTTATATTTGTAAAATAGTTGGTGAACTTCGAGAGACACCACACTGGGCTCTAACTCCTGGCAAACAAACGCGGAGACAGGGAGGGAAACTTTAATTAACTTCGGATCAATGACATAAAGATGCGACTATGGGTTGTCACTCAAATGCAAACTAAGCACATGGAGGTGGAAATGGAAGGCTCCTTTAACACAGGACCTCCTCGGCTCCTGCAAGAATCACAGAGCCCTATGGAGTTCATTGATATCCGCATGGACTTTTAACGTGAAGAAAGGGTCGAAAAGCCCTGCCTGACATGTCTTCTCTGGGGGACAGTAGTTGGGGCCATATGGGGCAGATGTTGCCAGTGAGCAGGAAAAATCGCCCCATTCATACTAAGCTCAAGTGCCGCGATCAAAAGCACTTTTAAACATGTTCCTTAGCGGCGGGTCTAGCAAGAACACTCGAAGAGCGGAATGGGTTAGTCTGGAGGTAAACTGTTGTATTGTGTTCCCACTGCGCCTTCCCTCTACTCCTCGTTGGCTTCTGGGCGCATTAGGTTTCCAAATCCCTGTCCCGATCAGAGGGAAAAAGATGCAAGCACCAGCCACCACACACACTCACCCAATACACACACACCTAAACACTTGCTCTGCGTTCTCCCCCAACTATTCCCTTTCGAGTGTTTATATTCCAGTAAATAGTCTGAGGCTTTCCCATCTATAAGACACCCACTATACATGGATTTCATGCCAGGTTGTGTAAGAAAGCTTGCTATATGATGGTTGGGGAAATAGGAAGCAACAGGAGAAAGAGGGTGAGAGGGTGAGAGAGGGGAAATGCTGTCACTTGCATACACGTTGTGAAGAGACCTATAACACTGGACGTGTACACCAGGGGGAGTGTGGGTGTGTGCGGGGGCGGGGGGGGGGGGGGGGACTTCTCCTCCATGCCTTTAGATTTGGATCCCTGTACATATTATACACGGTGGCATTGATTTGACAGTTGCTGTCATAAACTCGCCCCTGTGTACCCCGATGATAGGGGACTGAATCAATGCCTTTTAATCCAACCAACGGATCCCCGCTCAAGGGCCTTACGGAGCGAGCTTGAGTGGCATAGCCTGTTAACCAATGCCATTATGAAACATTGATCAATGCAGGCTACATGGCCGAGAGCCTTGTGAAGCTTAATTACACTGAACCATTAGCGTTTATGCGGACATGTATTTTCTTAACACAAGGGGATGTCATCCAGTGATACGGATCTAATGGCTCTGAATAACATTAGAGGTTTATGTGCTTCCACGCCCCAATAGAAATCGATGGGAGCGCATTCACGGATCAATGCTTATTAGACATCGGTGATGTAAGAAGAAATCACTTCATCAATAAAGACCACCTCCTCATTTGTCTAAACCTACGTACCTCGCGATTCAAAACTGAGCTCTCTATTCAGTTCGTACTGAAAGATAAATATTTCGATATGGCGAGAAACAAGCTTGGCATTTTACCACCTGGTTTCTGCTGATGTTGGAACCAGTGGAAAGAGCAGATTCCATACCAGAGTGTACCAACTAAAATGTACTGAGAGTGCTATGAGTTGGTATGATATATTTCCCGGTTCATCACGGTGCAACCTTTGGAAATGGATTAATGGACTTCGCATGCAAAAATAAAAATCAAGCCAGTCTGAGATCCTAGTTCCAACGCCATTAATCCTGCTTGCTTGTCTTTATTATTGTTATTGATACGAATAAGCTGGTTTCTTATTCTATACTGCCTGTGACCACTTTAAGGCACCTTGGGACCATCGTTACATTTCCAGTGAAAGGAGCAAATAATGGAATCCATCAATTATAGTATCATTACATAAAAACAACTTAATGTGTATAGGGTGTGCAAGAAAGGCCAAACAAATAAGATGAATATGAAGTCATTCCAACTAGTTGATAATGCATGCACATGTGCTTACGTACGGATTGAAAAGTTCAATAAATACGCCCAGTAGGTATTGGCTGTTGCAGAACCACTTGAAATGCTGTGAAATTAATATCATATTGGCAAAAACTGACCTGTGGGCAAAAAAGTCAAAATGGCTTGACATGCCTACGCTGAAAAAAAATATCCACACTGAGTCAGCAACATGTTCACTTTCATTTGTACAACGATATGATATCCCGCGAGTACCCATCACAAGCTTTCGAGTGGGACTATCAGACATTAATAGGAAACATTCCCAGCCCTTATTTTCATAGGTAAATAGAGGCGTGTGATATGGCTAACTATCTCCAGCTTGCTAATGCAACAATAACACACATGGAACCGCTACCATGCGATAAGTGATAATACTTCCATAACACATCCTCCTCATCCTCATCCTCCTCAAACTCTTCCTCCATCCAACTAGCTTGATTCGTCCCACCAGGCCAGTTAACTTGGAAACACCCAAAAGACCCTATATAAAGTAGCCTGGTGTATTTTCAATATACGCATAGCCACAACCACACGATCTAAAATAGATCATAGTGCCAGAATTGTAAGTTATTTTGAAATCTTCTCCTCATTTCATCTCCGACTCAGCCCCTTGCTTTTTCTTTGGTCATGATTCCGCATAGGTACCACCGCCTTCAAAGGCCTTCAGCGTTCATTAGCGCCGCAGTTTTTTAACCTCAAAATCTATATCATCGCCATAATGATGGATAGTGGTCTCTGAAATATTCCCAATATATTAGCTTTGCTTGCCTAGCTAGGATCTATCCCTCGGACAGCTCAATGTTCTGTTACCATAACCCGGCCACTAATGAATTGATATGTGGTCAGGATCAGAATATTCTGTTTGTAATGATAACGCAGATGTCCGCCGCATCTGTCATATGGTAATGTAGTTAGTAACTCAAGCCCAGAGCTTGAGTATTAGATGGAAGGTGTCACACTCCCTCAGTGACCAACCTTCCCAGTGATCTCTGACCCTGGACTAACACCTTTCCCTCCTCCCATCCCCTGTTTTTCATCTTGTTCAGGTGTTCAGGTGTTTTCTAACTCGTCCCTACACCTCCTCCTCATCGTCCTTCCCTCCTTCATCCTCCTCATCCTCCACACCTACTACACCCGCCTATTGAGCTATTCTGGATGTCCCTCCCACTTCCCCTTGTACTGATAGCGAGTCTCACAGATCGACTCAGGTTGAAGGTAAACACCCTCGATGCGAGGATCAAAATGGCAATGTGTTTGCTCAATGATGGCGAATTGAACCGACAATGATAAGGGATCCAGTGAGGAATAAAAATAACAAAACTGGACCATTGGTTTATTTGCTCAGTTGATTTGTGATTTTTGGCTCTTTCGATAAAAATAGATGCAGGAGCTGCACCAATGATCATCGGCGCCAATATTGGCTTCTAAGATAATCATAATCTTCTCCCCCTGGAATTGCATAGGGCGTATTTACCTCAATAAATCTCCTTCTCTATCTCTTTAACTGCCTTTGGCTTGTTTCTCATCGACATATCTTAATTCCGCCCTGTCAGAGATTGAGGAGAAAGATAAGATATTTTTTCAGATTTCTATGACAGGCCTTCCTTTAGGGATCTTTGCACTGGTTGTTATTTTTGAACCAATTCAGACAGTACTAAATATCTCTCAATAATTATATTAATTAGCAATAGCTGTATAGGCTTCTACTTTCATTCAAAATTATCTGGCTAGAAAGACAGACAGAAACCTCATTTCAAATTTAATGAAATACGCTGATGTTTCTATACCATTAATTCAAACTTCCGAATCAATAGCTTTCTATAGAAACTCACTTTAGCTGGTACAAATGGCAGAAAGCTGCAGGTTGCACCTGAGAGCAAAAGAATTCCACTGTGTCTGTGATGTGGTACGATATAAGATCAATACGTACACATGCAAGAGGATGTATACACTTAACCATCCCTGTGTACCCAACAGACAACGGGCCAGACAACTGTTCTCAGAGTACAATGAAGGGAAGGGCAAGTTTTTATATCTATAGTATCTTAGTTTAGGAACAACTTGAACAAGTACCGGTATAACAGTACAAGATGTACATTTGCCACTACCTGTTTCCCTCCACAAAAGCTTAAGGTTGCAACCTGAGCCTTAGAATTTCCAACAGCTCGTCAGCCTCGCGTCATATAAGTATGTCGCCAATCTCATGATGCATAGCCATAAGCGCACCCCCTAGCGCGCTGAATTACCAGCCAATATGAGGGGCATCATTTACGGACCTCACACCTGGAGCATCTCCCATCCAGATGAGCACCTCTCGGCAACTGATAAGATCTCAACCTGCCCTGCCAAAAGCTCGAAAGGCCTCGCCTGAGTGATATATACCAAATGTTCACGTCCAAGGTCGGTAATAGCATGGTGCAGCAAATCTCAATACGTTATCAGTAATTAATATGCTCTCCTCCGTTGATACATCTAATCCTCAGAGAAATGTCAAGCGAGATATTATTTACGAAGATGAATGGGTTTATAAGCTGCTATCAAAATATCCCTATGCATGTTAACAAACAGAAAGGACATTTATCTGATATACTATATGTATAGCCCCACTATATACAATGGTTTACTTGCGATTGCTGTGCGACCGCTTTAAACGAGTGGCTTCAGGAGCGTAGTGTACTTACCTGAAAATACAAAACGAATCAAGGTTAGAACAACAAAGAATTGATCATTCTAAGAAAGGTGTGTGAAGTATTAATAAGATAACAATAATTAAGGAGGGGTATTTTAAGTATGTGTACCTAAAACCCTATCGAGATATCGTACATGACATCATAAACATATAACATGTCCATTAAATAAAAATACACGAAATATTGAAATAAATATTGCAATGCAAGACATTCTATGGTAAAGACGGTCGCAAACCCCTAATTCAGACAACGAGGCGAACCCCTAATTCAGACAACTCATATGCTGTATTCCAAGAACAATCCCCCTTGGATGAGAAATCTGCAATTGTTCATCATGATTACGGTAAAAGGATTACTCCTCAGAAAATATGTTGTCGGCCTAATTATACCAACTATAACAACATCCCAGAGAAAGGGAAGGACGATCTAAGGACAATGAATGGAAGGTGTTATACTACCGAACAATCAGAAAAAAGCGTCTCCAACCAAGTGAAAACTGATACAATTTATTTTCAATCAGAGAAACGATTCTAATAATTAGTGGCTTATTTATGAAGTCCTTCATCTCCGTACAAAGGATGGATTTGAGACTTTGATAGCTTATAAATGACATTCGTCAAGTTTGCCATTCTCATGGTCATGTTTTTCACCCTTCGACCGGGCTTTACATCATTGTTAACTGCCGATTCCCTTCTGAATTGCTCTGGTTAGAATTTATTGATTACCAACTGTTGTCAGTAGAAAGAAAATACAGTGCCATAAATCTCATCCGGAGGCGGGCGGCGAATCATCAGATTATTGAAGGATATCGGTAAAGACTCCGCTTAACAGAGAATAATGTGACAACAGAAGCACGGGGGATTTAACTTGCTGTTAAACAGCACTGATCCCTAATGGCTGACTAACCAGGATAGATCATTTCCGATAGGTTCTCATTCCAGATTATTGTTTTCTATTGAACATGTACAGTTTGCCGCCCGTACAACTTGTACAGAGACGTTCCTCTTCCAATTTATGCAATGGTTCTGGCCGCTGCGTTGAATCAGGTGCGTGGTCGGGGAGTAAATTTTCGGAAATGAAAATAAACTGTCGGATGTTCTTATTTAGGTGACGCGACGACGACCCTTGCTGGTGATAGAACTGAGCCTAAAGAAAGTTAGAGCCATTAAATATGTAAATAATATAAACGTGCCCATCCATTTAGATATGCACTCAAATTGTGTCAAGAGTTTTCTCTTGGCTTGCAATTATTTTAGTCAACAAAATGTTTAACTGCTTTAAAATGTTAACGCGTATCAGGTTGGGAAACCTCGCTGAAGGCACGCCTTTCATTGATATTCGAAGGTTTCTTCTGAATAAGAAAACTGTATCACAAATACGTGGGTGTTTCGACTGGGTGTCGGGTGGGGTGGGGGTGCAGCGGCATGGGGGAGGGGGGTCACGAGTGGGGGCGGGGGTAACGCAGAGGGCGGCCTATGCGTGGATTGATCACCTTAGAACTGGCACAGGGGCACACTACTCAGAATCTAAATTAGTTTTCCTTCTGAGTGTTTTCACTTAAATGCGATATTGAACTGAACTCAAAGGCAGTCCATTTGCAGCAAACGGGAAACAATTTACTGTACAGCTTGTTTTGTCGCACTGTAAATGACAGTTCGTGACTAATAATTGGAAAATTACTTCCTAAGTTATTCCCCAGGAGACAATGTTAAAATGACAACAAATGTCCATCACCCAGGTCTCCCAGGTGAATGAAGTAAGTTTTGGAATTTCCGGCATTTTATCAACTATTTCCAATAAGAATTACCTCGGGCGATATTGCATGTAGGCTTGTGCGGTTATTGTCGTGGGGGGAATTGGTTGGCTTGGCAAAATTGTACTACTACTAGCTACTACTAAAAGAGGCTTCTCAAGTGACTCTACTTCTATATTCTTTCTCAATTCCCCTGTCGCGCCCTCAAATGTCTTGTAGCTCTCAGGTTTTTGTCTTTAGCCTTCAAAGCTTTGTGTGTCGGGTGGCAAGCGCTGTGCAAATACCCTTCAAGCTTTGACAAGCGTGAGGGCGAGTTAGCCCAGTCTCCAATATAAAGAGTTAGCCGCTCGTTTATTGTGTTTACTGCCCCGCACTGGTTACACCTGGCGCCGGTGGACAAGGATTATATGGCGCATCTGAGCTGCTCTTTGCCATGGCTGGCTGCCCGAGCAGTTGGTTGTCATGGCAAAAACCCCAGCCATGCAGTGGGTGAGCAAGTGGGCCTGGGGAAGGAGGTGTGGGGGAGTGAGGGGTGGGTGTAACAGCACACATGGATGAATGGATGGATCCGTCAGAATGGAGGGGGGTTTCTTTATGAGCCATGACATCAGATGATTACAAAGCGTTAGCCCTTCGTCGAAACATAACCTTCAAAGGGAAGCCATTGCCTCCAGCCACATCTTGAAAGCACCTTGGAGGATTTTTGGCGTCAATATCATGGATCGTTTTTGGCGCTTTGAAACGGTGTTGCTTTATGGTCATATTTTGTTTGATGCTACATAATACAGGGTCATTCTGAAGCATTTTTCGGGATGAAAAACGGGTAATCCTTTATTCTCGGGTATCAGAGAGGGATGTACATTGATGAGGTGAATAGGCAGCCGATAACATGCAGTTGGGGCCAAACAAAGCACTTTCTTGCGTCACTGTAACAATATACACTGATCCAACCGATCAGGATCGTGAATGCATTCAGAAGGCTGTTGTTCTTAATATATTGCAGTTATTCTTGTCCGCTCTTGCTTGAGCACAGACCCCCATTGAAACGACACGAGTTACAGTTCTTTTTTGAGCTCTAACGATCTTCATGCATATATATATACCCGTGTGTTTGAAGTATTCACCTGATCTTGCACTTGGTGACACAGTGGCAACTGCAAGACATGCTCAGTACTAAACACTTCTGAGTTCGTACATCAAAGGCATAATCACGAACACAGGGGTGGAAGAGAGAGAGGTAGAGCATCATCAGAAAGTGTAAGCACGTAGTTGTCACCCTCTGTTCTTCTTTAATCCAATATTATCCATTAAAAGTTCAAATAACTTTACACAACCATCATCAACTGTAGTTATAGCACCGTGTAATACGGTATACCACGGAAAATCGAACAAAGGTCTCAATGACATTAGGTTCTTGAAAGGGCCTACTCGGTTTTGTTTTCGAGTAGACCTATATATGCATCTATATGTCTATTTCAATAGACATCTGTTACAATCCTCTCGGATATCGAATGTCGATTAATCCAGGATTCAATCTTAGATAATCAAGTTCAAGAAACATCTCGCGGAGCAGATAAGACCTTGATAACTTTTCAATTGTCAAATACCCACTATCAAGAGATTTATTATTTTGATGATCCCATAAATGATGGCAGAATCTGATCCCCTGTAGGATTCCATCGGATTAAACACAATTCTCAAGATAATTAATACCACATCAGATTACACATTCGCTGGGTCTGGTGGTCCAAAATTCGCTTCTGTAGATGCAACGAATGAATAATTAAACAGCAAAGTCATAGGGAAGATACTCTCTTCCAGACATGTATTTCACAGTCAATTATTCGCCACATATCAACATTGTCAAACCAGATAGAGCGTCTTGGCGACCTGCGTCAACCTTGCCAAATGCTAGTCGCACCTGTTGACCTGGTCCCACCTCCGGACGTCTTTCATGCCACTTTTTTGCTTCTCAGACACTGAGCAGCAATCTTATCAAATATTCATCTCTGTTCTATATCTCACATGGATGAACAACGGTTGACACTCGCAATACACGCATTGAACACACCCGTGGCTGGTATCCAATAATGTACAGTCGCACTGTGTGTGGTATATTATATATGCTGCTGCTATAGCAAGTGGAAAATAACAAATGAAAATAAGCAACTTCCGATTCATTTATTTTTAAAATTTATTCAACATATTTAGCAAGACATAACTGTTTGTCAAGACCAGTGCTCACGGGGTGGACCATGATATTAGTTGATTTCATGCTTTATTACGAGGCCTTTTGAAATGTTAAGTACATTGCTAGGTCTGAATAGAAAACAGATACCAGTGTCTTACAATAACCTGAAGCTGTTCATGTATATAAGACTCCTATAGTAATTATTATATTATGAAGAACTCGGTGGCTATTTGTACAAGATTTGGATACCAAAAGGTGTGACACACGTTCTTCTGATACCCTAGGAATGTTATATAAAATCAGGTCATTTCTGAAAAATATTCAAGGAATACTTTGTTAAATCATGCATAAATGTAGCAATGGGGGAGTTCCTTGTGCCACATTCTAGCCCTTTAATAACCCCCTGCCCCAACAAAAGTGTTATAGCGCCATTCGTTCATCCGTCCCCTCAGCCACAAGGGAATCAGTAAAACACCGAGCACATACCGATGGCGCCGAAACGGACGGCAGCATATCCATAGAGTGTTCAATAACAAAACTATAATGCGTATAAATGTTTGCCACTGCTGTTATGTGATGGGGGTACCTCGAATGCCTGTTCTATGTCAAGTATTAAGCATAATTCTGAGTAGTACCGACTGTCCAAATACTTATATACAGTATATATATAGTCGATCCGAACACCAAGGAAGTGTTTTCTTAGCTCTCCTTATCGGTATAGCAGAAACAATCTTGGAGTTCCTCATAGCCAAGAAATCCCACATTTTCCAAGGATGTTATCCATAGCAATTTCTTGTGAGATTAGGGATGGATATCAAAGGAAAAAACAGAGAAGAACGGTTTGCATCACCTTGTTGGTGTACACAATAATTCTGAAATAAGACATTTTAAAAGGCAAGAAGAATTATTACTGGCAAATTGATGGATATTAACTGGTTCAAATATTTCTCTTTTTCCATCCCTCCCACCGTGAGAAGATCAACGAGACTGGCCAGGAACGCATCGAGCGCTCCTCACTGAAGTTCCTTCTTCAAAGTTTGCCAGTAGCAGGCATACCAAGAAATAGGAAGCGGGGGTAAAAGCGAAGAACTGCAGGGAGGTGACCCCACTGGATGCCTTCCAAATTTTCCCATTTATCTTCACAGTTTTCTGTTTCTGTTACAACGCCAAATTCCTGTCTGTGATGCATTTTTTCCGAGAGCAGTTGGTATGATCGGAGCGGAAAAGTCTGGCTCGACTAACACACGTAAGAGGTAGGGCTCTGGCTCTCGTCCCATCAGATGGAGGACTTCTCTGCTGGTGGTGGTACTATCCTACATATATGGTTGGGAACGAGCCTTCAGAAGACTTCCCACAAGACTATTGTGATGGAATGATATTTGAATAGAAACCTGGATGAACCAATATCATGTTTTTCTTGCTTTCCTCTATATCAGGCTCCACAAAAGGCACATTCAGGGTGGATTTTTTTCCTCGGGGATTGCCCCCCTGTCTTTTATTTATATGGACCTACTTGCATATGTTTTTAGTTTGTGATATTTGTTTTGTGTGTCAATATTTTGGGTGGCTGTTCCATGGGAAGCGTACACTTTGGCAATACTGGTTCATGCACTTGAGTACACATTTGTTCCGCAAAAACTGAAAGGTCCCCATTCTTGTCTATGCATGGGAAGTTAGTTGCGAGTCCGCAAAAACATGGGTTATACTGAGGGAATCTACTTTCTATATCTGGGTATATAGAGTGAGGGAGTGTGAGTGTGAGGGAGTGAGTGCCCGGGTTCCCATCACACATACATGTAATTGTTCTTGCGTGTCTTGGAGCAACTTGGGGGTTTCACTTGTGCCTCTCCTATCTAGTGACACTATGAGAAGATGAGGGTGATTGACCTCGTAATTCTACGACAAATCACACTGGCACTGGAGAAATAAGCCTAATTTACCCCTACATCTAAATCGGGAGAAGTAAGGAGGATTTCCTCTTCCTGGCCTTGGTAATAAATTGTACTTAACGTTATGATTGGGATGATTTGGCCCACTGCTACTGCTATAGGTCTCATAGGAAGGATTGTGCCAGGAGATGATTGCATCCATCCCGATTAGAACCATGTAGCCCGTTATGCTGCTGCAAGGGGATCTAATGTTAGAGAAAAAAGTCTTCTCATATAAGTCCCTTCTATCCTATTTCAAATCATTAGTGCTTCGCAGCCTCTCTGCTTGCGTATAAAGCAGCGATCAGGACAAATGAGATAAAGGTAACCTTCGTAGATTTTGCAAATATTCGCTAATTGTACGTCAGTCTTAATCATGAGGCGATTGATTAGCTCAATCACTTATTCATGTGAAGTAATCATTCTTGTAGCCCCGGCAAGTGATTATGCTTCTCTGTGCTGATGTAGTACTAGAGATCTCGTAATGCTAAATATGCTCGTTGATAAATCACCATACAAAGCGCCCTCCCTCTTGACACATGAAAGGCATAATAAACGAAGCAATCATCCTGTCATAAGACGACAGCCCACCATTATTTCACATGGCAATGGATTCCATGGGAACACTCTAATTTGCAAAACACCTCAATAGATCCCTTGTCCATAGCATGATAGATACGTATTTTCCCCCAAGCCTAGGCCTGAGGGAACGATTGTGACATGTTTTGGGGTGGAAATCATTGTAAATATGATTATGCTGTATCAATCATATCACTAGGAATGACTTTATCCTTTAAATAAGAATTAATCTATAATAACTATTGCTCTGATCGACGAGCCTTACTGCTAAAGTAAAGGTAACACAACTCACAATGCCAATATCAATCAAACTGTATTTCCAAAGTAATGTCAAAGTTAATGAACAAGTACTATGGGATACAGAGTCTAAAGTATATAGGCTTGGAGAAGGTAATGGTGAAGTAGTAGCAGCAGTTCTCTGGTCAGATCAGGTCTGCCTTACTTCAACCAGCACCCCTCCTATATACCCCAGAAGCTCAGTATCCAAGCACTATGGTTGCCATATGGTTACAGTACATTTTCTATATTATATGAACAACCATAAACAAACAATAATCATGAATTTGGTAGGTGAACATGCTTCAAACATGCTTTCAGACATGTTCACCAACCCAGATTAAGTGAGGTTGCTACCCCAGTCCAGGTAGACAACAAAGGGATTAGCTTTAGCACAGCCAACCCAAACCTACCAAGCCTAGAGGTGTGGTAGCTTATATTTGTACAATAATTCATTTCTACTCTCATCTAAGTTCCTTTTAATAATATATGAATATATATGTCTAGTATAAAATCAAATATTGTTTTATCATTCTTCCCCGCCCACTAGTCTTGAATTTCCACTATTCAAGGGAATTAATCAATCGACTGTGGAGGAAAAGGAACACTAAATTAAATATAAATCACAAACATATAGCAAATACAATAACTCATAAATGGACTGCTTCTTGTCAGAAAACAATCGGTTTCAATATGTATACTTATATATGAAGTCAAGCATTAAAGGTATAGCTCATATGCTACCGCTTATCGAGTACTTGCCTAAGGTATTTACAAAATAACTGAGTCAACCATGGACCTCCTTCTGATTTGCATGGTGACTGGTGTTTGTATAATGAACTACGAATAATACACACAAAGTTAAACCTTAAGGTTTAACCGAAACAAATCATAAATGTCTGGTCCATAAGATTAGTTTGAATAGAGCAACATATTCAAAATCAGTGGCATAAACCAAATTACTGACACCTGCTTACAATACATAAATAATACACAAGACAAATGTATCACAAAAATGGAGAACTAAATAATATGGTAGAGCGAGAGGTTTTTTTCCGACACGATTCCCTGTGTCTAAAAATGTCAATGTGTTTGGCTTCAGCCAGCTTCAAATGTTCGCTTATTTCAATAATAATTCCAAAAGTCCTTGGAAAAACAAAATATCATTTGTTCAGAAGAGAATCATACATCAATGATCCAATGTTACAATATAAAATATTATATATTGTCCTTGTCACTTATACGTCCGGTGCAACTCAGTTGGTAATTCTAAATATGGTTATTCCTGGGTATTACTAACCCAAAAGACTGGAGCATCCATCGAATCATGAAGTTCAAAAGATAAATATAAATAAAAATAAAGTAATCTGCAAAATACTACACTATACGACGAAAATGTCTTTCGTGAAAGTCCATCACATATAATATCTAACACAATCCTGGTCGATGCACGAGCTGTAAAAGTATAATAATGTCGTTCATTCTGTCTCGATACTAACATCACTGGAAAGGTCTATCTCCTGGAGCAAAGATGACGTTTCCTTAGGGCTTGAAGTAACCATCGTTCTGGGGGGTTTTTCGGGTCCTTTGGAGAGTTCAGCCCAATAGTCAGCATCAGTCTAGACAAGAAAAGAACATCACAAATATGCATATTGGCTCAGCATGTACCCAAAATTTTAAATAATAAACTTATCAAAATAGGTTTCATAATTCCTGAAACCGTCCAACTTAAATATCGTTGGTTTCCATCTGTAATATATATATAATCACATCAACAAAGGCATCAGAATAAAGATAAATCAATTGTCTGTTCAAAGTCTCAACATACCATAATAAAAAAAAATAGGCAACCCTACAAAATATTCAAACCACCATAAAGATAGATCCCAAAAATAATATTCAAAATTGGTTATCGTCTTACCATTCCAAATTTATCTCGAACCGTCGAACATGGGGTTAAGGGTTCAAAGGTAGTTAGCTCTAAACCTGAATCGTTGATCTCGACCGTATCTTTCTTCCTTATCGTGCTTTCAATTTTCCTTGGCTGGCTTAGAATGGGCTTATATATAGGTCTGTGTGCAATGGGAATTTTCTTATTAAATCGTGGCGTCATTACTTCCACTGCTGGAGGATCTACAATTTCTTGAAAACCATTATCTGTCTTCATGATGAATATTCCGGCATCCTGCATATTATCATGTGCCGCGATGATGTTCTTTAGTCTTTTCCCCATCCATTGGGTGGTCACAATCCTAGTTGGAACATCCTTGTCCCACAACCTTGTTCCTCGTTTAAAAGTAAATTTTCCTGCTGTTTTAATCTTAATGGTTGCAGATAAGCATCCTGTAGTAACCTTAATATCCAGAATTCTGGGTATAGCCATGAATGTGAAACTGTTGGCTTCGTTGATCATTTCCATGATTGGAATACACACATTGTCATTCCTGCCTAGAACCTTATAGTAGATAGTAACGCCAACATGTGAGATTAATTTCTGACTCGATTTGGGAATAATAAAAAGCCCGCATCGATCAGTTCTCTTGGCCATTACTCTGCAGCAGTTAAATACTACTTTCTTTAATGCTACGATTACAATTACGAAGAATATTAAAGATATAATAAGGTCTTGGTACTTGATCTTGGAAATAAAGGCAGAAAAGACATCTTGCTCTTCGACAGGTGGTATAATTGAAGGTACAGGCAAAAGCTGAATTTTTATGACTTTCTTGTCTGCTATTGATCTAGCACTTGCCAACTTCAATTGCAACACGGCTACTGTTATTGCCAATCGTCTTGCTTTTAAAGCGGCGTAGATCCCTGGTATAGCAGCAAGAATTGCCACCACAAGCAGTCCAGCCTTGGATCCCCAAAAGGTATTTACTGAAACCATAGTTGGATCTTCCAAAACCGGGACAATTCCCATATGCTGATTTTTCAAAATGTTTACCACCTCATCCAATTCCCTCTCCCCCTCAAACAAACCTCCATTATCCACTATGGAGAGATCTGGTAGTTCCAGCTCGAAGCTATTGTTATTGTTTGAGGAATCGGCTGAAAGGTTGGGAAGAGAAATATCGAATGCCTTAACCAAGGGTAAATTAATGTGATGAGTAATAAATACCTGTTCTTGTTCCTCACCACAGTGCATGTCAGCAACTGCGAAAAGGTGATTCACTCTCACTTTCCCCTGGCAAGGTATGTCGAAAGAACAAAATGTGCAGGAAATATTTCTGATAGTGTTATTTCCTAAGTATTCCAAAGAGAAATATCCTTGTGAAGAAGAGATGAGGACTGTTGACTGGTATAATGGTACAATGCTTGAGGGAAAATCATCCTTGGCAGAGAACTTAAAATTACAAAAATCACTGATATTTCTGTTTTGAATGACTGCCCATAAACAGGACCAATCCTGGGTCTCTCTCCTTGCCGGTACAGTGAAACATTCAAAATAGTGGCCATGATGGCAAAAGGCTAAGTCACCTTGGGAAAATTCCACATAGGTACTGCCTGATTTACCTACAAATAAAGCATATGGTAAATCCTGAATCAGGGTATATCCTGTACTCCTATAATTATCCAAAGGAACTGGGGTTTTGACTGGTCGATATACTACAAAGACACACTCCTCCAAAGCAGTTGGTATGTCTACAAATAACACCATTTCAGTCGTAGTATATTTAAATGTAAGAAGATGATCAGAATAAATATAAGAAGGATCTCTCAAGCATAAATGGCGTCCTTTCTTTTCTAGCTGGACCTCATATTTAATTAAAACATGATATAACTGATGAGGTGAAATAAGGTGTACACTAATCTTTCCTTGATGTAGATCTTCTATTGCTTCCAGCCAGTCAGACATATCCATGGAGTAAGCATTTAAAAGTTCCACTTGATAATCGATATAAGCAATCGACAAAGTAAAATAAGAATTCCATATCTGGCCTCTATGCCAGCCATGTGCTAATGAAGACACATGACCTGCCAGTTTCTGTAGAGATGTCCTTGTTTGGAGCATGTTGGTTTCAGCCGTATCCATTCTTCTATGAAGGGTCTTCATAATTGCTGAGGTACGACTGATGGCCACCGTAGTCATATTTCTAAACGAATTTTCATTACCCACAATTGCTTTAACATTAGCATTAATTAGATTCATGTTTCTGGCCAGTCTGATTACATCTTTGACAGTAGCTGTTCCAAAAATTGACCGCGATAAATCTCCTATGAAGTCTAAAGGAGCACTTCTATATGATCTGGTCTTATTAACAGCCACTGGATGGACCAACATGTTCCATAGATCTCTCTCCTGTTTTTGTACTCTGGTCCATAATCTAAACCAGGCACCTTTCTGCATCGCTAGGAAAGTTTCTATCTTGTTACAAAAATCGTGGATCCTATGACCTTGGTCATCATTAGGTAGGTTGTTACAAGGGTCCACAATGGGTGGAAACCCCTCCAGCTTGGGCGGTAACATGACCCTAATAGAAATGACATCTTTCCCATCTGGTAATATGGCGAACTTTGGTTCTTTCCTCATGACCACGCCAATATTATGTCTTTCTATTACATCGGGCCACATACCTTGAACTACTCCCATAAGCACACACACACATAAAACCTATAAGAATAAAGAAATAAACCTTTCGTAAGCCATAGCACATAATAAATTGAATATAATTCCTTCTTGAGATAACAAGCTAGCTGTACTCATATTATGATTATCCTAGCGTCCACTATTCCTAATAAGAGTGATATCCATAGCATAACGCAATAAAATGCGGTTGTATAAAAGTCTCAAACTAAAATTCCAATAAATCTCGACAATATTTTGCGGCCTTCTAGTAAAATTAACAGTAACCATGATCTTACCCTAAGATCCATGACGATCAGTTTCCAGTGTTTTTTACGTGTAAAGTGTAGAGGCGGCAATAATATCTAGGAATTTTTCTCTCTGTCCAAACTCTATCTCCAGAGTAAGCGACTCACTCGGTAACAAGTACTGGTATGGTTCCTTCCTACAGGCAACCCTGATTTTATACTAATTCTCAATACATGCTGGATATCACACCTTATAGTGGGGAATCATAAAATAAAGCTAGTTCCTTTCGCGCTTGTACATCTTGACCTTGGGCGACGATGAAGCAGAGCGCTAACGCTCAAGCTTTGTCGCTAATAATAAAGAGAAACGTTGAGTGGCTTGGTAGCGTTTACACTTCTGCCTACGTCGGACTCCGTGCACGCTACCTTCGCTCTAAAATAATAATCCTTGAGTTTGGTAATATAATAAATACTTGTGAAATCGGGCTTTTTGGTTAACTAAAGGATACGTCTATCTTTTGTCCACCGAAGTCTTTGTTTGGGAAATATACTAGTCCATGTTTGGGATAGAATGATTACTCATAGTTCGGGCCAGAAGATTTATTCGTCTAAACACTCAAGCTTTTCTACTAGCTTCTACAATATATGTCATCTTTCACCAGGCTATAGAAATGATAATAATACAATAATAATCTATATACACGTTGTCATGACGTAAGCACCAGCGGTGGATCAAATCCAACCCTGTACTAAAAGATGATACATATAGATATTCCTAATACGAATATAATACTTCTGGGACCTAAAAGGTCTAATTATTAAGCTTATTATGACGAGCCAGAACGAGATCGAGTTCGGGGAACTTCCCTTGCCTCTCTCTCTTCTATTTCATCAGTAATAAAATGCTTTTTAGCTGCATCATTGAAATGTTCCAACGGGACCCATTTCTTATCCCCATCTTTGAATTCAACCTGATATTTCAGAGGCTGGCCTCTTGGTCGACAGACATCAATAATAGACTTTACAGGATGAAAGGCTGTTTCCTCCCCTGGTCTTATGAATTTAGCAACTTTTGGAGAAATGTCTGTACCTCGAAGCAATTCTTCTTCCTCGTCTTCATCAGGTAAATGCTCATCACAGGAATATTCTTCCTCAGAAACATTACCGTCTGATAGAGTCTCAGGATCAACAGAAGGTTGGGGAACGATTGAATTGTCTATAATATCGGCCGTCGGTTCTGGTTCTTCTTGAGCAACAATTTCCTCTGTAGGGTCTACCAAACTATCTATTGGTATATCCCCCTCATTGAGGTCTTCTGGATCTTCAGGCTCTTGCTCATATTCTACCCAGTTCTTTCGCACCGATTCTCTAGACAAACCCTTCTTAAGCCTCATTATATTCACAGGTTTAGATAAGAATTTACCTGACTTGGCCTCTCGTAAAAATACTGTTGAATCAGTATTAAACCTCACGATATTATAAGGACCATGAAACTGATGAGCCAGCTTCAATTTGGTCTGAGGTTCCCTAATACGAGGCCAATGTAGCCAAACCATATCTCCTTCTGTAAGTCGAGGGTCATTTACACGTTGATCATACCTAGATTTCATCTTTTCCTGGACATGTTTGAGGCGATCTGCAGCCTTCTGATGTACAATCTCCTGGTTTTGCAAAATGTTAGCAAACCTTTCACTGACCGAAGCACCTTCCTGTAAATCCAGGTTAATGTTAACTTCGAATGGTGATAAAGGCTCACACCCATTTAGCAAACCATAAGGAGTCTGTCCAGTTCCATATGCATTGGTAGTATTTAAGGCATAAGCTACCGAATCAAGGTATTCATCCCAGTTGTCCTGGTACTCATTTACATAACTCCTGATCACGCTTAGTATCGATCTATTGGCGCGTTCGACCAGACCCGAACTCTGCGGATGAGCCACACTTGTAAAGGAATGTGTAATGTGATATTTTGCACAGATTTCAGCGAAATGATGAGAAGCGAAAGCCTTCCCATTATCACTGACTATCCTTCTGATCCCACCTACCCTGCATAATACCTTGTTAAAGAATACTTTACCAAAGGTAACAGCAGTCAGATCTGGAAGAGGAATACATAAGACAAATCTGCTATAATAATCACAAATTACCAAAACGTGTTTCATGCCTGACTTTGTCTCTGGAAGTCGTTCCAATGCATCTAGATTTACAACCTCCCATGGCCTAGGGCTAGGATCCCTAATAGTCAATGGGGGTCGAATGGGATGTGTCATCTTCTTAGTTCTGGCACAGAGCTCACATGATCTACAATATTCAAATGTATCTTTATTCATGGAGGGCCAAAAATATCTGTCCTTGAGTTGACCAATCATTTTCTGGAACCCAAGATGACCACTCTGTACTGCATCATGATGCATTTGCAATACAATTTCCCTTAATTTTAATGGAACAACCAACTGTGCCAGGACCTTGGTCTTTGGTCCCATGGCAATATCTAGATGATATAGAATATCTTCCTGCAAAATATAATTCTGTTCCCTCATTATAATCACCTTTGCTTCCTTCTCATCGTCAGGAAGAATGTGTTCATTAAGAAACAAAATTATATTCTGACATAGACTGTCTTCTCGTTGGGCTTGCCGCACACTCTGCCTTGATATACCCATCCCATCAAATTCAATATCAAAAGGCTTCACAGTATGGCGATACCGATTGCGCTTAACATTATTTGGTCGGGCTGTGGATAAATTCAAAGCATGGACAGCAACATAATCAAGATCGTTTTGTTCATAAGAGTTAATCACTGGTACCTCGTTGAATCTTACCATTTTATGGGAGACACCTGGATCATTTCTCTGTAGACGTCGGATGTGTTTGGGTATACGAACCATGTGTGCAGGAGGTTGACTGGATAGTTCCTCTACTGCAATTCCACATAATTCAGGGAAAGTATCAAATAAATCGGGGTTGTTTGGGGGGTCTGGAGAATCTATTTCTAACCTAGAAAGTGCATCAGCAATGATATTTTGAGAACCCTTGAGATGTTCGACTTTAAAATCAAAGCCTCTAAGCTCTGCTGCCCATCTTATTTGCCTAGATGATAATTTGCTTCTAGGATTCAAAATATACTGAAGGGGGGCGTGATCGGTTTTTATGAGAAATCGCCGTCCCTCCAGATAGACTCTCCATTCGGAGCAAGCATAAATTATAGCAGCCAATTCCCTGTCTAGGGTACTATAGTTCCTTTGGGGGGGTGTAAAGAGTTTAGCACAGTAAGCTACTGGTCTTAGGACCTTCCCACTAAGCTGAGACAGGGTCCCACCCATTCCAAAGGCACTGGCATCTGTAGTTACGACAAATTGCTTGTTAAAGTCAGGGTAAAGTAATAAGCTATCACTGGTCAAAGCATTTTTCAAATCTACAAACGCTTCCTCATGTTCTTGATTCCACTCCCAGACTCTATCCTTCTTAGTGAGGCCATATAAACAACGAGCCCTGGAGGCATACTCTGGAATAAATCGTCTGTAAAATCCAGTCATTCCCAGAAAGCGTCTCACCATTGTAGCAGAATCTGGCGATTTAATCTCACTTATTACTCTTACCTTTTCTGGATTAGGACTGATCCCATTCTCTCCCAGAATATGGCCCAAGAAAGGAACCTCTTGTGCGGCGATTACACATTTAGCTGCTTTAAGCTTTAATCCAGCCTTCACAAGATTACCCAACATTGAACGCATATCCTCAAGGTGCTGATCAAAAGTCCTAGAAAATGTAATTATGTCGTCTACATACGCAAGACTAGAATTGAATTTTAACCCTCTCAGGACCATATCTACTATAGCTTGGCATGACCTGGCTGCGTTCTTCAGGCCCATGCTCATCCGCTTATACCTGAATTTACCAAATGGGGTTAAAAATGCTGTCTTATCTCTGTCTTCTTCCCTGATTTTTATTTGGTGGAAAGCCATTTGAAGATCGCAGGCAGAGATATATTTAGGACGGATTTGTCCCACTGCGTCTAAAGTGTCATCAATTCTAGGAATGGCTAAATACTGGGGAATTGTGACCAGATTGAGATTTCTGTAGTCACATACGACACGAAATTTATCTGTTCCCTTTTTACTTACTAAGAAAGCTGGTGAGCCCCAAGCACCATCTTGAGTTGGCTCTACAATGTCCAAATCAACTTGGTCTTGGACAGCTGTTCTTAGTCTTTCTCGCATGATTGGCGACATGCGAAAAGGCATTTGTTGGACTGGCTGAGCTCCTGGATTTAAATGGATTTCATGCTCAACCCAATCCGTACATCCCAGACGGCCATCTGGTCCAACAAAAGCATCAGAAAATTCCATTAAAACCTTATTCATTAGAGTTTTCTGTTCCTCTGTTAAATTTGACCTGGAATAATCCACCTGTGGAACAAAACTTTCTGTAGGTGTTAAAGCCGAAGTGGCTTGTTCGCTTGATGTTACTGGCGCCACCTGGGTCATTGCGACGGAATTGAGCGCAATGCATTCGTCACTACCCATGCACACAATTGAACCGACCAACACGCCTTGAGGTAAGCAGATTTCTTCCTTACCCGTATTCATCAAGCGGATTGGCACCTGGTTATATTGTACTCTAACACAAGTTTTAGCAGTTAATAAAGAAGGATTATCCGTCCCATTAATCCCTGAAAACCGGACAAAAGTTCCATGAGGAATAGGAGCTCCAGTCCCTAAGTTCCCCACAAATAAAACTTCCGTCTCCCCAGGAATTGTTAAATCTCCTCCCAATTTTACTTGAAGGGCAGAAGAAATACTTGTATTGGTTTTAGAAAAATGAATTGATATACCATAATTTCTAAGAAAATCTCTTCCAATAATACAATCGTATTGAAGAGAAGGAAGGACACAAAAGGTTGTAGTATAATCAACCCCATCGATAGAGATAACCGTTTTGACATCACAAATTACATTCATAGTACCCCCTCCTGCAAAAGTAGCAAAAACATGAGATGGTTGAACAGACAATATTTTACCTTCATTTTGAATTTGTTGGAAATATTTCTCACTCATGCAACATCGATCAGCACCTGAATCAATCAGGGCTGGGGTACATACATCACCTACACACATTTTGATGCAATTGTTCCTGTCTAAAAGATGTGACTTATTGGACCTACCTGAGCTTTTCATCTGCTGTTGCTGCACGCAGATCTGGTGAATTTGCAGTCTAGTAGGCCTTAAGTTGGTCTCGTCTATCATCGGAATATTATGGCAATATCCCTTAGGGTCGCAGCTACAATCTTCCTTCCTTACGACACCCCCATCGTCGCAAGGAGAAATTAGTTTCCCCCCTCCGAGGTAGAAACTTGATGTTGAGCTACAGTGGCGTTGTTACTGTTTGGCTGGTAATTGCCACCATTTTGACGGCCTTGTCCTCGACCGCGTCCTCGTCCTCGTCCTCCTCTACCCCTCTTTGGGTTTAACGCACAGTCTCTTGAATAATGGTTCTTACCATTGCAGGTATAACAGATGATCTCCTGTGGTGCGCTGTTAAAATTAGCCAGGCTAGTGGCATTGATAGCCATTTGTTGCTTCATCGCCTGCAATTCTTTCATTATCTCAGAATTTGGATTCTGTACATTAGATGACTGAGGAATCACTAAACTAGCTTGTACCTGGTTTTTCAATGTTTCTAGCTGAACTTGAAAGTCATTCGTATGTGAAACCTGATTCACAATGGGTCCATTCATTGACTTTGCCATTTGTCTCAAAGCCAACAATTCGTTATATTCTGCAGTAGGTAACGCTGATACACTGTTTACCGTTGGGGCTGTATGGACCTTGTCAGATAAATTATCAACCATTTTAGTCAGCAATTTAAGCTCGACAGAGTTCTTTGTACTACGCATGTTTTTCATATCCAATGTGTCTTTAGCCTCCATGGCTGCAGTTAAACATGCTTCATAATTAGTCGGATTTGCCTTTGCAATCTCTACTCTAAGCTCTGGTGTCACACCAGCTTTGAATCTTACACATTTTTCGGCATCTGTAAGATCTAATGTTCTATAGGCTTTGGACGCTTTCCTACAAAATTCTGAAATGGTTTCGTCCTCTTCCATATGAGTAAATAATAATCTCGCCTTCTTATCTTCTGTTAAGTCCGAAAAATACTTCAGAAAAGAAGTTTTGATCTGAGCCCAAGTTTTACCTTCTATAGCATGATCGACGTACCAGGAATAGGCATCGCCTCCTAAGTATAATAATAAAGAGTCTTTGGCAATATCTGGCTTATCTGGCTCTTGAATTGTCATAAATTTCTCATAGCTTCTAATCCAATTATCGGGCTCTTGTCCCTTTCTACCTGTAAATTGTTCTGGAGCTATTGAAGTAGCATATCTCGATACTGTAGTTGTGTTATTCACTACTGCTGCCTCAGGACGTTCTTTAGAAACTTCTGCAAATAGTTCTTGAAATTTTTTCAATACCTTGGTATTATGGTTTAATGAGTCCTCTCTCACCTTGGCCAATTGTGTCCTCAAGTCTTCGTACTGTTGCTGAGTCATGTCTAGGTTTGCTGTAGTCCTCGTGACTCTCAATGTCATTCCATGTAAAACACACTTTCACAAGATCTTCTCCAATAACAGAAATTAATTCATATTATTGGCCGGCTTCTCCAACAATGTAAATATGATTATGCTGTATCAATCATATCACTAGGAATGACTTTATCCTTTAAATAAGAATTAATCTATAATAACTATTGCTCTGATCGACGAGCCTTACTGCTAAAGTAAAGGTAACACAACTCACAATGCCAATATCAATCAAACTGTATTTCCAAAGTAATGTCAAAGTTAATGAACAAGTACTATGGGATACAGAGTCTAAAGTATATAGGCTTGGAGAAGGTAATGGTGAAGTAGTAGCAGCAGTTCTCTGGTCAGATCAGGTCTGCCTTACTTCAACCAGCACCCCTCCTATATACCCCAGAAGCTCAGTATCCAAGCACTATGGTTGCCATATGGTTACAGTACATTTTCTATATTATATGAACAACCATAAACAAACAATAATCATGAATTTGGTAGGTGAACATGCTTCAAACATGCTTTCAGACATGTTCACCAACCCAGATTAAGTGAGGTTGCTACCCCAGTCCAGGTAGACAACAAAGGGATTAGCTTTAGCACAGCCAACCCAAACCTACCAAGCCTAGAGGTGTGGTAGCTTATATTTGTACAATAATTCATTTCTACTCTCATCTAAGTTCCTTTTAATAATATATGAATATATATGTCTAGTATAAAATCAAATATTGTTTTATCATCATTGTAAATATACATTTTACTAAAATGAGAAAAGTTTAAGTAGCATGCTATAGGTCACAGGATCTAGCATGAGGTAGGCTTATTGCCTAGATGCATTCATCAGATTTCTTATCTCACGAAAGAAAGACACATCGAGTGAATACCTTTACACCACCAAGACTTCCTATAGTCTCAATTGTGCAGCCTATTAACTATCACTACGTCATTGATTATGGATGCACACGAACAAGGTATAGAGCATGTTTTTTGTACAATATGGATGGCTTATTTTGATTATTGCAAATCAAAAGCAGCTGCCTTGGTAGAATAGAAAACACCGTTTTGGAATTCCACCAGACCATATATGCGGGATCCAAGAGGCTGTACGCATATTTCCCCCATCAAACAAAGTGAACATTAGCGCTCATAATCACAGGGAGGTTTTCTTCAACAACCCCCTCCGCCAAAGACCTGCATCGTAGATCTGTCATACTTCTACTATAGGAGCACAATTGCTTGGAGAAGTGAAGCCCAAGAACAAGTGCCTGCTTGATAAAGCTTTTGTTACTGGTCTAGGTGAGCCTAGCGTGACAAGGACCATTAGTCTTACCAGTGGGTCACGCTTTCATTCTACACCAGATTGAGTGGTACAATTACAAGTAATCAGTGGTGATGATTGACTCCCTGTCTGCTTGACACCCAAACAAAACGCTCGCCACAGGTCGTATTTGTCTGGTCATCGAGAATGCAACACGCTAGTGGAAGAACTGGTGGGGCATTGGACACGCCCGTGGTGTAAAAGAAGAATGCAAAATCACCAGGAATGGTTCGAGATTCATTCCTCACCTGTTTCCTTTGCAAATATAATGACCATTCAGGGTTATGTCTCGCTCAATCTTACAGGGCGGACGTGCCGTCGTCCATAAACCGATGTTCCGTGGCGGCGCCTGAATATGCAAAAACCCGTTCACACATGAAAGCGACCTCCTGCACAGGAAGCGGAAACGCGCTTTTGAGAAAAGTCGTCTGGTCCGATTTGATGTCAAAGTTGAGCTGTGCGACCAAAGCAATGAAAAGGATCTGTGGAAGCTAACCTTGGTTGGGGCGGATATTGAAAGGCTCCTTCATGTCACGAGGTGACAAGAGCAACATGGCATGCCATCAAGCATTTAGAGAAAACACACCATCACTGGCATGCCAGAGATTAACACTATTTTCAAATGGCTGCCGCAATAAGAAGCTGAGGCAATCTGAGCTGGAACTATCCATCAACCATTCTGCAATTTACCAACATGCCCATTAGATATTGTAAGGTCTGCCTGAGGGGGAAGCAAGTGTAATCAATGACATGTCCTTCTTCGGCAATCCCATCCCCTAGATTAATTTAAGAAAATCACAAACAGTATCTCAAAGTGACAAATTTATATCAAGGGATGAGATTGAGCGCGCTATGGGGGAAATGTATAAAACCTTAAGCCGCTGAAGATCTCAAGGTAACGAATTGTTATCACGTGTCAAAGACATCAATCTTTGAAAAAGGATTGTATCGATGTGAAGTCACAGTGAGAGGCTTACGGACTTTGCCATTACACAAATCGATCACGAACCTTTTGCTTCGGGGGGAGTGAGTTACTGATCTATCTACTAAATGCCTTCCTATATATTGCACCTGTTTTATATTCCTACATCTGCAAGTCTTTATGCCGCGACAAAAGGCGAGTGAAACAAGAATCCAGAGAAGAATGGTCCGTGAAATGGCATTGTGTTTACCCGTGAAAGAATGGCACGATGCAATATATGTGCCCAAGGCATGGAATGTATTGAAGTATACATGCAAAGATTAGGCTTTTAGCCGTCGCATACATATAGGGCCCCGCTATAAACCTATTGGCTCTTTGTGATATATTGAACGTGTTCAAATAGGGGAAACAAACGCAAAAGATGTTTCAAGTTCAAATAATGTAGACAGGTATGATGGTAGACAGGTCTTAAGGGCATTTTCCATTTTCCAATGACGAGTTCCTTTATGCTCGATGTATTCAGCAGTAGATAGTCGTAGATACTGATGCAGTTATACATCAAATACTTTAGATATTTTCATTCACAGAAGGCACCAACTATAATTATAGTTTGTATATGTTTATCAAAGTTGCTTTGCTGTTGAGAAAATAGCGAGTCATGGACCTAATCGGTCCAACTCAAAGTTAAACGTTTGATAAGTGATGGAACTACATTCTCATTTCCTCTAACCAAACACAGACAAAATCAAATAGATCAAATGTTAATAGATCGTGTGGGTCTCACAACAAAGCTCTCAGCAGGCTAGAGGCCGTTTTTTCTGCAGTTAACGAATTGGCTGCTTAAATTCAGCTTTCAGATGTTCAAATGCATATCATCTCATAGTCCTTCTTCCGAAGCATAACTTCCATGATGATGTTGTATATTTATCTAAAGGTACTGAATGGTCATGACAAAATGCATGAAAGGGCGAAAATTGCCTGTCCTTCAAATTCGTAAGAAAGCACTATGAATTGCATTCTTGATCAAAAACTTCAATTGGCAGGCCAAAGAAGAAATTCGGCTGTGAAAGTCATAGAGCGCATTAATATTTTTTCAAGCCTCGACAGGAAAACCCAATTTGTTCGTTTTCAAAGGAAATAATTACCTTTTCAAAATCCAATAATTCTTCAGGTTATCGAAGGAAACCGATTTGAAGCGAACTTGACTGGTGTTTTTTTCCCTTTCATTCCGGAAAATACTCAAGGTCCTTTTAGTTATTTTCTTCAATAACAAAAACCGAATTGGTACAGTCGGATAAGTGCACGTCTTTTCGTTGTTGCCCCTCTTCAATTGGCATATGGGGCGCCTTATTACCAGGGTCTAATTCACAAGAAAAATATTTAATAAATTGGCGCATAGTCAAGCGTGCAATCGACGCATACAAATGCGTCCATTCAAGGTTCATGCATTCGATGTCACTGCAATTACATTCTAATGGTCTGACAGAGAAACACACCAACAACACGGGTAGGGACGAAATGAAATGTCTAAACTGAGCACTAATCATCCATCAAGAAACCTTCAATATTGGCATCATAAAGAAATCATTTGTTGAGATAACGTCATCATTCAATCTAAATATAATAGAAAAACCTCACATATGTGAACACACCCACAATTAAAGATGTATCTTATTTGCCCCACCCTTCATATGCATAAAGTTATGTACAAGCACGTTCGGTTTAAGGTTGAATAAGGCCACAGGTATGGGGCCAAATCACCCGATGATAGATAGCCCTTTGGTAATAAAATGGCATGATAGTGTTCATGTTAGTCAGGATAAAGGGGCTTGACCATCGGTTTGGATGTTGTCTCCCCCCCCCCCCCCATACTCCATATAACTAATAGCATCCATTTCTGTTAGGGCTTTACTACTCTTGTCAGTGATCCGATAAATTGTTTTTGGCCCTGGTTACATGGGGACAACTCGCTAGGGGGTCATCAAAGGAATATGAATTATTATGACCTCGCCTTTAGGAACTGATTATCAGATGTATGTTTATCGATCGGTCAATCAGTGGTATCATTCCTCAATAGCAACTGGCAATAACGGTGCTAGATACTTCAAAATCAATGGGATGTTGAACGGAAATATCCTACAGAATGGCTATAGTTCGTATTGACACGAAGACTTCATTTAAAACAATAAATGCATATAGGTACCCAAAGGAGAAACAGCCTAATCAACACATTATCGAGTGCTAAATTAGTTCAGAGGGACCTCCTGTTCTTCGAATGCAAATCAAATAGATTTAAATAAATTTTTCTGGTGTAAAATAAATTAATCAAGAGGAAAATTAATGGATACATAATACATCTGGTCCCATTGTGATGTGGTATTGTGGTCATCATTATTATAAGTCCTCATAAAATAAGCCTTTATGCAAGCTATAGGGCAGCATTCTGTCCTGAAGGATGCCCTGTGGCATAGCTTACTGACATGCATCATTACCGTTTATTGTATGATTCATCTTGTACCAAACTACAGATGTACCTATGCTGCATAGCCTCTGGATAAGCAGCAATAATATATTCTAGCCTCAGTCCACGATGCTAGTCCAGCCACGAACACCTTTCCCAAGTTGTTACAACCAAAACAAGACACATGCAATTAAATGTGTCCTTTTATCTATATATCTATCTATATGGTGGCAGTTTTCTTCACAGACGAATGGATAATAAAAAAAATAGATAAATAATGCATGTATAATTGCGCTATATCGCTTAATTGTCCTTTATGAAATTATGTTTTTGTGTCATCGAGATAAGATCTGTCCTGTGTCCTGTGGTCTGATTACCGGAATTGCCGTCGCCATTATACATGTGCCGACCGCTCATTTATCATTGAATGTCGTGAGTTTGTCAATATTCTAGCACAGGGGCTTGTGGTCGGTATTAACTGGAAAAATATCGATGATTTTCTCTATTGTAAATATGCTAGTTCATTGGCACAGGCACGCGTAATCTTCATTAACTACCCACATGGGGTTGTTCGCCCTCCACCATAGGCATGGGGACTGATGTGATTTTTACACTTTTAATTCTTCACTTAACTGCGTGGATTTGAAACCATGTAGCTTCGGTGTAATAGAGCTCATGAGGTATACCATATAATTTCACGGATGGAGTTGCATGCAATTCACCCATTGGGTGATGTAGGCACATAAACAAGTGTTCAAGATAAGGATAAAAATTGTACTTTTTCGTGCTGGGAAGGTTATCAGCCAACATAAACTCACTAAATATGTTTTAAAACAGGTTTATGATGATTTGCCAGAATAGCGCATCGGGGCTACTACTAGTGTAGGGTGCACATTGGGTGAATATAACAGCATTAGGGCAAGACTTAACTTTGTACCAATTTATCGCTGGCATAGATAGGCTATTTGATACACACATCGAGGTGTAAAGCAAAGCATGAGATGTTGTTTATCAGGCAATATTCAGTCTGTATGACCAGCATATAAAATCAGCAGGTGTTATCATCGATCATATACATACGGCGGGCCGCATACTCAAAGCTTGCTCTTTTCCTTGTATCTTTTATGCAATTGGAATGCGGTATACGAGAAGAATTTATGCCTCATTGAGTGAAGTAATGTCCACCAGACAGCGCTGGGAAATAGCAACACCATTGCGAACAAAAAGCCACAGACGAATGTTATCATTTATTCAGGTGTAGCATTCCCCTCCGATGCGTTGGTGTCGTTCTCCATTTCAGGTTAGAATGTCTCCCGATTCCCCAAGCATCTTCCACAAAGACAATTCCCGCATTCCCAATTGCAGCCTTTTATTGGAATCCAGCAATAAGTTTTTAGTAAAAGAGAAAAGTAATTGAGTTTATGTGGCTCTTTGTGGGAGGAAAGTGTATACAAGTTTGTTGCGCTCTTTTATGGATCTCATATACCGGTATATAAAAAGCGAGTGATAAATGCGAGCTGCAACTTCATTTAGATGTTAGTAGTATAAAAGGGCTGGTTCTACCACTAACATTTGATGGTGTTGTCGTCAGACTTGTTTGCCAGTCTGCAGACCAAGTAGAGAACTGACCTACAATGCCAGGATCCAGAGATACCAGATCCCTGTTGGATCCTCCCATAAGAGAGCGCCTAAAAACGGGACAGGAAGTACAGGGGTGAGGGATAGCTGTGCGCGCGCAGTTGGGCTGTCTCTCGGGTCGGCGTTTGCACTGTATTGCCCCCTAGGGTCCGCCTTTGTGGGTGGCTATCCATGTTAACATAAAGTTGGCATCAGAAATCGTTACCGCCGTTTATCCCCAACTGTCAAGGATGTAATTTTTAGCATTATACAGACACCCTATCCCCCATATTTAACCCCAAATAGAATAGGAGACAATTGCTTGTTGCAAGAAACTCATTGGATTCATTGACAAGGGCATGAAGGTACCGAACTGAAGGGCTCGTGGTATAAAACACAGACCTTGATTTATTGATCCAGGTTTTCTCCACTTTCTCCCCATAATCCGAAGAAAATAGGAAATCAAAGTGAGTTGTTATTTAGATGAACGAGTTGAGTTTCAGAAAGGCCAAATAAAAACGCCGAATTTAATTTAAAACATTAGTTTGAAGTCTTATGTTTCACAGAAAGGCGCAAGTGCTCAAGGGAACAAACTATCTTGGGAAGATTGTGGAGAATTAGAAATGGTTTAAAATGAATTTAAATGTAATAATTCTCTCTGTACGAATGAAAAGAATTCAATCGTAATGTGAATCCGCGAGGAGCGAACTTTTCAGTGGCGACTCGAGATTAATATCGCTTTAATATGTTATGTTTCCGTCGCATGATCGCATCTAATCTTGATTAACATGTCCAATATCGCATAGCAAGGGGGCTGACCCACCGCCAGGAGGAATCGTACCGTACTTGGCACATCCAGCTGCGGCACTGTTCCCGTCTCCTTCAAGCTTTAATATGACACACTCTTGTCATTTTATCAATAACCGAGACTGTGTCCAGCCAAGTCTAGCGGGCAATTAATAGGGGGAGTTAGTGGCGTTCTTATCACATTTCCAAGCAGCTGCTGAGACGGAGAAGTCCACTGTGTTCTGCACAGCCTGCGTTAGAAAGTTATTCTCTTCGTTTGATATACTGCATTTTGTTATTGGACGCGGCGGGGGAAATACCGCCAATACGAGATGCATATTAAAGCAATTGCTGCGTCCGTTGTTTAGCTCCTGTATTACTAATTTACATGCGAGTATGAATCATACCTGCGAAAGACAAGATGCATAATTGAATCATATTGTGATTTTCGTGCGAAGATTATGTTAATTCTTCGGGAAATAATTCAACATAATAGCCCCAGCTGAATTTGAAGGTTGCCCAGCACCAATTTCTCCTGATGAGATGATCTAACTTAATCTGAGTTTCCGTGTGTGGTAAGAGTCTCGGGGATTCACGAGGGCACACACTCAGCATCACTGATTCATAATGTGCTTATTCAAATGAAAATCACTTCACATACTGTCAAGCAAAAGACGATACCCCACGGAGAGGCGACCTTGCATATCTAATTCTGATAATCCCTCGACTGATTTTTAAATTATTGAGGGAATGGATGACAGTTGTCGGTAAAATTACATCATTGTTTCCCCTTAAACTGGCAGTGAAGTTCCCATTCTTTTTGGTCCAGTCTTTGCATGGGTGATTCAACTGCCGATTCAACTTCAAAAAGCGTCATAATGAGGCACGCTCTTGAGTTCAATTCGTGAAGACGGGAGGTCCGCTATGTCCCCCAGCTATGGGGCACGTATTCTGTGAAAGAGGAAACAAAAAGGTGGAAAAAAACTCGCCTCGTTCACCCACTAAACATCTGGTCAAAGGACCATCTGTCACGGTAGATTGAAGTCCATTGAATCACCGAGGACCTTCCTGACAACTTCTGCTGAGCCCCGGAAGACCACAAAAGGGGTTTTCCCCCTAAAAGTTTTCTCGTTTTCTTTATATGTCAAATACAGGATATATGTGACCCGATGGTATACGGAAACCGATTTTCAGAACAAACTATCAATGAAAAGGAACTTCACCAGCACATTCCTGATTAATTATCTATCAAAGTACACAGTAATTGATTTATCGTTGAGAACATATGCGCCATAGCCGGAGGGACATAAATATACATGATTTAGATAAGTATTTTATTGATGATTCCACTATATATTATAGTCCCGTATACTGACACCATATCAAAACCACAGTACAAATTTGGTATCATTGCATCGCCATTAAAGTCATTTTAGTGATAGCATTTCTAAAATGTCCGATGCCAATATTTATGTAAGCCTATTAGTAACATAGGGACATAAAATGCATAGAGAATATGCTTGTTGTGGGCCCTGACACTCTTGACAGGTTCCAGCCTTGGGCATTTTCTATACCCTGCAGGTGCGTTCCCATGGAAACAAGGGAGAGCAGTTTGTGACCTTCAAATGGGGCGTGACCCTATCCCGCCGAATGGAACCCCAAAGTGAACCCCTACATTAAATACCCAACCCTCCTGGAAGCGATACGCTTTTATAATGGCCCTTCCGATGAAATGCAGTTTATATTAGACATGCATTATGTTCTGCACAGGGGGAACGATGGTAGTTTGGGAATCGTTGATAATATGATGGACGTATATCATGGTTTTAATCAGTGTATCAAACTACATATAAATTGGAACGAGATCCACATCTCAAATTAAATCAGGTTAAATTTGCTGTCAATTTCAAAACCATATCTGTCAATTAAGTACATGAGTGCTCTAAAATTCATTTCCAGACAATAGTAGTACTTATCACGTGAGTTGGCTGGTTATGAGGAAGTATAAAATGTGCGTGTGATGACCTTATAAGGTTAACCGGATCGAAATCCTCATATATATGCATGTTTATTAGAAGCATTTCTTTCACTGGATTTCAATAGTATTTGATAACGTTAAAACTAATATCATGGAGTTCAACAGAGAGTTTTACCTCTGCTTTCTGCAATTTAAGTTATATAGATTTCTAAACATTTCCATTCTTTTGTTATACCTCCTTGTGTCATATTTATATATATGCCGTACACCATGCATCTAGGTATTCCATCTCTATATATACCTGCCGTGAATAACACATGTTTTATCCCGGGGTTTTATCAACTCTATTTACATTGTTACTTTTATGCTACACCAATCGTAACACTTTGATGTAAGCCCTTACCAAATTAGCGATGATAGAATCTTAATCTGAATCTATAATCCAAAGGGCGTTGGCAATCAATCATATGATATGTACATGCAGTGTATATGGACCAATGTACTGCCCTGTGAGTAAATCAATGGCAGTACAATATACATGTGGCAGTGCACGACCTCTTTCCCTCTATTTTTCTTCACTCATGCGTCACACAATGTCACTGTGTATATATAAGATTATTTCCAATGACACCTCATTCACATATACTTCATCTGGATGAACAAATAATAGAGAAACACCTACATGTCACGAAATTAATTGGCAGATAATAATCTCGTCTCCAATACATACGCCCTTATTTTAGGATACAATATTTATCGTGAACACTGTGAATTCATAATCATTATGAAATATATAGTTATTACAAATCATCCATCTAAAATAGTCTACTTATCATAAAGTGTCTTTTAAAAAGAACTTGGAAGCTAAAAGGACACGTTAATCATTGGGAGCCCATCTTTGTGGAAACCCTTTTATGAAGGCAGATGGGGAGTTATGTTCCCTTCTAAAAATCGAAGTAGTACATAATGAAAGTGATGTTGAAAACATCCATATATCAAATATCATCACAACAGTAAAAATCCCCATGAGCCAGGATACTTTTTTTCCGAAAGAAAGATTGACTGATGAAGATGGATCGGTGGGGAAGAGAGAGTGAGGGAGAAGGAGAGAGAGATCGTTGTGGAAAAGGAACTGATCCTTATTTATCCAAAGAAAAATCCATGGAGTTATTGGGATTACAATTAAGGGACAAATAGAAAACACCGTGTCTCGAGGCCGGATCGTGAACAGGCATCGGGGGAGTATTGGTTTTGCTCGGGTGGCGAGCATCAGTCATAATGCAAACACGCAAATCTTGATTTAAAGCCACCAGCGGTGATTATAGCCCCGAACGGAATACCATTTTAGAAACCAATTTGCTGATTATATCCCCGAATGGATATCGGGGAAGCATAAAACCGATGGTATTACTGGCATCTGCAAAAAGGGATGAGTCCGATACATTATGAAAACATATGCTATTACATGGAGGCTTTATATATAATGTATAGAAAACATTATTACATGTGATATGCTTATCTTATATATTGTATATAAACCGGTGTATAGTATGGTCTATATGGTATAGTATACATCGTTAAGACCTTGGGCCCTTCTTCCAATTACTGCCGAGATAAAATGATATAACATTCTTCCAAGCGTGGGTCCCCCGTTCTCCTTCTATTATATACTGGATCATTCACATAAACAACAAATCATTAAAAGGGCACTATATCTTAGACATTCATGGAATATCCAGTATCTTCTGCGTACTGATTTTACTGATGTGTTTTTATACGCTGCCGGTAATACCTACGTATATATAGAGAGCCTAGAGAAAGTCAGGACTGAGGCTATGGGGATGATATATTGACATTCTATCGGTGTATCCATTACATTTCTTTATTGATGGTCGCAAGCTGGGCGTTACTTAGCAGCGCGCCTGATTTTGGCCATGTTGCCTTCGATCTCTCAGCTTCCTGGGGGGTTAGCTCGACGCCTGACTCGGCCAATGCTACCAGAGCAGAAAGGTGATCAGAAAATTGAGCCAGATGAACATTGTGGGCAGGTCAGGATGCTGATGTCGCCTTGACCACTGGTCAGCTCGCTACACGTGGTGGGCGAGTCCGAAGCCCTGCTCAACTCTAATAGGAAAATGGAATAGCCAAAGGGTCGATCGGCGACTTTCCACTCGAGTCACGCTTTACCACGTAGACTACATATTCGGGGTTAATTCTGTGACATTCCACCCATTTAAAAGAAGTCCCTCTGTGTATATATAGTTATCACTCAGGGACACTCTTTTACTTCTCTGATTGTGATTTTGATTTTAAGGGTAAAACCCATATTTCTGTCTACAGGAATGCAATCAATGAAGCAAGGATCGAAAGCCACCGAGGGGTTCAATACAAGATTTGTGCTTCACTCTCACTCGCCTTATTTAAGGGGAAAATCCAGATCTATATCAATAGGACTAGCTTGATACAAGGCAGCATTATTTTATGACATCTTGGACATTCTCATTCATCATTCTGTTGCAATTTCCCAATAGTACCAGAGGTCAACCTTAAGGCGGACATGTCCTTCCTCCATATATAACTATTTCATGATTTTAATTTCAGTAAATATTTATACACGTCCATGGAGCATAAATCATTTAGCGAGCGTTTCATTATTCCCCTGGTCTTTGTTCCATCTTTAAACTATTTCTCCCTTACGACCAAGGTATGGGAATAGTGGGGCAGGCAGGGCCCAATGGTACCCCCTAATGGATCTGTCCCTTGTTGTGAGCGCCCTGGCTGCCTTTGCCTGGCTTCAAGAGGGACTCATCCACTGAGCAATTGCAATAACATAAGCGGACTTAGGAGCAGGTAGGAGCTATTATGGGGCACACGGGTCGCTCACGTTCATGTAGAACCTAATATTATGAAATACCAGGCATTATCCCCTGCGTGTGATTGGCAGCCGGGGGCCCAGGCTTCTCTACAAGGAAACTCGTGTCTTAATCATTCCTTATGAACCTGAGCCCGTCTTGACAGGTGGTCTGTGGTTATGGGCGAAGTCTCCAAGAACCCAGGGTATTCCGGACACGGCAAATGCTTCTGATCCCTTAGTGAACATGACAGGAATGTAAACAGTTGTGACAAGGGAAATATATTTTACCTGCTGCTCCAGTTCTATATATGCAATGCAGCATCTATTATTGTTGGAAGAAATTGGGATTCAGCATTTACATATACTTATAGAGTTTAAATATAATGGATTCTATTTAAATGGATTTGCCAGGTTTTAAAAATGTGAATGGGAGGAATGAAAAACGCACAAGAGTAAAGCTTATGATAAGCATAGTGTAGCTTAGCAATTCAATTTCACTCTTTGTGTTTATAGCCCATAGTGATATGAATCGCGTATCCGATATC
Source organism: Sthenelais limicola (assembly GCA_942159475.1). Lineage (NCBI taxonomy): Eukaryota > Metazoa > Annelida > Polychaeta > Phyllodocida > Sigalionidae > Sthenelais > Sthenelais limicola. Next base: position 47,883,227 of record OW804096.1, on the reverse strand, counting down.
AATAGACATTGCTACATGCAAAGACAGAACTTTATGGTCGGATAGCGGCCCAATTCCTATGGTCTCCATGATTAAACGTGATAGTCACTATAAGAAAAAACAAAAGAAAAAACATGTACGCAAAGCAGTCTGGCAATATCCTTCTTAAAGTAATGTTTAAACCCGTAAGTAAATCACTATAATGATGTCGGGAGGTTTTTACCAGCCCATCGGATATTCCCACCGGAATCGGCTGCGAGAGTAACGCTATCCTAGCTGGTAAAACGTATCAGGACTGATTTTTAAAAACCGTCACTCATGGTATAGAACTCAGTATATTTTCTCTTAAAGCCTTGATCACGCCACTGTGCAGTTCCCTGTGCAAATAGAATGAACACCTCCGTAATGAATACCAGATTATTTCTTCGCAAACCTTTCTCTTTGGGGAGAGAAAAATATGACAACACCAGTCACAACTTATTCATTCTGTGATATTTTTTGTGCACTATTATGGGGAACTACCGAGAAAGACTCGCTGATGTGGGAGGGTTTTTTTCTTCTTACCCTGTTAGTCATTCCTATGCAGGCAGGTTCTATACTATACAATTGCTTGCAATTACTCACTTTATTTCAATTTTATATACACGAGCAATGCCATAAAGGTTTCACTTGGGATTGGCTCCTCTGGCCTGAGATATAGGATGGAGAACAGGGGAGTTGAGGTTGTCTGGAATAGGAAGGACTGTGAAGTATAAGGGAGAGCGATACAGTCTGTACAATGAAGAGAGTAGCTCCTCAGAGGCTCTTGAATAAAAAGAAGGCTGGATCACCACCATGATCACAGATAATTCCAATGTGGGACCACATCGGGACCTCAGGCCGCAGTATGTATGCCATCCTCTGACAAGCGTGAAATTGCTATGGAAACGATGGGTTACCTCCAATAAGTCATCCGGGGCCCCTCTGTAGGAGTAAATTTTCTTAGAAAGCCCTTCTATTCTCTTCGCCGACTACTCAAGACACGCGAATGGAATATGATCATTGGAATATTTACAAATACTCGAGCACCAATTGCCCGCAGCAATTCGGCTAATTAGATTTTGAAATCTTTAATGTTGGGTCGCTTGGATTACTCAGCACACTGGCAACGAGATAATACATGGTTTCATTATTATTTCGTTCAAGGGTATAAAATGGCATTTTCGCGATGGAGGTCTCCACCAAGGTGTCGTATATAATGCTATCCGCTTGAATGAGTACATGACATCGAATTACATCATTGCCACCATATCGCTCCAATTTATGAAGCCTCTGAAGGATTCCCTCCCAGAGGCCCTGATGTAGGCCAAGTAACAATTTTATTCTGGCAATAGGTAAGGTGTCTGTACACATGCATTCATAAATCAAGATCTGTGGGTGGCATGTACGATGGTTATGTTAAATATGCTGGTTGTGTGGGTGGCATGATGAGTTATGTATCACCAACAATTTAGCTTTAACTGCAATGATGGTATTGAAAAATAATTGATGTCCGCACAAATATAATTGAGTAAATTGCCCCACGGAAGACCAGAAACATAATTCATTCATTAATCAAAGTGTATCTAAATTCACAGACATCAGATATAATTGCAATGGGGGTATTTCATTATTTATAATAAAGCATATGTGTGCGCATCTAATGGCAAGCCCATCTAATGAGCACATTTGCAATCATCTAGTTATCATTCCATGAAAAAACATCCTCCTTTAGAGGTGGAGAACTGTATGTGGGCCCTTTTAAGGTAACAACGTTCCTGTTTGTATACATGATGTGATTGGAAAGGTGGCTACTGTTACTGTTGGTACGGGAATTCCCATGCATGGTGCTACTATGTCCTTACTTGAATAATGCGAGGTGAGGTCCATGTAGCAGAATCAACATGTGTAAACTATGAATAATGTAAGAATCACGGGGAAACTGTGTAAGGATGGTAATTGAAGCATCACACCTGGTCTAGATCAGTTCGCATGCATCAAATATCCATTCACATAATAATATGCTTTGGAAAACAAAAGAACACATATATGCAGGTGGGATTGCAGTTGGATGGGATTTGTTATTTCTTGATGGAAGGGTTGTATGTGGCAGTCAGTATATATATATAGAGTGATTGAGGAAAATCAACCTATGACTGCGTAGACGTCAGTCCATAGTGAGACGGTAGGAAGTCTCTAATTGGCTGGGTGGCGACGGCGGTGGATTGTGGGATACATGCGTACAGTAAACTGACATCCTATCAAGTCTTTTTTGTGGTATATGCATAAACGATCACAGCAATATTTATAGCCTGGCAATGATCAAGGGGTCTCTTTACAACATCTATAGGTTCTCCTGTATCGGGACGAGGAAGGAGCGAAGTATATAGCCCAGAACGGGCTAATGAAAAGCGTTCTCAGGAAACGCTAGAAACAAGTCTAAAAGAAGAAATACGCAGGCGTTGTAGCTTTGAGTTTAATGATCACTGGTGCTCTACCATTGATTCAGTGGCGGCAGCGAAACAATCCGTCATTATGTATTCATGAGCATTAAGATCGAAAATGTAAATTGTTCGAGAGGACTCTTGAGGCGAGGTGTTCGGCAATATGTAGAAGAGAAGTTTGTTTCATCAATCTTTTTCGACTGAAACCGATAAAAGGCAGGGGAAGCGTCGCGAGGAAAAGATTTTTGATAAATTGCTGTGTTCGGACTCGCAGGCTTATGAAATTTAAAGGAGGAGAATGATGTACTAGCTTAAGAGTTTGTGAATTGGAACGCCGAACCTGACTGAGTGAATGAATCTTGACTCGAAAGAAAAAAATACTCTCAGTACAAGAAACAGCCCCCGATATAACACTATAACAATTGAATTCTCGATATAACCACATTTAATCCACTCTTATATATTTTCCTGTCGGGCACATACATATATGAAGGGATAAGGCCTACGTGAAAATCTTACGAAATTCTATGCAAAGTATCAGTATCTATGATTCTCATAGACCACCATGATTACCATGATGAGAACATTAATCACCTAGTAGTTTCAGATAATTGTGTTCAGCATGGTTGGTCGCTCCTTGTAAAGACTGGAATTATTGTTTTCCATCCCCTGTCATCAAGTTGATATAAATACAGGTTAGGGTATATCTGAGTTACACCCCTCTCCTCTACCCACTATATTACATAGTACCTCTATCTAGAATGCGCCAGCATATCCCAACATGATCCTTCTGAGCTTCTGGGCAAGAGCTGCAATTAAGGGAACGGTGAAAGAAGACCCCGGGGTCAAGTCTGATCACATACCTCCACCTTTGATCGCTACATGAGAAATATTCTTCATCGGGATTAAACAAGATTATATCTACTGCTTTTTCTCTGAAGTAGTTTTTAAAATTTACGTCTATTGGGGCTACATTACATCTATAATGTTCACTACAAAGCAACAATTATGAACGCAGGGTGCATGAATAGTGATTGCCGTTAAAACATATAATGGGCATAGATAAACTGATTACAGAAAAGTTATATGCCTTAAACAGCAACTATATTTATTTCATACTCTTAATTATATTCTATGTTCTTAATTATATATATTTTTCATATGGGACATGATCAAATTATTTTAATTAAGAGGGTTTAAACGCGCAAACATCTCAATCTGTGTAAATCATTCACGCATTCTTAACCAACCAAATATGTATCAAATGAGGAAGAATTTATGCGACCTCACATCTTTTTATCTATCTTTGACACGATCTTAATAGTTATGTTAATTGTTAGGTCATCACACCTCAAACTAGGGCAAAATAATTAGTATGCATCATGGTGTCTAATAAGCTATTATGTATAATTATACCGAGTGTGCCCTTGTTCACTATTTTATGACTAATTTTGCTCCGGACACAGTCATTGATCATGGATTCCACGTATAAATATTGCTAGTTTTCTATGCTATCATGTTACACGCAAAATATTTATACGTACATTAAACCATAGGTCAGGCGAAAACAAACTACCGATAAAAAACATTGATTACAGTGATGTAACGCGTATAAAATTTGCTAATTAGACTGGGATCATATCCTCGCCCCTACCCCCTATACCCTACCACTCCTCCCTGCAAGAAAATAAGGAGGAAGAACATATCACCATAAAGATCAGAGTGGAGCATGGTCCCATCTGCAGCCTGCGGCATAAGAAGGTATAGATACAGTTAATTATCACGCGTCACAATGTTTAAGTTAGGGCTTGGGGGAACCAGGTGGGTATTCTCCATGTTCATTACCTGAAGAAGCTTTTTGCTGGAGGATATTGTGACAGATGAGGCGGAAATAGTCAGGTCAAGTGATCAGTAAAAATTACTTTCCTTCTGACGTTTGAGAGGGAGTTCATGCTTGCTGGTGCGCGCGGTCCGGTCGTAGTTATATCGCGCGGAGGATGGTACGAGAGGTTCTCTTAAAAGCCTCAGACATCTTAACTATTAGTGGGACTATATATATGCGTGTGTGGTAGTAGTAGACTAAAGAGATATCTTACATGCTAGTGCTAGTAATATCTATAGCTAAAATCATGGCCAACAAAAATCCATTTGAGTAAGTGAGCCATCTTTGAAAACAATAGGCCAGCATTCCTCTCTCTGTGGTAGTAAACAAGCGCTTTTTGGAGTCGAAAAATGTTGAGAAAAAATCTTCCTGTGTATGATTTTTTAAACAAAAGATATTGTATCAATTTTCATGGCGTTGAAAATAGTGGATGTTAAAACATGGAACCATGCAGGTATTCGCTTGTTTAAATAAGCACAAAAGATATAAATATAATAGTATCCCGGCGAATTTTAGAACAATATGTAAGTATCTATATATAGGCGCCGACACAAGTTTAGAACATCGATGTTGCCCACGGAATCAATTACCTTGGCTATTATTGTGACTGTCGTTATTAGTCACTACTCTTTCTGACAAATATCGACGTTTGTTTGCATTAGAGGATCAAAGGAATTTAACATTTGCCCAATAGCATGTGTGTGGACATAGTAAGCATGAGTAAAATATGAAATATAAACATAGAGTATGACGGTCGGTGTCTATGAAGTGTTATGGGTGGGGCCATGGGCTTCTGTGGCTCCTTTCTATAAGTCATAACGAATCAACGCAAGCGGTCTGTTTTCGAAGGCCGATGTCTGTCTTATATAATATTATGTCTTCATAGCGGCTTAAAATCAGTCAATAAACCGCCATGAGCGAAATAATCTCCGGGGTTACGAATTTACTCAAGTCACTCCTCGATTTGTTTTATATAGCGAAGGTAAAAACCTCGCATCAAGCACCTTAGAAGAATTGGGAGAGCTGGTTATGTACCGTATAGCTCTTTGAGGGAAAGGTCAAATGTGGTCGTACTTATGTTAATATCAAGGGTATATACCAATGATATAACCATTTATGTTCATGATGTATTCTAATTAGCAATGGGCGCTAGGTAATTAACTACTGTTATTCCGCGTATAATTAGTCAAAACAAAGGGTAATGTTGCGTTGTTAACAAAAGGACTCGATGTAACTTCGCAGTAATTCAGACAATTATATTCAGAGGAATCCTTTATTTTTTTTTCAACCATTTCATTGTTGAATATTTGTTCACTCTTCCCTCCGGGTATTACATGCATAATGTTTTTTCTACTAAGCGATCACGTCCATGACATTGTAATTGATAGAGGCCCATTGCAAATGTCTAAATGAAATTACATTTCACTAGATATATGTCCAATAGATAATTCCTATCCCATTGTCCCTTCGGCTGAATATTTGAGCTGTGGCACCAGAGAATATTATTGTGTCGTACACACATTGCCTCTCGACCAGACCTTATTTGTTTGTCCATATATATACGTTTTGGGCAAAAGATATGTGCAATATATCTTAGATCCTCTCGGAAAATGTGTTGGAGTGGGCGCATAAAGATGTAGGGGGCACTGATTTGGGACTACCTTCCAGGACAAAACCAAACTTGGCGGTCGAAACCAAACAAATTTTGCATTTCCGCGACGCTATTATTTTTTCATTATCAGCCATGACAAGGGGGAAGGCTTGTTGGGCACTGAAAGGGCTGAATGTACCTGTCAATGGCAATGTATTTATTTCAGAGAAAGTAAATACTGAGGTGACTGTGGTCTACACACCGCACGCCCACATTTCCACAGAGGATCACTTTAGAGCAACAGCCGCAGAAAAGGCATTGTCAAAGCCAAGCAGGACAAGAGAGGAGATTATGAGCCAAACTGATAGGATACACGGGCCTGCCAACATTTACCAATTTAGATACCGGAACTCCATATTTATCTATTCATGACAAATACCCTAATCCAATATAAAGCCATTGGTTAGAAATAAGAGGATTCGGGCCTATGCATAACTGATGGCAGACTGCCATTGGAATCCTAAAGGGTGATGGCTAACCAAGAACTGGTTCGCCTGGACTATCACTCTCTGAACGATTACAAAAGATAGCTCTGCACATACGGTCACAATAGGGAATGTTCTCCCGTTGACAATAGTGTCTGATTCAAGAGGCGAGTAAATTGATAACAGAAAAGTATAGATAATTTTTAATCTCTTGGTGTAGGGTTCCGGTAGCTCTTAAATATGGCTTCCCTTAATGGGTCCTTTGTTCTTCCCCGGTCCTGTTTATAGGCAATACCTGCGACAAATGGGAGTTGGCATAAGTTGGTTTGAAAGTAATTGCCTCATCTGGGCGCCGCCAATAACTAGATTAAGAGTCTTGCCTATCACAGTCTGTTACATCATTACCTTGGAAATGATATCAGATCCACCCCCCAGGGATGGGTTGATACCAATTCGCGACGATTAAAGATGGGCACTGGGAAAGTCGATTCGCATATATAGTCTGTGATAGAAAAGCCGTCAGCACCGCGACAAGTTATGATGAATTGTATGGATTTAGTTACATGTACCCTATGTTATCAATACATAATTGCCACTTAGTCTGGAGATGGATAGCATGTGCGATTAAGGTATGTGAAGCTGTGGCCTAGAATGTATTGCATCGATAAAACAGGTTATTAGGTATAAATGTTTAAAACTGCAGGAAAAGTCATTTACACACGCTTGTGCAAGAAATATTTCAGTGTCTCAAGAGACATGTATTATCATGCGTTAAATCGTTTTCTTCATGCACTAAAAATAGCTGCTTGCTATCACTGTCATTACAATAAATATTTAAGGCAATGAAATTGCAATTGAATGATGGAACCTCCAGGGATGGTATACGCGACCCATTGGAAATGTATCAAGCATGTGAAACCAATCAAGTTGTATATAAACAAAACTCCCAGATCCTTCATAGCAGGCATTCCTCCAACTTAACGAGTGATACCTCCGCAATTACCCTGCTTAGCCTTTAACCCAAAGGTCCCGGGAGTGTATGAGGTTTCACATCCAGCACCAAATACATAAATTCTTATGGGCAGTAGCTATGATAATCACCCGGCAGGTGCGAGCGCATTTGGTGGCCAATCTTGGGTGTACGAGGAGAGTATGATGTCCAACTTTGATGCTTCTCTTGGCTCGATCCCACTTGACTCGTGCGCACCTTCAATGGCAGAAACCGTGAACGAAGGGGGTGGCCCCCGGCGATCATGCGGAATCGTTAAGGTATACCTTTGAAGGAGAAAGGTGCTAACCACATGGTCATTATGGCCGAGACATCGGTACTTTCATATTTAGCCGAGAAAGACCCATGCTATTCAACAAATCACGTGCACTAAAGCAGGGAATTGTCATTCAGATTAACCTAAGATCTTGCCATTTCTTGGTATTGCTGCTATGTAAATTGAATGACCTGATGATTGTAAAATTGAGTGTGGAGGGCGGGGGGGGGGGGGGGGGGAGACTCCGGAAAAGTATGACTACCGTAACTCTCTGGTGAAGTCGTTGACCAACGTTATTTGAACGAACTCGAGAAAAGTCCCATAAATTTGAGATAATGTATGTAAAATTCCTGGTACATGAATAAATGCATTGCATACATCAAAATAGTAGATACTCTGAGGTTATTTCACGTTAAAATGGGACTGTTGGGATAGATTAATATAAAGAGAGTTGTACAGCCATAACAGTGCTCTATTCTAGCGGAGATCAATGTAATTGATATTGAAAGTAGGCCGATATGGTATAGCTTAATAATAACGACAACTTATAGATATAGATTGGCTCCATCCAACCAACAATATACTGAGGTATTACTATATACATTAAGTTTTATTATACGCATTGCATACAAAACAAAGCACCTAGAATAGGATACGTTGCATGCTTTAATACCATGGTGTGTATGGTATTACTTAAATAAAAGTATGTACATACGCAACCCCGCCTGCTGAACCGCCGGAAGTATTTGGGTTGGGGGTGGGGTGGCGGTGGGGTGTTCCACAAAATGTGTTTAAAATGTTCCCTTATAGATTGTTAAAGGCATATATAATTATAATAAATTCTAGAGTATTCTAAATGACTGAAAACCAACGAGTTAGTTAACCTGTAAAATAGCGGTGTTTTCTGGTGCATACACTGAGAGTACCAATGTTTTTCAAGGACTATAACTATAGGGACTAACGGCCAGTGTGTGTCTTCAAAATCAGATTTATGAACAGATCATTAAGGTAATAGGGGCGGGCCTTACATTTAAAGTAACCTTGCCCAAGATACTTATTTACTGAGGTCTTCCTCCTTATGAGCAGCGAGTGTAAAATAAACAGCTCGTAGTTAGAACAAAGCCCTTATTCTAATTTATTCAATGAACAACTACATGGGTCACACTGGTAATAAAAACATCACTAGACAAATTGCCATCCTATTTACCTTGACCATTATAATTCATGAAAAAAATGATAAAAATATTCCACAAACAATCTAGTCAAGGTGAGGGGTGATGATTTTCAGGTATGATATCAACAGTGGCAAAAAACCCAGACATGTGCATCAATGATACAGACTGATTTATGATTGCTTAGGGCTCCCAGATTACATTTGGCGCATGCGGTATGTACTTACCCATCTATCATTCTCATTTTATTTCAACATTTATGTAATATTGATACAACTTTTTTCTACAATGAGTAGACGTCTGGGGGGCAACGCCGGTGGTATGGAATGAAGAATGTGATGCTGGGCCAAGTAATATTACAACGACAGGGAGGTCGAACAAATGACTTCGAAATAGCAGCCCAGCCATTTTCTGAAGGTTTTTCAGAGAAGAGGAGAGAAGTTCATTTCTAATATTTATTTTATCATTATTATTTATTTATCACTATTATTTATTTATTAACTTGTATTGTCTTTTCATTTCCAATATTCACTAATTTATTCTGTCAATATCGCTAATTTTGCCATCCGACAGGGCTCATTTATAAGAATTATTTTGTTCTTTTCTTTATGATACTAAGTATCCTCGCTATTTACAATTTATACGTGTTGGTATGTATATATATATCCACGCAATAAAGAAAATGAGCAGAGGCAGCAACATGCCTGAATCTACTGCGCAGGCGGGTCTAGTTTTAGGAACCCCACTAAGTGGAAAATGGATATCTGTGATATAAGTTAATGCGAAAACAATCAAGTGAAAGCCTAAATGTACACGCTATTTGGTAAGGCACCTGGGAAAGGGGATCCAGGGTTATCTTCAAGGACGAAATGGTGCTGCGAGTATCATTATGATAAGTCACTTCTGCCTTGGCTAAGTGAGTTTCCACGTAGGTCTCATTAACCAAGACCACGTCCAGACCCTGACGTTGCTCTGACATAACATCAGTATTCATTTATCGATCTTCCCTGTCTGTCTGTAATCCTGTTCTGGCCCTTGCAGCCCAATTCCCTCCCTTGCCAAGTTAGGAACTAACCCAAGCCTCAAGGGTTTGGTATCATCATCCGTTCCCTTTCTATCTCTCTTCCTGCTTTCATGATGTATGTAGTGGTGGTAGTACTAGGACCACCGCCCCGATGCTCGTATGCTGTAAAATATGGGTATTGTTGTGTTGGGCATTGAGGGAACAGACTGGCCTTTCTTCTCTGCCCTATCGTTACATCTTCAATATATCATAATGTTACTGACTATGTTTAGTTTCCAGCATAAAGCCCGAGGAGGGAAAAGTGGTGCATAGTGGTTACGTTGACACGAAGGCTGAATGGTCAGCAACGCGCAGAGAGGAAAGGAAATCTCTTTACGCGCATATTGGTGTAGGTTATCCATGCACGATACATAGTAATAGCTACTATTGATCTCAGATGCTTGAATATGTGAATGATATGAGAAATAGAATACATGATAGCATCCATATTCGAGACCGAGGAGTTGCCATTGACTCTGTATGCTATATAAAAGGTTCCTCATAACTTCGCCTTTAAAAGATTTATAAACCTCCCATTTCCATCCATGCCTTTGTTTATAATGTGAAGTCTAGGCTTAGATAAGAATGGTGTGTCAATGATTGGACGCCTACTGCGCTAATGGCCCAGGGACAGGCGTTCTAATGAGATTGTAATGATATAGTGCACTCCTAATGGAATTGTAATGACAGTTTGCGGTTTGGAGCGAGTAGAGAGGCTTTCCTTCCGTTTGAAGGGACTATCAATTGTGAGGCTAAACTGGATTTATGCACCTCCCATTTGCATCCATGCGTTTGTTTATAATGGATGAAAAACTTCCATTTATAAATAAGACGGTCTTGTATAACCAATTCACCAGCTCACAAAAAGCGATGGGGTAAATATTTTACTCCTAGAAGACACTAATTAGGAGGGACGAATGGACAAATTGTTTATTGGGGAGGACACATATTTTTGCTCAGCAAAAAGAAGACTGATCATATACTCAGCTCTCCGACACTAAACGCAACTCAAGTGCAGTACCGGTTTTTGTCCACAAACAGGAACTGGGCAAAGTGGTTGCATTTAAAATATCGTACTAACAGTTTACTCATCCTACAACAAAAGAGTTCACTGCGGTTTCGATATCGACACGTTTTTACGGTTTGGGATCACGATGTACATTTTAACCTGGGGGCAGCCTTGTAGTAGTGTATCACTATGTGTGTACTACCTCCTTTACCACTCAGAGAATAAAGTGACTCAACAAAACTGACTCCCGGACATTTCAAATCTGTTTTTATCTTCGATGGCCACGCACGGAAGTAAAGCCACACAAGTAGTGTAACCAGGAACGGGTAAAAAATCTACCAATACCATCAATTTAGCGGATTTGCATAGGCACCGTTTGGAGTTTTGATTTGCATGAAAAGTAATTAGTCCGAATAAAATTGTGGTGCAACACGTCTAAGTTTCGTCATGCATTTATTTATGATTTGGTATTACAAAATGATATACATATATATATGACATAATTGTATATAATTATGTGATACTGTAACTGTAAGCATCAGTCATGGGATTCCATGCACCAACGTTTCAAATGCCAAGTTTCTTTGTAAATGATACCTAAAAAGATTCTACCTACTGTTCATGTACAACCAATTCTACTACAAATATTTGTTTTGCAGAAATGAACTGGATATATCCTATCATACATTGGAAGTGACATGCGCAATGGGAAATTGTATGCAAACGTTCCATTGGCGGGCTGAAAAGAAATGGGGAGAAGGGTGTAGGGCGGAAGGAGGCCTTTTCTGAATTTTATCAATACTTATATGAAAAAGAAAAAGACTACCTGAAATATTCTTCCTCTAATAAAATTATACAAAAGCATTCCTCTGTCAGTTATGCTTATAACTTATAATCATTGCATTGTGATCAGAACCTCTCAGACCAGATGATAATGTTATGTTAGTGACTGGACGCCTATTGTGCTAAAGGCTTTCCCAGCCCTGGAGTAAGCTTCCTAAATGGGATTATAATGGTATTTTGCAGTTTTGAGCGAGAGGCTTTCCCTCAGTTTGGAGGGACTCTCAACTCTGAGCCCATAGACAGTACGGAAAGAATATCGATTAAATCCTATTGGTACGATGTCTTATTAATATTATTCCACATTTGCGTTTCCGTACCAAGGGAATCTTCGTACCTGGATCTAGCTACAAGCAAGTTCTAATTCTAGCCATGAGAAATAAAAATCTGTCTTATGAATAATGAATCTCTAGGGAGCTTGTTCCCACCTTTCCAGGTGGGCAAGGGGTCGTTCAAGGTGACAAGACTGTCTTGTAATGCCAGCCTGCGACATGGGATTCATACCACAACCGCCAATTAGTCCTTCCCTAATTACATCCCATGATGTTCCCGTCACAATAACATTTCATGCACGTATGGAAGTAGACACATTGACCTTTTTCTTAAGAAAAACCGCGTCTTGCACCCAAAATATAACTCCATACATAGCCCTTACACATAGAGCGCCTAACTCGAGTGAAAGGAAATTGTATAAGTAGGATGTACATACTGATTAAATAAATGTTAGAAGTTACATGATTAGGTGGAAGATATTTATGAAGGCATACTCACAGACATCAGATGTCTCCGTACTCATGCTAAGACCATTGACCATCATCCATATCACGAAGGTGAGATAGAACCTCCGGGCATGCCCTGGAGGGGCGCAGAAATTTGTCCTTGGTTCCTCCTCCATGGTGTCGATATTGGCCAACAATATCTATATTTGGCCTTCAGATTATGTAGCGATCAAACTATTGAATGGTATCCACTCCGCGCTCCAGTTTGTTGAAAGATACACTAATATATGCAAAGAAGGGGGCGGAGATGTCCTCCCTTGTTATTCCCCGCATGCGTTGTCCGAGTGACCACGTTGGACAGTAAAAGTATGCGCGTTGTCAGAATGGGGAGGAAGAGAGGGTTGGTTGGTGGCCTCTGGGTTGAGGTCCGTGAACGGGTCTCTTATAACCAGTCAAGGCCCCTGATTCTGTTTGCTGTATGCACGCACACGTTCCTCCTTTCCAAGAGCAGGTTGGCAGTATAAAACGATGGCGACGAGAAGCCACATTCACAGCTTATCCATTTGTTCACATATCCTTCCCAAGTACCACGTCCTTTTGAACTCTCATTGTATCGTCCAACACTAGAGCTTCAAACTGGATTTTCAATGTGTTTTCTTACACAAATATGAGGAATGATATCGCCAATAAGCAAATAAACCGCGACTGTAGCGATGAATGGGCATTCGGCGTTCATATATTTTCAAAATAAACAGTAACTGATACTCTCAGCTGTACTTCAAATAAAGAAGCATCAAAGAATGTATTATGTAAGCTTTTCGTTCCTAGCGGTTGCAGGTAGCAAATAATCCAGTAAAAGATAAGTGTGAGGCCAATTCGCTTGGAAGTATTAACACCATGGGGCACTTATTCTGTCAAAACACAAGTGATAGCGAATCTTCAGGCCGATATGAAGCGGTCTCCACACTGTCGGTTTACTGGTTGCAAATCTGTCGGCAGTATCAGACAGCTATCCAACAGGTGCTACGAATGACAACCAAGCCTGCTGATGGACGTAGAGATGTTTTTGATACACCAAATGTGTATATTTTATAAGTCTGTTTTCGGACCTACATGTTAGTCGGTCGTTCCATTGGCGGAGGGTTGACAGAATGCCTGTGAAATTTACCATAACATTTCTCCCCAGGAACTGGTCTGGAATTCCTCACGGGCGATCCCAGCTTCCATCCAAGGAATAGCATCTGCAACAGAAAAAAGAAACAGGAGAGGAGTTAGCGCGTGAGCTGGGTATGCTAGGGATATGGTGAAAGTTGTTTGTACATGGCCAACAAGTTGAGCAAGATAGAGTTGAATATTTAACAGGAGTTATCAGCCCAATTTCCTTACTAGGGCAGAATCTGTGTTGACTATTAGTACAGGATATTTGTGTAAGATTATACCAACTTCATAACGTTCTGCCATGTATAAACTTTGTTTGGAGAAAGAATGTTTGAGGAAGTTGATCTGGGAAAAAAGCAGGCCCATCGAATAAAGTAAACACAAGAAAGGGGGAATATTATAGAAGACATACTAAGTATATATATTAAGCCAAAATAAAGAAACTGGATCCGGGTCCTGCTTTCTAAGGCAGCGACCAACCTCCCGGTCTGGTCCTCCGGGACCTTCCGATCATTGGATGTCACAGCTCCGAGATGCTATCTTCACTCAGGCCCAGGCCTCGATCCCTCCCTTGGGACAGCCCGCTCCGACCCCAAACGCTTCGATAAATCCTCAGCGACAACCTTGCCTGTCTTTGTGGTTTGGACAGAGGAGGGGATGGAGAAGTAGTCACCACGGATTGTCCTGGCAGCCTGAGTGACAGTCTCGGCGATTAGGACCCCAGATGGAGCAGATATGAGCTGTTGTCCTGATATCATGGGATCTATCTCAAAGTGCTCCTTTCAGAGGAAAACCCATCTACAAGTTGGAGGAAGGCAAGAGCATGCCACTTGTGTATTCTACCTGCCAGCAATCTGCTCCCATTCTTTCCCTTCAATAAAAGTCCATTGAATTAATTTAACCTAGTGCTTGAGAGAAGAATTATTCATTATCCCGTGGCGAGGATGTTATACAAATGGCTCTACCTTGGGGCGAACCGGCTTACAGACTTGTGTGCGAGTATGCAATCATTTTCTTAAAGGTCTTAACAATGTCCGGCCCATAACTCACTTAATTAGATACATACAAGTATATAGAATGACATACAGAGACGCTGTGCCTTATTTACTTCCCTTGTTGTTTGCGCCGAAACCAACACTTTTCCAATGCAAACTAGCGATTGTAGATGCGTGTGGTCATACTCTGCAAAATGCTTAACTTTCTACCAACGAAATAATACTATCGATTACTTATTATACAAATCCTACCCAATACCCAAAAGAACATGGAATTCTCAAAGTATGTTTCCACTTCTATAAAGCCTCTAAAACGATTTTATAGTCAACGCCTGAACTATGTAAAACCATATTTTGATTATATTCTTGAGTTATATTCTCACTGCAGCAGAGTTAAGACGACATTTCATATTCTCCCACTCCCAGACAGTTGTTCATTAGTGCAATCGTTTAACCTTCTCTGCTGGGCTGCCCACCTTGCCAATTCGAGCATAACCCGCACCGTGACAACTAAAAACCTTCACGCCGTCTCAAATTGCCTCTAAGCTATTCCCCATAAGCGTCTTGTCTCTTGGTAAAAACAACTAAAAAGTTCTTAGTAGGCTCATTCGATATCCTTGGAATATTTGGAGTTGGGAGCGCATTCATTTGCTTGGTTTTATCCAATGTCTGCCAGTCCTATTATTGATTGTTCATGTTCAACACAAGAAGGTTACCTCCGGTATTGATATGGGGGAAAAGATGCATACACAATTATCATCCAGGAGCTCCCGACACAAGGTGCAATGGTACCTGCTGCCTCTAAGTGACCCTCCTCTGGTGTGGGGTCCACCCCCGCCTGTGGTTCCGTACTCCTTTCCTCCAGGTAACTCCAGGTAGGGATATTACCCTTCCTCCTGTAGGGCCACTGATGCGTATACTAACTAGGGAGGGCTAGTTATAGTGCTCAGTAGCATGTCCACCAACTAAAACTGATGTTGCTATCCGACAGGGCTCATTTATAAGAATAACAACTATAATAACACCTTCCCTCTTCCTCCTCCTCCCGATCCTTGCTTCCCACTGGACCGAATCAAAGAGATACCATTGTTAAGGAGGCCCAGAAGCCACCAAGCAAGCTCCAGTCACTCACTGGTTCTTCCTCCAGGCTTTCCTCCACGTGGAAGCAGGTGCAGCAGGTGATACAAATACTATATTGTACTGTGCTCCCCAGCCTCACATACTTCCAATATATACCAGCAGCAAAGCAGGACCTTTAAGTGAAATGCATCCTCCCTGCTCACTTTTCCTAGCATATATCTACCTGCAATACAACCAACAGCTACTTCGATACTAATGATAATACTCTACATGCTCCTAGATGTACCTGGTTGCTGTTGCGACGGTCTCAGACTTGAGCGCTTCAAGCCCTACTCCTACTACTCCTAGCCAAGCGCCATTTGAAAGGCGCGTAGTTGAGCGGTGGTAGACAGGGAGGAGGTACATCGGTGCGTTGCAGTGTGTTCACCGCACTAAAGCTACCAGTTGAAACCGTACGGATAACTAGGCAGGCTCACTAGAGACACCTAGGTGAGCGACCTTGAACTAACGGTCAGAGGCTGGGAGACAAAAGAGAGAGCACATGAAACTAGACTAAAGGCAAAGTATAAGGCGGAGAAGAAGGACTTTTTTAAAGTTGCTCTAGCCGGTTCTAATTCGAATCCCGAGCATCTAATATAAAATTATGGGGAGTTCGAGAATACGATTCTTGCAGTGAGTTACTTTCTGTGAAACGAGAACTGGAGAGAGTAGACCAATCGTACCGGTAGTTATGCCTGCGAGATCTGTCGTAATTTGTATGGAAATTGTGAAAAAAATCTACTCACCATATCTCTCCCAGTGTTTTAATGAAGTCAATCCATTATTTTGATACAGTAAAATATGTTTACTACCAGTGAGCAATTTGTTTAGCAGAGGGGCTTACTGGGCGTGGTAATCTGCAATCTTTCACCAGTTTCCCTATCCGTTAGCCCATAGGCGTATAATGGCCTATTTTTGTTGTTGCTCTTACTCTAGCCATAGATCCTGGTCTGATGACCTTGGCATTATTCCATTAGGCGATGAACAACCCAGTCAAAATGTCAGTCGGACTAAAATTATAGTCCATCACACCCATTTTACCTATCGAATGCCCCATTAAAACGAATGAATTGAAAACCTAAGTACCGAATGCAACGACGTATTGATACAATTGAATGACCGAATACCTTACTACTGCATGCGACCTAAATGTCTCGCAGACAAAATCATACTCTCGGATGCCTCAATCAATAGATTGATATGGCAATATATCATATTGGTTTTTTCCTCACCGACTCTAAGCAGTGCCCGGCGATGAGACGATCATTCATAGGTAGTCATAGCATTCGTTACCTGGAATGTCGAGAATCATTCGCTGGAGTCACTCAGTCGTCGCCGAATCCAGAGGGGGAATCCATGAAGGTTCTTATATTGTAAATACAATAGACCAATTTCTATCCATATGAGAAGTTCATCATGAAAATCTCATTACACAACTACATATATTATATATTATAATATACATGATAGATACAACTAGATTATGCACTACAGTATATATATATTCACTACTCACTGGACAATAGGTAGAACTTGGTTGGTCAATGGTATATAGGCCCCCCTCCCCCCTCCTCCCCCCCCCCCCCCCGCCCCACCACTAAAGCTATTTCTGCGTCAGCCCCTGTCAGCATAAGGGGCATATGGTTGGTTTATGTGAGTGTGACCCGGAGCTCAATATTAGGATATGTGCCATTACTTATTCGGTCATAAGAGGCCAGGTACTGGGTAATCAAGTCTAATATTTGCCAATACCTCTGTGATACTGCCAGCTTTGCAGCAGTCAAATGGGCAAAAACCTAGCATCCATTATGGTCACTAGCATATTATATCCCGATCACTTAGGCTGTTTTACGTAGTGTTTGACATGTGTACTGAGTGTATAATGGCTATTATGTACATTGAGGATCCATGCTTTGATAAGAAGTTCTAAAATTCTTTTTAAATTATTGCCACGGCATGAAACGAAGCTAAATTATAGGTATAGCTGATTTGAATTATAAGTATGGTTGTTTACATATAAGGACATAGCCATGGGATAAGCCCGGGAATTTCTTTTTGGGTACGAATATAATTAAGTGTGTGTGTGTGTGTCGGGGAAAGGGGGGGGGGCGTAATTTGTTATACAGTCCTATGAATAATATGGAAGCCATTGGGAATAAAGGATTAATTTGTATCACTTTGGTAAATCATTTTCATAATTATGAAGGTGACATTTGAAAAACTTGGAGTGGGGGTTCTCAAACCCCCTACACCACCCCTGAATGGATCCGCCTTTGTATCACATGAATCACTGCAATGCAGTCCTCTTCTCTCCACTTTAGCTTTAGCTTTTAAATCCCCATTACATGCATATCACATTGATCCTAGGGATTTTGCTTAATGGAGCCTTAGCCTCTCATGATGAAGTTATTTAGAAATCGGATTTCAGGGGAACATATGACCGCCGTAACCTAACTCTAAGAACAAGCTAAATTAGTAGAAGGTTTAGGTATGACACAATCACATGCAGCAAAACTATTCGCGAGAAGGAGTGAACAATGAATAATATTATGAGTTCTCATATTAATGTGGAAGAGTAGGATAAAGGCTTTACAGGTGACGGTCTATGTCGTGTAATGTAAGCCTGAAAATCTCGCTTTTAAAATTATATTGAATATGTATATATGTATGATGCAACATAATGATATATGATGCGGTGATGCATGTAAAAACTGGGAGTGTGAAGTTAGGTATTGACGAATGTATGGGCATGAGAGTGTACATAAAATTAATGGATGGATTGTTCTATACTATTGAATTCGTTTTAGGGTACAAGCTATATATATATATGTGTGAACAAATCGACCTGTGTATATGAAGTAGTATAGGTATATTATTATGGGTGTTCACACATACATGTGTATAATAAATGTATGCATAAATATACATGTACGTGTAT
Organism: Sthenelais limicola; assembly: GCA_942159475.1. NCBI lineage: Eukaryota > Metazoa > Annelida > Polychaeta > Phyllodocida > Sigalionidae > Sthenelais > Sthenelais limicola. The sequence continues at coordinate 47,864,550 of OW804096.1, read as the reverse complement.
ACATGTGTGCATGAATGTACCATTACCAATGTATGTAATTACAAAATGTATGTTCCATGTTTTGGTATCAATGACTGCGCGGCAAGTATTTTGCATATGGGCACACTAGGAAGCGAGGATAACACTGTAAAGCATGCATTCTACGATTGGCCCAATTGTCATGAGAATTTGATCCATCCATCCACACACTATCTCCTTTCATGTCCATGCAGCAGCGCATCTGTCAATCCCGATATCCATTCGGCATGGATCCATCACCCATCCTACCCTCCAACACCCCACCCCTTCTCTCATGCTCTCTCCCTCCTGCACAGACTAAAATTACAGCAGTAATACTACTGCTACTTCTTCTTCTCCTTCCAAGACACCCCCATCCCTCACCCCCAATCATAATCCGTTTAGTCATTGAGATGATGGTGTTAAAAATAGATAGATCATAAAGCTGGAGACGGTTCGGCATCTGAAAGAAGGCCGTTGTGGTGCAGAGGGTAACAGGTACACAGCACGAACGATACATGCCCACCTGCTCTCAGAGGTAGGGGAGACACATCAAAGGAGTAAAGCACTCTGCACCCTCAGTCTGCTCTCACAAAGCACATCACAAACACTCTAGAGCTTCTTCTCCTGGAGGAGCCAGGCGTTCCTGGAGAAGCTGGATCATGATCAAAACCAGCGTGCCGCCGAGCAAGGGTTCTAAAAGAATACTTCCAACTGCAACAGTTCTTAAGGCATGCTTTACTGCCTTCGTTGGCTCGCTGTTTTTATTTGTTCGCCATCGAAAAACTGTTTCCCATTGAAGCATGCCTGAGAACATGAGAGATAGGGGCTGTGTTAGACGTGGTTAGGTACCCGATTCAACTGTTTCCAGTTCAATGCCCCGATTAATGGTATAAATTAGTTTTTGTGCCAAAGTTACCCGTTCAATTGGCATATCTGGTATCAGCCTGTGATCGTCGAATTTCTTAGTACCGATACTGTTATTCCAGCATTCAGGTGAACGGATGGACGTTATGATAGTCTATTATTACCACCCTATATATTTCACGAGATGTCATGACTGCTTCGCAGCTGTATATTTACATTGTGATTGTACATATTGACAATTGTTAGTGTGCGTATATGATCCCCAATTTAATATATAGGGAGGGCTGATCGTATTTAAGGGAATAATGGACTCATTTTTGGGTGGGAAATGACTGCTTGAAATTTTTGGCCTATTTCCAAAACCGCAAATGTTTAAGAAAATAAATCTCAACTGATAAAGTGTCAAGACTCAGAACCATCCAATGCAATATTTCCAAGCCCCTTCTTATCCTCCACCAATCGCGACCTTCCAAGTTCGCGAACTTTGACAGACACGGAGGTAGACCCGCAAAAATCGTATAACATTATAGCAAAGTAGAGGTTATAGCCAGATTTCCTTGGGGATTACTATGATGTATATATCTAAATAAATTGTTCCTTGAAAGAGAGCACACAAAGAGTCAAGTTAAGTATTGGAGACAAGTATTAAAACCCCGCAGATCTGACCCCGCATTACAGATCTAATCTTTGCTCTGATGTAGACATTTGCTGGATCCCTCCTCAGACGAACCTGTAATCCATCCATCTCATATTCTAAATTGCAACACTTTTTTCCTCTGATCCTATATACCATAGATAGATAAGATAGCCAGAGAACGCAGCTTCGCCCTCTGTTTTTAACTCAGTGCTACCTATATACTACTACTGACTGCCTCTTTGCAAACACGAGGCTCGAGATGAAACTTCTGTAACTTGTATGTTAAATGAATTGACAATGACTTTATCATTGATCCGATAATGGAAATATTCTATGGCCTGGTTAATAAGCATTGACTTACCTCAGACAGTCAGGTCCATGAATCATACCCAATTAATTTTTGTCGTTGGAAAATTATAGGACTCTTGATAATTGATATATACAGTTAGTGGCTGGTGTACTACTGCTTCTTGCTACTACATTGTACACCAATCTCTCCTACAATATATCAGCCGACATCAACCGAGAGGATTGCCACATTTCTTCTGCCACAAGGGTCTCGTTGGTTTAATTATTGCCCGAGCCAAAATAGTGCAGCTAGAGGTGTACATACAGCCTCAGAATTGAAAAGGCGTAGGGAAATCCATAGTAAAAACACTGGCTCAATGTCGGTAATGCTGCAACCCTAGCGCAGTCATTCGTACTAAGCCAAGAACTCTTGGGCAATGGCAACTTTCCTATGGGCTGCCCAGCAGTGTTGACATTCCTTCTTTAAAGTCCTATTATTAAAAGGCCTGGTGCATTGTCCGTCGCACAGGCAAGAAACCTTATGGGGCGAATGGCTTTGCTTGTATATTACGCTTTTACTTTCAGGTATTTTGCACCTACATCAATACAAAAACCCAATTGAGATAATTTATTTTAGCCTATTTGATTAACACAGATTGCCTATGCGCTCGGTTAGCGCGAAAATGAACAACCGTAAACATTGCGTCATTTGGTACGATTGTTACGTATGAATTCATCCGGAGTTAATAATAAAGGTGATTGAGGGCCTCCTTAAGGTATTTGGGTGAAGTGTCTTGGTTTTTGTCGTCGGGATCTGCTGTCATTTGTAATTACGTTTGGCAGAAAAAAGGCCATGATTGATTCACCTTCCACTGTGGAACATAATAAAGAACAATGATGAAGTAAGGCAATTTATTGAGTGAAACCGGCTCAGTAAACATTTTGTTAACAAATAAGACACCCACAAACCAAAACAAGAGGCAATGAAACGGGGACAAACGGCGTGTGGTCCATCCTTGAATTTATCGCTCCCAGTCCAAGCAGAGATAGATTTAGGATGTTTAGGTATCAAGGAAATAATAGCTACACTTGTGACATGCTGTCTTCTGACACGCTTGGCCATCTGATTGTTGTTCTGATGGCTCGAGACAGATGTTTGCTGGCTTTAGAGGATGACCTTCCCTCCTGGGTGGGTGGAGTTGAGTGGCAGGGTCCCCCATCCACCAATCCCCACCTCCCCATCCACCGCCTACTACTCACTCTAGCGTAAAACCCGGCCGTGGTCAACTGAGAGTTTAGGCCATCCATTTCAACCCCGATCCTCCAATCTCTTATCTCGAAAGACAGGCAAAGGTTCAAGCAGCCTTTTGAAGCAACAAATGTTTGTCCCTCTTTGATAGTGCTGATAACTGTGCCTCCCCTTTAAGCTGGTCTTCTCTTCAAAGAGTCACTACAAGAAATGACTGTCCCGTTATCGCTTTGCTCCATCTCTGGGGACACTATTAAAGCGACTGCAGAGTCTTTATGATAATATTGAGCAAAGGCCAATCGTCAGACAGAAATGGGACCATGGCAATTGGGAAACAAGAATTCGAATATTCTATAACAAAACAGAGCATATCTGAGATTTAGTCCGACTATTGTCGAAATAATAAATGCAGAGACCTTTAATCACAATTGGATATTCAAGGAACCTCATGCAGAGTAGTTACTCCGAGACGAAACATTTGAACCATTTAAAATGCTTTAATACGATTCTTTTATATAGGCTACACTCTTCAATGAAGTTTCCTTTTTGCATTTCGAAATAACCACCGATATTGCGATTAAGGGATGACTGAAAACCTTTACCCAACTATAAACGTTAGATAGGTCAGTTGAGGGGAAGAGAAGAGAGAACTCCCGTATCATATCAGTGGTGTATTATAAATAGCGAGGAAAATTCCGTCCATCCAAGGGTTAATCATTCTGGTATAACATTCAGGGTATTTTTTGATTTACCAACCATCCAATCTAATCAAGAATGGGACTTTTAACATTTAGTAGGGTTTGCAATGTAGCAAAATTAACTCCCGTGGGAACTCAATGCTGAAATTGATTTTATTGCATAAATATTTCCGTCAGGGTCCAAGGGTTTAGGAAATCATGGGTGCCATTTTTTTTTCAAACTTTTACATGCCACCAGGGGGCGCTTTGTACCCATTTTTTCACATTTTGCACCCTGACATATTTATTATTTGAAATACAGATTTGTGTATATTAGATTGATTAAAGTATATAAAAAGACCTTTTCAAATATGTATTATATGATGCAATAGCATAATTAGGTGATTTTCTATGATTTTTCAAATATTTATCATTTTTGTGAAATTCGTGTTTAATTGGCATAAACCCCCAAACAGCCACTTCTAACTCAAAAGCACTGCATCTGACAACTAAGTCAATATTAAATATCTTGTAGAGTGTAAAAGGAGCTATCATTTGGTATAATTTGACAGTCATTCAATGAAAAACTCTAATTCTTATCAATTTCTTTGAAAAAAATCTAGATTCAATACTAGCACTTATAGTCAGGCAGCTTAAGGCCAGATTTGAGATGGGTGTGGATGTTTGGAATAAAATCACCAAATTTGGTCCATATGCTATTCATTTCCTAAGCTTTCAATTTTTGACAGAAGCATTTTTAAAAAAATACATTATGGCTGCCATCTTGGAATTTGAAGGACGCCATCATGTAAAAACCTATATATTCAAATATCTCAGCTTCCAGACAACATAGGCTCATGATCTTGGTGTCAAAACATAGGTTTCCAGGGTCAAAGACCACAACTATACCATTTAGAAAAGTATCAGATTGTATTTATCAATGAAAAAATGTATACATGACATATTCATTATGGACTACAGCACATGTATGCTGTTTATGCTTGCCCCCTTTCTCACAATGGCAATGGCATATTTTAGACCAATTTCAACTGGCCTTTCAGCACAACACTTTGCACCATATCCCATTTCATGCTTGTGTGACTATAGATAGACTGGTTCTCTGAAGGCTTTACAGATTAAGGGCAAACCGCCAGGAGCATTCTAGCCATCTGTTAAAAAAGGTAGAATTGAAAATGGTGCCACTTAGTCAGAAATTCATGCCTTTTTGGCAGATCCATCAGCTCAACTGCACACAACCCTTACACAGCTCTTGCCCCTATTCTACAAAAAGCAGCTTTTGCTATTATGATATGGCATGGAATGAATGAGCTGCACTGTGCTACTGAATTCTCAATAATGTACATATACCAGTAATTACCTTTGGCCTACCACTCTATAGATACTGTTGACAAGTTTACATGGAACTGTATTCTGACTGGGTTCTGACCTGTGGAGAAGAAAAGATCCTAGAAATATTTGAGGGACTGCACTTAGAGATTGTAAAAGCAAGAGAAGACAAACGGGATCTGGATGGACCCATAAAGTTACACTTATCATGTACAGAAAAAAAAAGATTATCGATCATCCATCGTTCTTTTATGAGCTGATTAAATAAAAAGGTCAGTTCTCTTCCCTTTAATCTCTTCCATTGCTTATTGACAAGACAAAAAAAGCTAGAACAACCTCCAAAGGTTACTTCAGAATGAAATACGTCTGCTTGATATTCTACCCATGTTAAAGCAGAATGATCCCCCTGTATCTATTGATGTGAGCCTTCTTAATGGAGCTGTTTTAATGTATTTGCGCCCTTCTAAAATCACAATAACAATCAATATGATTAGGCCTTTGTCCCAGATGCATAAGACAACTAGGGAACAGGGCCATCTTTTTAAATGACCCATCCAACAAAGGAAACTGTTTGCATGAATTTTAAACAAGATCGACCCTAAAACACATCTTCAATTACATATATGGTGACACAACCCTTCTTTGATGAACCTATGTAAGCATGGCAGCAACTGTTCATGAGAAAGTAAAGACTAGGGATGCTGATTCTTTTACCAATTGCTCCACCAAATGCCTGTTGCATATTGATGACATATAATGATGTTCCATAATAGGCAAATTCCATCATCTGATCATCCTGTGCCAAATTGTGAACATTGGGTTGCCTTTGGTAAAGGCAAGCACTATATCTAGCCATATATATTCAAATCAATGTTATCTACAAAGATTTCTGTAGAGAAAAATCCCTGCCATCTCCTGTATTTGACCATGTCATTGGGGTGATACCACGTCTACCTTCATTGGAAGAGGCAAGAAGTCACCATGGGAGGCACACCTTTGCTATCAGGATATGACACATGCAGTCACCAACAGTCCATCCATAAAGAAAGGTAGAGGTCAGTGCTTGACATATCAACCAACTGGAGCACTTATCCAACAAGATAGCGCCAGTGACCATGAACATTGAACGTTTTTTGACATATTGGTGAAGCCACACTGGAGACACTCATTGCATCCAAGGATCATCTTTTGCAGCATTCTCAGATTGAAGCATGGAGCAAGTGTCAGCAGATTGGACTGTGGCCCCAAGAGTGGAAGCATGGGGCTGGATTACCTAGTTCCTGTATGACAATGTTACTAGCAACCTATCCATTGAACTAGACGAATGCTTATGCCAGAGTAAAAGAGTGCTTACTGACCAGTTGAAACTGCATTAAAATTTGCCTTTGCCATTGTGAAATAAGAAGGCAAGCACATGTATGACATGTACAGTAGTGTGTGATGAATATAATTTTTTGTATATAGTTTCTGTGTTGATAAGTATAACCTAACCATTTCTACTAAAGGTACAGTTTGTATTCTTTGACCCCGAATACATAATGTTTAGAGACCATGATTGAACTTGTTTGAAAGCTGAGATATTGGTAGATATAGGTTTCTATATGATGGGGATCAGAAAAATCCAGGATGGTGGCCATGATATAATTTTATGCTTTTCTAAATGGTATAGTTGTGTTCATTAACCCTGGAAACCTATGTTTCGACACCAAGATCATGAGCCTATGTTGTCTGGAAGCTGGGATATTTGAATATATATGTTTTTACATAATGGCGTCCTTTAAATTCCAAGATGGCGGCCATAATGTATTTTTTTAAAAGCCCTCCTGTAAAAAATTGAAAGCAAAGGCAATGAATAGTATATGGACCAAATTTGGTGATTTTATTCCAAACATCCACAACCATCTCAAATCTGGCCTGACTTTAAGTGTTGGTATTGAATCTAGATTTTTTTCAAAGAAATTGATAAAAATTAGAGTTTTTCATTGAATGACTGTCAAATTATACCAAATGATAGCTCGTTTTACACTCTACAAGACATTTAATATTGACTTAGTTGTCAGATGTAATGCTTTTGAGTTAGAAGTGGCTGTTTGGGGGTTTATGCCAATTAAACGCGAATTTCACAAAAATGATAAATATTTGAAAAATCATAGAAAATCACCTAATTATGCTATTGCATCATATGATACATATTTGAAAAGGTCTTTTTATGTACTTTAATTAATCTAATATACACAAATCTGTATTTCAAATAATAAATATGTCAGGGTGCATAATGTGAAAAAATGGGTACAAAGTGCCCCCTGGTGGCATGTAAAAGTTTGAGAAAAAAATGGCACCCATGATTTCCTAAACCCTTGTACCATGACGGAATTTTCTGTGCAATAAAATCAATTTCAGCATTGAATTCCCACGGGATTACATTTCGAACCCCACTAATTGGATTTTTCGCTGATATAGGTGCGGATCATCCGTATAAACTATCGTAAACCTGGGCTTAAATTTATCATTTATCTTCTTACAAATTGCCATCGGTTTACATTTTTACCGAAATCTTAATTCAGAGGTTCTGAAGGTGACCGAGAAAATTGATATTGATATATAATCTTAACCTTATCACTCATCTAGAGTGCATACCTATTCCAGCATACCTGTCCGCAGCAATGCACACGATGTGCGAAGATCACCCCATATCCAAATCCCAAACTCCTTATGCCAAAATACAGACATCTGTACATCTGCCACCCCGACGTATACGTATAATAAATATGTCAAGCAGAAGATTACAGAGAGAGGTGTATAGAACTATTTTACTTCACTATGAATTAAGCAAATATAAACGTGCGAAGATGATCATTTTTCGGCCTTGCTCAGTAGCTGACTGGCTGGACCAAATGTCCTACACTATAACAGGTTCTGGCTCCCGTTGAAATCTTTATTAAGAGTCGATGACAAAAATATTTAGGTTGAGTAATTGTGCTCGTAGTTTGCCATTGTATCGAAGAAACGATCTACAATAAATGATCGCCCTTTAGGACGAAATCTCGCTTGATTAGATTTAGATTAATTTCCCCTTTGGCATCAGCATATAAGATTACACATAGGCGTAATCAGAGTGTTGGAAGTCATTGATTAAAAATATTTTAAAAAGACCGTTTGGAACTGATTTTCCGATGGCTTTAAAGTCAGTGACTGTACATTTATTCCAGACTCCCGATAGCGAACAGGATTAACAGCACTTCAGCTTATCTCAAATTTTCTGCACATTGCATAAGCAAGCGATTGAGCTATTCTGTTACCGATACATCAATTCGAAACATGCCTTGCCACAGGGCAAATTTGCCTAATAATAGATTATTGTATCAAGCCTTGATAGTTAGGGAATGATGTTGATGCTGAGGATGGGGATGAAAGAGGAGAATGATATATTTTCGGTGTGCTTATATATGTATCATACTGATGAGGACGCCTAGCGGGGAAATCAATAGATGTAATGCTGGAAGTACGGGCTGCAGTGTTGTAGCACTGGTATATGGATCAGATTTTCAGAAAATGTACAATTCTCCTTCACCAATCCTCTCAAATAACCCAAATTTAAGACAAAAATGAGCTTCAAAATGCAGTTTAACATAAGAGAACTGATACTTTAAGTCAATGCGATAACAAATATATTCAGATATACCCGGTATTCTTCATTTTTCAGCCTAATTTAGGAGAATTTCCTAAATTTGTAGAGCTGCCAATTGTACATTTTCTGAAAGTTTGACCCATATAATAGTACTCTGCGTGTGAGGAGAAGAGGTTCCAACAATCCATGAGATAAGTCAATAAATAATTGGCTTAACTCCGAGGAGCTAGTTTGGAACAGAGCTGATTCCAGACGGTTTATCTCAGGTATACATTCACCCTTAATGAGCTCTGATCGATCCTATTGGGTTAATCCAATAGGTTCACGGTCGAAGGCTGTGATGGGAGGATCTGGTGTTGATGAATAGCGCTTCCAGCACGCCTATTTAACACAGCTTTCTAATAAAGATCTTCTTAACTCCGCTCAATCTTTAGCCTAGGTAGCCATTTACCAAATTTATGTCTGACCTGAAATCGGACTGTGGATATATGTTTATTATACACCCCATCGAATAAATAACGTCAGATTTATCTACTGCTCTTGAGAAGCTTATGTACTGAAGGAACAATAATTTAATCGGGTTGGCGTTAGATCGTGGAGTTTATACACAAAAGCAGGGGAGGAACATTGTTCAGACTTGTGACTATAATTATATAAGTACGAGGATTAGAAATGGGGGCAATCACTGTATCATATAGTCTTAGCTCATCTGGTATTGGTCATGTTTAAGGATTTTATGTAAAATTAGAAATAATCATATTTTATACAGCAACCAGAACTAGTACAAGAAATAGTTTTCTCGGGGAAGACGTCGGTATATAATATGCCTTATCAGATGTGTATCACTGAAATAGGAAAGGCGGCGACCCATGTATTAACTGATAAATCTGGATTGACACCACCCCTAGTCTCACCAGAGATTGCCACCATTCACTGGGATGTGCCAATGATATAAGGTCTATTCTGTGTTTTTGTCAGGAGCACGCTGCATGAGGAAATGAAGTTATTTGTTGGCTTGCTCCACAATCTCCCTTGGTGCCGAAGCAAAGAATATTGGCTCTGTTGAGTGACCATCAGATTGATCGTGGTATTTTATCAGCAGGGATGATGTAGGGGGTGTCCCTGACACAGGGTGAAAGTGGTATTCATCACAGGTAGATCCTAGTGATGATAATACCAAACCAAGTATCAGGTAGCCAGAAGATCCCTACCCTCAGCCCTCATGTCTGTTTATCAAAGTGGGGGTAACTCCTGATTGTACTCTGTTTATTTAGCCAAAGGCTTTTCTACGGAAGTTTTTATGTGCCCAGACACATATTTGCTCATATTTTCTCGCTGCTGATATGAATTTGATATCGGAATGTGTAAGGATCGCGCCTACAGTGATAGGCCAAGTCGACATTAATGTAGCTGGAGACAGGGAAGGATTACGGTATTCTCTTTTTTCTTATAATTTACTTTCGACGGTGATGAATATCACCCGAAGCTAAACCCAGTACATCTATAGACGGGAAAGACTTATACCCTTGCCTTTGAAAGCAGGGAGGCTCTAGGTTCTTTCTATGGAGTATCAAGGAGGAGGAATAATTCAGGAGACCAGTCCGATCAGATTACTTGGCTGGTACTTGACTAGAGTGCAAAGTATCGGAAAAGGGACAAAGTGATTCATGTACTTGAGCTGACACCAGAATGTGTATAACATACATCAACCTATACATTCTGGGGCTCAATACACTTGTATTTTCGAAGCATTTATAAAGGAGTGGAAACTCTAAAGCTAGTATTAGAGTTACAAGAGTATTGATATTTTTTATGTTTTATGCCATTTTTGATCTCCGAATGGATCGATGAATAGACTGCTGAATTATATAGTATCACCTACGGAGATTAACATAGAAAATCCCTCTTTTCTCTTTTGTGAATATTTGTTGAAATGAATAACAGTGGGAAATATATCATTCTATTAAATGATTATTGAGACACCCCGCGTTATTCGGGGACTATTATGTGGTATTTGTACTCACTAATTGCATGTATTTGCATTCATTAATGCCTACCATATATTGATATATCGAGGCGTTGCAACTAAATATCACTAATTCCAAGTCCTCTGAGTTATATCGTGCAGGTGGTTAGCAGAGCTCTGTTCAGAAAGGCTTTTAACCATCATTCTGCTTCTTTCACAAGAAATGACATAATATATGAATGTTAAAACTTGCTTTGCTCCTATACATCACATAGATCAATATGCTGCCAAAATTTTAGTCAATGTTTTAGTGCTGTTCCTTAAATTGAAGGATGAGTGGATTTATTTTCTATGTCCCAACTATATTCTGTGAGCATTCTCTATACTCATGTATACTCGAATTGGACTCTATGCTGTTAAGTATTTGGCCATGGGAGGTCCATAGTATCCTATACAAAACTCGTTTCGGTCGACCAGATATCATAATAACCATCACACTATCTCACAAAATGTGACTTACTCTGACCAGGTGATATCATCTCTAAGCTATAGAGTGTCTCCAAGTCCTTACTATATTATCAATCCTGTCCCCCTGATAGTACCTTGCAGAGGCTCCTATTATGATAAAGAAGGCAAGCCCCTATTTTCTGTCACAGATTATCAGTGATGAATGTGGACACCCCTTCAGTTATTTCCACAACCATTTTGCAAGCTGGGCAACAAAAATGCTCCGGGTGCACACAATGGCCCCCGTGACGACCATTGATGTACAAAAGCATTTTTGAATCCCCATCATTTAGAGGAGCATGTAATCGCTCTAGCATGATTTCTACACCAAATGATGATATGCAAAATTATTATGTGTGTATTGGGATTCAAGCCTGGGGTGGAATAATAAAGTGATATAACACTGGCAAATTTTTAGTGGAGTTTATTTGTTCTTCTCATTGGCCTATATATCGTTAGTGTCTATATTCTTCTAGGTCGTGCAGAATTAAGCTGCCAACTTTAGGGAAATAAAATTGCTTACACGCGATCACCAGTTAAACCCCAACAATCAACGTCCTATTAATTACTTATGAAGATGCATCGAGCAATTTCCAAATGGGATAATAATTCAGGGGGCTCTATGTATATTTATATGTATGCACTCGAGGTAAAGTTTATTCCAATTCGTCATCACTTACCGTGCAACACTTACCAAGCTTGCCGCTACACACATAGCGATTATTAAATATTGATGCCGAGTAAATTGCTACTTACAAAGGAAATGCTACATTTAGCAGATTGAAAGCAGCCCCTTCATTAAGTTGGACGGGTTGTTATTATACTTGTTATGGATTACATGAAGTACGTAAAACCCTTCCAGTTCCGCACGAACATAAATACTAATTACTCAGCTTAGGAAATGAGTAGTCATTACAGACGCTCTCTAACTAATGTTTGAATGAGAAATAACTAAGAAACTGTCAGAAGTAATTTGCGAGAGCAATCAAATCGAACACACAGCCTTTAATGTATGTACAGCGACTTTGCCGAGTGAATGTATTTTATCTTTAGCTTTCAACAACTCCATTGAGCGTTATTTTTGCCCTGGTGTTAAGGCTAATGGATTCTCAATAGTGTCATATAAAGGCAAGTACAGATTTCAGGCCAGAATCTGTCAGGACCGCATGGCGAAATCGATATTACACTTACGCATGTGGGGGTAGTAAATAAGCTCTTCCAATGTATAATTTGCTTTAATGACAAATACACTGAATGATATTACACATTCTCGACAGATTTGTTTGTCATTTCTAGTTATTTTCGGTGATTAGATACGCATCAAACATGTCCTTAATGAGACAGGTTTCCATCTGATGGATGCGTTTATATTTGCAATTTCCTCCGAACTGATGCGCAAATTAGTTCCCTCGCTGTGATATGTCAAAGCCATACCTACGCATCATTTATATATTTTCATTAACATAATGTGGAATCAGCATTAACGCACTGGGTAGAAATGACTCTAATCACCAATTTATCAGATCAACAAACAAATTTCCTTATAATTCTCTACATTTCAGTCATTTTTTTATATAGCAAATACTAGTATAATATAGATAAGCTTATAGCAAGTTTAGTATTGTTGAACAAATCGACAATTTTAATATGGACTGGAGCTTTGGTTATGTTTCAGCATATTTCTGGTTCACGTGAATACATTTTGGCAAACTCACTCACAATAATACAAACGATATGTACTATGACTTCTGTTAAATAACGATTATTCAAATTAAAGAATAACATCTTTAGATACAATTCTCAATATATAGCTTCAAAGCAGAGGATATGGGCAATCTAGACAGTGGAACACCATCCCTGAGAAATAAAACATAGTATATCATATAGTATAACATGATGTGATATCCTCTTGATATAACCGTAACTCATTAGCACTCCAGTCCTGGAATGGCAGAACGGTTTCATCTGATCTCGACATGCATGTAATAGCGACTCTAGAGTAAAAAGTGAGTATCTTGGGGAGAGCACTTGTGGAAATAATACATATATATAAGTTTCTAGCTCTGGTGTCATGCATAGAGGAGAGCCTCAGCAGACTCCTTAAAGCCTTAGAGACCTGCGTCATCAAGAGGGAGAAGGAGAAGAAGGGCTGGCATCCCCTTGGGTCACAGCCGGCGTGACATCAAAGGTCAGGTGAGTGTCATCTCCTACTTTGTTCCACAATTGAAAGAGTAGAGCTGGTCCTAACCCATAGCCTCGGGGTTCTATTGGAGGGGAGTCTGACTGAGTTGGTCCTGGTGTGAAATCCAGAAAGGACATTGTTCCTTGGACAAAGGGATTCACAGGTCCTACTCGGGCTAATTAGTTCGTGGGAAGCTGTTTCTTTCACATCCAGTTAAGGGGGCCTAAATTTGGGTGTTTTCCTAGTGTGCTGTGTGAGGCATGTGTGAATAGGCTTAGGCTGACGACTCTCTCCCTGGAAGGACACTCAGAGAATAAATTGCTTCTTTTAAATGTGAGTATTGGATGAAGAGGAAAGGATGTTAGTTGTTCTGCCCTGTTACGTCAAAGTTAACATTGATGGCCTGTCGACATCTGGAAGAAGCATTTCTAAGAGCCTGGGTTAATCTCTCTATTCATGCTTTGGTGTACAAAGAACGATCGACCTACTGACAAACGACAAGCAATGAGAGAAAGGCGAATCTACAACTAATTTCTGTGACCGTTTTAATAGCTATCAATTAACGGGGTTTACGGATTGTGTATGTGTATGGTTTAATTGGGCCTTTGTTCAGTGTGATGACTATGATGTTGATTAACCCTTATATAAATGCTCTAATATTGAACACGAAAATTTAATATTGATCGGCCATGAAGGGAGTCAATGGCAATGCAAATAACTTTTTATTCCTAATGATTGGGTTAAAATGATAAATACCTGTCAACATTGTAACAGCTAACACAGAAGAGAAAGGAAGGACTGCGTCGTAGGACCGAATCCGAATTTATATACTATCCACTACCATATACAGCAAGGTATAAACGAGGAAATGAATGGGCATGGGCTATACATATAATGTTAGACTAGCCCTCGTCCCATAGACTGTTTTTTGTCGGCCCCTATTGCAGGTCCCCATTCACTGACAGCTCTAGACCTAATCGAGGCAGTAGCAACTCTAATAAGTGTGTTTGTTTATTTTATTTCTATAAGCTATCAACATTTCATCGATATGTTCAGCTCACAATAAAGAGAGATTAAAGTCGTTACAGTTACTACAATTGCAGATGTACAATAACATATAACTTCTACAAAATATCACCTCATTACACTCTATACGCGTCTTGTAGGCAGTGGCTTTCCATAGGGTTAACCGTTGCGGGCCTTGATGTTTACTGCCTACAGGACGCGTATATAGAGTCTACTTCTACAGAGAATATGCTCCTTACCTTCATATCATACTCATTCAGTTAAGATTTTTTGTTTTTTCTCAGTGAAAGTAAAGGTAGTGATTCTAATAAGATAGATCTTGAATCATTGAAATTACCTTTAAAAAAAATCAGTCTGAAGCAAGTATATGACCTCAGAGCACTCTGGGATATGACCAATTGTGGGGATCCATTCTAGGAACAGTTTATTTAAACTGCAGAATAGTTATATGTATTCAATGTTGTTTGACTTCATTGGAATCCCATATTACATTGCAAACAAGGTTATAATGCTTGGAAGGACCTGCCTGCTGTATAAACCGCAAGCTGAAGTTTGAGAGCTTGATTTACCTCCTGGAACCGAGTTTATTTATATAGTCGCCACTTGGCCAAATGTACTGCTAATCGAATGGTAATCAAGTGGTAATAGGAAATTGTTTATGAAACAGTGGGTACTCTTGTGGATATGTCGCCCCTGCAAATATTGTCGCCCTGTGTCCCGTTCTGGCGCTTTGTTGTCCCTCTTTGATCATAGTTGATTCTTGAGTGTAAAAGTACGCCACCCCTGAGGCCGACGGACTTTGATGTTGTTTCACACTGGCAGTAGAGAGAAGATCACTGGTTGAGGCAGGGACAGGACAGACCTGGTGAGAACTGGATAGGGATATAGGATTGCCTCGACTATTGTCCTTTTTGGTGAACCGGTCGGGCCTTGGTGATGAGTCGGTCAAGAGGAAAATGAGACCTATATTGACATCTGTCAATCAATCAGGCACAAAACCCAGGATGAGTATACAGGCGGGCTTCAGGGCGAGAGCGTCTGGTTACCACGCCCCACATTTTCTTCCCTCAAAGCCAGGTCATCATTAATATGCTGCCTGTGGTGCCTTTCATTCCTCTGACGGCATGAGGCAAAAATGCAGGGTGAGAGGTGAGCGGACATGTGAACTGCTGCGACTGGTAATCGTCCCGCCAAATCCATAATTCATAATCATACTCCTATTTATTTGTAGTTTCTTTTTATTTCCAGGGGCCCGTTGCTCCGTTTTCTCGCTAACTATTTCTCCATTGGAAGTGAACGCTATAAATGTTTAGCGAAAAACGGCGCAACGGGCCCCTGTAGTAGGCCTGTGTTGTGGATAAATGGTAGGATTTGTGTATTGTCTGATGATATTATTTATGGCTCTTACTGCTTGCAATTGGTATGTAATATTTTGCCATTTTAGATTATATTAGATATCTCTTTTGCGGCTGTTAGCACGTTTTTTTGATTGTGGAAGAGTGATTTCTTTACCCATTTCATAAATTTGGAAGCTCTCTCTCTCTCTCAATTCTAAACTTGACTTGTTATCATTTAAGTTTATAATATATGCAAAGCGACTTCCCCCAAAACCCTGTAAAATTGACCCTTTAATGCGGGAACATCTCGTTCCTTTATTAAAAACCATGATTTAATTCCAACTGATCATGGTTAATTGGAGCGCGAATTTTCAATACTTGAACAATCGACCTACCGTTTTTTGTGGGAAATCAATTGAATTTGCCTTCAGGACAAAATAGTGGGGTAAAAAATCTCCGAGCAAAAATTCGGAAAGATCAAAAGCCGCTGTCAGAAGACCCGAAGGAATGATATAAATCCATGGGTAAAGCAAGACATTTAGGCCGTCGAAATTTAAACCGGCTCATGTATTGAATTGCGAAAGGATCCGAGACAAACAGATTTTTAAAAGAAAATGTTGTCTGCTTCATCGAAGCTAATTTTACACAAGATTGCTGTCTGGTCACTTAAAGCTGCGTTCTCAGCTATTACGACAATACATGTTACCAAATTTACTCATAATTATTATAGGACTAAAATTTTCAATATTCTGCTGCGGTTATGTATTTATACAAAATTTTGAAGTCGAATCGGCCGAGAGAAAACAAGCGCCGTTGAGCGATAACAAGGGAAGCCACAGCAGGAAAGGATTTCAGCGAGTCTCTGACATATAATTGTGGACTTCTATGAAGCCCTGTAGTAAAATAACCGGACAAATTCCTTCAAAATGTTGGTCAAATGACCAATGTTAACCAACGAGTTTACAACGAGACTTCCTATAAACTCGTTGTGTTAATATAGTCTCGTTGTGTTAACTGAGAGTGCAGCTTTACAAATGTGTAATTCCGATAGCTAGGATTGGAAGCTAAAATATTAGAACCCTAACAATATCGGGAAATATCACTCTTGGAAAGTTTCCCATCCATTCTAAATCAAAATCATTTGTTAGGCGACCACCACTTAAGAATGTTTAAAAACTTTTTCTTAGAAGGCAGAGTTTTTCTAAAGAAGCAAAGCGCTGATATCATACTACTTAGCTCGAATCTGTCCTTGATATTTTACTTATTATGTGTCCTTCTTTATTTGATTAACTAAAACTAATTAAACATCAAAGCATATTCATAGTGGACGTTCAAATGAGAGCTAAACTAGGTTTGTATCTATTGCTACTTTAAGGATGGGACTAAAACTTTTAAACATTATTTTCCGAAATTGCAACCTTATTCCCGAGTACCATGATATTTGTGTCTCGTCGGTGAAACCCGCTAATGCCAGCACCTCAATTAAATTCTCGATGCCTAATTATTATGATCACAAAGTATGATAATTAATGTCACCAACATCCAAGATGGAATGAGTGCATCAGGAGCGCCAACACCAAGAATCGTTTTGAAAATACAGCTAAACCTACTATTCTAATAACACCTGTATCCGTAGTGCTTGCTCACTGCCACATCAAAGGGCGGTCGTATGTCCGTCTGTGTCACCTCAGAGTAAAAGGGATTTTTCCACTCTGAGGTAGCACTATGTATCAACATTAAAGGTCCATTACTAATAGCAATCCAAATGAGTAAGATACATTACCCGTCATCTCAGGAATATACATGGTAGTATACTGCCCAGGAGTTATAGTGATGTTAATTAGTGATTAGCTATAGGAGCTGAATCAACAGCCTGCATGTTTCTTTTTTTGTATTTGCAACATCCTTTATTTCCTTTATCCTGCCCTCTAGGCTCATACAATACTAAGACATCGTGTTTCTTTTAAAAAAAACATTTAAAACGAATTGTTACTATTACACGTCTAGCTATTTAGATGTATTTCACTGGTGTCTAGTTGTATCACATTGTTTTTCTTCCATGCTACAGTATATTCATCTAGGATAATACTGAGTAAGAAAAATATTTTATATAGAA
Source organism: Sthenelais limicola (assembly GCA_942159475.1). Classification (NCBI taxonomy): domain Eukaryota; kingdom Metazoa; phylum Annelida; class Polychaeta; order Phyllodocida; family Sigalionidae; genus Sthenelais; species Sthenelais limicola. The sequence continues at coordinate 47,846,726 of OW804096.1, read as the reverse complement.
TTTTAATTGCTAACGAGACCGTTAATTCTTCTTAACATGAGGGTGGCCCAGACAGTTTGTTTATAATAGGTGCATCTGCCTAATGATGTGTTTTATGTTCTTTTTAATTAGTACGGTAGACACCCCATTTACTTGTCCCTGTGACATCAGCCAATTGGTGCTATCTGTAGAAAGCATGTGATAACAGGATAGTCATGCTTCGTATATTGTCAGATGATGAGCTGAGTCATAATTGGACTGGAGAAGCTGTGGCCTTTACAAAGGGAATGACAGAATAATAGTATATTGACCAAGACCTCAACGAATTCAGGGACTGGGAAACATCTCACTTAATCTCTTCTTCCTCTCTTTTCTCATCTTTGCTGATATGCTAGGAATTCCTTTGGATTATTTAGCTTTTCGGGAAATGAATGAAATGGGTAAACCAATGTGATTTTCTCCGGGCGCCTGATTGGAACTTGATTGGAATGCACATACCAGACATATATATTGCGCCCTCAGGGACATCTGTGTCAAGAATTAAAGCAGCATAATGATGTTTACACAATTAACTTATTTACTAGCCCTGTATACAAGCATGTGCTTGTCGGCTTTGATGTTTATATAGTTGTTCGTTCAGTGCCCCTTTAAAATAGATCAGGATCTCAGATGTACCTCACTCGATCTTCTTTTTTTTATGAGATGCCCCGGGTCTAGTTCTTTTAGATATGAACAGAGACCAGTCTCCTTAATCTTATACGTCTTCCCTTAAAAGCTTCGGAGGTAATACTCCAGAGTGTCCTCGTCCTGTCCATAAGCATTTATATAGCCTCAGGAATGACACGGCTGGCATGTCGGTCATTGGATGCAGAAGAATCCATCAGGTTCTGGTTCACCTCATCCACCGGCGACTCCCCTTTCCAATTATAGACTCTCCCCCGAGGGCAGGAATTTCTTTTTAAATGTTAATTATTCCTTCATGCTTTATACCAACTCTAAAATGGGGTAATTTATACACACATGTATACATGTACAGTACACAATACCTAAACACACGTTGATTCCTCTTTGCTTTTCACAAGGCTCTATAGTCATACACGATGCTATTGGTCTGTTTGCGAGGAGGACTCGATGTGTACGCAGAAAAAAATCACGAGCAATTATCTGGCACTTCTTTGGATTGTGATTGAATGGGATCTGGCCCAACAACATCTGGAAGTTGTCACTGCCTCCTTCACTCGGCAATATGAATAAAGGCAACAGCAGTTTGGAATACAAACAACATCAAACATAGAGCTCTGCGGTGGATCTTCATAGGGCACAGTATAATAAGAGTGTATGTATACATGTACGTGTTTTAGATGTCTATCACTGGACACAGACATCAACTCACCCCTTTTATTCGCAGCTAGGCAGGTCCCTATTAAACCTGCACCTGCCAATAAAAGTGAGGATTTTATGTTCCTTACCGGTAAATTAATGATGGGTTTGCTTAAGGGGGTCGTTATGGTATGTGCGCTGGCTGTCCACGCTGTTGTACGCAATCTAAGATATAGCCTCCTCCTCCACCAGCTCTTCCCACTCCTCCCATGGACATCTTCTCCACGGTCACGTCCATCCATACACTCAGATCAGTGGGAGTGACCTCTAATCCGCTCCAGGTCTTTAGCACAGCCAAACCTCCTGCACCTGTTCGGTTTCTATACATCAACCCTGGAGATAAGAAACCAGCGAGTTAATTTTCTCACGACCTGCTGATTGTCCAGGGCGTGCCTACACAGTCTGAGATTTAATTGGGGCCGTCTTGTTGGCCTTGCGGCCTGCGCGAATCAAACACCCACGATTTTGTTCGAAGGAGAAGAACTGTATGTAATATGTATACATGCGCAGTGTATTCCTGGTCAATTACTATCCGTAATCGTGTATCGCCATGCAAATTGTTTGTTGCTGGAAGAAATAGAAATTGTCAATCATTATTACAGAAATGAGCGTTTCAAGGAATCGCGAAATAGATTTATAACAGAAATGAGCGTTTCAAGGAATCGCGAAATAGATTTATTAGGATTCAAGGAAAGGAATGAATTATCATTATGGACTTCTTTATGTTACATATAACAGCCTCCGATATCATTCATCAAACACTCACATACCCAACACCAAAATACCACGCTTTATTACATAACAACTTTTTATTATACAATTAGTATAATTATGGTACTTTTGACGTCGTCAGGTCTCCCAGTGAAAGGAAATAATAAAGAGTAATTTGGTTTTTAATAAGAGAATACCTACTACTATATAAAATGATTGGAATCGTACTGTGGGGTAAGGGTTACATATGAACATGGGAATTATAAATGTGTAGGTGATATTAATTATATGTGACATTGTATATTATTATATGAAGGGGTGCTCTCACTATTGTATTGTTCCTATTTCTACCATACATTTTTGTGCACCTTTGAAATCTAAAATGACGCCTACACGTCGGGAAAGAAAACACACACCTGAACAATATTCTTTAAAAAAAAGATCGATGTTAACTTTCTGGCACTTACAGTAAACTGATCAGAATTACCCGTCAGATATCCTCATCTAAAATCATGTTATATTCACATTGAGGAGACAAATATATCCATGCCCTTGCCATGTTTTGTCATTACTTCTCCAGAAACCACAGCAGGTGGAGTAATATCCGTGGATTTATTTCTCATGTGGACAGCACGTACGCTCAATAAATCATCTCTGCAGAGGATGTAATTATACACATAATTACTAGGTATTCGTTCTACTTGGGACAAATCATCAAATACAGAACCCTGTATTACTACGGTACATGGGAAATATAATGTGAAGCTGTGTTATTTGAATGTTTCGTGTGTGTGTGTGGGGGGGGGGGGGGGCGTAGTGTGTGTGTGGTGGTGGCAGGTGGCGTGGGGGGGGGGGGGGGGGAGGTAGGTCTGACATTGTTATAATACCTGGAAATAATTTGCTTCAAATTCTTTCAAATGTCCAGAAGTTTCTAATTAATACTACGGCTACTAATCTACGATGACAATACTGTCTGAAAATAACATAAATTGAAGGAAACAGCAGCTTATTTCATCAACTTTCCTATAAAGCTTCATCACTGGCGCAAAATAATGGTATCGTGTATAGCATAGCACACGGGGGAAGCTAAAGCGTTTCTCATATATTTTGATATAAGCTATGGAATAGATAGAACGCTGTCTCACATGTTTACATACGCATCTTGAATGGTCGATTCATCACCTGAGGCCATATAGATATCTTACCAGTAGACTAACACTTCAAACCGTTTCAATCATCAAGCATCTGCTTCTATAAATAATAGTGAAACTAAAGGCAATACCATGGAGACGTGTAGACCCTGCCAATGGCTGCGCAGTTCACTCCCTGCATGCCATTACCAAGATGATATGAATCTAAATCACATTATGAAGCAGAGCATCGCTCTTGGGCATGTTGCATCTTTCCTTCTCCTATCTCCGCGAGAAGTTATGCAATCCCCTTGCAACACCAGGAGAAGGATTTCCGCGCAAAGTCACAAATAACTCACTAATTAGCTCACGTTAATGACCAAGGCTGATTCCGGATATGGCTCCCTCCTTGTTGTGTAATCGTTCATCTCAATGCTAGGTAAACAGCCTGGTAAGGGCCATCTTCATGAAGCCCAACACAATGTGACCCTGGACTAAACTCCTGCCGCTCAGAGTTCATGAACCGTTGTACAATTAGCATGCTCAGGGGGATTGATTGATGTGGCAGTGGAGGGAGAGAAATTATAACAATAATATAACCGCCGCGTCCTTGGTTAGTTATCGGCAGATTTATAATTCAAAGTACTTGGCAACACTTCTTCATCTGAGTAGTAACATATAACACAATGATATGTGTATGTATCATAACCAAGGTATGTCTTGTGCATGCATAACAAATATATCAGATTGATGGATAAATGAGACACAAATAAAAGCGAAGAAAGGAAAGACTTAATAATACTGTCTAATGAGGAACCCATCTTAACAGGGGTTCCCAGGTGACCATTCCTCAAAGGAAATATGATATATGCATTATACGCGCAAACGATGCTATGCTATATGATTGGCTAATCTGGGTTATAGTACATCATTTTGATCTTAGCTTCAGGGTGTTAAAGATGTATGTAATTGATGGTCTGACGCTATTAGATTCACAGTTATGAATGTATCGTGATGAATTAATGACGACAAGCACGCCTTAAACTGATGTCACGTATAGGGAGTACTTATTATATGAAGCTTAGATGCAGTAGTGTACATTTAACTTTCCGGATCAGCGAATATATTTCTCAAATGAAATATAGTTGTAAATAACCTTCCAGACGAGTCCAAATACCTATGAAACATGAGAAGGGAGGATGCGTCCGTATTATCATCAATAAAAAGTAGCTTTGCACTGCTTGCACAATTTGTTGCCCAAATCCCTCCGCTTCTAACAATTGTGATAATACTAATACAACACAATATTAGTTCTGACAAACGTTAGCTACTCCCCTCGCCGTTTCCTAAAGATATTACTCTTTTATGTTGATTCCATTAAGCTAAGTATGCATCCTGATCAGACCCACTGCGGGAAAATAAACACAGTACGGAGCCCAGTGGAGAATAGCATAAACAGACCAATAGGAAAGCAACTACAACACTTACCCTGAGTCTCGGCGCTGGATCTAAAGCCATAATTGCCATAACGACTATGGTCGGCAACGGCAGGCGATAGTAAAAGCAGGCAAATTGTTGCCATAGATTCCAATCAAGCGCCGTGGTGTATTTATTGAACTTTGTGTGGCATTGTTTGACCCACGAGCACACTGGGCTCTAACTGCAGGTGGTAATGGCTGTTTTTTCATTGATTCAAAGGTCATAGTTCGCCGACAAGCTCCGTGCAAAGTTTTAATTATCTGTAGAATGTGTAGTGCCCACTGTGACGTATTGCCGTCATGCCATTTCTGAGCAAGTTGCTGCAGAATAATATTTATACCCTATGGAAATTGGATAATATGCAGCCCGAAAATGATGCAGCGAGTGATATTCGGTAGCTGATCAAACAATAACTTGCTCAACCTCAGGGTGTAGTATATGGAAATGGGCATTATCGCCGGGAGAACGAAAACTACACTTCCCATCACAAATTTCTCATTGTATTAAAACAAAGCGCGGACCTCGATGACCATCATCATATTTTGACATGTTTGAAAAAATTTCCTCAACAAGTAACAAAATATTCAATATGACTCATTATCATAGTGATATATAATCATAATAGTTTAAAAAAGTAAAAATGCTCGAAACGGGAGGAAATGTGCATTTTATTTATAAATACTCTTCAAAATAATTCATTAAGGGCCAGCGCTACGCTACGGTCAGAGAACTTATGCAAAGAAAGTAATGGTCATTGAATTTCCCCTGTAATTGAATGGTTCAATATAACTACAGACTAATGTTAGAAAAATTATGAATGTAAAGCAAAAGTATTGAAAACTGTAAACGCACGGGGAAACGGTGCGTTCTCGAAATTCTTATGCTCATATTTAAGTCATGATTACTTAATATTATTACCTATCATCCTCGATTTGAAATCCCTTCATAATGAAGAGATCTTTAAGATTAATATTTGTAAGCCCTTTACGGACTTTAGGTGTCGTGAAAAAATGATTGGCAATTATAAATAATCATCTTGGGGGCATCTTTTCTGTTTTTAACAATTTTCTAACTGATTTACTGTCATAATTTCAATATCATAAAGTTGGGACTGACAACATTCTGACTTCACAATTTCTAGTCATTGGAACTGTGTTTATACATAAAGTATCTTTTTAATGCGTATGTATGTGTTAATACTATAGTAAGTACTAGAATTATATAAAGCATACATAACGCTTTATATCGTTTTGAAATGCGGGGACATTTGCATTTTAGTTTAGTTTAATGTGTATTTATTCAGCAAAAGCATTACAACGAAAGGTTGCTATTCTCAGCTAATCCTGATTGAGTCATTAACACTTGTCAGAAAAATAGTATAATCAAAATGAGATAGTAATTAGTCAGTCCAATCCTTAAGGGAAATAATAAAATACAACGATACAGAAGAATTTATGAAGAATTACATTATGTACCTTGATAATGCTAGTTCGGTCAAACGAGAACGCTAGATCCATACTTGACATTCGTGCAGGCAGTCCTGTCCAGAAAGGCACATTCCTCGAGCGTTGCAGTTCACCGCATACGACGATAAGCTTAACCACGAGGCTAAGACTAAGGCTAAAAGTGTTGATGACTGATTTTCATGAAAGGTAGTCATTTTTGCACGAAATGCAGTTGAAAAAACGTCAAAAATAGAATTGTAAATTTATACATTGCTGATTTTTCTTGTACATATTACCATAATACCGGGCTGTAATTCTCCAAAATTTGGCAGCTTAATATCTAATAATTAGCCTCCAGTGGCCTGGCAAAGTTTTCTTCCTATACCCAGCCATACATTGCCATCATCGTACATCTCGCTCAATATCAAAATCTTTAAAGTAGCATTTCATCCATGTGGTAGGTTCATTTGAATAATTCTCTTTTTCTACCTTAAAAAACCGGCCTACCTATTAAGATTCAATTAGTAATTTGATACATTATGATACAAGTATTTAGTATAAAGTTATCCTAAACTCTTGCGTTTTTTAATTTCAAATTTTCTACATTTTTGACACACTAGCTAATGCATTGTATTTCCTGTCATTTCTCCTTTGTATTATGAAGTTTAGAATATGACATCAGTTATTATATGGATATTATTAGTTGATACATTGAAATGTGCTCAATTTGATTTTTCATGACCTGTTTTAAGTAGCTTATAGCTAAGAGCTGAGCGTGACATACGATGATGCATGATGTACGATGACATGTTACTGTATCAAACATACTCCACAGTCAGGAAAATGAAAAAAACATGCCAATATAGTGCTTATGATTTAACCTAACCTATATTTCTACTGAATATCCAGAACAATCCCCTTATTCTTTAGCCTCTGAATTGTGAGGATAGGTTATTGGTGTGACATACGATAATGCATTTAACTTCCCCCAATCAGCAGAGTGGCATTTGGTTGATCTTTTAGCTATTAACCTTAAAGGCAAACGCTACTATTCACTGCCACGCCGCCCTTTTCCATATACCAAATATACGGGTATTTTACGCACTATGCCTTTAGCATTGCAGTCTATGGAGAAACGGCCCATTTTTTCATGTTTTATAGTACAAAATAAACCATTAATGGCTACTTCTACTGTTCCAAAATTTTCTACACATATAGTACAGGCTATATACTTCATATCAAAAGGAAAAAAATATATGTCATCGCGTTGAAAAAATAATTGTAGCTGTCTGAAATAGACATGTTTGGGAAACAGAAGTAGCTGTAGGTACTCTCAGTTGTACTCATTTAGTATACATGACTATCGGGAAAATAATGCTGCATTTTTCATTCACGGTTTAAGGAATAAAACAAAAACGGAAACTCCTAATGTACCAAAATTTTCTACACATATAGTGCAGGTAATATTCTAAATATATATAGGGAAAAAAGTGTATGTCATCGCATTCAAAAAATAATTGTAGGTGTCTGAAATAGACATGTTTAGGAAATGTAGAACACATTAAAAGCAGCAGATTTTTGGGTTGTCAGCCATGTTTCAAAGCCCTGTAATTCAGAAAGTAGCACAGCGACCCATTATTTTTTTTTTAGTTTTATGAATACACAGACTTCAAGAATCATATAATAAAATATCAGAAAAATGACATTTATTTTCAATGAGGAGAAAAATAAAATTGTTTTTATAAAAGTAGTGAAAAATAATGGGTTTTTTTGAGTTTTTAATTTAAAATTCGCATCAGGTATTTGTTGTTTTCAGAATAAAAATATCAATACACTCTATAAAAAAGAGGCATAGAATTATTGGCCAAATGATACTCTCTCCAAATCTGTTAACTTTACATAAATTGAGTGAATATAAATAGCAAATATGAACTATGAACTCGAGGTACTGCAAAATGAGTCCCCATTTTGGTTCTCATTGGTTCTTTTGAGATACAAAATTTTGAAGCCCTGTAATTCAAAAATGAGTACGGCAACCCATTGATTTTTTTCCATCTTTATGACCAGAAACACTTCAAGAATCAAATACCAAAGTTTCAGAAAAATGACATTTATTTTCATTTTCCACTAGACAGTAGCGTTTGCCTTTAAATATTTCTGCGAATTCAACCTGTATTTATGAAACTATGGGAAAAACACTACTTGATAATGTATTAGATATATATAATGGCTTAATATTTATCATTGCCAGAGGCTCATTAAAAAGACGTGACATACGATGACGCACACATTTCCCATAAGTTTCCCTTCTAGCTAACAGAGAAATATTGAACTTATAAACATTAAAATGGTTAGAATACATTGCCAAGTGCTTAAGTTTAATATTCATGCAAGGAACGGATATGCAAAATATTACTATTTTCTATAATTACAGCTTGAAGTTATAATTTTATATTTTGTAGGACTATTATTAAAGAAAACAGTGGTTTTCTGACCATAACTTCTTCATTTTTAATTGTAGAGCCATAAAAGTAGGATTCCCTGGACAGATTTCAACAAGTTTTACACAGCCATTACCATTACCATTAAGTCCGTCATGGTCTGTTATTGCTCAAAAACCCAAATGCCTACCAGTCGTGAAAATCGGTCTAATGGGAAACACCTGACCCCTAAAAGTTAGGGGGTTATTAGGGCTTTCTACTACAGACTGTAGGACCATTCTAATCATAGCGATTTCTCAACTTGGTAACATGAAACAAACATACATACAGAAAAAACCCGAAGACATCTGAGATGAACCTTATACTGGTAAAGTATTAGCGGGTATTAGCATGCTTAGTAGGGAAGGCAACCAATGCGATGTGGGGAAGACAGCCAGTGTCACCCCTCCATGGATTATATACATGCTGACCTATATCTTAGTTTACCTCAGCTCATTATCACCCCTCCCTACCCCGGTTAATCAAGGGAACAGACAACATCTCCCTGTGGACTCATTGGATTAACCTTATCTCACCTCGGAGACCCTTGGCAGCGTGTCTCTGTCACCCCTCCATGCTCTATAATACTTGCAGAATAAGGCCAGGCCAAGGCAATCTCGAACCAGCCGCCTCCACGCATAAAGACAATACACACCCATCAGCATCTAACCCTGTGAAGCAATCCAATTAGGAGAGACCGCACCCGGTGTCATAAGCCCCAAATGATGGCCTTGCATTTCACCCCTGAGTGCACGCTCAGGTTCTAGGGGCATTGACAGGGTCGCTGACATTGCCATTTGGTCCGTTGAAGCAGGGCCGATCTGGGGAAGAATGAAGACCTGCATTTGGCCAGCGGAGCTCAAAGAACTAGAAATGACTCTGCACAAAATAGTTCAGTTAGCGGCATGCTCCGATAGGCCTTGATTACCTTTGTTTGTGTCACCAGTAGCGCACAGAAAACTAATTGACTAGACAGGGGCATTTTAAGGTGAAAGGCAGGAGTGGGTGGACGTGCCTAAGCACTGGAGACCTCCCCCTGGCTCGCCCACAGTTGGACAGAAGTATTGTTGAGAGTTGGAGTGGCCCTCCTGCCGACGGGTTGCCTTCGTTTGCTATTCAGAGATCATTATCTTGGATAGTGTCCTACTCTCTGAAATAACCACAAAATTAATTGGAAGGAAAAGAGACGATGAGAGTCAGTTATGTCGGAATCTAAAAGCAATATAATTGCAGGCATTTTTATCGCCGGCCCGTGAAGAATTTTCTTTGATTCTTATAACAGCACGTGTCAAGTAATTATCCTTGATTTACATCTCGGTATTTGAGACTATTGTGATTAAATCTTTTGTTCGCGCCCCTCGCCAAAGCTGCGGCATATTATCTTCCGCTTGCTCGCCTGGACGTTATTAATGCCCTTGAAATGGCTTCTATTGAACACCCTTTATTTGGTGCCAGTATTCTGCTATACCGCTATATTGATCGGTGCATATTTCATGCATATTCCATTCGGAGTATTGCAGCTGATATCACTGGGGTATGTGACAGGCAATTGAGTCTTGTAGCGGCCTTGGATCCCAAGCAAAGCAGTGGCACTGTTGAGTCGCCTGTCTTCATATCTAATGACCGGGGTCAGCTGCATAGGTCAACTGAATCAACGTAGATCCCAACAACTCAGAGGCCCCAGTATTCCCCAGTTACTAAGGTAACAACAGCAGGCCCTACACGAGGCAGAGACGAGGCTCTGATCCCAATCTTGGCACGCGCCTTGTCCCACCTAATTGCTTAGATCCGCTTGGACAGAATCTGAATTGGACAGGTCGGAAATCTTATTACAGCTTCCAGGTCAGGAGCATCGTGGTCATTACAGTTAATTTGACTCTAAATACCCGCTCGGATGGGCAGGACCAAGGCGACAACCTGTACCCTAAGATCTCGGCTTTTACCTCAAGTTTAGCATCCTTAATTTGGCTGAACTTTTAATAAGCAGGTGCTGGAATGTCACTAAAAGCCTTGCCCCCTACATTCCTTCGCCTCAGCCAGGAGGGAATGTCGAAATTGTACCCTCCAGAGCCTACTCAGGAATTTGCAAGAATTTGCAAGTCCTGATTTACAGGAATCTGATTGTCCTTCAGATATGAAACAAAGTGATTGTTGTTGAATTGAGTACAATTACTTATTATCAATACTTTGGACCTCCTCTTACAGTGACAACGCAACATTACTGGCATTGATGGGATTCTGCAAGTGTACATTTCTATCAATAAGCTTGATCGAAATGGCCATTACATCTTGGTTGAAATTCTCACAATACAGCGATCACTCATTCATAAATTAATTTATCATTTCCTAATTGGTTCTTTCAACAAAGGAAGGCCATGTTGCGTCATAATAAAAGCACGAAACAGTAATTGTTACAATTACACAAGTTACTCATGATATGAATGAGGCATTCAAGTTCCAGCGTCATTTCGACCTTTAGATAACCCCAATTTTCACATTCTTTCAGTGAACAATTCATCAAGAATGTTTCCTGGAAATCAAGCATCGGATGCAATAATTCCACAGCAAGGGAACCTACCATAAAGCATCGATTTGTACACAAGGGCGTTTCAAGTGGCTGCCTATTCAAGTCAGGAAAAGATTGTTTTTGAAGTAGTCGAGTAACACTTTTAAAAACTTATCTTCGGCAAAGTCGGTGGTTATGGGCGGGCTAAAGTATTTAGTGGCAGGCCTGTTTCGACCTTTAATAGATTTCCCGCGCAATCCAAAACAATCTGAAACAGGAAATACGATTTATTAGTACCTCTCTCTTCCGATTTAGGTTGAGTGAGACTGATTATACGGCACATTACATGCAGTGTGAATACCCAACCTCACCAAGCCAGAATATTGAGTGGGGTGTTCCCTGGGAAAGGGAGCTTCAATATTGAAAGCATAATCAGATGTGAATGGCTTCAAAATGTAATTTGGAAGAGGGCCCTTCCGTGTAAATAAATAATAGCAAGTTTTACAGCTGGGATTTGAACAAGGTCCTACCAAACAAAACTTGCTTCGAACGAATAAGACTAGCGAATTTTTCGTTTAGGTCTCTCGAAATGGGAGAGATTGGATCGAAATGAGAGGTGAATGGAGTGATTGAAAGGTTGGTGGTGAATTATCGTGACAGTTCACGTATGGACAGAATTCATAATTTCTTACCTCGATCACCAAATGCCACCAATAAGGCAGCGATTTGAAATGGAAATATGATGCAGAAAACGCTAGGTTTAAATGCAAATTGAATTTCAGATTCATTTCATTGACGAAAAGCAATTAAGCGATCCCCTGTAACCTATATAATATGTGTGTTTGCTTGAAGGAAGCAAAACAATCCAAAAGGCATCAGTTTGGTACATCTTATTGTTTTCATAAAACATAATTTAGCCATTAGTTTGTTAGAATAAGAACGTATTTATAGAAAAGCTTGCAATAATCTTGTAGTCACGCAGTCGCGATTAGCCTTTGAAACAGGACCATTTCCTTATGCTACTTACATCCGTATACGCACTCGAGGCAACGATTCAATATCTTCTTCCTTGCCTTTTAGCAGGCCGGGGTGGGACGAGTAAATCGTAGTACTAATCAGAACCACTGGCCCCCGTTCAGTGATATGAAGAGCTATGGTCATTGCTTCCTCTATATATGCGAAAGCCCTTTTCAAAGCCGGAGTCCTACTATTTAAGTACTATACTTGCGGTATAGTGGCCAGCCAGTAACGGGCAGCTAGAACTTTTATACGCGTCCCACTCTAAGCATGTCGGCCCTATATGCTTGGTCTCGGCTTTATGTATATTCCTAGATTATTTAGCGCAAACTATTAAATATAATGTCGGAGTATGTGCTCTATGAAAATTAAGTGAGTTATTAGAAGGAAACGGTTTTGGAATACAGGTTTGAAAATGTCCGTATGCTGTTAATTCAAGTGAGATTTGTCTAACTTATGGCTATTAGGAGTGAACCAGAAAGGCATCAGCGTTCATCGTAATTAATTCAGCAAAAATTGTCAAACTTTTTTCAACATACGCTCTATACTTCAAAATAGTAAACTTAAATTATGCCGTTGGCATACCCGAGTTGTTTACTATGTCTGAGCAAGAGAAACTCGTTGAGCTTTGCTATCTTGCAATGTACTACTAGGCAAAATCTCCAACCCTATTGGAGTATTATGTGTTTCCCTGAAGTCTTAGCACCAGCAGTTTCAAGCCATCCCTCTTGATCAATGGACCCCAAAATCTTGGAATGTACTACTAGGCAAAATGTACATCTCCAACCCTATTGGTGTAGTATGTGTTTCCCTGAAGTCTTAGCACCAGCAGTTTCAAGCCATCCTTCTTGATCAATGGACCCCCAAGGAGCCAAAAATCAAGTGAAGACTAAATTGATTCAAAGGGAGACAGTCAGACACCCAGCGTATGTCTCAAGTGCTAAGTCCTCCTCAGTTTACCCAACGTGGCCAATATAAGACATGCTATGGAGCAGGGAATCCATAGAGACATAAATGTCTTTGTCGGGGAAGCGAGCGAGCGCAGCCATTTCCATACATCGCGCCACATTTTGAATGGATCTCGTTTGGCGCGTGGTCTGTGACGAGGTGCTGCCACCATGCGAGAGCGTCTACAGGTGCCAATTTCACTGCTCAGTGACCTGAAGATTACACCCACCCATAAACTGACGCTTCCTCCTCATAATTCCCCTTTACCCCCCTCCAAGCTCCCCATTCACGTCCAGCCTCAAGAATCCTCTTTATCCCCATGCTAACCGAGCGTCCACAACTCCATCTGCAGAATCTTCAAGGCAGCAGCAATTTGCTAGGCAGCGAAATGGCCGGTATTAACATGATATAAGAGAGGCAGGCATACTTTTTCATTGGTTAGCAGTATTCCCCTCTGAGTTTTATTGGCGATTAAAAGAGGATTTAAATCTCCAAATTACCATATCAGCCACTGGATCGACCGCGGTTTTAGGGAAAGAGATTTTTCTGGGGCGAGCGTTGAGTGGTAAGTAGACAGAATTTACTCGTGGTTTCTCATTGCATCAATGAAACTGTGGGAAGTTTAACAGAAAACGCAGATTTACTTTCTCTGGATGAAATTTTTTTCGGGAATAATACGTAGGCCTAGAAGGGCATTGCCAGATCTGTTTCATGACTTCATACCTAGATTTAGAATTGAGTTCGGAAAATGCATCTGGGAATTAGGGATCTGGGAATGTTTCGTTATCAATATAACTTTACAATTGCTTCAATTGTAAAACGAAAGGATGAAAAGAAAAAAAAACAGAAAAAAAGACATAATGAAAAGAATCGATTTTAATCAATTTAATGGTCTTTCTCCTCAATTGAAAACAATGGTGTCAAAACAAATACTATGCGAAATTTACTCTGTAACGTGTAGAATTACATCGTCCTAAGTATGCTCTTTAGTTTATGTACCCACTTTACGAGTCCCCAATTTCAAGGGAACAATTAAACGGACAATGAAAGCCAATCATTCATCATCATTATAAGTGTTATGACTCCACGTTGAACAATATAAGTTACACTAATTAACTATTATGTGCTTTCATGGGAATTTCAGCATCATTATGAAGGTGGGTGTAACAAGCGAGGAGCGATAGTATTTGCGATAAAACAATAGTTTATGACCAGACATGTAGATTGTGTCTGTAAACTGTGTCGCCAGACAATGTATTGCTGTGTAATACACTTTTCTTTCAGTTTAAAAAACGCCCTTGAACCGAGCCGCAGAAAAAGATATTGAGGGTGACATTGCTCTGCATAGGTCTATAAACTCCAGTTTTCTTAATTGGTTTCGGACCCTCCTGAATATAATGAGCATTTCCACAAATTTGTCGTCATAGCCTATTATAAAGTTGTTTTCTCTTAAAATCTTTACTCTTTGTCATCTTTAAAATTGTTACTCTTTATCACCTTCACATATCGATCATTATGATAGGTATGGTTGAGGGGGCAAAAAAAACCACGCTTTTAGTACCGATGTACTAAAAATGCAATATGAGACTCCGAAGAAAGACTTAAACATTAATTAAAATATCAAATCAAATGTGCTTTCATGTTTATTCAATTCTCATAGTTATTATCCGGGGTGTCAAATACTTCGTGCTAAATGCATTTCTTAATATCAGTTTGTATAGCTTAGAAACTATGACGTCTGGTCAGTTGATGTTCACAGTCACATGCAAACGGGGGGCTTTAATATGGTCTATATTTTTTTTTATTAACTTTCAATTTGTTCCAAATAATGATGATACACGTACGTTGATGTATTTGTTTATTGCTGAAAAATGTCTCCATGTGTCTGTCTCCATCACGAAGGGAATATTATAATATATCAGCAATAAAAACACATTGGGAACAATCAATAAACCGAGGTTCAACATCTGTTATCATAATATCAGCAACAGCTCGACACCCATTGATTCCCTTTGCCATTCTAATGTATACAGACAGTGTGGGAATAATGCCTCCGTCAAGTGGGAAATGCTCACATAAAGGATACATCTGGTGTTGAATGAATGGTTAGAAAATTAAATGACTAAACAGAGCAAACTAATCTCTATCTATATTATAAACGAGATTTCTGTCCTAGTAACATAACACGTGGTTGGTTTCACAATCACTTAAATGAGAAATAGCAAAATTTTGCAATCCTAAAACCAATAATTCCTGTGTAATCTCTAACTATCGAATCCAGCAGCTAGCAAGAACGAAAAGGCCGCTATGCCGCCGCTATGACAACCACCATGAGCGCCACCACGTTTGAAATCTCCAAACCAATCAAAACAGATCTTCCCTAGCCTGCACTCAAATTGCTGCACTTCAACTCAAGCCAAAACCATTCAGCAGAGGGGTAAGGAGAGAGAGAGAGAAGGGAGTGCAGAAAGGAAAGAAAGGGCAAGGGTGAATAGGGGTGGGAAGGGAGAGAGGCAGGTGGAATCAAAAGAGATACATAGAGGGAGTAGAATGGGCGAGGGAGAGAAGATGGGGAGAGGGGGAAGGGCGGAAGGAGGGGGAGAAAAAGATGAAGAGTGGGAAATGAGGGAGAAGTGACAGAGATAACAGTGAGGGAGAGATCAACATAGAGAGAGGGGAATAATCAAGGGAGAGGGAGGGGAAGGGGAGGGCGAGAGGAAGAGGGTGTGAGGGTGTGAGATAGAGAAGGTGGGGGACAGGGAGGAGTGGAAGGAGGGGGAGAAGAGTGGGAGATGTGGGAGAGAATAGTGAAAGGGAGATGAGATGAGGGAAAGAAGACGATAGAGAGGAAGAGAGGGGAAATAGTATATCAAGGGAGAGGAAAGAAAGGACGAGGGCAAGGAAGCTTAAGGGGGGAGGGACAGATATAATAGGGAGGGAGGGGTCCAAATACTAGTATTGGGAGAGAGGAAGCAGGGAGGGACAGAAGGAGGGTCTGTGTATGATAGCAACGACAGTATATCCAGAAGAGCCTTAACTCATTTGAGCGGTCAAGTTCTGACAAGTTTCCCCATTTTGTTATCTAATGGTCAAATTAAGGATGTATAGCCCTCGCCATCCCTCTCATACCCTGTAGAAAACACACTCTTCCCTTCCTGATCGGTTTTGGCGATTGTAGTAAAGTTTCTTTCCCTATTGTTTAAATATTCCATTAATCTAGTTATAACTTGAGAATTGGGTTCAGAACATCTGTAGCTCGAGACCTGTGGACCTTGTAATAGACATGACTCAAACTCAGGAATCCGTCATCTTAGCCCCTTTATTCACTACTGCGCAGTTCTTACATCCGGTGCTACGTTCATGAATTTCAACCACTTTCTGACACCATGTACATGACTCAAACTCAGGAATCCGCCATCTTAGCCTCTTTATTCACTGCCGCACAGTCCTTACATCCAGTGCTACGTTCATGAACGTACACATACATTACAGACCTCATTTTACAAATGTATGTATGTGTATGTATGTAATAACTTTATTTCCAGTCTTACAATTACAGTTTCAGGGAAAAGGGACAAAGAACGACAGTAATCTATTCATAAACTATCTGTGCTCGCACAGGTTTTGCTAGTCTCCCTATATTCTTAGAGAGATTTTAATTGACTTGTTAATAATTCGTTTTCTTTTGTTTCGGTTCCAAACTCATAGTTATGAGTTAAGGAATATTATCATTTTACATTACATACCTTTTACTGTAAACAGAAATAGTACAACTCTCTCTTATAAGAGATAAGAAAATATATGGCAAATACCATATAAAGTCAACATTTATACAAAGTTTCAATAGTTTATGTCCACTGTGGGACAATGACCATCTTATTCTTCATTTCTCTTGTATCATTATTGTAGCTTCAACAATACTTGTAATCATTTCTACCTATACAGATTTACATACCGTCCTATGATTTCTTCTGACATAATTGTCTTACAAAATATATATGAATGCGTCACTTCAGAGAAACATTTTCTGCTTGTATTTTTAATGTATACTTTCTGCAATAAATGTTTTAAAGTCATCCTTTGCAGGACATGTCTTCCCTTTTTTAGGCAGCTCATTCCATATAACAAACAGGTAATTGGTAATAAAGCGATTTTTTGACCATCTCAGAGTGTGGCTGAGGCACTTTCATCATTTTACCTTTTATGAGATCTGAGATTCATACTTCTGCTATCTGTGTACATATCATCTTGGCTTAATTTATAAGCCATCTCTAACATGTGGTGTTTTCTTCTAATATCACAGAAATAGAGTATACTTATCTAGTTCTGTGCTAATATCTAGTAATTCAATATCATGCTCTTCTTGTAAGTCAATGACATTCGTTCTCCTGTCGAGACCAAATGCTACTCTCATAAAAGAGTTTTGAATAACTTGTAATTTACCTAAGAGATTCCGGCGTGCCACATTATATATATAGTCACCATAATCAAATAGGTGTCTCACAGCCACTTTATAAATAGTTAAGATATTTTGCGTCTAATAGCTTTTAATCTATAAGAAGCTTGTGAGATTTTTAAATGTAGGTGATCCTTGAACGTCAGTCTATTATCTATATCTAAGCCTAAGTATGTGTATTTTTCAGTAAATCTCATGTCCATATCTCCTAGTTTGAATTTGAAGTTTTCTGGGGTTATCCAGATCTTTAGGTGGAAGTAATTCCCTAATATTACTCTTATCAATATTAATTGATATCTTATTTTTCCTACACCAAAAACTAACGTTTTGTAGATCAAATTGCAAGTTATTGTATGCCTCTAGCCTCAACTTATCGGATGTGTACAGCACTGTGTCATCAGCGAAGAACTGAAAACTTGATTTAGAGATAACAGTACTCAAATCATTAATATATAGAGAGAGGAGCAATGGCCCTAGACCAGTTCCCTGAGGAACACCATATGTCACCTTTTCCATACCCAGATGTACAGTTGTTAATACGTACTTTTTGTTGTCTATTCACTAAGTAATTCTTAAACCACAAAATCACATCTCCATGAACGTAAAAATATTTCAGTTTTTCTATAAGTATGTCATGATCTACAGTATTGAATGCTTTCCTAAAATCTAGGAAAGCCAACACTGTTTTTTCTTTATACTAATAATTTGATATAATCCATGAAATAGTCTGTGATGCGCTTGATTATAGAGTGATCTGTTCTAAACCCATATTGGCGTTTATATAATAATGATGTAGTTCTGGTAATTAACACTTGGCGTCTGACCATAAAGGTCAAGCCTACTATTTAACTACTCTAACAATAGAGGCGCCCTGCGCTTGGGTGAGGTGTATCTTTATACACCATCTCTATTTCTTATATATTACCCTTTTTACCATGTCTTATGTAAACCCTTTATATTCCTCTTATAGAGAACTCTATTTATTCTGTTTATTCTATCAAATACTACTCTTATCTGTGTATGTTGTTCTATACACTTTGTTCCTTATGCTACAAGTAGTACTACCCGTTTGTGTCACGGACTAGAGTAAGCTACTCTATCCAGATAGGCGGACGCAAGGGCCGTTTCCATGGACTGTCAGGTGTGAATAAACAGAGATACAGAGATTGGCTTTGTTAAGTTGTTTATATCGAGAGCGAATCACTACAATAATTCTTTTTCTTCGAGATATGAATAAAATTGATTGTGACCTGCTTTTTCTAATATCTTCGCAGGTAGTTTAATAATACTTATGGGTCTATAATTAGACGGATCATTTTTCAAACCTTTTTGATATAAAGGAACTATTGTGGCTGTTTTAAAATCTATAGGTATTTCTTTCTGAGTAATGGAAAGGTTACATATGTAAGTGAACTGGGTAGCCAGTGCTAGCAAGCAAGGGTTAAGAACCCGAGTAGGCAAAAAAGGGATGCCCGACGCTTTATTCTCTTTAGATTTCTTGATATATTCAGATGTATCGAGGTAAGGATTATCGCTTGTATATCGATGGTTCCCAGTAGTTGGTTATAGTTGATGTAATAGGTAGGAAATAAACCCTTTATATTTATGGTTACAATTTTTATTTCACTAGCTTTCAGGCTAATTATTGCCCTTCATCATGTCTTTCAAATCAGTTCGCACCTATGTTAATCTTAGAGATATTTTCATTTTGGTTGAAATTCCTGCATAATTCAATGTGTTGTAATTTTTCAGGACTTCTTTTTTTTCTAGTCAAGGGTTTCAAGATTTACCCGACACATCCCAATACTTGCATCATGCACTACCCCTTATGTGATCTTGGCAGGACCAAACAAGCTAGGGTATAGCATTTGACATAGTTCAGCCTCTTTTGGCTATATACTCTCGTTGGTGAGAGAGATATAGATAGACAGAGAGAGACAGAGAGTGTGGGGTGGGGTGGATACACCTTGGAATACATATATATGTATTAAAACCTAATATCCACAATATTATATTGCTGCACTGGCCCCTTTTCAATAGTCAACCATTGCAGGCGGGTACCCTCCTAGTATTCAATATAGAATACAAAAGGGCCTACGCCATTTTATAAAAATTAAGAACAATTTAATTATTTCTATTCTTTGGTCGTTTTTTTCTACCCGTCTGGACGTCACTTAGCCAAAAATTTGTAGAATTCTACCATGTTGTTTTTGTTGCACGGCTTCATTAATGTCCATATTTATATTTCAGCGGCCCGCCGAAATCCCTTGTTGTTGTGGTGTCACTTGTTATCGCTCAGCAGGCCTTGTTTCTGTTGGCCGATTCGACTCCAAATATTTGTGCAAACATATATAACCGCACCAACTTCAGTCCAATAGGTCATACAATGAGAACATTAGTTAAGCTATTTTTGCTTCGTAATAGCTGAGAAAGTAGCTTTAACATTTTCCACTCCCACGTCTAACTTACTTTCCAACAATATAATATATACCCCATTATCATCTATAAGTGCATAGAAGTTAGTATTCGTGCAAAATGATATATATACATGCTATTACGAACGTGCCACCAAGTTCTGCATAGGGCTGCAATGTACTTCCTTATCGTCATGTTTATTCACAGCGCAGTCTCGAAGGGCACATATTGCAGAGGTAAAATTAATTTGTTGGATCATATACACAGCCATTAATCTTCCGCACTCGCAATCATCTAGGAAATATGTGTCAGCACCAAATTTGGAAGGCCTTCATCCCAAGGGGGGCACGGCTACTGTTGGTGACCTGGAAAAGCTTGTTCATATCAATTCCTATGCGATACCTCTTCCACAAAACAACCCTCCAAGAGGGAGCCCCCGTCAGTCGGAACCAATCTATATTCGCATAACGCCTCTTATAAAGACCTCACCAAGATAAATGACTTCGACAAGAGAAACTGGTATCAGGCGTTGACTGGGTTGGATTCGGTGTATGAAGAAATCATTCATCTTTGTAAACTGCAGCTGACACCGGCCGAGGGCTCGGTGAGACCAAAACAGAATGAGGTGTCACTCCTTCCTATACTCAATTTACCCTCCATCAAAACATCATTTCTTTAACGCTCGCACCAGGAAATATTTTGCTCAAGTCGCCGATGTTTTAAAGCCAATAAATTATGAAGCGTGGGAGATTTACCGGCGAACTTCAGATTTTATGGTGACCCTAGCCTACCCACTTATAACCCGATGGCGGAACTTTGTAAACCTCTGGGATCATGATGGTATAAGCGTGACATGAATCTTTTATTACTCCTCAGCCATTTTGTTTACGGTTATATCACTCTTGCATCCCTCCGCTGATCCTACCATGTCTATATCAATTATGGTACCGATGAAAACTTGTCCCTTTCATTATAGACACCTAGATTATTTTATTTTGTTATTTTCATTTGCATCACGGTTTATAATTAAAGCCTTTGTTGCTATGATAATCTTTACTTCCTCGTGCTTGCGGGTATATGGGCTGGTCTTTGTTGACGTTAAGTGCAACAGTTAGTGCTAAGTTGTCGCCCGTCGCCGTAATATCGAATATAACTCGATATGGAAGATTGCGGTAAAAATGTATATATACGCCGGGATGAGGTGATGTCTCTGTCTAACTAGATTTTTCCGCTGAGCAAATGATTGATGGCGAAAGTTTAGACAGTCATTGTGATTGCTGTATCAAAAAGGTTTCAGTTTGTATTCACAGCCCCTTCTAGAACAATTCATCATGATTAGGTCTGATCATGAAATAATTACTCAAAATTGGAAACGGGGTTAATGCCACATGTGCTAACGGAAATTTCCACATTGGATACAGGAATTAGCTGCTTCTAAAGGATGCTAATTATAAGCGTTAATCCCTGTTATGATCAAAGAATAATTAATTATTACCTTCAGAGAGCGTAGTGGGACTGGCTGCCTGGTCTCTCAGATCTCCTACATTGCAATTATGATTAATTTCCCAGCCTTCTACTTTCTTAATTTATCTTCATTGGAGATTGTAAAGCCTGCGACCCTCTCCAAAGATTATTCGTCTGGCATGAAACGCCTTCATTTAGGCTTAGAGTATGACATCCTAAAACAGAAGTAAAGACCTGGTATTAACTTTATTTAAATGGGTACTAGAAGCTGCTGGCAAAAAAAGCTACCCATATAGAGTTAACATGGCTGGGATGCAAGAACCGGACAGTAGGCTAGGCCATGCATACTATCCTAATAGGGAAAGTTATAAGGAAATGACTCAGTAAACTGCATAGTCTGCATATGAACAGGTTCTTCCGCTACGCCAAGCTTGTTATCAACATGAAAGGCCATTTGCTGTTATTTATACCCGGGTATCGCTCAGACTTGACATTACTTGCATAATTTAAACGGTCTGAATAAGCTGCCCTGATTTCGCAGTGTTACACCACAATATATCACCATCTTTTATGAAGTCTACAGAGACTCGTATTTACCCGTTAACACCTGCAGTTTGCAGGAAATGGAAACCCTTTATGTTACAATAAAATCTGCCTCCTTCTCCCTTGGTGACTCTAGCCATAGTCATGGCATCCTCTAAAGGGAGTGATTGATATGGGCTCTAGTCAAAGATTCCAGGAAGATGTGTTGTTTTCTCCTCTTCATGGCACCAGAGGATTTGGTAGCGAGCAGTTGTGAATCATTGAGCAGGGGCTCAGGCCCGTCATCGTCGCCGTCAAATTGCATACTAATGCCGGGATTCAGGATGGTTTCTGTGGGGACAGGGTGAGAGAGGATGGCAATAGCCCCCCGTTAAGAGCTAGTGGAATTAGGATTGGAATCACCTCTGTGGAGAAATCCCAAGTTAGGCCACATGTTCATGACAGTGCTCGGGAGGTATAGACGGCCCGAGAGCTCTCGTCATGCATGCAGAGTACATGTGTCACATATATGTGAATTGTTCACTAGCTTCCAGATAGCGTGTACCTACCTCAATGGTATGAGCGTAAAATAACGCCGGTGAATTATTGCTTTGTTGACACTGACAGGGCGATCTCATCTCCCTCTCGCGAATTAATTTGGCATACCGGTAAAATTTCTTTCTCAATGTAACATCTGTAGTAAAAAAAATCACTTTAATAAGGGAACAAAAGGTGTATAGGAGAAAGGCTCATTTTGCCAAGCCATTAGGTTCAACTCTCGCCCCCTCTCTTGTACATGGTTGATGTCTCCCCAGAAATATCATACGGACAGCTTCCATCTATATTCATCCCCCACCAGAGCCAAGTCAAACATTTCCTACTCTCGGGAACTCAAGATGAATTTACTTCGGGGGATTCTTAAGAAGGAGCAATTCTTTATGGATATTTGTTTTATTAGTCGGCTTTATTTCTGCTTTCATCTCCCCCCTTAGATTATCTGCATCCATTTCCTTCTTCTGCTTCGATCCATCCCTAGCCACCCATCGTTCGTGCTTTGAACATTAAGGGCAGGACTAGCTCCTCGAGGTTAATCCATCCCATAAGAAATCAAGGGCTGTTTATGATTACCTTTATTTGCTAAGGTCAAACATTTCAAATCAATGGCAAACCGCAATAAGTCATTTTCAATTGGAGAGCAATCTGCATCGGTGAAAACTCTTTCCTTCCTTGGTATACTACCCACCAATCCCCCGCAACTCTTCTACGTCTTTATATACTACTTACAACATCGCAAACCGAGGGTCTCTAGCTGTTTGTTACATTCGTACTCGGATGGAACTTCCAAAGATTCTAACAAAAACATTTTCGTGACATTTACAAGTTTCACGACATTTGGGCATATTTTAGGCAATCATTAAAAGCTCCCAGTGAAGTCCTTGAAACGGGTTTCTAACATCTAAAGCATGTGAAGCTATGGGCCTGGGGCGTGCCGGAGTTCACTAATGACCGCACTTTACAACAGAGAAAAAAACTCCTGGGCAACAACCTGATGATTAAAACAAGATTGGAACGCCGCTGCACTGGTCTTCAAGACCGTCTCCACGGTGAGGGGAAAGAGAGGGAGAGAGAGAGAGAGCTAGGGAGAGTGAGAGGGGGAAGCAGAGTGATTGAAGGAAGGAGGAAATGTGGTTCCCGGAGAGAGAAACCTTCAAACCTTCAAAATGATCTCCCCAAGACAGTTCATGACTTAAGCAAACACAGTGACAGGTGTCAAAAGCAGGCAGGAATTAGCGGCACGAGCCACCAAACATTGGTCTCTGATCAGCAGACTGGGTCCGTGTGCCCAGCCTGACCCGTTCATGATTGCATCGGGCTTCTGAGAAGTGCAGTTCGTGATCTCTTGCTAAGTGCATCAGAACCAAAACTGCTGGTCCCTGGGTTGGCTGCGATCTGAAGGCGCAGCACAGCTATAAAGCCACCAAGCCGGAAATTGGGTCCTGATTACTTCCCGCCAGAAGTGATGGGTAATTTGGTGAAGTTTTCGTGTCTCTCGTCACAGCGTGTTGGGAATGGCAGAACTCTTTCAAGGAGGCCAAGATGCGCCAAGCATGTGCGGTTGCTTCTTGTAATATGCGGTTTGAGGGTAATGCATTACTTTGAGGTTTGCTGGTATGCCAAATTGGGTTACTACCTTCAATGTACATACACTCAACCGCAAGGTATTTACCTCTAGGGGGCACCCACATCCACGTAAAGTACTACCTACGTATGGAACGGGTACATCTAGTAGGGCTATTGGAATGCTTGGTCCAAATGATCCAGTATAGGCTCAGAGTTAAGAGAGTCCCTTTGAACTGAGGGAAAGCCTCTCGCTCCAAACCGCAACATGTCATTATGATCTCATTAGGAGGAGGCCTACTCCTGGGTCAGGAAAGCCATTAGCGCAGTAGGCGCCCAATCAATGACATAACATTCGTATCTTTGGTAAGAGACGGTGAGCCTAGTCTGGACCTTCATTTGTCATCAAATCACTCTCATGAGACGATGTGCGTTTGTTTATTTATCGGGTTTCCTCCACATTTCTGTAAATGATTTGATTTTGTAAATATTTTATTCAGGACTGATAAACATTTTATACATCGAGCATAAATATTCTCAGAATAGCCTGATTTAAATTCTACGAATATAACATTATGTATAATAAAGTGTTTACTTGAAGCTCAGTTAACAATTTACCAATTATGGTTTATGCAAGTTATACAACAAGTAAAAATTATAACAGACCAATATATTATACCAATATAGTTAATATATTTAGTACATAATAGGTTTGTTGCATTAAAAAACAACCCTCCACCCGCGCCGTGCTCTCACACGGAGACCCTTATACAAATTGCATCTAAACTTTCTGCCAGCATAATAACCGCTCAGATGATTTTATAATGGCTTTGTAGGAAGTATGCACATAGTATGAGCTACATATTGCAACCAACATAAACTAACAATAACCATTATTAATGGATGGTTTTTAAGTAGATCTCAGCATCCAGCTTTCAAGAATCTGATTGGTGATTTTATCAGTTCAAAAAGTTGTACACATACCGCCATATTCTTTATTTGACCTGGACATAAATGAACATAAGAAAATCAACAAAATACAGTAGAATTTTCCTCCCTTTAAATCTTCTTTATAAAATGTTATTTCTCTTAATGGAGGTTACTTTTGAATTCTAACAGGAATTTCGTCGGGGAGAACTAATCATCTTCAAACTACTTTCCTGTAAATGTAAAGTTCTTCATATATTGGAATATATTAAGAGGACGTCACCGTAGTTAATAAATATATGTTAATATTAAAGGGTGGAAACTGAATTAATTCTAATTTTGAACTCCAGGGCCCAGTGGTATGATATTAATGAGGCGATGTGTCCATAAGCGTAAGATAGAATTATGAAGTTATAAAGTCATCCACAAACGACGTGGTTTTTGATGCCTTAGAATTGATCTTTGAAAGTGTTGATGAAGACATGGCAGTGGTTGTGGTATATTTCAATATTTCTAAAGCCTTCAATTCGGTAGATCACATACTTCTACTGAATAAATTGAAGCGACTTGGCATGGGTATGACTTTGTGGAACCTGATCTAGAATTTTCTAGAAAATCGGGGACAATATACGTTTGTTGTGGAAAGAAAAGAACATTTAGTGAACCAGTGAAAAGTGGGGTCCCTCAGGGCTCACTTTTAGGGCCTTTATTGTTCAGTGTCTTTATAAACGATATGTGGGGAAAAAGATTTCCTGGTAGCCTGATTTTCTACGCCAACGACTCTGTGATTCTAATGGAGGACAGAGATGTGGCTGCCCTCCATCAGAAAACACAGAGTTCAATCGACTTGTATTCTGAATGGTGTTCTGAGAACCTTCTAGAGGCAAATGCAAAACAAAAAAAAAGTACCAACTCTCCTGCAAACAAGTTATAACATCAAATTTCCAACCACTGTCATTGCAAGGTCAAAAGATAGACCGAGTGAAGACTTTCAAATATCTTGGGGTTAGTATAAGTGAAGACTTATCAATGAAAGTACATGTTGAGAAGCAGATAAGAACTGCAACATGGAAGTTGAGTGACATAAGACGATGTAGAAAGTATATGACTGAAAAGATCTGCTGTGTGTTGGTCAAGACTTATTTTCTGCCGATACTTGAGTTTGGGAACTTCTTATTGCTTAATGTGGGTAAGAACCTGAAAAAAAAATCAGAGAGTATGGAATAAGTGCCTTCGATTGGCTTTTGGCAAAGATTTGACCAACATAGAGTTGACCGAAAGATCAGGGTTACTACCGTTATTAGAGAGAGCAGAAATTGTGGCTCTAAAACTGTTCTATGCGCGTCGAGCCAGATACAAACCATTGACAAATGCAGGTATTGTCTTACGTAATAGACAAGATAATATGATCAAGCTCACTAGAAGTTGTAAGGAGAGAATGAAAAACAGTGTATTCGACAGGGGGAAATGACTTTGGAATAGTTTGCCGTCTGAAATAAGAGCTGAAGAAAATAACGTTAATTTTATTAGGAATGTAAAGACAGAAGGGGCAAAAAGATTCCACAAACGAGAGCCTTGATGATTGTTTCATTTTTGTTTTATTCATTAAAATGTGAAAATCAAGTTTGGCATGATTTATTAACATGTTCAGGATGAGTTTGTTTAATTAGTATAGAGTAGATGTTGGGATAAGAAATCTGTATGATGTATTAATAAGGAAAATGGTAGGAAGGTTCTCACACTCACTCCGCTACTAAAATTGTGGGCGGAATTTCAGTATTCTTTTATTATAGTTGTACTGACTGCGTTTTTTGTGATATCGTAGATTATAAGGAAACGGTTATTATACTAGGCAACGCTCGAAATACGTCGTTGAACGACAATCGCGTTTTTTTTTAATTATCATTCTGTAATTAATGACTTGGCCTGCAAATGGAATAAAAAAATGTTAACTAGGCAAATAGACCAAACTAAAGAGAATTTGAATAAAAAGAAATGGTGAAATGGAGACAGTGATACTCTAGTTTGTTCCTTCTTAAAAACTTCAGCCATTACTATGTTAGTCCATTAAGAACTCATCGAAGAGTTATTTCCTCTGTTGTAGTGTATAATATTGTTTAATATTCTCTCGACCAGTATAGGAAGAGATACCTTAAATTCAACCATACTCATTATACCAGTTCAGGTAGAGGATATTATAAGTCTCTATCGAGTACTACAATCATGATTGTAGCTATGCATAGCTATGTTATAAAAGACTTAATTAACATCGACAACAAAGTTTAATGGTGTCAACACCACATTGTACTACTTAACAAATTGTATTACAGAAAACATTTATTTAAGAATTTATTACTGATGTTTAATTTAAAGGGCAACTCGGAAGACCTCCGGTGGAGAACGAACGTGTCCTCTTCTTGATTTATATTAATGTATGTTTCGCTGAATAAAAGTTGTGTAATAATAATAATAGTTTGGTATGTCAGATGATCTTCTCTACAGAGTTTCTCCGATCTGCCACCAAAGGTACATGTGGCGGTGTGGTGCGATGTGTACAACATTTGGCTCATCTTAGGCACATAAATTATTTAATCAGGAACTACTGGTACAGTATTGGATGTGTATGCTTTAATCAGGTGATATAGTTGTCTTAATATTGCACTTGAAATACATATTTTTCGTACGACGTATCTATATGTTTAGCCTGTACAAGCAATGAGTATCTATAGTCTCGTTGGTACAAGTAACTCAATTCCCGACATCAATATTCAAAGGAACACGTAACATTGTTGATCACTCCCTCAACCTTATCAACACCATAAAACCTTCCCTACCCACACATTTCACCATCTACCTTACCTACCTCTTATTCCTCCACCTTCTTCTCTACATCATTTCCCCCCAGGATCCCCAATCTCAACACACATAAACCCACCCATCCATTCCTATTCTATCATTTTAGCGTTCAAGGTAGTATTTTCACGATCTTAGCAAATTTATATCAATTTATCATCTCAAAATGTATTTACCAAATGTTATCCTCCCGTGATAAGTGATACAATTTTCATGGTAATATCTAATTATTATATGGTAATATTTAATTAAGGATGTATGGTAACATGTTCCTGTTGTAAAATGGTGCCAGGTTGTTGAATTATAAAGCTATCCACACACGCATACCCCCGATGCCACAATCATTTAGACCACTCTCACCCCCCCCCCCCCTTCTCCAGCCTACAGATTGCGCCATCGTTAAAAATCCCCATATTAATTATATTGCACATTAATGAATCGCGAATTAAATGTAATTGTTGTCTACCTTAAAAGACTTGTGTTGGGATTAATTATAAACAGATAATTCGGGCGCTCCGCAATTTTGGTAATTGATTATTGACGATTGATATTACAGGTTGATAAACCAACCCTCAAGCCATCGATTAAGAGTGGCACTGCTCGAAAGAAGATTTGTGCCTCTAATAAGAAAGGGAACATGTTGCCGACTCTTTGTAAGGACAGAGATGGGATAAGAGCATAATAATCACTCAGGACTGCCTATAAATAGAATCTCCTGAGAGGTCTCTGTCATAAATTAGCTTGCTGTCTGGTCGCAAAGCTCTCTCTAATTCTGCTGAGCGCCAATGAGGCCTGTAATAATGAAGGTATCAATATAATGAAGGTATCGATCATGGCCGTAGTCCTAGTTCTGGATATCCACTACAGGATATTACTGTAGCTAGAAACTACTGCATTGGTAGTCTACTTAGGCTTTTTAATCCATCTCTGAGACCAAATATTTTAGTGATGTAACGTTATATTTCAAACGTGAAGTGTGAAGAACTATACATAGAGAGCATTCACCTTTCTTCAGGTGGCTAAGATGAAAATACTTAAGTTTTTTTTATCTTTAGTTTTTAATGATGCACTCGGGTTGATGACTCTGCGGTGCAGATGACGTAACTTTGGTGTGTGACGTTTTAAAAAATCCGAATTTGTATGATGACACGAAATAATATTCATGTGTTCTTAAATCGTATTGTTGTTGTATGCTTTTCCACCTGTTGCTATCTGAATGGTATATTACTTTTGGCATCGTTGACAACTGTGATATAATATAATATTGCATGTGTGCTTATCGAAAACGATTTTGAATTTAGTTCGTATTTTTTATTTTTAAAAATGTATCCCTTCAATTTATTTAGACAATAGTTGAGGCGATCTTCAATAGCATACATTTCGTAAACCTTATCTTTAATTCTTTAATATAAATTATTTTAACGTTTAAAAAAAAGAATTCATAATAATACTAAAAAAAATCATATACAACATAAAATCGGACCAAGTTCACAATTATGAGGTCCGTGGCACCCGGTGGTACTCCCTTAACATTGGTGAACTATGGCACTTAACTGGTGGCCATCACGTCACCTGACCCATTCTCTAGAATATTCCCATAAATTTATGGCGGCAGCTGTACAGAGATATTTTTAGTCCATGTTTTCCCTGCATGGGGTCTACCTAAGATGTCCGGGGTGTATACTAAGTCTTCCCATACATTGGGTGTTATCATACATGGCACGAGAAAACATAGCACTTTCCATGTTTACACAGACCATTTATGATGCTAACAGAGATGTCAGCGATGAATGGGGCGATTAACAATGACGCTACACATCAGATGTAAACAGGGAGGGTTTCTCAAATGCCCCTTTTTCACTCTCAAATATAATCAGAACTTTCTCACGCCATGGATTCCACGCATACATAATACACATGAATATGGTTTTCCTGAATTTCCCTTCCATTATAAATCTTCAGTTTAGGCTGACCTTTAAAACACTTATTTCATTACGAGGGAAAACCATTGATATATATGTTCGACTTTAACATGTAATCAGAAATGCTAGTTCCACTGAAACTTTCATCTTTCCTAAAGAATACTCCACTGCATGGTTTGATATTGCTGCTATAAATGTGTAATGATCCATAATTAGTGTTTATATTTACGTTTATATTAGAACATATTTCACTTATTTTTCCAACCTGGTATAATACCACAGAGAGAAATTGCAAGTAATATTTCAATTATATCATCTAACTATCTATAGAATGTCGTTCAACATGTGATATTCTAGTTCGATTATAGATTCAGGACAATGGACAAGAACACTAGGACGGACTAATATCAGGTCTCACAAAAATTAAATGAATGATGAGCATTGTACAAAATAAAAAACATTTCGAAGCAATGTGAAAATAGTTCTATCAGATAACATTTTTGTACATGGCAAAACCCCATGCACGGAGCAAAAGTAGAATTGTCGGGGGATGTGATGGAAAACTATTACCCGGCTGGCTGGGCTAGGATTGTAACTTCCATAGGGTTGGGTTAGTAGATAAGGATATACAAATTATGTACCGTAAAACTAGAGCATTATTAAAATCATTTGACATTGGAAAGCGTTGTGTAAATTAAAGGACACAAACGCGACATAAGTATTAGGCAAATAAAGTTGATAATTAAGCAAATAAAGTAGACAGAAACCTTTTAAAAAAATTGCTCATTATTGTCGAAAGGCTGTGCATCAATATCTTATGTTCCTCTCTAAAGAGATAATATTTTCATCAATCGCTCAGTATTATTCACAAATTCACAACCTTGTCTTCCGATCCGAATGCACGCATTGGTCAACCAAGGACATGGTAGTGTTAAATATGTAAGGAGAATCTCTAAGTAATCATATTAGGAAAACTTTTCAATAGTTGAACGTAATGCTGCCGCAAAAGCAAATATTTTAAGTGTTATTTGTAATGCTTGCAAAGAGTTCTCATAAAAAGCATGCAGGAAAAGTATTTTGCCCCGATATTTGGTAATGTACTCTCAAATAGGAAAATGCATCAGCTTACATCATCCTTTTTTCGGGTCCCTTTCAGAGTTCTTTGTCGAAGTGCTGAAAAGGTAATGGGCCGGCATAGAATGTGTTTGGATTTTGGAAGATGATATCTCGATGTGAAAACCAGGGTCTGAGAAACGGTCGATGTTCCCAGCGATGTTTCCTGAGTTCCATATATGTATATGTATGCCACCTGGCCTGGTTTGAAATTTCTTGTTTGGACCACCCTGAGGTCTTAACCAATAAACTATTTTTAGTATTTAATTTGCGTTGTATATATTTGTTATTTCAAATGATTTTAATGAACTGAAGAACATGAAAGAATAACTCTGTAAACACCACATGTATCGATTATAACATATTTCTTAGGACAAAACGAAAAGCACCCATAAAGAGTGAGAGTTTTTTGTCTGTACAATACATGAATAATTATCTCTTATTCAAATAAAGAGAGAAGGTATATACATCGCAAGGGAAAGTACACCTGTACTTCCCAATGGAACTTTGCGACCAGACAGCAATAGATTTCTTTATAATATTATAGACAAAAAGAAACTAATGTATGTTCGTTAAACTGATAAATGTCTGTCCATTAACCGAGGAACACTCACTAACTCACAGCGATCCATGTCTTGTATCCAGACCACTATAGATAATTGGAGATCCCAATTGCCAAAGGCCTGTAATGCTACCCCCCATTACGAAAGGTACATCAGGCGTCGACCTCAAGCCCTAATAAAATTTGACATTTATATAACTATCCATATCCAGGTGCTAATAGTAGGCTGCCTACTCCAGTGCAACATCTCAAGGACAAGATAAGGTCTTGAGCGGGTGCCACCGCAAGTAATTACCCATGCAGTCTCTATCGAGTTCCCCAGAGATTATTTTGGGTACATGTATATTATATTTTAGGGGTCTTTGGTCTGGTTTTGTCCCTAAATTGCCCTTGTAACGGACAATCCTACCAGCGGATAGAGGCAGCGTCAAGAATAAAAAGTGCAGTATAGTATACTATACTGCACTTTTTATTCTTGACGCTGCCTTTGGGATCTATTTCAAGGATGCAACCACTAAGGTGCATTCTGTGAAAGCATTCTGTGAAAACGATTGCATGTAAATTGTAAAGATGAAATGGGCATGGTCCAAAAATGACTGAGAGGTTTTCACAAGTAGTGAGGGTTCATACTCACAAACGATGCTGTCACCTGGAGCCTTTGTAGGAAGCATTATTATGGCAGCACAGTGGCGCACCTCTGCGGCATAAGGGCGTCTAATGCGAGGTGGCATTGCCTTGTCCATCTTATTAACGTTTCTATGAATAGTTATACCACATAATATCGGGCTTTCACAAAATATATTGATTGATGACTTGAAAGAGACAATCATTATTCAAAAGGAATTGATGGGCACTTAACAAAAGAATTGTTATAGTGGGCGGGAAGAATCTGCTTTAATTCGCTGCTATCAACTGATGGGGTGTTCTGCTTTGGCGACCAAGATAATTACTCTGGCGTCTGTAACCAGCGATCACATGGGCGTCCAAAATCAAGGGTTTCTGGGAGAAAATGGTGGCGACCCACCCATACTCAAGACGCCCAAAGCTAATTCGCCCCGTGGACACCACTACCTGGCGTTTGCATAAGCGACAGCTACCTTGAAATCTTGTGTAGAAAAGATCAAAATCTGCTAATTTAAAAAATAAGAATGACAATAATCACAGAGCAAGTGGTAATGAAGCCCTACTACTGAAAGTATGGAATTCTAGACTTAAAATCAGGTGAAAATATTATACTCCGAATTGGGTAACATGAACTTTCAACCCCATGTCTTTTCCCCCTCCCCCTCTGCTCCCTCCCCACCCTCTTCCTCTCTGTCCCTTTAATAATAATAAATTTATTTCCATAAACGTTTACTAAGTATAATACAAATTCAATTCAATTCAATTCAAGTATTCTTTTATTTGCTGATCTTGTTGCACATAGGTAGCTCGATGTCTGGTTAATACAAAAATAAATTCCTGATTAGCCAGGTCTTCCAACGAATGCCTACAAAGTGCGGACTAGATAAGGAAAGGAAATACAAATATGGAAAAAGGAGTACTATCTGTAATGTATGTCTTCCAAATACCCCTGAATTTGGAAATAAGATCTATACTAGTTGATAATATAATAATATGATATAATGTACTGAGGTCGCCAGTATCTCATCAGTTCTAACAGTACCTACATCTACAAGCATAGGTATGTAGGTAGGAATAAATAAATATACATGGGTACATACAATAGAATGGGTTTGGTTAGTCAGAGCAAATGGATACATCAATCCAGTGAAACTTAAAAATTTAGCATTACATGCTAGATGGATTAATGTTATAATTATAGTGTTATAGTGAGTTTAATTATCAACTTGGTTTGCCTCCAGTTAATGCAGAAACTTGACTTTGTAGTAATTACAGTATTTCACTTAGTTTCACATGAAATTAGCGAAATATATAATTATATTGTTATCTTTCTCCCCCCCCCCAGCTCTCATCTCTCCCCTCTCCCTTACTCTCCCCTCCCCCTCTCCCCCTCCTCTCTTTCACCCTGTCTCTTCCCTCTCGCAAAATGTGGTGTCTGTGTGTGTGTGTGGGGGGGGGGGGGGTAGGATGGGGCGATGGGGGAAAAAGTATAGGGGTTGTCAGACCAAGATATTAATTACTAGTGTAATAGGATGTAAGGTTATAGTCCTGGATATTCCTTATGAGAGGGAGAGAGGGTGAGGGGGAAAGTGAGGAATAGTGTCAAAAAATGTAATTCTGCATTAAATAATAATAACATAAATGTACTTCACTTGGCCGCCATGATGAGGACAAGAATTCGCCCATAGAGTCGCCCATATGGTCGCCTCCAATCGCTCATAGGGTTGCCCATAGGGTCGCCAAGTGGATTCCGATTAGCTTTGGCGTTCTGAACGTTGGAACGTTGGCTCATAGGATCGATCGCCTGGTGGATTCCACCAACGAATGGCGATTCCATTCGGCATAGTCGCCCATGTGAACTTGAATCGCCATATGAATAATTGGAGTCGCCAGAATATTACTCAACAGGACGCCCAATACCCTGGACGCCAAACGCCTTGTATTTTGCACGCTACGTGGATTCTCGGCTTAATAGCGGAACTCCACTATAGGTAAAAAACGGCGCCAACAGGCAAAAACGGCTGCGACGAATTTTTTGCGACGAAATATCTAATCAAGTTAGATATTTTGCAATTGTTGGCAACAAATAAATGTGTTGCCAACAACCTATTTTACCCCCTCATCCACTAGAATTTTTAGCCATGTCGAATTTTCCGAATTTTTAGAAATGTCGGCGACGAATTTTGCCTGTTGGCGCCGTTTTTTACCTATAGTGGAGTTCCGCTATTATGCTGACTTTATCGGAACTCCCTAGCCTCCGTCAGTGTACTAAACATGCAACTGCCAAGTTTTGAGACAATACCTGAGATGTACTGTTCTGATAGAGATTGAAAAGACACAATTTAATTCAATTGTTTGGATATGGCCAGGCCCTATTTACAATTGGATCATGGTGAAATATGGAACAAGTTATGTACTTCCTAAATCCACCAAAGCCTTTTACATCTCTCCTTTCAAATCGTTCAGCTAGTTTACCTTTTCGGTTAAGCTAATATTATTATGGCGGAGATTGTATCTAGAATGGTAAGAGCTATTATCCGACGGATCTAATCCAATTGCTACTAGCTAAATACATGGTATTTCATATCGTAATGTGAGACGTTATACTTTATGTATTGGGGATACTAATAGTTGTGTAAATTGAATCATAATAGTAAAAAATAGAATAATTCAAGGAAAGATACACGGACGATCGAAGACCAATACGCAGAAATGTCAATTAATAGTAAGGTTTTGATAGAATTTGGTGTTGATTTATGTTCCACCTAAAGACGTCTATTTAAACGATCAAACTACAAAGTAGTGCAAACTGGAATTTTTATGGACAGAACAAGATATAGTTGGCGCAGTTATAAACTAAACAATTGCAAACACTAACCCTGATTGATCTGAAAGGTAGCCTTAATTATTGCTCAATGCCAGCCAATCTCAAGGGGCCAAGTCCCTACGTGCCTCTGGATAAGCTGTTGCTGAGCTGAACAAATATTCAACTGGGGCTATTAAAGTCAGGATTATGCAGATCTGGTCTTTGATCATGGTATTCTTTGCAGGATGCAGCACAGCTGGTTTAGCCGATCCCTGATTGTACCCATTGGTGGGGGCAATTACTGTACTTGCAGGTAACATGCATAGCAAAGCACTTCTATAGCATGTACCTTGATAACGATAGTATAGAAGGCATTGCGTTAAGCTCCTGTGTTAAGGATCGGGTTACCGATTTCTTTGGATCATCTGGTCTCTGGTACGCACCTTAAGAATAAATACCTGGATTGGGCCGGTCCCTACTGAATAAAGTTGTACGCTACGGAACTGCTGTGGATTTTCTTGATGGATTATTGCAATTAGCAAGTATAGGTGTTAGTTTTTTTGCGAGCATGTATTTTGTTCATTTTCGAATCGGTAGCCAAACGGGAAGGGTTTTGACGAAAGGCAGTATTCTTTCAGACTGTCATGAAGAGTTTGAAAGAATTGCACCCTGTATGTTAACAAAGCCGTTGATATTTCGGAATTCTTTTAAACACGAGAAAAGGACGTCAAAATGGAAAAGATATTGGGAGGATTGAGCTTGGCCACCTTTAATTTCGCCAGATTACGGAACGATGACGATTTCGTCGACCGTCTGAACCATCGCTACACAACTTTGATATTCGGAATATTCGCTATTGTTGTAACTTCTAAACAGTACACTGGAGATCCCATTAACTGCTGGTGTCCTGCTTACTTTACCTCCAATTATGTGGACTATACCAATAAGATCTGCTGGGTTTCCAACACGTACCATGTCCCTCTGAATGCCAGAACATTGCCTGAACAGCCCGACCCAGGACAAATGATCAATTACTATCAATGGATACCAATGATATTATTGTTTCAAGCCCTTCTCTTTCAGCTGCCAAACACCATCTGGCAATCTCTGAACAACAAAGCCGGTGTGGATATACGTACCATCATAGATGCAGGAACTATGCTATCAACTATAGAACACAGTCAACATAGAGAAAAGCTTCTAGATTACATGACTCGACAAATCGTTGGCTATGTAACTGCGGCTCCCGATACGAGAAGAGGTCGTCTTGCAAAAGCAAGGCAATTCATGGCCGAAAACATCTTTTGGCTCTGTGGTAGATCATACGGTACATACCTAGTGGGTATTTACATGCTTTCCAAGTTCCTGTACATGTTAAACGCCCTCCTGCAGTTGGTAATTTTAAATGCTTTTATCAAACGAGAATACAGCGTTTATGGATTTGAGGTTCTTCAGGAATTGCTCGGCAATGAGGAATTTGACATGAGTCTTCGTTTCCCAAGAGTTACTTGGTGTGACTTCAGCGTCCGACAACTAAAGACAGTTCATCATCACACAGTTCAATGTGTTTTGCCAATTAATTTGTTCAATGAGAAAATATTTATCTTCATTTGGTTCTGGCTCGTTCTGATTGCAATTGTCACTTGTATAAGCTTCCTTGGCTGGTCTATACAATGTGCCCTGCATTTAAACCGTGTTGATTATGTCGTCACTCATCTGAAGAGATCTTCTCTCTTGGACCATTCCCAAAAAGAAATGGAAGTCAGGAAACTTTCTAGGTCTTTTGTAAGAGATTTCTTGAAACCAGACGGCGTCCTTATCATCAGATTGTTGGAGCAGAATGCTAATCAGATAGTCACTGTCGAACTACTTGTGGCCTTGTGGAATAAATTCCGCGCTTCACCGGTTCTTGATAAAAGATTCGCGGACCCAGAGGAACCACTGGAAATATAACCTATATGTACACAAAGTACAATATAAATCTTCTTTTTTTATATAGATTTCTTTGTTCTTTGTTAATCATATAATTATGTGATTGTAAACGGTTCGTGTTGTTTTGCAGAACCCAAGCCAAATACGATATATATGATGTACGATCGCCTTTTTACATGTGAATGTATTTAAATATTATTATTGGCCTTTAATTGAATAAATAAAGATATACGTTCTTACATTATTTCTTCAATAATTATTGTGACATACAAGGAACATACGGGTAACACCCTGGTGTTGTCAGGGTGCTTGAGAAATTCGAACGAACAAATACGAACGAATAATCAGAAATATTTACAATGGCACTGACGAATTGTATGAAAAGCAATCAACGATTAACAAGTAAATAAATGATAACCATGTTTGTGTTTTTAGCCTTTCCTATTCGTAATTATTTTACCACAAATTTGCTTTACCGACTAGATTGCATACTGTCACATGTTTTCTGGGTGTTAAAAAAATGCAAACCATAACAATTGCGGACCAATGGCTCCTACGTATACGTTCTCTCAACAATTCTCCATTGACAGCTAGCTTATGATTATTATGTAGTCTGGTAGGGTTGTTTTCCCGGTTTGTACAGTATGCACTGAATCACTGTGTTTTTAAAAAATAATCTTTAATTCATGTTTTAACTTGAAAAAAATATAGTTACCCTATCCTAGTCCTTCTTTTTATTTCATTTGCCATTTTAAAATTCGATTTTTGATGGGGATAAACTTAGGCTAGAAATAGATACTGCAGAACTGGACATCAGCTCCTAGGGAGAGTTTGTATATTAGGAATTAGGGCCACTGGAGGACATTTGACTGGTCTTGGAGGTTTGAACTTCGCACCTGCTTCTCCAGGTGAAAGGCCAGTCTTGTGACGCCACGTTTCAGCCCTGAGTCCACTCAGTATGGATGTGCTTAAGGAGCTAACGTGGCGCCGTCTACACTGCACACACACAATTACTTCTTTTTCCTGGATGCGGTTAACTATGGTGGTCACCTGAACCAAGAAATTCCTGCAATACAGTCCTTACCTGCTGAATGTCATAAAAGTTCATTTTTGTTTTAGAAAATAAATTGATTGCCTATCTGGCTAACATTATCGGAAAATGCATAATTTGGTTATGAAATAAAGGGAAAATAAATAAATTAGATTTTCTTCATATTGACATAGCAATATCAGTACGACCACATATATATGGAATAAGGATTATTGTATCACAATCGATTCTAAACTACATTTGCACCATGCACCATGTATTAAACATAAGTATAAACTGTATAAGTACTATTCTAAACCAGACTTAATTTAATATCACACAGTTATTATTATTACTAACATTCATTACATCAATACCATGGATATGACTCCACTTGGTTTTCGTCGCGGCATTAAATGGTCAGTTAACGGGTTCATGGTCACTTTTACTAGGACAACAAACTTCATGGAGCCATAAATACAACACCCAAGTCTCAATTTTTTTACTTCCATTTATGTCTAACTTATAGTCACTTACAGGCACGAATTGGGAAAGCTTAGTTGAAAAGGTCTGTTTAGCACATGAGGGCACTGAGAGTGCAGTGTGACATCATAAAGGTGCACCAGAAATGTACATAATATCCCTACCTTTCCCCTCAATCTCCCAGCAATTGAAACAGTTCATTGTCACTGCTTTCAGCCATTGTTTTGACCAGAGAACTATATATGTAACACAGGGTTGTTTTGGTCTGCCCAACTGCATTGGTCAAACTCCTTCCTCCCACCCCACCCTCTTTCTTTCTAGCAGCAATTATGAGAGTTGTTTGTTATGTTCATTGCATGTACATTTCAAGATTGGCGCACCTTTATGACGTAGGCAAACAGTGGTGCATTGAATGGAGTGTTAAACTGTGGAACTACTTTTTCACTCCTTTAAATGGGTAAAACTCACTAAATAATAACTTGAATTAAGTAAAACCGGGGTGGTTACATTTCAATAATAGCAAGGAAATGGATTTGCTCATAATATTTGGGGGTTTACTGACCCTTTAAGCAACCACTACTCACTCACTCATTACATCAATCTACCGATAAAATATAGATATAACATTTTACGAGACCTTATCATCTTAGACAGACTTTCAGTATCCTCCGCCACTATCTTATTACATTCGTTTTCTGATCACATCGCCAGTGTGGCCCTAGTAAGGACGGGACGGGACCAATAAAAATCAATTACATTTCTTATAGATTTTCTATGTGAATTCTTATACCTTCATGGAACTTCGATCAGTAAAATTCTAATACTTACCTGAATAATTCTATTTTATCTATACAAGATCTGATATCAGGTAACGGCATTCCACAAAGTGGGTCCCCATATAATTCAACATTTTTTTTCCATATTAGGTAACAACATCTGGAACGACACTGAGTGCCATTGCTTGGCTATATCCCGGCAACCTGGCCTTCATTACGCTTCATCAATGGCAGTACCTGAATGCTTAATTAAATGTCAAATTTGAGATCACTCAGTCAATTCCATCCGCTGTACATTTGGCAGTTAAAAGTTAATAGACCAATGCAATAAAGACTCAAACTAACCAATTTTATCTTGATATAGCCAATAAGGTTTCAATTGAATAATAAATGAAAATCTCCCCTCTTGGTGTTCTCTCCGCCTACCTTTTTAATTTCCCGATAAGGAAATATTCCCGCAAATCATTTCTCCGCCTTGTGAATTATATACAATAAGAACCAAAATAGAAATAGTTTATTTTAAATGGTTAAACACAGTTAAATGTTATGCTAATTAAGCTCATAATATAAAAGTCGGGGCACCAACACACACATTCTGAAAACACCCTAACAAGAATTCCTCCGTACTTAGACTAGCAATCCCAATAATACGCGTATTCGCTGTTTCTCAACCCAGTTCTTAATCAACTCCACAACAATGTTTTCCCTCGTTTCCCCCCGATAGGTGGCTGAGGAGGTGGTGCCCGCTGCCAAGTCTATATCACAGGGGGCGCATGCACCAACCTCGGCGTACATCATACTTGTGTGACCCATTTTCAGTCAGTAAGGCAAGTTCCAGGTAGCTAATGAAAGTTAGTGCCTGGTAGCGGCCCGAGTCACTGCACTGCAGGCCATTGACCGTCTGTCCATATACCCACATAACCCACCGAAGAGGAGTCATATATTTAGAATATTTGTATTTATGAATGATTTAAAGAAGAGTGTAGGGAATAATAGTTATTAATCACTATTATGTTCGATATAATATTTACATTGTTTGAAAGAACAAGGCATGGACTAATTAGGATGTTATGGATGGGATTTATTAAGTAAATAAATTAAGAAAGAAAGAACCCAAAGTAAAATTAATATATAAACTACAAATAAAACATTCTATACAGCTGGGAGATGTCTGGTAGGAAGAGGGTTGGCATGGAGAAGTGGCAGTGAGGAGATGGCGGCGGGGAGATGTACGGCGGGATAGGCCTACAGTGGATCGAGATGAGTCTGCAACAATAGCCTATCTAAATCTGTTTTTTTAAATATTGGCCGGCAGTCGCGAGAACTGGTTGTGACCTTGCAACTCAACTCCTCTAAACTGCCGCAGACAAATGTATTTCCACTGTGTGCTGGTAATAATTAAGCTATTTCTTTTCCACAGTAAATTCCATACAGGCATGTGTTTCAAAAACTCCGCTAGCTACGAGCTTTATTTTATTATGTCCTTTAACTCTAACTTTTCATTAAGTCTGCATTTGGCAGACTTAATTGAAAAGGATCACTCTTTGGTATGTTTTCGTGGTTTGTTTTCCAGAGTCCAATATTTCCCCTTTCAGGTAGGCTTCCAGATTATTATACAAAAAATTTAACTTACCTGTTTCATGTCTACAGTGGACATATGGCTCGGAGTGCATCCGTGACAATCGCACTCAAATAGCATTGGCAATTCAATGTTCACGTCGAATTCTGATTCTCTTCACTTCGGATATTCTCAGAACAAACTTAAAGAACTGGGTACTAATTAACCACTATACTCGATATATGATTATAATTTCTCATTATTTGAAAGAATGGGGCAGTGAATAATTAATCACTATAATGGATGGGACTCAATATCAGTACTTTAGGTGATTTCTAAAGGTGTATTTCGTTAATGTATGAAACCAGTTTAAAGCATTACGGTAACAAAGTAAAAACGGTTAAAACATGTTCTGCCTATAGCTTGTCATTATTTTCACAGTGACTCCATTAGGTTTTAAGATATTGACGGGAGGAACACCTCACCTCTTACATTAGGTCCTGGTCGTCTTCGTTTGACTAATTCTTCTATGAAAGATAATCTCCAATCCAGGGGCGCCCTCGTTGGGAAATGGTTTTGTAACTTATTAATTTTTATGACGCGGCCTTGTCCTTCGCCAATCTATATGCCAGTAATAATATTAATACTATTTACTACGAAGAATATTTCGTTACAGACCATGTTATTTCATCACTTCAATCGAAAATCACCGTAAGTATCAAAATTACTTGTAATTATGAAATGTAATTATAGTTCAGTTTATCGATAATTTACAAGATTTCTTTGGCCAATAATCGTTTCCCAAGTTTCTATGTATAGAC
This sequence comes from Sthenelais limicola, assembly GCA_942159475.1. Lineage (NCBI taxonomy): Eukaryota > Metazoa > Annelida > Polychaeta > Phyllodocida > Sigalionidae > Sthenelais > Sthenelais limicola. The sequence continues at coordinate 47,805,269 of OW804096.1, read as the reverse complement.
CCCCCATCTAATATTATAGAATGAGCAAACCGCCAATATCAGAATATCGGTCATAATTATATCAAGTCGATCGCCTCGGTCCATTGCTTGCTGGATCTTATATGGTGCCGGTGACTTACATAGATACATCATCAAATGCTAATGGTTTTATTATTTAAAATATATTATACATACACACAGTCATGATGCAATCTTAGTTCATAAATCATTACATTCTATCGATCGATTACTACAACTAACGTACGGGTATTACCTGTTTACGTTTTCTTTCTGCAAACCATTACAGTAGTTGTCAGAGTTAATGACATTATGTCCACTATTTTGTCGTGCAAGTGGACAATAGATCAGTCTACTCCAATATTAAATCAGGCGTTCAAATCTCAGCAGGAATAAGTCCAAGACCACGCGCTCATTCTTGTGTGATCGCACTTTGACCTCGGTAATTTGTAGTAATCTGATCATTTGGTCGGGATCAAGGGAGCAGATTTAATAGTTGCTGGAGAGGGAGAGAGCATATTTTAATCACACGTACTTACAATAGAAGCTTTGCTAATCGTCCTTTCACAATCTTTCTGTCGATTGAAATTAATGGGCATGTAAACTTAATCTCAACTTTAAAAACTAGAAGTTGACTGTTGTCAAGTGCTCCTAGTGTACCGTATATTGGCATTTTATCTGCGATAAAGTAAGGTATAAAGTCGGGCACTTAAAAATATCCTTGTCTATAATTATATCGTGATTTAAAACGGGATAATTTCATACTGATTCCGTGACATGGAACGATGGAATATTGGTTTAAACATCGGCTATTAAACAGAGTTTTCTGTAGATGACGTAGGCCTTCGCCGTTTGAATATAATTAAATGGTCTAATATGCCCTACCTTTTCCGAATAAGATATTTGGCATGCACTTTTGTGCATGCAATCTGTCAACATACGCCTATGTATAATTGAAATGCCATGTTTTTTCTTGCATTCTAGTATGTTTACGTGTGCCCCCTGTTTGCATTAGGTCATTTATATGACAAGTGACATAACAAGCCTATCTCACATCATGTCTTATATATAGAGGATTTCATGTCTTCGACAATTGTGGCATGATACTGGTCAAAATAAAATGTTTGCCATCAATGCAAGTGCAATTTACATACCCCTCACCTACATGCCCTTCACCTAACATTGACTCAAATGATTGTTGTAGATCTCACATTCATGACAAATGCGTCAAGAAAGGTCAACAATCCTCATGCATGCAGAAGGTAAGAAATGAGCCAATTGTGAAAATAAAAACTTTGATACACATGTGATATTGCCTGACAAGAACGTTATCATAAATTTCCTGTAATTTCCATGTTCCTAACCAACGACAATTCAAGACCTGTAACCCTTTTGTAAATAATCGCATCTATTCATGAAATTTTGATCAGCCCTCTGATTTTCCCACGAGGCCAAGACCCACAAACATGCTTACGCCATTACATTTCATGCTGTGGATGTCTCTTCATGAATGTATTTATGAATAAGAAGTCCATTCTAAACGCATCATATCTTTGTGGTGGATGACATTGACACAAAACATACGTTAGATTGCACCTTTTATCCATAAATTTATTAATTCGATAATTGACATGTGCGTATGAATACATGCGTGCATAATTATGTGTTTATATGTAACTGCATACAGGCATACGTAGTACAGATAAATAAATGCATACTAATATGTATGTATACATATAACTGCATGCATGCATACATACAAACATACATACATGTACCTGCCGTAAATAACATTATTAATCACGCCGTTCATTCCAAGTACTGTTGACAGAATTTGGTACGGATATTAACATAGACAGTGTCCGGGATCGAGTTCCTCATAATTTTTCGAATAGTTTAGTGTGTTTCTCTCACGTGTTATATCATGTACATGTATATTCATCAAGGGTCAGGGTTGCAAAGGGCGTCTGGGATGGACCTTACGTGATTAGACATAATTTCCCAGAATAGTTTCGTCCCATTACGATGGGTAGGAGGAGTTGATTGACCATACCTCAGTATGAAAATGAACAACAGAATTTAGTTTCAATTGTTTTAATGTATTTTAATGTTCATTCGGAATGTGTGATCAATGGCAAAAGTGATTATAAATGACTGTGACAATGTGACTCTTATGTATATACAAATTACAATACGATTACAAACGTCGCCCACATATTGACGTTTCAAATTTAAATACGCTACTCGTTCCACAAAAGTGTAACGATTTCTAACAAAAACTCAACAGAGCATTCTGCGTGGTACACACGTTTTAATATCACCCTTTCATCAACGGTCAATATTACTATCATTTAACCATTCACAATGTGCAAGAGACCGCTTTTAATAGACCATTTTACGGTATGTATGACCACAATTCCATGCCTTGAACATTTATGCATCGAACAAGTCGTTGAGAACTTCAAATCCTAGTATAGTTCTGGGATGCATTAGCAACTCCCAATTTGTAAAACTTAAAAGCTGTGAACAGCATGGAGTCGAACCATATGACTCACATGCCAATAACTAAGAACGACCGAAGACATTTCTGAATAGATTTCATTCAAACGAGTTACATAACACAGGTTCTATTAAAGCATTAGTGGCTGTTGGAGATTGAAATTTTCAACCGTTTGAGCACGTTAATTTTGCATATGCGCGGCTGTAGTATAATAGTATATGCACAATGTAGAGAGTCTCCAGGAAAATCCCAAAGCCACTGAATAACCTTGTATTTCAAGTGGGCTCATTTGTGATTTGCTATGGCTTCTAGCAGAGAGTTCTGGGTATACACAACAAATATGTACACATTTACATTGATTAGTTTTAGAATATTTTTGCGAAACAAACCCAGGATTATTTAACATAATTTTCTTTGAACGATCTGAGCATGACCCTCCTCAGCATTATAAATCCTATGATATCACAATAATGCATACTCGGAGGGCTGCTGGGTTGTTTCTGAACACAAGTTATCCATAGTTCTCCCTGAATGACGCACCAACCTATTATACAATAGAGATCAATGGATGATAGGCATATTTATTGATATTGATGGTTGATTATGGTAGATGATCGACCCCCTCTTAGGCGCCATTTACTTTAGCTCCAGACAGATTGCCCTGGAGAAGGAAATGCCTTCAGAATCCTTGTACAAATAAGACATTATTGAAATAATACAGATTTTCATTTTGCGATTGTAATCATCCTATCGCCAATTGAACCATGATTCCTTACAATTTGAATAAAGCATCTCTGAACATATAGGGGAAAGGATATCAAAAATTTCATTTTATTTATCATGCAGAGCGAACGATTAGTCAAATCTTTCATTGGGAAACACATGTTCAGAGAACACTTCTAGAAATGATCTTTTAAGAGGCATACTTTCATTCGGTGACATTTTATATTATTAGAAAAAGCGTTTGATAAATGATCCACATAGCAACTAGAACTAAACGGATCACTTTCACCTAAGTTAATAAAAAATACTAAGTACATAAGTTCCATTTTTGCTGCCCCTCAGTAAACACATAATCCAAAATAGCCAAATAAAACTTGGCTTTGTGAATACATGCGCTGCAAACAAGGACTCTAAAACGATCGTGAAATATAATAACTGGGAGGCTGGCTTTTGAGTGCGTATTCAAATAAGTCACATATGTGCGAGTTAACACAGTATGTCTTCACAAATTCACCTATATGAATTTGAACTAAAGACTAAAATAAACCTATGTTATACGGCTATACTGTCCCTTCTATTTCTATTTAGTATAGGTTGCGTGGTTCGGTAATGATTCCATAATTCTGCTATAATTTCCGATACTACCAAATCATTGGCATTGATTCCTATGAGTCTTAGAATGAGAACACCATCTTGCCGTAGGTAATCGGTAACAAATTTAGAACTCAGTTTTTTGTCATCGTTCTTGTCTAAACGATCCATGCATCGAAGATGACGTTTAACATATCTGATTTGATCGAGCCTGAAGATGCATCGTGCAAGCCAGGTAAAAAAGGAGATGAGGGTAGTAAAAGCAGAGAAGACAAACCAGAACCAAACGAAGATGAATATCTTTTCATTGAAAAGATTGATTGGTAGGACGCATTGGACGGTGTGTCGGTGAATGTTTCCCAGCTGTCTGATTTGGAAATCACAAAGTGTCACCCTGGGAAATCGTTCACTGACAGCCCAGTTCTCCTGTTGGACCATCTTGAAGAGCACCTGTATTCCATACATGTGATAGTCTGTGCCTAGGAAGGCATTCAACAAGAAGAGCTGGCCTATCAAATTGCAAACATACAGGAATTTGACTCCCAAATAGAGGAAAGCCAGATAGTTGCCATAGCGTCGTCCGCAAACGAGACAGCAGTTTCTGGACACGAAATGCTTGCAATTGACCCAGCAACCGCGGCGGTATTCCCTTGTGGAACCAAGGTATCGATCCAGATGCTTAGTCATGTATCTGATTGTTTTGTCTCGACTCTCTGCGTATGCTGTATGCTGGAGGGCGATGGCAGCCTCAACGATATTGTTCACATCGATTCCAGCTTTATTATTGAGAAAGCGCCACACCATACAGGGCATGTAGAATAGCAGGGCCTGGGAGAGTAGGATCATTGGTACCCATTGGTAGTATCCTATGGCCTCCTTCGGCTCCTCGGCCTCGGGGAGACGTTTTGTTTTAAACGGAACAAAGTAGGTGTTGGAAACCCAGCAAACCTATAAGATAGAGAAAGAGATTTTTATGTTCAAGGTATAGTGGTCGTCTTGGGATTCAGTGCAAATAATATTATATAGTTAAGGATTCAGTGTACTTTACTTGTTATATCGTTACGTATAGGAAAGACGACACGGTGATCAATTAGATCGCCAAAATATATCTAAATAGAAAAATTGCCACCCCCTTTCTCCGACTGAGTTACGATTAAACTATTCATGGTTTATTGATACCATTAGCGGCAATCCCAGCATACATGTACATTAGGTTTAGAAATAATCTAAACCTTAGAATTGGAACGTACCGATATACATCATAGTCACATAAACGTTGCACTCAACAAAATATCCAATACCTATAATAACATGCATTTAGATAGTTGTGGTAATGAACAATTACCTTATTGGTGTAATCTTCGTGGTTATCTGTAAAGTGGGCAGGGCACCAGCAGTTTATTGGTTCTCCTACGTATTGCTTTGTGGAGACGACAATGGCAAAAACCACAAGTATGAACGTTGTGTAGCGATGGGACATCCTATCCACGAAATCATCGTCGGAGCGTACCTTTGTGTCCCCTATTTGGGCCACGGTACCAAGTAGCTTCTCCATGGTTCACAGTAGCCTATCTCAGGAGCGCACCAATATATATCTGAAAAATGTAGCAACTTTGAGAGATGGAAATGAACATTTTGGAGCAATTCATAGAGATTGAACTGATAAATGTGGAACATTTCAGAGCGATAGATATTTATAAGAAATGTTGTCTTCGTTTTCTGGAAGGGATCAATTAAGCTTGCATACAAATGTGTCTTCAATAAAGAGTTCCTAATGTAGCATGCTTTGACTTGGCCGATAATTATTTAGTAAATAAAGTTCGATCACTTCTAATGGAAACTACGGATGGTATCAATTAATTATGCATATATCACATAATCAATAATCAGTGTATATCATGTAATCATAGACATATTTAAGCTGGCGCTGTATTCTGTTAGAAAAGCCCTTTTCGTGAGATGTATTGACCTATTAGTAGAGCAGTCAAAATTGAGATGGCAATACAAAGTCTAAAATGCCCAAATACCAGGTATTAAAATTCTACCACTCTTTGTAAAGCATATACATGTATCAGTTATATATACTGGTGCAATGCATAGTGTGGCAAGAATTAGGAATAGGACTGAATCTTGAATAGCGTTCCATGCTTTATCACTTCCCGAGGAGGGAAACGTTTGTTCGTGTTTATCAACTCTTACTTCCAAATGATCGAGCGCGATATTAGCTTATTTATTGAAGTTACTGCAAGATTAAGGCTTGCCAAAGAGCCAATTCCAAGTACAAACAATATCCGTGATTTTCCATACAAGGTCATTCTCGAGCATAACTTTCCTTGGATGTGTTCATTACTACTTATCATTCCTGTTTCACAACAAAGACTCTGGTGCCAACGGTACCTCGCCAAGGAGAGGGACCAGGAAAGCAATTCTTTACAAGTGAATGTAAATATCGCAAGCCCTGGTCGACATGATCAGCAAATTCATTTGCAAGAAATAATTTACTATACTTGAGGGTTGAGTGGGTGGGTAATAATAGAACTTTGCATATGTATTAGTTTGCACAGTGTAGTCGCTTTAGTTCGCTCCTGTATTGTCGCGTACAGGAACCATTTATAACCTGGATGAAATTTTCATCAAGTTATGTGTGTCAGGTATTGTATGGAGGGATTATATGCTATATTGTGACTGAACGAAATTGGAAAGCTTTCAACTCGAAGGATTATGGAATATGGCTACTACATGCTGCGAACTATACACGTTATTGCTTGAAATCATCTTGCAAGGAAATATGAAGCATTTATTTAGTGTTCCATTTTGTGTAATCCTATTAAAATACAATGTGTCCAGTCTTAAACGCCCCAGTTTCAATGATTACATGTGTTTTCCAAAGTACCAAATCGCAATTTAATATTTCAACCCTGCTTTTAACAAACAGCAACATTCTAGACCCCATAAATTTGAATTTTGAAGCGAGTCTTAAGAGAGAGGGAGAGCGAGAGAGGGTATATATTTCATGTTCGCAAATTCTACACTTCGATATTTCAATTGCTCAAGTGGTTGACCAAGCATGGAGGGTGGAATGGGTAAAGGCTTCTACTTCGTGGTTCAATTGGTGACTTCTGAGTGCAAATATTGGGTGACGGCGAGTAGGGCCGAAGAACAGGGGGTTGTATTTTCCTCGCTATTTGCTAGGATCTTATACTCGTGCATTTGGGTGGACTTTATAGATGACGAGCGAGTAGCATAGGGTCAAATGCATACATTTGGGTAATTCTAGGACCACAAGGTGCCAACTGTACAGAGCAATGCCTGTACGTGCCAGATGAGGTAATTTGTGCGAAATTTAAACAGCCTATTGAAAAATCGGTCCTTAAACATGTTCACACATCCAGACCCTTTCCGAAACATAGTGCTAAAATATTTGATATGCATTCCAGTGTGCAAAAGTAGCAAACATACGTCGAGGGGGCAGGGGTGATATTCTGCATCAGTTAGACCCTTATATTTTTGTGTCGGTATTTATTCTATAAAGTAATCCACGGAGCACAGCGACATATAGCACTGGAGCTGTTGACTCGACGGTCTTGTTTACAGTGGGAGCAAGCATGAGTAACATTGTGACTTACCTCGCAAGAAAGATGCACTTTGATCAGGATTCGTGATTCAATGCACTTGCTGCTGCATTAGAAGAATTCAGGCTGGCATTGTGTATCTCCAAGTGTTTGCACCAAATACTGTCACAGAAGCACGCATTTAAAGCAACTTCATAATTGTTTTTTGGTAGTTGTGTAGGCACTTACAGATGTGGGAAATATCCATAACCTTATGGTCAAGCTTCGCTGCTCTAAGTGGCATACATAGTCGATGTGGAGAAGGGAGTAATATCAAATAATATACTTTCACCTGTAACAAGGGCACATATTCGGTACCGTCTTGGCACTATATGGAAGGGAAACAGCTAGGGGGTAATGTTTCTTTGCAAGGAAAACAAGCGAATAGGTTCCCTCAGTAAATCCACCAAATATAGTTGGCTTGTTCGTGAACAGGTGCTCCCATTTTGTTGGATACATTCACAGGAGCGTCTAAAAAAGCATATATACTATATCGCTTGTTCCTCTTGAATCAATTTTAGTCTAAGTTGGTTTAGGTCGTCCTCCAAGCTCAGGAGAATTTATCCCCTCTACCCGATTTGGTAGGATCAATTCATGTTAAAGTCTTAAGCGTACTAGTCCTGCTTTGAGTGTGTCTTATGTATAACATGTCATTAGTCGAAGGTATGCCTCCAAAAGTGGGTCCAGGCTACTCCGGCTGACTGCCTTAGTCTGTGAGCTTCTGGCAAAGAGCCTGCGTGGAGTAAGATCGAGCGCCCAGGAGAGTGAGCGAATGGGGGAGTAGAGAAAGACTTTGGATCCCTTTCTAACAAAAGCAAGGGAGGGCTAGCTCATTTCATGGGCTAATGGGTTCCAGTGTGGCAGCAGAGGCTACATAATTTCAACTTAAAGCTTCTAAGTTGGGCTTTGCTTATCATGGGGGAAATACTATAAAAGCGAAGTCATATTTGGGACGCGGGGGCGGAGTCAAGGAAGCATTAATGTGGGTGGTAATAACAAAGATGTAGGATGTGGGATATGGGAATGTGGGAGGGACTAAGTGTAGGGGAGGCTAGGAAAATGCTGCTGCAGTTATTCATTCATTGTTAAACGCGCTTTAAGGGAATTTAGTGGCGATTCATGCGCAAACAATCGCGCACTAATGACTCCAATAGTAATTGCGTCGTTTAGGGAATTCGACCGGTGCAATACGGCCACAAATTTATTTTAATTGTAAATTGATAAATTAACATCAACATATCAAACATAAACATCTCTCACAAGTTAAAAAATGAAATGCGTCTTTTTAAAAATCGAGGTGATCATCTTTCATTGCATGGTTTGACTTAGGTGTGCGACATGATGTGCATGCTTTGAACAGTATTTGTATTTAAATATTTTATTCGTCTATCACATTTTGTAACAAGTACAATATTCTCAGCCAGTGCTGACAAAAAGACAAATATATCTAACACGATCGGAAACTTGATTAGACATGAAACCTAAATTTGAATATAATATCGAAAATATTAATCATCATCATAGAAAAATGTAAAAGATTAAAAACACTTAAAAAACACTTCCCGCGCCGCAGTGACTTTATCATGACAGTCCTAAAAAAATTAGGTGATCATCTTTCATTGCATGGTTTGACTTCGATTTACAACACGATGTGCAAGCTTTGAACAGTGTCTAAATGAATGTGAATATGGTTTTCATTACACATAAGGCTGATTTTTTATCACCAAAGTTTACCTAAATCTATACTTGTTTTCCTTCATGACTTGGAAAAGCAAATAACAAATTTTTCGCCTAAGCTCGACTTTAATCTACGGATTTAGATAGATGACAGGTTTCTAAACCTCGTCAAACACGGGAAAATCGACGTTAAATACCCTAAGTACTCTTTCGATCCACTCTCACCATAAAGATACAATGAGAAACAAACGTGCGTAAATTAAGACCACTGAGAAAAGTAAAGTCCAGCTACCATTTCTCAGTATTGATTCAACACAGTTCTGAGAACTAACTGAACATTTTATTTAGAAGTATTGGATATCTACATGTAAAAGGTAAAAATTGATCTTAGTGTAGTATCCTACGCATTCAATAATTAAACCATGGGAACTTGTTGTAGGTTTCAATTCAATTCAAGTATTCTTTATTAGGCTGATCGTGCTGCACATGGGTAATTCGATGTCTAGTTAATACAAAAGTTTTTACAATTCTGAATTAGAAATGTTTGATATTTTGTTGTTATTATTATTGCAAATAAAGGCCAATACATTTATAAATAATTATACAAAATACGCATGTCGACCATGTCGATGTCTTGTCGCGTTGCCTATACAAATTTATAGAGTGATGAATGATATGAGTCAAGTCAGAGAAATCTAATTAACTTATTTTCCCAATTATAACCTGCCTTTCCAGGGCCTACACTGTACCGGGAATAGTATGTGGATTCATATTTTCCTTTGACTTATATATTGCAAACGGCTGAAAATACGCTCTCTCACATCCCAATTCCACTTTCTATTATTTATTTTAAATCAGGTACTTGTACACATACATATATAATTATATGCGTATTTTTCGGAACGCAATTAAACAATACAATTAAATCTTGACTAGCATTGTCAAGAAATCCAACATAATGTCATGTTTTCTCGGACAAAAACTAGTATTACATCTGAATACTGTAGTCAAGAAGCGCTTTTCACAATCATTCATACAGAACATGTGTCTTATATATATATGTTTATAAACTATATGTAAACCTAAGGCAATGATATGATATGTCATTCTTGGGGTTTCCATGGTCTATTATTATATAGTTGAACTTACACGAACCTGCATCACCTTTAAAGAGCGAATGTGTTATCTGACACTCCTGCGATGATTCCTCCCCAATACATCATCTGAGACTCAATGGCTGTAATTTCATATTGTCAAATTATGACGGAGCGTATGAATGGGTCCACGCATTTTCTTATTGTCATAGATCACTTTGTATTCCCCCAATAACCCCGGCCAAGACATTCTCTTCCTGCTGTTTCCTAACCCCACAGTAACCCTTTGAAATACAAAGTGTTTTGTGTACACAAAAGAATATTGGCTTAATTTGTTCTTTATCCATTGACGTGAAAACCGGATTTGGACCTGCTATTATGCACGACGTCATACATATGCGAGCGACAGGATTTGCATGTACACCTGTCATCTTAAAACAATCTTAAAGTTAAGCATATCTTAAGATCTTAAACCCAACTCCTTAATTTTGTCAAACCCTATATAGCATTCTTAAGGGAAAGCTTTTAAAATCGCCGATTAAATCGTCAGATATAAGGATTACTATGCCTCAAGTATTTAAAATTTAGGAATTCCACATTGGTTTGACACAATCTTAGCTCTATACATTCATTGTTCTGACGGATCGGGGACTTCAGATTTTACACTGCATGTGTACTACGTATTGTAGTATTTGTGGCGGAACAGATGCCGGCGTAATGTCACTATGTGTTACCATCAATTCGTCCTCGGGGGAGCATGCAGTGATTAACGGAGATCCAGCAAGAATATTGATGTCCAGCATCGAGTATACAGTTACACATATAGCACTTTGTTATATCTACATCAATATGGTATTTATACACCATCAGGGGTCAGATATTTGGCAGGAGTTGTAGCATACACTATAAAAGGTCTAACCAGGTCGATGTTATTTGAAATCTCCCAATAATAAAAAGTTACCAGACCTTATTATTTGGATTAGAGGAAAATAAATAAATAAATAAATAAATAAATAAATAAATAAATAAATAAATAGATAAATAACACCCCGTCTTTAAATTCAATGGTTTCTTGCCCTACCTGAATAAAAAAAATGTTAATGGCTATGACTGTCAATTAAACACCTTTCTGTACAACCTAAGGCTGATTACCTAACAGAATATGGCCGCAACTTAATTGTCCTTTCAAATCGGGCAATCCTGGGGATGTTATCATTGGCCAGATAGTTGAAAAGAAGTGAAGTAATTGACATTGGTTATGAAGTGATTTCGTGCAGGAAACACTTGAGGAAACTAATGTCTATAACAAAGATTTTAGAGTAATGTTTGTACGAGTGCATGTATGAATATTTGATATATTCTGCATCAGGCTTCAACGCCTGCGGCGCTCAAAACAATGATCTCATTGTGGGGACATGTAGCATGCTGATTTCTAATGGAACCCTACCCGCAGGGACCTTTTTCTGTTGTGGCAGGTACCTTCTGTTCGCACCCACTCAACTGGCTTATACATCGCAGGCCGACAGCATGCTTTATTCCTTGTAGGACACAGTACATTATGTGTGCTTGACAAACATTTCCAAAAATGACCCATGGCCATTATGTTGCCATAATCTCCCGATCCCAACCATGTCTGATGTTTAGATAAGCGCAAATTAAGCGACCGACATGTGGTATACAAAAATCTGCCAACTGGACGATGGGGGGATTTGGGGAAGTGGGAACGCAGCTATAATGGGACTTAAATCCATAACATTGGTATCAAAAGGACTGGGTTGATCTCAATTCCAGACCCGAGTGATGCAAGAAAACGAAAGCAAAAGGTATTTAAGTTGCTTCTGATCTGTATTCCAGATATGTTACGGTAATGCCACCAACATATCCTGATTACAAAATAATTGATTTTTTTATTATTATGTACCATAAAAGGATTTGAATTTATTTAAAACTTTTTTTAGAATGGCAAACCATCTATCATGTGATATACATGTATAGATATTTCGCTCTCTTAGAAAATATAAAGTTCCATTAATCCAATACATTTCAACTCGCGCCAAAGCTATGAGATTAAGCCTTGGCGAAATCCTTTGGCTTTTATTAGTTTTTCATTAGTGTAGGCACGCTGTACTACAAATGTACTGTAGTAGGGTAAAAGTAGTAACCTCACATCACTGCACCGAATTTATTTTGAGCCTGCCCGCTATATTTGGGATAAGGGATCATTTGGCATGGCAAGGCCGGATGCATTGCCAGCCAAATCAAATAAAACCTCATTCCTTCATGATTATTTTAAGCACATTCAATTGAACATATTGTTTGTGTTAACAGTGTATTTCATAAAGACGTCAAATCTAGTTGAATTTGATGTACGTGCCTGTATGTATTAGTTCCGTGAGAGTAAACTTTGACAAAATGATTGCCTGTAGATTAAGGCGTGGGCACTATAAGCCCAAGGCTAATATTATATACTTCACTGTATCCTGGATAGGAAATACAAGTTAGTCTTTACCGGGGGAGGAAATTTGCCTGATACATATATGAAGACATGAGAGCAAATGGGATCTTTATTAATCCGTGCAAGAGTTTTTTTCATTAATATATTTTTGTTAAACTGTTCCTCCAGGGTAAATGAATTGGGATTTTTGTTTTTGTCTCATGCACCAACCCATCCCGTAAACCACGTCGTTCAATAGTTTGACAATTTATTCCACTCTACTAAGCCGATCAATATACATCAATAATTTTGAACAGTGAGAGTCCGGGTACATGTGCTTAATTTTAAAATTAAACTAGACGAAAAGTCGCCAAGTGGCAATGCCATGCATAAAAAACCTCAGCTCAGCAATTCGACCCAAGCTCATTGGCCCAACACTATTGCAGAAATCTGCAAATAATTTCCAAAAATCCCTACGTTCCCATATGTACACACACTTCAAACCTGTCCCAGTCTCAAGCTTATTGATTTTAAGAGACATTTCACCGAAAAATTTAAGGTCTTACTAGTATAATTACTGCATAACAGACCTCTTGCGTTCACACTACATTTGGAAGTACACTTGAAAGCCATGACCATGCTTGTAGGCTCGGCATGACTCGGCATGAACGTTCGGGTAAACTCGGAGAATGGTTTCTCACCCTCCCACCAGGTAGCGTCACTGTATGATGTGCAAAACATGGGCGATGACGCCGATGTTTTGCCGATGTGGAGATTAAAGCTAAGAAACGAAACGATTTGGAAGGCGTCGGGAGACGCCATAGGAGGGAGGTGGGTGGGATGGTGGGCAATGTCAATGTACAAATAATTCCATGTTTAGTAAAGTAAATAGCCCAAGACTTCTCCTGTTGTGACGATATCCTGCCGATTCCTGGTGCCACATATACTCTAGACGAAAAGTCGCCAAGTGGCAATGCCATGCATAAAAACCTCAGCTCAGCAATTCGACCCAAGCTCATTGGCCAACACCTATTGCGCAAATCTGCAAATAATTTCCAAAAATCCCTACGTTCCCATATGTACACACACTTCAAACCTGTCCCAGTCTCAAGCTTATTGATTTTAAGAGACATTTCAGCAAAAAATTTAAGGTCTTACTCGTATAATTACGCAGTTCCAGCATTACATGCTTATGCCTATGTATCTCTGTTTCTCCTCGTTGCCGACATTACTCGGCTCACGCTCGGCCACATTCGGTGAGCTTCGTGTAATGACGTCATAGGCGCGGGGATTCCCCACCGGAACCCTACCCAGAACGAGGCCCATGTAATGACGTCATAGCAGCGGGGAATCGCCGTATCATGTGCATTCATGATCGGCGATGATTAAAGCTAAGAAACGAAACGATTTGGAAGGCGTCGGGAGGTGGGCGGGATGGTGGGCAATGTCGATGTACAAATAATTCAATGTTTAGTAAAGTAAATAGCCCAAGACTTCTCCTGTTGTGACGATATCCTTCCGATTCCTGGTGCCACACATACTCTAGACGACTAGGCGTCAATAGTGGCCATATTTATGGCCTATAGGTCATACCGCTTAAGATTTTAACCACGCCCCCTTTATTTCGAACTGCCAGCTTTATACTCGACTCTGCATCGATCGTGTGAAACTGCTACTTCCCGGCATCCCATCGACCCAAACAATGTCTCCAGGCCTAGGGAAAATGTATAGACTTAGGTTGCCTCCAATACAACAAGGTCTTTCTGGTATAATACGTGAGAAATAACCGATTCCCTGACCCCTATGCTAAAGCATGAACAGATATTTTACCCTGCGTACGGCCGCATGGCATCTTCGGTAACACTCGGCATCGCATCTTCGGTATGCTCCGGGGAAAAAATCGACCAATCACAGGGCGCGTTACATCAACCTTCAGCTAGGCTCTCAGCCAATGGGATCACCCCTTCCAAACGTTACTCGGCGTGCCATGTAGACGGGCAGACGGGCCCGGCTACCATGGCTGCCATGGTGGTGGGGGACGGGGGGACGGTGATGGCGAAGTTTTTTTTAAATAGCCTAACGTTTCATTATCCAGCAAACAGTATCATATTCTAGTTAATTTCTTTGACTTTGTTGTTATCTGGTGCCACTAACCCTCTGGACCGACCGGCTTCCCACTGATTCTCCCCATAGGCACAAGAGCGTGCCACCAGCCCCCTGGAGCGACGAATTTACTCTATAAAAGTTGGCTCGATGTCCCGATATCCTATGTTTTCGTCATCCATATCACAAACTAATGCCAGATTTCACTTCCTCCACATGTTTCAGAAGCAAAACATCGGGGTTCATATGGTCTATATTGTACGCGTAATGCACATACCCTGATTTCCCAACGCATGTCTACCAGCTCCCAATGCTTAAGCCTTAAGCCTTCTTCCTTGCACTCGGCCGTACTCGTGTGGCCAAACGTCGGGTATAGGTTCGGAGATGGTTTCTCACTGTCTCACCAATGGGGCTACCATAAGATGCGCAAAACATCAATGATCGTTTTGCGCGTTGACTTAAGAGTCAAATTAAACGATTTTGGAGGTTGGAGGTTGGTGGGCGAGATGGTGGGCAATGTCAACGTACAAAAACATTCCATATTTTTTAAAGTAAATAGCCCAAGACTTCTCCTCATTCCCATCAAATTGTGACGATAGTCCTATCCCCTGGTGCCACACACATCTCTGGACGTATCGTAGGGAAGAAGATTAATTTGAATTTAGTCGAGGACACCACGAGGTGTGTGGAGAATAAACGAGATGTGCGGTCACGTGATAGGCACTCCAGTGAGGAAGACGTGGGTCAAATTTTCAAAAAATGTATAATTCGCCTTCACCAATTCTCTCAAATAACCCACATTTAAGACAAAAATGAGCTTTAAAATGCAGTTTAACATAATAGAACTGATACTTGAAATCAATGCGATGCCAAATATACTCAGATATACCCAGTATACTTCATTTTCAGCCTAATTTAGGAGAATCTCCTAAATATGTAGAGCTGCCAATTGTACATTTTCTGAAAATCTGTAGTTGGCTTCTGCGAAGATATTCGAAATGTTTTATATTTATTGGAAATGTGCTTATAAATATTGATTTCACGTAGGCACCAATGTCACAATGTTTTTTCTTTCATTATTTAGTCAGGAAACAACTGCAGATTGACTGGTATCATGTCTTAAAACTTTGTTTATTTCTCTCGTAGTATTCATATAAGTGTTCTGATCATAAAGACAAATAATATCTACTCTCACAATATACATATTTCAATATTATACATAAAATTCACGAAAAAGAGAAAAAAGGGCGAATAAATGATACATGGTCGTCGCAGTACCTGGGTACCATGATTAGAGCAGTACAAACATCAGGTGGTACCAAAGGGCGCATAATATATATGATCATCAGGCAGGTTCTTCAAAGAATACTTCATCAAAAGATGAATCAATACACCAGGCTGGCAAATGGATTTATTCCAGTGCTTTCATATTCATTTAACAATACATGACCTACACACGATCAAGTCACTGGTTTTTAGGCTGAATGTAATAACGAAAGACACACCGGAGAAAGAAATCTGACATATTAGCAAGCAAACATGATCCAAAGAATAACTTTTTTGTCCTAGAATAAACTCGTGTTGGGTGGAAAAATAAGTACAATACCCCCCACGACCAGTGATGACTTCCATAACACATGCATACTCCACAAAGATAGATTAGAATAGTTGTATCGAAAAAGAAATAAATAGTTGATATTTTATTTAGTTTCAGGAGTGGCTAACAGCAGGGAGATATATCCTCCAGCTTTGGGGTACAAATTGAACCGAATGATACAAAATGGCAAATGAAACTACACAAGATTGTTATGATGGTATACTTTTCATTTTTGGTAAACAAATACATCACTCATCCCACACATCCGATACATATTTTTTCTCGAGCACCAATCTTTTAAACATCCTTACATCAATCCTTATCACTTAAATACTTTCCCCCAAAAAAGCTATCGTATTTAATTATAATCCAAAATGATCAAGTCTGACTCAGCAAAAGAATGGATAAATTTGGTGTTGGTAGATTTCCAAGATCTGACGAATCCAAGAGATTTCAATCAGGATCAGGCATGGGATTAGCCGATGAAAAATCGCATGAAATGAATGTTTAACTAATACAACTCTGATGACAGTGGCCAAGAATCGATACAAAATCACGTTATAAAATACTTCAAGGAAAGGTTGGAGTCTTTATGAGTCTTCCTATTCCAGTGAAATACACATTCATATACATTATATGTAATTAAGTCAGAGTTTTTATTACCCTGAAGGGCAGGCTTCGTACACTTTCATTTAAATAAGTCATCGATATGGGTGTGGTAGCAGGTCTGACTATCTGTTCCTCAGCTGGACATGTCCAAAAATAAATTGGAGAACTTGGTCCACGATAAAGGCCATTCCGAGATCACCAGCTAAGGTCATAAGGACTATGTTCCGGAACTGAAAAGATCAATGTAGTACACACTTAACACAATAGGAACAGTATAAGGCAGTCTCATATGCTTAACTTTTGAATTGAAGCTATGAACAACTGAAATAAAGTTAAATACACACATATGTCAAGCTATATAGTAGGCCAATTTTAGAATGTCCTTATTGGTGGATATTGCTGATAACCCAATTGTGTTTCTTATCGATGAAACCATTCAGTGCATGCACCCAATGCATGATACACTCATGCCTGTACAAATAAGGTATAGCACATAATTTCATGTTTATTTCTCTAGCTGAATTCATAAATATGGTTACATTACATCAGTAATATCTTATATCAGTGATTGATA
The DNA here is from genome assembly GCA_942159475.1 of Sthenelais limicola. Classification (NCBI taxonomy): domain Eukaryota; kingdom Metazoa; phylum Annelida; class Polychaeta; order Phyllodocida; family Sigalionidae; genus Sthenelais; species Sthenelais limicola. The sequence goes on along the minus strand of OW804096.1, from coordinate 47,787,759 downwards.
TTTTATGTACCTGCCAGATTACATAAATTATTCGTTGAACTAGACTAGTCTATTGTTATGTAACATTACGTAACATTGTGTAAACTCATTATATTTATATTAATTATCACCCATTTATTATATTATCATATTACTAAAATCGCTAATTAAGCTTAGCTACCCAGTACTGAGCAAGTCTACTTATTCACACTAGGCCAGGGATATTACATAACGGGCTCCGCCCCCTATTCCATTCCCACATCCTAGTGGAAGATCTGTACATTGACTAGATCATTAAATCAGATGGTTATCTCTTCTCACAAAGAACAAACGTGTTTCAGTGTTCCTTCCATCACACCTTAACACTGGCGGACAACCCTACTCTATTTCGGACAACTACATCTTACAAACACTATCACATATAGTTAATTAATACAATTGATGTACTTAATAGAATCAGAGGAATGGCCGATGAGGGAGACTGTGGTACTTACCTCCGGTTCAAGTTCTATAATTTCAAACTGATGAGATACGTCAGGCAGTATGCCACTAGCCAGGGTCGTAATGGCGGCCCCGGAGAACATTAGAGAATAAAGAAGTGGCTTGTTCTCTGTGAGGCTAACCATGAACGGATGGCCCTGAAAACAAGACAACAAATTCAATTAATTGAAGAGGACTTAATGTGTGGCTCATGTATTTGGTGTTTGCCATGTCGGCTCGGTAGACACTAATTTCAACTACCAAAATCTACCATATAATTAGGTCCACCGGTATTTTACATGGTCTAAAGCTTGAGTAAATATATTCGTTCACCCTGTCAATGCTAAAGAGGTCGCTATACCTCTAGTGTTGTAATAAGTATCGTGTCAGAAATTAAAAGGAAAAAATCCCAAAAGGAATCGAAGAGGAAGGAAGGAAAAAAATCCAAAAGATTTACATATTGATGATATGAATAAATAGAATAAACATTATTAGACTGAAATGGAGAAGAGCGGACATAATTCTGCCAACTGACACAGAGCTAACACAAGCGCATATTTACAAGAAATACGTTGAATCACACAGGCATATTATATACCGCAAGGGAAACCAAATGTTAATATAGGATTATTATTGAAATGAATCGAAACACTCCAGTCCCCCGTAAAGCTACCAAGCAACTGAAGAACGTCACATTCTTCAGACGTGGGTTACTAAGACCTCGTTCAAAAAAATAATAATACAAGAGGACATTAAACATGTGGCAATTTATAGCCACATATCGCGAAGCCGGGTTATTATGAGAGAGAGAGAGAGAGAGAGAGAGAGAGAGAGAGAGAGAGAGAGAGAGAGAGAGAGAGAGAGAGAGAGAGAGAGAGCGCGAGAGGGAGACAGGAGGGGAGAGGTGTAGGAGGTTTGAAACTTAACCTAAAAGAAGTAATTTGGCTTCTAAACATGATAGAATGATGGGACAAATGGGTGTTCTCTTAAAGAAGACAATTTTATGATTAGATTTTCTTATCATTTCATGCATCCCTTATCTGTCCAATACATGGGTGCATGACGTGCAGGGAGGTCTGATGAAAGAGATGTGATAGAAGCTGACAGTCAACAGGGGGCACTGATGACAGCCAACAGGTGTCACTAATCATGACCACTGGATGGCGCTTTGTAGGGGGAGCTGTAAGGACAGTGGACATCACATATGGCAACAATTAGGGGATAGCAGTTTAGTGGAGAGGAAGGGTAAGATGACAGAGGGGGAGATTATCTCAACTCTTAGATGGTATAGGCCTGTATGGGGGGTGGGGGGGGGAGAGAGATGTGTGTATGAGAGAGAGGGGTGGGGGGAGGAGAGATCGAGCGATTGTGTGTGAGAGGAGAGAGAGAAAGAGAGAAAGTGCAGAGAGGGGGAGGAGGAGGAGGAGGAGGAGGAGAAGGAGGAGAAGGAGGAGAAGGAGGAGGAGGAGGAGGAGGAGGAGGAGGAGGAGGAGGAGGAGGAGGAGCTGCTATATTAATGAAAAAAAAAATTGAAAAAGAAATTCGTCCTAATGATTCTTAACACACAATTCTTATCTGGGCATGTATAAATACGATATCCTATAGGAGATAAAATCAGCGTTTTATATCAGAGAGGCTCATGAAAGGAATATTAAAGTGAGAGGAGGGGGAAGCAATTAGAAGCTAGCCTGATGAAAGAGAGCAGATTTGGTAAAGGATTTAGGTTTGAAACTCCTAACACACACTCATGCTTTTAGTAGAGTGGTTCAGTGAGGAAAGTGGGCAGATAAACAGCTGGCAAATATGAGGAGAGAGAGGGTGGGGTGGTGGCACCAGTGAAGGGCAGGGCAGGGCAGGGACAGATAAGGAGGCTCTCATGAGGGGGGAGGGTGTCCAATTAACCCCATTAACCTATCATCACATTCCAAAGCTTTCAGGGGTCAAGCAGTATCAGGGACAGCTAAGTCACAGGCAGCTAAGTCACAGGCTCTGGGCCACACTGACTCACAGGCTCCTGAGCCCAGCTACTAGGAAACCTAAGCCAGGGTGAGATAAAGATCTCACTTCAAAGCTGCGAAGGTGGTTTACCGCTTTTGGAAATAACTCTTTTCAAAAAAACAATTTAAAAATCTAAATCACCCTATTCAACCACAATCGGTTTTCCTGAGCCATTTACCAAACATGAAAGAAATAGCTTGAAAAGAAAGGCATGTACTAGGTCACCAAGGACACGCAATAGGTTATTCTATATTTCCATGTATGTCACTTTCCAGAAGTGAGAAGATAATCCGCTTCGCGAATAAAAAAAGAATATAGGATTATTAGTTATGTAAAAAGATATAAATGAAGGAATTCTTACCTTATAATTTATAGCAAATGTGCTCACTTGGAGAGCCATTGAAATAATATAAACCGTTGTATTGATAATATTTGGTTTGAAATCGGCTTCTAAATCTATTTGTTCTCTGAAAAACGAAAAAGAATAAGATATTACCTGTAATCTAAAATGAAATAAAGGCCACATGTAATCTAAACATATTTTTGTGGGTTCAAAGAACTATGTATTATGTCTATAAATAATGTCGATATTATAGACACGGAGCGGAAAACCTCAATTAATGCGAACATCAAGGAGTTTTAATTAACAAAAGCAACAAATGCACAGAAAATACACGGCCAACTTACGTTTGGTCAGAGCGTTGTTTGGCTTCACTATGAAGGTATATCAAACTATATAAATGAATAGCGAACTGACTTAAAACAGTCAGTATAGTATATATATTGAATATATTAGGCAACGGTCGGCTCCTCGATAAAACATTAAGAGGCTGAAATAAAACAAAACATTCTATCAGATTTTCATGGCTACTTGGTGTTTATAAGCATTGAATAACTGTCAAATGATCTCGGAAAACGATTTACAATGATGACAGATTGGCAGCAGAGCAAGGGAAATGTATGATGAGCTGGTGATTGAATAGTGCTGCCACCTTGCTGTCTGATCTAAAGTTGTTTGAAATAACTGCAAAAGAGAGATATCTTATCCCATATCGTGAGTTTTATTTGTTTTAAAGGATTTTATTTTAGCTGGGTGTATAGTATTCCTTCAGGTTTGTTTTTTTCAATTGGCCCACCACACAGCTTGGAACATGGTTCACATAATAAGAATAATAAATCCATCAGCCACATTGTAAAGTAACGTTTAGGAAAAGAGAGAAACTTTGTAAAGACCACTTGGGTGATCTGTATATTGTGGTTTATATTATAGTCTGTACTAAACATTGAATACGCATAATAAAATGTAACCTGCCTGGATAAATAAACGTTTTTTTAATTATCTAAATAAACGAATTTAAAAACAAGTTGTACCTTGTATCGACTTCGTCAGATATAAAATAAATGTGTGGTATACCATTATAATTGAATATTAATTACTTTACTCAGTTAACGTGTATACATACTGCTAGCCACCATTACCTACCTTAGAACGTGATATGAAGAGGAAACAGCCAGCGAGGAGAAGGCCCTGCATGGTAGCCTGAGTGTCGGAGAATTTGACACCCTCCAGGTAGAGCACACTCTGACTGTAGGCCAGGATGAGGGCGTTGAGGGCGAGGATTTTGAACATCTGCAGTGTGGTGACCAGGGTGCACCGCCCTTGTTTGATTATGTGGCAAACTGTGCAGAGAATATGAATATTAAAAATACTCCAATGCCTAATCCCCAATTAATATTACTGTAAACGTAGTATTTATTTTCGCTATTTTAGCGCACCCACCTTTGTGCGTGAAGATAAATCCTGCGCAAAAGGTATAATTATTGCATAAACAATGTGTGAGAATTCCTTGCTGCGCAAATTTAAATCCACGCGAAAAGGTGTCTAAGTACTTATGGCGCGAAAATGTATCTGCGCGCAAAAATAATTACGTTTACAGTGTATGAAGCACATATGGGATGCACATATACTCCAATGTCTAATCTCCAATTAATGGAATATTATAAGAAGCGTATATTGGATGGCTTCAAGGGATTGTATGCTATTATATAGAATACATTTGAATAAAAGATGATATTTGGGATCCTTATTCAAACGTTTAAGCACTTGTTCTGGGTACATTAGAGATCTAAACGACATGAAATATTATTCTATTCGGTCAGTGTCGCTGTTATATAGCATAGTGACAAATGTACATGCTATATACTATTTCTTTTTAAGAAAGCAAAAAAGGGAATTAAATCAATGACGGGAAATACGAACCACACATAGTTGTAGACAACTTGGATGTAAACGGTGAGGCAATGCTAGCATCTCCTAACCGGACAACTTGAGATTTCTCTTCTTCCTCTAATTCTTTCAACATGTTAGCCAGCTTTTTCTATAATACAGAGACCAAACTTTAAGGAGTGTATACAGGACTCAAAGGAGGTAGCAGAACTTTTTTTAATAGGACATTAACCTAATAAGCAAGGGTAGATCAGCAAAAATAAAAATGAGCAGTCTATATTTTTTAAAGGCATGGAATTATGAAAAGACTAGAAATAGCAAATATTCTATATTTTCCATACGAGAATTGTCCAATCTATGGGGCGATGGATCAGAAAAATAAATAAATATTTAGTAAATCTTTAACCACTTAGTAGACAGAAAATGGGTCTTAGAAAAATATTCAAATGTTATATATTATTAAACACACAAACAACTGTGGGTAATAATCTTGATAATTGGTATTACCTGCGCTGGTGTCATTTGAGGTTGTTGCGCTGCCAGGTTTTCCCCTCTGGCTACGGCCCTCATCTTGGCACGACCTGTGGGTTTGCCCTTCATTTGGTTCATCTTTTCTGGCTTCTCCTGAACTGGCATCTCAGCTTCCAACTAAGGTGAAATTATAATAATACAACTAGTACTCAGTATGATGTAATTAAAGTGGGAGATTTCGATTCAAGCATGCAAAATAAATTTTGTCAAATAAACTTCTAAAGAGGAGTAGTAATAATCTCAATTATGACTCGGACAACCCATAGCAAGTACATAGATTGAAAGTGTACCTCTTCTCTCCTTTTCTTCCTGTCTGGAACGCGTTCGGGGGCATTTGCCAATAGGGCAACACCTGAAAGTATATATATAGTAAATATATGCACAGTTTGACAATTATTTATCAGGAAAACTAAGTAAATTTAGTTAGATTCGTGAAGGCTTAATCATACGTTGTAGGTCTCATTCTTACTTACCAACATCTGCATGTCTGAGAGCGCCAACATCATTAGTTCCATCTCCACACATCAAGGTTACGAAGCCCATCGACTTCATGGTTGTAATAACGAATTCCTGAATGTAGTGAGATTGAGTAAGAATCGATCGAGTACGCTTTAAGAGTATGATACAAACAAATACAACATAGTAAACCAAAATATTTAGTAAGTGAATTTCTTTAGAGATTTTTTCCAGGGGTGAATGATAACACAATGGAATGAAGATCAAACTGATTCTTTACCTTTTGTTTAGGTGCCACTCTAGCATACACCTTGACGCCGATCAGAATTTTACATAGGAAGTCCATATAATTCTCCTGAAGGAATTGTAGTCCCTGGGAAGCAAAAAAAAATGTTAAAGATAGGACTTGTGAAGATATAAAGGTATGCTTCCACCCAAAGACTCGACTGAACAATAAACGTTTGGAACCTGTTTCATATGGAAGATCGAGTTGGATGTTGGAAGAAAAAAAATATGTAGAGGTATCGGGAGGTTTACACTCCATGAAAAGGAAAGTAGGAAGTAAAGCATTCAGTAGACCTAGTCTAGCTAGACTATTACCATATTGACATTGACATTGGTGTGTGTATATATCACAATATAAATTTACACACTGTCATATAAAAATCTCTACAATATGCCAATTCCTTTTCACTCATATAAGATTGTCGATAAAAAGACCCGATTTCCATGAACTTATCTTACCTCTCCTGTCAGACAGAGATCGTATTTGGTGATAAGATCCTTGTGACCAGATTTAGGAAAAGCTTCCAATGTAACTGCATCATCAACCGACTGCCAGTGCCAGGAATCAACTAGAATACAAAGAAAAGACTTCAGGATTGCTTCACAAATCTCTCATTGATTTGAAAAAATGAAACAGGATAAATGGGTGTTATTTAACCACGAGTAGAACATAAATTTCTCAGAAAATAACAAAGTTGCAATTTTTAATGACGAAATTTAATGACCTTCAAGGGCCTTAAACAAATAGTTTCATTTTTAATGACTCGTGGGAACTCCGATCCCAATAAACAATGACATAGACTATGCAGACATTTTAAGGGAGTCTTGGGTTGCTTTAATGGGTATTGAACACTGATCATGCCAACAAATTTATCGACTTACCTTTTTTATCTGGAGGTGAAAGGGTGAGTGCGTGAGGTTTACGTGTGATCTTTAATTCTTTCGCAACATGGCAGGCTGTGAGAGGATTGTCTCCAGTAATCATGACCACCTGGAAATATGATTTAGTTACAAAAACATGAGTTCTCAAAATTATATCATGATGAGTGGTGATGGTTTAACTTAAACAAACCAGACCATCCTAAAATTTGAAAAATAGTCATAATCCTTTCATTAACTAATTTCATTCTTTTATGGAGTAAGTGAGTAATGGAGGCTTTATTCTGTTTCGCCATTTTCAAGACGTGGTCCATTTATATACTTGTCGCTAAGTATGAGTTACGATTAGTGATATATTCTCCCCAAAATGGGCAAAAAGGGGTAGGAAAAGAAATTGATTCCTTCGCTAGGATACATACGTGGTGGGAGGCGTGAATAATTTCCCTAATGACAGACTTCGAATCTGATTTTAGCGGACAGGAAATGATGACAAAGCCATTAAACGATAAGTCGTGCTCCACTTCTTCCCTGGACATTTCTCTGACCTGCAAAGATGAATATTATCTTTCAAGCTTCCAATAACATACTTCAACTTTTCAACAACAACAACGACGCCAAATGCCAAAAGAAACACTCGAGCTTCTTTAAAAGGGCAGAAGGGGAAAGTATAGCGATAGTCTTTAAACAACATGGCGTACAAATGTAGTTATGAAACAATTTAATTAAAAGAACAAATAGGTTACAATAGAAGACGCCCCAATATAATGTATGGCAACAATTCTCCATCGCATTTCGTTAATGGTAGAAACCTCCCGGGTAGCAACTATCAGTAGATCGTACCTGTTGATGTGAAAGTGATCCTAGTTTACGGGAGCCAAGGGCAAGAACACGAGCACCTCTTCTCGCCAAGGTAAGGTACACTTGATCATAATCTGCAGGGACTTCTGCGAACTGGAAATAATGATAACAAAAAATCCGCGATACATAATATAACCATACAATGCATATATGATAAAATAAATGAATGTGACCATCGCAAAATTAGATTGGAAACATCTGCTCAGGAAAAATACACCTGATATGTGGGCGTGAAAGTCAACAAAAAACATAATAATATCAAATGATGCCAGAATGCAACGAGTTAAAATATCTATAATCAGTTATTTAAGACATGTTTAAAATAGAAGGGTAAACTCTATTTCTCTGGCAAATTATATAAGGATATGTATATGCATAGGGAAACATTGGAACATCGCTGAAACAATTTAACATGTCACAGATCAGGGAAGTTGAGTATATTTACCATAGATCTAAGTGTCTCGGGGGCCCCTTTGACAGTAGCCACATATTCTGTCTCCACAGAACCAGGTTTGGTGTGGCCAGCAATTACTGACATACGTTTTAGGGCGCTGGTGAAGTGGAAACGATGGTAGATCTTCATGCCATGAGTTTTGGTCTTGCGGGGAATGACAGCGTCGCCTATGGTTGGCAAAGCAACACTGAACATTATCATTTCTGTTACTCAGCATATATATGGTTAACTTTGGCTTAGACATGATAATTTAAAAATAATTTCCCTTTTTTTAATAAGAATAAGTTATTAGTACACCATGTATCACTTGACTTATGAAAAATTCCCTTTGAGTACAATAAAACATAAATTAATATACATATGAATAATTTTAAAGTTCCACTTATAACTCTACATGCAAACCAGAACAACTAAGGGGACGAATGGAAAGGGCCGAAGTACATAGAGCACAGTTCATATCAATTAGATGAAATAAAATAATTTTAAAGTGAATAATTTTAAAAGTTTGACCATCGTCTGATCCCATAAATCCCGATTCAGGAATGATATGAATAAAGCAGGGTAACTTTAATACCTCATACACTCGACATAATAATATTACAATATCACTGACCTTTCGTCAGGTTCCAGTCGATTGCACTGAGAGTGGCTTTCTCCAGTGGGTCACCAACAAGATCTTCATCCAGCTGTGCCAAAGAATGACAAGTTGCCATGACTTGTATTGTTTCCAAGGGAGCTTCGTGAACACTAATGATTTCCTCCCCGCTGGAATAACAAAGGATGGATACAGGCTCTGTTGTAAAATAAATGTGATGCGAGAAACGGACAAGATAAATCACCAGGAAATGGTCACTCACGTGGGTGCTACTTAGAAACAAATCTTTATCGTGATAAAATGAAAATAGTGGAATTAAAAAAAAAATAAACTAGTGGAATTTATATATAAAAATGTGTCATGAATCTATTAACATTTAACGCGTCCTTATTTTGAAACACCCTTTAGTCAAGTTACAAAGGTTTTCCCGAAGTCCAACAAATACTAACTTTAGTCCAGCAACACCTTCCACTACTAGATTATCACTTGTCAATGTCCCAGTCTTGTCAAAGCAGCAAATGTCCACTTTGCCGGCAAAAGGGATTCTGAACGGCTCGGTACAAAACACATCTAAAATGAAACAACAATGAAAATGTAGCTGGTAATTGAAGAAGTTGAGTGATAAGATTCCTTATATCACGCAAATTAATTCAAATGATTAGAACCGATTATCTCTTATTACACACAGAACATTAATATTGTCCAATTAAAAAACCTATTTCCAGTTCGCAAACTAAGCAGTGGAATAATGTTTTGGCACGAATAGGGATGAGAATGTATATACTATACATTATAATTAAGAAATATTCCCTACTATAATACTCACATAGCTTTGACAGTGCTAACAACGATGTGTTTACAGCGAGGGACAACTCAATCGGTAGCTCGGGTGGAACGACCGCAGTCAATATGAGAGTACACTCAAGGAACAGTTTGTATCTATTCCTCTTTGGGTTCTCAGAACCTGGAACAAACAAATGTAGATTTAGTACAGGTGAGGGAGTCTCGCTTTATACCAACAAGGCCCAGGTTGAGTTTCTTCATTGATGCATAATGTGTAGTACTGCTTAAAGTTGTACTTTTGTTGTTGATTTTATTTTTACTAGCTCTTGGTAGTTGGTCTTGCTCTTCATCAGGTTAACTGATATATAATATATTAAGTTTGGCTATCACAATGTCAATACTTCATTGAGAATGACTTTACCATAATTGCTCACAAATGTAAAATAAAGTATCTACCTGTGAACATTTCTTTATATCAATTTAAAGATTCAGTTAAAACGATATCCTAGAAGTAGAAGAACCATTATAAATATATTGTGTACTCTTCCCTGGGTACTTCTGGAAGACCGGCTGTAAAAGCCGAACAATAAATGCCCTGGTAAAACATCATATACAAATGTAGCGAACATTTCCATGCATACCTTTCACCCATAGATATCCCGCAGCAATGATGGCGAAGAAAAGCAGGAAGAGGATGAAGAGGAAGGTCTCCCGGTTGTTGGCTGTAACTCTCTTTACTCCGAACAGGATAGTGCGGAGGAGTTTACCTTGCGATGTGCTGAAGCTGTTCCTTACAACGACGGCAATACATCCATTATCACTGGCTGAAATCGAAAAAGAATTGGTTATTAGAGAATTAGTTATTACAGAATGATAATCTTGGTATTAATAAATATGATGGCATATTAAGTTGCAAGAAAGTTGATGTAACAATGATACAAAAATCAAAGAAGAAAGAATGAAGTGTAATCAAATTATGCAACTAATGCTAGTGAAATCGGAGTAGATAACATCTGAGAGGGATTGAGATAAGATAACATTATGTACCGGTGTAACAGTTCTAAATTACCCCCTCATCTAATATACCCCCCGTTAATTTAGACCTTAGGTTTAAATGACCCCCTCTAGGTTCAAATTATCCCCCTTTGTTTCATTGATAAACTTACACCAACAATTCTAAAAGAACATATTGGGAGAGAAGGTCATATCTAATGCTTATGGGAAATAAATTAAAGATAATTTTGAGGGCCTAATAATGAAATTTACTGTAATTCTGTATAATAATCCTTTTTACTTTCTATTCATTTAAACTTAAATTATCATTGTAACTCAATGACTATGGGAGCCTACACCTGTATGTGGTGTTTTGTCTCAAGGCTTTAAATAGAAGTTTATTGAAATTATTTGGATTTGTAGTAGTGACATGTTCGGTATCACCTACCTTTTAGACCTGGCCCTGTCTTACTAGGAGGTGAATGTTGGACAACTTTGGTTCCACCGAACAGTATGTGAAGTTTGCCATGAACAAGAATGTCAAGTGGTTGATCGAGGTCTACAGACTCGACTGCTTCCTGAAATGTAATAGAAAGCATATATAGTCAGTACGAGAACAGCAGTGATTGTGATGGTTATTAGGGGAAAAGAGCATTGCTTCTGATTATTTAGATACCTACTATAACTAGCTTGTCCCTTCCACAATAATTAACCCTGTTGCACTGGTATACTTATTATTTACACAAATGGAATCTGTATACAAAAATACGGACGGAAGATATTACCTTCATGACAGGTACGGACTCGCCTGTCAGCATAGACTCATCCACAATACATGGTCCCCGCAGCAACAGCAGATCACAAGGCACAAGGCGGTCCTCTTGGGAGCGACCTGACAAAAACATTTCTTTATGAATAAGCAAAGAAACTGGGAGTCAAAATCGAGCTGTATAACTTACTATATATTGTGGCGGGGCGCGCCCTTTTTGCTTTAATTATTTTCGGAGAAAAAATAAAATTTTAACTGTTTAGCCACGTTAAATACATAGCATTTTCAAGGATGATCAGTGACAAGAGACCATAGTAAGTATGCTTTCAGGAAAACATGTCCTAAAATATCTCATCATTTTTGCTTACCTATTGAGACAATATCTCCAGGAACAAGTTCATCACTTTTAACGTGGCGCCATTTTCGATTTCTGTAGCACTGTAAGCAAGAATATAATAAAATTATGTTTAATTGAGCGATACAATTTGTTTTCATAGATAATCCCTACTTACAGGGAATATATTGATTGATTGATAAACCGTTTTCTTTAATTTAAGACGATATGACATCTTACATCATATTGTGTGGCTCCAATTTGTTACGTAATGTTAGATGGTTTTTGGCCACTACAGTAAATCGACCATATATTTATTCATTCATTCATTCAGAATATCAAATATAAAACAGGACATCAACATGTATACACTCGTACACAGGGACTGGCATAGATATAGGAGACCAGCTCAACACACCTGGATCATATAGGGCTTGTTTCCCATCTTTCTGATTTCGGTCATGTTTCGAAGTTGCTGTTGTACCAAAGTAGCCTCGAATGCCACCAACATGAACAGCGTAAAAACACTGTAATACCAATAAGCATCAAGACACCAAAGACCGACGCAGAACACCTGAAAAATATAGAAATTTATAATATATGTGTGCTCGAGAAAATGATTTTGAAGTGTGAAGTCCTTGTGTGGGGCTTTATATAATAATCTATGGATTAAAGATGTAAAATAAGGGAGCTGTCGGAGGTAGAAGTTACTGGTTGGGATAATTGCCTGGGCCTTCCAAGGCCCTCACGCATCTACCTTAGTCTAGATACTCATTCTCCTCAATTCACAAGTAAAATCCAGTTTATGAGTTTCTTAAGATTAAATAAATGTGGTATCCGTTTCGATGACGGGTATCTCCACCAATGTGGAGTCCTTGTGTGGGGCTTTATATAATAATCTTGGGATTAAAGATGTAAAATAAAGGGGCTGAAGGAGGTAGAAGTTACTGGTTGTGGATTAAATATGAAAAATAAGGGAGTAGAAGTAACTCAGTGCAGAGGCTTTGGTTGCAAGATGTTAACTGTTTATCATAACAACTCTCCCTCAGAGGCTGAGTAGCTCTGAGGTATTACTAGCCCCCTCAGTGGGCTATGCGAGACTCAGCTTGACATGACAAAAGGCATTATAACCCAGGAAATCGCCTACAACATCGATATGAACCCACCTGGAATACGAAGAACGGCGCAGTCGCTCGTTCTTTGAATAGTTCCATGAATGTTGGAACATCGAGGACCATGCTAAGGGAAGAAAGAGAAGATTGAAGGTAAGATTTCATCATAAGATTAAAGATTTTCCTGACCCGATACTAGATTTCGAAAACCGTATAAAAATCATTGCATGGAGAAAAGAATGCAGGTGTATTACATCGTAACATTAGATTGTGTTCTAATAATAATTATGATAGTGTCCAATCTACAATCCTATTTTGGTCGATCAAAGTAAATCTAAATTACGGTACTTACTCGTTACGACCATATTTGTTTTCAGCGTCTTTTAGTACATCGTCCTCTTGGAATCCTTTCCAATCCATGTACTGTTTAAAAGTCCAGTCAATGGGGTATGCAACAGGTTCGAACTGCTTCTTTTCCTCAAAATCATAGATATACTTTGTCTTTTGAAAGATGATCCAAACGACAATTTTTCCTGTTTTTCTATCCTGGAAGCAAACGTAACAAAAGGAAAATAGATAGCGGATAACATTTGGCGGAATTATCTTCCATAATCCTCTTATTAATCATATATTTGATACATATGAATATATATAGTAACCTTTTATACATTTCAGAGGCTATGGATTACTCCATACACATAATATGGTACCGGAATGAGATGTCAGATGACGATCTAATTATACAATAGTAATAATTAAACTTACATTTGCTTTTCTGATCTTGACAAGTTCTGTCGATCCATTATTTGGAGTGGGTACAACTTTAGCCCAACCAGCTTCCAGGGGATCTTTCTCCTAATATACCAAGGAAAACACATCATTTAGAAATTAGAAATCTTATCTAACCTTCTTTGGCAAAATAATGATTAGTTTATTGATTAGCCAGTGTCAATTTATATAACAATGGTCAATGCATATCATAATAACTGAATTCTATAGTTTTAATACAATCTGAAATAATCAGAGATACCTCATAACCACAATCGTAATTATTTATCAATATAAAACTAAAATTTCCAAACTAACACAGAGTAAATCGGAATTCGGATAGCGTTGGAACTTAGTCTTATTACTCTTACTACTAGCTCTGGGGTCTGGTCTTACTTAGATTATCGATCCGCCCAGCCATTTAAATTTTAATATGAAGCTAACCATACCGAGGGTGATTAAACCCCAATGAAAATCTTACAATGGTTAAATTATTCACATAATATAATTTATTTTGCTAGTGATGAAAGCACGAACTGGTGAGACAAATGATAAATATGGAACGCACCTTTTTGCAGGCCAGAAAGCAGTAAACGTGGACGAACCAGAGGCAAAATAGAGAGACCAAAACATGAAGAAGACCGATACCAGCAAGAGAAATGAAAGCATACTCATTCATTTCAAATTGCACGGTAAAAATATAAAGCCAAAAGGCATATATGAACATGAAGGGTAGAATGTAGCCATGGAAGACTGTAGGCCGGATCGTGTAGAGAGTTAATGACTGAATTTCGCTGTTCAGCGCAGGCTGCTTGCCGGTGTCGGCCATGTTGACGTTGGCCGTAATACGTCCGCAGGAAATTCATAATTTAGTCGAGGTAAAATTTCACTTTTTCATACAGACACAATCAATCAATACAGAATTGTGACTGATATTTAAGTTCCTTATATGGTTTCATGGTTATATTTCTATATATTCGGATAGCACTGAAATCAGACACCGGGACACAGCAGTTCAGCACCAAATTTAGCTCAAGGTCAAGGTCGAGAGGACAACATGTGCCTATGTTGATACACAGAGTCACAGTGAACCGTGGACTAGGAGGTGCATTCGCCGTAAACCATGTAAGCCTTTTGATTATTTGAATGATATCATATAAATATAAGTTGTTAATGTTTTGGTTAAACTATTTGTTATTACGTACGCTGTTTGAAGTAAGTCACTGACACTGAGCATGTTACAATTAAATTTACATACGGTATATCATGCAACCCCTTTAGTTTAGTTTTGGCTTTTTTTTTAGTCAATTTACTTTATTATTTAGGCCTATTTATTGGCTTTTAAAGCAGTCATTACAATTGACCTCAACTTAAACTGACCCTCGCACTCCTAGATGATCCTACAAACAAATCGATGTCTCCCTGCTCAGACTCCGAGTAAACCTCTTTGAATAATTACACATTGACTGCACTAAGCACGGTACCGTAGCTAAACTAAAGAAGGGTTTAACTTTAAGAAATTAAGGGGCTTGGGCTTTTTGTTTTCTCAGCTATTTATAGCTGAGAAAACAAATGAGTCACTATGAAATGTGCCAATCACTGATACTGCATCTACATCTTGATAACTTGGTTAACTGTCTGTGAGGTGTTTAAGCTTAGATGTGACATCAGGCGAGGATGCCATATCTAATCCTTTCAATCAGTCATAGATTTCACACCTAGATGTTATTGAAGGCTGATTGACAGCCTTTCTAGGTTTAGCCAAGGCAGTTGATTGGCTGTTAGTTAGATGCTTCTCCAACCATGATAGGTCTGCAGAAGGCCCTCCCACCTCCCACACCATCCCTCTGCCCCCCCCCCCCCCCCCCCTCACCTGCCTCAGGTGCTCAAATGGACACTGCCAAACACATTTTCTAAATTTTAAAAGTAAGTTACCAACTATTTAGCCTAGCCTAGCTTACTACTTTTTATACGACCCAACTTTTTTTTTACTACCATTTTTTTTTACGACCAACTTTTTTTAACGACAATTTTTTTCCGACCAACTATTTTTTAACAATTTTTTTCTAGACAACTTTTTACGACAAACTTTTTTTAATGACAATTTTTTTCCGACCAACTATTTTTTAACAACCAACTTTTTTTTAACGACCAACTTTTTTTTTAACGACAATTTTTCCGACCAACTTTTTTTTAACGACCAACTTTTTTTTAACGACCAACTTTTTTTAACGACAATTTTTTTCCGACCAACTATTTTTCAACGATAATTTTTTTTCGACCAGTTTTTTTTACAACCAACTTTTTTTTACAGCCCTGGCTATTGCAGAGTTATTCATTATTGGTTACAGTTACTGAAGTGGAAATAAAAGTCAAGTGTATATAAACCCTAGTCTAGTTGACATTTGTATGTCTTTTGTGCCATATTAGATTTTACCTTCTGGTCTGTGAGGACTAGTGGAAACTCAGGAGGACTAGTGGATCTTATTTCTACGTAGGTATTTCCCTAAGTTTATCATTTTTCTCCCTTTCTCTACATGTTTCAGAGTTCATGATTTCAATGGTCCTCAGTGACTGGTCATAAATTCAATTCAATTCAATTCAAGAATTCTTTTTTGCAATAGATGTTGTTTACAATGAGGTGGTCCAGCATTCTAAATAGACAGGTGTCTAGGTAGGTCTTCTGCCTGACATCGGACATAAGTAATTGAGGCTGAGAAATCGTTTCCATTGGAAACGCCAGGTATATAAATTAAGTTGACACTAATTGTAATATTAAATAGATAAACCAAACTTAACTTGATAATTTCTTAACTTAGTACTTGTTAGACGTTAAGAGTCGTAACGGGTGCATAGCCTACTGGTACTTGTCTAGACTCTAGTCTCAGATATAGTAGATATACCAGTAAATTACCTAGCGTCGGCTAGTCAGCCTTTTTTGACCCATACCCTACGTACTGTTGTTAATGTTATGGCTCACGCCAAAATTAACTATTCTCTGCAATGCAGCATACATGTATAGAAAAATAAAATATATGCCATGTATATTGTACTTAAGCCCTTCATATTTTGTTAATGTGGAAGCTACGTACAGTACTTTTGAATGAATGATCCCCTGATAAATCATCTGATCCTATACTCTTGTCAAAATGGATGAGGGATTTTGATTTGATTTGAAAACGTTTATTTTTATTATGAGGGGAGAGAGGGTATGGCTGATTGAAAGGTACCGTATACAGAATGTGAAACCCTCATAGTGCCCTCATACACAGCCGGTCTGGTATTGCACATGTCTATGTTTACATGCAGTACTCTTTGATGTATGGCTATGGAATGACGTGTGGTCAGGAATTTGCCCCCTGTTGTGTGTGGTACCATAAACCACCCACTGTGCCTGTGTCAGCAGTTCTATGACAGCTGCAGAACTAAGAGTACCAAGTAAATATGCCAAGAGGGCAGGCTAATTGAATAGTTATTTCAAAAAGGTTAATTGAATTAAAGTAAATTTTAAAAAAAAATCTTAAAAAAAGAAAGTACAAACTATTTCAAATTATACATTTTTCTTAATACTTTTTTGTCTGACTTTTTCTACGACCGCCTTTTTTTCTACGACTGCCTTTTTTTTCGACCAACTATTTTTACGGCTGCATTTTTTTTTTACGGCCACCTGTTTTTTCTAGCTGACTTTTTTTACGGCCAACTTTTTTTTTACAACAAACTTTATTTTTGACCAACTTTTTTTTATACATGTACTAATACAAATCTCTCCATCTCTCATGAATACTCATATTTTGTACTCAAAATAATTTGGAATTTTTAAAGGTCTGAAGTCGGAAAGTATCGGATTACTCCAGGGGACGATTAAACATGCATCACAGACCATTAACGTATAGGACTGCACTTGGTATTAGTTCTTGTTACTAAACTGATATAGTGATGCTGCAGCTGGTATGCTCGACCCGATTGGGTCAGTGGACCCTTAACAGCCATGTTAATATAAAAACTGATGTTCTGTTGTCTTGATGGTCCTGGGTATGACCATAAAGTGCCTTTCTGTCTCTTTCCTCTGTCTCTCTCTCCCTTCTTCTCTATCTCTATTTCCTGGGTATGATCATAAACTGCCTGCCTCTCAGCTCTCCCGCCCTTGATATAACACTTCAAAGTGTTGATAAGGGCGTAAAGCAAACAATCTCACTCACTCACTTCTGTTGTCTTGTTAATTCCATTATATAGTCGGGTACCCGGTAGCTAGAATTAAATTGGTATAAGAGCCAAGGAAAGGAGAAGTTACGTTTTAAAATTGAATTAGAAACCAGTATGTGTCGTCTGTAATTATTTAATTAAGTAACCACCCTAAAGTCAAAACTTCAACTCATTAATTGAGTAACATATATATGAATGTGACAATACATTTATTTGTTCCCTAAGTAGGACTCCAGATAGAGGGTTTGAATCAGGTTTCGACTTGGTTAAGTAGACAGTTTAATATTACTCATAGAACAAGTGAAATCCGGGAATAGTAATGCAACATCAGTTCCTTCTGCCCTGAATGTAATTTATGAAAAAAAACTAACACAGCCTGGCTACAAGAAAACAAAATTGTATATGAAACTGTTTAAATATATTATCATTAACATAACCAGTGAAGTAAAACTGTTTAATATACCACTTACATTTGGTATTTTCATCAACATATTATTCTCATATTGCAGCTGATAAATTTTATGTTTCAACTAAATAAATTATCTCCGAATTCTTGTTGCACAGGACCGCTCTCCATCGCTCAATGGAAGAATTGCGATACACTTTATCTAATAGTCCATCAGCTGGTTCATTACTCAGTCATCAATTCGGATACGAGGGATGCTTTTATTATATAATTTGGCTGTATTTTTGGACAATGTGTTTTTATCAATATTGATGTGTAGCAGAAGAGCTCAGTATACAGCAGTCAGATTGACGTCTCTAGTCAGAGAATCTCAGGCATTAAATTCAACCGTTAGTCGATCCTTGCAGGGAGGTATATATTTCTCCGTGGTCCAGGATAAATATAACTCATTCTGTTTTCAAGTTCAGATATTAATCATCAGGTTCTACTAATACTAGCTACTATTATAGGAACATTTAATTGTTGTCTTACCGTCTTAAACAATCAAAACTGTTATTTATAAAAATATGCATTTTATTGAACGATGAATATTGAATCCTCTTTCTTTTAATTCTTTAGTTATAAATTTATAACAATATACCAGATTCATCGATTGGTTAGGGGGGGGGGGAATAGTGTCTCTTATTGACCATATTAAATAAAGAATCACTTTCGAACTCACTCACTCAATATTTTTTACATTTGGGATATAGTGCACGTTACTAAAGCCCATTTTTCTTTATTACAAAATATTCTCTACAATATGCTAATAAGACTAATCATTTCTTGATATTAAACAAATTCGTGCAATTCTTACGATCAAACATCCACTTTGGATGATGTTGTGTATAACTATAACTACCGGTATATATTCTATGTGTTTTATCTCTTCAAGTGTTATTACTGGGTCTCATGGTTCAAGACTCCTTAAGTTGTTCGCTACCAATACTTTCCTGGTTCATTTTAAGTACTCTTCCCACATACATTCATGTTAGAGATCCTTCCATGTCGTACATTTTATTTCACAGCATTTACCTTCGGTGTATTTGTACTCGAGACAATCGGGGTGGGGAGGAGGTGGGTAACACAGCGCTGCCATGCACATCCCACGTTTCCCTCCCTCACAGGTGCAGCTCAGACAAGGGTCTGATTTAGAGGGTTGGTACATCTCCCCTGATGCAACTTCCTTGCCCTCTGCATCTATGCATTTTTCCTCTGCTTCCCATTTGGTACACTTTCTGTTGCAACATTCCCCATCTACAACTTCGTATTCTATACAATAATGTCCTTGGGGTGGATCCTCACAACTTTCTGTAACGCATAACATATCTAGTTCACCTGTGTTGTCACAAAAACAGGTCAAGCAAGGGTCTAATTTAGACGGTTTAAACAATCCTCCCGGTGGTACCTTTGTGCCGTTCCTATCAGTACATCCCTCATCGCATTGCCAACCGCAGCATGTTCCTGCTATTGGTGTCCCTGGACAATCGGGTATATGACAGAGCTTCTCGAAACATAGTTCTTCAGGTTCGCCTGTACAAAGGCATTCTCTGCAAGGGTTCTCAGACGGTTGATAGACCCCTCCCAGTGATACATATGTGCCGTTCTTATCAGTGCACCCCTCATCGCATTTCCAACCGCAGCATGTTCCGTTTATTGGCGTTCCTGGACAATCTGGTATATCACAGAGCTTCTCGATACAGAGCTCGTTATTGTTACCATCTTCGCCTGTACAGAGGCATTCACTGCAAGGGTTCGCTGGGTCGGGCATGTAAAAATCACCAAGTTTTACTTGAGTCCCACTTCCATCTCTGCAAAATGCTGCATTTGGGGCGCCATGGCACAGTGAGAAGATACAGAGTAGGATTACCAGTGCATACGGCAATGCCATCGTTAGTTCTGAAACAAAAATACAATTTGATTAGTTTCTCTTTGGGCTATATGTTCAGTTACATTCAAGGTTAGTATTTAACTCGACTTTAAGTCACAAACTCGAGTGAAAGCCGTCCGGTCAATAATGTAATATATGTCTTAATTAAAATAGTAACATGGTCGTCCAATCAATAGTGTAATATATATCTTAAAATAGTAACATGGTCGTCCAACGTTGACAACTGGGTGTTTTGTGTCGTTACAAGAATGCTCAGAAGCAGAGCTCGCTGTGTGTATGTTGCATAGATAGGTTTTGAATGTTCATTGGTATACCGTTCTTACTGTAAACATCCCAAGTTGGTTGTGTTGAAAATTGACAATTTTCTTGTGCGAGAAGCCGAAGCATTCCAATTTTCTGAATAAAATAAAGCACCAATGGCAATATTATAGACAATTTTGATGATTCTAGCTGAATTAGTCCTGACAAAAATTGTGCTATTAATACTCCCCATGAAGGTATTTATCTAGATTTGTTTATTTCAATGGGAATACGCTAGGTATCACTCGTGCTGGCTGGACATCGAATGTATGCTCGCTTGTTCTTGTGAGTGATAAGGGAAGTTCTTAGAGAGCTAAGACACGAGAAAGGGAATTGGTCTTAGCAATGGTGAAATATAAAATTGTCTCTTATTGATTAATAATTTAAACGCTCGAGTGTGTCATACTGTATATTAATTAGTATTGAAATCTGCAGCTCAAGCAAGTGGGGGTTTCCTGAGACTGCAAGTTAAAAAGAATAACTCACTTGTTTCTGGATGTTTTCGGTACGGATGACCCAGGCTCGTATCACACTGTTTCTGAGATTCACATTGACATCGAAACAGCTTGTTGATATATATATAGTGGTCAACTGGTCACATGATCAAACGACCACTCACACCACCCCAGTCAACCCCAACTCACTGTCCACACTTTCCGACCGTACTGTCAATTCATCGAAATACATCAACATGCCAGTTTTTTCCCTGTATTCTGCAGATCTGTCATTCTAATATTTACCTTTCTTTCTGTTATGATATATCCTATTTTTAAATTCCTTTCTTTTAACTTCTAATTTATTTATGATACTGATGCCTATTTGTTTTTATTTCCTTCATAAGTATACACATTGTGTCATATTCCTTGTAATATGGTAATTAGTATATCCGAAACATTCCACATGTATCCCCATGGTGATGGTTATTCATGAATACATTACATATCTGTAATGAAATGATGTCATATGTCAATGTCAAATGTCATATTTAATTTTCTCTCAATTTCATCAGTTCGCACAAAGATTCTCCATACAACTAGTGGAGTATCTTTGGTTCGCATTCCCAACCAACGTTCTTTTGACAAGGTTATGTGTCCGTTTTAGCTATACCACTATATATTTTGATAGGTGGTGTAGCCCGTACGTCGCAGCTTCCGAAAGTGTATTCTAAAGTGCCCAATTCTGATCGCAAGTGTCGTGTCTATTTCATTTCAAGTCCTAACTTGGAATGTGCGACTATAAAGGCAATTAATGAGGTGGATTTGAGGATTTGAGACCTAGTGGTTTGATTGAAGTATGCTCTAATTTGCCGTCAGAATGATGTGGACATAACCGTAATAACAATTAGAATGTATTGTGTCCTTACAGGGACGCTTCTATGCAACTTGTAGCAAAGTTCTGTGGTGAAGAACTAGGGAGCTATATGAAATGTATAGAAGACAACCCGAAAACATGGCATACTAAATGTGAAGAGTCCAAACAGCAACTGGGATGGTGTGCCCAACAGAAGTAAGTTTTTTGTTGACGGATCTTTATCATACTATATGTTATCATAGTGTAGTATTTCTTTTTAATGTTATGTGCTTCTTATAAGATATCAATATATGATCATATTTTTTTAATTTTTTTTAATATGATCATATTAATATTATCTGAGAAATGTTTAAGGAAATCCCAGGGCCAATGTTCCCTCTTTTTTAAATTGAAATAGAAATATGTTAGTGCTTTTCTGTTCACTTATTTAAAACCTTCAAATAATTATGGAGAATTAGATGTGGTTATCGGATAGATCCTGAATCCTGGTTGTTAGGTTTACAGTAGAAACATCGATGAGATAATAGTTGATCCTTAGAGGTTCATATCCTGATATGTCGAGAGTGAAACACAAGATCCTGAATATGACCCTGAGAGATGTCAGTGTATTTAACGGAAGATGTGGTTGAGGGAGAGAATTAGTTGAATAACTTTCGGCGAACGAATAATTCTAACTTCTATTTAGCTTACCCTTGTTACGTCATATATTTTCGAAGTTAGTTAAATATACTTTCAATTAAGATTAATCACTTGCATTTATGACATGGAATTTTTATGTTTTCAAGTAAAAATATATGAAAAGAGTAAGACTTAGTTAATTTGGGAGTAAATAGCGGGAACAAAAATATAAAAAAATAGCGAATTTGCATAGCCGCCTTTTTTTAACCTTGATTCGCATGGAATTATGAGACTAATGGTACAGTATAAATCTATAGAAATATTATAGAAACAGATGCAAGATGTATTTTTATGATTAATCTGAATCATTAAATTGCCTGCAGCGAACACAGGGACCTTCGAGATTTATATCCCCATTCTCCTCAATCACCATGAGGAGAATGGGGGGGGGGGGGATTAAAGTTAACCTAAAATGTGATGGATCAATGTAAGTGTTTATATGCATGTGCCTCTCTATATTCCCCTATAGCCAAGTGGTTAAAACTTTGGACTTCCAAGCAGGATTGGGAGTTAGAGCCCCAGAGCAGACAGCCTTTTTACATTTGTCTCATTTTCGAGTCATTTTATTTTTCAATTTCACTAATATCTTCACATCTGGGGCTTGGTTTTCTTTTAAACTCACACATGTAGTTATTGATGCAATTCCCTTTCGATTTGTCAAAGAATTAGAGAGGTTAAGATCGTATTAAGCCAGAAAAGTGCTTTGAATTGGGTTTGGTGATACATAGGTTCTCTGTTATAGAGGCATGGGTGGCAGTCATAAGCTTGTGTTTATTTTCGGCGAAAATTGTTTTCGCAAGGGCCACGATTCGTCCAACATGGTCAATGCTCTAATGTCAATATCCGGCCAATGCCGCCATGTGTTATCCATGTTTCCATAGCACAAGTCCCCATCTTTCCCTTCATGCATTTGGTGAACATAGATCGTTTATAAAAGCTATGATATTGGTAAAATATATTCTTGCAATTTTCGATAAAAATGTTGCCAAATATCTGTAGGTCAGATTTCATCAAAATCTATCCCTGGATGCACTGTAACATACATGTATGCGCAGTGGCACATATAAATCCCTATTAGTTAATCGAGACTTTTTTCATTTTTCATCTTTGTATATATCATTAATCATCAAACATCAATTCATCTACAGCATTTGAGTGAGTGAGTGAATGTTGGTTGCGAATGCAATGGGATCTTTTGTAGAGCCAATATATATTGAGACAGAATTTCCTAATTAAAAAATACTGAAAATACTAGTCTTTCTTGACTCAGTCTAAATTACACAAACACGACAAGAAGTCACACTATGGCAATGCCTAAGTCATATGTCATGAATTAATCGATAGGGATGGAAAGTTATTATTGTGTAAACTTAGAGTAGAGTAATTGTAAAGGAAAATGATGGAAGTTTAAGGATGAATTACTGAATTATGAATTATGAATTGAGGCGACGCGAGAAAACATCCACATGTTGGACAGGCGCTTTTTGTATTTTGTAATTGTATTGTCATAGTACAGGTTAAGAATTATAGTTGATAAATCATATACAACAGTGGGATTAGGCCTAAAAGAAAATGATCTTCGTTTCCGGTCCCCTCTTGGTAAAAATTTGGGTCGGTAGGTCGGGAATTTATTTCTATCCATTTTTTGTTTGTTTGGTAGCAGTAATGTGAAATCAAAGAAACGCATATATTTTGCTAGCCTACACAGTGGCCTCGATCCCGATCTACATGGGAGTAGAGATGAATAATTTATCTAATATTTTGCCAACCTCGTCATGGTGTTAAGTCACTGCTGTGATGCCTTGGAAACCCTTGTGGGAATACAACATATAACTCATTTTCATATAAACGGAAACGACATTTTTCTTTTTTTTAAATTCCACATTTCATTTTTTGTGTCGGTAGGGACTTTTTTTTTATTATTATTTTTCTAAGCCTTAAAAAACGCTCGAGTCGGCGGCATTTTTGGGGGGGTCGGTCGGGGACTGGAAACAAAGTCAATTTTCTTTTATGCTTTAAAGTTGCTCAGTTATTAAACGGAACGTTTTATTGTCTCACATTGTTGTATAAATCATAAATGGTGAATGGTGTTATATTTCAGTCCTGTGATAAAGAAAATCAGGGAAAGTTGTCTCACGTCCTTCACAAGATATGAAAAATGTGTTGTAACCAATATTCAAGATGTATCTGCCTGTATGAATGAATTGACAGACTTCATTGATTGCGCTGAAAAACACTCAGGTTGGTATTTTAGTATATGTTTATTCTTTTCTAACAGTTTGAATCAAATTCGCTGTTTCCAATTAACTACAGAACTCTTTGCTAGTATTATAGGCTCTTGTGAATTGAATCGGTCAATAAATTCTGCTGTACATCAATATCGCGCTGTAATAACACCCTTCCAAAAACCATTCTTTCAGAGGCTTTCATTATTTTTTACTTCCTGGAGATAAATATCTATATCCATACTCCTTATGTTTTCATTTCTCAGGAGGAGCTGTACCTTCCTAGCAAAACTGAAGTTCGTGCCTAAATCATCCGAAAGTAGTGAAAGAAATGTTGATGATTGTTATAGATCATTTCCATAGACACTATAATCATATTTATAAGTATAATTTATCTAACTACCCTATGAAGCCTGGGATAATGCAAAAAGTGGTTTGTATACTTGATTCCGGTGATATGTTATAACAATGATTATTAAAATTAATAGGTATTTTTATTCATATGCCTCATCCTTATCACTGTCCCGGGTGTATGGTTTTATCAATTCTTTATTTTTATCCTTTCCATTATTACTGAACGCTTGCTGTGAAATAACCAAGTGGTTAATGATTATTACTTTATTTGTAGAATTTTCTATTTATTTTTCTAAGAACTTTTTCTATAATTGTTTAAAGCAGCTTTTCTGTGAATAGTGTACCTGTTGCATAATGTCTGGCTGAATAAAAATCTTAAAACAAACAACTTATTTCGAGAGTTGCAGCCTACTGTTTGTCACAAAACACTAGGCGTCGCCACTGAGACTCTCCAAATACACTTGTTTCTTTGTTCCGAAAAGAACACTAGGTGTCACTATCTGCTGCACTTATCACAAACAGCATGTCCCGTCTCGGGCAACATACAAATTAACTTTCCGATTAATTCATTGAGTTTGGTCACAGAAACACTTTCAGGTATTCATAAGCATCTGACAATGGAGTCCGTTCATAAATTGTACTGAATAATGACAGATGCCAACCATACATGTATGTATATTAGTAAATTATCATAATAAAAATTACTGTCTAGAAACCAAGCATTGGACTTTTTGTTTCACGAAATCTTGCATGGAAGCTGGATTTACCGAGGGGATGCAAATACTGCCACATCTTTCGCTATGCTCTCGTGTATTTGTTAATAGCGTAAGAGAGAAAGGTATTCGCAGTAACGTCGTTTATAATTATAGCCCCCCCCCCCCGTGGGCACTTGGTGTGGGTGGTGGTGGGTGGGTGGGTGGGGATTCATTTTTTCCCCCTTGAGTAGAATAGCTTTCTTACTTTTTAGACATAGAGTAGTATACTTCTGTATGTTGTCAATGAATACTCTAACAATCTTGTGATTTCACTTTTCTGTAAGAACATTTGACATTTTAACTTCATGGGCCACCTGGAAAATCCCATGTCCTTTTCATGTATACATGTATCATGAATAAAAGTTGTATAATGATAATAATAGAGTAAAACCTCTATTTGTGGACACTTCTTTAATTCGAACACCGAATACACGCTCTGTACTAGCAAAGGGAGTCACATTTACCTACTCATCAGGAAGCTGTGAAACCCCGGCTTCAGTGGATTCCTTTCCGATTTGTAAACCCCACGTGCCATTATTACTACCACCACAGATGTACCAGCCTTTGTTTCATTTTTCATCTCAATTTACCTTTAAGGACACTTTGGACCAGTCCCGTTACCTTTCATTTTCCTTAACTTAAGACTATATATAGAGGCACCTCTTAAATCCGGACACCTCGCCGTTATAGACAGTTGAGTCTTTGCAGTCCCATCGTTATAGGGAGGTTTTACTGTATAATATAGACCAATCTAAGGATGTATTACCAGGCGAAACTGAATACGTATGCATGCATGTGGAACCGTCGCATTTGTTTCACTCTGATATTAAACCCACGACTGGACATCTTTATTTGTAGCCTTAGTTGAGTCATAGCTATTAGAGGAACATTTCCATTGCCCAGCAGTTATCACCAGCCCAGTCCCTACCCCACACCCACTCCCAACTTTATTAGATATCCCATGAAGTTATTTCTACCCTCGATGCTTGCTTCAGCGGTAATCAAATTGATTAATTGCTCGTGTTTTCCTCGTTTACCGCTAACGACCCCTAATTGAAGGGACCACCGAGGCCTGCGTTCCGTTGACCCACATATCCCCTAGCGTCAACAAGCCGCAATTTCTGATGAAGCAATGGTGGTGTAACGTCATGGAATCGTCATCGTGTTTTGTCCGCAACGAGTGCGCCCGTCACTCTGGGACGGAACCAATCGGTCAAACGGCGCAAATGGAGCGGTCAGCAGTGGTCATTTGGGGGCGGTATGGCCATTGATGACTGCGCTAGATGACCGCCTTGTCAAGTCTGGCCGGGCGATGATTAGTCTGCGCCGCCAGTGGATCCACATACATCCTTCCCTACCTCCACTTCTCATTCTCCCTCGTCCTCTCAGCTTGGCGCAAGTGGTGGTAGTTTTTGGCAAGCGCCTGCTACTTGGTACCTTTGCGCTATACTACTTACAACCGCTGACACCTTAATGAGTTTCTCGTTACTATCATCAACCATTTCTTGAACCTTTCAGTTACACTTCGTTGTGGGTTGCTGATAGAATAACTGCTTTACAGTCTGAAGAATGTGTTTTGTAATAAAAGTATTGCACGCCGTAATATTAATTGATCGAAATATAACATTGCACACTTTCTCTTACTTAGGATCCACCCGTTCCTGCATTTCAAAACATGTTTATTCGCCAAATTTCGCTAATGCGGTACGTTTAATTTTGCCACACACCAATCATGGTATTACACCTTCTACCTACATCAAAATATGAGATAATTTAACGTTTTAAAGTATGGAGAACACATGATGTAACACGTTCTTAAAATAGTTAAATACCAAATGAAAAACGGAATCGCCTATGTGTCAAAGCATAGAATAAGCACTGCATGAACTCGTATAATTTTGAATTGATTTACTTTGAACATTTGAGATGAATTCAATCTTAAAAGTCTGAATTCAATCTCAAAAGTCTCATCACGAAACCTACGCCATTGAAATTTAGATCTTCTTCATTACATCGTCCTATACGACACTTCGCTCATTTTCTTAGAAGACCTGTAATCCTAGGTAAACATCAAGCAATTACTTTTGTTTGAATACACGACTGAGATCCTTGTTTTCAAAATGTCACTTTGAAATAACGTGTGCGTCTGGGAAGAAATGCATCTCTTGAATGATATATAAAGATTACACATTTGATTATGTCAAACAAAAGCACAATCGTTGTTTGATATGCCTGTAATTTCTTGTCCGATGCAATCAGACTCTTTCACGTTTGACATTTGAAAAGTTGTAGTTGTTTGGCAACGACAAAGAAGATCTTGGCAAAAGTTGCAGAAACTTCGAATTAAATGTTTAGCAGTACATGTTCTTGTGTTCTGCATACAGAGAATAATTTAGCGCTGTCCATTCTCAAAGAAAACATAAGCTTATTTGTATTAAAGATTTTTATTAAGCCATAGAACATTTTGTAACAAGTACAATTTTCTCAGATCGTGCTGTTTACAAATATATCAATTCAATAATTCTAATTTGACGAGAAACCTTCATATAACTTCAAGAAACATCGATGATACAATAATAATGATAATATTACTAAGAGCCTCGCACTTAGACAAATTAAAGAAATACTAAAATCCACTCCCAGCGTTGCGTCTTATTCTAACATTCAAAATGAATATATATATTAAACATATCTAAATCAATTTTTTGCTCAACGAGAAGGGTAATAATGCCTGCAAGATATGAACTTATGAAAAAGTGATGCATAAATCAACACAAACTCACATATAGAAGTATCACAATACATTGTCCCCTAGACACCAGATCCAAACTTCTAACGTTTTCTTTCTTCCACCTCTCTACCTCAATTCTACCATGGTCTCTAAAATTATAATCATGTTCGGGGAGTTCTAGCCTATTTACATTTAACCAGAAAAGATTCAAAACTCAGTGCATTCTTCTGTAACTCAATAACATTACTTCACAATTTACATGCAGGTTATAGTTTGATATTCTCACATCATATGGGTTGGATGAACTTGATAGGATCAAGCATATATGTCGCATTATCTTGCCATACCGTCTGTTCCTTCCTCACCCATGTCCAGTAGAATAGGCCTAGATACTTTTCACTGAAGCATGTATTTTGATATGATAATTACTTTCGAAATTCAACTTCATTGTAATACGTTTTTAACATTTGTTTTATTTGGCGAGTTTCATCTATTGATGTATCTGATACCAGTTTCTCCAAAGCTCTCCAAATATACCTTTATATTTTTATTTACAACTCTTTTTTCAGTATCGTTATTTATACTCCAGTCTCGAGTGTTCATATTATTCCCTTATCATGACACATCCCCAGCTCTGATCCAATCGTTCCCTAGGTATATATGCACTATATCTTTCAATGGAATATAATCGCAAGTATCCCCTCGTAGGGTTACTTCCCTTGCTAAACTGAACCTATAAGGAGCATGAACTATTGTCCAGATTGTGACCCGGTTGACCCCAACCTAGGCCCTTTGACCCTGGACGCTTTGAGCATGGAGATTGCTTTCCTGTACGTGCACCTGAGCCGGCGAGTGAATCCTTTGCTCTGGTTTAGACCTGGATTGCTTGCCCTCTTTCATATTTCTGTCTACTGCACGGTGTCCATATACTGTGTCTGGAGGCGACCACCCGCATAGTAGCATTTCATAGATTTACTAACATGTATGTGTGAGGTTGATAATATATAGATGGTATATACAATATAATGAAGCTAGTATATAATGTGCGTTACAGTATGGATCGAATTGTTCACAAACTGTTATTCTCGTCGAAACTCATCTCTGCCGTTGGTTTCTTTCTTTTGACCGATTCAAAATATCTTCCACAGTCAGCTGGGTTGAAAATATTATATAAGACGGTACCTTCTAAACCTGTTGTAAATAGATTAAGAAAATATGACCCTTGCAGTTTTTTTCTGACCAAAGTAAACACCAATGCGCTCAGGTACATGCCATGTTATTTTATTCTAAAGTAACTGTATTCACATGCGGTTAACATCGATCAAATACTTAAGATTTTCTATACTTTTGGTTCCGTTCGTTTTCAACCCAAATTTGAAGGATTGTTGTCTGCGCTTCATAACTGTCCACATAACGTTCCAGTGTCCTGACGAACTCCTTTGCTGTGTAAACTGTGTACAGATGTGTGTAAGTTTCACCTATTATTGCTAACCGGAGCTCGTTTTTTGATTGTATAAACATAACAGAAGCAAAGTATTGAAGACTTCAGTCCTATAGGCCAAACAATGAATTAATTTGATGATTTTTTTAGGAGGTGATAACTGAGTAGGCTATGCCGCTTTAACTAGGCCTACATGTATATTTATAGACAGCTTGAAAGGAGACATATAGGCCTATAGATTTCTATATCCCTGAAAGTTTTAGCATGAGATGGATCCAGTTTTATCGTATAGATGTATGGAAACTATTGCATAACCCTGGTTAGCTTGGAGCCATAAGCTGCCAACGTGTTCTGCTTAATCCTACTGACTTTACGTGGCCAACAAGACAGCTAGCTCCAGGGTGAATCTCCAATCAATCCAGATTAACGACCCCCGCGGTCATGGTGCTGGACTGCGTGTATAATGCTACTTGTGTGCAAAGTCAAACCCATGTCCTCATTCACGTGAACTGTGCATCCATGCCTTGATTTTAAAAAGTAAGCTAACTCTTTTTTGAGAAACATCACTTCTTGGAATTGAATCCTCATGTGTTTTTAAGTTGGTTGTTTTTGTGGACTTTGAATGGGACAAAAAATGGACTTGTACAACCTAATGTATTGAAATTATATACCCTACCGTATCATTATATGTCTATAACTCACATAATGTATGTAATTCTATGTTGGGAAATAATGTAGAAATTAAAAACTATACATCAGTTGTATGTCGTTTGTTTGATAGAGGAAAAAATGCGATAATACCAAGTACGAGGTAAACCCTGTGAAATATAGCCTGCCACTGTTTCCTACCATTCCCCTCATATTCATTCTAACATTTGCATTGCAACTTTGTATAGATTTACGCGGCATCTTCTTGACTACAAAATAACACTTGCGCAGTCATTCTCTGTATTTTACGGGCACTTAGATAATAAAAATCGATCATTAATTTGACTAATTTAGGGAGTCATACTGATATCGCAGGTCGTCATGCAATAGGACGTGGCTATCCATGTCACTAGGGCGTGTGCCAGAAACAAGCATACAAAGCCGGGCCACGTGCGCGCAATTCGCAGCGTCGGGATGTACACGAAATGTACATCTTTTAACGCCCCTCCCCTGTAATGAACACAATGTACGCACGTGGCCGCTTGGTCCTGGGACCTTGATACTTGGCAATGGACCCGGTGCCAACTGACATGCAGCATACTGTGTGCGCATTACAAATCTCAACAATTTCTGAAGATAAATTGCTTCAAAAATGTTCTTTCCTCCTCCCCAAAAACCCTTTAATTGCCTCATCTTTTTAAATGTCTGTGCCCATTTCAACCGATGGGTGAGATGTGGCTGTGCGTGTTTTATTTTTCTTTCTTTCTCTAAAAGTTTTAATCGTACTTCATCCTACTGATTCACCTGAATCAGAGAGTTTGATGGATTGATTGCACGCCTTGCATCAAGCTCTACATGAATATCTTTATTCATTTCGCTTCGACCACGAATGAGTCTTGATGGCAAAACTTAAATCGTGCTGATAGGCCTATTTAACTCAACAGTTTTTGCTTTATTTCTTCAAAGCGCGAGGGTCAAAGAGTTCTTCTGCCAATCCGACTTAAACCACTTATACATAATATGTACAAATAAAAAAATAATTTTGTCTTGTAAGTGTACTTATACATAATGGCTGTATGTACATTTATAGAGAGTCTTTGGTTATCATGGCTTTAATTAAATGTCGGGAGCTAAAGTGAAATAGGTGAAGGGTATCGTGCCCAGTAACTTGTGTGAAAGCATCGTGGGAGTGATAGAATCGCTGTCTCATCAATCAAAATATTGTTTTGGGGGCGTCACACCCTCCTAAGCCTAAAAAAGCCCCGACCAAATGGCACATTATTTCGCGATGAGAATCGCCAGTGCCCCAGACCCTCCCCCTCCCACCTGGGACAGGGGAACCCTATCATTTCAACCCGTTTATCAAACTCCACTTAAATTACCCAGCGAAACTCGATCTGTCAGCAAACCATGGCAACCCAAACATTTTGTTAAAGCTTCGCGCGCAGATAAACCCTCCGCGAAGCGTGCGATTGTTTCTTTGATGTCGTGACGGAAGCGCGATGCGATATCGCAGGTCTATGATGGCTCCCATGCAGGGCTGTCCCCTCCCTCCGAACGGATACATTACACCGTGGAAATGGACACACAATGGCTATGCTGGTAGGCCATCATAAGTTCAGCTCACTCGGTGTCCATTTCATGAAGGTCAAGCGAGTATTTCGATACGAATCATAAGTGCTTTTCGTATTAATTCCCCTATCGCATGGCCATTTTTTTGTATCATATGTGCGCCTGAACCTTGCGCAGACAGAGGACATGCATGCACTTTTCTCTCTCCAAAACCAACTCCTTGGTCGTGGGGTACATGAAAATAAATCACCGAAATTCAAAGCCTCCTCGTGATCTCGCTTTTAACTGGACAGGTGGCCACTTCTTTCGTCGCTACTGAAACGAATCGAGTGTAGGGACAATAAAATCATGACAAAACAAAAAAGGGCCCGAGGAACCCGAGGGGCTAATTTGGCCTGGAATTTTCTTTTCATGCTATCACAAAAAGGGGCGATGGAGCATGACACTAAATAAATGGGAATGAAAAGGACCAAAACATGGATGAATGATATCCGCCACACTACAATGGATCGCTTTCTGACGGTGCATATTTTAGGCGAAGGTTTCCACTGAGCGCAACATAAGTAGTTTTAGGAACACAAGGATGTTCTTATCAAAATTACACGAGGAAAAATAGGATTAAAATTAACAGTTTCAATCCAGCAGTAATGTGACAAGCTTGAAATTTATGTGAATTTTAATGATGTATTAATTAACTTGAAGTGTCTTTTCAATTCTCAATTCATTTGTTTTTACTAATAGTATGTACTGGCGAAGAAATTTCTAGTTTCTTTTGTTTTCTTGATTTTTTTTTCTGATATGACGATCTAAAATCAGAAAGCAGGAACTGTTGTAAAGATGAATATAATCATGGCACAAGGACTCTAGTAATCTTTCTAAACAATGTTGGGAAACTTGATCATGCTGAATGGAAAAAATGAATGACCGGTTCCTTTGGCGCTAGCGGAAACCCCAAACATGTATACATTCATATGTTCAAAATGGGAACAGTATTATTTAACGCCGATTGATATTGCTCGTAAATTTCTTCCTTGACGATGTACTGTAATAGATATGAAACAGCTGTCATAGAAGTGAATAGAAATAGTTATAAAAAGCGATGTGGAAATTATACAAATGTATTTAGAATGAGAAACCCATGGGCCTGGAGCATCAACGGAAATGTCCATCACGTATGATTGGCAAATATATAACAATTGTAAAGGTTTAAAATGATCACAACATATTACTCGGGAGGTCCGGGTGGCTTAGTATAATGGGGTTTAAAAAATCTTCATCAGCATACTGTAATATATTTGTTACTTGGTATATTGACACTAAGGAATACAATATTTCGTATACACTTGTCATTCCTATAATTATATTATGGTATAAACTATTTCCACATTTTTACGACAGTGGAACATTAGTTTCTGCTTTTGCAGTTCTTCCAGCTAGTCCTTAGTTCTATGTTACAAGTTGAGTAATACATGTTTAAATGTTACAAGATACAAAGTGATATAGACTAATACATGGTTAAGTATTATAATACTCGTAGTTGCCATAAGATAAAATAAAATACTCCTTGGTTTTCGTGTTGGCTATTGCCTATTTGGTCTCGGCATTACAGGCCGTATAAGATGATTGGTAATCTATTATACCATATAACATTTCAAATATTGTTTGAACTCTCTTGTGTCCAATATTTGGTGCTCTGGTACCAGTCCGTTCCATAGCATCGGCGCCTCATACAAAAAAGATTCCATTATAGGGTAGTTTGCTATTTAAAAAAGGAAAAACTGGTATTGATCAAAATCAGGGATCAAATTTCCCATCTTCAAATGCGTTTCTTTTTTTCATCTGCAACCATAATCAAAATCTGATATACAATTGATTAATTCGTTTACCCGAATACCGGCAGTCCACGATTTGAAATGAAAAATATCTGAGGGTTATATTCCTTTAACGCGTAGAGATCAAAACTCCGGACTGGGATGTCCTTTTCTCGCTCTGATGACCGCTCTATAATGCTAAAAACACTAGTATGATTTCGTTTATCTAGACATAATTTTCATTTAATACGGGTTGAAGATTTGTAGCCTTTATATTCCCATTTACATCAAGTCCTTTGAAAAAGTATAATGGGGTTTTAATCACTGCCAGTTTTATGGGGTTTTAGTCACTGCCTTGAACAGTCTTAAATAATTATTGGTGCTATAACCACCAGAGATTAAATGGATTAATAACCTCCATTTCAGTGCACTGTCGGTCCATTATCCATCGGCTTGGCTTCGGGATTATGCACCAAACACTGTTGGTCACTAATCCTTTAATAGTGTTATATCACTATATATAATTTAATTCCTACTTTTTCAGTTTCAGTGGAGCCCCAACAACTCCCTTTATTGAATATTCTTAACAAGTACAGCACCCACTTTCAAAATTAAGTACTACACATTTTCATCTGACATCTAAATGACTCAGCAATAACTGTTTTTAAAAGAAAATTGTCAATTACTACACTACTTTTGATTATGAAAGGTATACACGCTAAACTAAACATGAACTACAAGAGCAGAAATCACAATTGTTGATCACTCCACTATCTTGACTATTAAAAGTATAAACAGTAAACTAAACAGAAACTTAAAGGCCTAGTCCACTAAGCCGATTCTCATGCGATTCTCGCAGAATCTAGTGGAAAAGAGTCTTCTGCGGCGCAAAATTGCATGAGAATCGGCTTAGTGGACCAGGTCCTGAAAGGAAACTTCTTGCATATTGCACAGATGGACCTTGTTGACACGAATTGCGCATATGGTCTCACCGCGTTGATATTTCTTGTCGCAACACTGATCCCAATGTCAGTGACAGATACAATTAAGATTTTAGAAAAAACTATTTTATCGAATGTATCTTTCAGACACATTATTGGCGAGTGCACAAGTAGTTGGTGATGAAACAACTGGAAATAGTGAACCTGTTAATATGTTGAGTAATTTTTCAGTTGATTTAATTGAATATCATCAAATTGCCAAAGGTATTTGCTTCATTTGAATATTGTCCAGTAAAGATGTTTTCATAAAGGCCATTTTTTGAATTTCTTAACGGACATTTTTTAATTGTCCAGAACAAAATAATTGTCATATTTTGGGCTGTGCTATGATTGAGACACGAGCAATTTGAACCATATTTGCCTCGTTTAAAGTTGTCATCCGCAAAATGTGGAGACCGATCTCATAATCACTACTCTGTACCAGTACCATAAGATATGTATTATTCAATTAGACTGAATTAGACCTAATTTCGTCTTTTCATAAACATTATTTACTTTCTTATTCACTTACCATTTTATATAAATCTAAAAAGGATTAAATATCAAATAATTTCTTTTAAAAACCCCCATGCATGTACCCCCTCTGGAATTAATTGAACATTTTTTTGGACACAACAAAACACACATACATGTAATTGTAAGCGTGTATCTGCTTGATTCACCTGAATAAATATTTTTGAAAAGAAAAGATGTTCTTGCTTCTGTGGAAAACCCAAATTTCTTGGGGTGGATGTTTTTGCATTGCCACCTTTTTTTGAAATTCTGTTATCGTCAGTGTTTAGATTGTACCATATATACAACGATTGTAAATATATATACAACGATTGTAAATGTATTGGCCTAAAATCGAAATAAAAAAGATATAAAACACACTAGCAATAACCTAAACTATTCGTTTGATACCACACAATCGATTGCTCATCTCTTGTACACAGTATTGATCTATATTTAAATGTAAATAATCCTAACATATTTTTATCTTGGCAACTGACCCAAATGCTTTGTTTCTTAGAAGCACATTCGTCAGTATTTACCCATGAATTCCTCAGGTATACATACAGACAATTAATACTACTGAATTTGTAGACTGTCACAATATTAGATTCCCTGATTTGGGATGGTGTATTAGTTTAGTTTAAGGTACGTTTATTTAGCAACAGCATTGCAACAGGTACAGTTGTTCTACTCTGAGGTCGAAAATTCATTTTTTATATCATAACAACTCAATCCTCATACTTTATAAGTATTACATATTCTAGTAATAAATACAATTATTTATTGTGGTAAATACAACTTACCACAAGAGAAAGCCTGGTCTATGATACTATAAGGCGGACGGGTAGTACATGCCAGTTATATGATCGACAACGCATACAAACATTGATAACAAATGACGGTATTTGTCACTCGTTCTCAAACAATTTATACACATCATTATGTTTGTAAATGTTTCTCTTCAAAATAATGCACCAACCGTGGTATAATGATTAAATTGTATAGGATATATATCTTGTTACTTGAATATTTTTAAACATTAAACAGCAATGAGATAACCCCATAATTTACACAGATTGGTAGAAATGAAGCACAATATGACAACTGTACCTCATTTCCGAGTGAGTGTTAGTTATTATACCTCAGGGTTTTAGCACCTGGCTTTGTTATGAAATGCTAATGCCGTTGATTGCGTAACTATTCACCTATATGGCATAATACCTACCTTACGTCACAGTCAATAGGTCGGTGTCGTAAAGGTACACATGCCATATTAATACAAAGGGATTTTATCGGATAACTGCCAGGGCGAATACGCCAAACCCCTTTGAAGCCAAAGTAATTACTTTCTTTCAATAAATCAACTGGACCATTAAAAAACAACAAGTGGTATATATCCTGGTCAAGGGTGCATCACGAGAAGAACTTATGATTATCTATCAATAAAGAACATCTTGCTTTTTTCATTCGTATTCTCTTTTTGTATCGAAGTTTGAATTAGGTATTGATCACCATTCCAATAAAATTAACTTCATCCCTCGCACTGCGTAAAAATGTCAGCTCGCAGGATACAATCTTTTCGCTCCTTTAATTACATTTTTTAATGGGGAGCTATTTTCAGCATGTTGGCCCTAGCACGAGCGAACGTTTCTGGCTCAGTCTAAGGAAGAAAGTATTTCTTTCTAGGAAGTGGTGCGATGGTAAACAGTCCGCAGCCTGGGCATGAGAACACAGCAGAAAATCACCCTAGTCCGACTGGTTTCCAGGCGCACTAGATCCTTGTCAGATGTTTATTTCATTAGTGGTGGACAGTATTAATGGTTCCACACATGTGATAGGAATATCTCGGCCCAGGCAGACATAGGCAGATTGCATGTCTAAGGTAAATTTGGACTGGCAGCCTTGCCTGCATAGGACTATTACGTAAGAGGGACAAAAAGGCTAGAGGGATCAGAGAGGAATCTGGATCCTGAATTGACCCGATGCAAATGAACAATAAATACAACCAGATCTTTATCTGATATCAAGGTTTTGATACATCCCCATAAAGCCACCTTCATGACATAGATGCTATGAAGTATGACACTAGGTATGCCCGTGTTGTATTGGTGAAAATGCATAAAACACACTGCATGTAATTGATGCCTCTCTTAGTATTTGGCAAGCTCAGCGTTCCAAGATTCAAGCACTTTCTATCTGGCTGATTGCCTGAAATTAAACAATGCTCAATTTGAAGACATTAAGAAGTAAAAAGCATGGCTGACCCTTGTTGGCAATGTGTACAGATATACCGTATGTAGTAATTCCCTTGTTGAATCTTCTTGAAATCAAATTTGATATTAAAGTCGAATTATATATAATAATTTCTCAATATTTAACTCCTAGAGACTTTTAAATAAATTCCACACTTCGAGAACTATATATATGGTGGATATATTCAACAGATGGTTTATGCATGTTGTATGAAAATAGGATATGTAGGAATATTTTTATATACACCTTCTCATGGAAACGCAAACCTATTTTGCCCCCAACCCTTCTTTAGTCGGTGAGCGTGTCACAAAGGAATGTGCGAACAGACCACAGATAGTTGAAAAGGAAAAGTTTTCTGATTAACCACTGAGATTAAAGTGACATGGAAAATTTGAGGCCTGATCTCAAATTAGGATTCACATTTAAAATGGCTTTCAGATCAGGCTGTTTTAGTGATGAGATCAGGACTTGGCTCAAGGCAAAGATTTTGTCGGGGTTGTCTTCGAAGTATTGAAGCAATTTCCAAATGAAATGTTCGTGTCAAACATCCCTTGGAAACTTAACAATTGCTTCTAAGTCCAGTAATCAGCAAACCGGTAGGCGTTCTCTTATCACTGCCAAGAACAACAATCGCCATTTCGTATTGTATCATGAACAGTCGATGTCAGTCTAGAGCACAGAAAGTGACTTTTTGAAAACACACACCATCTTTATTCTTGGTCAGTTTAATATGCAGTTTCCGTGTCCCAATGCTTGAAGCATCTGGGGATTGCATGCGAGGAACATGACGGGGTTCGTGTCCCTTGCCTAAAACAGACGGTCAGAAATTGTGTTGTTATGTCACGAATGAAGTTGACTTAGGTTTGCATTTACTTTTGGACAGGCGGGACTCAGCGGGCATGATGAATTGGACCATGGATTCGTGCTGCGGTGGAAGTTACTCTGCGTGTGGAATAGCCATGGAGTCCCTATACTAATTTCATGAGGTTTTGGCTTGCTATTTATTTCCCATTTCCATCACTTTATAGGTGTAATTTGAGCAGTGTCATGCGTGGCATGGAAAGAACTTACCTGGGTTAAATCATGTATTGGATCGATAATAGATTAATGGTATTTTCCCCACCACAGGCTTGTTAATAAAGTATAAGATTGCTCTCCAATGTGACTACTGCAAATTTACTGCTAATAAATGTTGAACTGGTTTAGATGAAGTCCTGGAGTCGATATTTAAAATACCAGTAACATCTCATACCATCAACATAAAACCTTAAATTCCGAGATACACATCAGAGGATATGGAATATTATGATTAAGATATTGTTAGAATTTTTGTTATGTTTTCACATTTGATTTCTTATTCAATGACATAAAAACATGTACTAAGGACAAATCTTGACAAAGTCTGTCGTTACTACGCTCACTAGTTTGAAGTTAATGGGCGCCCCTGAATACTTTATGTTATTTGAAATTAATCATTATTAGTGAAAGCATCTTCGAAAACGTTGGTAACAGTGGAATAAAAGGTTTCATTTTGGTCATGTATCAGGAACCTGGCCGCTCAAAACCATACTGGACCAGTGGGTACAAATACAGCACTCGGAAATCCTCAAATGAAACAATTGAAGCAAGCAGTAGATAACGATATAGAGATGAAGATAAAGATGATGACATTGCGTTGCTGTTGTTGTTGGCGTGTAGCGTAGAACAGTCTGTTTACTGGATTATGTCATGGCCTCTTCCACGGTGCACTTCATCATCTCTTGTCCGGATCTTGCGTGTCAACATCGCCAGCGTGGGATTAATCTTGTAGATTCCTTTCTCCTCCAAAGCCTCCAGCCAACATCGTCTTCTCTAATCTGGCCAACAACCATACGCCGTGCTTTCCCCCTCCTATGATAATATCTTTCAAACATGGAGCTTGCTGGCAAGGAAGGCAAGTGAATACATACATATATTATATATATATGGACTCTGCCAGACTGAATCTTTATTACTTGCACAGATGGATATCACACCACATGCACGCATGCATTACCCTATACATGCACGCTTGTGCACATTCCTACTTTCAACACGTACGTTCTAGTTTTCTGGAGTTTTAATACAGCTATATGCTATGTTCCTTTCCTGTATACTGTTCCTTGAATCAGGAATCTCAGGCAGTTAATTCCCTTAACCGCTTTTTGAAATAAATAAATTTTCGCGTTTAAACTATTATTTACTAAATCTATCTTCTTAATAAATGGTTAGAAGCCAGTTCTCATTCAGCAGCTACGGAGTCCGGATTTACTCATTTCAACTCTCCTTCATGTCAGTTTTGCAATATTATTATACAGACAAGATAAACTGTCATTAGCAAATACCCAACATATTAGCCTATCATAAAGGCAAAGCGTTTTGAGAAAAGGTTTCTTGCATGCAAGAGTCTTCTTCGGTTGATACTATTCATTTGCATGACATTTGGATTTATTTATTATCCGAAGATTTCAGGAAAAGAAATTACTCAAAACTGAAGTAGAATGTTTATAGGTCAGACGGGTGAACGATATGAGATAAGACCCTGTTAATTTAGTTTAATATTACTGAGAAAGATCATTTATGTCTTTGGTTATGAAATCATTTTCAAAATATCAAAAATCATAAATTATTGTTAATCTTGAATAAACCCAGAATATCTACTTGAATAATCTTCATGTCTGCGAAGTACGCCTTAAAACTATTTGTATGACTTAAAATGATATCAGGCAATACTGAGAATATCATCGTTGATGAAATGTAACTGTACTTGAATAAATATAATATTTTCAAATACGATCACAGCACAATGTAGTTGATTGTACATGTATGGTAATGGTAACCTCTTTCAACAAATATTATACTTTGGGTTTGACATTTGCTTAAGATGAACTGACATTTTGGACCATTTCCAATGAGACACTTAACATCGAATCCTCATCTTGTTTCATTTCAAACATCAGGATGGCCATGCATGCGTTATGGGACGCTATGTCGACTTCTATCCCTCTCGTATTCGGATATAAATCAATTAAACCTTATAGGAGATTTTAAGAGGCAGCCATCCTTAAATATTCCTCCTTTCATGACAGTGCACTCTCTATAAAACTAATCCCCCCTACTCCTGCATACGAAATGAAAACACATTTCTTTGACTTATGCAGTAAAGTCATGCCCATCAGACTTTCAATGAGATTCGCTATGGAGCTTTAATTGAATTGTCACTCCTGGATTGCTCTAAAGCTCTAAATCTTGAGCAGATTTAGAACATCAAAGGTGTATGGGATGGAAGGCACAGGTCCCAAGTGATGAACATGTAGTGAAATCCCTCGCCTCCACAGCAGCTTAGAACCTCCAAAAACTGAAGCTCTCTAAAGGCGGAGACGGGGAACATTTTGGTTTTTGATACTTCGCATGTTGAGATCAAAAGAGAATCCTGCCAGTCCCAAAGCTGATTTGGACCAATACTCCCTCGACAATATTGCATCTCAAAAAGTATTTATATGAATCTAGGTAGGTTTGGACGCTTGCTCGCATATAAGTATAAGGACTTGGCCATTTTAAATTGCAATGTCACACGAACGCATGGGTTTCTGAATGGCTTGTAGGTCTTAGTTCTTAGTTAAATTTGTATGAATATGCATCTAATCTTGCATACACCCAATGACTTAATTTGATACTTCAAATATATAGGCCTACGTTGAAGTAAGTGTTATGTTCTGTTGTCGTAGAAATCGGATAAATGTCAATGTGAAATCGGATAAATGTCCATGTGCTCATTTGCAGGTCCAAAACTGACATGCATGGTAAATTTTGTTTTCAACTACCCCTTTCCGTCAAAGGTAGAACAGAAATTAAATGTATTCTCCCAATAATGACCCAGTACTCTTTGTTCTAAACCAATCAAATCCCTCCCCACCGCCCACTATCTCGCCGGAAAGGGCGTGGCCTCCTGACATGAGTGACATCTGGGAGGTGAGATTAGTCCTTTTTCTGACTTGTTAGCACCTAACTCCATCGGATATCAGATGACCGTGTCAAAACTAACATGATTACTAAAGCGAACATGCTATTGGAATTGTTGGTTGTTCCTTTCTGTTATCTAATAATGCACATATGAGTTCTCGTGATTTATGGGGGATGACATTTGAATGGCCTGTTCCTGTTCAATTAGGAAAGATCCCCGAGTAAGACAAACATAATTTAGTATTGGGACTTGTGTCCCCGAGCTAGGAGGAGTTTTGGGTCATCGAACGAAAGATGTCTGAGATTAAGGAGTCCTTATTGAGGGTACAAGGCCCTTTGATTTCGAATTAAAAACTGCCTACAAATTAAATACATCTTTTGTAAAACATAAATGTTTCCCACCGGTGTTCTCAGAAAGCCTTTGTTTGCAGCGATTAAAAACCTTTAGTTAGCCGAGAAATTTTAAATTTCCAGACTCGAATTTGACGTTATCGTAACCGCCTGTTAGCTCTCTTGCTTGTGAGTAGTATTGTGGAACAGAACTTTTCTTCGGGTAGCCTAATGGTAGCATCAGATAAGAAGCGAGTGAAATAGAATAAAAGAAGCAATCCATTAAAATCTTAGTTCTCCTATAGGGTCTGTCGATATCTAAAAGACAGAAACATGCATACATATATCCCCAGTCATGCGAGCGAGAAGCCCAACCCATATTATGATGGAAATGCTATTACAATATGAGCTAAAACACTCCCAAGGATTGATATCTTTCGATCCCTTCTTATTAGATCTCACTTTTACACCCGTAGCCCGCACTAGCCTACAACTAGCTTTACACCGTATAGGCAGATCGCATTAGACCTAAATGCAGTGTCTTCCTTCCAGGCCGCGGCTTTCCACTGTCTCCGCCCGTCTTTTGTGGCGTTGGGTCGGCAGTGCTTTGCATTGTAGATGTAGGCAAGGTCAGCGCTGGCACCTGGGCTCCGCGAAGTAATCAGGCAAATTGAGTTAGGGCGCGAGGGGTGACGGGATAAGACCACGTGGTCCACGGGGTCTGCAGATTAAGGCGCAGGGAGGTGCATCTC
Source organism: Sthenelais limicola (assembly GCA_942159475.1). Lineage (NCBI taxonomy): Eukaryota > Metazoa > Annelida > Polychaeta > Phyllodocida > Sigalionidae > Sthenelais > Sthenelais limicola. Next base: position 47,745,081 of record OW804096.1, on the reverse strand, counting down.
GTCTCCCGGATGGTAGGGGCATCCGTCTTTTTGTGGCGCCCCGCATTAGACGGTCATGGGCGGTGCCTTGGCAGCTTCCTGTCGCGCGACTCCAACAAGGCGGAGAAAAAGCTTCCGCTGTGACCTCTCGTGCCGCAACCAGACTTCCGGTCCAGTTGCTTGTGGCTTGTTCCTAGAAGCCAGGGATAGTGATGGCTAGAGAGATTGAGCACGGGTTTATAACATTGAAAGTCGTTTAACAATATTATTCAAGGTAAAATGCAAAGTCAAGTACTACGTCTAGAATTCGCAACCTCATTGATCAGATGATTTGGTTGTATTGCTGTATGCCTAGATCTATACGTTTTTGTAATTCTTCCAGAATAACCCCAACCTGCCTTCTATGGAAACTTAAAGAATATTTTCAGAGACTATAGGGTAATGAATGAAAAATATTGGCCTGAACAGCTGACATGGTCTTCATGCATAAATAGGCCCACCTTTTCAGTTCTTGCTGGCCCCCGTTGCATAAAAAGGTGTGCTGGGACTGTGTTGTGCTGGGACTGTGTTGACGCTGTGCTGAAAGTTGCATTGTATAATAGGCGTTCTGTGTTGGGGCTGTGTTGGGGCTGTGCTGGAGGTGTGTTGGAGGTGTGTTGGTTCTGTATTGGTTTTGAAATTTTATGTTGGGAAAATATCTTGATACACAAGAGTTTCACCACAGATTTCTGTAAGGTGGCAAAGGATTATTATTATCTTTAATCTTTAATTGTGATCCTCAATACTAACCAATCCCATACAAATCCATTGAAAATGCATTCTCATGCACAAATCAAACTGATATGTACAGGGCAAACATGTATATCCTAATACAATTTACAGACTGTCAAACTTGTCTCAAAGCTGTGAGTAGGGGGAGAGCCATTATAGTTCAATGACCATAATAGTGTAAACAATTATTGCTGTGATATGTTCACCAATTAAGGAATCCATACTGAGGGTTGAAAATTATTGTTGTTTCAACAGAGTTATTTGTGTGTGAGGACCATCAACTGGGTCTCAGTAAACACCCTTAATTGTCCTAGTAGCTGTAGTCATGTACTCCAGGAATAGACATAATCAGACATCAGATTCCAGATTGAGTCCTCAAAATGAGTAGGGGGGCAGGGGGGGTTTTGTTCCCCACTGAAATTATAAAACTTGTTTTAACCAATGTTTAACTTGTATTATCGACAGGACACATAATAGGTACAGTTCAAAAAGGCAATGCAGCTTACAATTGTAAATAGAATGTATAGAAATCATCACAAATGTTTAGTATCTAAATTCTAATGTGGTCCCCTAAAGAGAAATATCTGCCCCCTCCCCCTCCACTGCCCCACTATATTATCAGTTCTATCAATAAACACAAGGTGGAGCTACATGCACTTTAAAATAATGTCCCTTGTGAAATTTTCTTGAATTAGTTAAAAGTAAGAAAACTTGTGTACATACTTCATGTATATTAATATGCATCTTTTGCATAATGGAATCAACTGTTATGACTATCAATTTTTATTTAGGATTAACAAAAGGTTTGAACACACCTCCAACACACTTTGGACACGCTGTGAGATAGGGCCGTGTTGGAGGTGTGTTGGAGGTGTGTTGGGGGTGTGTTGAAAGCTCCAACACGTGTTCAAAACCAATCAAAACACCAATCTGAGCACGTGCTGAAAAGGTGTTCAAAGGGTGCTCAGTTTATGCAACGGGGGCCTGTATAGTTTGAACCCATGCAAGTTTAGCCTTCTAGTCTTGGTTAAACCAGCCACTTAAATTTCTAGTGAATAATCATTTTGAAATGGTATAATATCAAGAAAATGCTGCATAGTTCGACTTGGCACAGCCTGCATGAGTTTATACCATACACCAAGCCCATTTTGGGGTCACGTTCTTTAGAAGAAGACCTCCATCCACTTGATGTTTTTGTTTTAAGTATGGTCTGCCTTATTATTCCTCTTCCTCCGCCGCCACCTCACCACCTACATCAGACTCCTCTCAAGGGCCTAGTCAGGACTTCACCGCTGAGAATTAAAGTCGGTCGTGATAAAAAGCCTGAGTCAATCGTTATTGTCAATTATCCAGGGGTATCCCGGCGCCCTGAAAAGAGGCCTCTTAACGCATCATCTTACTTAAATGCCGTAGTGGGCCGACTACTGCTCCCAGATGGCTAATTCCTTTACAATAGGTCATATGTTGTAACACCAACCGATAAGTGACGAAAGCACTTCATGATAGAATTTGAAAGTATTGCCTTTAAAAAATGAATATAAAACTCTAATATCTTTTGCCCAGATGGTTTATCTTTTTGTGAGGTGAACTTTTTTTAGTCTAAAATCGCGAAACACATTAAAGGTTTCTTTAAGGGATCCAATTGACAATTCATTAGCATCTGTTATTTGACGCAGCATGGTAAAAAGCTATAGCACTGCCATCAAGAAAATGACGTGAGATAGATTTACACATAAAGCCCCTTGTCCACTGAGTCGATTATCTCCTCGAGGACAGTCGGAGGAGAAACAGAGGGAAGTCAGGCCAATGGAAATGTACGAAATATCAAGGTAACTCACTGTTGGCAGTCAGCCGAGTGCCGCCCGTCAATATTGGATAAATCAAATCGTCAGGCCGTTTTTTCATCTGTCAGCCCCCCCACCCCACCCCCACCCCCACACATAATCACATGAGAAAATCGGTTCAGTGGACATGGGTTTTAAGTTCCCTTCACCTTTGAGAAAAATTTAACGCGTCTCATTTAGGCCTTATCCTCTTGCATCAGTGCTATTCATGGAGTTTCCAAAGCTCATCATAAAGAGTTTCCACATGCAAGACAAAAATAAACAACAAGTCTAAAACGCAACTCATCCATCGGGTGTGTTGGGGATTACACTCATACGGGTTCACTTTTACATTGCAGTCGCTCTTATAATCATGGATACGGGCAAGGTGAAATGCTATAACTGCTAACTTCGTGCTTGAAACTACTATTAAAAACTCCCCCTCGTCTCCCTCTCCATCACACTTCCCTGCCAATCCCTGTTTTCCATCACCTTTGACTTTTTCTGAGGTGGTAGACTCATGGAACACAGCAGGCCTCTAAAGACTAACTGCCCTCTATGCCTGGGGGCCCGCAAAGATTAATATCCTTGATAGAGCCCACATGAAAGGCACAGCGGCCAAGCGCACCACCAACTCAGAGGCTTCCCTCAATGTTATCAGCTTATCAGGCCGAGTTATCATCTTTTGGTAAAATGTGAAGCGTTTCTATAGAGGCGTTAGATGACTAAAGCTCTGACTGGGTTTTATCCTACAGAGAGAGAAAGAGAGAGAGAGAGAGGATGGGAGGGAGGGTGAGTGTGGGAAGTAGGGAGGGGGAGAGGGACTAATGCACTGAGTTCTAATTATTCTCGCCTTCTTCCTGTTAACTTTTACCTTGGTGTCACCTTGCTGTTGACATAAAACAGTGGACTTGTTAAAAAAACCCATCCGAGTGCGCGTGCGATGGCAAAATAAATCTCCGAAGTAAACGAGATCTTTCATCCGATCCAAACTGGTTAGTTTTGTGTCTGGACAATCCGAGATATTTGACCAAATAAGAGAAATCTTAGAACGAGGTGTTATCGACTTCGAGTAATTCTAACTCATGAACATGTATCTCGTAAATTTGGAGTGTTGCAGTCGCACCTTTTTTCTGCACTACTCACACTTCTTACAGGTACTACTCTAGTACCAAACCAGTACAAAACTGATATGAAAGGCATGTAGGGCCTACAATAATGTACCCAGAATTGAGAGTAGACTGTAAATGACATGGAAGTACGTGTTAAGACTGTTTTCATTCGCATCGTGCTAGCAATATATGTATACTTAGCCATGGTCATTACATATACATAACAATACACGTATATAGAACAATTAGAGTGAAAACTCAATAGATACGACGTCTGTCATCTGTTCATTTATCTTGCTATCAAACGGTCCCATCCGTACGTAATCTTACGATCGGTAACAGTCAAAACACCTGGGTTACGTCCGAGCCCATTCTCCATCTGTGACTCGTCCCAAACATACTGTCCATGTCTTTGTAGCGAGGGCCTCCTACTCTCATCAAAGCTTGAGTCAATCCAATCCTCACCCTCCTCAACTTTGCCTGACCATGTCCACTTCAAACAACCCCCACTCCCAACTACTGTAGCGCCCTACTACCGACTAGGCCTACTACCACCCATCTTGCACCCCCAACCATGCAAGTCAGACAGCGCCACGTGCACCAAAAGCCAGGACTTTCGCTCGCTTCAAGACATCAAAACCAGCAGGAAAAACCTTCAAAAAGCAGACTTCCCAGCCGTTTAGAGAGTCACCCCTGCACGTGGCCGCCAATTTTACACAATTACCGACAATCATCGGTGGTTAGAGCTGTTTGCTGGACTGACAGGCCGAGTCCAGTTTTTCTTTGTGCGCGCTGGCTACACGCATGACTGCCCTGATAGGAAGCGAAGGGCTCAGGATGCTAGCGTTTGCGTGCAGCTTGCTTCAGAGGGCCCGGCCGTCCCACTCGGTGGCTGGGATTACGGGGCAATTTACAGTTAATCAGAGTGTTTGGTCAGTGCCAATCTGCTGGACTATACTTTGCTTTAGTTTGCTGCGATGAAGATTATACTCCAATGACACGTTTCTGCCGAAGCACCATATGGGACCGGAGAGACAGGGAGTTAAAAGCCTACAACAAATACAAATATTATCAAAGAACATGCAAGACTGAAAAGCATGCATCATAACGAAGTGCTAGGAAGATCTAACACCCCCTACCCCCACCCGCAACTCATAGCAATTCTATGGCTGTAAACTTGTTCCAAATATATTATTCCAACTATAATGATGCATGATTATTCCTTGGCATACAGGCGTGGAAAGAATCGTTTTTGAATATATCATGGTCAATTAGAGAGTGAGCCCCTGGCGTGATGGAAGTACTTTAGCGGTCTGTTCATTTTAACCATGTGATTTACCATCTCAGTCATTTGTTAAATTTATGTCTCTGCTTGGTTTGTTTAAGTGAGTAGTAACTTTCCCGTTCTAATTAGCCTAGGAATGTAACTGTCTCTGGGATTCGTGTGTAGACTTGGTTTCTTTGATGGAAATCATGAAATTGTAATACCTTTATACCACCGTCCGCAGAACTGGAGAGAGCCAGCTTCAAACATGTTTCCAGGTGGGGGATAGGTTGAAATCAAATGCTAAGTGTAATGATTAGAAGTCTAGAACTCATCTCACAATTTTCTAATTTGTAAATCATCCCGGCTAATCATTACTCCAGGGAGCCTGAAGAAATTATTAGATCGTTGTTGTTTAATGAGCTCAAACATTTGTAATGAGATTACCACCTTTTTCATATTTGACTATAATCAGATTACTTTAATTAAGACAGGTATACTGGTGCTAACTTTCTTATCGCACTACAATTAATCTATTTTACTGCTGTTGTACAATGAAAACTGGTAATCCCTCCACAATATGTGAGTGAGTGCGTACGGGGGCTAGGAAGTAAGTAGTATAGAAAAAGTTCAACAAGAATCAGGTTATTGTCAATGATTGCAACCTTTGCGTAAAAAACACCTATATTTTGGTGGTTTGTCAGTCGCTTCCAAAAAAGTGAACTTGTTTTACAATGAGGATGAGCATGAAGATTGAATGGTTATTAATTATAAGTTCGCTAAGGTAAAGAGGGACAATTGTGGTATATACATGACATATGTTAAATGTTAATGTGCATAAAAAGAGCAGGTCCGAATGAAATACTGAACATGTTTAGGGATGGGTCTATGGTTAACACAATGAATGAATGACCCTGAATTTTAAAGATACACATAATACAATATCCAGGGAGCATCTTTGCCTGTTGATTCACATTATCCGCCACGATGATTGCCCTTTGAGAAGAGTCTGTTTGCTGGTAGAAAAAAGGGTGAGGAAAATTTAGTTTCCGGATAAGGAACAAAGAGAAACTTGAGCATCAAAATGAGCATCACAAAGAGGCAGGAAGAAGACATTTCCTGCAGGGCCATCCAGAGCGAGGGAGGCCCTCCGGGGGGTTTGTCTTGTGTATGGGGGCCCCTGAGGCAGTAGTTAGTTCATACGACTCCACCCCTGGTGGGACATTCTCCCTCCAGTCACAGACCCTTCTCTCAGTTATGGGACATATTCACCAGGGGTCGCGATTTAATCAAACAATTTCTATGTGAGCGAGCCACAACAAACGAAATTCTCATATCATTAGGCGGCGAGCGGGCACAGCAGGCAAGTCCTAGCGGCTTATCGCGGTGAATTACAGAGTCAATGTGTGGACCCCGGGGTGGGATTATTGTAGCTATAGCCCGGATGCTGAGAGAGGGTTGGGTTAAGCCTCAAGGCAGGGTCTTCGCCGCCTTCATATAGTCAGGTTTGAACAATGCAGGCGGAACTTTGTCCGCGAGATGCGAGAGGAGAGGAGGAGAATCCTTATAGCGGAGACAACAGCTAGGTGGTCCAGAAATACGGAGACGAGCGCTGGTTTATTATGACTGGGCGAGGGAGAGGTAGGGTGGGGAAAAGTAGGTAATCCCTCTAGATTATCAATCTTGGAATCAGCACTAAGGGCTTCTGACTAATGGTGACTGCCTATTTGCCGTAGACTTTTGGGCCCTTTCTGTTGTTCACCTGTCTGTTATACCAAATTGGTAAATTATAAAATAGTTGTGTCAAGTCAGCATAGAATATGTGACATATTTGTAAGCAAATATATACACACAACAATATATCAGTATTGGAACTTTAATAAGGAAAGTGGTACATATATATATATAGAGAGATATAATATTATTTGCTATAGAGATGTATGCTGACCAAAGGCTACACTTTACTAAGAGCAACAGTCGATTGTATTGACCTTGATAGAAACAAGAGGGATGTCTGACGTCATCCCACTACAGACTTTGTGGTTTTTCAGTGACTCACAGATTAATCCCTATTGGTTTTACCTATTTGCCGCACAGGATTCACCAGTGGAGAAGCAAAGGTTCAACCTGGGAATTGCCTTCATGTAGTTTTCCGGAATTCTGCTGAAAATTCACAATTTCTTTTAACAATAGTTCTATAGAGGAGATGTTTCTTCATTTTCTTTTGAAAATGTCATGGTGAAATTCAAGGGCTTGAAAACGGGCGATCAGAGGCATTTATTTCACATTCCATATACTACTATCCACCATCTTGGGATTCTCAACTATCACAACCTATTGACTTCAACGTTCTCTTTCCTTTACCACTCTCCAGCTGGTTGAAAACGAATCGACGGGAAGAAAGGTCAATTTGACCAATTATTTATTTAATATAGACTTTTATATATCCGCGAAATATTTGTCGAGCTGCGTTACCATACATATTCTACGTTCCAGAGAAAACTCGCGGCTGAAGGCTCTAGAACTATTCCCTTTCAAATATTCCGCTAAAGCTCCTTTCGGTCAAGCATACTCTCCGGATTATATATTCTATCGGGGTAAAGCTACCCCTTTAACAAAACCCTCCCTCTTCACCAACAGCCTAGAAAATTAAATTTCTTAGACAGCTGTCTTTTAAAGTACCATTCGAATGTTGTTTACACCTAGGCTACCTTTACAAATGTGAACATTTAGGGGACCGAGTCTGTCAGTATAGACGTGAATTCGGTCGTTTGTTCTGCTTTATAGCGTTGTTGTATTGCACATCAGTGTCTTGGCTCCATGCCTGCGAATTCATCTCACGACCAAAAAGGTCATTACAGTTCGTTAGGACCTCTGTGGGGCACGATGGGCGAAGAGACGACACGAAACGTGCGGGCATGATCGCTCTAATGACACGGACGGAATGGGTTGATGGTCCGCATGGGACCCTGTGAAATGATCTTGGCCAGTCGGATAGGGAGGCAAAGCATTGAAGGTTTCTCGGATTCCAGTTCAGGGGCAGTGACTCGCTGCAATTGCTCACACTCTTACTCATTGGGTAGGGAGTCCAGGCGTGCTTAGAATATTTCCCGACAGACAATATCAATATATGTTTGTGTAAAGAATCTAACAATAGGCTTCTTTGGAAATGTGGGTTCATATAAAGGGGGTCAATATAGTACAGGAAAAAATCAAGTTTGGAAAGGCGAAACTCGTTGAATATTACAATATATCACTTCGATCACTTCTCTGTTCCTATGTTCAATATTACATCTCTGACGGCAGTGATGCCTCATTGGTCCCTTGAAAGTGGATGAAAGAAACTTGGAAAAGTTCTTCAATCAAGTGGCAAGGGCATCAATGAATGAAATGTCAATGCAAAAATAAAGGCGAAATCATGAAAAACATTAGTTCTCGCCGGCTTCCAAGGCTAAGAAGAAAACTCATTGAACTCACGATACGAGATCCCAGCTCATAATTTTATGAAACGGCGTCGTTTAGTTGGATTTCCTTTTTCGTTGCTTTTTGTTTGGTTAATGGGTCCCTTCGCTTTGTCCCTCCATTATATCAATTTTATCTGCCGTCTCATGTCTGAGGACCTCACACGACCTCGTTATTGTGCCCTCATGCAGATATAGAGGCATGTTTGATTGATGCAACCAATATTTCAACCCCTCTCACTCCGGTGCTGAGTGCTGGAACTGTATCGATGTAGGGTATATATATTTCTAACTAGCTGGGACGGCTTTATCTCGGGGGAATTATGAGGCGGACACAAACACTATAAATCAAAGACTTATTTTTCAAAAGTTTAATGCATCATGCAGTGAAATAGCTACGGGAAGATCTATTGACTATCAAATGCTGGGAATCTCTTGATGTGTATTGGAGACATTGGGCAGATGAATATCCTGGAGAGGCGGCCGATGGAATACATTCACATGGCGTGGGATCTGAAGACAAATCACGCCGGGACCATCAGGCGGATTGGTTCAAGCTTTTAACCTTGTGCCCCTCGGTGTCAACTTAAGTCATCCTCTTGGTGGGCGCTGGCCATCCACTGACCAGTGTGCTCATCGGTCACTCCGACTGACCAACGACCTGGTCATAGCCAGGGGTCAAGTCCATTCAGAAGACAGCATGGTACGTCCTCGGATGGGTCGGGGCATCGAAGATATAAGCTGTCTTGGCCAGGAAGACAAATGCCGACCTCCCGACTCGCCCTGCGGCAACAAACGTCCGTCGACCTTTGCTGGTGTTCGCAGTGGGAGGCTTGCCAGTACAACGCTGGTCACATGACGCACTCTATGAGTTGCGCAAGGTGACATGTGCGCAGGGGCACTTCCTGACATGCGCCCTGCGGACTGGGCGCCCGCCTACTATGATTAAGTCGTATCACTCCGCGTCAAAAGTGAGAGGGAATTGTCGTCTGCGCAGACAGGAAGAGAAAGCCGTTACATGGGCCCCTCGACGGGGCTTCCTTATTGTCTCTATGGGTGACACCTGCGAGGTTTTGTTTCAGGCCGACTGACAGAAAGACCCCAGAAATGAGCTCTCTCTGGTGCTCATTAGCTGCTAAAGGTAACACCTTTTAACATCTCGACACTCGAATGTGTAGGATGTGGGCCTATGTTTTAGTAATCCCACCCGAGCTCGCCAGGTAATTCAAGTAGTACTAATGAGGACGAAACGACCGTATTGTACAGAAGTGAAAAGTGACAGGAGACAGAGATGTAACTCATTATTGAAATCAGGAAACTTCCCCTTCTCAAACAATACCAGCATGCACCATATGTGCCTATAATTAATAGTGTTGACTTACAAAACTGTTCAAGATTATCTCTAAATAGAATTCTGGTATAATTGTCAAGGTAAATCTAACCTACTTCGCCGATTTAACAGCCTGTATAACGACATGAAAACACTTGAAGGCGCAGTAGGTCGATTGGTCCCAATAGTTCTTTGCCTAAGACAATAATTATTATTGTCATGATGTATAAATAAACCATGTGTCCTATAGTTGTCCATGGCTTCTTTGTGTTTGGTTGCCAAAAGGCCCCCTGAGCGAGAAATCAACACAATTCAAGTGGGATGCATAAAATATACAAATTTCACTGAAATAAAGTTGTTCTCCTGATATAGCTTGAGGTTTACCATTCTCCCTCCATATTTTGGTATTATTCCATCGTGTAGAAATATTGTTTGAGTTACTCCAACTTTTTGATAGGCAATGTATTCTCAATGGATCACCCATGTTGGATTCCTCTGTTTTTGCATAGGGCCACTATCCATCTTTACACGGAACAGTGGAGATGGATACTCTGTCAACACAGACGCAAGTATCATAGCACATTTGCCACATTTCAGGAAGATGTGTGGAACAAAATGTAGAAAAATACATTGGACCAATTATATGGATGCCTTTGTTAGGCTAGTTGTAACGCCAAAGGACATATTAATCAGTTTTATAAAGATCGTATTTAAAGTTGTTATAGTTAGTAGCTACAAGGAAATTCAATAGAGCTTGACACTATTGACTCTTTCATTAAGCTCTAACCTCTTCCTTCTCAGCCACCTTGGCTACTCACCAGTGTTATAGCTACATTGATTGGGGCCCTAGACCACCTATTGTGTTACATGCATTACTCCAAATTGATGTCGATTTCCCGCCGTAATGGGTCACTCTTCCTTGCCTAAAGCACTTTTCTTTTCTCTAACAGAGCTGAGAGCCCGTCCGCAGGAAGTATTGGCTTCTAAACCGACGCAGCGTGTAATGCATTTCACATCAATATTTACAAGGGCTCAAGCGGCCCCGGCCCAATATTTACACGGATGATAACACGCGGTAGGCCCTTCCGTTGCCATTGTGTGCGTGCGCATCACAATAGACATGCGCAAATGGAGCATGATTCCTTGACCGGAAGCACTGTTGATCTGTGCATCAGCGCGCATGTTTGCTGATGATCATCCCAGTTCCGGTTTCACTTGGTCAAACTAGGACGATTCGGGATCCAAGCAAGTATTCTGTTAGAATCTACACAGTTAGGCTGTTTACATATTTGTCTTCACTGAAGCTCCATTTTCTAATTTATTGTTTAGTTTTTGGTCGCTCTGCTAAAAAGGTTCGACTCAGATTACATCGAAACGTGCGCCGGGAGGAATTTGATAGATCATTTTCAAAGTCATTAGGGGTAATGGATATGGGTGAGAGGGGCTCCGACTACTTGCTTGTGGCCGTAATGAATTGTTCGTGGTTGCCAGTGACAAGCTGTTATTTTCAGCAAAATATTAGAGCCATAATTCAGATGGAAACATACCACGAATGGCAACTTTTTAAATACTTTGGGTTCCCCCCAACAGGAGTAATTGCTTCCAGTGATATGGATCAATGCTGTAGCGAACAGGCAGTTTATATTCGTCAAGATGTTGGGTATGAACTGGATTTTATCCACCATTACTCATTAAGCTGTGTTCTTATCCAAGAGTTATGCGATCAGATGGTAGATGGTCGATGGGCATTGTACACATATCACTGGTTTATATTTTTGGTTTTAATTCTTGGATGGATGTACTTGACTGTAATTGCTTTTAACTTGGCCGAAAAAAGGAGATTGTAGTATGTGTCGTTTTGAATAGCAGATATTTTTGTTTATCAAATGTATCTCTATACATGTCTGAGTGATTTGATTGTGCCTAATGTTAAATTTGAGATTTAAGCAACATTTGTTCTAACAGTATCGTTTTCTGTAACTTTTTTCCTGGATACCTGAAAATTTCATGACACATGAAAGCGTGTTCAACAATATGTATTAATCTTAAATATTACCGTCTATAATATTCTTTCTATACAGAATTTATACCCATATTATGCCGAGAAGATGTTTCAACATTTCAGGGGTATCGACACCCAGCGCCTTCTAACAAACGATTATATGGGAATAAAGACGACAAGATGGTAGAATATTTCCAGCTGGATATCCGCAACAGGGATAAGATACGGTATAAAATGCCAACAAAAGTCTGACAAAAGTCACCTAAAATGCTTTCCTTTCCAAACGTTTTACTTTGACCCCCCAACGTGACACCTGTCAACTTTTAATCCGAATTTTACCCTCAATTCTCAAGTGATAAGAATCAGTTAATGCTTTAATGAATGCAGGGCAGGCAGTTCTTTCGCCTTGGTGACTGGAAGTTGAGTGTTATCGGGCCTAGTGCCACAGTTAGTGCTTTTAGAAACAATTAAAGGATTAACCGTCCCAGGTTTCACTTCTCAGAACATTTCTCTGCATAGGTGTGACGTGGCTGTCGTGCGCGCATGCGCTCTGAGACGCCGATCACGTGGCCAGCCACAGGTCCGATCTGGACCGCCATCTGTCGGCGTGGGGTAGGGTGACATCCAAAGGGAAACCTTTGTAAACAAATTAGATCTACTCCTCGCATCTTGCAGAGATTTAAAAAAATAAATAAAATTGTGAATGGAGGGCAGGAGTAATCCATTGTTCCTGGCGCTGAAAATTACAATGGCATATATTCTCATATTGAATGGATTTCCTGCTGACTGATATAAACGGCTTCAAATGATCAAGTTTGCAGTTGATTTTACTCATATAACATGAGATTAAGTTCTTTCGCGGTGGTAATATACATACAAGCAATTTTAAGTAGTATATGAAAATGAACGAGAAATGGTGGTTACAAATTTGATGTACTGAGTATAACGAATATACCCTATTTACTATTTCTGGAAAAGCGCAAAGGTTGCTCTTGACCGAGGAGAAAAGTCATTCTAATTTATTGCCCGAATTATGGATTATTCCGAAGATCTGAACGTAGGTCTTGTAAGCGCCTCGCAAAGGCATTGTTCATATCTGGCCGAGCTCTGCTAGCTTAAAGCGCGCCTCTCTGTATTTTCATCAACAGGAGAGTTCTGTGGGCACCTTGGGTGACCTTCGCAGTGATATATGGCAAACTGTTCCATCCGGGGTCAACCCTGGAGTGAATACAGGAGATGGCGTGGTCTAGAGGGCAGTGACAAGACTTAGGGCCTGGGGGAAACTGCTCCTTCTGTCTTCATAAAAATGACAGCAAGAGATGTGGCCCCGTCTATGAAGTGGATCTTCAAAAATATGCATGGCTTCCCAGCACTGATGTTGGCCGATTTTATGCCTCTCTTTAAGTGGGGATATCGAGAAACTGAAAATATCAATAAAAGAGATTGAATACTAAGAGTAAGGGCATACGGGAGCAATGGATCTTGATTCCATATAGACGAGAAGAGCATACAAGAGTCGCATTTATTGTCGTTATTGTTCTGTAACTTAGACACAAATAGCATTAATTCCAGACAAAAAGACAATAGCGATGAGTTCAAATTTTCAAAATTAACTATCGATGCGCTTTGACACCCTCTGTGCTTGTGTGCCATCGCCGGGAGCGGGGGACGGAGAATCATACATCATCCTCGTGAAAGAAACTAGACCAAAAGAAAAACAGGCGCGTCACTCGAGGCACATTGCTTATGTAAACAATGACAACTGTCGGTCAAACAAACCCGAACAAGGGGACTGGCACTGCGAGGGAGAATGCGACCCACTAGAGCCATTTTACACTGATCAAAAAGTCGGATTAGACTTTAAAAGCCGCTATTATAGCGTATGAGTAATGAGACTGGTATTAGACTGAAAATAGATGGAGTAGTGCTTATACATGCGACTCCAAATCTATAGAAGTGCTGGTGAATTAAACACGAATTATTCATTTGCAAGTAAGAATCAGCATCAACACCTAACCCTTCTGTATATTTACTCGCACCGGTTGTTTCTTGTGAAGGATAATCAAGATCAAGACATAAATACGTATACATATCATTGGCAAGAAGGTTTGAAGTATATCGGAAAAGTGTGCCACATGTCGAGGCCACGTGACAGGTCACGAGGGCGTGAGAGGGTCATGTGACCTCCGACCCTGCACCACGTGGTCATGGTACCCTCGGTCAGTTCAGAAATTTATTGTTTTGCTCTATTTGCAGAGGTCAAGATCAAATGAATGTAAGAGCTCTGTAAATGATGATTTTAATTTTAGGGTTATATTCAAAGGACGTAGTGTATCAAGTACAATACACAAGTCCATGTAGAGGCAGCTCTTAAACAGACAAGCTCAATTGGGGGTTTCCATCTATGTCCACGTAAATGCTTAGGAGAATGCTGTTCTACAATTCTGATAATAAAATGTGTGTTCGAAATTGTAATAATCCATATATTCAACGTTCAAATCCGAGAGGCTTTTTAAAGATTTATAAATTTAATAGCTTTCCCATCATTGGGAAATTCATTTCCATAGGATAAATATCTGGATAGGTCAAACACCTCCTGGGTATATTGGCTTCATATAGAAATTGACTCTGAAGCAGATTTTCAAGACCGAATTCCTTTTCCAAGTATCTAAGCTAATGCGGCCGAAGCTATTGTTATTGAAATTATTCAGTTCTGCCGACATTACATTTTCTGAAAGGGGGTTATGACTTTCATTAATTGGTATTCACGAGCACGGTTCTTTTGGTAAAGATTTTCCAAATGTGTAATGGAAAAAAAGATAAATTTACAATGGGGTATAATGTAATAGAAAACCCAAATGTAAGCATGTATCACCAAATCTTATCTACAACGACAATATATATGTAGGTCTATGTTCCTTTCACATTATTCCATAAAATATACATGCATTATCGATCAGACATGCAATGTGAGAAAATGTTTCCTTCCGAGACTCTTGGAAGGAAACATTTTCTCACATTGCATGAGAGTGTCCTCTAGCTCTATGCCCTTACTCATTCATTCTCTCTCACTCACAAATCACTCTCTCACTCACAAATCACTCACTCACATATCACTCACGAACTTTCTCTGTCTCTCCCTTCTTCTATATCAGTGCATGTCACTGCGTCAAGTGTTGGTCCATTTAATGCTGATTAAAGAGATGTTTCTCACCACAGGTATAGATGTTGACATTCACGTTTGGAAGAAGCACAAAGTCTCACTTTGTCCGAGTTCCCTCCGCCCTGCTCAACCCACGCGACTTTGATCTAAAGTGCGTGATTCATTACACGTCAAACATTGGTGCGCGTCAAAAAATGTCGTCTGCTAACTTTGCGCCATTGATGAAGCTCGAGTGTTTGAAGTGAACTGTCATGAATGATCGTGAATAGGACTCGATGGTTCAAAGACCTGGCGAACGGCCAGTGCCGACCCTTATACTGCACTCGCTTGGCCGAGTATGTAAAAAAATGGCAATTGTTAAAGGTATGAATGTCCTCCAAAAGTCATGTTTTAATGACCTGTAAAGAGTCCGCTCCTTAACCGGAGTGAATTTGGAGTTGATCCAGACCAATTTCTAGGCTTAATAGAGGAGTAATTTTTACAGCACCAGCATGGTGCTGGTGTTAAAAGAGAGGAAAAATACTTTGATATGCGATGATAGATTGTTTTTTTGCAGTAATCGGCATTTTCCGCTGTTTATGGTAAGATTGCATTTTGCACGCACCGATGCGCTCTGACGCACAGCCCTAAACAAAGTGCACTCATGCCATCAATTCGCCTCTGTCGCACCTGTCGGCTACATGTTTGTCTATCTCCTAGCACACATCCTAGAAACCATACAATCTACCCTTATAATGAACCCCTTTGATGTTCAGTAGCAACAATGAGGGTCAAAAGGGAGGGCCTTAGATGATAACACGGTGAATGAATGGAGTGTATCATCGCAGGATAGGCTGTAAAATCGGGTGCGTACGATATATGTATGCGCTTAATCAAACAATGTGTGAGCATCACAGATTCCTGTCACTCACCACAAGATAAATTGTACTCAGGGAAAATAAAATGTTATTATAATATTCGCCCGTACAGGTAAGAAACTCCAGTAGATTTCTTGTCTTGGATTGTATTGCTGATCTCTACGTATTTCGACTTGTTTGGTTTTCATCGAGGGAGTGGCAATAAAATGAATAACCGAGGTATGAAATTGTGTTGCACCTAGTAGCACATTCTTATCGCATTAATTTATTCTGCAGTCCCACGCAGTCGATCTGCTTAATAGAAATGAAATTACAGATTTGTTAATTAGTATATTACAAAGTGAAGACTTAGGATTCCGACTATGTGATTCTAGACCTCCGCAGCAAAACTGTCGACAAATTAAACTAAGGGGTCCAGATTGTCAAAGGCTCTCTTTTAATTACACCAACATAAAATATTCAGGCCAATGTCTGATTGGTTTTAGGCATGCACAGAAACGCATACATCCCAACAAGGACATGGTCACAAAATAGTCATCTGAATATTATTCATCAACAAAATGTTGATTGAAATATGAGCTATGAGAGGTCCAGAAGGACCTGGTCAAAACATGATTCACCCCTTCTTGTTTTTCAGTTTGAGAGCGTGGCTAAATTGTATTCTAACAAATATAAATGCAATAACAATGGAATCGTGAGTTTTCCTTTTCTTATCAAGGCCGATGGGGTGGGAATAACCTTTGGAATAATTTATACTGTTTTTATTTTCATTTTGCACCAACTGCTTAAGGAGGAGAATAAATAATATAGACAGCAACCTAATACAAATGTATTACTAGTCTGTTTTATTACTGAGATCGAGTGTGACAAGCATACATGTATGTATTTAATCAATGTGCGCAGATAATATCAAAGATCTAACTCATAGTGCGCGCAACGTGCCCACGCAATAGATAATAGGGAGGTTCAGGAAGTCTAACGTATACGTAAACGTATCCGTATCTCTGATTTACAAACATGTTAAAAGGAAAGGAGATTCAGCAAAACATGGCGGGTAAAATCTAATGTAACATTTCATTTTTTGTACATAAAAATGCGACGTGATGCACCAAAAAGATACATATACGGTTACGTAATTGAGATAGGTTTGCTTGCGGAACCTCCCTATTAATGCGCGTGTAGCATAGGTTTTGAGTAAGTAGTATATGGAAACCCCATACATTGCATGGCTATACTACTACCCATGTTTTCTTCAATAACGTTCCCTGTTCTGTAACAGTGACACACTTCTACCTTCGAAAGGGGTGAAGAGAAAAATATTGACACAGCTAAACATCTCATTGGCCCGCTTTTATCAAACTCGAACAATCTTTCTATGGCTTCGGAGGTAGGATGAAACACATGACTAGTCAATAAGTGAGATCAAAAGATAACTAAGACAAAGAGAACTCTGTAAGTCTTCAGGAAACCTTTCTGGAATAACGAAGATACCAAACTAATATCTGTCACCCTGGCGTGTACTAGTGAAAGATTAATCATTTGTGAAAAGTTTTATTGCTTTATTTTAAATTTCATTTATATGATTTATGCAAGATATCTACAATATTAGAGTAAAGGGAACTTTTTCTGAGACCAAATACTAGGAGAAGGAGATCTATTATAGCACCTTTGATATACCGATACCTAAACAGGGAAATGTAAGAACTCATTGATTTACAATATCATTTGTAAAATATCATTTGTAAATGGAATGATTAATTACCCACGGCCTACGGCTAATTGGCGATTTCGGTCTATTTAAGAAAGAAGTGAAAATTTACTTTCGTATCTAAACTAATTGAATAAATGTCAAATAAAGGTTGATTTTGTATGTTTATTGCTTCTCATTTGTACGCCTGAAACCTCAAAGGAAGACCAGTGAATTCTTGATCTGGAAATTGTGTAATATTCTGTAAATATCTTCATGTAGCTGTACAGCCGACAGATTTTAAAAAATCGATGGGTCTTTCGCTGGTCTTACTGTATTTACAGCTTAAAAGCAGATAATTGTTCAATATTGAGTTAAATATAATTTCCCATCCTCTACTGTATCTATCTATAAATTTATGTGTATCTCTCAAGTCCGTTCTGATTTGAATTCCCTCAAAACTAGGAAATCGTGCTGAAAATCCGATGTCCAAGCACGAATCATAGAGCGCTTATATCTATTATAATCCTCTCAAAAGCAAAGCTGCTAAACCCTACACATTTTCTTTATTATGGACGTGACATTACAATCGCATTACGTACATAGGCACGACCGTGTTTTATTAACTTGATCTCTGGGTTGATGTTTACTCGTATTGGAAGCTGCGAGATATTAATAGCTTTTGTCATCCACTGGTGTCAGTTGCACTGTTTGATTTCGATTCCAATGGAAATCTACATCAGTAGCGTGCCCCAGGTTTTATCATACAGCCTCTTCGTGGCAACTCATCTCAGTATGGAGCGTTTTTTTGAAGGGGAGTTGTGTTTTTTTCTGGGTCCGTGCACCTGTGATATATTACCCCAGACCTAATTAGGTTTTCTGTGGCTGTGAGCGCAAGGCCCTCTGACAGAGGAATGTATGGGTAATCCCTGTGTCTTACGTGCAACGCAGCCCGGCTCCCGACCGCATCATCTATCACCAATTCAAGGCCCCGCCTCACTAAGGCATCTCGGCGACAGACTCCCACCCACCACCGGTTCTGCCATTACACGACTCAGGTTTCCCAAACAATTCTGTTCCCTTGTATAATACTTTATGAAAAAACTTCTCGAAAACAATTATGATGACTTATATATTATGAAAAAAATCGAATCAAAGAATTTCCGATCAAAACCAGATGCTAGAACCATTCTCTCTGGTGTGTAGTGCTAAGCATTATGATCTAAGGGATTAAGCACAGATCTGCGGGAATAACTTGGCGGAAAGCTTGGTGAAACTGGCTTGAGAACTCATCAGTGGCAGACCTTGGTTGTGGTTTGTTAATTTCAGCCCGGTGCACCTGAGAGAACGCGCAGGTATATTTCACCTGTTGTTAATTTCACTGGTCAGAGCAAGCGGGCCTAAGTGATTCTGAGTGGGTGCCGAGTGGTCAGAATCTGATTAAAGGATGAAAATGTGAATTGCTCTGATATATTTAAACTGTCTCAAGCTCGGGCCAACTTCGAGCTGAAAATAATTATATGTTTTCTCTATGGGAGATGAATTGTTATAATTCAAGGCAATATATAAAAGGATTTATTTCATATGTAAAAGGAATTCAATAGACTCATTGGGGTTACTTGAATATTTTTTTCTATTATTTATTTATATTTATACGCATATGATACAATTAAAGATGAAGTATATTTCTTATAAATTCTCAACAGATATTATTATTATTATGAAACTTTTATTCAAGAGTCATTTTCACAGTGTACAATTACATAGCTCAATATAAATCAAGAAAAGACAGAGAGAAAAGGACAGAGGTCGTTCTCCAACGGAGATCTTCCGATGTGCCCCTTGAAACAATATGGGGTATAGTGTGGAAAATAAGATAACAGTAGTCGAAAATGAGTTGACATTAGTCAGTTACAATTTGCTAGTTAAACATGTAGTCAAATGTAGTGATAAGATGATATCAGAAGTCCAATTTGTTTCTAATAGTTTTACAATATTTACTATAGTTTGTGCCTGCATTAACCACAGATTTTAACCTTCACATACAGATCTAATTCGCCTAAAGTTGTAAAATTTGTGTGCATTTTCTTGTTTCCAGTATTCCGTTTCAAAATATATTCTAGAGTTTAGAGTTTTCAACAGTTTTCAACATTTGTTTTAATAAAATGGTATATGTACATCAGAGTCTTCTGTATCCCTCAATGTTTAAAGAAACATTCCCCACCCACTCCCACCACTGAATTGGTCTTGTTCACAGGTCTTACAAGCCCGTTTAATATCCCCCCCTCCCCCCTAGTATAAAACAACCCTGGTCTCCAACAACAGTTTCAATCATCACAACTTAGATAAATATCAAATTCCTTGGGGTAGGAGGATTTGAGGTATCCCTTAAACCCTATTCTGGTTTTGATTTCTCGAAGTTTAGCTGGAAGGTCATTCCATAATTTTGCCATGTGATAAATATAGGATTTTTTAAAACGTTCATTCTTGGGGTGGGGCACTTTGAGTTGTTTCCCCTTTATTAGCCCCCTAAGAGTTATATTTCTATTGTCAAGGTTATCAGTGATCAATGATCTCCTGAATGCCATCTCAAGAGTATGGCTTTGTCTCCTTGTATCTAAAGTGGGTATATTAACACTGTGGTGTATTTCCCTTGTGCTTGTAAATTTTGGGAGTTTCAAGGCTATTTTTAATGCCGCATTTTGTAGGGATTGTAAGCGATCAGTGTATCTTTGCGGAGCTGTCTGATAGAATATGTCACCATAATCTAGGTGGGGAAGGATGGTTACCTTATATATTAACAGGAGGGTGTCCTTGTTACATAAACCATAGAGTTTTGACATTGATTTTACCTTTGCCCTCACAAGGTTTATTTTCCTGTCGAGGAAAATAAACCTTGTGAGGGCAAAGGTAAAATATAGGTATAGATATAGGTCGGATATGTATGTATCTTCTCAATGACTTTCAGTAATATATCGCGTTTCGAATGAGAGGTATGCTTGTGTTGATTGAAATCGATTTATAAAGAATAAGATATTGATGAGAAAAAGTACCAAACTTCCAGTTTCAATCAGTGTCAACACAATACAATCAAATATGATATGCCACGGTACTAAAGAACCCTTACTTTTGATAAAAATGAAAATTCAAGTGAAACAATAATTAAAATACCATATGATACGCTGTCAGCTTTTATATCTGGATGGATCGAATTTCGCTGTCTTTCAACTTTTGATTTTAAAGAACAAACGTAAATATTTTGCAGAACAGAAGTGGTCTCCTTGTAATTTGAGAAACTTTCATCCTTCTGATAACAAAAGCTTCGTGATTAAAACCAAAATCCGCTGATGGATTGAATAAAAATCGATGCGAAATCTACAGGTCCATATGTGTTGGAAATAAATCAGTATGTAACAACACACTTGGATTTTGAATGATACATATCAAAAATCATCACGAACACAAATATTGCTGATTTAAACCTTTAAGAATCATCGTAAGACGACTGGGGGAATTCATTCATTCATTACAAATACAAACTTTAAGAAGCATTTTTGTATGCCTCAAATAACACTTTCGAGAACTTAGCCCACGGTGTGTATACATACATTTGCCTCTTGAACATCTCTGGCACCCACTATTCAATTATTGATGCATATTTAATACATATTTATCCTCAAGCCAGGCGCGACCGGCTGCCCGATTGCCTCGCCTATTGTGATCCCTTACAATGACCGTGAAAGTTGGGTGAATTAGGAGCCAACGTCAGATACTCACCCAGGGGCTTAAGCCTGCTTAAGCCTGCCTCCGACCACCCTTAGAACTAAGCCTGCCCCATCACAGGGACAACCGAAACGCATTTATTTTATGGAGGAGACAGCCCGAAAACGTGCCCATACAAAAGTAGTCAGAGTCACCATGCCACGTCATCTGAGATGGCAGAGAAAAGAGGGTCTTTAGCTGGAACCAGGGTTGTATTATTTAACGCTGGAATGAAGGAGGAATATTTATTTACCTTGGGTTCCAAATTGTATAGGCTCTGAATAATGTCCGAATGGATGATACAATGCTGTATTATAGAAAGTTCTAGGAAGATGTTTTGGTGTGCTTGATTATGATGTATTCACGATTGTGTAGCTGAGGGATGATATCCCGATGCCACGGCTTTAAATATCTCTACCACAGGAGATGATTAAGCGAACCTTTTCTCCTGCCCCTCATCATTCATTTCCCCTCACTGGCATAAGATATGACAATGATTCTATGGTTTTAACATGCTGTTGGGGCCACAGTCATACATCTCCTCCGACAGTGTTTTATATTGGCAAAACCAATCGGCAATAACTGACATTATTGTGACTAGGCGGTGTTTTATGGGAACAGTGAGTTCCCTCCACAAAAATGCTTCAACGACCCGAAATAATGGGGATTGGAACAATGCTAAATCAACTCGCCGGAAATGAGAAAACAAGTAGGAAACTCTGTCAGGGTAGTTTCTCCATTTCATTCGCAGGGTTGCGATGCCAAGTAGTATATAGAAAGTGAAGTAAAGTGCCGGCACTCAGTAACCCAAACAGGGAATATGTTCGTATTTTTTATTATAATTATGATTGCACTGTGTTATTATGTGCACAGGAATGGATTAGTAAGTGTAAGTTCTGCTGTTCAGAGATAGAAGGCATATTGTTCGACCGAGTTGAAAAAAAATTCGCCCGATGACTAGTTTATTATCCTTATCTGTTGTTGGTCCCAGTTGAATGAAATTTCCTTTAAAAATAGAATGAGTTCTACAAATGTATAGAGTAACGAATTGCGAATAACGAATGCGACACTAATTCTATAAGTGGAAGATGCAGGGCAGTATAAAAAGCAAACGTATCTATGGTCCATTAAAGAGTTTGTAAGGATTAGAGTTTATATATACTGAGATTTTTTGTTTTCTCTGCAATGGCCGCAAATATGTGCATACATTGTTCAAATCTATTTCCTAAAATATGCATTTCAAGTATGGTTCCCTACATAGAATAAAGATGCCAGTGGTTGTCGAAACAATGCCGCTGATGTAATCGTTGGTATTTATCTAATATTGTCCTGATCTAAAACGGTTAGAGGCAAAATCGGATGAAGTTATCAAGCATGATAAACAGCAGGCCCATCATCAGGAAGGGAATTGAGGGGAGTAGAAGTAGGAGGACAGCATCGGGGGAAACATTTTATTCTCATCCCTATTGACAATGGCTGACCCTCCCACGGTGCATGTGGTAAACTGCTTGTCAAAATGGTGTCCATATCTCTGAGGATCCTTCATTCTGACCGGCGCTAATTTCATTATCACACCCGCCCTCCCCTGGGTAGAGCTCGAGTGCCTTTAGATCCTCTCGGCTTCGCACCACACTTTACACGCTCCGTCGGCCACACACAGAAGCCCTCAATCCCGTCACAGATGGGCCAAAACAGCGAGATGGAGCGCTCTAGATCTCTGGCATCATCTTACCCGTTACCAATAGCTACGGGAAAGCCATCGGTCTTTTAGCAAACCCCCCATAGCACGTGTGCACCGATTGTCCGACCCCGCCCACTGATCAAAATTCCCTCATGAAAGTCAGAAGGCTTTCATTCATGTTCATTTCACAAGCGATGAAAAAGACACAGGGACGATTGTGTGTAGTGGTGCTCAGTCAGTGGGGAGGTTGCATTTGAGCGCGCACGCTTTCGTCGCTTTCTGCTTTAGTGGGGTACATTCTGCATGACTGTATAAGTCAGGCTATTCAAGAGGGAAAAGAGGGAGGGAGAGAGAGAAGGGGGAAGGGGAGGCCCCGAGTGCCTGTGCTAGAGGGGCTTTTGTTTGCATGTATGTGCAGTGAGCCTTCCTCAGCCACGCGACCGGGCCACAGCTTATTTCATGGAATTTCCTGTCTATTCTATGGCCAGGTCGTGTGTCGGGAATTAGCGCTACTTCATAGACTAAAACCTCCGCACAAATGCCTCATTTCCGGCTCCTGTCATAAATTTCGTGATTGATACCTTGCGCCGAATTCCTAAAATGTTTACTTTGGAATTAGAATCTATTTGGTGTGTGTATGTAGCGAGGGTGGGGCGGCTGCTTGCTTAAATTGAAATGCGATGAATTCTATTTGAAAGTAATACAAACACTTCACCCTGAGGGTGTTTATGTTATAAGGACGTGTTTATGTAACCAAGCTGATTAACCTATAAAGCAACCAAATAATGATTATTCTTGGGGGGTGTTTCCGACGATTCAATATAACCATGACTCATGACTCAACCATCCTACACCTACCTGGTCACTAATCCAAGTCAGAATATTGATACACATTCTATGCCAGCTGAGTCAATGGAAATAATGTGGCGTAAGTGAGTGTAATCGTCCCATCAATAGACTTTAATTTAGTTAAGTGTTACCTGATATAGGCACTGGAAAATGGATAACATCACTTGAGGACAACTTCTCATTTCCTCGTGAAATGGATATTGTATCCCTAAGCAAATGCCCTGACCAGCAATGGGAATCATACGCGAATTTCCTATGTGGGACTGACCTTTTGAAACAAATCCTTTTCCGACATTAAATTTCTCCAACAACTAGGATCTCGGACATTTGTACAAGGAACAAAAACCCAAATTAAAGTCTCCGAATGAAAGGGTTCGCGCGCACACAAAAAAATACTATTTTTTCTTGTTTAGGATTTAGATTAATTCGTACTTCACACAACAATAACGCGGACATAACTGACACAGGGGATTGATGTTGGATGGGCACCTTTCACATTTGGGACAATTTGCTGCATGGGAAGCTATAGGTATAACATGCAGCAAACCATATAATGATCAGTTACAATCAGGCAAATTATCGCAGGTTTTATGACGCTGTCATATCCGTTTGCGTTCGGAGTACCTGGTTTTCCCTTCATCTCTACAAGCCCTCCTCCCTCTCCCCATCCCCCCGTCTGGCAGTGTTATTATATAGTGCCATAACCCCGACAGATGCCTTGATGAAAAATGCAGGAGCCTCGCTGAGTGCATGAGGCTTGTTATGCAGCTTAACGTTCAATGAACCGTGACCATCCCTCAGGTAAATTTCGGGGACAGGTGAGTACCAAAACCACTCTTGTGAACGGTAAATAAAAACACCTTAAACAGGCCGCCCTATAACTCAAGGCCCCTACCACCAAAAGGTGCAAAATAAAAGGACACGCTGATACATTCCTGACAGGTGTGGCTTTGTGGTTCAAAGGCTAAAATGCAGCGCGTGGCCATAAAGGCCTTTTGATGTAGAAGCGGCTATTTTAAGGATATTTCACCCCTCGAGGGTTTGTGGGCCCTCGAGGGGTGATATGCATTTATCATGTAATGTAGCATGTTGCCACAAAAAGAATAAGACCCACTTGCAAAAAAAGAAAATGGATATTTTGGATGGCGCCGATGGTTATTATATTTTAAGTACTGTTAAAACAAATGGTGGGAGCATTACCCCTCGCTTGAAGCTGAAAGTTTTTGGATGTATGTAAAGTTAATTTGCTTCAGTGGCCTGGGACTGTATCCCCAAGAGTATCATGACATGTTGTCCAAAGGGGTAGCAGGACATTTGGCACGGTTGAACGACAGGTGGTCCCTACCTCTCTTGTTATTATCTTTGGCTTGGTTAATAAATACTTCCTCGTGACTGTCAGTATCTAACCCTGCTTATTCGTCCTTGGCAGTATGACTATGTCATGCCCCGTCCAGCTTTTTTTTCATGATTAATTTGCCATGTCCTCAGATTGACAAAAGATACAGATAGAAATCTTGCAGAGCGTGCAGGCAAAATATCATAGATAGAATACTTATCATACATTTTTGCTTCGTCAATATTATTTCCAGGCTCTGAATGTCGACATCCCAGTTCTCAAATTTCTTTCTTAATTAATGGCATCCCAGGACGCGTCTACTGTATAACCTTTTTCAATTTCTCAAACCCATCGACAAGGCCTCGAGGCGATGGAAATGCAGCTTTTTCACTCTACATTACAGTAAACCAATCCCTTCGTGCCGCGTCGGTTTACTATCAACATGTGATGATAAAACGTTATTCACAAATAGTATCTCTCCCTGGCGGGGAAGGTTCCATATATGTGCATATGCTCACGAATGTATCCAAAACTTATTAGTGATTGTAGTTTCAGAAGTGTCCGATTGCTTTTCCACCCGGTGAAAAGCTTAATTCATAAAGTGTCTGGAAGGTATGCAAACACCGACAAATGACCAGAGGAAAATGTCACTGAGCTTGGGCTTAAAAACGCTGGGGCAAAAAAATAAAGGAGGCTGAGCATTTTTACTGGAGGGAAGGCAAAGACGACGTATAGATGAGGAGAGGACGATGGCGCCTTTGGGGTTTAGGATGACTTGGGAGACAAGATTAAAAGGGCAACCTGATCTATGGACTTAAATAATCACCAGGATTTACTTCAGCTGTGCCGAAATGCCAAACCATATTGAACGGCCCAACTCAATAGATTGGCACTGACAAGTAAATATTTTGTAAAGAGCCAAATTCCTGTTGCAAATTAAGCGCCTTTAAATTGAATTAGGCTCGGTGCCAGTAGAGCCCCTCGTGCGCCTGTGTTAGAACAAGGAGTTGTCTATTTCAGCATCTCTCCGCGCTGAAATGTACACATCGCTGATGATCAGCACTCGGATGGGGCAGTTACGCCAGAAAAGGGGGCGTGTAGCCGGTGTCTGTCCCCCCCTCTTGTTGGACTGCCAGTTCTGCCCAATCTAAGTGATTAAGTTGATTTCTGTTTTAGGACTTGGTGTATAATTTGTGTGCACCGACCTATATCGTTGATTTCCCAAGGCGATCAGACAATTGGGGTCAGGGACTAATTCAGGAATCGGGCGCTGAAAACGACAGCCGAGGGTAGCGCCGATTCACCGGCTTGGATAGTCTTAGATAACGGTCTGTCGTGTGAAGAAACCATTGGTGGCGGAAGAGCGCATATGATACCATTGCATCATTTCAATTATTTACCACCACTCGTAAAATCCTGGCGGAAATACATCTTTCCATGTATAGCTAACATCACATGCTGCCAGACAATAAATACCCCCTGTTATGAACGGTTCCAGACGATGGAGATGAGTTAATTAAAGTTTCTATTATTCAAATCTAAATGGTTATGATCATATTGCCCGATTCATTTCAACTGCTCATGGTCTAGTCCCGATTTCAAAGCGTACATAGAGCCTAGATAATGGACAAAATTCAAGTACATCAATATACATGTGTGCGGTGCTATTGAATGAAAGAAAAAGGGCGAAATACATCTTACTGTCCATGGATGATATATCGGTATCATTCGATTTATTGGAACGCTGAGATTATATGTGATTAAACCGGAACGATGAATGGGATGATTGATCAAGCATAGCGAAATACGCATACACACAATATCCGACGGAGAATATAACGATCATTCCTCCTACATTTTAAATATGCAATTTGAAATATCCATGAGGTGGGACAATGGAAATATTGGCCGCTTGAAATATGATGGATTTCAGCCGTCAGCTGACACTTAAGAGGTTGTCATGATCCTTGGTATTCAGAAAAGTTAGGTATTGTTTTCATAGCTCGGCCGTTTCTATTAAAATCATGCTTCAAATGAGCATCATTGGAAAATGTTTGATTAATAATGGAATAAAACCACCACGAGGCAATATTGTTGGGCAAGCTATTGGACAATAAAAACTGTAATGGTCAGCGCCCACATCCCTTTTTAAAAATATTAAAATATTGAAAGAGATTGTGTACAGTTCATTTAATCATCTGTCACAATCACAGACAGATTGTAATGATATACGGTTATATACAAGATGGGCAATACATAAAGGTAATTGTTATAGCAGTCAAGAGTGAGTAATTTGAGGTAAGGGAACCATTGAAGGTTAGTAGTGTTTGGGAATTGGACTCCAGCCGAGAAGCTTTACATAGACCCTCCTACCTGGATGGGATCCCTTTTCAAATATTCTCTGCACATCTTCCCTAGTGACCTACTCGTACCTGTGTATAGACTCATCTCATTCAAGATGCAACTGATCCGCATGCTAGTGTACACATTCTAGTTCCACTTGCCAGGAATCTATTTGGGTTAATTGCGTTTTGATATTCTATCTGGACTCCCAATGATGCAGCCTCAATCGTGGCAACTAATTAGATTGGGGCGCTCCGCTATTGTCAGTGTTGATATCATCTCAGCAAGTGATGACTGTCATGACTACAGAACTACAGGAGACTGAACCCCGAGCTTAAAAGAGAGTGCAAAAGAGGGGGAGCGATAGATTGGGAGAGATATAGTGAGAGTAAGAGCTGTGAAACTGGGATGAGAAGGAGAATGACAGTTCTTGTACATGTATCTGGGTTGAGACATCTAAGAGTGAAAGAGAGAGGGGTTGGGGACGGCAGGCACTAGGAGAAATGGAACGATCGAGTATAGCCTACATGAATGTAAGAATGGACCGATTCAATTTAAAGTTCCCGATTTTTTTTTATAGGGGACAAGTCATATATATATCCTGTAGTCTCGGGGCAATTATTAAACCAGATGGATTAAATATAACACACCATTTATCAGTTGAACAAATAAAAACTGACCAAAATAGTAATCATAACATTCGCCATACACCAGGTAGCAACCGGATACAGATGTGAAAGAAATGTCCATGCGTTGGAGGGTCTGCATTCCGATATCTACTTAAACTCATACGTTTAAATGGTACATCGTCCAAACAATTTGTTGGTTATATATTTCGGTAGGACTCGGTTATTCCCTGAAATCGGCAACCTAAACATTAGCCATCAGTTTTCTTCACGAGCTGATAATATCTTAAAGAGATTCGAAACCATCTAGGATATTTTATTGGTAGAAGAAAATCAGCTCCATTGATCGATTATACACATTTTAAAGACTAAATAAAAAGCTATTAAAATATTACCATAAGTGTCAATAAATTTATTTGGGACGACCGAATAAAAACGAGTGAATGTAAGTAAGGTCTTGGGCAGAATACGTAAAAATACATCCCAGTGAATATTACAGCGACTGTGTTTTTTGGTAGATATCTGTACATGTTGTAAGTGATCATCTGAAACACAGACAGGAATATATAACATGGTTGTTCATACTATTATAGTTGTCTAACGTGGGAGGAACCGTCGTAGTTGACGTGACTGAGCAAGCACCTCTGACGGAACTCGGTGGATCAGACGCCGTCAACCTTTCTTCAACATAGCCCTACTCACGTCGAGGACCAGCGCGTCTCGATCCTGTGCGTTCGCTGCTCAACTTGACAGGCCTAATTATCAACTACTCTCAGTCTCGATATCTTCACCTCTTGCACTGAGATCGAGATAGACTATCAGAGTGGGTGATCTAGACTTAATATCCGAGTCATGTCTGGTATTAAAGAATTAGTCCTCCTGCTGCGAAAATCCTAACAATAATAATTACGGTTTCTAATCTCTATGTAGTCCTCTAGATAATATGTTCTCACAAATCCGACTTTCATCCTTAACAGACAGTGTTCCAATTCCGTTTGTATCAGTAAAATTTAAAAATAGATAACCTGGATCCAGTATTAAGTGAAGGAGAGGACCAGTAGGCTATGGTTAAGGGAATTCAGGGGCACTGTTTTGCGAGATCTATGTACCAGCGTTTTGGAAATGAGGGATGCAGACTTATTGCCATGGCCTCTTCTCTCGACTAGTTCAGAGCACTGGTGCCCAAGGCGAGGGTCGCATCCCATATTAAGCACATCCCGCTGAGAAAAATCCGCGATAAAAGTGATATTTGGGCATGCTGATAATGAATTATAAGGGCCTAATCCGATCAGGGGGCTGGTCCTCAGCAAACATGGTCTTATCGTCGTCTGGCTTCTTGGGTCCCATGGAAGCAAAAGCCTAGCCGACATGGGATGGAGAGACAGGTACAGAAACACTATTTAGTCTAGCCTTTTCTGGGATATTGAGATTCAATGGGGGTAAGGGGAAAATGTGATGAAAGTGACCATGGATATGTAAGTTAAGAAAACAGTGGTATCATTGACTCCACAAATCACTGCGAAATATATGATATGTATGGACACATGTAGAATGTCATTGCTGAATACAAAGTACGTATAGAATATCATTCCTGAATATAATTTCTTTTATTTTCTTTAATTTTCTATAAAAAAGATATGTATTTCTGGTTCCAGTATTCCATTTGGATTCTCGGTCTGATTTAACGTTTTCCGACCACCCTTTTATTGAAAACTGTGTCTGTCGAAGTCAAAGTGAGTAAGTGAACGTGAACCTTGATCACACGTTTGCCTATAAGCCAATACGTTAATGAGTTGGCTCGATTTGAACAATTTGGCAAACAGCATATCTTCAGTGTCCAGATCTATCCATGTGTTGACAACAAGAAACTATAGTTGGGTGCGCCACTGGGGTAACGCATCAACAACAATAAGCTTTGGTGAGATTGTCCAGCAAAGTTTGTAGACACATTGATCTGTAATATTCTCTGCCATCAGTCTTCTTGAAATGATGTGTGAACCGACCTATACATACTGCTGGTGGTAGTAAGAAAGAAATTCTGTTCACTGAGAAATTCTGTTCACTGAAAAATAGCATGAATATGTCATTCTATTCTACATTCCTATTCAATGAAGGGCCCCAGTTTTGTGTTGTGTTTTAAGATTTATACTTTCTATTAACACTATATGACTTGATCAGCACAAAGCACTCTTCTTTTTATGGATAACACAGGGCAACCCGAATGATTACGACCATATTGATTTAAAAGACACAACAGAGGTTCAGACTCCATTGGATAAAAAGTCTTACACATCGACATTCTATCTCCAATATCTTGATTATCATTATCTCAAATTGAAACCAATCCGCCGGGATTTGCGATTCGAATACACTCATTGACAATTAACATGAACATAATGATTTGTTATTAGACCAACAGATCTTTACATCTTTTGAGGTGAACTATTTCGTGAGTAGTAGATGGAAAGTGGGAATGGTATCAGGCTGGATTGCTAGCTCTGACGACAGTAGTGTAGAAAAAGTTGCAATTTAACCGGGGTATTATAGACACATCGAGATAATATCTGAAACTCGTTGTCATGGACATGGAACACGATACCTGAACATGTTTTTCTTTCACACATAATTGAACCTGAGACCATGAGCCGCAATAGCAGAGTTTGGTCTGAACTTTTGTCACAATCTTTCCTCAAAGAGTTCAAAGGGTAGCGAGTAATTTCGAAACTTGGAAGTTGTCTCTGTATACATAGATCTGCCTCGCTGCTGCAGAGGTGCATACCCATATAGTTAGAGCGATTATAAGATACCACCCACCCTCCCACCCTCCCTCCCTCCCACTCTCCTCACTCTCTCAGTCACTCTGCCTCAACAAGGACATTGCAAATATCCAAACCTCGAATGCCTTTAACACATCACTACATCGTGCACCGAGTCAGTGTCACCTGCCCGTGCCCTCGCCAGTTTACCTTTGGGATAAATACCCCAAGACTTTCCCGCTGTGCTTAGAAATTTCCAGACCGTGTTTGGTGTGTAAACACTGTGTTTCTGAGATAAGTGGCAGACTTTAAATGTGTTATCAGAGGCTGGGCAGACAAGCCTGTTCTATGGCGAGTGAGGGAGGTGATAGGAGGAAAGGGAAGGGTGCCCAGCGGTCAGGGGTCGTGAGGGAAAGGGGGCTAACAAGGTACTGGCTCAGACCACTCTTGTTTACTCTCTTACTTTATAGAACAGGGGGTGACTGTGTCCAGCGGGATGGTTCGCTAGTTACGAACATGATCAATGGTATTTCCAAAGGCCATGCTTCATCATCGAGTCAGTAGTAGTTTCCCCCGCAGTCGCTGGATATCATATTACTGGAAGCAAAGATTTTTCTTCAGGCCTCAGACTGAAGGATTTTCTCTCTCTCACTGTGACAGGCGTCATCAGTCAAAATGCTAATGTTGGGTTGTCGAGACTCTACTGCTTCAACAACGTACGGTTTGCAAAATATTAAATTCTTTCGAAAATACCTAATTAGATCTAATTGCCATGAGGTCAATATGTGTATCACGTCTATTGAAATATTCTTAACTAAAACAATAATCTTAAAGTGTTCTACATTATATCTATATTTCAAAACAGTTTATGTTCTACATATATCTATATTTTAAAACAATATACATGTATAAGAAACTTATGCTACATATTTGATTTGTAGTTCTGGACGTTTCCGAACTATTACAATAACATACACGACGTCTTATATATATAACACAGAGCATACCAATATTCAAGCACGTGAATACTGGTTGCCCAGTTATTTACAGAAAGGATGCACTCACATACCCCTCCCTTGCCTCGCCAGGGTAAATAAATGTCACCCAAGGAATATCCCTGAATACCCACTGTTACTTGCGCTCGCAGGCCATGCAGTCAGGAGTGAAGATGAATAAAAAGTGGGCGGACCTCATGAATAATTAATGAGGTCTCGCTAAGCGGACGAACCACGTGACTTTAAATGCCCGCGCTTTAAAGAAGTGTGGATTCGATGATCACTGACATCAGGGGGCTCCTGGTCCCCAGCGGTTGGCTGACTCTCACTCCTCCACTCAGTGTCTCTTGCATACGAGTGCCTGCAATCTTCCCCCAGCTGATAACAGCGTCCGAGGTATATATACTCAGTGAAAGACACTCCTCTCAAGGGTGTGACAGGGAGAGAAACTTGCTCAGTTTCTGTGATACTGGTGGTTGTTGTTGTTGTGGTACTGCTGTCTGGATAGGCAAGAGTTGCGGCAAGAGGAGGAGGAGGAGGAGGAGGAAGAAGAAGAGGAAGAGGTGGATGAGGAGGGGTAGGAGGAGGAGGTGGGTGAGGAGTAGTGGAGGTAGTAGAAGTGTTGGTAGTTTGAGTCTCTCGGACACAGAGCAGCCAGAGAAGCAGCAGAAGCAGCAGCAACATCAGCAGCAGCTGTGGTAGTATAACTATCTCTAAAACCCGATGGATCCAGAGGATTCGGTAGCAGCGCTGTAGCAAGCAGTGATGATGGCGGCGGAGTTTTTAACACTCTCCTAGAAAACAACAGGGATTCATAGTCCTCGCTCCGGCCAGACCACTGGAACATCTCAGTACTCTCAATCTTGTCTTCTCATCTCACAGGTCTTCCTATATATTTGCATATATATATATAAGATAGCACCAAGAAGACTTAAAGATTTTGCCAGACCACCTCTCTCTTTATTTCTACCACTACCACACACCCTCTCTCAAACTACTACTACTACTACTACTATCTCTCGTTCCCCTTCCGTGACACAGAAGCAGCGTGAAAGCTTTATTAATCAGATAACAAGCAAGCGGGATTAAATTAAAAAGCCATTGTAGGTACAGCAGCGTCCGCGTGCTGTCAGCAATTATCTTGTGACAGAGAGGTCTCGGAGGATCCAAGAGTAAGGCTATAACTATTGTCCTTAATTTAGATATACAGTCTAAACCATATACACTTGAGTATTGTTGTATTTGTACACTAAGAAAAAGGCTAGAGAGCTAAGATCCAGACAGTGAAAGTGAAAAAAAATCTCTGAGGAGTTTCATCCTGTCTTTTTTGAAAAAGAAAAGTGGCTGAATAAGGATCACCAATTCTCACTCTTTCACTCACTACCGAGGGGGAGAAGGAGGAGGAGGAGGAGAGCGTTGACCAGGATTTGTCAGCGTCTTTATTATATACAACCATGTCGGCCGTTGTGTCTGATCTCCAGCCTCCGCCGACGCTCCAATCGTCCTACCCCGCTCCGCCGGCACACGGAGGGCCTCCGCAGATCCCTCCCGGCGCACCCGGAGGAGAGGCCAGCCCTCCACATCCAGATCCTGCCGCCCTAAGCGAGATGATCGCCCGCAACAAATTCCTTGAAGGTAAGCTAGGTTTCTGTGAATCACTTATTCGGTATGGAAACTACTCAACGCCCGTCTCGCTCCTTCTCAACGTACTTCCTATATGTGTAGAGCTGTGAAAACCGCCATGAAATATTCATAGGAAGGCAAGACCCAGTCAGTCGATCAAGAATTTAGTGATTGTCAATAGTGTATTAATATTTCAGAAAATAAACAGTTTCAATGCTTAATAATTGGTGATGAAACCCCGCCAATCCAAAATATTATGTAAGCATGGGAGCATAGGGAAGCCAATTAATACTTGCTGGAAAATGGGGGAAACTAATATGGGGAAAAATATTAAAAGGGGAAAATTGATCCGCTCGTTTGTATAGTGTCCCAGTGTCTCGTCCTATAGTACAATGTTTATCGGTTTAGTCCGAGAATACCTAAATAAAGTGGGTGTGACCTGGTATAGGAATCCACCCAGATCATATAGATGTATACAGGCGTATATAACGCGTCCCCTAATTGGTATACTCTAGCCTCTGATTAGAGGTAATCTATTCCAGTAGAAGATTGCTTAATCCTCTCACTCTGCCCTTGCTCAACGACCATATATAGTATAGATATGTATGTAGGCTATCCAAAAGAACTGAAAGTCATCCAGAGCGGACCCGTCCTATTGCTGGCACCTTCCCGAACCCTTCCCACTCGCCTGTATACCATCAGAAGGCGAACACCAGCGTTTTATAAAGCCCTACTTCATATCGGTAATAGCCTTTTTAATTTGATGATAATATTTTGCCAGGGCAGCAATGCAATCACAATAAGTAGGTATTTGGAGTGTTGTGTTTGATGTGTTTGGGGTAGTGCTGGCCTCGAAAGGGGCCTCGGTCCCCCCTGATTAGATCTACTCGGTCAAATTAATTTTCCAACGAGGGGACCAGTGTTGATACTATAGCCACGACGTGATCATATAGCACGTAGGACTTAGCCACTCATTTCACTCTAACACATGATAATATTTATCCATGCCTTGCATTGATCGAACCAGATGTCATCGAATCTTGGCATTAGGAAACGGGAGTGTTAAGAGAATAGAAGTATTTTACTCGGCCATATAATGCGCCTGGATCTCACTTATGCTGATTGTCTCGGGATCCGGGACAAGCCAATGTAATTAGGATAATGGTATCTTGGATTTTCAGATCTTCTGGCCTGCTACCAAAGTAGGGACAGACTGTGCATGTAAACCTGCACGAGTGGTTCCACGGTTAAGAATAGGCTTCCTCTTACTTCTTATCAACAGTTATTTTTCCTATCAAATGTTGTTCTGTTTGGAAGCGTAATCACCACTTTAGATTCCTCAAGGGTAATGATTTTTAAATAGGCATCTGGATTTTTATATTTCAAACGTGGTTTAATCACATTGCCTTTTATCTGTCAATGGTTGAATTCTCATTTATTGAGCATTGAGCTGTGATTCGCTATATATGGGTGAACTCTCTCTATAATACTATTTATATACCTCTGATTATTTACAGCATTTTAGTTACAACATAGTACATTTTAATCAAATTCTTCCCAACAACTGACTATGTATTGTGATTGGCTGGTACTTACATTTCGCCCCTACTAAGCAGTATACCCCCTTAACAATAATGGAAGTATAGTACAGGACTGAATGGTCCTTGGTGATATGGAGAATTTATTTATAAACACATAAACTGTGCCATCCATCAGCTTTCAATGAAACTCGAGCTGGCTCCATTTAACATAAATGAACCTGTCCCTCCCTCTCTTCTCTCGTAGCAGACACATTGCATTGATGGTGGCTGTTGACTCTATTTGCCTGTACATAGCTCGGAGCGATCACATGCGACTACACTTTATAAACCTTTAATGAGTGGCCCTCACCGGAAATGCAGCAAGTGGCGGCTAATTGCACCGACGTCGGCGACAATGCGGTGCCCGTGACCTTGTTCGCCACGCATGACTCGCTCTTGTGTCAAAGCTTGGAGCTCGGTATGATATGCTCAGTGGGCTGTGACGTCCCCTTTAAGCTTGCATAGTAGAGACAAAATGTGCTCGCAGGAATTATTTATGAGCGACTCGCTCGCACCTAGCACATAATGTGTCTATAAGGGTGGGCCCTACGGGAGCAGGTACTCAGGGACTATTATTGCCCCACCCTGATGATAGGCATATTTATATACGCAAGCCAACCATGCCAAGTTTTCCGCAGGCGTAGTAATTGGATCTAACGTTAGAGACAAACACAGGGCATGCAGTGTCACAGAACACTCTAAAATTTTGGCTCTGGCTCAAAATGAAGCCATATGTATACGATGGTTATATTTACAACTCACAGGGCTTTTTTCGCTCTTCATTCACGACCACTACGATAACGTTGCATTATATTGGTGTATTTGTGGCCATCGCACTTTGAATGGTGCACTTTTTACCGCTGAGTTCACAAGTGGCAAGTAGCCAAAGCGAAGATCAATGGAACAGAGTATATGTTTTCATTTTTACGGCAAGCTACAGTGTAAACATAATGCAGTGCTCATGAATTAGAAATATTTAAATGTGTTAACGTTTTTAAGGAGATAGAGGTAACGCGTCCAATTAACTTCAAAATTACGGCTAGGTGTTAAACAGAATAGAACAGTTGAAATATTTATCAGCATTGTGTGTGTAATTCTTTGGTACGCGATGTTATAAAAAAGATTTTTGGGGGGAATCAATTCAATGAGTGGCGTACGCTATGGCTCCAGTTTTGATAAAAAATAACACACTTGGAGGTTAGCATTCTATCCGTTTCTAGAAGAGATTCTTCTTACCAATTGAAAAGATCCATAGTTGAAATTCATTGAAAGTGTCAGATTGCCGATTCTTTGACAGCACGCATTAACAAGTGTTTATGCCTTCAGCTCCCTGTAGAAATGACAGTGCCTTTCACAAAACGTCAGCCCAGGGGCTCTACTCTGTCAGCAATAAAAATTTGACATCTTTTGAGGAATCTCCCTGCATTTGACACTCAACTTCGTCTGAATCACAAGCTATTGTAGCCCCATGGTGTCCTTCCATTGTGTAAACAGAAATTCTAGAATGTGAAACCATAGACATTGCGTCAGAATGTATGGTAACGCTTACGTAAATAATTGGTGTCCCATACACTTTCGACTGCAAGCATGTTTGCTCTGACGGCCGAAGCTGTCACAAAAATATGAAATCTAATACTAAATGCAGTTGTAATCAGAGCCAATGCTATTTATCATGCATTTAGTATCCTGGATACTAAATGTGATGTGCTACAGGAAAATCAGTCACAAGTCGAAAAAAAAATGATATTTTTCAGATGTTTTCCCCCGGGAGCCCTTGGTCAAAATATTTTCACTTTTGGGGTGTTTAACGCTGCTACTAGCATTGATATGTACCAAAGTTCAAGGCTGTATATTGAATGTATCTATGCCTATCTGAGGTAATCCTAAGGAGCAACTACTTTACTAGTGATTAACCACCAAGGAATATTGCTAGCTTTTTATTTCATGCATGAAATTAATATAGAAGTAGTTATCAAATGTCCTTATGTTTACCATCTTTGGAATCTCCTTGATCCCATATTTTCAAATATGATGGTGTATCTCAAAATCTATCCTTTGTGACCTATAACTCATTTGTCTGTAACACATCACATAGGGCTTAGTTTTCGGTATAGGGCCTAGACTTCAAGGCATTGACCAATTTTAGTTGTTTCCGAGTAAGAGAGGAGTCACTGGAAACATGGACACACAAGCACACATGCAACAAAAACAAGATGAGTGCGAGTCACAGAAGTTGTAGAAATGCTGAGAATATTGGGCACACACACATTTGAGCCCCAAGGACGTAGACAAACCGGAATTCCTGACAGAGTTTTTACGGCTTCGTCTGTGACAGAATTAGCGTCAGTTGATGACAAACGATCGGTTGGAAGCCCCTAAATTTGACCCCCGCCGAAGACAGACCAGTTGCTATTGGAGGCAAGGTGGTTATCAGAGCTCCACTATAGAGACAAACCCTGTCATTATCTACCTCTGCGAGCCATAGTCACGTCTATGAGCGATAAGGGGTTTTATATCGGGCCAGATGGGTCGTACAGCATGATTGGTGGTAAACCGGTCTCTGTAACAATGAAGCATTTGTGGAGAAATGATTCTCTGTTGCCACTGTAGACCTGAATTCACATATTGTGCCCTGGTTCTAAACCAGAAATAATTTATTGGGTCTTTGCGAAGAATGCGTAGTCAATTCCCCGCCCACTGGGTCCTATTACCAGTGAATGATGCATTAATCATTCAAAGTGTTTAGTAAAAGTAGCTGTTTGTCTTGTTCATAAGTTCAATATTGTTCCTCTGATTTGTTCAGAATTGTACCACTCGAATGAGTCAAAGCGCCATGCGAAATGAGAAAATTCCTTTCACCGGAAACGGCCGCGTGCGACCAACAAATTTCCATGCCGGAGACCTGTCATTCTCCGGATTCTATTTGCTTGTTTACATCGATCCCGGTTGGGGGATATTTCCCGTTCGTGTTTGAGGCCCGGAGTCAAGACTGACACACCCTTTTGTGTAAATCTGAAGGAGAGAGACTATTGAAAATCTAATGCTCACGAATAGAACTGGGAGATTGGTCACACGGACCGGGGAGTTCATCTGCCGATGGGTCCACCAGCACTTCTTTTAACCCTTATTCCAAACAAAGTCCACCCGCCAGACTCCACCCCAAGGCAAATCATTTTTAATTTGGTCAATATTTTCATTCATTCTCCCCTCGCCTTTGAATATCGGCCATGTGTCCCGAAGCACCAGCAAAAACAATTCTATCCAGTTTCTGAGGGCCCGTCTCCCCATCATTCCACTCCTCTCCAAGGTGTCAATTGTTTCCACACTGATGCTCTCGAACAATAACCCTTTAAAGCGCAGTTGCTCCGAGCCTGTTTCAAACAGTACTGGGTACAGTGACATAATATTTGAAGCTCATCCGATGAGGGTGTGTGACCCAGCACTTGTCAGAATAGCTCTGCATAAATCTAATTTACCGGGTTTAGCATTCGCAAAGCATCGCCTCAAGGCATGGGCTATAAAGCTGTAGTGTTCGTGCCATGATCATATTGTAAGTAGTATAGGGAAATTATTTTCAAAGTGAGGGTTTTGTCACGTTTGCTGAATACAGGCGATACCAATGGCAGAACGGGTCAATGGATCAAAATCGATCCACGTGCTAAATATGGCATGTTATGATCACTGACACCTATATATGATATGATCAATTAGTCTATCCTGTTCCATCATTTATTGATCAAATAGATTGCATAATGGACCTATTTGTGTGGAAGACGGGTAGACTACTAAAGTTGTGTTTGTTGTGTGTCCATTGCTATCAGCAGAGGATATGTGTTGAAGCGTTATTAATTGAAACTTAAAAACGCACTATCTGGTTACCAAAAACATCATGTCATTTATTAGTGTGACTGCAAGAATGAATTACATTTTAGAATTTTCTTTTTAATCATTATGATAATGCTTCTCACTCGTCCCGCTCTCAGATACAGGTTAATCATTTAAGTTAAAATATATTTGTTAATGTTCCGGGCAATCCCCAATGTGTTACAGGAATATCTTTAGATAAACATATGAATTGGATTGTACTATGGCGGAATAAATAATGGAAAACTCAACTTAACAATTAAATATTAAAACTATTATCAATATTTGTATTAATCCCAAGGTATAGGCGTACATTTCTAGATTCCCCAAAACTATGAGATTAGGTTAGAGAATTCGTTATTTGACTTCGTGATGATACATTGACAAAAAATGTTGTGGTCTTCTCAAACAGAGATCTTCAAGAACATGTCTATCTTCTTTTCTTGTCTTTGTGATATCATCACAGAATATAGCTGAAGAAGTAGAGTCAACTCAATTGGAAACATCTCACATGAAATTCGATGTAGCATTTTATCGCTAAATTAATACTATAAATACAATAATACTTTGGTTTCATGCTCATGATCTGATCAAACCCATCCATAAAGATGTCTAAAGCCTTCATTGGAACAAGGAAAACCGATTACACCATAAGCATCAATCTTCTGGAAATAGATATAACTCGAACGCATGTGTGGCCCAAACCCATTTACACGCAGGTCTCGTACTTCTCCACGTCTCTGATAGTCACCCATTGACGATTCGATGGACAGAGACTCTTGGCAAGTATTCAAGATTTACAACCAATGGGCTCGCACTGACCATCCCATATGGTCAAGCAGCATGTAACTGGCCGTGATAAGCTGCCCTGGGTGAGCCCTTAATCCGATTTGCAGTCTTGACACCCCGCTAGACTCAATTTACCTCCGATGGAGAGGTAACATGTTGGCTAGAGGACCTTCACAATGGTCGTTGGCACGAGCTTTCTGCCTCCCATTGTAACATAGGAACGTGTTCATAACACCACTGTAATGCCTTATATTGGCTTATAATGTATGTACGGCATTTCGCACTTTCTCAAATATAAAGGTTCATTTTCTTCTTTTGCAATGGATAGTAAGGTCTAAATTAGTTCAATTTAAAATTCATAATTAATGTCATTATATTCATAATCATATTCATCACCAAACTTCATGCATTCTGCCCAGTGAGAAACAATGTTGAGCTAGTACAGAATATATCAAAGTTATCGAGTTATTCAAAAATGATAGTAAACGCATGTTTACCAGATAGGGAATATGATATAACATTCAAGAATCAAAGTACATGGGTGTACATGTATGTATACATACATGTGCATGAACGTTGCCAGAATCTCGTACCAGACATGAATCTTGGTAATTACTCGCTTAGCTAAAAAGCTGGAGAATATGCCAAATGATACGGTTCCCTTATTCGGCTATATAGCCGGAGAGGAAGAGATCTCAGGGCAACATGCAAAGCAAAGATCCAAGAGATCTGTTAAGGCTCTCAATCGCAATTACTCTAAGCAATACAAGTGGAGGAGATGTCACGTAAAGGCACACCTCAGACATACTAGAATTGTTTAGATGATGGAGAAT
This sequence comes from Sthenelais limicola, assembly GCA_942159475.1. Classification (NCBI taxonomy): domain Eukaryota; kingdom Metazoa; phylum Annelida; class Polychaeta; order Phyllodocida; family Sigalionidae; genus Sthenelais; species Sthenelais limicola. Next base: position 47,704,595 of record OW804096.1, on the reverse strand, counting down.
TACTTATCAGCAACCGAACACTCGCCAAATATAAATCATGACCACAGAACCCTTGCCATGTAAGATTGGTATCGTTCCCCCACTCCACCACCACTGTTTCATTGTCTCAGCCAAATAGAATGATATCAAACGCTAATGAAGTAAAGTTCGAGGCTTTAAGTGCAAGGAGAAACTGGGTCAGTGGCTAAGAGATAATTTTGCCAAGTTGTCGATCTCTCAATTAAATTTCTATCGATTTATACAATGGGCCTCTGGCTGGCTACAGATTCAGACACAAGCATGGAGACAGGTCTACAAGAGCCTTTGTTGTGCATTTGGCAAAATCCATAGGCAATGAATGATTAAACGATCTCGCGAGCAGTGATTCTAGTAAGATACTATAGAGTCAGTATGTATGTAATATAGAGACCTACGTTGTTTCATATAATGTTTAGCCATACAGGTTTACTACTTATCTGGTTTCACAAGCAAGCATGAGTAGAGCAGAACGGTGTATAATACAGGGTGGGATCGTCGCTCACAATATACCCCTCTACCAGAGATTATATCAGCTATTTGTATGTTAATCTAAGCGATGAAATTTCATTATGTACATATAATATATACCGACTTTTAACGCTGCCTAGGAGGGTTTATCCTTAGAAACAGATCATGAATAATGCTGATATGACATGTTTGAAGTGTAGGATATCAACCGTGAACCTGATATACAGGTTATACATGAAATAATATGCATGAGCTACGGTTTCGGAGTGTTGCAGATCCGACTTCGACTACTTATGATTGTAAGGGATTTGGTGGCAGAAGGAGAGATAGTCTTTGATGTGAACTTAGTCGTATTATGAAGTCATCACATTATATGCTCTCACCTTCCAGCATATGTGTGTATATATCCTATTGGCCAATATTAGTGGCTGGGCTTGCAAAAGTAAGGGAATGTCCTCTTGTTGTCTACCAGTCAACACAGCCAGCTTTCTATGAGTCAATCACCTGTGGGGCCCTCTTTTACCACGCCGTCTGGTGATGTAAACATCCACTTGATTTCCCAGGGGACCCTCTCACCAGGCCAGCTCCGGATTGGTTCCCCGAGGTCATGTGACCCTCCTCCAGACGCTGACCTTGACCCAATTGACCGTTCATCTCTGTCACGGGAAAATATTTCATGATCGACCTACCATCGAATGGGTATCACAGGGGTGATGCAAGCCCGTGTTAAAAACGGTCCAGGGAACTGGATGGCCTACAAGGCGGTGGATACATTGGGGCTCTAATGTTACCTTCGCTTCTGCCAAGCCAGCGGCTTAATGGGCATGAGGTTTATGGTTTCCCGACTGGCGAAATACTGGTGGAGGTGTCCACCCCTTATGTGAGAAGCAGTAATGTTCTGTATGTTTGGACAGGGTCGTAATACTTGTCATACCCCTTCATGCAAAGAATCGCCAGGGGAGTCAATAGGAGAGACAATAGGTTCTTTTCTGTTGACTAAAATATCAGGCTAGCAATTCGTTCATATATCATACAAAGCACAATAGGTAGAACTGTCTTCGGAAAAACATTACATCGGCCATCAGTCTATTGTTTCACTATACATGTGCAACAAAATGAGACAGACTGTCAAACAAAACTGTCTACAGAAGCTATACATTGTTGTATTCGTATTTGTGTTCGCTTTTTTTCACACGGGTTCACAGTTGTATAGATCTATGTACACGCAATACACAGCAGTCAAACAATTTACATCGAGTTTGTATTTGGTAAAACAATATAAAGGCATTGAATCCCCCCATTATGCCCCTGTTAAGAAAGGCTCACAGAAAGAAAATGCGAATACAAGGTTGACATGAATTGTTTCCGTCAGTGGTGTCATATAACGACCTATTACTGGCAGTATGCCACGAATTGCCTATAAGACATCAAGTCCTAGAAGGGGAAAGGCTTGTCTGATAAGTCAACTACTATAATGCTTTGATGGCCCAAGACTTTCCTTTCCTGGATGGAACCACAATAAGTCATAGAAAGGTGATTATTGCGGAAGGCATAAAAACGCTTCAAAAGGTGGAGAAGGGACAATATGCAAGAGGTTGAAATGGTGTGGGGTGTTGTGATAGACCCCGCTGTGGTCGTATCAAGACCTGGTGTCTATAGTCAAGCACCTCATGCTGAGACTACCAATGTCACCTGGCTCTCTAAACCATCACAGACCGCAGCGCCCCTGGCGCCTGCAGCCCTCAAACGTCACCTCTGTATCCAGAGGAAACCATGCATGTCCTAGCCTGACGTCCCGACCAAGCACGCGCCCAATGCTTTTGATGTCGGTACGTCACAAAGGATTCCGGCCAATTACACGATAGCAACTGAACACAAAAAGTCAGAGAGGGAGGGTGGAAGGAAAGAGGGGTTTATCCCTATACGATGATGGTCGTCGTCTGCATGGATGCATGCATGTATGGCAAGTTGCTGGGACACACACATGCACAGCACACACACCGACCCAAACACACACACCGACCCCCTCCCACCAGGTGCCACACCCACTAGCTGTGGGGTGCAGGACGAGGGTGCAGAAGGAAGGCCATATATGGGCTAAAGGTATTAGGGGGTTGACTAGTCCGTTAGTGACTACTGTGGACACCACATGTGCCTCTAACTTGCCCTTAACTCGATACAACCCGCGAGTTAAACAGTGACAACATTAAATCAGTGATACTTTACTCTTCCCATCTTAACTTCGAGGAGGATTTTCTGGACATGGACTTTAAAACCTGTTAAGTTAGCCAGAGGAACAACAACAACAATAATTGCTTTAAATCAAAACAACTGCACTGACCTCGGACTGAACGGGAGTTGTAGCAGCTAGTGTGGAAGTTCGCTGTAGACTGTTGCATACACCCACTGACTGACTAAGCAGACATCGCTCAATCGGCTTGAATTGCAAACTAATCCATTGACTCCCCAAAACCACAAGACAATAACGGAAGGCTCAATGCCAGCGGTGGAGATAGCATGACAGAAACTGTATCCATCGACTGAAAACCTTACCATTGACACAAACCCACAAATCGCCCAGCTGAGTGGGCCACGAGGACGAGGTCGTGAGGATCTAGATCGTGAGTAGTGGAGTGGAGAGAATCTGATATTTAGATTCAGGCGGGGCCAGTAACCATGACCATGGACGAGCAGTACTCCCCGGTCACAGGTCACGACTATGGTGAGTGAGCAAGCCCTATTTATATAGTATATGGTTTAAAAGGTAGTTCTGGACATTTCACAATAGACAGGTTACTTCATAATGTAATGGTTTTGTTTGTGCACAGGTCATATGGAAAATATTGACAGCTGTTGGTTTACATTGGTCGTGGTATGTTAAAATATTTAATTCTGTTACATTGGTTTAAAAAGAAACCTTTTTTAAACAATTTTATTTCTCAATTATAAGCAGAGATATTGTTTAAGGGTAATAAACTCCCTCCGGAAAAACTGTTTTTAATGTCCTTGGTACGTTATTACAACAAATATCAGACATTCTATACAGGCGTATCGAACATATATGATATAGTAATTAGTATTGTATGTGTATACATAACAATCTATTATATGGAGAACATTGTTCGACATAATGAATCTAATGGGAGAAGAACTCGTAATGGACTGTCAAATTCTTTTGGAGAGATAATATTTATCACCCTGTTGACTTGTATACATGTGGAACTGAAATATTCCCTGTCACATGTTCATCGGTTTGCCCTTCTCGATGATAATCATACCCGCGGTTGAAACAAATCCTGATCCAATTCTTGTCATTGGATTTCAAAAAATCGCCATATCCCTTGATATGGGCAACTGTTCAATTTGCTAGGGTTTCCAGGTATGCCTGTATCGATTTCATACTCAGAAAAAAAGCCTGCTTCCATTCCCAGGTCGCAGATTTTCCCGAGTCACGACCACTAGAACAAAAAACTGATTTTTGTCTAGGTCTGTTTCTCAAGTATATTATGTATGTTCGTCGTTGTGGACTATTTGGGGTGGTTATAGACCTTTCCCACGATACAATTTAAGGTTTTAAATTAGGACATTCACTTTCCAGTACAAAACATAATTTGGTAATTTCTTGCAAAAATAAAACATGCATGTTATACCATATTATGAAAGGAAACATAAATATTGTGTATCAATTTGTTCAATGTTGTTTCATAAAATCAATCGAAGGATGCCTTTCTTCATGGAATATAGTTTTGACAAAACATTATTAGACCTATTTTACCAACTGCTTATCATATATATATTCAACATGCTATAATGTAATCATTGATATCACATATGGGGATCATCCTTTCATAAAAAAACAACTTTCAGCATAGGTGACAAGTTTTGGAGTAGGACCCTACCGCGCGTCCAAATATCCAAATATTATTTCATGCATACCCCTTGCAATGTATGGCTTGAGCCTAACTCTTTTTTAAAAGGAAGAATCCGTGGATCATGTATGAATGGAACGAGAAAATTAAAAATTCATGCCTTCCCAGCATTGACAATCGCCGACCGATGGATGAAATCAATCTGGCTGACCCACTTACTGCGAGCTCAAAATGAAGTACCTCATAGCATTTTTAGGGCTGCTTCGTGTCTGTTTTCTAAAACATTGTTCGTTTGATCAATGGCCTGTCAAGGCATTTCTTTATTTTCCCTGGTCTTTCCCCCCAGAGACAGTAGATACTTTACAATCCCCATTCCTCATTACAAATGATTAATGCCCATCGATCGGCTCTTATATAAATCTGTATCTTAATCCAAGCGCTGTGTTTAAGCCATGAGGACATTGGATTAATCCATTGAAAGTTTTATGGAATATAGCTCATATCTAAGGAGGGAACAAAACGCCGTCATTGCCTGATCACCCAACCGCTCCGATAGATTATTCTCTTCCCTCTTCCCAGGGAAAAGCATTTCTGATTAAGCTAATTCAAGAGGTTCAGAATCAAGATCACTATAGTAGTTTGTATCTCTTGAGTAACTATCGGAATCAATTGCAAATCAGACATGCATGCATAGACTGATAGATCTATGCATTGTTTGTTAATATAAACACTTCGTCTTCAACGCTTGAACAGAGTTCGAGTAGCAATTCTTGTGGGTTTTTCCCATATGTTGCATTGATAGACATTATCATAGGGTTTCTCCTTATCTCCTTTAAATACTGAAATTATATCTCGTCTGTTGATAAAAACATTTTAAAGTCAAATGCATGTTGCGGGAACCCCCATGCGCGCGCCAAGTAGATCATTGTTATCGCCAGTCGGAAACTGCCCCCTCTAGTGTTACAACCGCCCGCTAGGGCTTGGAACGATTAGCTTCCGGCGATCAGCGACTGGGCGGAACACGGTAGTGGTGCAGGGGATATCCGGACAATGAGATGAAACACGACACATCGCGACGGCGATGGATGTCAACAGGTTGCCATCGTAAAATGATACTTTATATCGTTGGGCGACCCAAGCAAAACGATAGTTCCCCCCTTGGAGTTTAGGTGTGCAAAGGTATCAGCCCCGAACATTTGAAACTTAAAATGCCCATAAAACCAATGCATAACAATATCCATCGATAGGTGAGACAGAGTCACCTTATGAACGATGATCAGCTGACTTACAATATTATTCACCATATTTCATGTAATGACAATACCATGCAGCTGACCCAGAAAGGGCTGTTTATTTGGACGCATTTTTATTGGCCTAATCTAAATAACGAAATTGTCCTGGTAATAGATTACCTAATAGATTCAATGTTAGAAACTACTACCCAGGGATTTCGAGCTATTATTTCAGTAATTTCCCCTTGCAATTCATGCAGAAAAGCAAAGGTTCTGTGGCGATATCTGTGTGTGTGTGCGGGGGGGGGGGGCAACCCTTTAATAAAACGCACCTAGGAGTAATAGGGGGCGAGTGACCCAGTGTTTATCTCTAGCGATCCGTCCATAGGAGTTATCTTTATACACCATGTGGTCAATGAGTGCGAGAGGCCTTTCGTCAAGTCTGATCTGTTTGAGACAGTGCTCTTAGTCCATAAATCCCTCGCTTTTACTATGACACCGACCCATAATGATGTTGTTTTAGCCGCTCGAATCTCATCTACTTTGATGGAGTCTCTCGCGCGGAGGCGCATCCGTAGACCGGCTCACTGCTGATGGCGTATTGACACAAGCGCTCTATCGGTGTGACGCGGTCGTCGTCGATGGAGGCATTTTGCGCATAATCCTATGGCAAATGCGCTACAGCGACGGGCGCGACATGTGGCCGACAGGAGCTTAGAGTTTACTTTCCACACAGCTTTTGTTCTCCATTGCCTCCTCTCCAAAACGCTGCACGTCTGTCGCTTGCCTCTAGCTGAGTGCTCCGTGTTCCATGGTGATCCGAACCCGAGGGGTTAAATAGAATATGAGGAGGAAGGGTGTGTGCCATAGGGTATAGATTATAGCTTTGGATCAGTAATTTGAACGAGCTGGAAACCTGGCAACACCCACTTACTATGATATAAATTGGACACTTGGGGCTATATATTGAAATCAAATATTCTCTCACAAGTTAAGGAGTTCTTGGACCCACTGTATGACAATCAGAAAACTTGTTAAATATGCTATGAGAAATAAATTACACGCGAACGCCATTAACTTGATTAGGGCCACAGATTTCCGACCGGCTTCCTTGTGGTTTGAATCGGCTTCTCGTTCATTATTATTATAGAGTTCAAAGCTTAAACTGTTCACACCTAGTGGAGGTTGACCTTTCGGGGACTTCCTCTCACTTTCATTTTACTGACGTCTTCCATTTCACACTCCAACTCAACCAAAAGCCAACAGTAAGCTCGCGCGACAACATTCACATCTCTGTCTCCTCCCCCTCTGCCCATTCAACCTGGGTCCATGACGGAACAGATGGTACCATAGCGGGCGTGACTGTTACCCCGTTACGGACGCGACAGGCCGTGACGTCCCCCCTTCAGCTTTCGCCCTCAAGAAACAAATGGCGATTTTACCCTGGCTCAATGGTTCGCTCGGCCAGACACTTAAGTGGTGTTACGTTTCCAGTTGCGATGGTCGCAAGGCAGATAAATATTGTCTCGGCGACCGCTGCCATTACACTACAATTACTTTAATCTGCATCGGCGTAGGCTGCAAAGTTTGAATTTCAATAACTTGGCCCCGGGAGGTGTCCCCCGGGAGGAGTCCACCATTAGGTCGGGATTCCACTGTCAACAGACGGTTAGCCGCCATTTGTAATGATCGGCGTATTGCGGATGGATTACCTGACACAAGCAGCAAACCAGACGTAAATTTGGGGATTAGTTAAAGTAAACACTCACTCCACTTTCCTCCCGGGGAGTCACCGTCTGTGCTGCATTTTACGCTGCCTACCAAGCCCTGGCCTTGAGCATTAGACAGTATTGGGTTAAATGACCCAGCGCATGCTGCATATATACGTATGCACTATATATATACTATGTAGTATGTATTGTCTTGTGCAATCATGCCCCCTTCTTTACATTTAGACTATGTAAACACAGCATATCATTATATTTACGCATCGTTGTCTTTACAAGGATTACCAATCCCAGGTTATATTTCAGGGATGCCCGATATTATAACTCATCCGAATAAATAATGATAAACGATATTGACACTGAACTAATTAGTACTGAATTTATGATAATGGATGATGGTGTTAATAATCTGTGTCAACTCTGTTGCAGTGTTGGAGAGGTACCTATCTATGCTAACCAAAGGTATTCTTCATATCGTCAAAACCAGACGTTCTATTTAACGTGAAAAACACATGAGCTATCACTGCCCGCTTATACGATTGTATTTCAGTATTTGGCATTATTCACCTTTAAAGGAAAGACCGCTAAAGGTAAATTGAAAGGAGAACATTAGCAAAGCCACTTCCTGGATGGGGACCAGTCCCTAGATTATAGCCCCCCCCCCCCCCCCACCTCACTCAATTAATCCGGATCAACACCTGATTTAATCCTATTACGCTCATGTCCATCTATGGCTAGAGATGTAGCCCATGCATCTGATTTATAGGCTTAGATAAACCCTTCCTGGAATTGGAACAGTAAACATCTATAATAATAACAATATAGGCTAGTTAGGATATTCTTAAATGAGAAATTGCTTGAAAAAAAACCACAATACTGTATAGAATATGATGAAATATATGTTATTACACTTCCTTTAGAATTGTGAAAAATCCCTTAATTGGAAACGTGCAAAATGATGTCACGTTTTCACATCATACAGTTTTTATATTATTGTTGTTATGTACCAGCACTGTCAGTGGCAAAAGATAATTGTATATGGTGCTGCAGTTGATTAACGCATGGAAGCGCCAAATAATATGACGTTTTGCTCGATCTTGGTTTACCTGACAAACATTGTTTCTTAAATGGGGTAGGCATCTATATACCTCACGCTAATACTCAATTACAGGTATGCTGAATGACTGCAGTAATGTTAACGAATGTGATATCTAATAAATTTAATTATTGCGCACAATTTAGGCGCGTAATAGAAAAAGCACCATCCCTAGTGTGTTGTCCGCTTCTAATTTAACAGACCACATCTCGGTTTTTAACCCTACCATTTATACATGCAGTTTGTTTTAGCAATCCAATTGCGCCCTTGGAATATTAAAGCGATTGTCTCAGACCACAGAATAGGAAATTAGCTATACATGTCATTAACCTTTACCCAACCACGACGGCACATAACTCATATTGGAGCAATGCGTAAAGCATTCCGATCGGAATAAGGTTTAGGGCTACTGTTCCCTACTAAACTAAGTGGCGAGTAGTATATGGAGTTGGGGGATTAATTCGGGCAACATCCTTAGCTAACCATTGAAAAAGCCACTAGAGCTGGTTTTACTCGCAAAATCCAAACAAAATCCATTCTTACGTCTAACCAGTCTTTAACGTTTGCTGCCCGAGGCTGTGCGGAGAGAGCGGGAGCCGACTGCCTTGCTGCCGGAGATTTGAGCCCGATCCTCCGGCGCAGTGAGAGGCGACTCTCCGGGACATGTCTAATTAAATTGGCAGCAATGAAGGCGGCGGATTTGGTTAATCAGATCTGATATCTGCCTCGGGAATCACACGAGCCCGCGGTTGGGATTTGCTGCTCGGATAGATACGATGATAGCTAATGCATCCCTGTCTACGTGTGTTGACTTCTTCATTTCCAGTATGAAGTAATATGTTTTCACGTCTACAAGAACAATTAAAATTCAAACGGTGCATAGTTCCAGCATTTCAACTATAGAATCTGTGCATTACTCACTCTCTTCTTGCGTGAACGAACGACAGTGTTTCAGTTTCATGATATTAAGATTTTGAATTGGACATTAGTTCTGTTCTCATATTTTTATATGTGATGTTTAGCGTCTCTAATATATATACGTCTTTATCAAGAGTTTTAGGCGGAGTTTGTTGAATATTTGTCCATAAGAAATGTGTTTTAGATCAAGTTAAATACATAAAGCCTATATATTGACCATACAGTTGTCGCTGTTGGAACGTATTATTCCGTAGTAGCAGACAGAATGTGTGTTATTTGGTATTTGGAATTAAACATCCTTTTCCAGGCGAGAGTGTGACGTCACCAATAAACATTGTATGTAACGCCTTAGATTGTGTCTGTCCAGGAGCAGACTTGCAGCTGTCATCTGTCAGACTGTCAAGTTGTCAGTGTCACAGTCCTGTGTCAGCAAACGTGAGTTGTATTCCAAATGGTCGGCCTTCATTCCAGCCCGGCACCATCCAACCATTGCCAGGTATACAGCCCGCATAGAAGGCCTTGTCATCGTTTGAGAACATAAGACACTGGAGTTGGTGATCTCTTTCCTCCAGGGTCTATGTTCATTTCAGGCTGAGACAGCTTTTATCTGGAGGAATAGACGAGTCGGGAGAGGTGGTGGGAGTAGTGGTAGCATCAGTGGGAGGAGGCGGGGGAATGGTGGGGAAAGCTCTGTGGAGAGAAATAGAGAGAGGTTGTTTGTGGGATGGAGAAAGGGGCTTGAGGGCAGTCGTAGCTTTCAGGAAGATTAAGGCTGAAGAAAAGAATTTGTGAATCCAGTCGGAGATTGGGTAATCAGTGCTGGCATCAAGAGGGATATTGGAGAGGGGATGCTAACCATGGAGATCTGACAGGCTCAATGTCTCCATCCTTACTGTCTCCTCCATGAGCCTCCACCCCATACTAACTAAAAACTGCACCTAGCTCACGTAAGCATCCGGATCCACCGACCGTATTTGCACGTAGTATAGTGCTTAAGTCGTTTGCGGCACTTTGTGAGGTTCATGAGCACCAGCCATACCCTACCACACTGTCAGTTGCATTCATCAAGCTTCCTATCTAAAAGCTTAAATTGGCATTGCATATATTTTAAATACAATGTCATAATTCTGTGTGAATTTTGTGGAAGATATAAACTGCTTTCTCCAGGGTTGCGTATGTGAACTTAAATCACATTTCTTTGCTATTATTGGAATGTTCAATTGTCCTATGCAAATGCAATAGACAAAGCATGCACCGAAAAGCTTATGCCAAGAAATATGGGTGCGTCGCTACGAACAGTTTCATAGAGCTGACTCCTCCTTTGTTATATTGTTTTCAAACCAGTACCTTAAATGAATCTTATGTGGCTACATACACATCTTTTATGAAAATCGATGGTGTATGTTGGCGTAATCGGATACTTAGGTATTCACTAACTTTATTGAAAGTGAGCATTACCTATTCAAAAGCTTTATCCTAGATACTATGTAAAAGCAAACTGTATCACTACATGCTGAGGTAGAAAGCAATCAATTCAACATCAGTGATTTGAAAGCTCATGGAATATGCAAAACATCACATAAAACATAATTTTCAGTTCAGATAGCTGTATGTAGTCACATAAAATGCATACATCTATGCACAATACTGTGGAAACCATCCTAGGGTAATATTTCCACCAACGGTACTCTTTTTTCTGATTTCATATTTATAGTGGTAATTCTTCCATGTCAGGCATGTTATTTGTTCTTGAATTCCAATTTATGCTTTTGATACAAAGCATTTGCCAGAGCTATTCGTCCAATACATCCATTATGTCGCCCACCACCACCACCCACCACCATCCACCACCACTATACCACCACCATGCTGAATGTTCTTTTTGTGTTGAGCCAACAGGTCCTTTCTCCAGTATGCTTCAAGCTATATGCATGTTGCCCATGGGCCATACATAGGATCAAAGGAATCATCACTCAATGTAAGGGCAATAGCTAAAGTTAGGGGTGTAAATACATTATTCCTCCCGGAGTCTGACAGTTCTGAACACTCCCTTGGGATTCATTGACATTATCCCCAGCACTGTCATCAGTGCATAGATGATCAAGGATCATTGGTCTGGCTTACAGAACGTTTTACTCGTGCTTTAAGGGGGAGTACCATAGGCACTAGTGGTCCCCTGGGCCCAACATTTCGGGTTGAAATGTCAGAAGGGGGGCTGTGAGATAGCACAAGGCGGTCGCTTGGGGTAAATGAACCCACGGAAATGCGTGCGACAAAGGTTAAACCTATTGGGTTCTTTATTTCATTAAATTATACTCCTGAAAAAGAGCCTCTGAAAAATCTTATGGGCACCTCAAGTCATATAATATACGTATAGCTATCGCCAATTTACAAATAATAGTTTAAGGAGTTTCACACATACCTATATATATTTATATAGAAAACCTAGTCTTATGCGACCGTATGTACACATGGTGGTAAGCCAGTTTCTCTAAGGAATATCATCCAGGCACCCACTCTTTGCGACGTCATCCATCTTGATCAGCCTTTAGCAGTGGTCCGAGGGCGCATTACCCTGCTGTGAGACCACTTAAACTTTTCCTTTATAGTTTATGTCTAAGGCCTGGGTAAAGTAGCCTGCGCAGTATCATATCGTCATCCACTTATTGGATGTACATGGATCCTCCGATAACACAACACTTTTTCCCATCCATAAATCGTGCATGTGCGCCGAGGAATACCATCTTATAGTTATTGGTATTGTTGTATCGACAGATAAGGCACTATGGAACAAATATGCCAAGAAACGAAAGACTTTTGTAGAGGCTATACATACCCATATATAGATTGAATTATACCATCTTTGGCGGTGTGTTTTTAAAGGTGTATGGGGTGGGATATACCAAACCGACACACGTTATTCTAATCGCATGGAACCTTTCACGATTTGGTTAAACATCGATCGTGTCGAATCTGCAGGGTGTCAAGATTGATGACGATTTTCTATTCTAGTTACCCAGGCCGAGATCCAACAGAGTGGGGAGTGCATGCTTGGTCAAATACCCGGTAAATTGCTGGCTTGACACAAATTAGTCTCAATGTGGTGGCATGAAATCGGACACATTAGTACAGCCCCATGAGGGAAATTTATGACATCGCTCCTATCATCTGGGGGATCGTTGCTCCTCGTGGGAGATGGGGAAGGGGGGTTCATCGGGCTTTGTTTCTCAGATGTCTGGGGCTCGAAGGAGGGAACATCAAACGAGAAATTACCCGCGGTTTGTTCATAACCCACTATAGAACAAAGAGTAGATTAAAGAATGAAAAAGTGGGACTCCTTGTCCGACCAAAAGTGTGCGCGATCTCAAGAGGCACACTAAAGCCTAGCCTGACACAAAGAACGTGTGCAGGGCCTTTCCAACTGACAAATTAATCTTCATGAAGATGGTGCTGTGAGTTTTTTTTACTTCAAGTTTATGAAAAGCTGTACAGGATTCCAGGTTAAAATGTCAGGCCCATCAGATTCATTACTTGCCCCTTAACCAGGTACCCTAGTTCTTGCGCATTTCTTTTAATGAATGTTGGTTTTTTTCCTGGGGAATACAACGATGGTACTGTTGCCATTCTTTTTTCCATGGGGTATCATATTTCTTGTGTTAGGCGACAGCATTTTATATTAGTTTCTTCGCGGTCCAACGAATTAACTTGGTTTTAAAGCAGGATAAAATATTTTAAATGCAATTCATCATAATCGGTTTTGAATGACCGGATAAGCTTTTTCTCCCTATTTATGAATATAAAAGTGAAAATTCCATTTCGTTTTTTGAATGTATTGAAATAACTTCACTAAGAAAAATCTTGTGCCATGACCTTTCCCGCCTGGTAAAATTACGCTAATAAGGCCGCTTGGCCGACTTCACTTTAACAGATGCTCCCACAAATACAGACGAACACATAGACCCACATAAATAAATAACATTTAAATCAGAGATTTCATTGCTAAACAAGTGCTTTTGTCTACCACTGCACCATAATAATGAGTCCTTCGAGAACAGGAGCTGATTTCTATTCTCAATTTATTAATTCCAATAATATTTCTCTAAATTATTTTTTAGATTCTAATTCTAATCATTTGTTCATTTTCTATTTCCAGCCGCCATCCCTAAGTGTGCAGGGTGCCAGGACCCCATCCTAGATCGCTTTATTCTAAAAGTCCTCGATAGACCTTGGCATTCTAAGTGTTTGAAATGTGCTGACTGCCAAACACATCTAAGCGACAAGTGCTTCTCTAAAGGCGACAAAGTATTCTGTAAGGATGATTTCTTTAGGTGAGTTTTGCTTTACTTCTATTTTACAATCCTCAACTTCATATTATTTAAGAGATCGAAGAAGGAAATAAAGCAGAAATATGTCAAATCAGACGTGCAAAAAGGAAAGCTTCGGTGAAAGTTCAAATAAGATATGGCTTGGCAGGTAATATATATCTGTTAGATTCTTTTGTCTGTTCCTTTCCTCTGTTCAAATAAATCGACAATACCCAGTAAGGACTTATTATATATTCATCCTTCAAGAAGTGACAGTATAGTTTACACAGACAAGACCTCCATGCAAATGTTGAGAAATGAGGAAGCATTTATTTATTACTAGACTCTATCTTTCCCAAATCCTCGCCTCCTTATTGAAGCTATCAAATATTATGCATAAAACAAATTGTTTCTCAATCCAAGCCGGTATTTGGATCAGATCTACAGAGCCCGTCCTGTCTTTCCTCATAGCCCAGAGAGATGGAGTGGAAGTCCTTTTAAAACTTAACAAAAACAACATCCCACTGGCATTTGGCCGCGGATGAGTAGGAAGAAAAACCTTCCAGCAGAGATAAATCCTCTGGTATCATTTTATTTTCTTGATCGTACGTCTCCTGCGGGGCTTAGCGAAGTAAAACATGCTCATTCTAGTTTTTAGTATTTTATGCATTCCATTTGGCTATAATCACAACAGTGGTGTTCCCAAACACGGTCTGGATTCAGGCTGACACAGGACCGTGTCTATTATTCTTTCTGTACTGCTTTCCCTCCCCACTCCATCTCTCTATACCCACCCCTCTCTCCTCTCCCTCTCTCACACACATACCCAGAAACACACCGTTTCTCAACAGTTTGGCAGCCGCTCTGCTCTATGTGTGCTATATATACGTTCACTGGCCATATATACGGTTTGTATGGAGGCTTTCAGTTCGCTCAAGCCCGAAAAGGCAGCTTCAAAGATCGTAGCGTCAATGCCTTTATTTGTACCCTGTCAGTTGATTAGGCACAGTACGGACACGTCAAGAGTCTTGGCTGCAGCCCGGCCGTATCATAAAAGCAGCGCCCGCCGATTCATTATTAACACAACCCGAGCTTCCCGGCCGTTGGCGGGAGAGCAGCTCCCATCGGCTCGGGCGGATCCCACGCCTCGCTGAGCCGCCTCTTGCAAGCCATGCCAGCGCCTGCTCTCCGTGAGCAGATCAATGGAGAGGGACATGGGCAAAAGCAGGCCATCCCTGGGTGGAAGTTTGCTGTGTAAAGGCAATTAATTCAATACACAAACATTATCGGTTGGCGTAAAAATAATGTAGGTATATACTACCTAGGAAATCCGACCTTGACGTCTCTGTGGTAATGTCCTATATATTATATATCAGTTCGATCGTTCCAGTAACTGACTTTACAAAGGCGATGAAAACACGGCCGCGCTCTGTGTTCTTTATGTGAAACGGTCATCGTATGTAATTTGATTAGCTCTCATTGGGCTCTAATTACATTCATCCTTGTCTGGCCATGAATCTCTTTCCAAAGAGAACTTGTACTGAGCCTGACTCCGACACTGGCCCCAAATCATTCAAGCCAGAATTCTATATAAGCAAGAGAACCCTCTTTTATACGCCGCCTTTTCAGAGCACATTATTTATTTAATTTTGGTTGACAATCAAATGTATCTCTTTGAGTGCTTAGCAAAATGGAAACCATTTGGTGGCACTAATATTTGGATGACTAATGATGGAAAGGGCCAGAGAACGATGAAGCCAGACCAGCATCCTTTTGGGCGCGTGACAGGCACATGGCGTACGCATGTTTTATGGCTTCGCCTGTATTCGGAGAGTCAACAAGGCCTGTGAATTGATCGGGTCAGCGGTCTACAAATAAGCACCCATTCTACATTTCATTCCCACTTTATGACTCCTCATTCTGGCTGGAAACAACTTAGAGAAATGACTGCCTCTACTCTCCCCCCAATAGCAGCAGAAACGACCGTCACCATGGCTAGCTATCGTGCTGCGTGTGCCCTGACGATAAAGTCACAAGACGAGACACCAATTTGATGACCAAGTCACATGGCCACGTCATATGATACCAGCTGAACCTCCGACCGAACAAAGGTCATCGGAGGCAGGTCCATAGTTGGCTGGTATGTTGGTTTTAGGCTAGCCAAAGGTCACCTGATGTCCGGTTAATCAGAAATCTGGTGATAAGCATCGGGGAAGTGTCGTCCACAGGAAAGGTTAATACTGAAAAGGCGAGAAAAGTGTTTGCCTGCATCCTATTACAGGTTTAAATTTTTATTCTTCAATTCCAATTACAACACTCAACACCTGTGGATCACAACATTTTCCAATCGAGACGTCTCTTCTCTTTCAATAAAATTTACAGCAGCACACATGCGAATTCACTGGAAATTCTCACAGGAACGGAGTTGGGGAAATAAATCGTTTGAAATGAAATGAAACCTTTTTGAAAAAATCCTATTCCCTATAGTTTTAATCCCTATTTCACAAACAAAATACAGAATTACTTCAGACCAAAATGGTTTGACGAAAATCAGAGAGGGCTCATTTGGACTAAAACGATTGGGTAGTATCGACAGTATCTGCTATGATTCGAATATATGTCGAATATATGTCAACCGGTTATCCTTTAAAAGGGAATGACATTAGTAATATATTTTCCTGTTGGTTTAAAAGAAGGAGGTGTATGTTTATCCAAAACTGGGTGAATGAAATTGAAGTGATTTAAACTCTTTTGTGTAGGATAGGAGGTATATTTGTGTGTATAAATGTCTCCTTCTCCTGTTGTATGAACACAAATATCTTTTGTTACAATGATATTCTCTTTTCTTTGCAGGCGATTTGGAACCAAGTGTGCAAGCTGTGACAAAGGTATCCCTCCAACACAAGTAGTCCGACGTGCGCAGGATTATGTCTACCACCTCGAGTGCTTCGCCTGTATAATGTGTAATCAACAATTAAACACTGGCGATGAATTCTATTTAATGGACGATAAGAAACTTGTGTGTAAAAGTGATTATGAAACAGCCAAAGCAAGAGGTTTGTATACATATTATATTCATTTTCTGTTATTCTATAAGGAACGCATGGAACGAACGACATATAAATAATTGATTGATGTGCTCCTGTGGTATCATACTCTGATGTGGAATCATACTCTGTTGACACAAAGTTGTCGTTTGAAATATTTTAAGATGACCTTTTAGATAAGTGGAATGGAATCATTGGAGGCTCCCAATTGGGGATTTAACACACATCTTGTTTTCAAGCAGGATATATTTGATGTATTAACGGTAGGATCCTAGGAGAGTCTGGTAGATTACCGCACATGATCAGCATGCAGACCTAGTGCAGAACCATTTCCATAAAGTTGGACATAATCAGGATATATACACCAGATCCAAAATGAAGGGATATTTATCAAACTGCAAAATTAAAGCAGAATTTGGGATAAAAATTAAGTTTTAAGCTAGACGAAGGAACTAATGCTGCCATGCTAAGGTTGATTCATATCATAGCATGGTTCCGAGAAAGCTCATTAACGTTTTGATAAGTTGCCAGTGGGAGTCTGAGCCTGGGAGCTTACCAAAAGCAAAAGCCTCCCCATCTCTCTCTCTCTCTGTCTCTCTCTCTCTCCAACACACAGCATGCATTTGTGCCCTGGCCAGGCAGGTATGTATTTGGCCCTATGTATACCATGGCGGCGTATGGCTGGGCTACATTATGTAAGTCTGTCCTACACAGACTAACGGCACCTGGCCGACGAGAGGTCATTCATTAAGCCTAGAGTGGCGGGCCAGCCTTGGTCCTGGGCCTCCTGTGTCTACAAGAGTATCTGCCCGCACTGCGAGTATGCACGCAACGCCAGGCCTCCTGCCTCCTCCAACCAACACATTCTCCCACTTGCTTTCATAGCGTTCTAGCATGATATATGGCAATCATGCGCGCCTGTCATGCCACTGGATCCATTCAGCCTACACTAAGATGACTACAAATTGGATTAACAGGGCATTCTTCTACCTAAAGAATGGGACGCAGTAGTGCACGGGAGGAGGGTGGGTGGGGTAGATGGGGAGGGGGGTGGGGAGAGCGAAGGGGTGATCCTAATAGCTGCGGGCCCTCTTTCTCCGGGGGTATAACCCGTGGATGGGTCCTTTTCATATGACCCTGGGTTGAACCAGGTTCACGCTCATATTTTCACATGGGATTCCCTCCTGACTGCTAGCATTCGTATGAGACCTTGCACTGGTATTAAGTGCTTTCAGAGCCGACGGGTCCCGGATATTGGTGCTAAAAATCGATGTTGAATTTTATCATGGCTATATTTCTCCTCGAATATTTACAGGGGCAAGGTACTAGCCTTTATTGGAAATTCACTTTATTTGTTTTGTGACATTATCCAGATTAATCAACAATCTTGGTAACTACTGCACGGACGGTGTTTATCCCATATTTTGGTAATATCCCAAAAGGAGTTAATAACATAACTTCAACTGAAATATGGCAGGTTTAATTGAATAATCAAACTATAGATTCTTTCTTTAGTGCTTGGGAATTACTGGAAAATTTGTAATTTAGGAATTTTCTCTTATGTTATTAGCCAGTGGGGAGAAAATTCAAATTTTAACAATACTCTGGTCCAAATTTAAGTTTATATTCACAAATTGTGCATGATAGTAGTACTACTCCAAAGAGGCAGTGCTGTTATTCATAGCGACAAAACCTAGCACTCACTGGAGCACCTATTAATCCCCTGTTCAGACATCAGGGTCATTCTCCAAGAATATTATACACTCTCCTGGATCAGGTTTGACCCATAACTGAAGGAGGCTTTGTGGCCCTTGTAAGCTCTGGCTTTGGTCAATATTCTTGCATGACTGGTGGGCCGGGCTGGTCGTAAGTAGTGCAGACTCTCACAAAGGGGCCTTTTACGCAGGATTGCACTCGATGTTCAACAGGGTTTCAAATACTTTACCTGGCAACTGGCACTATAGCGAGAGGGAGAGGGGGATTTTTTATTTACAGCTCATTGCAAAATAGCACTAGGTCGACTGATGTATTATACATATTTTCCTGGGCAGCGGTGGGGGAAACGCCATAGTATGTTTAGTACAGAATCTTTCCATTTACTCAGTTAATGGAGAGATCGTTTTATGAATAGTTACGATATATTGTGTCCGGGGTTATTGTTAATTGTAAAGTCAACTACTGTCAAGGTTTATGGGACCAATTGCCACAGATGTGGGAATCCATTATTGATACAAGCTACAGGTATGAATATCTGCCTCCAGGCTCTGTTCGGTGT
This sequence comes from Sthenelais limicola, assembly GCA_942159475.1. Classification (NCBI taxonomy): domain Eukaryota; kingdom Metazoa; phylum Annelida; class Polychaeta; order Phyllodocida; family Sigalionidae; genus Sthenelais; species Sthenelais limicola. The sequence goes on along the minus strand of OW804096.1, from coordinate 47,685,641 downwards.
TTCAAGCCTGAATATTTTATAAATCAACTGCCATCTATTCTAGTCAGTGATATTGGCGAGTGTGAAAAGTAAACAGTCCCTTAGGGTATAGATTTACCTATATAGTGGCTCATTTCATTAGTGAATTGACAGATATGTTCACTATTGTCGGTGCATAGAATATGATCGCTAGGGATAAAATTTAAGAAGTAATTAAGAGTATTGTTTAGCATATCTAGGTAATATTGAAAGAGGTCATATGCCAATCCCATTTTAAAGCAGCGTTCTCAGATAATTCTGATCAGAAAGTAAACATTTCTTTACATTAGCTTATTATTTTTTAGTCTCTATGGAAGGGATCCAGATAGAACATAAAAGGCTTTTGTGCTGTTCTTGGTCTATGACTGAATCAGCTTGCTGATTTTAAATTTCTTTTTACGACGAAATTCCACATACGATCAGGATTTTTTTATATATAGCAGCACATATTATCGTTCACTTTCTGTGATTGTTTACACTGTTTACTTCCATGCAGGTCTACTGCATTCTAACACATTCTAAGTATCTATCTTACTATATGTGTTTTTGCAAGAAATGAGGAAATAAACAGTTGGCCAATTTGTCTGGAAATGCATTTTATTAATATGTATTCCCTCTCTAGAATGTTAGAAGTAAATAATATAATGTGTGATGTGTTTCAGGAAAATGAGTCATAAGTCGCAAAAGTGATATTTTCCAAAGTGAGTTATTCACATGATCTCTTTGTTCTCATCTTTGAGGGGCTTACCACTTTAAGTCACATTAATCCATCTACCAAATTTTGAGACAGAGTATTAAATATATCTTTGTGTTTCAAAGGTCATCCTATGGAGTAGCTTTAGTTACTTTACTGGTAATTGTACACCCAGACATATTGCAAACGTTTTTTCAAACATAAATATATCAAACATAAAATATAGAAACACTTCTTAGATGTCCTTCATGTTTACAATCACTGGAATCCGCTTGATCTCAACTTTTCAAATATGATATGGTATTTCAAAATCCATTTTTTGCGACTTGTGACTCATTTCCCTATAATACATCAATAATTTATATGCATTTGAACTTATCAGTAATCCCCAGAGAAAAAGTATGTTCATATTTAAACGTATCATCAACCTTTGAATATTGATGTACATTTCCTCAATACTTTACCAAAGCTGCATTCTCAGCTATTACGACCAAAAGTATCTTACCAAATCTCCTCATTGTCACATCTGATGTTATCAATATTTTGCTGTTGTTATATATTTAAATTTCAAGAATTTAATAAAAAAATAAAATCAAGATGTCGACTTTTATGAAGCCTTGCAACATAAACAACAGGGTGAACCGCTCAAATGGCATTCAGATGGGTAGAGAACAAAGAGTTCACAATCTTGAGTTTTTGACCGATATTAACTGAGAATGTAGTTTTAAACACTGATTCTTTGTAAATATTAACCAGTTAAGTAAATAACAGACAAATATAATTTGAATGACAAATGATTCTATTTCTTCCAGAATATGACATAGATAACTCAAACAAGCGACCTAGGACAACAATTACAGCCAAACAGTTGGAGTCTTTGAAGCGGGCATACAACGAAAGTCCCAAGCCAGCACGACATGTACGGGAACAGCTAAGTGCCGAAACTGGTCTAGATATGCGAGTGGTGCAAGTATGGTTCCAGAACAGGCGCGCCAAGGAGAAGAGGTTAAAAAAGGACGCCGGAAGGCAACGCTGGAATCCCTACTTCCGACATATGAAAGGCCACGGCGGCAGGAGCGGCGCCGAAGATTCAGATGGCGGAATGAGTAACGAAAACAGAGACGACACCATGGATGGATATCCAAGTAAGTATATTGAAACATTGTGTTTCGTATCCGTCGTTATTTTATTTCAATTTCTACAAAGGAGTTAATCTATGCCTCGTGCGATTCCTCAAACAAATGTGTTCGGTGCATCTTCCTCTGTTTAACCCAACAATTTAGGGATTACTATTTTCATTATACTGCATGGGAATAACCCCTTCTGCATCAAACTATTTGCCTAGGCTGAGATCATAAGAAATCCTCTGAGAAAGCCTTTAATCCTGAACGATTGCCACCCACTGGCGACATCATGGTGTTAATCCAATGCATGGGACAGGGGTATCCTTGAATCAGGATACTCCCAAAGGTCCCGAGAAAGCAAGTCATATCACAAGATTATAAGGCAAGGGATTACACGAGTTATCTTGGTTAATTCTAAGATCGAAGCCTCATTGACAATCGCAGACGACATTTTGTCTGTGTCACATGACGTGCGTGTGTCCTTAGAAAGCACCAGCCTTCAACGTGCACCTCAACGTGGTGGGGCCTCAGATGCTCTTCCCGTCTTTCATTAATTAAGGAGAGATTTTTCTCTGGTACCAGCATGTGACAGGGACAAAGTAATTCAGTCGAGCGCAAATAGAAGGGAGGCCAACGGTGATTGATTGGCAGTGGGCTACTCACAATGCTTCGGCCCAGAAGGGCTCTAGACTTTCTGGAGAAGTTAGGAATCAATGGGCTTGGGGATGGATCTTCCTCGAGGATCGGGGCTGTTGGTACCGTGCTGCATAATAATTCTCCAGACTTATAGTCCTAATGCTCTGTCCTGGCACAAAGTCTCAGCCCAGCTATGCTACGATAAATCTAATGGCGCCATGGCTTTAGCAAAAGGGCTATAGGAGAAACTAGTGCCACATGGCACTAGTTACCTCCAGAGATAATGCTGCAGTATAAATGGATCCCCTGGGTCTATCTTGCTCTAATAGCCATCCCATGCATATATATCTTTTGGAACAGAGAAATCAGATGGAAACTAAAACCCTCTTCGGGCGAAAAAGGAAATGAATTTTCCTATATTTCATTCATGTAAATGCATAGTGTGCAGTTAGTTTCTTTATAAATAGCGAATCTATTTTAAGACTGCTAATTATAATGACATGTTTGTGCAAAGCAATTATTTTATTTACATCCACTTTAATCCTATTTATTTATTTTACACCTAATTTTTGATAATCAATCAGAATCGATGATGACCAAATTAATCTACCAATCACTAATATTTTGTTTTCCTTCTGTCTTTTTTAGGTGATCATGACCAGTATTCAGACCTGCCCTCGCACATGTCTACACAAGATCTTTACACTGGGCAACCTCTGGACACCGAGCCCAACATGGGTCAAGTGCCCATGATCCCTCCAGGTACTCCGCCAAATGAAGCCTGGGGTCACGGCCCTTTCTCCGGTCTGCCCACTCCGCCAGGCCAGGGCTTCCTGGGCAGGAGATCCCCTAACCTCCCCATGAGCCAGCAACAAATGATGCCCACCGATGCCATGCAAGGCATGATGGTTACCGGAAACCCTAATATGCCCAACGCGCATGCGCGGAATGTGCAACAGGAACTGAGTGAAGGAGAGCATTACCAGGATTACACACCTACACAGAACCATGTTGAAGTCTATTGATGTCGGAAGTTAGGATCTCGCAAAAAGAAGGTCAAAACATTGAAATAATAAGACTGGTTATAGAGTGAGAATTTGAAATTATTAAAGAAGTCAGCCACAACAAAGACAATGCTGATCCTGATTGTGCCCCCGCCCGACGTCAAACATCTCACACGATGTCATAATTTCGTGATGTGATACCATGTGCACGACGACACTGACAATATACAAAATGAGTTTTAAATGGTTCGCGTGATGTGACCATTCAAAAACTATGTCGAAACAATAAAAGCAAGTTGCATGGCACTCATCCTAGTCACGAGATATGATATTCTAACTGTTCATGTGAGAGGACAAACCTGAATGAAACTTGTTTCTTTCGTGAGATAACCTTCTTATCATCAAATCACCAATATATGTTGTTATTCATCCTCATTTGTGTATTTCATCCATGCAAATCTATGGACATTCTCGTCATACCAAGGATAACATTATTGAACAGAGAATGAGAAATGTATGGGATCCCATCATACTATCACGACAATGATTGTACATATACCATAATTATGTCATGAATTTTATCATTATTCTAGTGAAAACAGTGTCAAATATCACCGCGTGGAAGATCTCCTATTCATATATTAATTATCATGAGTATACTTTAAGAAAGGTGGCATTCCTTAAAGATAAGTTGCTACCTAATACTATACAAATTAACGCATGTAGTTGAAGACTGTAGAACCCAAATGTTGTGTTTGATGATTTGAAGTGTTTTAATTGATAATGTCTTTGACCCACACCTTTTAGCCTACATGGATTTGTGTGAAGAAGGATAAACATTTATAAACCACTGTTTCATCTCGATAGGTCTTTACCAACATTTTCAACCGGGTGGATATTGCGAGTTTGTTTCTTATACATTTGTTCTAGTCAAAATATATGCAAATGCAGAAAATCGCAAATTTATAGGTTTGCAACGGTTTATTTGCGTTGCAAAATAATGAGTTAAGTAACTCTTCCACACAACCATAATGGCGATAGGACAATGAATTTCTAAATTTTCATATAAAATCAAGTCATATTTCATTCTAGTCAAAGATAATGTTTATGCCACGAACAATGTAAATTATACCACTTTGGTGATATTATTCCATCCTATGTTACAGTTTATGAGAAATGAATCTCTCTTGCCAGAGTGCTGCTTAAATTTCGATATCATTCCTCATTATGATTAGTAATATTGAGTACGACATCAACTAAACCTGTTTAATATATGCATCATATATACATATATAGTTGATGGATTTTGAAACGTTGATAATATTTATCTGACAAGTTGCCAAAGTGTGATGAGATTTTGAGTAGTCACTTCATCCATACACACAACGTCACATGGTTTACGTTCTTCATTGTTTATGTATTTGTTAGTGTATTTATTGGCTGGTCTATTTATTGTTTACCCCTGCGATTATTATGCATTTACTTGGACATGTTGGTTGTACGAACAGGTACGATCAGAGACCATGCGTTAAGGCATGATTACAATCGTATATTTTGTTTTGGTTTACTGTCATCAAATAAAATAGAACGTACTTCAACAAATACACTCTATCTTGTCTTGTCATTCCTAAAATTATACAGATCGCATAGCATGTACAACGTTTCATGTTCTCAACTTGCACATGCACTTGCACTTGAGATTTAATTCGAAACTCCTATCTTCCGATGGATGACTCCACATCCCCTCCCACTCGCCGCTCTCTCTCTCTTTCTTTCTCTCTCCCACCCGCTCTTTCTCTCTCTCTCTCTCTCTCTCTCTTTTCAAGTATTACACGTATTCCATCAGACAATTATACATTGAAAGAATGATAGCATGACTTGCGGATTTGTATGTATGCGTAATTTAAATCTAAGCCCTAACATTATACACGTTTACACTAAAAATTGTTACAGAACCAAAATTATTTCCGAAAATGATGGGTGGCGATTTTACCAGGGCGAGGATTTTACACACTTTCCACTAAGTGAACGGAGTGCGATCAACTAATGATGCTGACACCCATGACCGTCTCTCACACGTCAAAACATTATGGTCAAACCTTTCACTCTCACACTGATCCCTCACTCAGAAATGATCTTTTGCCCTGGATGTGGTCAAAAGGTGTGGAGTTCGTCCCTTCTGACCTTTCGAGGCCATTACTTGATGGATAAATCCACTTACAATCACACCTCGTCTCAACACGTTTGAACAGATAATGTGTTAGCATCCTATCAGAGGCAAAGGTGTGTGGAAAGAATCGAAAGGAACTATAAATCACCTAGTAATGAATGCCATTTCAAACGTATCGCTCCTAAATAGCTACAAACCCAGGAAGATTCGAGTTTACCTTTATGAAAAAATATTAAAATTTTGATTGCAAAGAAAGGTAACTACCTCCTGTTCCTGATTACAAATCTAAATGTCCATTACCTCTATCGTTTTGGGCGCGGCGTCAGTGCCTAATATTCAGTAATATTATCCAAAGAAAGTACCCTTTAATAGAGTGGTTTTCATGACTTTTTAAGCCAAGTTTTATTTGAAGTGGCACGTCATTATGAAAGAAAATGATGAAAATCCCAATAAACCCAATGCCCGTATTCATTTTCATCACGGAAATTCAGAATTAAGAAAAAGTTAGGATTGTTTTTAACGTCGTGTAATAAAATTTCCCCCTCTGAAAGATTCTTTAATAAAGGAGGGATTGCAAATAAATCTCAAATGAATGACTTTCTTCGGGAATCCATCTCATTAGTTCAAAAGTGGACGAATCATATTACCTCGCTGTAACTGAGTTTGGTTAAGTAGTATAAGGAATTGTAGGTTTTCCCACGGCGGTTTTGCGTACAGCTGTTCCACGCCATGTAAACAGAAGGTGGGAGTGTGAAGTAGTCTTCCAGTGGGATTGTTCACTTCGGCCCCCACTGAGATAGAAATACATGGGGTTTTAATGAAAAATGTGTTCCTCCTAATTGACACACTAAAGGAACTGGCGGCTTTCCTTCTCTTTGGAATTAGACGCCCAGATGGCCACCTGTCGCGCCGTCGCTGACTTCTGGAAGGTACGGGCGTTGTCGTTGGAGGGCGCTCGCGAAGGCGGGGGCAAAATCAAAGTGAAATCAACAATGGTCCGGCAGGCTTCCTGTCGGTCAGGGTGTGTGTCAGGCACGCGCCTACCAGTAGGTACCGCACATGGTCAGCGATCGATGGTAAATTGGTCTCACGAAAATCACCATTAATGCATGTGGGTGGGTTCTTATAGAGTAGTACTAGTACAGAGCCTAAAAGCATACACAATTCGCCGGTAAATTAGTGATAAGAACATCTTGGTAGTAGTTATATCGTTGGTACCATCTTGCCTGGAGAATGACCATAATTGAAAGTGAAAAATGGTGTAACCGGTGCAGGTGGGGGTTGTTGCGTGGGTGGAAGATGTGTGCTCCAAGTGGGAGTTCAGGTTTCTACAACTGTGCTTTGTTTTGTGCTGCTGTGAGAGGTGGTTCGACGATGCCAACAGGTCACAAAAGCGATGTGTGAAAAGGACAGGAGCAAGGCTAACTCATCATCATTAGTGGCTGTAACAAGAGTCCGTGTTTCCTTGAAACGGCGGGGGTTTCAATACACTTTCAAAGTCCTCCGCCAACATATTGAAGGGCTGGCGTTCGTCAAAGACCAGGGAGGACAATGCAATGGGCGTTCTGCGACAAAGTGGTGGTTTTCGAATGGGCCGGCAATCCTTTGACCCCAACGTGGGTTCTCGAACCTCTGCACCGCCGACGCATGTCACGAGCATGGGTGGTGTTTTCGGCTTGTTGATTCCAATCGCGTCAAAATCTGAAATTATTCTCAGAGGAAATTGGTCCAACTCCATAATAATAATAATAATGCACTCTGGAGGTCCATTTTCTTGCGCGCGTTTTATTTATTAGAAGTAAACATACTTTAAGGAACCCCTATGCTTTACAATGGCTATGGATGTGCGGCATTAATGCGTAGGGTGCAAACGAGAAACAATCGGCGCTTTCTTAACATATTGAACGCCAGTTCCATAACGATAATGATCTGAGAGTGGTAGGCCCATCTGTTTCTAGGCTTTTCTTTCATGTCCGCAGGCGACATGTAATCTTGCTGATGGATAGAGGAGTTACTCGACAGAGGCCCTCCTAAAAGACCAAGCCTAAAGCTCCGTGAAGACGGCATTGAAAACAGGCAGAGACTAATTTCAGTAATGTGGGTGCTGCATCTGAGATATAGGAAAGAGAAAAATAGACACTGTTTACCTGACAGGCAGTGCAGAGGCTCTGATGATGGGTATTGACTGAAGATGTCAATGTTGTGAAAACTCCAGGCAGAGAGGGCCTCCATATACGGAGCTGGTGAGTGGGTGGTGGTAGTGGTGGTGATGGTGGAATAGGGGGGTTGGTTGGGTTGGGTGGGTGGGAACGGAGGTGGCATTCAAGTGGATGAAATGCAAACAGAAAAGAAACGCGGTATTGTCTGGCGGCATTGTGAGTTCATATTCCTCCTAAAACTCCAAGTGATGACTGAGATGGCGGCGGCAATGGAACTTGCCATAGCAATGTTTTAATATTCATGATTTGTGTTATCATAGACAACATCGAGATTCCCGAATTACAAACATTAGCGGACTGAAAGCCATTGGTGACCGCCAAATAATACACTGGCTGGCCGGAAGAATTTGTATAAGCTTGCCCGTCATTTTGGTATCTCACGACAAACACATTACTTTTGAGGTAATGAAATACTACCAGTAAGTCCCCCTCGTAGGAGAATTGTACACTCTACTGAAGCAGTCCAAATTTGTCCCAGCAATACTATAGAAAAAACATAAATTCCAATGACTAATGTTATTGGTGAGATGGCCCTAACAACCATGATTAATTCTAACATATATATATAGGTATTTACACTGCGACACATATATAATCGAACAAAACCTAGCCAACATGTTCATGGTCTTCCACTCGTATAAGAATTGTTCGAGATACATATACTAACATCAACGAATGGTAATTATTATTTCCTCGTAAAACTTTAACATTCCGGAAATGAACATGTGGTTCTATATTCTATTATTGCGGTAAACCAGTGAAGGAACCACCATATTCGCGATTGCTATAAAATCTCCCCCGAGAATTCGGGAGTATATTATTATCATTCCATTAACTTTACCCTGGCCTGGGTAGGGCTTAGAAGTGTTTTGTCTTAAAACAATGGGTTATTTATTGCTAAACATATCCTCAAGGTTATGAATGTTTCTGAAGTAGATATCAACGAGTTCCATTAGGATGTCTAGATATGTATATATAATCAGACAACCGCTCTCGCGGAGTGCTTTCTTATAATAAACAATTACTCCTGAGCTACGCTTTATTTAGACAAACAAAACGCTGACCGTGTTAATTGCAATTAGCTACCGCTACCAGACTGTAGGAGGGTCATTGCAGGTGCAAAGATTAAAGCTACTAGTCTACAATGGTAGCTAGCTAATATGAGCCGAGAAGAGGTATGTGCCCTAAGCTAATTACTTAGGAATAAGAAAGCTATAACCACCGGAGTATATGTGTATATTTGGGCAAGAGGACAGACAGACAGGCAGTTATGCCAGCTTTCTCATCACGCTGAAGACAATAGACTTTAAAGTAAAGAGGGCGGAGTTTTACTGTTCCACTCTCCGAGGCATTAAGTTGGGAATTCTCAAGGGGGGTTAAAGGCCGACGGAGCGATTGCATTCATGAACGATATATGTATGGGTAGTGACCGGTCCTGGCATATTATGGCGCATGCAGGGAGGAATTTCGCCAGTCATAAATTGATTCTCCGTCAGGAACATCGAAGATTTTAACCTCTGCCCACTGACTTACATCTATTTTTTGCCTTGAAGCTGTTACCATTTGGAGGACATTTTCCATTCATGGGCGGATGACTTCTGGACCAAAGACAAGAGTCAGAATAGGAAGGACACAGTGATCTAGGTTATTAATTTACTGATGCTGAACGGAACCACGTAATATCGGCTTGTTAATATCATAATTACCACATTGCACAACCAGAAGGGTAAATGGACTTTTCGCAGCTAGCATAACGTTATGGAATATTTAAGGTGCTTATAGTAGGTATTATTTATTGTGGCAATTCATGTGAACGTTGTACGATTGGATCATCCAAAGACGCCGCCCTTGCGACCGTGTCTCATTAATTAAAGATTGAATTACTGAGCAGGAGTTGTCAGTGTTGTATACATACATGCACCCCTGGAGAAATTAGTGTTGAGTTTTCTCCACGAGAGTGCGCCAAGCCAAGAGAGAGCCAGAGCAAGAGGAGCTTTCTCTCTCTCTCCTCCCGGCCTTGGCTCCAGCCAACCTACAAGCAGGCAAGCAGGCTCTGTGCTCCAGCGTCAGGACGGACCGACGACTAGCTGCAAGAGAAGGAGGAGTGAGCAGGAGGAGGAGGAGGTGGAGCAGGAGGAGGAGAGGAGGGAGGAGAAGTAGGAGACCCCGAGAAACCATTAGTACAGGTGAAACCTTCCCTTCTACAGACACGACAATAGATAGACACATACATATGAAGCAAGGAGAGGTCCACAAGTTGAACGGTCAATAATAAATAGATACAGACAGCATCGCCAACAACAGCAACGACTGGAACATCGTTAACCATGGAGGACAATCAGCATCACACGAGAGGAAGCAAAACTGGAAGCAAGGCCCTGGAGGGGATCCAAGCATCCAGAGGTAGGCGCCATGTTATGTCTGTTTACCACACTGCCTTGTGCAAGCGGCGACGTTAGATTTTCTACCCATATAAAGCAACTTTGTTTCCAGCTTACATTCATCAGAGTAGGCGCCTTTCCTTGACCATTTATTGCAGCTTTTGAAGCATTGCAGTCAGGGCAACTTCTTAAAGTAAAGAGAGATAATTTATGGAAGGGGCAAAAAAGGGGGTGAACTGAGGCGATTTATTTTGCTAGTATATCACTCGCACAATCACTGCTAAGCTTAAATCACAGACAGTCGTAAATAAAGCCCATCAAGAAGCAGGAGGGGAATGTGTATGGAGGGGCTTATATGAAGGATCTAAACCCCATTGACTATATTTGTAAGTTATTCGGTGTTAACATAATTTATCTCGGTCTCCACTTCGTTCTTAACCTTAGAACAAAAATTGGATCAAGCTGTCGAATAATTGATGCAAGGTTTGCGTGATGACAAGATGGGTGCTTGTTCACCCATGAGCTCCCTGAAATACCCTGAATAAATTAGAATTGAAATGGATCTTTTGAATCTACAGTATAATGGTTTATTTAGCAATCAATAGTTTGTACTCCTGAATGGGAATAGTAATTGTATCAACAATATTGATTAAAAGGCGGAATATATATATTGGTTTATCTTATAGAACTATATTTGCCGGGAATTGTTCATCAACAACCGCATTCCATCTGTAATGTATGCCTTAGGCATATATGCTTCCTTAAATTTGAATAAATATTGAATTAATAACATAATTAGTCACATATCTATATAGTTAGTTATTAGTTTTATTGATAAAGGACATGTAAAAGAATGACACGCATGTTCTAATCTTAACCTTAGATCCAACAAGAATAACATACTGAACTATATTTACCAAGTTTGGTGTTACATATTCTGGTCAGTTATATCAAGAATGTATTGATGAAAAAATGGTATTTAAGACATGTAAACAGTAGACTATATTAGTTATGATTATACCACAAGCGTTCAATTTGTTCTCCACGAGATGGTGTCACTTAAATGATGACTATCGTATGTGAATTTTTCAGTTGCTCAGAGTAGTAGTTAATAATCGGATCACTTTGATATTCTAGTTTACCAATACTTGCTAATGTTTACGAACTGTGGAAATGTTAGCACTATGATATTATCATTTATGTGATGCATAACACTTCTATATCACATCTAATTCCAATAGTGTTCTATATTCTTCAATATGATATAGAGAGACTTATCTTTTGCAGGCCCACCAATGTGTTCAGGATGTGGTAGACATATAGTAGACAGGTACATGTGCCATTTGAGGGGAGAACTTTGGCATTCATCCTGTCTAGTTTGTACAGACTGCAGAATGCCCCTTCAAAAGTCCTGTTTCCAAAGCGACGACAAACTTTACTGCGGCGAACACTTCTTTAGGTATGCACTCATTACGTCGAAACTCTTGATCCCTTTTCTTTAATTATGTTTACCTTTTAATACATATACATGCGACATACATGTGCATAATTTGTCTGAAGCCGCAGCACATTTGAATTTAGAATTGCATTTTAGGGAATTTCAACTAGAGTTTAACTGATGGAAATCAATGCTTTACAATAGGAATTTATAGAATCAAAATGCTGATGTGTTGTGTCACGTAACGTTGTCTAAATGAATGGTATCTCGACTGAATGATTTCGTCCTCACAGATTATTTTCGATCACAGGTGTCTGCGAATATTCTAAATCGTAAATTTTACAAGCTGTGAAGTGTCAATGCCAGCCAGACATTGGCTTATCACCTGAACAGGCGTATCTAGTACATGTATATCGGTGTCAGTAAACAGTAATCCATAGTTAAATGATAGATTAAATTGATAAAACTCGACTTTTAGCCTGTTTAGATGAAAATAAATTGTCCAACCGTATCCCCAACCTGCTTATAGACAGATATTTCTTGTCCCTACCTATAAATACGAAGTTCTGATTAAAATAAAAAGTATTATATAAATCACAAAAGGGACTTAATATCCAAGCAGAGCTCAGCGTCAAGTTAAGTGTGGGAATTCAGGAAGGAAGGCAATTAACTCGTCTGACACCGATTCAATTTCCTCGGCGCGCAATCCAGGCTCTGCATTGCCTCTGCGTTTCGCCCACTTCTCTCCTGTAGGGGGAATTGTTAAGTGCCACTCTCGGCTCATTATCTTAAGTTTTTATTGAATAATTCAGTAATCCTTCAGTGATCACCTACTGGCCAGTCGACTCACAGGTGCGGACTTGTTATGTTTGCCCACGATCACTGCAAACAAGCTGGGCGCAAGCAGAATTCAGAAATGTCTTGTAAAAATGGAAATTGTTACTCAAATCCTTGGGAATAGGGCTGTTGTGAGGAAAATGTGGGTGGGCAGGGCAATTTGTGAGTGGCCGCAGTGATCAGTGAAAGAAGCTTCACTCTATAATCGTCGGTAGCTGTGTGCGTGTTTAGTGTGTTACATATGGGGAGGGTGGGGGAGGGGCAATATGGCGTTTCCCCTGGCGTTCCCCCTGGACATGAACTAATGGATAGGGCCTACATATATATGTCATATGCCGGAGAGGACGCGAGGTGGAGGTTGATGCCCATACCCAGAATCAAACACGTTTGACTATAAATAATTAATTCAAATACAATAGTTCTCTATGTTGTATTCCAATAGTCATACTTAAACTTTACAATGTCGACGACCTAATTCCCACTCTCTAATTAACTTGCGCGCTCAAAGTACAAGTCTTATTGTCTCGGGGCTTATAGACAGCTAGACACTGGTCACACGATGGGTTAAAACATCACGTAAGGTCCTCAAACTAGCATGTGAATGGTGCTGGTGTGACAGTAGGGCAGTGGCTAGAAAATTTGACTCGAGACCTCGAGGAACAGGTTTTTCAAAGGCCGTCGAGGAATACTGTCATAATCCTCGATAAAATCTGCCAAATCCGTCCCGCGGTTGTCAAGAGGAAGGCGTTCCCTCGGCGGCCGGATCTAATCCCCTTGCCTTCCCCTGGGAGCATCCTTGATCCAGGCCTTTAGCGCGCCACCTAGTGGGTAATTTAATTATCTTCCGTGTGGGGGCGCCACGGACGGCGGCGGCGGGGAGGAAGCGCATCTGGCGCGCGGGTTTCATCATCATCACCGCCATGATCATCTCTCTCTGCCTCGGCAAGCGCGTCTTTATGGCTGCCTTCCGCCCCTCCCTCACCTCTCCTGAAAGGCGCCTCTCTCCCAGGGATCCGCAAGGGATCATTTTGATCGGTCAATGAATTATTTTAATCATCTCACGTCCCACAGGGCGTGCCAGTCTAGCGCGCATGCGCCACTCCCTGCCGACGCGAATCGTCGAGAATTGAGGAGATGTTGCGAGAAAATGACTCGCGGATTATGTGGCTTTTGAATAAGACAGTGTGACTAAAGACTGGAGTAGGGGACCTGTCGCTAAATACGTCTCGCAACTGGCAGAAGGAGGCGAAGAGGGCAGAATGCTGACGGCCGTGATTAAAGATGGCCATGATTTATGTGACAGAAAGGTGGTGTCGTATCATTTTTTTCTCTCGGCCAGAATGGAGATGTTAATCGTGGGCACCTCTTGAATTGGCGTTCCTGTCTACGTAGGCTTGTCATAACTCAACAACCTTATCTTAGAAGTTCCGCCGCAAGGGTGACACTGCCTCTTATAATATGTATATGTAATGGATGGAGGTGGGAAAGTTGGAATAAGGATGTTCATCGTCATGAATGGGTCCCATGGACCCCAGTGTACGAAGCCAATTTATGAGGAGCTTCTTTAACCTGACGTTATAGCACAGATATGGAGCTATTTCTAAAGAAGTTGCTTCTCCCATAGCCATGGGCTTACCAACACCACAAACGTATCAATCATCGATCCCACCCCTAAAAAGTTAAGGAATCGAGTGTTATCAAGTTTTACTATCCATATATTCATGATTGACTTCCTTGGCTTTTTCCTGGCAAATCGGAAGCTATTATTTCTTCAGGCTCTGATGAGATATTGTTTTTTTGTCTACATTAGCCTTGAATGCCTACAATAAATCAGAGTTATGATCGTCTCAATTTTTCCTTCACAGTCTGAGCCGGCAAAAATTGATTGGGAATGATTCTGTAACGTAGGAAGATGCTACTGTCCAAATGGAAACACCCAGACGTAGTAGTCAATATGAGTCTTTCGGTATAAACTCATATACCATAGCACTATGAATACCATAATTATGGTAAGAGACTTCATAACTAGTAGGCCTATATATAATACATCACGTAGGCCTATGTGAATACTTTTTTATGGAGATGTATCCAATCGTGGCTGTGGTTTACTTTCTTGATAAAATCAAAATGAAATAGTTTACTTTATGGTGGTAAAACTCACAATAAAATTGGCTATAACCATTAAGGAATGAAATGAATATCGCTAAAAAATATGCGTTAGAAGCTATGAAAGGATTGGTAAGCGACATCCCTGCATGCGAAAACGGGAAGAATGTTGGGTATAACCAACATTCTCAGGCTCCGTGGTAATGGAGGTTTCTAATCCATTTAGAACTAATTTTGGGCGATTGTACCAATGTCTTTGAATTATAAAGATGCCTGCGTTTATGTACCTTGCATTCGGTTCTATTCCGTGTCTTGGCCTCCGTTGTGGCTCCCTCTTCTTTTGGTTATTGTCAGCTGGGGCTTATAACTGCACTCTGATTAATTGATTCTTAGTCGGATATCCGTGTGAATGTATTGCCGCCTTCTCCCATTTGTTACTGTCTTCCTCATCGGCTCAATTGTCAACACACTGGAAATATTAAACAAATTGGTCTCGTTTTCTTTTGTATGCATGCCTTTTCATTTACCTTGTAAAACCTATTCCTCTTATTTACTGATATCTTGTCCCCCATGTAAGTATTTCTTACTGCTTTTGGACCGCACTAGTTTGCTGTATCTTGGCCATTGCTTTCACGCTTTGATGCCTCCCTCTTCCATAGAATATATTATATTATAGGAAACGTGACTGGTCCAATATAGCTGGGAATCGCCCCAAAGTGGTTCCAATCCAAAACAAAAATGAAACTAGTTAGATGAATCGTTATCATCAATATACCAATTTTGTGGGAAGGATATTATGAGATATACCGCGTTATGCCCACACCGTGACCTTTCAGCGTTATATACTATATTTGGCCTTTTGAATTATTAGATCTTGAAGGTATTGGAAAATACCAACAGAAAGATATGAGAAAGGCATGATTATATTGCATTGAGAGAACAAATAATCTAAATAGGTCAGGACTGATTGAGATAAAAATGAGAAGCTATATGGCATTCATTCAAACTCCATTTTAAGCTGCTCAAATATTAATCAAGTGGTCCAGTAAGCTCTTTGTGCTTGTTTACTTTGTCCTGTTCTGCACATGTGGGACACCCAGATATAAGGAAATAGAGAACATGGGCCATTTTCATATGGAGTGTACATATCTCGCGGGCCTGTAAACCAAGAAAAAAAGAAATGGTTTCAAGAGGGAAAAGTGTGTTTATGTTCATGTGTTTATTGATTTACATCGTACACTATTGTACTGCGGTATATTCTCAGCATATAACTAAAGTTTATACACTTATAAGTGGTTTGCACTTCAATATGTAAAGAAATAGATGTCAGATCATAAATTTAAGATCGAAAGTTACCGACATTTCTGGCCTGAAATGGATGTAATTAATCCTGTTAGTCTCTGCCTCCGGTGATTATAGCAGTTGAAACATTCAAGGTAGAGACTAAACCTATATAATTCCATGGTGAGACCCAAACATGCCAAAGACGAAGCCAATCGGAGTAAGACAAATGCTGGAAGAAGTGTGAAAAAAGACTTTACCATATTTACTCTTATTATGACTTATAGGACTGAATTTATCAATATTCTACTGCTGTTATATGTTAGTACAAGAATTTGAAGTCGAATCGGCCGAGAGAAAACTGAAAGGATTTCGGCGGGTCTCCGAAATATAAATGTGGACTTTTGCAAAAAAAACAACGGGACAAAATCCTGCAAAATGTTGGTCAACCGACTTTTAGATGGGTTGGAAAAGGAAGGTGTCATATCGAAAAGTGACCCCGTCAAAAAGTGACCCATGGGTCGATTTTCGACGTCGAAAATGGGTCACTTTTCGATGGGGGTCACTTTTGGTCATGATAACGGCAATAAAAGTAGAACATCTTTAGTTTTTGACCGATGTTAACTGGGAGTGCTACTTTAAAAGATGACAATTATCATAATTATCTGTAATGATTTGTAAATAAATAAATGAATTGGGAAAAGATGGTACACTCTTCCTTCCAGGGTACGAATATTGTCTATGTTACGTTTGCCTCCCCTCTGTCTGATAGCATTTTAATAGTAAAGAACACGCTTGTCTGATACATTTTGGTCTTTTTATTCATTTATTACAGACGTTTTGGAACTCGCTGTAGTGGATGTGGAGAGGGTATTCCGCCGTCGGACCTGGTGCGGAGGGCACATAATAATGTATACCATATAGCATGCTTTACGTGTACTGTCTGTGGCACGCTACTCGACACGGGTGACCAGTTCTACCTGAAGGCAGATAACACGCTTATCTGTAAAGCAGACTATGATAAGGTGAAACATACATGCACCACTACAGGTAAGGGTATTGGCAAACTAAGCGTCATGCCCTTTTTTATTATTTTTTTTCAATATTTCATTAAAGGTCAATTACATATTTTATAATTTCCATTTTTAAAAAAACGCTGTATCCACCGCGGGTTTCTCTTTCAAGCGTTGCCTATATAAAATTATTTTAGATACATTACACAAAATATATTTATAAATTCATTCAATGTTATCTGTTAAACTAGACACCAATATAAATTATATAAGAACATCACACATAACAAAATATTATACATAATCATGTATACACTTTGCTCTCAGAACAACGTATCTAGAGTGAGTTATGTACAGTCCGTATTTCACTAGTGAGCTATGTGTGGTAGACAACTAAACTTTACGACTAAAAGATGTTTTCTATTTGTATTCTAATTGGTTAGTAATACATATAGTTGGTTAATAATACATAATAAACTCGTTGGTTTCAATCACTAAGAGTATTGCACGAGTTAAGTTACAACGAGTACAATATTTACGCTCCCTCTTCTAACTCGTTAGTTAACCTGTATTTGTTATTATACAGATTAGCTAACGAGTTGGTTGAGCTATACGTGATATTCTAAGTGACTGACACCAACGAGTTACTTAACTGATATTGGATCCCTTTACTAAACTGGAAAGGAACATATACCATATTTATCGGTTATAATTATAGTGGTATATTCTTTCCTATGAGTGAGATTGATCCTGCGATAAAGAAGATTCATTTTCAAGAAATGGGCCACCTAATTTCTTCATAGCATGTATTCAGCCCGGTTGTTGCATAATCCGATCATTTAAAATTGAAGCGTGGTTTTTTGTTTTTTTTATTTCATTTACAGGCCAATACTAAGTACTACACATCTCAATCTGAGCCTTTAGATGATTTTATTTGACTAAGAAAGGCATTTATTATTCAAAAGGTTCTTTGCGATGTAATATTTGATATAATTATCATGATTCGGTATAGCACACATTTCAGATTTCCGACTAGTACTCTAGGCTGATATCTCTAGAAGCGTTAAAACATAGATCTATGTGATACCAATATTGATCTAACACATATGTATGGGAATCTTTACAGATGAAGAAGATGAAGAGAACTCTCCAAACACCAAGAGACCACGTACTTCAATCACAGCAGAACAATTAGAAGGTTTAAAAAGCGCCTACACCGTTACCAGAAAGCCATCAAAGAGTATGAGAGAAGAGTTAGGGAAAAAGTTTGGCTTGGATATAAAAGTTATCCAGGTTTGTGTTTAATGTATTTCATGTTGTTATCTTATAGTTTTATGTTTGATTGTCTGATAGCAGAACCACCAGGAGCAAATATAACTAGTGATGATATAGAGGTATTCAGAGACACCAGGACAATTCTAATGTTGATTGTTTGAATTACCCTACAATAAGTCAAATACTCATTTATGTTGTTTGGAATGCCACTAGTATAGTTACCATTTTGTGATTTAAACAAACGTGTGAATAACTGTTTGAACCATTTGTAGAATCATTCAAAAGAATTGCGAATTCATAAAGAATTGTTTCAGTCAAACTATGTCTATTTATAATTAGCTGGACAGTTATCATTAATGAAGTAAAGTGTATATATCCATTAGATCTATATGTCTGTCTTTCCGAGAACGCCATTAGCGACAAACGCATTTCGATGGCTTGTCTGTTTCAACTTAATGAAATGCTCTTTTGCGATCCCGTTGCGATCTCTCGCTTGCGTTTGTTGCGTTCCCGTTGCGACAAACCATTGAGTCTAGATCTATGCATGTATGTTATGGACCATACCACAGCCAATACACGTATCCATCGATGTTCATCAGACGGTGATTTCTTGAGTGACTGATGAAAAAATCTCAGCAACAGCGAAAGTAAGAAAGAAAGTTGCCTGTGACTATCCTGCGTGGGAACCAGTGCATATTTCAGATGTTAATAAATATGGGATTCAATTTATTTTTCCTCTCGAAAAATGGTATCGTTTATTGTAATTTTGTTGTATACCGTATTTTCAAATATTCTTCTTTTGGCCTGGGCCTATACCCCCCCCCCCCCTCCCCCCACGTCTTTTACATGCTAACAGTCCTAGATCTGGCATGGGGATTTCAACAATGATAACATCGGCTCTGATTTGTACTTTGATATGTGGCGACTATCGAGATCATCCTTCAAGAATTATTGCGATGGGATTAAAGCGAAGCGTCATGCAGCAATCGTGTCAATCCCAATATGCCCGAATGACAAAAATAGTGATAGCCCCTTGTTATATAGAGGGTGTGTACCATTTTCCAGGTGTGGTTCCAGAACCGGCGGGCGAAGGAAAAGCGCCTGAGGAAGGAGGCCGAGGGTTCCCCGGCACCGGGGGGCCCGGGGTTAGTCGCAGAGCAATTTCTAGGGACGAATTCTGATGAATGTGGAAACAAGCTGCCGGCCAACTCATTTGAATCAGGTGGGTAAACATAATATCAATTAAAGATGCAATATTTCATCTGATTATATTGTGTTTCTGTCATACTTGATCCCATGTGGGGCGTGTAGGGTGGCGGTTTCTGCCAATTAGTGTAACATTTATTTTCTTAAGGTCATCAATGAGAGGTTCAAAGTCGTTTCTCTGGAGTGCCTGGAATCCTCTGCCTGAACGAATTCCCAAACCGTTATATTTTTCTGCAGATTTCTGGGATCAGTATAAAAACTGTTTATGAGACATCATGCCTTATTGTATATTGTAAAGGATATTGACTCCAATCGCGAAAAAAAAAGAAATAATAGTCCATTCGTCCGGAATTTCTAAGGGGAATTTGTTGAGCAGAATATTCTGATAATCTATATGAATTTCTATTTAAATATTTCTGATCACAAAACATTCAATGGTAGGTGGGCTGCATATAAGTCGAGTTGATTCAAAAGAAAAAATCTTTTAGTGGAAGATTCCACAAGCAACTAAGTGGACATACACACATTGGAGGTCTGCTCCTCGAGGTCAGGAGTCAGGACAATAATTTAATAAAACCTTGCGCACATCTCACAAAATACCTCTGACCCGGGCAGAGCAGAGATCGCTTCCTTTTAAGCCCTTTTTGACAAGACTGCCCCCTCGTGTCAAATGTTGACCAATTGTAATCCGTCTTAGCTTGGCCCGCAAGCAAGGCCTTGGTCAGGGGAACACATAAGTGATCCGAAATCGCATTACCTCTGTCCCCTAGTTCGCTGAACTTGACTTTTCTCTGGCCAAATCTCAGAGTCACCTCGTACGGCCATTGTACGTGGCGTGAGGTAAGGTATTGTCCAAAGACTGGCAGTGCTTGGCGAGCATAAAAATGGGAGAACGCCTTTGACGATAACATCATTGACTTTTGTGCAGAAGACTTTCCTTGAGAATCTGCTTCACTTTCTTCTTTAACATTCGAAGTTTATGGGTAGAGATCGATCCTCCGATTGACTGAATGACTGAACAGTTGTTAAAGATCAGATTGATTATATGCTGCTTTTATGAAATGAAAAATGAATTAGATAATGATTAGAGTATGATTATGATGACCTTGGGGAATTCTCCCACGGAGGAGTTTAAAATCTTTACCCCATAAACAACTGTCACGCTGCGGGTATGCCCTGGGGCTAAGGCTAAATGTCATCCCTCATCTGACCCTCGTACTGACCATAGCATTGTTAAAGGCTTACCTCCGGGCTAGAAATGGACAAAAAGTCAAGCGGGGGCTAACGTCCCCTCGACCTCTCCTCAAAAGCCTGCCAGTAGACAAAGTATGTACTGACAAGCTTCGTTTTCATTGGTGGATGATCACCGAATGTGACATGTGCCCTCAGGTCAAAGGGCATTCGCCAACATTAAATTTTAAAATTATTATTTTGTTCGCTAGACTGTTGTTGCCCCTTCGTCGATTAACGTTATTAATTTGACTTGGGGAGGAAAGAAACATCGTGGCAATATTAGTTATGTAAACATTCGACGAGACAGGGCGTTTATAAATGTAAAGGGAGGCGATCGATGTATAACTAGTTATTATGGGGAACTATACTTAATGGAATACCTCTTAATTAAACAAACTATTCCATTTGCATACCCTACTATGTTGCACTTGATTTTTGTAATTATAATGTATGAGAATTATAAATTATAACCCTAATATGACCGTTGTAGATTTATTGTGTATGGCCATCGATCTGCTAGGGGTAATTATGTGAATTTCTATTTCAATATGTCTGAGCACGAAACGGAAAATTTACTTGATGATTTCATCGTGCCATTCCCAAGCAGCCACTTTGTTTTAAATGGTATTCCCCCTACTGTTTATTCGCGACAATATAATATTATATTTGACTATAGTCTGTAATGAAAACACGGAACAAGGACACATGCAAGCACTTATCCAGGGGTATGGCTCGATTCCAAAAGTATACCACATTAAAGGTTACCATTGTTTACTTCTTTATTCCAAGAGAGGGTAGGCACTGATATAATGGTGCACAAGCCCGGTATAAGGATTCTCAGTAAGGAATAATTATGCATTTTCATTGGCGTTCACAACGGTTCAGATGGAGATGTACTTCTTGACTTTCGGTCTTCATCGGGGTATTTTAAAAAATCGCATTAATCAAGGTTTTGCATGTAAGGTTTAGTTCTCAGCGACAGTCAGGCCAGCATTTAAATTATAATGGCTGAGCGACTGCCAAAAATGTCTCTTGTTAAGATGAACTTGATATTTAGATTGACTCCATCCCAATCTGTTTAGAAATTAATTTATTATGAATTAAGGAATAACGTTTTCGAATTCGGCTAGAATGTGTTGGCAGATATAAAAATCAAATCAATGTTCGATGGGTTAAGATAACCTCAAAGAGAGGCAAGGGAAAGCGTTTAATAATCATATTTAAAATTGGACATCGGTTGTATTTATCTTACGTCCCTTGGACAGGTCTCTTATCTCTCACAGTTTCTCCAACACGCACAGATAAACAAGATATTGGGGCCATTGCCTCTTGTTCCTGCGGTTAAAAGGTTCCGTCCACATTGAACACGATCCCCCTTTTAGGCGAGTCATTCGTCAATGACCTTTCCATCACACCACAGACGCACTGTGGGTGGTCAGATGACTCTTGCGAGAATTCACGAGATTTGGTCTTCTCCTCACTATGCAAATTTTAGCGGCTGTTTTAGGGACCGATTGACATGGGAATGTCCTTGGTGTCTCAAGCCGGTAAAACCCCTGACTGGTAGAATCTAATCGTGCATTCAGACGTATTCTTAATTAATTTGTTTTCCGGCCGTTGATAAACCAAAGGGCATTTCAAATAGATGCCTTCTGGGCGATTCTAAAAGAAGATCTTAATTTGATGTATATAGAGAACCCATTATATGTATAATCCTACTTTTTTCATACTATTAATAATAATGTCTGCATTTAATGTTTAAGATAGGCTCTGAATCATTTCTACTGATTGTAAATCCGTTCAATGCGCGGAGTCCTAAACTGGGCAAATATAGAATTGCTGAAGGAAACATCTTAAAATGTACTTGAAGACATTCAAAAGTTTCCAGTCTTCTTTACCAGTGTTGCCGATACCTATTCAAACAACTAAATCTACAATACGCTAGCTAGGGATAATTATCATTAATTATCCCCAATCCAGCGCTGTATCAGGGGCAAATAACCCCCCATGTCTAGGTATAACCTCATGCAATATAGTCGCAGAAGATTTTCACCTCTGTACTACTATAGCCTATACCGCTACGACTCCCCCTGCCCACGTGATTCCCTCCCTCATCGAGCACTTATCGATAGTGCGGAGGTGCTCATTTCCTAATGGACGAAGGATATGCTCGAGGCTCAATTGAGAAGCCAGTGTGCTCCTGTTCTCTGATGGTAATCCCTTGCTCGGGGCTAAAGGAAATCTTTGGAGGAGACATCTCAGCACTTAGGCCCACATGCTCTTCTATCTCTCAGAGTGTTTATCACACGTCAGTGCAGCGGACTATACTGGAGATGGACTCGTTTCGCTAATGGTCTATATACGAGATAACGAGTTGCGGACTGTTATATTCATGTGTTCGAATAAAATCCTCCAGCTTTTCCACTCACGCTTTTAATAATCTCCCAAATTATAGTACGTGTAATACCTAGTAATACTTTTCACTTCCTTCGCTGACACACGTATTACATACATGTATCCTAATTTTGAAATGACTTGGCCGGGTAACAAACAACGTTCGAGCTCTTCGAATTTAATCAAGTATTTTGTTTGCACTTTGACAAGCCCTATAACTTTCCAGCGAACCTACGTTTTACCTTAGACTCGTTCCACAGAAAAAGTTACTGTTTCATCTAGTAAGTAATGTGTTGGAAAAAGTACTATATATACTAAAATAATTTCAAATAATACTATTCGATAAGACTGTATTTGAAAAATATGACTTTTGTAAGGATCAATTGTATGTGCATGTAAATTTCCGAATCAATATTGTAGTGTAATTTAAGGCCTCTCAGAAAGAACCGAAGTTACAGATGGTATCGTCTTGTGTCTTACCAGTCATAATAGACCTACTATTGAGAGGAAATAAACCATTTATATGTAATATAAAATGATACTATATTTATACTTAATAAGTAAATATAATTATGTTATGAGGTTGTTAGCTATGCAGTAACGATTTGGCAATCCATCTAGCTGTAAATGGACGTTAATGATCTTGATGTTTTCCTCCCAGTTTCTTCAAATACACATGGTATGGAGTTCCACGCGATCTCTTAGAATCCATTTTTATCGATTCGTTTACAACAGACCTTGACCTAATACGTCATCATTTGTTCTGTTGGGAATTGGAGGAGGGCGGAATCCTAGCGTGCTTAAAATGATTGTATAGCCTATAGTAGGGCCTATAATGACTGGTTATCATGACTGTTACTGAATCACCATTAAATATTATCATAGCTAGAGCCTTAATTTGACACTATTGCAAAGTAGTAGCTATAGGCTAAATCAATTACAAATCGGTATATTAGCGAGGAATTTGAGCAAGGATTATGTCTGGAATAAACTTTTATTTTACAACTGCATTAGCCACACACGTGAATCACGGTATGACGAAATGTGGGGAACTTAGATAGTTGATCAATGGCAAATTAGGATGTGTGCATAACAAAGGGTGTTTTCCTGAGTTTCAGATGGTTGTGAACCCGGACTGCGGATATCCGGGGGATATATCCGGACATTGTATGATAGCTTATGATCTTCATGACATGCAGACCCCCGGGAACTGCCTTGATAATCAAGCGCCGCTATCGGCCTGTTATCCTGCTGGATTAATGTCAATGGCTCTTCTTCCTTTTCAGGTAATACCTGTTTCTTAGCAACGAAATATCCGCAGACGACAATCAACGGTTACACAAAGTTCGGTGACGTGATTGGAACAGAGGCGCCCACTGGTGTAAATCATGAGAAACGTGTCTCGGACACCTTAGGTTGGCCAGGTGACGCGAATTCCGCGCGGTCGCCTAACCTGAATGAAGCGAAGATTCCAGGAAATAACAATTTATCCCCAGAAAAAGACCAGCATCAATTCCACCAGCAAATGCATGGCAGATCGCCAATCAGCCCGTCTACAACATCGGAGGAGCAATATCAACAACAACCATACACTTTGCAAGGGTCTGTCATGTGTGCGACACCTACAGGGCATGCGGCAAATTACCCAATGCCTACTGGGCAATCAGGAAACCATTCAAATTACCCTGTTACAAATCAGACGATGAACAACAATGAAGGCACTCGAGAGTGGTTCATGTGAAACAATTCTAGTAGGATTTTTTTAGTTGCTGTCACACAGTGCTTAATATTTATTAACCCAAGATTTTTTTGTAAATATTTTAAAGAAATGACCGATGGCTAAATGATGACTGCAAATACAAGGTGTAGATGCCCTGCACTCGCTCAGTAAGCCTACATTTTGAGCGCGAAAAGTGCAAGATACGCCAATTTTAAAAAAACAACAAAAATTAAGATACGTTCAATCCTTGTGGAAACGGTTATGTGTCGCTAGTTATCGTGTATAACAGTTAGACTACGGTACGACAAACTCAACCAGATTGTTGTTTACATTAATTTCCCACATAAAAAAGTTTAACAATAAGAGTGACTGTATCGGCTCGCATCGCAAAGAGAAAGTAATAATCATGTTATCAGAATTAAATTCATCATTCCACTAAAGTAGCATTAATCTTTATATTATTATGAGTTTGAATAAAGGTTCGGTCCACCAATAAGTACCAGCTTTAATTTCCATGTGGAAATCAAGTCAATTTTTAATAATTTTGCTGCAGGTAATTTAAGCAGAAAATATAGGCTACTACAAGAAGCAAAAACATCTCATTTCCTTGCGCAATGCACTTTCAAA
Organism: Sthenelais limicola; assembly: GCA_942159475.1. Lineage (NCBI taxonomy): Eukaryota > Metazoa > Annelida > Polychaeta > Phyllodocida > Sigalionidae > Sthenelais > Sthenelais limicola. The sequence goes on along the minus strand of OW804096.1, from coordinate 47,660,265 downwards.
TAGTTTCTATATACAATAAAATTCAACTTACAAGTGATAGGGCCAAGTTTATTCATAATAGTTACAGAACTAAGTGGCACTCATGAGTTAAAAATGCGTCGAACTGGAATAATATTGTTAAAAAAAACTTTCGTTCACAACGATCGACAAACAAACAAGTGATAATCAAGGCAAGCTATAGACAAGTGGGAAGCATTGACTTTTAGTGGGATGTTTTCTGATGAAATAAGACACTGCAAACCCTGGCCTCCACTGTTTAACATCATCTGGCAGCGACTGCATCTAAGAAGATCCTTGATCATCGCCCACATGTTTATTTCCCTTGGAGGATCAACACATACTTATTGAACTCATGAGGCAGGAACAACCCGTGACTATGTAAACTTAGAACCCAATCCGGTTAACTACATAATATATAAGTTATATAAGCATTTGATAAGTCAACCATAAACATATTTTTATCTAAATTGTCCATATGTTTTGTGAATCAGAAAGACTGGTTAAAATATACATATTGATATGATCTACGTACCATGTTTTATTCATTCATCAAATATTCAAATGTTTCGCAGATGTTTTATTTACGCTGCTCACGTTGGTTCTGTGCCCTCTTCAGAGCTATCTCAAATTGCAATATAGCGCAAATGCAACCAAATTTCCTTATCTCTTTGTCAAAACGTCAAACATGCTTACGTCAAACAACCTCCAAATTGAAAAATACAATATCCGACCTAGAAATTAAAATAGACGCCCAGGTACTCGACGAAGTAACAACATCACGTAACTCCCACTCTAATTAACATTGTGATGCTATTCGAAAAACAAAAAAAACATTGTGATGCTGAATTCAGCTTATACAATAATTCATCGACTTAATCCGAACATAATAAACCTTGCAGAGTAGAAGGAACTTGGATATTCTCCAACAAGGTTTTAAACTTGCTGACAAACTTGAATCTAATTAATCATGTCCCTGTTAAAGGAGGATCACTCAACTAAATAAGAATATAATTATTGAATAGAGTGTTAAACTGAAAGGTTGAAGGGTCATGAATTCCATGATAGATATACATGATATAGGAATAGACAAACTTCCTAATTTATTTATCAATCCAATTATAACCTATTTAATTAATCTATCTGCTGTGCGCGTACTCTATTTCGCCCTATGGGAGGTCATTGGAATTCCCTAAACCCCGTTTACTTAAATTACATTTATACCCAACTTGCATAAATTTGCCCTAAATTAAAGCATTACCATTAAATTTGTTCCTATGTCGAATTGTTACCCAATTTCTGTAATATTTCCACCAAAATCTTAAATAAGAAACAATAACAAGCGGTGACCCTTCATTTTAACAGGCAGACAGGAAATTTAACTATACTTCAACATGTCAACCTTTCAAGCAAAATGAACGAATATTTTCATTGTAAAAATAATGTTTTCTTTAAAATTCCCATAGGTTTCTATGGCTAAGTTTTAATATTAAACTATTCCGGAAGAAAATCTAACACCAGTTTTAGCCTATTTATCTTTGATTTTTATCTAAAAAATATTTGGACTAATGTCATAAAGAAAATGGAAAAAATCACACGGTAATTTCTGTTTTCCCCTAGTTCATGAAATGGCCACTAGGATCGCATTGTAAATACTGTCGTTTGTCCTTAATCAATTAATCAATAGTATTCCAGTTAAACACAATACAACTATTCCTAATTAGATCCATCTTGTTGCTTCCGACTCACTATTCGATCCATCAGTTTTTAATCGAGATTGGGTCTAAAAAGTATACGGAAAATATTGAACGGAAAATCACAATCGAAGAGTTACATATATACATACATAATTATGACTGACAATGCGTCCTCCTTCGTAGCGTGGACCTCCCATGATTTTCTCAGGTCCATCCGCACAGCGCCCACTCATTTCTATTGTTCTCAATAATGTAGGCCCAATAAATTTTGAATAAAGACCCACTGACACGTATTCATAAAGAATGTGTGTCACTGTTCAGCTCCTGACCCGCTCTAGCTCTCTGACCTAGCTATTCACGGATGCATACCAGGATCGATAATAAATGGCAATTCCCATTACTTATGACACCATCTAAATTCTAATACCGCCCAAAATATCGTTTTATTTACTGTGAAAGTTTCTCACTGTAGGGCCCTATTCCGGACGATGGGAAGAATTCTGAAACACTCAGCAGATGCAAGGACATGACAAGGAGAGGGAATAACTCTCACCGTGGTTGCTATAATAGTGTATCAACACACGTATAATGTGTACGATGAGCAAGATGATATCGATATGTACATCCCTTTCGGGTCATCAACAAACGCCCATCATATGTACATGCATGTGTATATATTTATGCGTGGGTTTGAGATGGCACCATGAACTGGGTTGTGACCCAAAGATAACTGAGCACACCATGCATATTCTTTTCTTATTCTTCTTGATAAACCCGATGAAATATAGGGGTAGTGACATCATATCTTGGATCTTTTTGGAACCTTTTGGATGTATTTTGAAAGGAGCCCGCCCCCCCCCCCCCAATACAAAAAATGGGTGCACTGTTAAGATTCCAACACCGTGAAGATTAGGAAAATCGAATAAATAAATCGACTGATTGATGGGACCATCATTTCCAAATCCAAATTTCCAAACAGTAGGCTATTATAGATGAATAAAAATATACAGCAGGAAGCCAATAATTTAGCTTACATAAATGTCTAGTATTCAAGAGGGAGATATATTTATTTAAGTATAATGCATAAAGATAAATTTATACAATATATTTGTTTTCCAAAGTTCAAAGAAACTGTTAGAACCTGTGGCGGAGAAACGAATGTAAATTCATTGCGAATTAACGACGATTCCGCATGGGAAATGATCAAGAACTACCAGTAACTACCTATATAACCGGTAAAGATGAACTTATTGGGTGAAAAGATTAACTTGGGGGCTGTGGGGGAGTGTCCAAGAAAATATGCCACCACCATCAGGGATTTCATTAGTTTATCACAGAGGTAAATGGAAGTGAGAGAACTGAGTGATTTCTCAACTGAATAATGCCCCATGCATTGGGGTTGCGCATTTACAAGAATCTCTTACTCAGGGGATGGGGCTGGGGAATATCCTGAATTTCCCCTAAAATGTTTCGTACTATCGCTCAGTTGAAATCTGACATACAAAATAATTAGCAACATTTTTATCGAAAATTGCAAGGATCTTCCACCAATATTAAAGCTTGTGTAAATGATCTATAAAAAAGCAGAATGCATAATGGGAACGATAAAGGCTTGTTTCATGTGTAACACAATGTCATGTCTATTTACATGAGATCACTTTTAAATACCACATGCTGAACATAACATGTTTTCTATAGCTTTTACACTGACATACAACTCCCATAATTCCATGCAAATCAAGATTCAAATCCCCTATAGACAAGTGCATCATAGGAGCTTTAAACGTCAAATCTCATATGAACAATAACGCCGGGCCTAACGCATATGGGTCAGATTTTCAGAAAATGTACAATTCACCTTCACCAATCCTCTCAAATATCCCACATTTAAGACAGAAATGAGCTTCAAAATGCTGTTTAACACAACAGAACTGATACTTTAAATCAATATGATACCAAATATACTCAGATATACCCGGTATTCTTCATTTTTCAGCCTAATTTAGCAGAATTTCCTAAATGTATACAGCTGCCAATTGTACATTTTCTGAAATTCTGACCCACATAACATGTATATAGTATTTCTTCAATTCTGTGTCGGTGTTCAGCTTATCTGACTTCATAATCTTATAGTCACTTGGATAAACTAAATGACGCATTGTGTTTTCATGGAGCTAGAGCGATTGTCAATTGCCGTGAAATAGAACAATGGAATTTCGGATCAGATCGATTCTTGATTCTGTACGACCAGCAGGGAATATATTATAGCCGGTTTTCTGGACTGGTTTTCTTTTCGGCGCCTATTATAAGCCGATGCCCCAAGCGTTAACTCTCAGATAAAGTTACATTTATCATCAATCCTGATAACCTAAGACAACAAAGTGTGCCAAGGAAATCCTAGTTGGTGTGTATGGGGTACGATATGTGTGAATCGGCGCTAGGTTTTAAAAATACTTTAGTGTATTTAGCAGCTATTACATAAGCAGCTGGAGACCAGATGCTTTGCATGGACGATATCCTTATCTGCCATATACATGTAAGAACATCATACATGTGTATTATGTAGCACACATGTAGATCATGGTCGTTATCTGTCATTACTTCAGCGGGGATTCAATAAATCAGGCTGCAGGCCATAGGTCGACCTATACAACGCGCTCCAGAAATCTAATTATTAACTACAGACATGTTAAACACATTTAATTGATTTCAACACTAGGAGTGTTTAACATAACATATATTATATATATAGGGTGTTAATTGTTTGTTGGTTTTAAGTTGCTTGCAGCCATGTTGCATAATATTTTCTACCAGCCCCTGTACCATGCCTCACATAGACTTGTCCAAGTCTTTGACCTTTTATGTGTTTATAAAACGAAATCGAAAAAAACCCCAAAACTCTCATATTGTGGCCACTACCAACCCTTTGTTGGGGACGAGGGCTAGTCTAAGACTCGTGCAACTAATTTTGAATTATAGTTCAAAGGAAATTTCACTATGATTTGTTTAGGTGTGTACCTAACACACTAGTGCCCCCTTGTATCTTTTAGGACTTAAAAGATCTCTACAACAAAAGCGTCGTTTTAAGGTCTTGTTTTAAGACATAGATAAGTACAGATTGGAAACAGCACTTAAACACGTGGAGTCACTCACTCGGCTTTTTATCAAGTTGTACATTTAGAATCAAGTAGTAATAGTTTATTCTGACTGTCAATGGAAGGGGCTGCCGTATTTGAACTTGCCGATGCTGTGCCCTCACCTTGATGTATCCAGCTGTTCCCAGTTTTACAGAAAATTCCTCTCGAGCTTATCTTTAAACGTCTTTGGAATTCCATCCAATCACCAAAATTGTATATTGAATTCTATACATTAGAAACTCAGCCTACTTGGTTCAGAAATGGATCCTGATGCTTAATTCAGTTCAAATCCCTTATTGGGTGGGTATATTTAGGGTGGGGATATGATACATGTGTGTGTGGTGTGTGGGGAGGGGGAGGAGGGACTGGGAAGTCTAAGGTGGCACACATGCTTTCCACATGAGTGTACATGTATCATTTAACATGTATACATGTGGGTATACATACGTATTGATCCCCACCCATCTACTCTGACCCCTCCCAACGCTTATAAATACATTGCAAAATGCATACATTGCAAAAACGAATAAAAATAAAAAATGTTATTATTTCAATTGGTTAAAATGTTTATGATTGAGAGTAAAACCCAAACAAGGATCTCAAGGACAAACAAGGACACTTATAAATACATTCCAAAAAATGCATACATTCCAAAAATGAATAAAAATGAAAATGTATTATTTCAATTGGTTAAAATGTTTATGATTGAGAGTAAAACTCAAACGATGACTGTTATCATGATCGTAACCGTGTATTTCCCGTTCTATAAGTATACTGCATTTCTGAATTGGACAATCGAGAAAGTGAAAGAGATCGAATTAGAAGTCTGTCTGGGATTGGAATCTAGTTAACTCTTCTTGCCTTCTGGGACCTATACGTCTCGCGTATCCACCAGTGCTCGATATACACGTCAACAGAGAGCTAAAGATGCTCAGACGTCTAGCATGTTTCCGAGAGAGAAGGATCAATTCAAGGACGTGTGCGGAGGAGCTCTGTATAGCGTTCGTTGCTTACCATTCCGTGAAGTCATCGCGTGTTCGAACGTTAATATCCCATAACTATCTCTCATACACTGGAGAGGGAAATTAAACAGGACCATGCGGTGTTATTTCATTTGTTTTGTGCTATCGCTGAGTCTTGTTCAGCTGACTCGATCACTTCTGGCAACAAACAGCACCACTACAGGTAGACAATCGTATTATTATACATATATTTCTTCGTAGCACCATATTTTCTAAAAATATGATACCAATTACATGTTGCCTATTATTAGGCTTTTAAACAGCAGCCCTGAGCTATGCTGAACCGAACCAGTATATGGATATGCATATGGATGGGTGCCATTACAATTTACATACATATGTGATTACTCATGCCATTAATAATTACAATCATGCAATCTGTATCCTTGTTTTCTTTTTGATAAAGCCTAAGCAAAAACCAAAGTGCCTCCCTCATTTTAGATACGCTTTAATGCAGCTGTAATCTTTCGGTCAAAGTTAATTTCATGATGAGGGGTTTTCATGAGATCATGTAGGGTTTCTCCATCACAAGTTCACCGTCTTTGTGCATGGGTTTAAAGATGCATTTTCAGTTGTGCACGTGTAAATTAGGCATTTCTGCGCACACTGACAAGCTAACATAACATAACAAAACACGCGCATCAATTTCTATGGCGACGACATGCAAGTGAAAGCATAAACAAACTAAACAAGTTCTGATATATCAGTTGGTGTGCCACCGAAATCCAGCAGTGGGCACTCACTGAAATCCGGTGGGGTTGCCCCTCTGTAAATATCCTCTTAAATTCTAATGAGATACGTATGCATGTACTCTGCAATCGATGTGTACTGGGCTGTAATGTTTACTTTGAGTAGTCCACAGACCCAAGTAATTATAGTGAGTCGATTACAGGCTGGTTAGAACTAGTATCGGTTTCTTAATTGTGTGACTAGATTTAACAATATTTACTGATCATCAATTGAGTACAGCTGTAGATTGATTTTTAAAAAAATATTTCGTGTATAGCTTTTTTGTTTTAGAGAGGGGAGGATCATGTGTTATTGGTAATTGGGTGCCTATTGGGTTGTATCCAAACATAGGGAAATGTAATAGCATGTGAAACTATTTCTCTTTCATTGTTGTAATATAAGAAGATCGAATTGATTGGGTAGAAAGGTAAATTCTGAAAAGGTTTCCACTGAAAACCAGTTACACATTGGACTTTGTTGTGTTTTACACGATGCTTGGGCTGGGTCTGATTACCTTTTCTGTATTGGTAAAATAATGTATGGTTTCGGTGCATGGCCATTTAAAATAAATCCGTGGGTGTGCACTTGTGTCCCTTCTCACCCGAAAGGGCATAACATCCCACAAGTATGGTCGCGAACAGTACATAAATCGATCTAGAAATTGATATCTTTTCTGACGTCTTTCTTCATTCGATTGGTATTATGACCTTAAAGTGTTTATCTTAAGGATAGTCATGATACTTATTTTCACATCGGATGATGCATCCTTAAGATGGGAGGCCGCCCACTTAATCTTAGGGATATTCCATATAAGACATGTTAAGGATCTACTTCTATCCGCCCCCATGCATCGTCCTATGTTACGCACCCCTGCGAAACTCTGTTACTTTTCCATCTGAGGAGGTTGCATCACAAGATGCCATGGGTTCCTTTGGTTCATGCCATATAGTAAACTTGCTGCACTTTATGTACTTATCAACATTTACCACCTTTCACTACGGCGTTTGTTGTGTAATGTTTTTGTTAAGGAAACGACATTGCAAATGTCGATGGAAGGACCATGCGGTGTATTATTGTAACCGTACACAGTGTCCGCTCAACTGGTACACATAATTTCAATGGTGAGATCATCTATGTACATATGAGAATTTCAGCAATTTTCATCATTCTTTGGCGTCTAGATGAATTCCAATTTTAATGATTTATTGGCGTGGTTTGGCGGGGAGAATGTTTGGCGGGAAGAATGTCAGCGGGGAGAATTTTGGCGGGGAAATTGCAGCGGGGAGATTGTCGGCGGGGAGAATGTTGGCGGGGGAATGACCTAGAACCACCGTACACATACATGTACTGAATGGTCAGAACTACTTTTATAGCAAGTATTTTGACAGCGAAGAACAGCTTTTAAACTTTATTCAATCGATAATAGCTGTAAATACAGCCTTATTTTGAAAGAGGAGAATTTGTATTTTTTTTAATATGTTTATACAGCAATCATCAGCAATACACATATATTACAATAAGGCATGTACGCTGTATGTATATTCAGTTATAATACAGTTGAGGTCATTGAGATCTATTCATGTTAACTTACTAGTAGCTCAGATGTGTGTAAAATTAATGACCAAGACCGAAGGCTGAAAGTTATTCGTTGCTTCATGTTTATTTCTCCATAGCAATATTTGTCCAGCGTTGATTGCATTAAGTATAATAAATTCACAATGTTTTTTGACAACCCTATGTTAATACAATGTATGTATACATGTATGATTGGGGAGGAGAGCTCGGTCGGCCTAACTCAGAGCAGAAGTGCAATAGAAAAATATTCAACATCCCATACACACTGTCTGTATGCCAAGTCCATTGGGGATCCTTGATCAGATCTGAATCACTGCTTCCTAGAACATCAGCTGCCAAGTCTGATACACCAGCTCTCTCTCGTATCTCTTATAGCGTATTATACACTCCACATATTTGACACGAGTTTAACATTTATATATATATATTATCTTCCTATTAATTGCCAATCCCCTCGGTTGTCAATCGGAGACTTCTCCAAAGATTAACATTTCTTCCTCACCCGAAGGCTCTGGCACAAGTAACACAGTAGAATCACTATATCCGTAGGAAGGGTGTACAGACAGAATCCCCCCTAGGCAAAACCCCGCCGTCAGACCCCCCACCCCCACCCCGCCAAAAAAAAACCTTGCCAAAATCCCCCCCCCCCATGCCAACACCCCGCCGTCAAAACCCCACCCTGCCTTTACCCCATCACAACTGCGCCAGGATATTTTATTTAATCAAAGATATGCAGTGGCAGCATGGTAAGTTATTTTTTCATGTTGTACCAAGAATTATACAACCACGAAATACATCCGGAAATATTTGATATCTATATTTTACAGTGGCAGATTTGACGTCCAGATTTTGGCAATGGAGAATAACAACTTCGCCAGAGTACGGTACTAAGTATGGCTTCCATGACAGGGATGGAAAAATGGAACAGTTGACGCCTGACGCATTTAGTACGAGTATTGTAAGTTTATTTTCAATAAAATGACGAAAGCAATTCATCAGGTATAATTCTATATGGAGCATATCATTTGCACTTTTCATGAAAAGTCTCTCATAAAGAAATCGGTTATACGTCAAAATGGTATTTATGAACTCAATTATAGTCTGCGTGGTATTTTTTCTATACATCATTATATATATACCGTACTTATTTACTATTATCATGTATCAATTAACGTACAAGTTACGTATCATGTGTAGCTTTATGTTATTTGCCTTAAGATTGTATCTGTTAATGCTTTTCTCTCACATATCAAAACTCATGATTTCCAACTGGAAGTTTTCGAGTACACGTATCTCAATGTATCTGACTCCTCACGGAGGGCATTATTGCCAGATCTAAACAGTTGCGTTTTATTTGGTGCGTTGACATTTTCAATGTCTTATGTTTGCCAACAGAGAGAAGCAAGGGAGTTCCTAGATGCCGCTAATTCAATTACCGTGAGCCATCTTTCGTTGAATGAGAAAATAAGCCTTGAAGTTCTCAAGGATACATTATTGACATACATAAATGGATATAAATACCGGCGGTGAGTTGATTGAATCAATAGTAGACAGTATATTATAGAATACCAAGGATGTTAATCTCCTTGCTTGCTGACAATTCGCAACACCTTATTCCATAGCTAAATGCATTCTTAATTAATGAGAAGTGGAGAATAATTATATCTCTCGCACATAACAAATATATATATAGCATATCACAGGCAGGTTTTTGAATTCCGTAAACCAGAGATGGAAAATTTGTTACCAGACTATTTGTTTGTCCAGAGTAATATTTTATTATGACTGTATAATTATATAATTTGAGCTGAGATCCCTAACTAGAGATGGAAAAATTGTAATAAATGGAGAATACAGGACCTTTAATGTTTCCAGTTAGAAATATAAAAGGTTGTGTTCGTGCTTTAATTAAGTTTTTGATGCAAAAAAAGAAGGACCGGAAACACATCTATTTTCTGTTCTTTCTAGTTCTAAATTCATTTTTACAATAATTCGTGCATACAATAACACCATTAAGGCTAGACAAAATGAACATAATATTTTATTATGACTGTATAATTATATAATTTGAGCTGAGATCCCTTTTTCTTTGTACTACTTCTTTTTAATGTCATATGGATCTTTCTTAGATATGGAGCCTACTCAGGAATTACCATATTTGAGCATCCTATTAGAAACATGAAGAAGATTTATGGATGGATGAAATTCAACACAGCTGATGATTTCAAACGTGCAATTCAGCGATGTAACGCATTTGCTATCAGGGTTAGTATAAATTTACGCTTCAACAATAAAATCTCATACAATCGACCCTTAATGTTTCTTCTAAGAACCATAAGTATTGTGACAAAGCTTGTTTCTGAGGCCTGATTCTCTGTTTCTAACAGTTTTGGAGAATTTTGCCTACGAGCAGTACGGAGAGATAGATCTATTTTAGATCCTAGATGGTTATTAGAATATCTGCTGTAGTATCACCGTTCAATATACCACTACTGATTACTGTAACATCTAGCCAGAAGGAAATCGGGAATTAAAGAGTCACTTATAATATCAACATTCATGTTTCGTGTAAATTCAGGCAAGGCGATACAATGATGGAACATGGTGGACATGTTATACTGTCTAGCTGTATAAGCTTCTTTGCTGTTTACCAATCGATGAATCGATGATACATGTACGTATTTATGTGAAATGATATGTATCTATTGCAGATTAAACAGATACAGACGTTAATGGTCCTTGCTTTTGAAAACAATATGACAGCGCCAAATGTAACGAGATTGGTAAGTAGATCTAAATCTATTATCATTCATTTGATTTTACAAGAATTTAAATCTAAATCTATTATCATTCATTTGATTTTACAAGAATTGTATTGAAATTGTGTAACACACAGGAAAGGGTAAATATATTTGGTAAAAGACGAGGCGAGGTGTGACACCAACCCATTTCTTTTGTTTATACAACAGGAGCAGGAGAAATTTATACTAATATTACTCGTTTCCAAACAACAGAATTTGAATCACAGGAAATGATAAATAGCTAAACAAAATCTTTTCTTTATACATATATAGGAATCTATCTTGGAGGAGTACAAGAACTGGCCGCAAGATCCCGAAAAATCATTCTTATACACGCCTTTCCAAAACCTGACTACATTACTGGCCAATGAAACATTGTGAGATATCCTTGGGAGGAAAATGTGGGATAGAATGCTTCATTTGAAAGAAGTAAATTTAAAAACAAACACCTCTATTCAAAGATGTTATACTGTAATCCTTTACATTTTCGACGACATTTCTAATATTTTTTATTGTTGGAATCTTGTTGTTATGTTCATTGATGTATACCACAATAATATGCTTTCTTATTCAGAGCAAAGGCTTTGCAAAACGAGGTTTTAGATGTCATATCAGACAAAATCACCCCAGCTATGAGGCAGTTCAATGTCTTTTTACAAACAGTAAGTTGACAAAAGGAATTACAAGATATGGCGACTTTTTCATTCTGGTACATGTATTTAGATTCGATATTTTTAAGAGTCTCAGACTCTTTATGCGAGTTAGTTTTAAATGAATAGATATTAATCATTTTAATATTAATTAATATTCCTCAAAACAAAATTCCACATGGAGACTGAAGCCCCACCAATCGGAACTTTAATATTAATACTCTGGATTCTTTCGGGGAGTAGTTGTATGTCTGTGGGGTGGGGGTGGGGGGCTGCATGTAATTGCTATGTAAATATCAAACCCAAAACAGACTTTGCAGACACGGAAATATAAGATTTAATGATACATTTTTACCATGTTGTTTGATGGTAGGAATATGTCAAACATCTGCGCAGTTCACCAGGAGTACATGCTCTACCCAACGGAAAGAAATATTACGAGCAATGCTTGCGATGGCACTCATCCTTAGATACGACTGCAGAGAGTGTCCGCAAACTGGGTCTACAGGAGGTAGATAGAATCTGTGGACTCATTAACAAGGTATAGGCCTTTTGGATGGATACTTTTGTTTAGAATGAGATTGGCTGCCCTCAAACGTGAATTCATAGTAAATAATAACAGCTTTTTTTCGTTTGCTTCAGATAAAAGCCGATGACGGATTCGATGGAAGTTTGCGTGCATACCTCACCCACATTAAAGAAGATCCTCAAAATGTCTTTGAAACTTCGGTAAGCTAAGATTTCATTGGGCTCGTTTGACTAAACAATAATACTACATTGATACAACATGTATCATCAAATTGACTTAATTGTAAATAAACCATGTAAAGAGAACATTAAAAAGGAATGTCCACACAAATACTATTTTCTGATAGATTTTACGTTTTTTACAACAGGAAGAAATATTGGAAACCTTTAGGAATTACGTAAAAGAACTACACTCACATCTCCACAAGGTCCTTCGAAACGTTCCAGATTATCCAATCAGGTATCCTCCCCTGACTCGACCAAGTAATTTACCAATGTTGCTGCAAAATGTCCCGGCAAAATGTACTTTGTCCTGTCATAACTGGGACTAGGGCTATTAGCTAAACTACGGTGACTTTCCACAATGAGCGCACTCACTTCCCCTTAAAATTACTCTTATCCCAGCATTACTGTGCTGTTGATACTGGTAGTTGAATATGAAGTTAAAGATAAACTCCCTACCACTAACAGGCAACGAATTCCAGGTTATTACTTAATGTTAATAGAATTGGTAGTACCTTGGATGACCTATGGAAACACTGAAAAATCCTCTATTCCTCCAACCTAGGGAAAAGTATTTCTATCTCGACCTAATGATGCAGTTTAAAATAAATCGATCATTCATTTCTACCCTTTGAAATAGTACCAAAGTTTCATACTTAATATTCATAAATAAAATTGGGCCCACTTCAACTCGAGGATCTAAATTTTCGTTGGCAGAGTCCAGGCAGCTCAAGCAAAAAACAGCGGCAATGTCTACACAGAACAATCTCTAGATGGAAGTCGTTCAGGAGTTTTTACAGCAAATGTCTTCAATCCAACCAAAAGGTAGGCAACAATTCGGATAAAAAACAAAAATCATTTTTAGTTATATTAAATGTATTCATACAGTTAATCGGTTCTAGGATATTCCCCCACCAACATTCTCCCAGCCGAAAATCTCTCAGACCCATTCTCCCCGATATGAATGGGATAGGTGGATAGACCTATGCTTCTATATTGGAGCGGTAAAAGATCACATGACAGACAATTCCGGAAGTGGTGGTTGCCTGGTTATACTATACACAACCGCCAACCTTCCTCACTTTCAAAGCTGCGTTCAGTCGGTACACTTGCAGATTTTTTTAAAAAACAAAAATCATTTTTAGTTATATTAAATGTATTCATACAATTAATCGGTTCTAGGATATTCCCCCACCAACATTCTCCCAGCCGAAAATCTCTCAGACCCATTCTCCCCGATATACTATGGAAAGCGGAATGCAACCACCGACAAATCGCTACAAATGTCGGTAAAACCTCCAACAAATCGGTAACAGAGAGAGTCTAAAGCCGACTATGTTGGTAATTTTCCGATAGTCAGTATTATGCCCCGACATTGTCAGCAATTTTATTTTCACATTTGCAAATATTTCTAAAGTTTCTCCAAGTTGGCCAATTTGTCGGCCGATTTATCGGTAAATAAATAATGTGTCGGCCGCTATATCGGCCGCTATGTCGGTTGATTGTTGGGTCCAATTTTTATTTTTAAAAAAATCAGCCAAATAGTTGGTTAAATGACACTAATTTATGTCTTAAATGAGGGTTATTTGAGTGGATTGGTGAAGGCGAATTGTACATTTTCAGAAAATCTGACCCATATATATCATATATGACTATCCATGGGTGCAGGGAGTGGGGGGGGGGGGGGGCGTCATCATGTAAGAATATCAATATAAATGCATATATATAATCATACAATTCTATACAATTCTTCACAATTGGTGAATATTCATGTAGAGTAGTTGAGCAATTGTTCCTAGGATTGTTTTCATATATTTAAGCAATTGTGAACAATATATTGTTCTAAAACTTATCACTCATGTGTTGCCCCTAATAACCCCGTTATCAAAGATGGGGCAATGTACATATATTGATATGAATGGAATATCTCCGAGGTATAGGGTAGCTTGCAGTAGAGTATTGGAGATATTATATGAATATTAATCGAACGAGAGTCTAGGCTATAGGATAGCCTAGCTCTATGAATAATCAAGCAGAGATTCGTCCTGTTTAGACGTAACTTTTATTGAGGAAACATGGGTTTATGTATAAGAGAGACATGTACTGCGCATGTGTGTGCATGCGCATAATTAAGCCAATCAAGTCATAATTACATTACTCTCATTAGAATTAACCAATAATATTAGATTATTCATATGGACCATGGGGGTCCCCATATTCAGCCAATGAGGCTAGGGATATTGGTTGGACCAATAGCCTTGTCTGTTGGTAATACCCAATCAGACTGTGTGTCTCATTAGGCTATGGGCCCAATTGGGTGTGACCCAATTACTCGTGGTCCACCTGGTGTGTGACCTGGGTGTGACCCATATACTCACGGTCCACCTTGTAACTTAACTCATGAATATTCATAAGGCTATTGCTTATGGGATCCAATATTCCATATTAATCATATACAGTTATTCTTATATGATATTAGGTAACCTTACGTAATACATTTGTTCTTCTTACGTGGACAATATATAGCTCGTGACAATAATATGTATATAATATAATATGTATACGTCTATCTATACATGTATGTACATACCATATATATATATATACATACATACATTAATACGTACACCATTACTCTGGGACAACACAGACGCATGATTTTATAAAAAGTTTTTTATTTTCTTTACTATTTTGGCTTTGGGGAGTGAAAAGTTCATCTTCACGTTCACCAGATTTATTGTCATCACAATTGTTCTTGAGAACCCCTGTTCCTTCACCTCTTTGTTGTAGGCGTTAGGTGGGTGGGAAATCACCAGTATGTATTGTTATAATTATTGTATTGTTAGATTGACGGCCGCCATGTTGGCAAATTGATGTTTAAGTCACCGACATATCGGCTGACATATCGGCCCACAAAGTTCATTATGCGCTAAGGGGAAGAGCAATTTAAACTGGATAAAGCAATGTCGGCAATGACAGCCGATATTTACGGAAATTTACCGACGTTTTTTAAAATTCATTAGTTTACACCCGACAAATCGGCCGATAAATGAAATAGTCGGCCGACGCGTCGGAAAGCTTGCCGACGTACTACCCAACATTTTTAAATGTCGCTATAGTAAGTCTATGGAGATCCTCCGACTTCTCTTGCGATTTGTCGGTAGTTGCATATCGCTTTCCATAATATACATATTCTCCGCCCGACATTCTCCCCGCCAAATAACCAAATGGGTCAGGGAGAATGGTATGGGGGCGGGGGGCGGGTGTGGGGGACGCTGGACTCCAATTAATTATCAGGTCATATTTGTCATGCTGCATGGGAATGACCTGAGGATTTTGCAATGTAACTATATAACCTACTCCATTATAGTGCACGATTTGATATCTCTGTTTCAAACTCAGACTGTGGTGAGTAAGTATATCTTTAATTGTAGGAATACTAAGAGAGAATGTAACGAGCATTAGGTCTGGGGATTGTATCTTAAAGTCACTTGGTTTTACTGTGTTGAGAATCCACCAGAAGCGCAGCTTCGAGTGGATTTATAAATACTGTTATGACCATGTTGTACATTGTATGTTATAATATTTCCGATTGTGTCGGAATAGTGAAAGAAAACAACGTTAAAAATCTGTTCAAATGAGGAAACTGAATGCTTTATAATCACCTTTTTGGGGGGATTGATTGGGAATCAAACAATAATTTTATAATAATTTTCCGGCCAGTGATTCTGCATCCGTGACCATAAAATTGTGATAAATGTTGATGTTATGAGGAATTATCTTGCATACTAATAGTGCAAAATACATGTCAGCCATTTTCCAAGGTTGAAAAGCTGTTATCTATAGGTCACTATGGTTGTGTAAATTATCATATCGGACGATGTGTTCCGTGAGTGGATCATTTCCGCCTACAACATAATGCTTAGGGCCTTTATGCATAAAAAAGTTATAGTTTTTCACAGGGTTTTCGTCAGAAGTCAACAAAGTTATGAGCGATTCATAATGTTGTACATACGGGCCAAGGCCCATTTGTGATGTGTCACAGGAAAATGAGTCACAAGTCGTTAAAATGATATTTTCAAATGTTTTCCCACAAGAACCCTTGCTTTTGGGGTGTTTAGTGCTGGTAGTATAGCAAAAACACGTTCCTTTACTTGATTGGCCATCACAAATTATTTCATAAGGGTATAGGTTTTTTTCATATATATAAAAAGTAGAAGTACTTATCAGATGTTCTAATGTTTACCATCATTGGAATCGGCTTTAGCATATCTTTTTAAATAAGATGTTATCTCAAAATCGGTTATTGGCGATCTGTGACTTATTTTTCTGTGACACATCACATGTGACACATCACATATTGCAGTACTCGCTTCACAAAACTTGCCCTAATCCTGCACGAGGCCGAGCCCGGACACCACACCCAGATGTCGGCCACTATAGACGGGGATGTCCCCAACTTCCGGAGGGCAATAGAATTCCGGAAGTATCGGGCCACTCCATTTAATTGGCCTTTCTACACTGCGTATGTTGAGGTAGGTTACAATATAAGGACATCATTATAATGGTAAAACAGTTGAATAATGATAAAACAGTTGAAATGGTTAAAATGCTTTAAAACATTGAGGACAGGTGAGCTTCTATTGCATATGTTAAGAACCATCTTGAATGAGTGTAATAGAAATTGGGAAGAAAGCATCATTATATATCACGTAGTATATTTCTCATTGATATCTCCTATCTCCAACACTGAATCATTCATATTTTTTTACCCATTTTACATCCACCTAAATGTGTAGTTCTTATTGGGAGCTCTATACTGAAGGTGTTAAAAAAAAAGAGACTTATTGTTGATATTGACATTGATATTGAGTCTAACATTTTGTAGTTTTCATCCACTTTTAATTTTTTTGTTATATTATATATTCAACTTTTATTCAGTAAACATTTACATGTTACAAAACCGGATGACCCTTCTACAATGTAGTTTTTCCAGGTTACACTCAAATTAAATTGTTAGTTCTAAGAAAGAACTCTATTCCAAACTGTAATACAAATGTAACTCAGATCTCTTTTGACTATCCTGAATCATAATTGCAGATGCATATTGAGTAATTTACATGCACAGAAAGTTCTTGTATGTAGTATTAATAGTTAGAAATAGATATCATGTAACAAAGACAAAAAACAAGAAAGGCATTGTCTGGAAGATTTCTTTTTTTAGAAGACTACAACCTTTTTGTCTGTACCATCTTTGACGAATAAAGAATTCTCGTATCTTATCTTAATTATTTTAAAGCTGCTTTCTCAGCTAACGTCTGTCAAACCTGAACATTTTCTACTTCTTGTTCCATTATTTTCCTGAAAGTCATTAATTTTGATCAAAATTTTGTCGCATTTTGTCCGGTTGATTTTGCAAAAGGGCTTCTAAAACGTCCTCATTTGTGTTTGGAGGACCCGCCGAATTCCTTGCAAGTGATGACTTCACTTATTATCGCTCACCGGCGGCAGTTTTCTTTCGGTGATTAGACTTTCAAATTCTTGTATAAACATATATTATCATAGATTAAGGTGTGAGGACGGGAGGATCCATCCCAGGTAACCCTTTAGATAGGGCTGTAATCTTGGTTCTTGGAGGGCACTCAGTCTACTCTGATCATCACTCCTCACCTCTCCCCACATTCCATTGAGCAATATGTAAATATACAACAACAGAAAATGTTGATAAATCCGGTCGTATAAGTCCTAATTTGAGTGAATTTCGTAACATTTTGTTTAAGCTTGTTGCAGCTTTAACTTTAAGCATAAAACTTGGTTCTATGCTTTAAGTGAATGTGTACATGTAGTTACTTTAGCTATTTCGTTCAGCAATGTTATATTCTCCAGTGTTAGTGTTATGCCCTCAGAGACCTACATATTATGCAATACAAATAATTGTATCAAATGTATTATATTGGTTACCAGGGTAAGTATATATATATCCAAAAATAAAAATGAAACAGCTTTATTTTTCACAAAGGGTTGGGCGCTATATGCCGAGAGCCTTGGAGAAGATATGAACGTATACAAGGGCAAATATGACCTGTGAGTATAATCATAATTTCATGTCTTTCATATCTATTTGTTTACAGATGTCTAAAATCTGAATTTTTAGGAATATATTTATCGTTATGATATACTATGTAGTCAAGACTTATCAGGATTAAACTTTATTTACAGATTGGGTCGATACATCAGTGAAATTCTCCGGGCGTGTCGATTGGTTGTCGATACTGGAATCCATCATTATGGGTAGGGGAAACATTCACTTTCTGTTTCGTTACATATATAGATCTATTATTCTAGGATAGGCAAACTTGCATATATAGAGATTAAGTGATGAAGATGCACTCTTTTGCTCCCTGTGTGTACCATAATTTTGTATATGGGTAATTCTTTGACATCATACCTTTACATTTAGGTGGAGTTTCCAGCAAGCTACTGAGTATCTAAGAAATTACACTACTCTATCAGAGCCGCAGATACAAGTGGAGGTTACTAGGTACATCTATTATCCAGGCCAGGTGAGAGGCTTTCCGATTGATATATGAAAAAATAATACAGCGTATATAATATATCGATATTGGGGAATTTATTTTTGTTTCTAATAGGTTCTTGTTCATGGATTGAGAAAGTTCATTTGCATGCATGATGAATATCTATACGCACACTCGAACAAATGCGTTTAAACTTGTACTTGTTATAACATAACTACATATTATAGCAATTGAATACAAATTTTAAATAAATGTTACAGGCTACCGCTTACAAAATCGGAGAACTGACAATCAAGCGACTGAGGGTCCTCGCTGAGCAGGAACTGGGTATGTTGGATATGTTTCTCTATGTCGAGAATAGGAAATAATAGTAATCACATTCAGATGATATCATTTCTACATTATACTGTTGTTCAAATCTGATATAGAAAGTAAATTGTCTGGTAATTTTAGCACAGACTTAAGCCTTCAGTTTCGGAATAATTATGTGGGGAATAAGTCTCACCTTCCAGCTCATGTCTGGCACTACTTGTAAAATATAATAATCAATAATTTTCTAAGTTGAGTTAATTAAGGGAACAGTTTGTAAATATATGTGTTACTATACGAAATGCGTAGAGAATGATTCTATAACATTTATGTCCCATTTATGTCCCATATCCCATGAATTCCCATAATCACTATGAAGGATATTCTGAAAAGACATGCATTGACTATTTTCATTGACAATAATATTGTTGTCGTTGTATCAGAGAATCTCGATAGTTTTTCAACTTTCCTCGACCAATCAAACAATTCTTTTCATGCAGGCGATAGATTTGATCTAAGAAGCTTCAACTCTGCGGTCCTTGGTTTGGGTCCGGTGCCGCTGACAGTTCTGGAGGAATACATAAATGGTTGGATTGAGTTAGAAAAACTTACAGTGAGAGCACAGCCTTCCACTGATAGTGGCGCTACCTTGAGGAACTCGCCCGCAATTATAATATTCTTTGGCTTGGTGGTATTGTGGCGGTCATTCGTATGAAAGCATGGAGTAATTCAATAATAAGGCATAATATAAGACGCCCATTGAACTATATGAGTGGTATATCAGAGCATTCTTTCCACAAAGCCATAATTTATCATTTTGTTAAAATGGCTGTAAATCAGGGAGACTATCGGTAAATAACTATACTTAAATGACAGGTATGATTGATATAATTATGTTATTTACGAAACTGTTGCTCTTGCCATTACTTATAGATCTATACATAAATGTATGTTTTAATAACCATACTTACGCATGGTCATGGCCCAAAATAGCAGTTCGTGAGCCTTCGCTAATTTAATATTACCTTGACATCCATAGTAAAAAAATAATCGTTGATTTCTTCTGGATGAGTGGTACGACACATATGTACATGTATGTAGTTTTAAGGCGAGGTGTAATATGGATTAAGTAGATATAATCTTATAAGAATTTTAAGTGGTTAGTCTATACAGAGCTGACATATCAATACCCTCGAATTGGAAGCAATTTCAGGGTGGACAAATTATATCCGGCTTGTGTTTCCAGGAATCGACTTTAAAATCAGTGAATTATTTATTTAAAAGGGTTATGTTATACACATTAATCCATCAATTGTTGCAAAACAACACTCACTAAGCACCTGTAAGTACTACATATAGAATATTAATGTATAATTTATAAGAACTTCTTGTTGCTAGGAAGACTAAAATAATAACTTATCTTCTAATAAATTAATTTAATGACAGGCGAAATTGAGCGTTATGTTACGTAATGTTACGTAATGTTTGTTTTCCAATTTTCTACGTGGATAAAGCAAAGAAAGACGTATCTACCTCCTGAAATAACATATTGTATTATAAAACCATGTTCCAATAATACATTAACTCAAATCCAGGTAAAATAATGATAGAAAGTCAGACACACTTTTGGGTAAAATCATTATAACTAATTATTTGGTATTGGGCTTAAGGTTTGGCCAGGATCATACTTCATCTTTCTTTCATGTTTCTTTTGTATGAATTGTTTTAATATACCTCAGGGGATTATTAGCTGTTGAATAAAACTCATACGTTATAAAATTATGAATTATTTTCTAACATTAATGGCTATGGTACTGACATCGCCAGGAAGACATTGTATCTGCATAAACGGTGAGGATTAACATAATGTTTCGGAATCAAAGGTTATATCTTTTGTCAGGCGAGAAATATTGTTTTCCAATATCCAATATTCGAAACTGATCGAGTGTAATATGTATAGTTGCTTTTATTTCCACCATTACACATATATAGCATAACATTGTATGGTCGGAAATAGGCAACGCAATCTGTCCTGACAGTTCTTTTATGCGTGCCTAACACAATGTACAATAACAATGTACAATAACAAAAAAGTACATTCATTATGTCATAGCAATTCTCTTTTCTAGGTTAACATACATCCTTTTAAGTAGATTTTTGTAATGAAGCCTTTTGCCTAGCTGGGGCATGTATATGCAGTCTATATAGTTTTAATTCCGCTAAAGGAAATTGATACTACTTCTCATGCACAGAACTTCGCATATGAAACACATTATGAAATACAATGTGTTTCCAGACATCTTAAAATGCTTCAGCAGGTCCGTTAAATGTATTCTTAAATATTTTGTATACGTGTAATATGGAATATCATGTTACTGAGTTCCGTTTATCGTTGGCTTCTCCGGGTCATATCATGACATCATATCGCAAGAACCATATCTTGATTTTTAACCAACAGAACAACGGCAATGTTAATTCAACTGACTGAATATCAATGAGAACGAAAGTGAGAAATTCAAAATAATATTATTACATTGACCATCGTATGGAATAGAAATTTAATACAATAAGGACATACTAATATATAGACGTTATTGTCATTATTAATCCATGCGGACATCTCATCAAATGGAAATGGAGAACTGGCAACAGAAATGGTATCCCCCAGATGACAGGGACAAGTTTGTTTTTTTGTTTTTGCAAAGAGTTTATTTCGTTGCCTGCCATCTTGGCTTCTACAATGCTAATACATAAGTTGGAAATATGAGCAGACATGCACAAAAGGGTTTAATCAATTTTAAAGGTTATGTTAACTTGAAGGTGACATAATACGAGTACATGGTTGAAATCAAAGTTTATGGACTGTTATAAGTTCGTTAATATCTTCCTGTAATCTTCGCCATAAAACTTTTTCTCCTTCGTTGACAAAATGTAACTTAAAAGAATACAGCACCACTCTACATCTCATCCTCAGTTCATACATGGTTGACAATATATCGATCGTACCATTTGCAAATAACTTCTGCCTATAAATGAAGGCTTTGACCTGGAGGAGTATCCAGTTAACAATCTTAGTTGGGACAAGTTCACAGTCTCCTCACAAGATGGCCTGAGCTACTAGTACAATCCCTTAACTAGCTTTGCATTTCACGATGTACCTACCTCTTCATCAGCTCCGGAGATTGGCAATCATGTATGTATGCCTTTGTATGTATGCATACACATCAGGAAAATATCGAGATTATTAGCTAGACAGATGCGCGTAACTATTAACTGAAAATAAAATGAATGCAATGTTTTGATATTTATGTAACAGATGGCAATGATTGGATAGACGGAAGGAATCAATGGTTTACGCCTTGAAAAGCATGTTGATCTATTATAAAGGCCATATATATATATACCCTCTATAGCTTGGATGGATATATATACAAGAATACCTCAAATAGATTGTCTTTCGTGTATGGTAGACAAGGAGCTGGAAAGGGACACCAGCGATCTCGCAATAAGTTAAGTCACACCAACGTGTATAGATCTACTAGTGTATAGATTGAAGCTATATTCACTGATCGCATAGAAAAAAACGCCAAGTGGTCTCTGTATGAACTATATGGTCAGTTTGGTGCTACCCATCAATCAAATGATGTGTCCCACTCAACGTTAAGTAATTTGTATACCTGAGGGCATTGGTCAACGCCTGAGGGCTAATGATACTTAAAGCCAGTCTCAAGTCATGTATCAATATGTACATAGCAAAAGCAAGAGTAATTTTAAGAATTATCAGAGGAATGAATGTTTAGAAAATTCAGTCGGATATATATGAAACAATAATAAGTTGGGTAAATTGTATTTGTCCTCATATTAGCTCACGTTACTGCATTATTTTTGTTAATGCGTTCATAGAAAAGTGTTGTGAAATTTACCCTTGATGGCCCTTATTTAAAAAGTTATTCATTTAATGACAGAAATTATTACGTACCATACTCTTAGATGTTCAAAAATGTGTCACCCATTTATTTTCCGTTGATGTGCTTATATGTTATTAGTTATATTAGTTATAAGGTTACGTGTACGTGTGTAAGGTTATTCCCATTGACTAAGATTTATACAATTTTGGCAGGCAGCGCATGGACATATTGGATGATGGCCTGATATGCGTATTTCCTTAAGTGCAACATAGTCTATTGTGGTCTCTATTTAATTCAAACAACCTGCATAATATGATTCTCCTGATGAAGATCGCCTGAGATCGAAACGTTGAGAAAGAAAGAAAAAATCTAATTGAACTTCCTTCCTGTATGGTGTGTATTCGCGTCGAATCCTCTTTAAGTAACCTGCATAACTCTCCTTAAACATTTAGAAGTCTGAATTAAATATGTTCAATCAAAATCAATTAGGAATATGGAATGTGCATGATCGATGGTGTATCAAACAATCATGCCATGACGGGAATCCGTTCGACTGGAATATAAATATACGAATACTTATAGCTTGTTCACAGCTTGATATGTTTTTATTGTGTACCTTGTTTGGATCAATAATAAATTGTGTTCACGATATTTTGTCTCTTACGTGTTTTAATTGGTTGGTTTGATTTGGAAACGTTTTTATTTTTAAATTGCGGGTACATCCATTGTTATCTACTGATCTCTTGGAAGAACTATGTTCACATAGAAAGTGTCCTTTTTTCAATGTAATTGTGATGCAATTGGAAATAAAAACACTTATATATCATGTTTTCGTCTGTAGCCCGTTCTTACTTTATGAGTTACATTTCTTTTATAATTATATTCTAGATAAGAAACTATTCCAACAATAATCAATTTTGAAATATAACAATGATCTAATTGAAATATTTTTTTCCTGTGGGTAAATTACAGTAAATATCCACATGCTAAACACAATTTCCGCTGGTAGTCTGTCGGAATCCTCACTTATTTGTATATATTATATTGAAACTTTATTTTCATTTTGTCGTACATTATTTGTATATAATTACATGAAGCATTTCTTGTGCCTTTCTGTTTAAGGTATATAAAAATCTACTAAATCTATTATAATGTAATGTTTCCCGGTGGAGTGTCTACTTCTATTTCTCTTTACATTGCGATCTGTTTCATTAGTTTTCAGCGCATATGGTAGACCTCTTGGGACAGGTGGAATAGTCTCCTAGTTTTTAAAGGCGATGTTTTTTTTTATTATTTAGTATGTTTATACAGCAATTATATGACAATACAAGAGATATTACAGTAAGGCAAGTACATTGTATATTGTCAGTTATAATACAGTTGGGGTCATTGAGATATGGGCTCACGGTAGTATATTCGGTAAAAAATATCCATGGTCTTCTGCCCACTCCTTTGTCTAATTAATACTAGGGCATGGAATAGGCTACATGTACAATACTTCTAGGTTGAGACGCTCTTCATATTGCTTAGTGTTTTCTCTTTTTGTTAGGTTAAATATTATACTCTTGGTTTTGTAATGCCAGTACAGTGGAACCTCTCTATTGAGACCATCCTTGGGACTGAAAGAAACTGGTCTTAATAGCGAGGTAGTCTCATTAGATGGGCTAATCTAATAAGAAAAAAGCAATTCGGGACTGAGAGAAACTGGTCTTAATAGAGAGGTGGTCTTTATGCGAGGTTCCACTGTAGTTTATTTAATTTTATCTTTGTTGCACTATTGGGATATATCCGTCACCATGACCACTGGCAGGATTGCAGGTGTGTACACCAATTTGGGGAATAATTTAATTTTGCAAAAGGATGCTTTCTAAATCAAGCCAGTGAAAATGTTTAATATTTCTCAGTTGGAGATTGAGCACAGCAATATGAGCGAACGGTTCTGATTTTAATGTCACTTTCATTCACGCTGTCTATAAACACTGGAGGACATAACGTCCCTCTTCTCCTCCTGTCAAGTCCACTGCGTCTGCAATATGGTAGCTGCTGTGTAGGACAAGGTAAATAGAGAGACAATAAGCGGTTGATGATTGCATCCCCAGTTGATCATCAGCATCCCTGTGCAGCCTCGACATTTCTTCTTACCCCTTTCCCAGATGTTAATGATGAGTCTATAATGGAACTCCAGTCACATAAATGTCTCTATTGTGCAAAAAGACCATGTACCTAGTGGCCGACTGCCTGGATTGAGTGAGAGCAAGAGGAATAGAGAGAGAGAGAGAAGTCTGGAAGTACGTATGTTTTTGTGTATACTGGATCGTCGGGGCGGGCTCAATGCCCTACCTGCCCGGACATGCAGTCCTCTCAGGCGGCCTGTCTTCCTCTGCTGTTCCGATCTCAAACCGCAGGGGAGAAATCTCTAGGGGGCCGTAGCTCTCTAAGAGCTGTTTTCATAAAATCCCCAACACTACAGTCACAAGTTTACTTCTATGCAAGGACATAAATTCCACCCCGATACCAAGCATGGATATATACCAGTGACCTTGGTTTTTGTGAGCTGCACAAAGTGGGTAGGTTGTATTTTATCTCAATTCCCATTCAGCATTTGAACGGTAGACAAATACATACAGTATCGGCAACTTATACATAACACTGGCTCTATATATGGTGCAGTACAATCTAGCTCTGTGCGAGTGCTTGGGTTCTTAGCTTGGAGTGGCAACTAGTTACTGTTTACATGCTTGGCCATAACAGTGCGTTAGCACATGGCGAGTTTCAATGTGAGTGTGATATACTGTGTGCCAGCCGAGTGCAGTTACAGCATACCTGTATGTGATTTGACTTTTGAGAATCAAATGATACCACTACAAATATATCATTCTTCTCAATAGGAGCAATCTAGACCCTGGTATAAGAAACCATGCACTGATCGAGTGTACATTGTGTAGAGAATTGCCAAGGAGGGGGATGTTCCCTGCAGCACCTTCCAAATGATTTGCGAATACATGTAGAATGAAAGCATTTTATTTCTTATTGCTCTGGACATATTCACAAAGGATAAATTGCATCCGTGCCTAACCACATCGAATACTTCAGGTTAATGTAATTGGCAACAGTAATTATACGTGGTTTAAAACATAATATCAAAAAAATCAAATTATAATATCAGAGTTTATTCATTGTATTGCACTCATTAAATTTATAAAATAAGGTTTTATGTACAGACGTGTATGGGGGCGACTCAGGAAATAACGACGCTATACGTTTTCAACCGATTTTCAATGCTTTTAGGATTTCGCAATGTCATTTCTATGCACGATATGATCATGAATGAAACCCCCACCACAATCAAATATCGCTGTAAATAGCAATTCTATTTAATTTGCCAAATATATTTTTATTGTTTCTATCTGGCATCAGCACTTTACTATTTAGAATAACTCGTTGTGGAACATGTAGAACTCATAATCAATTCTAGGAGAGTGAATTATCAAATGAAAAGAATCATCATTATTACCAGCCACTTTATGTGAGGCTGGAAAAAGAAGGTAAATATTAATTGTGTTATGAATATCATTTCAACGATTCCATTGTATGATATGTGTACCTATAGTATTTCATACATATCATATATGTATAGGGGCAGTTATCGGAATGCATTAAAGGGGAAATAATCCACGAAGATGAAAGTAAGCCGCTTGCGAAAATCTTTCACAAGCTAGCATTCTTGTCTAATTTAACCATCGATCACGTAGAAAAGTTAGAAAGCAAAGTCTTTCTTCCAAAGCCAAATCAAGGATTCTGGTGATTGAGACAAACACAGGCAGTACATTTTAATTCTGTTTCATTCAAACAAAGCGGTTACGCCTTGAGTCCCGGAGTCAATTCCATAACAGTGTTCATTCAGCTCCGACCTATACAATGTACACTGAAAGGCTCGCGATCGGTCCGCATTGTATAATGGCAATTGTAAACAATGCTACTATGTAATAATCAGCCTCAATTAATAGACTGTTAACGGTGGATTTTCCTTCACCATTGTATAGCGCTATGTACGTGTTTCCTTCTTTAAATATTCACTTGGGGGAAGAATGAAGATCTAAACACAATAAAAACTTTGTCCGAACAATTTCCGGTCTTCCTGAACAATACTTCTGCGTACAAAACGAATAGAAAACAATAATAATGAGAGACGGATATATAAAATGTGTTTTGAGAGTAGTTTCATGTCATAACATATTCTTATTATAAATTTATACATAATTATAATATTGAAATAAGTATAAGTATTATACATTGAAATGTAATAATTGTGTATTCATAATAAGAATTCACATTGGAAATTGCAGCAAATGATTCAATAATAATAAGTTATTTTTTTGTTAATGCAAACATTATCTGTGCCTAATACACAACTTGAAATGTTAGAATGAAGTTTGTCCATGAAATGAGAGTAGTTGTGTGGGAAGTTCTACGTTAATATTCATTCTTGTTTTAATTGATTTTATATTCGGATTGACGGGGAAAGGCGTCTTCTGTGCTCTCCACTACTAATAGAAGAAGTTTCTTTTGTTCCGCGAATGCAAATAGCTATCATGTTCCATTCAGCGATGAAGAAACGTTCTCCCTTAAGTCAATCAGAAAAATGAAGTCCATTACATTCGGTAATTACGTAACGTAGAGGATCTCAAACATCTTAAACGAACAATAATCACGAGGGCATTTGCTAGAAATAACAAAAACAAGGAGAATCTAACCAGCTTGATGGAAGACTGAAATGAATCTGGGGAGATCACCAAATGTTGTTGGAATTTGGTAGTTTGCTGCCTTCGCAGTAGATACCAGATTTAGAATCCAGATTCATTAGGCACTAATGAACATGTTGATTACCGACCAGGGTACTCAGCTCTCGGTGAAGATTATAGTCACCGAGGGCTATAGTGGTTCTGCAATGCTTTAATTACTGTTCTAAGTGCCAGGATATATTATAGTATTACAAGAACTAAATCCTGGAGGGTTTAACTTTGACTGGATGAGGATCGGTCGTGCATGACATTAAATTCTGAGGCAAAACTCTCTAAAGAAAGGAAGCGAATGGTATTGTGTTATTAATGCCAAGACAGGCGCTTTAATAGGATAGAAAGGGCTTTTAGTATGGACTTTCTCAAAGTGAAGTAAGATTATATCTGAATTTACATCAATCTCCATCATTCCATGTATCATAATTTCCATTTAGATAGCCCTTCAAGAAAAGAAGCTCATGCCATACAACACAATTTCGAGCCTGTTTCTATTTTTAATTCAAAGCAACCATTATGCCCAAAGTAGGTTCATCTTCCTCGACATCAGAATCCACTACCACAGTGATATCCTAGTTGAAGCTTCTATTCTAAACTTCTTCTGGTTCAAAAGCCACTGGAAACACCTCGTTAGTGTTCACTTCCGCAATTATAGCTATATTTGGCTGGCAGAACACTCAATAGATGACCCTTCATTCACTAATTTTATTTTTTGAAGAGAATATCAAAAGCGATGGGTGGACACCTTATGCATTTATTTTATGAGTATATATTTGGACTTAAGCAGTTCCTTTGGGGCTATGCTCGAACCTCACGCCCAAGTAAATCCCAATCCCTCTTAGAATGTGCACTATATAACACTACTCTACATATAAACATGTCAAAAGGCTTACATGATATAGTCCACTATACATAGGCTTTGGGTCTATTAAGCAGGCCTTGAGTACTGCCTTACATGTTGAGTAAAAATAAATCATAGTTGTAAACAGTTTACTGTCGATCCCCAATCCTTAATTCTGGTCGAATATTTAGCGTGGTATGCTTGGTATTCCCACATGAAGCAATTAATGTACCTCTTTTCTTATTCAAAAAAACAAATACCAATACAATTTCTTAGCAATACCATCTTTTATCTTTAAAATGTTATCATAGGTATATACTAGTTCCGGTTATATGTGCATTCTGCATGTACAAATATTCTGCAGCATTTAGATGGGACTATTCCTGAACCATTCAATCAAGTATGTCTATTAATCGTATTTAAACACACTCAGAAATCGCCAGAGTAAGTAAAGCTAGGTGCCTGCTCTGTCAGACTTGGATAAAGCGTAGTGTTTCTTGGCACACGAACTTAGCCCTTTGTATTGACAGAGTCACTCACATAAGTGACATTCCTTTACTTTTGCTAAACAAGGGATTTCATGAAGTGTTCCTCTAGGAAATTCTGTCTATTATATGTTTCTCCTATTTGACTGTTTTCGTTAAAGTGCCCTTGTCAGAATGTCTATGAAGGAAACATTTCGTGTGTGCACACATGTTTGGTGTACCTAAAACACGCTGCCTTGTATTAGGCCTCAACATTTTTATTTACATTATGTGTGCACTTGTTAATCACCTCTAAGGTTAATGATATTATTTTGAATTGAATTCTAGTACATATAGGCCTTATACCAACTTTTGTAGACAGCAAAAACAAGTGTCATCAAGCGATATAATCGTGGCAAACCTGGAATAAGCTTGTGCTGACATAAAATAACAGTATTTCTCTTTTTAGGGTTGTCGTTGTCCTTTGTTAATGTGTGATTGTGTTTTTAGATAAACTAAATTATCTTAATTTGAACATTGGCATTTTAATAATGAAAACATCTTTATAGATGAAGAGAATTAGAGCTATATGGCTCTGTATGTCTGGGATTCGTAAGTACCTTACTGAGTTTCTCTTATGTCTAAATTAAAATGCAATAGAACACATATAAGAGTACCGTCGTGACAGTTATCTGTTGCAAAAGGTAATCTCTCCATTTAATTACAGAGATTATAAAGTGGCAATCCTACATGTGTATAACAAATGTAATGTCAAAAAATCAGGGTGTGAAGGTATAGCGGGTCCGACCCGATTCACATTAAGCAAAGGCCATTGCCTGAATATTAACCTGAATAAAATACGTCCAAAAAATTACGTAATTTCAAAGATGTCACTAGACTAATGTACACTTCCACGCAATTATCTTGGTACATCAAAAACGAGGTCTACCTTCAAAAAAGGACCTCCAAAATACGATAAGTTCCCAAAGGATAAACGCACTGAAGTCCTGACATGGATATATCGCTTGTCATATATAAAGTCGTATGGATATCTGTTCATGGATACCCTCTCCCCAGCCTTTCCTAGCAAAACACATTCGCGATGTTGTGGCAATGGGAAATAGAGCTCTAGTACTCGTACATTGTAACTAAGAACGGTTATAATTCTTTAATCTATCTTTGTATTGGTCATATATCGAACAAATATGATTATGGTGTTTCACTTTCAGAGCCAGGAACATTAGCTGATTGACGTGTTGCTATTCATCACATAGTATTAACGCCTATAGTTCATTAATCCGTTTGTGACAGGGGACTTGTCGTATAATCATATATCTCATAGGCCTTGTCACAACTCTTTAACTATGGTTGAGATTGTCAAGCTTTTATTACCCACTGAAAAAATGAGCGTCCTTAAGAATCACTTGTTGGCTGTATTGCGTTGCCTGTGATGTGTCTATCGCTTTAGTGCGGGGGAAATGACATATGGCATTTAACACACACCTCATTTATTTCCAGCCGGCGGTGACATTGCTCAATACGTCGGATAACCAAGATAAAGGGTGTTATATACAAGTTATAGTCCATTCTCACGAACTGTTCCACTTTTTGTTTTAGCGCTTATGATGCGATATGAATTATCCCATCTGAGTCAAAACAGTTTTTGTGTTGTATTGAATAGGTCGTATGTTGAGCTTCAATTTGATACGTATATATATATATATATCTTGATTGACCCAAGATTTATTTGGTAAAAGTAGAAAAACATGCCATTTTTAGGGCATTTTTCACGAAAATATAAAACACTAGTCCTATACATGACAAATTTTAATTTTTGTTTATAGATTATGTTTCATAGATATTTTTCAATACAATTATAATCGTCGTCTCTCTCTTTGTGTCAAACCTCTTTTCTATGATGATCTATTATCTATTATACGCATTGCTCTAAGAACGACGTAACTAGAGTGAGTTATGCAGTGCGTATTTAACTAGTGAGTTACGAGTGGTAGTCATGGCAACCAATGCGTTTTACCAAGTTTAAGGCCCGAAATTCAACTTTAAATCTAAAAAATGTTTTCAATTTATATCATTAAAAGCATATCTAATAAATCAGTTAACTAATTCGGTGGTTTCAGTCACTTAGAATATTGCACTTGTTGCTACGCAACTCGTGCAGCATCCATGCTCCTTGACCCACTCGTTAGTTAACAGATATCTAATATATATTTAGACTCACCTTATGTGAAACCATATTATTCCTCAAAGATACAATTTATTATTTTAACACATTGCTCTGAAAACAGCGTGTCTAGAGTGAGTTACGCGCATAGTTTCACTAGTGAGTTATGGGGGTTGTCATGGCAACCAATCTGTTTTCTTTTACTAAGATTACCGCTGAAATTCAAATTTATGACTCGACTTTTTTCTATTTCCATGATTGAAAGCATATATATTATATATATATACCGGTAACTAACGAGTTGGTTGAAGGAGCGTGAATAGTCTGCCTTTCCATTAGCGCGGTTTGCGGTGCGTTTGCGGGCATGGTGTGCGGCAGAATTAGTCCAGTTGGCGACGCGTTTGCTGGAGCGTTTTAATGCGTTTTGTTTTTAAACACACATTATCAAAGAGATTCCCTTGGTCCAGTTTGGGGTTCGCAAAACGGACCAATGGAAACGAACGTCCTAATGACCATTGTCTTAATATTAGATACAGTTGAATAAAGTTAGATTTCAAATTGCAAAAACATTGTATCTTAGGGCATGTATATATATGTCTATGACTTCCATAGTAAAGTTTCCCCAAACTGAAAGAATGTATAACATTTTCCAATCCAAGCGTCATTGTAGTTACTAGACAATTAACCTTAATATAGCTCTTGTTTTAAGCTCTGACTGATTTCTTACAAGATGCTGGAAAAATTGGACACATAAATCGACTCTCAGCATAAAAATGTGGGATGGGTTTTCTGGCACAAATGCTGTTAAGGGTCCTCGCTACAATAATCATCTTTCATCCAAATGTCTTTTCCATGTCTTTCCAGATTGGCCACCTTGGATGCGCCGGTATTAGAGGAAAATACCATCTAAGCTATTGGTCTACAATATTTGCCTCGTCCCTGCAACATTACAAGCAGTGGTCCAGACTCTGGACTGAAGACTGAAAGCCTATCTCTGACTTCCTACATCCATCTGATCATCAGCATTCACTCCACCATCGTCATTCTCAACACGGAGCCTTTATCGACCTACCAAGAAACTCTTTCCCAAGCTAAAACACCAGTGTAGATTATACAGGAATTCTTCAGACTCTTCGGATTCACCCCGTCCTAGTGACTCTTTTTTTTAAAAGACAGGCCTCCATTAGTCAAAGCGTCGGTGTCACCGGAACTTCCACCGGTTAGGGAAAAAACCCGAGAGAGGAGGCTGACTGACCATCAAGAGAGAGGAATAAAGCCCTAGCCAGGAATTAATACTGATGGCACCAAAAGAAATTCCTCACATAAGAGGGCTTTAATTCCTAAGTCAAATTTCCCTCCCTGCCAATCGCACTGAATGCAGTCCCGGATTGAAGCAAACCCATGGATTTTCTTGCTTATTAATGGACGATGGTAAGCGTCTAGCCACCAGCCAAAGCGCTCCCTGACGGGAGGCACTGGAACGATCCTCTTGGGATCAAGGACAAACTCACCACTAGGCGAGGCAATTATTCTTTCGCTTCTGCCCACAGATGGCGCGCCTCGAGAGGGCGTCCATCAACGTTTGGCCAATCGCTTCTTGAGGACGGCGAGTGTGTCCAAGTCCCAGTTACAGATCCGTCCGTCGGAAATGACCAATGTAGCGGACACAGCAAAATGATGTATCTATCTAGTCTGGAATTGTGTTCCTGGAGTAGGGGTGTTTCTAATAGTAACACATGAGATGGACGCGGCACCCTGTTGCTATTTGAGGCACTTATGCTCATAATCATTTGGCTGTTGCTCTGAAAGGTTCATATGAGGACCGTCAGTATACTACTAGGCCATACCATTTATACCGCTCATGGAATATTGTTTGTATGAGTCATTGCAACATGGTTCTTAGAAGTTATACATAATTGCGATCCAAGGTGAACCAAGAACGACGTATTACTAGCTAGTCCTAAGTATTTCCGGTGCTGGGTCGTTATTCTACATGCCGATATACAAACTATACAAACTAACAGTGCCATTGGTTGTTGTTACTCAATCGCCTTTATATCAGTCAGAACATATACAATATCCGAATAGATTTACCCCTCGCCCCCACAATCGTGCAGTTCGGATGAAACCAAATGATAGGCTATAACCGGCGTAAGACTTATTCAAATTTATACTTAAAGAAGCAATATAAAGGAGCCATGAAAGGACTAGATCCCAGTCGTTAGTCTGGTTTATGTAGCAAATATTTACATACAAACTGGAGTTTGATGTAAATGCTGCACCATCAACCAGATCCATAGGATCCATTAGTTCTCATGTTCAGAGCCACTTTGGATGGATAACTTCACTGGGAAAACACATTTCATGACCGTTTCCAAAAGTTTTATGGAATAGTTTTTTTTACTGTTGAATTGTTTACATACAACATCGAACGCCATGACTTCCACGCCAAGAGCCGGAAGTGTGGATCGCGTACGCAGGCGCAACTCTGCGGGACCACGTGACAAAAAGACAGTGGCGTCACGTGCTCCGCGCCGGAAGTCAGCGCCGCTCGACAGGCGGAGTATGTTCCTGATGGAAGCAAATGAGATTAGCCAGTGTCTTCAGAAACAGTATGTAAGTATAAAAGAGTGTCTCAGCAATCTGCGTGTCTCCCTGCCTAATTTATCCCAAGGACCTTCCCCTTTCCTTCCATGTACGTCCCTAGACATCATTGATCTAGATTATTCCTGGGTATAGATCTGATGTGGAATAAACACATGTACATGCATACCCTCTGCTGTGAAAAATAAGAATTGTGATAATTTTGCAATTAAGGGGTTTTAATCACGAGAAAGGAGATGTTACATGTTTGTTTTTCAATTTATAAAGCATATGATAAAGCGCTTCACTCTGTTTGTTTACACGTACGTTGTTGGTGTGTTTGCAATGATAGAGTGGTATTTTTATGAGCTTCCTGGGCCTCCTGGGCCTTTCTATATGGCAAATATGCCATATATGTTGTTCAAACAATTTACATGCTGTGGAAAGTCTGCTCAGTTTTTATCAATGCCACTCCCGGCAACGGTGATCCGTGAAGGACGAGAACATAATTCGGACGATGCATATAGTTATAAAAAAAAAATTAAAATAGCCTCAGAAAATATACCCGGTGGATCTACCCATTCTTAAAGCTGCACTTTCACCTAACACCGGTCAAAACTAACGGTTTTCTGAATTTTGTTCTGCTCTTATCCAATCCTTCTTAAAGTCATTTGTCGAAGATTTTGGAGTATTTTGTTCGATGCTTTTTGCTACCGAGCTTCATAAAACTCCTCAATTAAATTTCGGAGACCCACCGGAATCATTTCCTCGGGTGGCTTCACTCATTACCGATCACCGGCGGTAGTTTTCTCTTGGGCGATTTGTATAGAAAGCTGTTTGGTACATTTATTCCACATTTATTGATATCACGAAGACATTTATTGATATCACTAAAACATTAATTTGTATTGATATCACTAAATCATTTACAGATATCTCTAAATATGGAATAGATAGGCCTACCCCAACGGCTTCTCATAGATTTGACTTCAAATGCTTGCATAGAAATAAAACAGCAGCAGTACAGTATGTGTTTTATGTTTATGTTTTATTCGGTACAGGATATATTACAGATAATATTCTCATCTGTCCACAAAGATTTTAACAAAGGGTAATACACAATATTAACATCAAATGACATGAAATGATTTGTTAAAGTTAATATTGATAAATGCCGTTCTATAAGTCAGAATATGAGTAAATTTGGTCAGATTCTGGTTGGTTCGTAATAGCTGAGAATGCAGCTTTAACCTGCAAATCACAATACCAATCCATGGGATTTTATTTACATCAATGAACAGCTTTAATCCAATATTTATTGCGGGGAGGAAATGGTCCTACCAATACAATTCCACAGGGAAATGTAATAATACTTATATAAAGAATGGGGGCGATCTATTTAGTGTCCCCAAACATCTCTCTGGGCGGTCGCAATGCGTGGGATGTGATTTACTGAATAGAAGGAAGCCCATTACGAAACAATCCATTGCTCCAGTGGCACTAATAGGATCCATCTTTATTTCTGAATTATGTGATTGTCTCTTATAGTGGAAAGCCTACTTTTCCACCTACCTATCATCTATTCAGTATGTATGAGAATAGAACTAATTCGGAATATAACAATAGGAAAGGGTTTCTTTTTTTTAGCAATTCCATGTGGGGCATGCTTCATAGACCAGCAGACAGAGTTATTGAAAGAATCGGTTTTCACTTAATATAGCATTATAGCGCTTCATATATGTAATGAAATCTATAAAGCTGTGGATAGACTGACTGCTCTATCCTTGTATTCAGGCCCATTCAGCTCTGATAGATCTGGGACAGCCAGAGAGGCCCTTTGGCTAGGGCCGTGGCCCTATTCCACCTGGCACTACAAAGATGTATGTCGTCTGTCCTGGAGAGGAACAAGGTCAATCACAGGAGCTTGATCTTTCTCCAGGGCCATATCCTGTGTGGAGAACGAAAGGAGTTAAAAAGATTTATCATTACCACTGCTCTTAAAAGATGACTCATCAAGGTAGACACTGCTTTCAAAAGCCTAGCATGGCTGTGTCACGAATCTTCCTCCCAAGTAGGGGCTAAGGAATTAATTAGGAACGAAGAAGTCAACTAAATCCGATCAAAAAGCCAAATACTGGAACACGTGATTTTAGAATAAACATAGCTATTTTATTCCAAGGTTTTGTAAATGCACGGACGAGCGCCAAACATAATGAGAAATGAACATTAGATGTCTGTTTTATTCTTAATAAGTTATTCCCATCATCAATGTTCACAGTGTGAGTGGATTGTAAACCATCAATAATAACAACTATCACAAATATGTTTATTTCTATACAGACTTTCGTCAAGGCAGGGGATGCAGATGGGGACGACCCAGATGCGATGGTCAAAGTCATTAATAAAAAGTTGGGGGTCAGTTGTTTGTGGCCTATGTCAAAGCTGAAGGAAAGACTTATACGTATGCGGAAATTAGTCTACCAGGTAGGTTTCCTTCCTATTTTTTTTTATTTTATGGAAGAGGCGTGTATATGACAGGGGGACAACTGATTTTCTTAAAGAATATAGCTACTGTCTCTAATATAAACAGAATCAGGGAAAACTAAATACACGTGTATCTTTTATTGTGGCTTTATTATAGTCACTCAATCTATATCAAGACTACTGTGAGATAATTACTGATATGTTAGCCGTATCGCTGTCAGTTACTAAATACTCCTCCACGGGGCTACTTATGATAAAATACTTACATGATATAACTAATATAAGGACAATGCTCTAAGGTATTAGCCATACATTGGACTGAATGGAAAGGTATCTTACTTTAATCTTCACACTTTCCACTGGAATCAAAACAATATGGATTTACGTAAGCCTTGAGGGATAAGCATAATTCATCAGAAGTTATATTAAGTTTTCCGGTATTCTGTCTCGATTCGAGCTTATTGTTTTTACTTTGGGGTTACTTTAACAGCCTTACTGTTATTGTCTAAAGATTTGAAAGTGTTTATTTTTGTCCATTTAGGACTTTCTTGTCATAATTGATATTGGCTGTAGCAGGAAGATTTGCAATATACAGATGTTACGTACTATTCCACTCCATTTCACGTTGTATCTAAGTCGAAATAAAAGAATTACCAACCAATATAGTATTATATAATTTATCCATGCATCGATACATCACACACACACAAATCATCTCGACTCGAGACAGACCACAATAGAAAGAACACTGCATATCCCGCACCCCGCAATGAATTAGGACATGAAGAAATTGGTCTGTGAACTTTCCCCATTTGGTATTATAAAGGGGAGCACTTTTTTGTGTAACAATACCACACACACATATATATCTTGTCCTTATTTAACAAAAGAAAGAACGCATCCCAAATAATATACATTACCACATACCTACATAGCAAATGATGTTTTTCCTATTTCTCGACGCGTGTCATTATAGTAAACAATACTGTGATTTTCTCTCAACAGTCGGACACAGAAACCTCCAGCTTGTCTGCTGACGCCGTCTTCTTTGACCCGGAGGATACCTGGGTAAAGGAGGGAGGAGCGGACGACAGGGAGAATGCTATAACGCAGAGCCTCTCTGCCTCTTCCAGCACTTCAGCTTCTCCAGTGCCCGGAGTAGGCAGGACGAGCAACAGGGAGTCTGAAGAACTTCCAAGGTGGGTATTATCAGCGTTGTGTACATACCATTGATCAGAAGCGGTCTGTTATGTGTCTTGGTCTAAGTCTGTTGTCTGGTATTGTGTATAATTATACGAAACACCATGGCATATGGGGAATGACATATATGCACATACATTATTTATCCTGGTAACAGAATACATAATGGGGTGCAATATGTGATTGTTTGTGGATGGGAAATCCCAAAGACCCACAGGTGGGTGATAGGTAACCTCTCGACGGCTGGGGAGTTAACGAAGCAATTCACCTGCGTCCATGTTCACATGTGGTGGCCTCAGGCTTATATTGACTGTAAAATAAATGGATACTCACCCGCTCGCTTATTCACAGTTTTAGCGGGCGGAGAGATTAACTTCGTGTGGATTCTCCCGACAGAGATATTTGAATTTAGCTATCGAGGTACAACACCTGCCGACCCTATTTACTGTGGCTAACCAAGCATAGAGTTGGTTATTCAAGCTGGAAGATAAGCCAGGGCTACGGGGAGGCTGGAGCGACGAAAAGGCTGAAATGAGTGGGCAGAACCCTGCCGCGAAAAGTAGCAATTTTCCTGTGACTTACGTTTAAGAGGTGACAGTCGGCTAAGAGATCTAACTATACAAGCCTGGTGGGGAACAAAAGAGATTTATTCTCCATACTTCAAAGGAACCAACAGTGTCCTTCTGTGTCGTGATTGAGACCATGCAAGATCGAGGGGAATGAGCTCTAGTGAAAGGGCATTGCGATATATATTACACGGTGCATGGATATTTACCAAATTCACCCACCTTATCATTATTGGTTTAGTTGGGATTAACGTTACCAAGGTCTCTAAGTAGACTATGGATATTTGTGATTTCCCATTCAGGAATGCTGTTTAACCGCCGACAGGTCATTGGCAGATTTACATACTTGTATATTCCGCTGCCTACATGATCATGGGGGTTCACGGTGAATGTAGACCACATATATTTATTCGAACATTTTAAGCACGGATAGAGCATTTAAACTTCACTCCGACCAGTGGTATTAACCCGCATGTTACACATGCTGTTGTTGGTCAGAAATAATCCTAATGGGACAGAAATAGAAGTACCAAATAGATCCATTTCCTCGCTGACCAAGCATTGAACATGGACCATGCCTTATTTGTGGATCGATATATTACCAGGTTTGTTTGTAATTTTGGCGTTGACTACACGGCATCGTATCGTGTCTTATCGCTTCTAGTACCTAAATTCCGGAATTTATCCGTATCTAGATATTTAATAGTGCGTAGTTATCAGGGTATGTGTCCTGGCTCTCGATATCACGATCCATTCCCATGTGGATTTTACGTTACATGTATACGTGGGATCTTTTAACAGATACTTTCATTTTATTGGGCCATAGCCAGATTTGACGTGACCATGGCTCCGAATAAAAGCCCTTCGTAACTAGCCGGTGAATAGCCAAGGAATCTAGGATACGCTTATTACACGCTGAATGGGCTCTTAAACTTTCAATTTTATTACATGAAAAATATTCTTTATCTTTTTCGTATCGTATACATAGGTATTTTAATCCCCTTCTATGATTGTAATGTATTCGCAGCTAGACTAAACTGGGGCAATTTAGCGTTGTTTAACCTCAGATGGAAATCCTAAAGTACGCAAATACAAAATGACAGATGTGTTGTTTTTTTCGTATAGGCAGACCCATTATCGATACAGGTCTGGACAAAAACACACCCTACATAATATATAGGAATCTGATTTCCACTTTTAATGTTAATTTGTATATTTGAGTGTATCAGTGCGAATATATAAACATGCACTTGTAGATCTATGCGTTAACATGTAAATAAGCATAATTATGTAATTCCAGCGTATAAATGACATTCATTCAAAAATGTTTTTCCTAACTTCTTGTGATTATGATCTTGACATTATTTTACTTTAAGCGCATTACATTAGAATTGCGTTGTTTATACACTTTTAGTGCGTATAAATTAAACAAATGTTCATCCTATAACGTGATTCACCGATT
Source organism: Sthenelais limicola (assembly GCA_942159475.1). NCBI lineage: Eukaryota > Metazoa > Annelida > Polychaeta > Phyllodocida > Sigalionidae > Sthenelais > Sthenelais limicola. The sequence continues at coordinate 47,620,576 of OW804096.1, read as the reverse complement.
ATGCGTGAAATTAGTGTAATCAAATATAGAAGATGCAATCAACATTCCTGTATGATAAGGAAGTGGTTACTCTATACTTTCTAAGACCAAACTGTAGGAACCACCATCTCGTATTCAGTATGTACTGTATAATACAGTATACAAACATCTGGTTCCCGACGTACAGACCCGCGCACAGAGAGGTTGGCAAGATACTCCTCTCATCGATAATTGTCCATGCAAATGCCCTGGAGGATAGTTCTGCTCTAAGTACATCAGCGTTAGGGATTGGGAAGAATGGAGGTGAGAGTGGATGTATACACTAGACACTTGAATAGAATGTCCAAGAGTGTGATCACACAGAGTACTGACCCAACAGAATAGAATGGAATACACGTCTTAATATATAACACCAGCCTGGATGGCTTTTGATTCATTATCATTCCTTTGTATAATGTGGTAGAAATGGTGGTCAGAACGACGAGGCTTATTAACCCAGTCCCTTTATATAACGCTGAATATGTAACGAATCATACTAATACATTGTGTGAATATAGATAAGGGGAAATGATCAGCTTTGTAAATAAGTTATTAGCCCAAGGCCATTCTGAAAGAGCTTATCTGGAGATAGACTATTACCTCGTGAGCCCTGTGTTTGTGAGTAATAGTCAATTCAGATGCCACTCTGCCACCCACCCACCCATACAAATTCAACCCTGCTATACAGTGGTGTTTTGCGTTCATGTAGGACTATAAGATTGTATAGAAGTTTGGTTTTTATGAATAATTTCTTTAGATTTGTATAGTCCCATATATTCACATGCGTGCGTAGTAGGCCTTACCAGTGGGTTGTCACCATAAACAATATGGGGTTTGAATTGGTTAGCGTTGAATCATTGACTTTATTATTGTGTTAATGGTGGCCATGAAGGTGTCAACAATCTTTGTTTCGGACATGAATAAAAATAACATCTCACCAACACGTCCGAGATGCATGTGTTGCTGTGGTAATTACTATTATGAATATATAGGCCAAGATTCTATATTAGGCCCACATATATTTTAGAACTATTATTAACGAATCAATCAGACCCAGCTAGTACGAAGCTACATACATGGAAGTTCCGTGTACTATGGAGATGTTCTCATGTCACTTAGTTACTTGTAGCTCAAATTATATCGGTTAATGGTGAGTGAAGGTATCACACTGTTGTGTCCAATTTGGTAAAAACTCGTGAGTTGTGGTTCCCACGTTTACGACTTAAATAGCTATTGAAGGGGATTGCTTCGGTTCGCCACCTATTGTTCGTGAGCATTATCAACTTTTCATGCATAGTGTGGGTGTGCAGGCTATGTATTCTACAGGTTTATTACTGGTCTCTCGGTAGACCGCAAAGTGAACGTTTCCTCTGCGTGAATTAAGTTAGCTTTTTCCTACCAAGTCTTCAGGTCTGCGCTTGTGAGAGATCGTGGTGGCGTATTTGATATTATTTGTCATCTATAGATCCCCATTGTTAGCCTACAGCTAAATGTTTGTAAAAAGAATTAACTTAACACTGAGAATAAGTACATATATTTTCTTTTTTCAGGCCATTCGATGACGGCCCATCTAAGAAAGAAGAAGTAGACAGAGATCCATGTGGCGCTGCTAGCCCTCGAGTCGGCCTTCATCTCCGGAGGTCCAAATCAGAACTTCCGGCAGAAAGTCAGTACCTTCCCGGAGAAACTCCGGTATCACCTGAAGACTCAGCAGTCCTGCCAGAAAAATACCTCACAGGAAGTGGTCATTCTGAGACGCTCACTCAGAACGGAAGCGGAAGTAGTAATATGGCACATGCGCAGGATGCGCACAGAGTACGAAACGCAACATTACGGAGAGGTCGTACCATAAAACAAGACTCGCGCGAAGAAGCGAGCTCGAAATTGAAGATGAACCCTATTGTTAATGGGCATGGGCGGGGTGGAGACGGCGAGCATGGCGATAATGGCAGAACATCAGATCGAGAGAGCAAAAATATGAGAGGAGCTTTATCACAAGCGTCCATAGGATGCCAGACCATACTTCCTCCCACTACCCCAGCACTCACTATCTGTCGACACATGGTAGAGACAATTCGCGACAGGCTTCAAAGTAAGGACTGACATTATTGAGCTCGTTAACCCTGTTTCCTTCATCTATTTGTCTCATGCACTTATTCCCTGTTATTGCTCCGAGTGTGAGAAAGGTTTCTTTGTTCAATCCAGAATTGAATTGAGAGGGGAACTCAAAAGGCTCATTGACTTCTCTTGATATTGATTACAGACCTTCCTTACTAGGCCTACAGATAGGACATTAGCTCTGTCTGGCCCATAGGGACCCCTCCCACACCACTCCCCTCTGGATATCTGATAGATCCGAACCTGTATGTTCGTTAATGGAAAGGGTAACCATCTTAGTAGTTTAAGAAAAGTCACCATTGTTCCTGGCTATTTAAGCCCATATCCCAAGCCCCTCCCTTTCCAGTCGCCGTTCAAGTCGCCGACCATTGGATGATTCTCAACTGAAGGGGAGATTGTCTAAAGTACACCTGGGAAATCCAAAAGTTTACTGATCTTATTTATATAAAAATAACTATTGACATTGGGTCTCATTGGCCCCGCTGTAAGGTTCTATAATTCTAGAAATACAGCCTGATAATTGCCTTGATTTACCTAGGCCTACTCTGAATATGTATTCCTCGAAAATCTATTACCTAAATTACTACTGGATCTGCCATGCCTATTGCCCATGCCTAATTTCTTCTCCTATACATGCACATATATGCACACTTTGTAATTGCCTAAATGGAATCGGGGTAATGGGCGTAATTAAGGTACACTTCTCTAGGCATGATATGTCATAATACAATATAGGTCAAAATAGTTAACTATTCCGGGGCTAATTTCGAATAGTTTATCAAGGGCTTCTGCAATTCAATTTTCTAGAAAATATCTTACCTTTTGGTATAAAATTATCTGCACAGTCATTTAAAGAAACGAAGAAGAATAGCTCCACCCAGATTGGCTCGCCTAGACTAATTAATAAACCACCTTGCTTTTGGTTGTTTACACCGTAAAGCTATGGCTAAAACATTTCCATTTGGTTTGGCATCCAGTGGAACCTGCAGCCATTTTAATTGACACTACCTTGTCTTTGCGAGGAAACCAAAGGTCTGATCAATTGTTTTATCCTCTTAGTACGGGAATCTTTAAATGACTAATGAGGTATTGATTTTATTCTGCCGTGATGGTGGGCCCGATATCAAATATCCACCGACGGATTGCACCCAGCTGAAATTTCCATCCTCAAATACTTGAATATTGAATTTAAGGGGAGTTTTACGATCGTGACAATTAACCAACAAAAGATTGCAAAGCAGTCTTTCCAAGCATAGCAGGTCATATTCCAAAATAATTCACTAAAAATCCTGAAACCATCTATTAAAAAACACCGACAGACTAATTGCTGTTCATTGCATTTTTCATTAAGTTAACGTCTTACGAACACAGTTAATCAAATTTATGTTGCTTTCTATCATCATTGTTTGAACATTTCAAGTGATGTAATGCTTCCCTCGTTTCATGTCAAACGTCCGTTTTCACCATTAAATTGGTTCCGTACAGTCCATCATAGCTCAGATTTCTATTCCTCACAGACGGCCCAGACAGAGAGACTTTACTAGAAAAGGTGCTTTACAACTGCGAAAGTATTAAAGTAGCAGTCATCAATATACTAGAAGCCCATGCTCAGGGCCTCGATTCTCAACATGGCGTTTGTAAGTATCCTGTTGGCCTTTTTAACTTTTAATCTTATTGCTATTCCGACTCCTATTCACGTTCGTTGGCAATGTGCGTAATTGTTTTGATGATAAGGAAGCAGATAAATCCTCTTTGATATCAAATAATTTTGCTAGGGATGTTCTATTCTGGTCCTTTAATAGGTGGAATTTTGTAGGCTCCAAACTTAAATTTAATTATGATGATGATATACGATGTCGATATCTACGAGATCAATAACTGATATTCCACTTTCTGTCCAATATGTTTTTGTAAAAATATTCCTATGAACAATTAATGGATAATGATTGTTAGTATGCCGATTGATATGGACAATAGTTTATGTAGGCCTAGTTAGACTAAATATTCAATTCTTGAATTAATTTGTGTCATGGATATAAAATAAAAGTTATTATTATTGAGGTTCGAATACATCTGTTCCTATCAAGAATCATGTTATATTGCCCTCAAACCCCATTATTGCAAGTACTGGAATATAATTATTGAAGATGCTACAAACTTTCAAGAAACTCGCTATCGTAAAGGAGTATATATTAACACCTGGCGGATCATACATGTTTGATAAGATGCCATAATTATTGCTTGGGCTACCAAGATTACGGCGAAGTGATTTATTGGACTAGCTCTACATTCTCCATGTTTCCCCTGCCGTTTTAATTGCATGTAATCAGTATTGTATTACATCGACACCAGCGAGCGTTGAGATTGCTTCTGGAACATATTTCTATGAATACAAATTATACGTTACATTACAGTCAGCTGGTCCGACACGGATCTAATACGTACCTCATCGCTCCACTTGGTGGCAGCACTTGACAATCTGACATCTCATATTACTTGTTGGATTGCTGCTCTCCCAGAATCAGTCCTCGCCGAGACATTCGATGTCGGTAAAGAGGGCAATATTCCTCCACCAAACAGCAGGTAATGCCTCACGTTTAATCTCGTTCATGATGATATATGCATCTTCTTTTCCAAAAATAGCACCAGCGCCAATGCTCATGTCTTGTTCCAATTACTTGCATCTAATGTCATCTCCGAGATACAATTGCACAGACTCCATTCTTCACTTACAAGATCGTTCAGTGACTACAGATCTAGGAGGGATGTGTAGGCTACAGCTTTGATCAGTCATCGTTAAATATATATACACGTTTTATAGCATGCCCGGGTCTTGTATAGAGACTATTTTTATCCACCTTTATACTACATCTACGTGTGCGTGTCCTGTGACGGAGATGACTTTTAATGGAAAAGAAACGTTCTCGTTCATTGCAGGTCTGGTTGTGATGACTTTATATTAACAAAAGAGGGGATTCCAGAGGAATACCAGGAGAAAGATGACCCCATTAAATGTGCTCAAAGATGTATCGGTGCAATGTTGCAAAACCTAGCTTCCGATCTATCAATACTTCTCCAGGTAGGCCGGCTTATATACATTCTATTCTTAGTGTAAATTGTTAACCATCAATTGTACAAAAAATATCTGCATGCCGTGTGGTAATTTCCCATTTGTCTCATTCGCTGGTAACTTATATAATCGTGTTTAAAAAAAATAAATATCAAATATTGGAATTGATCGAAGAAATCCAACCTGAAATTCATGTCATATAATTATGATAATCCGATCCTCTACGATTGTAGTTACATTTTTAAAAAATAAATTCGAGGTGATTATTTACTAGTTTTTCTCACAACATACTAACTATTATTATACTCACTCATCCCTTATCATGACTTGAAGGCTGAGGAAGACACCATGGCTATATTCTATCGCAGAATAACGCGTGTAGTCAAAGAAACCCACTGAAGCAACCATTAACCATCATAAATCGTTATTCTTGCCGAAAGCTCACGGGAGGGACCCATAGAGATTGATCTCTTGATTCCCTTGCTTTTATCCCCAGTGGCTATTGATGAGAATAGGAAAATTTGTCATGGTTTCTTTGATCTCTTGCCTTTCAGTTCGCAGAACAGAACGACGACTCCGAAGTTCACGACACTGCCTCTCGTATATTCGACCACATTTACGACATCTGCCGCAAGTGTGGAGAATTGTCAATATCTGTTGACGAGAAACCCAGCGTTCTCTGGAACATGGAACATCAGAGCTTAGAAGAACTAATGACATATCAAATTAAAGGCAAGGATGACCCATTCAGACCAAAGGTAATTCACTATTCTAATTTTTTCTATACAACCAGGGAGATATCCATATGCTCATACCAGCGATCCTTAATACAGGATCGCGTTGATCATACCCCTATGATTCAACAATATTTATTCGCTATTATGCTTAGCACCCATTTCTGTCTGTAATTATAGAACCTTTAATGTGGCATTAGGGCAACCTTAGTCGTAGTTCAAATAAAGGACCTAGGTTAAAATTCTGCAAGTACTTCAGTATTTTACAGCTCGCCAGTTATATTTTAGGAATGTCAATTTACCGACAGTGGAAAGCTCCTAACTTTAAATAGATGTGGGCCTTTTCCCATTGAACGTTTTTATTGTTTATTGTGCCCTTTTCCTCTTGGCCTGGCCTCTAACCACTCGTTGCGCACGTGCGGTAATTAACTAGATCCTCCATCTTCATCATTCCAGCCCGGAAGTGACATAAAGCAAGCGTTCCTGAACGGAAGTGACGTGCTTGTTGAGCGAGCTATAGTAGACACATTCCAGACGGCTGCTGAATGCGAAGAGCAAATAAGAGCACTCTCTAACCACAAGGATGCAGATGAGGTTCGGATGAGTGTGTCTTATTAAAGCTTATTAAGTCTTTTGGGTATAGATAATGAGTTGATGCAAAGATAAATGATGATTAATTTGATACCACGATTACAAGTTCCATGAACCCATACCAAGAGTTTTGTTTTCTGTAAGGGCTTAACAAAATCGTATATTTATAAGCTTCACATTGATTCATATACCATCTATAATTATATATGCGTCCAATTCTACCGCAACTGTTACTGTAATTGATATTGTAATAATTTCAGTCCTCAGAGGATATTCTAAAGCATATCTATGTGGTCGTCGCAACAACTAAGGTGCTAATAAAACGAGCCAAACAAGTCCAGGTACGTCTACCGAATAATTATGGGTGATTCCATTAGGCGAAGAGAATACTTATAAATAGCAAATTTATCTCAACTACTCACTTGATCCACTCCAATTTTACGCCAGATCGAAAGATGCAACACTCCAAATTAGAGCAACTATCTTCAAATCTTCATGAAAATTTGAAACATTTAATTTCCTGCTTCTTGGGGAAAAAGTAATATTTCACTAAAAGGTTGTAATGAAATGACGACTCAAACTATCTGATTTCGGCTAAGATCGATCTTAATCAAGTTTTTGTGTGTGTTTTTTTTTATTTCCAGCGTGAGCTAAGCAAAATTGTCAGGGATGAACCGGAGCAGCCTGATCATCATTATAATTCGCACTTCAGCAGAAATAGCGCTGTCTTGACGCATGCGTCACAATTGTCAGACGCTCTAACTCTCCTCGGGCAAGCAGCATCCACAATGGTGTTAGGTATGATTCAGCAACATAATTGTGGGTGGGTGGGTGGAGGGCGGGGGGGGGGGTATCTCTCCATATATTGAGTGGTTTTAGACCCACCTAATTTCAAGCTTACATTCTAACATTTAATGAGGGTAAAACAATATCCCTTGTTCGAAATGCGAATTAAGGATTTCCTATAATACAATCTACTTTTCATTCATTCATCTAAACAGCACATAACATAGAGAGGGGAGGGAATTTATTATTCAACTAGGGTTCTACAAGCACACATATTGGTTATGCTTGATTCATGCATTACACATAAGTCTTATCAAATTGCTGTCAGTAGTATTACTATATTTTTCTACATATATATAGTAGTAGTAATGTAAGTATAGTAGCGGCTGTTGTAGCATATGGAATAACCACGGTTGTTAAAGATGAATATGCAGTCAATGTTGATTTACATTCTGAATTAGGAACAGTCAAAAGCATGCCAAAACCTGTGAATGTGAGTATAGCTGTCTCCGAGCTGTCTGTTCTATTCAATAACCAGCAGTGCATTATACCACTTTGCTCTTACTCTTATTCAGACGGAGAGCCGAGCGATATGAGGAAGGTCGGACGTTGCGGAGAAATTGTCCTCAAATCATGCTGCCGTCTGGCGGCTGTGCCGGGCATAACCGGTGAAAGTGTGGAGACCGGGGGCAGACCACGTTCCACAACCCCTTCGTCAAATCTAAACGGGCTTCTCAGCCCTCGCGTGAAAGGCAGACTGTGTGTGAGTTTATCAATCGATGCCAAATCGGACAATCCCCTTGTAGCTGCGCTATTGACTCAGAAACAAACGGAGGGCTTGGAGAGAGCAGTGACTGACGTCAATACTGCCCTCACGTCGCTCCTCAATGCTATACAGTGTCACCTACCGGCCGACCTCAGCAGCAGCAGAATGAGGCGCATGCTTCCGATCGTGCCGCAAAGACCTCTGGGAAGGTCAAACTCAGCCAAACAATCTCCTTCTAAGCGCAGACTCAGTCGGGACCTGACGAGTATGCATTTACGGAGAAGCCAAGAAGTATGATTGAGTTTTTGACCTGTGAGCGTTGAACACAAACAAGCTCAAACAAGTCTACGTTACAAAACTCTGATACATAATTTATGTATAAAAGTTACTCCTACTCAATGCCATTCCTTGACATGGATGCAGCCCCAAGGACCACTCAATTGTTCAGGGTGGTATATATATATATATATATAATCACACCACCCTGATAAGTGTTAATTGTTCCGAAGCATGTGACTGTGGATATAAGTTATTGTTGGAAGCTCTAGTCCCCCGAATGGATTAAAATTTGTGATATATAGGATGTCTTTGTGATGATGTGAACGACATTTATTTATATAGGCTGTCCTTGTGATGATGTGAACGACATTTTGAATTCCATATGCAGGTATTATCATCTTGAAAATATTAATTGCATGAATATAGTGTATATATATTATTTCCATGCTGCCTATTCATAGCACTATAACCAAAATAATTATCATTGCATACATGAAAGTTATCAAAATACAATTCCCAACGAAATCTTACAGGAAATATTGGTATAGATCAATCAGATTTTCGGAGAAAATATATTTGCAACAATTCAGATAGAATACCAACGTGAACCATTATATAGAGCCCCAAGTATCCAAGGTGGAAAATAACCGAAACTGCCTCGATTTCGATAACTCAGTCGACTAGAATCAATAGAAATCCTAATAGGTATCTTTCATCTGTTACTCTTGTAGCTGTACACTCTTGATAATATTAAGGCGAAATCATAACCAGTGAAGAAATCCATTGTCATATGGCTATACGTACATCTCCATACATACATATATATCTGACTGGCGTCTTGCCGAATATAGCCCAATCCTCTATGTATGTATAGTAGACAGATGGTTCTATCACTATGTGAATTAATTGGGAAGGACACATAAGTGCTTCTTGACACAGCATACCTGATATACATACCACGGATCGCTCTGCCCACTCGAACACAATACAATATTTATACAAGTGTGTGTATGGTAAAAATGAAGTTATTACACAAGTCAATGGTTCTTGTAATAAGAATAAAGTACTTCGGGTGTACTTTATGTTCGGATGTACTTTATGAACTTTCGGGCACAGAATAGGCCACCATTCTATACGCAAGGATCAGTAATATGTGATATATATATGCGATTTCAGTAAGTGCAGGTAAAGTAGGAATTAATTTATGAAACACTACTTGGTCGTAAATACATGGTCCTTGTCGTGAGTTTAGTGTGTGGCTGAAATAGCCAATATGTAAAACTGTGACAAAAACACTGTGAGGTTAGTTATTCTCGGAAATTAATGGTTCAACCAAAATGTCATATTGTCTCAAATATTCATGTATCCCCATTCCTTTTTAAAAGAAAGGGGAATAATGTTCGTAAGCACGGGTAGTTTTTGTAGGTTACATGTCGTAAAACTCTTAGGGGAGAAACAGATCCTTGTCGTGAATACTGTGCTGCTCTTTCGTAAATAGAATTGGTCGCAGCACAGAAATAATACAGGCTATATTATATCTATATTCGTGGGTGGTTTGTGAAAATTAAGTGAGTTGAAAGGTGAAATGTTTCGGGACATCCTTACCTAGCGTAAGTGCAATGATACGTCTTCATGTTAGATCTATATAAAATGGTGTACATAGGGATTATTGAACGAGTTTCTTCGTCCTACCACTATGTCTATGATTACTAGTTGGACAAGAATGAAGGCGTAATACTTTCCCACTCAATTAGGTTAAACCATGTCTAAATTTCATTTCATTTCGTGTCTACAGTTTAATTTCATGATTACATTACTGTTTTCATTTGCAAATCTCTTAATTCTGGTCTTTATTTGGTTTTAGAGCAGATCTATACGTAAATATTTATAAATTCGTTTTAGAAAAAAAATATCGAATGGAAGCTAAGGTCTAATCCTTTTATTGGTTTTAAGAAATCATCTGTACCAAACGATTAGTATAAATGAGATCTCATGTTTGGTAACCATTACTATGTGGCACCTCTACATGGATAAGTAGAACATCACACAATAGGGAGGCTATAAGTAGTCCATGGCAGCGAGCTATTGAGGCGCGCCACTGCACCAGTTTGTTGACTGGAAGCGCAAAATTCCCATAGGCTTAGCATTGCGGACATAGTATTCACAGTTCTTTCATCCCCACAAGAGATCTTAAGAATTCTGACGACCAGATATCTATCAATAGCGACAAAACAGTTCAATAGGGGATTTGCATAGCCGCCAATTTGAATCTTGATTCGCATGGAATTATGGGAGTAATGGTACTATCCCATCATGCATTTGGTTTTCATAGATCATTTATAAAAGCTATGATATTGGTAAAACATTCTTGCAATTGTCGATAAAAATATTGCCAAATATTTGTATGTCAAATCTAATCAGGATCTATCCCAGGATGCACTGCAACATACATGCGCAGTGGCACATGCAACTCACCTATTATGACCACCAGATTCTTTAAACCTCTGACGGAGAGTGCATATTTATCACCCGCAATGCTAAGTGTATGGCATTTTTTTATTTCCAGTAAAAGTAGATCAGTGCAAGTGCGCACGCCTCAATTACGTTTATTCACTCACTGCCGCCGTGATACTTACGCACCCTATATAAACCGACTATATGGAATGGCTCAAATAACCCAAATCCTTCTTCCGATCAAGACATTATAAATAAGTAAAGCACCTGTTTCTGCATAAGCATGGTTGTGATAAATAGAATAGAAATAGTCATGGTCATGTGAATGGTCCTTGACATAAAACTTGTTATGTATTATACCCCATGCATCTATATTATGATATTTGGTAACGGTACTGTCAGTCACTGAAAATGAAGATTGTATGTGATTTACAGGCTAAGAAATAAACATTACATGTTTCATGGAAGCATTTCATATGTCTCTCTCTCAGCAGCCATTTGTCTTGCACCGTCACCGTTCCCAGGATTCGTACATATATATTCAATTTCGAAGCAGTACTGGAGTTAATTGCTGACTAACAACATGAATAACAATAGACACACGTGGTTAACGTCATCTGAAATTGGACTATAATGTGTCTAATTAAAAAAATACAATATAGATGGAAATTAATGAGCTTATCTTAATGTCGTGAAAATGAAAAATACTTCCCTGGAATTAACAAAATATCCTTACAAAATGGACTATTATTTTTTTCCTCATCTGTGAGGTTACCTAGTAACAGCCCTAACTTATAGCTAAGCAACGGTACCTAAACTTGATATCACCCCTGAGAGGAAAGGACACAACCAGCCTGAAGAAAAGTCGAACAGACTTGAATGCAAGCCAAGCAGGCAAAAAAAAAGTAGCAAATTATAATCTCGTTGGGTTCATCCTCCTACTTTCTACAACATATATATGAATCCTGAAGTGAAGTTTCATAAGAGAAGATATATGAATAATATCTTCTCTTATGAACCTCCCCGTACGTCATTATATTAGGTACACTCGTATCCTCACCAAGATTCATATTCTTTTCATGAAAATTCCCATTACTTCGGTAGTATGTAAGAGATTAGTTTACCGTATCTCGTATAGCTGGGTCTAATTTACTCATCGGTAGTGGAGAGGGATATAGAGATTGCCATGATGATGAACAAAAAGGACTCCAGGACGACATCTTCACCTATGAGTATTACCATTGCTATGTAGGCAAAGGCACAGTGGGCTTCTCCAAGGACAGTCTAATTTCCGGCCTGTCCATTAATCTAGAGAATCTGGGTAAGTATAAAATGATTCACTGTCAGTCTCCATTTACAGATCTTGTTTCTTGTGTAACAAAGACTGTCTATAGTAGAGGCAATATAGGCTAAAAGATGGCCCAACCCCAAACAAATTGCAACAAAACGTTTTATGGTCGTTTCTGGTAGTTTGAGATGTGCTGAACAACATATCCAAAGTTCGACAAAATTCGACCACGGGAAAGTACAAAAAAACGCGAAAACAAAATGGCTGCCACTAACAATTTTAGAACCCATGAATCAGGGTACAATCAACAAAAAATGTCATATCTCAGCTCCAAATGGTGCTATACACATGTATGATACCATTTTTTCTATGTTTTAAGGTGTGTAGAATCTGTTTCTGCAATAATTTTTATGTTTTAAGGTCATTATCAAGGTCAAAATCCAAAATGGCGGCCACTCGGAATTAAAAATATTTTTTCTCAGCTGCTTTTATCCCATATTATATCACTGCAGTTATAGTACCATATATAATACCACAACTGTTTTTTTTTAATGTGAGGCCACTATTTCTGAATAATTGTTCTATTTGAAGGTCGTTTCCAAGGTCATTTCCAAGGTCAATAATGGTGCTTGACGAGGAAAGTGTCATGTCCCAACTGAAATTTCACACAATAAACTTTGTGTTTCTTTTTTTCACTTATTTTTATCTCAGAGGCAATGTAATGACAAACTTACAAATATATGCCCAGAAAGTGTTAAGGGACATGTTGCATTATAGATTTCTGTTTAAAAAAATGGCTTTCTTCAGGAAATTACCTCTGAGATTAAGATAAATCATGCAAAAAAACCCCTGAAACTCAGCTGAAATTATGGAATTTTTGGTGTCTGAGCATTGTATATATTCCGCTATCTATTCTTGAATGATACCATCTGAAAGAACATGTCCTGGGCTTCAAGCACATACCAGAATTGTAGTTGTGTCTTCAAATTTGATGGGCACTTGTGCCAGTTGATAAGAAGTCCAGGCTGCTCTCTCTGAGGTCGGCGCTCTGTGCTATAAATAGCCAGCACCACCACCACCTGTCATTCTCTAGTACTCCAGGGTATGGGAAAGAGGGAAGGTGTTAGTGTCTCTGGTACTAAGTATAGGTGCTCTACACAATCTCAAATTTCAGCCCCTCCCATTCTCAGCGGCATGTGATCGCCCAATTGATGTGTTCTGGGAAATGTCATTTCACTTCCACTTGAGTTCACCTAGTTGGCAAGGCATGATGCATTCACTGCATAAGGATTCTAAGCATCCAGGCAAATCTTCAATACAGTTCCTCCCAATGATCGACATGAATCCTGGGGATAAAAGCTATATCTTGTCCACCCTAGAAACTTGTCTTTAAACACAACATGCCAGCTATTATTACTTTTGACCAACCACTATTTTGGAAGGCATATGAGATAGCAAATGCTGTTCCCGATGATAGCCCTATCAGGAATGTAGTATTATTACTTGGGAGCTTCCATACATTGATGAATTTGTTGGGTGCCATTGGTACTTTGATGGAGGGAAGTGGACTGAAGGAGATTTTGGAGACAGGGTATGGTGGAAATGCTGTTATACACATGATGAGTGGAAAGGCAGTACAACAAGCCTTTCGTGGACACCTGCTGGTGGATCAGTGCCTTGCACGCCAGATTGTTTCTAGAATCATAGAAGATGACTCTGAATTTCTAGACCAAGTTCTTGAACTTGAAAGAGTCTACACACTGATAAAGACTGGTGTAAGTAACTTAGAGTCTTCATTGAAATCAGACTGTATCCCCAGCATTGACAAAACTGTTACCCTCAAAAAGAATGAACTAGCTGCAACCTCCAAAACTAGCAAGCTGTGGGTGAACTACATGCGCATGGTGGGGATTGCTCGTGCAATTGTTGCTGCTGATCGGATGGGGTCATGGGAATTGCATCTCAGTGCCATCTCAACTTGCTTGCCAATATTTGCTGCCTCTGGTCATCCAAATTATCTTAAGTCAGCTTGTCTGTATCTCCAGAAGATGCATGCATTGGAGAGTGACAACCCTGAGGTGTATCAGAAGTTCCGGACTGGCTTCCATGTGATAAGACGTAGCAGACAATACTGGGCTGGCCTAGGGTCTGATCTAGTGATCAACATAAGGAGCTATCCACCTCTAGAGTGAGTATAGATGAGGCTGACCTGGAAAATCTTGCAGAACAGTTAAATAGTTTCACACCATTTGGGGATGATGAATCATTACGCAATATTATTACAGGGATTCATGCAAATGAGGATGTCAATGTTGATGATCTATTTTCAATAGGAAGTGAGATAGTTGGTACAATGGATGGACACTCTGTTTTCTCATACTCACACAAGAGAAAATTGAAGGTAAAGACACTAGCAGCTAGTAGGGCAGTCAAAGTTGCTGAAGATCGTACCATTGACCCAGCATTGTTATTCCAGAGATTTCTAGTTGTGTCACAGACTGGTGAACTCCAATTAGAGGAAGTTATGAGTTATGAACTCTGTCCATATCCAATGTCTTTGTTTGAAGCTAAAAATATCTTGTGCCAACCAGATAAGGCACAACTGGCCAAAGCAATAAAGGACTATGCCAACTCCAAGTCAGACAATGCTCTTCTACAGGAAGTCCCAGTAACTGATCACTATGTTTTAGGTGGAGGATCACTTCTGCACTGCTTAAAATGGACAGAGGGGTGCACATACAGTGCAATTGCTGATGACTATGCTGCATTCACTGTTCAACACTATGTCAGGCCCACTGTAGTTTTTGATGTTTATGGGGGTGGCCCTAGCATAAAAGATTGTACGCATCAGCGTCGGGGTAAAAATGTGAATGCAAACAAGGTGAAAATAACAGGGGCAACAAAATTTGTTGGCAATAAGGAAGTCTTCTTGTCAAATGAGGCAAACAAGCAGGCAATGATCCAGCTCATCATGGACATTTGCGACAAAAAAACTGCCATGTTATTCTAGCAGAAGGGGATGCAGATGTAACCATTGCCAAAGCAGCCATCACAATGGCAGCTTTCAAATCTACCACCCTCATTTGAGAAGACACAGATCTCCTTGTACTCTTGCTCTACCATGTAAATATACAAGCCTGCACTGAACTTTATTACTGTTCAGACAAAATAAAAACATCCGCCTATAATATCAAGGTACTCAAGCAGATTGTTGGTGAGGAAGTGTGCAGTGATTTGTTGTTTCTCCATGCCTTTACTGGGTGTGATTCAACATCCAGAGTCTTTGGGATTGGAAAAAAGACAGGGTTTGAAAGAATCATCAAGAGAGATAAGGAAATCAGAGGTTTCTCAGTAGTATTCTGTTCACCAGAGCAAAGCAAGAATGATGTTGCATCCAATGGATGTAGGGCAATGATAGCTTTGTTCAATGGAAAAGAAAGTGACTCTCTGGCATCTATGCGATACAATATGCTTTGCAAGAAAGTTGCAAGAGCCAAGACTTTCGTCACCCCTGAAAGACTGCCACCAACCACCTCGGCCTGTATATTTCACTCCCTGCGAACATACTACCAGGTTATGGAGTGGATGGGCAGAAGTAATGAAATGGAGCCATCTGAATGGGGATGGAAGATAGAGAGGGAAAAGCTCATTCCAATAATGACGGACAGAAGCCCTGCTCCAGAACTACTAATTCAAATGGTTCACTGCAACTGTTCTGGAGGGTGTCAGACACTAAGGTGCACCTGCCGAAAGCATGGCCTAGAGTGTAGCAGTGCCTGTGGGCATTGTCAAGTTAACAGCTGTAACAATATGACAAATCAACCTGTAAATGATGAGGATGATGATGAACCAGACAGTTAATGAAGTATGTCCCTAATTATGTTTTTGACTTCTATCTAATGACATGCATCCTATTTATTATTTCTGAAAACATATTTCGTTGGTCAAATTTGTCAAACTTTAGATGTATATTTCTCCACATTTTGAATGAGTTATTCATAATGTAAACTATGTTACTCTAATTTTAGATGACAGTAGTCTCATGTTCTCTTAAATTAAAGGGTAAAATTCTGAAAAACACTTTTGATCCCCCAAATTACCTTGTAGGATATATGGATCTAGTGCTAATCAGAGCTGAGATATGATATTTTTATGATATATATATATATCCGCTATATTGAATTTTGAACTTGAAAATGAGTTTGTAACAGAAAAATACCTTCAGAATTGGAATCCTGGCAGATTAAAACCTAGAAAAAGTGGTATCATACATAAGTCTAGTGCTAATAGGAGCTGCGATATGACATTCTTATCTCCCCGTGGCGGCCATATTGGATTTTGACCTTGAAAATGACCTTGAAATGCAAAAATTATTTCAGAAATGGATTCCTTGTGCCTCAAAACCTAGGAAAACTGACATCTTACATGGATATAGCCCTAATAGGAGCTGAGTTATGACATTCTAAGTAGATTTAACCCTGAATTATGGCATCTAAAATTGATAGCAGTCCCCATTTTTGTTTTTGCATTTTATGTACTTTCCCGTGGTCGGATTTTGTCGAACTTTGGATATGTTGTTCAGCATACCTTAAAGTACAAGAATCAACCATAAAACCTTTTGTTGCAATTTTTTCAGGGTTAAACCATATATTTCCTCTACTACTACGCGGAACTCGAAGCTTGTACACCTCATCGACGACGCCCTCGTCTTTTAGGCCTACATTTGCTTACATTCCTTCTTTAACAGGAACATATAATTATATACTAATAGGCCTAATATAGTGACTGCACTCGTAGTTAACAGCAGTTAAACTCTCATAAGCCTTTCCACTTTTGTTCCGTTAATTTGTTTCCAACGCATCTAAAAGTCATTTGACCAAAGTTTTGGAGGATTTTGTCTGATTGTTTTTGCTACAGGGCTTCAGAAAGTCCACATTAATAATCCTTTCCTGCGGTGGGTTCACTTATTATCCCTCGCCCACTGCCGTCTTCTCTCAGCCGATAATATGTGATAATATGAGGAAATTTGGTAAGATTATTATTACGTTATAGCTGGAAATGCAACTTTATGTGAAAAATATTAATACACATTGAGAATCGTAGAATACATGATAGACAGACCAACTAATGAAGTGATCACTACACCAGGGCTGGAGGAGACCTATAGGGCATTAAGTGTCATGGCCGCGATCGATCTTCCCGCTCCATCGGATTAGTCGCGTTTTCCACACTTCCTGGACAGGAAATGATATTATGCCCATATGTTTAGCACTACAAATTAGATAGATAGATAGATAGATAGAGCAATCTTTTATTCATCTGTGTGTTACAGGCTGTTGATGAACAGGTATTTAAATACTAAAATTAAATACTAAAATTAAAGTAAATTAAATACTAAAATATTTGCCTTTCAAGTCTCGTTGCCTGACTCCTTTGATATATCATAAACATATAGAAAATGATTAGCAACCATGCGCAGTTTATTGACTTTCTGATTGGTTGATTTTGGATTTGATTGGTTGGAATTTACTACTAATTGGTGGTCCTGGGTATGACCATAAAGTGCCTTTCTGTCTCTTTTTCTCTGTCTCTCGATCTCTCCTTTCTTCCCTATCTGTATTTCCTGGGTATGATCATAAACTGCTCCCCCACCCCCCAGCTCTCCCGCCCTTGATATAACCATATTAAATGTGTTAAATGGCGTAAAGCAACCAATCTCACTCACTCACTACTAATTGGTTGCATTTACACGTGATCCACTTTGTGGCCAGAGGCAAAAAGGTACACCTCAAGAACTTTTCCGATTGGCTACTGCTCGAATTGGCTCTGAAAATATTCCTTTTTTACGCATACCGTTCCACCACTTCATGAATCGAATTGCACCTTTCATACTAACTTTTTTTACAATTAAAGTAGGTGTCCGAGTAGTTACAACATTCCATCTTCTTCGTCATTTATAAAATTCAATATAGTACATTTAAGTCTTGTACCCCGTCACGACTTCCAAACGAACATTGTTTATAAAGCTTTATAAATAAGAACATGTTTCGGTTGTTAAAATGTAGAAATATAAAGTGAACCCAATTAAAGCTCCAGGTGAACCTCGAGAGTAACTATAATGATCAGGTTCAGGTTGATTAATCATTCCAACACAAGGTGGCTCTCGTATTTTCGACGATCGATCTCTCTTTTAAATGCTAAAGTCTAGACGAACAGCAACACTTCCGCTTTCCGCAGGGAAAGAGGCAAAATTGACTCCTATAGACCACAAAAACCGTTGCAACCACCATAATCGTTTTTCGCTTAGCGTCTACTGACTCGTATACTTATTGGCTCGTTCTCCTTATTTTTCCCGGTGACAAACATTTTCAGTTGGTGAAATCGTCCTAGATACCAGTTCTGTACACTTTTGTTCAGGCGGATTTCTCCGATCGCTCTCACTCGATAAACAGTGTCCGTAAATATAGGAGCTAATTTTCCAGAAGGCATCGGCATTCAGCCATTCCCACCGTCGTGTTCAGGGGCATTTTAGTTCCCACACAATCCGCTCCGGCGCTACCGTCGGCAACACTTCCGTAGTTGCATCAACTGAGACCAGGGGCGCTGTTCACTGACTGAGTGAACAGCGCCTAGGCCGGGGTAGGGTCGGGGGGGCGGCTGGGTAGGCCTACTTAATCAGCAACTGTTTTTCTTTCCCAACGCAACCATAGCCAACCATACAAATCATATACAAATCTATCTCGCAGCGGTTATATCTGGATGTCCGTTTATCTCCCGACAAGGTACATACGTGATTTTCTACTCACAATAAATGGTTATACATAATCTAACGACACAATCCTTTATGAACGATTGTTTAACTTTAACTTAATTTTGCTGATTTTATTTTCTCTCAGTAAAATTGTTAGTCATTTGAATCCTTCCCGCTTTAATTGTGAAAGTAGTAAATGCTATTTGGTTGTATTAACATGATTTAAATGTACCTTTTCCTCGGTTAAGTTCTGGTCGATGTTGTTTGAGTTGTTTCTATTATTGTTCAACGTGATTGCCTTTACTTGGGGGTTCTTCCTTGACTTTCATCTCTTGTGGCGATGATGGGAGTTGCTTCATGACCTGTTCTCGCTGGAAGAGTCTGACCTATTGAGGTGAGCTGTCAGACGAAAATGTTGACTCAGAATCAGATGAGCGATTCAATTTCGAAGCTGAGCTAGTTTTCTTTCCCTCACATTTAAGTTCCTCACGTCTACGACCATTGCCACTCCCAGTTACACTCATTATGGACATTTTCTTTAACATACCAACAATTAATCCCTCCAAGCACCACTGACTTCCATTGTGGTCACATCTGCCCCCTCCACGCTATCGCCATGCATATCACTCTCTCATCTTTTGTCTCTGTATGATCAGTATCTTATATTTCTGTCCTGTAGGTTTCGCATGAATAATTCCACACCTCATACAGAGTCTCTTGTTATTTCTGTCTATCATGACTACTCTTCCAGAGTTTTTTTCTCTTGAGAAATGAAGCTGCCGTAGGTGCGCGGATCTAAGCGGCGCACTGTAGGAATAATCCGTTATGACGTCATAATCACATCACCTGGAGTAACGTCACAAACAGCTGACAGTTGCTGTGGGAACCTCACTATATTTACCAATCGCCGAAGGAGTTTATGACACCTCTAATTGTGACCGTAGTAAACAATTTTGGGATTTATTTACATAATTTGAATTTCCATTTTCCTCAGTGTAATTCTGGTCGATATTATTTGATTTGTTTGTATCCTTGTTTGGCTGTACCATGTGAATGAATTATATAGTATATAGACATGTGTGCAGAATAAAAACCCGATTTAAAACTTAATTGTAGAAAAAAGGAAAATGTGTTATTGACCCGAGAAATTAATAATTCGTCCGTCTAAGTTTTTAGTGTGTATGATAATTATGAATGCTAAAGATATCGTGACAACAGTTGGGTGGGTGGTTGCTATACAATAATTAAGGCAAGGAGAGCGATGTGTGATTAATCTTCTTACTGGGATCGAACACAAACCCGAAGGGAGGAGAGCCCCCCCCCCCCCCA